>JABCMI010000014.1:5000-2405000 GCA_026261945.1 Hirschfeldia incana | reverse complement strand
CTTTTGGATCACGACACGTTCGTACCTCTTGGATCACGACACGTTCGTACCTCTTGGATCACGACATGATCGCAGATCTTGGATCACAATACATTTGCTTTTGGATCACGATGCACCCTTTGGTCATTGGTACCCTTTGGTCCCCGTACCCTTTGATACTTGCAACCCTTGGTATCTCGTACCTTTTGGTTACTTGCATCTTTTGGTAACTCACAACCTTTGGTAACTCATGACTCTTTGGACACGCAACCTTTGGCGACTAGTAACCCATTGATCCAACCTATTGAGTAAGGCCCAAGCCTAGCCCGGATTAATCACAATCAGCCGCTCTTGCGACTCATTACTCCGGACAGACAATCGTGCATATGTCCTTGGTCTAAGCCTTGGTCTGAACAATATGGACCGGACAGAACCTGCATCCATTGGCATCGTTTGGAACTCACACCCTTTGGTAACTCATGCCCCTTGGTCAATCATCCTCTCTGGTCTATGGTACCTTATGGCACTTGTAACTCTTGGTATCCCATACCTTCTGGTTACTCTTGCTCTCTGGACCCTCATGACTCTTGGAACTCATGACTCTTGGTAACTTGTACCCTTTGGGACCTTCCAAACGTTCAGCCAACCGCCCAACCCTTGGTACGATCCGCACTGTCCCGTATAACCGACCCATGGTCAAGTTATCGGTTAGGGTGTGACCGTTCAAGTCAAGGGATGCAACCCTTGGACCCAACAGACACAACCCTTCGTGTACGACCAGAAAGAAGAGGAAAAGATAGACTAGAAACAGACAGGGAGAAACGGATGGGACTAGTGAACCAAACAGAACCGCGGTTCGGCCACAAGGGCTCACCGGAGGAACTGAAGGGACCACGGCCCTCTCCATACCTTCTAAACCACGTCTGGGTTCTCAGGGTTCTTCCCCTTGTTCTGATCTTCCATTTCGACCAGAGGTTGATTCCCAAACGATCAGAGTCGCCGGAAAACTAAACCACCACGAAAACTGCCTTTTATTGGCCGGAAACTCTCTCTTTCTCTCTCTCTCTCTTTCTCTACGTTTTTCTCTGTGTATTTTACTCTGGAATTGGATGAGAAAAGTGAGTGGGGCGTGCCCCTATTTATAGGAAACGAGGGGTCATGTGTAAAGAGACACATCCCTTCCATGCAGCCCTTTAGAACAGATCTTGACCATCGATTGTAACCAACTGTCCAGATTGCACCTGTTCGCCCATGGAAGGTTCTAGACACCTCTAGACACGTCCAGATACATCCAGGCCTCGTCCAGGCCAAGCCCATGCTTCATACCTCAGCCCATGACCCGCCCACAAGAGCCCACAGCCTTATGGACCATGTAACCAGGCCAATCAGCCCGCCACCAGCCCAGACCCATTTCTTGGGTCAGGCTGAAGCCTAAACCATTCCTCAGGTCCCTTAGACAATGCCCACGGACTTGCCCAAGAGCCCACTGGTCCATGGACCACATGGCCGGACTACCCGGACCAGGACCGGCCCAGACCCGGACCACTATCCCGGAACCCGAACAGTCCATCCAGCTGAGATGAGCTGGCTCCCAGCTGACCCAGCTGAGTGAGCTAGTAGTCCAGCTAGTGGAGCTGACTTAGTACTGGCCGAGCTGGAGTGAACTAACCTAGCTTCGAACAGCTCAGTTATTCCTCTCGGTAGCTTTGACCAGCTACTGTTTTACTCGTCCTAGTTGACTTCTTTTATTCTCACTCTTATTTGGTTAAGTCTTATCATACTTAACCCTTTATTTGGACCATGGAACGCTTGCCTTTGGTCTTACTGACCGGCGGTACGCTTCCTCGAACCATGGTCCGTCCCGACAATCCTTCTCAGGATTGGGGGCGTGACAAGTCTCCCCCCCTTAGGGTGGATTCGTCCTCGAATCCTGGTTCCATTGTTTCCGTAGAAACAAACCGATCAAACCACTCTGGATACTCAGCTTTCATTCTAGCTTTTGTTTCCCGAGTGATTGTCTCTTAAGCAACCATAGCCTTTTACGGCTTGGCCACATTGCGATCTTAGTCTTTACCAGACCAAAAACGCCTCAGACATGACTTCCGTCCATCACTGGACTTTATCATAATTCGATCCTGATCCAATTACGGACGTGATCTTATTCTGGTCCTGGTCCACTAAGGGACTCGACCTTTACACCCCGACCATAGGTCCAACTCCGAATAGGTCGTGGCCTGATCCTCATCCATTGCTGGACTTGATCTTTCTCATCTCAACCTTAGGTCAAACTCCGACTTGGTTGGACTGCGACCCGGATCCTCTCTGGGACGTGGTCGACTTTGACTCGGCCATTTTGGCAGGAGCCATCAGATACAGACTTTTGGATAACAGAATATCCAAAACAGAATCAAGAGTTACTATCCTTCTTTTTCTTAAAAAGGACTGGTTAACTCTTATCACATGCAGACTCTTGGACAGTAGAGCTGTCCATGGTTCTAGTTCAATCATAAATGGTTCCAGCCTAACAGTATCAGGGAGAACACCCTGTAGCGCCAGAACACATCTCGGAACTCAGACACCAACGAGTCCTCTGCAGGGTCATTCAGACAGACAGAACAGTCGGGCTCTGCAGTGGTGATTGTGGCCAAAGAGGACTGACAACCCTGTTTCAGCATCCGTACTGCTCGGACTGCTGATACCACTACTTTTTCTAGAGCCGGACCCAGACATTGGTACTGGATCGGATGAAGTCCATTCTCCAATTGCACACGACCCCTATGGCAATTGAGAGTGGCCCGATACTTTCCCAATCAGTCCATACCTATGATCACTCATGATTCTTTAGGCGGACACAGACATCTTCACAGGGAAATCTCTTCCCTGAACCGACACTGGGATATTTGACATATTGCCCAGTGAATGCATGACTTGCCTTCCGGCTGCATTCACTATCACCGAAGTATCCCCAGCGTCCAGACAGAACAGACCCTTTACGACCAGTTCTGGACTCACAAAACTATGTGTAGCCCATGTGTCGAAAAGTACGTGTGTTTCCACACCACTGATCATAAAGACTCCTAGATGAGTAGGATTTTGGTTTAATCACACATTTGGAAAATGCTCACACCATCCTCCAAAGCGTCTTACTTTTGCGAATGCTGACACCATTCACAAGAGAAATTATAATGTTCCTTAATCCCCATCATACTAAGATTCTTAAGATCATGTTATTCCATTGATTGGAAAAACCATCATGAGTTTCCTCATTATTTTCTTGGACAGATTTTTTTTTTTTTGGATTGGAATTGGTTCATTCTATTCAACATGATTTAAGGAAGTCCACTTTGACTTACACCGAATCATCTTTGATCCATCTGATCAAAGGTCCACTCGTTTTCTAGTCATGTAGAGTATCCTTAAATCAGTTTTATCAATGCATATGCTTACTTATTTTGAACGGCCATCAAGGGGATAACACTTACTTCAGACGAGTGCTGCATCTTTATTTCAACCTAAGCCACTCTCTGGTCCATGTTACTTCCCTTGTTTAGGTCATCCATAAAAAATATTGCATTGTACTTCCATCCTTTCCAATCCGTCTAATACTTCTTAATAACTAGATCAACCAGCCTTTCTGTTGGATCTTGCCTTTTGGAGAGTCATCTTGGCTAAGCTGGTTCATCTTGGAACATTCCGTTCACAAGCATGATACCCCTTACCTCAGCTCTCTCTTGGCTCATCCCAACTAAGGTTTCATAGTCATCATAGTTTCAAGAAATAAATTTCGATTTGGAACTTAACATCTATGAAGGCTGTCCTAAACAGGATCAAGCATGCTCTGATACCAACTTGTAAGACCCGATCCCGGCCGACTAGGCCGCGGTCGACGCCTCACGTCGCTCGGTCAACTTCTTGACCGAACCTCTTAATTTTTCGCCCTTTAATTATAATATTGCCTAAAGGCGATGGCTAACTTAGACCTTAGCTAAAGACTTTCTTAGTCATTCATAGCTTAGCTCATTTCAACAGATACGCAGCGGAATATTCTCTAATTAACCATTGGTCAAACCAATCTAACCCTGGTCTGGTCGAATCACGTTAGCATTGGTCGGTTTACTCAACTACCAATCAGCTTAAAGGTCAATTACAAACCCAAACCAAGTAATACGATTTTGAGGTTCCATTTCCCTAAACCGTTCTATCTAGATCTACACAAATAAGTGCTAGATCATACCTTTGCCACATTCACGGAGCTTATTAGCTCATCGGTCCTCCATTGACTCTAATTGCTCTTGCTTGACTGCTGGACCACGATCACTCAATGATCTTACTTAAGGTCCTTATATTGGTTCCTGCATCAAACAGCTCCCCTAGGTACTTAGTCATTCAGCCAACCATCTCCACAGAGATAAGTAACTTTTGAGAAGTCTTTGAACGGATAAGAGATATGCATCCGGCCCATTTCGGCTCGTGCACACTCCCTTGCCTTATAGGCAATAGTACCAAGTCCATCTTCTGGACTAACAAAGCCCATTAGATCCTAAGTCAATCATCCAACCATCCTCACATGACTTAGAACTGATGAGTCTTCATCTGGCCTGACTGGCCTTGGGACTTAACCCAGACAAAGATATGACTTGTTCTTTCCAACCGATGCATTCACTAATCAGGTTAGTTTCGACACCTTGAACCATACTCTATGGTCAGGTCGTCCATACTCCACCATGATCAGATCTTACACGGCTTTTCTTGAACAATCACACTTAGGCTCAATACTTATGGTCTACGACACATAGTACCAGCCATGCCCTCGTCATGACTCGTAGTCAATCATGACGTTATCAACACTGAGGTTGATATCCGGAAGCATCACATCAATACTCTTGCTTCAGCAACGTGACTAGCCATACTAGAGCTCAGCCATCAAACCACCGTCATGGAACATGAACCGACCCTTAGTCATGATAAGCCATCGTCTACTTTAGCATGTACTAACGTAACTGGCCTTCCATTGCCATTATGTGAGTGAGTCTATGACATACATAAGGCATATGGCGCCTACTTTACTCACCAACCCAAAGTTGATCGTAAGATATCACACTTAGCCTTGCGGCTAGAACCATCCATCCATTAACCATGGATCATGGTTCATAGATCAATCATAATGTACGGATTGCACTAGCTCTTAAGGCCTTCGCTATTTCCTTACACTCATGTATTGATCTTACTGACAACCCAATGCTATCATGTGAGTCAATGCTCTACACAATACAAATGGTGTCCTTGTATCAGTCGAATCACTCGTACCTTTTTTTGGTCCCGTTCCGTTCGTGCCCTTTCGGTCCCGACCCGTTCGTATCCTTTTGGTCACGACCCGTTCACATCCCATGGATCATGATACGTTCGCACCTTTTGGATCACGACACGTTCGTACCTCTTGGATCACGACACGTTCGTACCTCTTGGATCACGACATGATCGCAGATCTTGGATCACAATACATTTGCTTTTGGATCACGATGCACCCTTTGGTCATTGGTACCCTTTGGTCCCCGTACCCTTTGATACTTGCAACCCTTGGTAACTCACAAGTCAAGGGATGCAACCCTTGGACCCAACAGACACAACCCTTCGTGTACGACCAGAAAGAAGAGGAAAAGATAGACTAGAAACAGACAGGGAGAAACGGATGGGACTAGTGAACCAAACAGAACCGCGGTTCGGCCACAAGGGCTCACCGGAGGAACTGAAGGGACCACGGCCCTCTCCATACCTTCTGAACCACGTCTGGGTTCTCAGGGTTCTTCCCCTTGTTCTGATCTTCCATTTCGACCAGAGGTTGATTCCCAAACGATCAGAGTCGCCGGAAAACTAAACCACCACGAAAACTGCCTTTTATTGGCCGGAAACTCTCTCTTTCTCTCTCTCTCTCTTTCTCTACGTTTTTCTCTGTGTATTTTACTCTGGAATTGGATGAGAAAAGTGAGTGGGGCGTGCCCCTATTTATAGGAAACGAGGGGTCATGTGTAAAGAGACACATCCCTTCCATGCAGCCCTTTAGAACAGATCTTGACCATCGATTGTAACCAACTGTCCAGATTGCACCTGTTCGCCCATGGAAGGTTCTAGACACCTCTAGACACGTCCAGATACATCCAGGCCTCGTCCAGGCCAAGCCCATGCTTCATACCTCAGCCCATGACCCGCCCACAAGAGCCCACAGCCTTATGGACCATGTAACCAGGCCAATCAGCCCGCCACCAGCCCAGACCCATTTCTTGGGTCAGGCTGAAGCCTAAACCATTCCTCAGGTCCCTTAGACAATGCCCACGGACTTTCCCAAGAGCCCACTGGTCCATGGACCACATGGCCGGACCACCCGGACCAGGACCGGCCCAGACCCGGACCACTGTCCCGGAACCCGAACAGTCCATCCAGCTGAGATGAGCTGGCTCCCAGCTGACCCAGCTGAGTGAGCTAGTAGTCCAGCTAGTGGAGCTGACTTAGTACTGGCCGAGCTGGAGTGAACTAACCTAGCTTCGAACAGCTCAGTTATTCCTCTCGGTAGCTTTGACCAGCTACTGTTTTACTCGTCCTAGCTGACTTCTTTTATTCTCACTCTTATTTGGTTAAGTCTTATCATACTTAACCCTTTATTTGGACCATGGAACGCTTGCCTTTGGTCTTACTGACCGGCGGTACGCTTCCTCGAACCATGGTCCGTCCCGACAATCCTACTCAGGATTGGGGGCGTGACATCTGTGCTTCTTTCCTATGGTCTGGTCCGAATCTTAAAACATCAGGTGCTAAAGTTTCATGGAAGGAGATATGTAATCTCAGATGTGAAGGTGGACTCGGTATCAGATCATTGAAAGAGGTAAACAAAGTCTATGGTTTGAAGTTGATTTGGAGGTTTCTTGCGGGGGTCTCTCTTTGGGGGAAATGGGTTCGAAAGAACCTCCTACAAAGGAAGTGTTTCTGGGAAGTAAAAGACACTACTCAAGTGGGTTCTTGGATTTGGAGGAAAATGCTAAAACTTAGAGCTCTGGCAAAGACTTTTTACATGATTGAAGTTGGTAATTGAAGACATATCTCGTTTTGGTATGATAAATGGTCTGCTAAAGGAGTGATAATGGACCTGCTGGGTGAAAGAGGCATTATTGATATGGGAATAAGGAAAGAAGCTTCCCTAGAAGAAGCTGCACATAATGTGAGAAGAAGGAGGAGACATCGATCTATGATTTTAAAAGAGATAGAAGATGAGTTAAATGTGGTGAGGGAGAAAATTCAGAGTGTTGGATGTGAGTCTTTGGATGTGAGTCTTTGGAGAGGTAAAGCAGGTTTTAAAGAGAAATTCTCAACTTGTGAAACCTGGTTGATGATCCGGGAGACTAAAGCTCAGGTTGGTTGGTCTCAGGGGGTTTGGTTCAGCATGGCTACTCCAAAGTTTGCATTTGTTACTTGGCTAGCAATGCTTAATAGACTTTCCACAATGGATAGGGTATCAAACTGGTGTAGAGGAGCTGATACAACCTGTGTATTGTGTAAGTATGTGGCAGAGTCCCGTGACCATTTATTCTTTGATTGCTCTCATGCGACTCAGCTTTGGGATCATCTTGTGAGATGTATTATGGGTGCTTCCTTCTCTTCTGATTGGTCTTGCATAGTGCGGCCGATATCGAGTAGTATTATGGAAAAGAAAAGTTGGTTCTGTGTTAGGTATGCTTTTCAACTGGCTGTCTACACAATTTGGAGAGAGAGAAATAGGATTAAGCATGGTGAGAAGCAACTGTCTATCTCTATTCTTCAGAAACTTGCAGAAAAAGAAGTTAGAAACAAGCTAAGTTTGATAAGCAAGAAGAGAAAGAAGGGTTTGGAAGATGTTCTCCAATTTTGGTTTCAATCTAGAATCTAAATAGCAGTTTGGTTTTCTGATTTCATAGTTTCAAATCAGGTTCACACTAGTTGTAACAAGACTTTTTGATGAATAAAATTTAACATTCATTCAAAAAAAAAAATTAAATATAAAAATAAATGGTGTAGTTTTCATAATAAAATCTCAAGTAAATGTATTTTTCCAAATTTTCCCTATCATAAATCCCTACAACATCAAACTTATCTATTAACTATAAAAACTGCATGTACCTACGAGATTCAAAATTAATTTTAATATCTGATAAGTTTGAATAAATAGAAAAAAAACATTCTATATCAAACTGAATCTCAAATTTTGTTTTAAATTTGCATGCGCTGCTTTTTCACTAAAATAAACCTAAGATTCAAATTTATACAAAAATTACCACACTCCCTTTGAAACCTATAAGGACAGACAAGGCATGTCATTCAAAGATAAGTCTATTGATCTCTTTATGTTAAGTATATATTTTCTGTTTGACTACTTAATATTTTTAGGTAGTTTTATATTTGTTGGAAAAATCCAATTTGGACCCTCTATTATCAATATATATATTACCGGTTTGATTTAGGGTGTCAAAATGAGCTACCTCGCTCAACTCAGCTCAGCTCACGGTGAGCTCGTCTCTTTCATGGGCTAGTTCAGCTCAGATCATTTATTATATGAGCTTCAATATGTAAACTCGTACTCGGATCATCTAGATCATGAGTAAAATGAGTTAACTCGTGATCTAATATAAATATAATGACAATAAAAAAACTATAAAACAAAATAGTGGTAAATAACTTCAATAATATTGTTCAAAATTTAAATACTAAAATTCAAACATAAATATTAAATCTTATAAAAAAACCAACTTATGAAAAAAAATAAAAAAAAGTACACCTAATATAAATTAAATTAAAGCAAAACCAATGAGAGACGTATGTCAAATTTGGGATCAACACAATAGAACCACTTAGTTTATCCAAATGGCATCACAAGCCACTCATACAAACCTTTGGACGGTTTCCGGATCAAAGAGGGCACTGAGAGCTCTCCTGGTAACAAGTAGCTCTCCAGTCTCAACAAAGTCCATGACCTCATCGCCGGAATCAATCGTTTCAACCTCGGCCTCATATTGGGACTCATACTCACCATCGGCCTTAAGAACCATCACACGCTTGTTTGGGAAATCCCTAGCATAATGTCCCTTTCCCTGAAACTTAAAGCAAGTAATAACACAGGTTCACCCATTTTGAACTTGACCCTTACCTTGGTCAGATGAACCGGCTTTAGAGGTGTCGATTTGGCTCTTCTTGAACCGATTCTCCACTTCTATGGATTTGTTCCTTTCGGCACCTTTGGAACCTGGTTGAGACCACGCAGGTTTGCTCCGACTGGTAGCCGCATTCTTCCTCTTGATATGTGTGTATGGTTGAGATCCATGACTCAACATATCAGATCAGACTGCGGTATGGTCGACGGAAAAGAAGGTCCTAAGGTGCCATGGACAAAGCGGCATGCATAGCTCAACTCAAAGATGGATACATCAAAGGAGACAGAACGAAGCACATTCTACCAAAATTCTTTTTAACCCACGAGTTGCAGAAATCCAGAGATGTCCAACTGCTTCAAGTACAGTCAAGTGACAATTCAGCCGACCTATTCACCAAATCACTTCCGACCTTGACGTGCAGGAAGCTTATACATCATATTGGGATACGTCGACTGAAAGATCTTCAGTGAGGTACAAATCAAGGGAAGTAATACATGTTGTACTCTTTTTCCTTACCATAGTTTTATCCTTTTGGGTTTTACTGGTAAGGTTTTAATGAGACAACATCCAAAACGTATTACAAGCTTTTATGGTCATGGCATTGTGGGAACCGAAATTCGCACTGTCGATTTTAGTTAAGTAAATCGTAGGAAAACTAAGTAAACTCAATTTTCCCTGAAGGCTCGGATTCTCTGCGACAACCAAACGAAATCGATAAAGTAAAAATATGACAATAACGTAGCGGAAAAAGTGTTCTAAGGCGTTTTTATTAAATGGACGATAAGTTGGATACAATATTCTTCCGAAAACGGAGAGAGATGATATGCTAAAAAGGAAACGACAGAACTGCAGGCGGCAAAACGTTTTAAGTCTTGATCCGCTAGTCTAACCACCTAAGCCCTAAGTTCCCTAAGCTAACAGGAATTCTCTAAGTCTCTAGATTTCGGATCTGCTCTCTCTTTCTCAGATTTTTCTGCCCCCTTTGCTTCTCTCCCCAAGCTTCTTTATATACTCCTTCTTATGACGGTCTATTCTCCTTTTGGGCCGCGAATCGGGCTTTTTCCATTTTCGTCGGTCTTCGTGTTTATCGGGAAACTTGACATTTATCTTTCTCGGAATTTTAACATTTATCGTGTTATGTAAAGATAAACATAAACCGGCGTATCTTCAAAAATCGTAAATGGATCGTCCGATCGTGTTTGGTCCCTTTCGAGCCGTTTTTCGGATTTCCGCTGTTTCTACGATTTCCTCGAAAGAATGCTCATGTTTCGATATCGAGTTTTTCGGAAGATCTCCGATCCTTCGTAGAGTCGAGATGAATGGTTTCTTGAGATGAACATCATTGTTTTATACAACGAATTTAAGATCTCCATGCCCGTTGATATCTTACGAGTTTTCCGAAGTCTTTCCGATGATCTTGGTTTGGAATAAGAACGGGAGTTTTGTTCGCGGAATCTCAACGATTCGTTCCGCTAGAACTTGGGAAGAACGCAAAGTACAGACTTCTTGCGGCCGGAGCCTAGAACTTACGCACGAAGACTAACCACCCGCCGACCCAAACAAGCGCGGGGCTAGCCGCCCGGCAACCTGGACCAGCGCGGGCGCTAGCTGCCCGGCTGCCACGGCCGGCACGGGCGCTAGCCGCCCGGCGACCTGGGCCAGTGCTAGCCGCCCGGCGTCCACGGCCAGCACGGGCGCTAGCCGCCCGACGACCTGGGCCGGGGCTAGCCGCCCGGCGGCCACGGCCAGCACGGGCGCTAGCCGCCCGGCGAACTGGGCCGGGGCTAGCCGCCCGGTGGCCACGGCCAGCACGGGCGCTAGCCGCCCGGCAACCTGGGCCGGGGCTAGCCGCCCGGTGGCCACGGCCAGCACGGGCGCTAGCCGCCCGGCGACCTGGGCCGGGGCTAGCCGCCCAGCGGCCACGGCCAGCACGGGGCTAGCCGCCCGGCGGCCACGGCCAGCACAGGTGGGCGGCTAGCGTGGGGGCCGGCTGCTTGGTGTCTTTGGTTTTCGGGTCTTTGTGTTTGTTTTTCCAGAGGGTTTTTTGTGCGACAGATAGACTTAGCCATTGATTTCGAGATAAATGTTTTTGACCCCAACAGTTAGCCCTTCAGCATGCAAGATGCGGGAGCTATTTTGCGTGCGGAAGATTAAGAGTTTTTAGAAATCAAAATTTTTGGCTATGAATATTTTATTCCGAAAAACCCCACCACCTTTGGTTTCTTATAAGTAGTAGCTCATCTCCCCTCATTTCTCACTCACTCCTCTCTTCCCAATTTTCAGAAAAGATGGCATCCTCTCCAAATGAAAAGAAAAATTCCGATTTTGAAATGAGTGAGGCTAACCAAGCCTCGCCTGCGCAGGATGCTCCCGCCCTTACGCAGGCGTTTGTCGAGGGGTTCGGTTCCTTTCAGGACAAGATGGCGCGACGCCGCGTCGAGATGGAGTCTCGCGCTGCAGGTTCCAGTGCTTCTCCCGTTCCGACCTCCGTGGCTCCAGTTCTTGGACCCGATGTTACTCTAGCTCCGGTCTCCGTTGTTTCAGTTCTTGGACCCGATGTCACTCCAGCTCCGATCTCCATGATCCCAGCTTCTGGATCCGACGTCCCTCCGCCTGTAGGGGAAGTTGTCGTTCCAGAGCAAACACCCGACGTCCAAGCCCGCCCTATAGGCTCCTCTTCTGCGCCGATAGTGGTTCCGGAGGATGTGGTGGAAGTCATGCCTCTTCCTCCGGAAAAGAAGAGGGAGCTCGTCTTGGGACTTCCCGCATCCGGCGCTGCTCCACCATCGAAGGAAGCTCAAGGGCCGGGACGACTGGATCAGCGAAGAGGAAGAGATGTGTTAAGGGCGAACAAGGGGAGGCTTCGGGGATACTATCGCATCATCGCTCGAAGGTATTATATTATTTTTTTTTACTCTTTCCTTCTCCCTTTTATTTTCGGTTCTCACTTTCTTTCGTATGATCAGTTTGTGTCGTTGATCGATGGGATGCTTGGCGATTGCGGGTTGGAAGTCGCACGTTTGTCCAAGGATCTAGAGTCATCGCGGGAGGCATTGAAGCGTACCGAGACCGTGCTTCATTGTATTGAGAGCACCCATGCTGCCCAGACGTCAACGCTCGAAGCCAGGATCAGCGATCTCGAACGTGATATGGGCAAGACTGTGAGCTCGCTGCTTAAAGCGAATGAAGAGAAGAAGAGCAAGTCTTCGGAAGTCCGACGTCTTAAGCGGCGGATTCAGTGTTTCTAGGAGATGGGAGTTTGCACGACTGCGGAGCTTGCCGGTCCGTCGTCCTCGGGTGCCCTAGTGCCAAGTTCGGGAGTTCCAGAGGTTCAGGATCCTGAAGTCGGTGCGGACAAGGGCGGTTGTGGCGAGTATGTCGGCGAGGTTGATGGCGAGGTTGCTCCTACTTTGGGTGATTCTGAGAATGAAGGCGGTGTTCCGGAGAACGCCTAGGTTGATCAATCCCTGGAGGGATTTTTATTTTGATTGTTTTCTGGCCATTATGTGTGACTTTTGGGACTGGCCGTTGGTGGCTTTGAATCCCTGCCCTTTCTAGGGCCTTTGGATGAACTCTGCAGCTCAATTTCTATATAATATTAATGTTGCGTTTTTAGAACTTCTGTTTATCGAAGTTAGAGGGACAGGATGTGACTTGTCGTCTCATTCCTGCCTCTCTGACGATCACCGT
Source organism: Hirschfeldia incana (assembly GCA_026261945.1). Taxonomy (NCBI): domain Eukaryota; kingdom Viridiplantae; phylum Streptophyta; class Magnoliopsida; order Brassicales; family Brassicaceae; genus Hirschfeldia; species Hirschfeldia incana. The sequence continues at coordinate 2,392,158 of JABCMI010000014.1, read as the reverse complement.
ATCCATAGTTCGTACAAAGCGAGTTTTTTCTGCGGTTTTTGGTTAACGCGAAAATTCATGGAAAACGTAGGGATTTAAGTGAAGAGACAAGTTTTGGGATCTCGCGTCGTCGACGCTATGTCTATGAGATGTTAAGATACCAGCAAGGCTGGGTTTAGGCCAAGACCTAGGTTTACTTTCAGACTAAGGCGGTGCGATGACAAATCGGCTTTCGTTTTGCCTGTTCGTGATTTTAACCTGACTCGTACCGTTTTAAAATCCGCGAAGTGGTATCGGCTTATATGATTTGTCTGGGCACGAATCGAGCTACTTCCTTTACGAAGTGCTGAACCAAATTTGGATTTTTTGTATAGCGCGTTATGGGATCCTTGTCGGATGTAAAAGAGCCTACCCTTAGGTGGCTTGTCTGTTTAGGACGTTAGAGTTCGTTTGTTGTGATCAGCAACAAAGATATGATGCCGTTTAGAAGGCGTATGAAGGTTTTAATCGAAAAACGAATGTCCAGGCACGAAGCGACGTCTCGCAGTGCTTTGAAGTTTGTTTTTCTTATGCCATAAAGAACTATGGGTTTTTAGAAATCGCGGAATGTTTCTGGGTGATGGTGGTGATTTCTGTTATGGTATTTTTGTGTAAGGTCGTTTTAGTACTACGGAACACAGGAGGACTAACAGATTTATGAGTGTTTATCTGTTTATCTTCAGCGTTACAACGTTAAAGGTGTATAAACCCTAGTTTTCTAGCCTAACTCTTTAATCTCTAAGCCCCAAAGTGTCGATCCCCTGTTCTAGGGTTTGGGTTCCCCTTTTATAGTTGATATAAGTCGGTCAATCTTGGGCGGCCTTCACAATATTCGCAAATATATTACTTTCCCCTCGGTTTAGGAAACTTCTATATTCGTGCGGAGGATCGGATCCTTGGTCCTTTTGGCAAGGGGCTAGGCCTTGGTTCCTCGTCACGGGGACTGGACCCTGGATATTGTTAAGTGGAGATCGAATCCTAGTGCCTCCTGGTGGAGATTGATTCTTTGAGTAGAGGAAGGACCCTGGGTCCCTTCCAAATGAGGGCCCGGAAGTCAAGGCCCCTTCGGAGGCTGGAGAAATCTTTAGCCCTGGATATTTTTCCCCAACAGTTTGTCCCTTATTCCTTGATTGATTCGTAGGGATCAAGGGATAACATGTAGTCTTGGATCTTGGTACCATTTCTTCAAGCAGGAGAAGGGATTTATTCCTAATTCGATTCTGGGGTCTGAGGCGTAACAGCTTGGCTGGAATGTTGACTTGGAAACTTTTGATTTGAAGTTTTAAAGATCGATCTGAACGAGTCTCGTTGATTTGGATTCTCTTTCCTTTTCGGGGGCTATAATCTCGAAAGATCCGAAGAGCGGGCTGATTCGATTTTCAAATCCTGCCTCGGAGACCGTAGGATTTTTTGAATTTGGCGACTTTCCCGAGGTAGTGTCTAACGGCTCTTTCCTCCTTCCGATAATAAATATGTGCTCCGGATTTTCGATTGTCTTCATCGTTTCCACCTTTTCTTAGTTTCTAAAATTGCATTCAGATTTTTCTTCTTCTTCTTTTGTTATAGTGGCAGAGACAAGGGATTCAGGGAAGAGGATCGAGTCTAGATCATCTAGATCTGGCAGTCCCCAGGATCTCCGAACGTCTGTGCCCTTGCCGTTTGTACCTCTCGGGTCTCCGCCGGTAGGTCCTCCTTCGTTGATTGGAGAGGATGAAATATGTGACCTTCGGAGAAAATATGCGCTTCCTTCTTCCGTTGTTCTCCGTATTCCTGAGCCATCAGAACGTGCTTCCGGCGGTATGCCCGAAGAGATTGCTATTTACGAAGCTTTCTTTGAGTCAGGTTTCAGAGGTGACGTGCCGATGTTGATTGCAAATCTTTGCAACTATTTTCATATCTCGCCGTCCCAGCTTAATCCTCCAGCTTGCCGTATCCTCGTGGCGATCCAGAATTTGGGTGATGAGGAGAATTTGATCTTGAGGGTTAATGAAGCTCTCTTTGCTTATCACTTAGCTCCAATTAATGGCAACGAAGGGCGTTTCCATCTCCGTCCTCGTGCGGGTCTTCCCATAGTTGAGGAGCTACTGAAACCCGATCGCAAGGGGCTGGCCTTCGAGAAAAGATGGCCTGAAAAATATGTTTTCATGACCCTTCCTTGATCCTTTTACCAATGGAACTTCATAGGTGAGGAACGTTTCTGCTAGTTGTAGTCGAATTTTGCTTATCTCTCCTTGTTTTTGTTTTGCAGAGGGAACTCGTCTGGCTCCCGCCGATGGAAAGGATAACGTTCTTCATGCAAGGCAGGTTCCTGTCGAGCGACGTCTAGTGACTCATCTTCTTAGCCCGGAGGTGTTACGCCGTAGCAAACTATGGGGTAAATCTTTCTTCCTAGAATATATTGGATCTTTTATTGTTGGGTTGATCGTATGAGCTTTGTGGTTAGGGGGTATGATGGAGGAGGATTCAGAGGATCCAATAACTTCTTTCAAGAGGGCCGCCGATGCGATCTCAGCTAGGAAGGGTTTACCTATAGAGGAGGCGGCTGATAGAGGAGGTGCGACTATTGGGGGTAACGCAGGTTGATAGAAACTGAGGGTATTTCCTCAGGTCGGGATCGTGGATCGAGGGAGGATTCGAGTCCGATGAGCCAACAACCACCATCGAGCAGACGTTCGCATGGAGGGTTATCAACAGTTTTAAATAACTTGAATGAGAGCGTATTCTCCAAGATGCAGGTCCTTTTTTCGGATAATAGTTCTTCAGAGGCAGCGCGGCAGATTCAGAGCGGGCTTCTTCAGGTGGATAGCAATTTTCTCATTTCTCGTTTTGAATCCTTGGTTTACGTTTTCTTTCCATACAGGTCCTTTCGCAACTGCATCACTTGAAAGATTGGATGGCGAAGGAGGGCATTAATAGAGACAAGATGGCGGACCTGTCAAGATAGTTGTCCCGTGAGAAGGATAGACGAGTAGCTACAAAATTGGAACTTCGGGACTTGCGGGATAAGGTCCGGGCCATCGAGGGTTCGGTAGAGGAGGCTTCGGCTGAATCCCTTCGGCTGAGTCGAGAGAAGCAAGAATTAGAGGAAACCGTCGCAGGGCTTCGATCTGAGGTGGAGGTTTCAAGGAATGAGAAGATCATGGCCGTGAGTGGGCAAGGATGGTTGCCCGCTGGGAGATAATTAGGGAATGGCTCCAGGGACAGACTTCCCGATGGGATCTGCCCAAAGAATTCTCTCAGTTTAAGACGGTGGTTTTGGCCGAAGCAGCGCTTAAGGGTGTTGAGCCTCCTACGTTTGAAGTTGAGCCGGCTATTCCTTCGGCCGGGCGTGGTAGATCTTAAGGATCCTCGTATTTGTAATGATCGTCCTTCGTGGCCTGTATTTATTGGACCAAAATCTTTTCCCAACTTGTATTCAATTTGTCTTAGGACTTGAGTCTTGTTTGGATCGAGGACCTGAAAATAAAGTCATGTTAGATCTTGTAATCCTGTAAAACATGAGTTTTAGTTTTAGGGATGTAAGATCGTTGCTGGGAACTGGTGAGTTCCGGTCTGGTTTGAACCCTTAGGTTCTCGGTCCCTCGAACTTGGAGGCTGTTATGGTTTAGATCCCTTAGGTTCCTTACCTGGGCCCTGAGGCCTTATTTTGAACCCGGGAGTTCTACCCATTGAATCTTGAAGTCTTAGGAACTTTTAGGTTCTTTGGACCCTTAGGTCTATGGATCCTTGGGGTTCTCTGGACCCTTAGGTCTATGGAACCCTGAGGTTCTTTGGACCCTTAGGTCTTAGGAACCCTTAGATTCTCTGGACCCTTGGGTCTTATGAACCTTGAGGTTCTTTGGACCCTTAGGTCTATGGAACTCTGAGGTTTTCTGGACCCTTAGGTCTATGGAACCCTGAGGTTCTTCGGGACCCTTAGGTCTATGGAACCCTGAGGTTCTTCGGAGCCTTAGGTCTATGGAACCCTGAGGTTCTTCGGACCCTTAGGTCTATGGAACCCTGAGGTTTTCTGGACCCTTAGGTCTTAGGAACCTTGAGGTTCTCCGGACCCTTAGGTCTTTGGACCCGAAGGTCTCTGGACCCGAAGGTCTCTGGACCCGAATGTCTTTGGACCCGAAGGTCTCTGGACCCGATGGTCTTTGGACCCGAAGGTCTTTGGACCCGAAGGTTTTTGGACCCGAAGGTCTCTGGGCCCGAAGGTCTCTGGACCCGAAGGTCTTTGGACACGAAGGTCTTTGGACCCTTAGGTCTTTGGACCCGAAGGTCTTTGGACCCAAAGGTCTCTGGACTTTTATGCTTTTGGGGAGTCTTTTTGATGGCTCTCTGCTGCCCGGAGGCGCGCCACTCTCGATCTAAATTGAGAAGTTGCACTGTGCTACCCGTGGGCATAGGCCATTCTCGAAAATCTCAATGCTGCACTCTACCTTTCTGCAGAAAGGTCACTCTCAGACTTACTGTGGTCTGGGGTGGGTCCCCCCGCAAGGTTCTGTCAACCCAAACACACTACCTTCCACGTCTGGGTAGGTATTAAATTGTTTGTGCTTAACTGGTTATTTGCACTTTGCTCCCTGCATATCAGCCACCAGAATCTGATTACAGTACTTGGCTGTGTACGTCATGCCCCCAGCGTGCGTTTAGCTTATAGCGTTTTTCACGAGAATTTGAATGGCACTAGTACGTGGTCCCCGCATAATTCTTGGCTATAGGCCTTTACGCGGGGTCCTATCGCGCAGACATCGGCTCAGGGCTGATCAGACCCCTTCCATATCTGTCTGCACCTATGGTGAGTAGCCTCACCAGCTAGGGGGCTAGCTAAGATCTGAGGTCCCGAAGGTCCCTATCCAGCTAATATGCCCCTTTAAGTATATTGGTGTTCCCTTAACTCCCTTTAGTCGAAACCAAATGTATTTTATAAGCCTAATCCGAAGACGTTCTCGTTATACATGGGAGTAAGAAAACCAAAATACTTAAATATATAATAGTATATATAGAGCTTGATCCGAAGATCTTGCCTTTAGAAATGATATAGTTTGAGGTGCAAGGCGTTCCAGCAGTTGGGTTGGACCTTGCATGTGCTGTCTTGCAGCTTATCGGCTCTTGCCCCTTGCACCCCTATTACCTGGTAGGGCCCCTCCCATCCTGGGGCGAGTTTTCCGGCTGATTTGTCTTTCGTGTGATTATAGACTCGCCTTAGGACCCAGTCTCCTTCTTTGAAGGTTCTGGATCTCACCTTCTTTGAAGGTTCTGGATCTCACCTTCTTGTTGTAACTCTTGGCTACCTTCATTTGGTACGATGCGTTCCTCAGGCGGGCTGCTTCTCTTTTCTCGTCTAGGAGGTCTAGGCTTAGGTACATCATCTCATCGTTCTCCTTGGGAGTTAGGATGTTGAAGATCGTGGTCTTAACATGCACCTCGGTTGGTATTGCTGACTCGGTGCCATAGACGAGTGAGAAAGGGGTTTCTTGGGTAGCTGTTTTCGGAGTTGTCCGATAGGCCCAGAGGACTCCATGTAACTCTTCTGCCCATCGCCCATGAGCCTTCTCCAAGAGCTTTTTGAGCATGTTCACCGCCGTTTTGTTGGTTGACTCTGCTTGCCCGTTCGACTGGGGGTGTCTCGGTGCTGAATATGAGACTTTGATATCCCATTCTTTGCAGAAGTCTTGGAAGTCGTTGCTGGTAAATTAGGGTCCATTGTCGGTGACAATCTCCTGAGGTATTCCGAAGCGGGTTATTATGTTCGTCCAGATGAATTTCCTTATCTGGAGATCCGTGATTTTCGCCAAGGCTTTGGCTTCTACCCACTTCGTGAAGTAATCGGTCATTACTAGGAGGAAAACCTTTTGCCCCGGCGCCATTGGGAATTTCCCCACGATGTCCATGCCCCATTTGCGAAAGGGCCAAGGGGAGCTCAGGGATTTCAGGTTCTCTGGTGGTAAGTTGGAGATTGGAGCGTGTTTCTTGCATTGGCTACAGGTTTTAGCCTGTTTGAGGGAGTCTTTCACCATAGTGGGCCAATAATAACCGGTCCTCCTTGCCCTGAGAACCAGGCTTCGTCCGCTGGAATGTGAACCGCATTCCCCATCGTGGAGTTCTTCTAATATCCGCGCGGCTTCTCTAGGGGATAGGCATCGTAGATAGGGCCCTGAGAAGGATCTTCTATATAGTTTTCCCTCCGAAATGCAGTATCTGGCTGCTTGTCTCTTGATCTTCCGGCTCTCCTCTCGGTTTTCAGGTAAGACATCGTTTCTCAGATAGTTGGTGATAGGGGTCATCCAGGTTTCTCCTTCGTCTACCACTGCCACTTCGTCTGGTTCTGCCTCTTTCTGGGTTGCTGGCCATTGTAGGACTAACAAGGGGATACTCATATGTTCTTTAGTTTCCAATGCGGAACCTAGGTTTGCTAGAGCATCGGCTTGGGAATTTTATTCCCTAGGTATATGAGTAAGCTTGCAGCTCGTGAATTGGTCTAGGAGGCGTTTGGCCACTGATAGGTACCTGACCATGCTTGGGTCCTTGGCTTGGTAATCCCCTTGAACTTGGCTGATGATGAGCTGCGAGTCGCTGAAGACCTGGATGTCTTCTACTCCCATTTCTCTAGCTAACGCTAGACCTGCTATCAAAGCCTCGTATTCTGCCTCGTTGTTGGTTGCTTTGAAGTTGCAACGTACAGCTCTTGAGGCCGAATCTCCTGTAGGGGAGGTTAAAACCAGTCCTACTCATGCACCTCTTATGTTGCTGGAACCGTCCACGTGCAGGGTCCATTGACCTTCCTCTGCTTCTTTTCCCTGGAGTGTAGCTTATAGGTCTGGGTCTGGAAGTGTAGAGGGGGAGAATTCAGCCACGAAATCGGCTAGGACCTGGGATTTGATAGCCGCGGCTGGGCGAAAGATCATGTCATACTCTCCCAACTCTACGGCCCATTTCGCCAACCGTCCTGATACCTCGGGTTTATGAAGGACCGCTTTGATGGGGAATGAAGTGACCACCACGACTTGGTGGGACTGGAAGTAGGGGCGTAGCTTCCGGGCCGCGACCACCTGGGCGAGGGCTAGTTTCTCCAGTTGGCTGTAGCGAGTTTCCGCATCTAGCATGGACTTGCTAACGTAGTATATGGGGTGATGCCTCTTCTCTTCCTTTCTTACGAGGACCGCGCTAACTGCTTGCTCGAACACAGCTAGGTAGAGCAGTAAGGTTTCTCCTTCCAATGGTTTAGATAGGAGCGGTGGAGTAGTGAGGTAGGCCTTGAGGTCGGATAGCGCGGCTTCGCACTTCTCTGTCTATTTAAAATCCTTGGGGTTCTTTAATGTTTCAAAGAAGGGCGTGGGGCTTGTCGGAAAGCCTGGAGATAAACCTGCTGAGGGCTGCCATCCACCCTGTCAGTTTTTGAACCTCCTTGACATTCCATGGGGGAGGAATCGCCTGGATGACCCTTATTTGCTCCGGATTTGCTTCTATGCCCCTGTGGACTATGTATCCCAAAAACTTCCCAGAGCTTACTCCGAAGGAGCATTTAGAGGGGTTGAGCTGCATATTGTATTTCCTTAAGGTGGCGAATGCTTGCTGAAGATGCGAGATATGATCTTCCGAGTCTAGGGATTTTACCAGCATATCGTCGATGTAGACTTCCATGGTCAGGCCTATCTGATCGGCAAACATCGTGTTGACTAGCCTCTGATAGGTGGATCCAGCGTTCTTCAGACCAAACGGCATGACCTTATAGCAGTAGATGCCCCTGGAGGTCATGAACGACGTCTTCTCTTGATCGTCGGGATGCATTAGGATTTGGTTGTATCCCGAGAAGGCATCCATGAAGCTCATTAGTTGGTGCCCAGCAGTAGCGTCAACCATCTTGTCTATATGAGGCAGGGGGAATGGATCCTTTGGACAGGATTTGTTGAGGTTCGTAAAATCGATGCAGACTCTCCACTTCCCGTTTTTCTTTTTCACGACCACCACATTGGCTAGCCAGTCGGGATATTGTACCTCACTTATGAACCCTGCGTCAAGCAGGTTCTTTACCTCTTCGTTAATGATTTCGTCCCTTTCGGAAGCAAACTTCCTTCTCTTTTGCCTGACCGGAGGATGCTCGGGATTCACTTGAAGCTGGTGCATGATGACATCGGGGTCGATTCCGGGCATGTCTTCGTGGGACCATGCAAAGCAATCGGATTTGGATCTTAGGAAGTCGATCAGCCTTCGCCTCAAATCTTTCGGCAGTTTGGAGCCTATCTTGAGGTTCCGTTCCGATTTCCCTTCTACCAGGGGGACCTCATCCATGTCTTCAACCTCGGGTTCTTTGGCGTGAGGAACTAGAGGTTGCTTCTGTAATTGCTATAAGACTCGGGTCTTTCCCTTCAAGGTAGTATGGTAGCAGGACCTGGAATTCTCTTGGTCCCCTCTGATGACCTTCACGCCCCAGGGGGTAGGAAATTTCACCAGTTGATGAAGGGTTGATGGCACGGCCCCCATGTCGTGGATCCAGGGTCTCCCTAGTATCACATTGTAGGATGACGGACAGTCGACGACCAAACTTGGTGGTCTGGTTTATCCCCTCGGCGTAGACTGGGAGGAGGACTTCTCCTTCGGTTTGCTTCACCTCTCCACTGAATCCCACGAGCGGGGTCGCTTTTCTGGTTAGTGTCTTAGGTTCTAGCCTTAAGTCCATGTAGGCCGAATGGAAGATGATGTTGCTGGAACTTCCGTTGTCCACCAGTATCCGCTTAACCAAGCAATTGGCTATAACTAGCGAAATGACGAGGGCATCATGATGGGGAACGAGGACCCGTTCCTGCTCCTTCGCAGTGAAGCTGGTCTCGTCCGTCCCCAAGAGTGGGCGCTTGGGAACCTCAGTCTCTTGACCATTCCTACCACTACGAGTACTCCTTTTGGCTCCGGCGCTGCTGATTCCGCTTACTTCTGATCCTCCTGAGATGACGTGGATCACTCGCTCTTGTGGTGGAGGTAATGCAGGAACATCATCGTTGGGGAGAGCGGGACCTTCTCTGTTGAGGGGGTCCTTTGCTTTGTCCGAGAGGAACTCCCTTAGGTAGCCCTTCTTAAGAAGTTCGGCTACTTCCAGCCTCAAGGCTATGCAGTCTTCAGTGGTGTGACCGTGATCGTTGTGGAACCCACACCATCTTTTAGGATTCCGGGTAGCGTCAGGGGACCTCATTTTAGGTGGCCACTTAACTTGTGGGCCCATCTGTCTCAAGACTCCGATGAGCTCTGGTTTAGATATTGCGAGGTGGAGATACTGGGCCAGGTAGAAACCATCATTCCTTCGGATCGAGGTAGAGGGTGATGTTGATATCTGCCCCTGCTCTGGTTGGTAGATTCTCGGGAAGGTCGAGGTCGGATGGTTTCCTCACGCTCGTCCTTCGAAGGCCTGGAGGACTTCTGATCGTATTTGGAGGAGACCTTGGCCCTGCTCACGACGTCTTCTTTCCACCTTACTTGGGCCCAAGCGCGGGATAGCACATCCGCCATGTCTCCGCATCTGTACTTCGTCAGTTCCTTGTAGAGCTCTCCCTCCGGAAGCAGACCCTTCTTGAAGGCTGAGACTACTGTATCGGCGTTGCATTCAGGTATAGAGACCCTCTCCTGGTTTAAACGAGCTATGTAGGAACGTATGGACTTGTTTCTGTATTGTTGAATCTCGTAGAGGTCATCCGATCTCTTCTCCAGATGGCGGCTGCTGGCGAATTGCTCCGCGAACCTGTCGCTGAGGGTGGCGAAAGATGCTATGGATCCCGTGGGGAGGTTGATATACCATTGGAGGGCAGGACCGGTTAGGGTTGATCCGAAACCCTTGCACATGGTGGCCTCCCTTGCTTCTTTTGGAATAGCCACGGCTATCATGCGTTTCTTATACTCGGCGATATGATTGTCAGGATCTCTGGTTCCCTCATACATCTTAATGCTCGGGAAAGAGAATTTGCGAGGCATCTCGACTGAAGCAATCTCCTTCACAAAAGGTGTGTCGGAGTATGACCTGGGATCGCTTCTACGGATAGGGGGAGCTACTCCGGGGAGTCCTTCCACCATGGATTGGATGGTGCCGAATCTTTCGGATACCACCTTCTCTAGGTAGGCGGCTAGAGCTGGATCTGAGATCTCGGGATGGTCAGGTGAATATTCTTCGTCCTCTGTATCGGAGTCGTCCTCTTCTTCTTCCCGGGTTGCGTCTCGAGTGGCTTCTCGTCTGTCGGGTCCGTCGTCGGGCTGTCGAGGCGTCTCCTCGTCATCATGCGAAGTGTTGAGCGAAGCCATAGGTCGGACTCTGGTTCTGAACCGTTTCCATTTGTTCCCAATTGCCCCGAGGGATTGGTTTTCTCGTCGGAGAGCGAGGTTTTCTGCTTCCATAGCGTCTAGCTTCTCGACGCTTTGCTGAAGCTGCTTGGAGTGTTCCCCAAGTTGATCTTTTAGGTGCTGAACTTCCTGGACAAGTTCCAGACCTGCAGGCGCAGTTTCCTGAGCCTTGTGAAGGTCGGTGATCTGACTCTGAAGGGTTTCGAATCGGCTTAGGAGCTCCTTCTCCTTCGGGGTCAGATCAGCTTGGTTGGAATCGTCTTCTAGTGCCATCGTCACGTAGTTGAATTACTCCCCTCCTTCTAGCGCCAAACTGTTATGGTATTTTTTTGTAGGGTCGTTTTAGTACTACGGAACACAGGAAGACAAACGGATTTATGAGTGTTTATGTGTTTAAAGAAGAGAAATTGAGGCAAAGAGACGTATTATTGAGTATCTTTAGCGTTACAACGTTAAAGGTGTATAAACCCTAGTTTTCTAGCCTAACTCTCTAATCTCTAAGCCCCAAAGTGTCAATCCCATGTTCTAGGGTTTGGGTTCCCCTTTTATAGTTGATATAAGTCGGTTAATCTTGGGCGGCCTTCACAATATTCGCAAATATATTACTTTCCCCACGGTTTAGGAAACTTATATATTCGTGCGGAGGATCGGATCCTTGGTCCTTTCGGCAGGGGCTAGGCCTTGGTTCCTCGTCACGGGGACTGGACCCTAGATACTGTTAAGTGGAGATCGAATCCTAGTGCCTTCTGGTGGAGATTGATTCTTTGAGTAGAGGAAGGACCCTGGGTCCCTTCCAAATGAGGGCCGGGAAGTCAAGGCCCCTTCGGAGGCTGGAGAAATCTTTAGCGCTGGATATTTTTCCCCAACAATTTCGATGGATACTAGTTCTGAAGTTGAGGCCGTTTGGCGAATTGGTTGTGGAAAGTTTCGAGATTTCGATTTTCTTTTGAAAATTGTGGGAGCGTATGAGTGTACGCACCCCACTCCCCCCCCCCCCTTTTATCGGGGGGGGGGGGGGGGATAGCTAAACCCGCCGGTTAGCGAGTTGCCTACGTACCTCTTTCGAGGATCAAGCCATCTCGTAGTTCTATTGCCCACGTTTATGTTCTAGTGGTAGTATTTCTTAAGATGCATCGCATTCCAAGTTCTCGAGATTTTTTCGTCTTGCATGTTCGCGATTTGATACGAGCCTGGTCGGACGACTTTTATGACTTTGTATGGTCCTTCCCAGTTCGCCCCCAGTTTTCATGCGTTTCGTTCAGCAGTGTTTTGGAAGACTTTTCGCAAGACCAGGTCACCCTCTTTGAATCTACGATGACGCACGTTCGCGTTATAATATTTTGCGGCAGCTTGCAGGTAATTTTGAATCCGGACGAGTGCCTGGTCGCGACGCTCGTTGATGAGATCAAGATTTTCCAGCAGCATGGCGTTGTTCAAGTCTTCCCGTTCGGGAAGGAATCTTCCCTGTACGCCGGGAAATTCTACTTCTGCTGGGATCATGCATTCTGCTCCGTAAACGAGAGCGAACGGAGTTTCCCCCGTTGCTCGGCTCGGAGTGGTTCGATGAGACCAAAGAACCCCTTCGGGTTCTTCCGCCCATCTTCCGTTTTTGGCTTCCAAGCGTTTTTTCAATTCGTCTAGGACGGTTTTGTTTATGGTTTTAGCCTGTCTGTTGCACTGCGGGTATCTGGGAGTGGACTTGTTAAGTCGTATTTTCTATTTTTTGCAAAATGCCTCGAAGCGTGTGGAGATAAACTGAGACCTATTGTCCGTTACGATTTCGTATGGGACGTCGTGTCTAGTTATGATGTTCTTCCAGACGAAGTTCTCGACTTGTACGTCTTTGATACTTGCGTAGGATTCTGCTTCCACCAATTTCGAAAAGAAATCCGTGAGGACCAGGACGAAATGATTTTTTTGATTTGTGTAGTGGTCCGACGATGTCCATTGGCCATCGCATGAAAGGGTATGGAGATGAGATAGAGGAGAGGATTTCTGCGGGTTGATGAATTGTTGGAGCGTGCCGCTGACACTTCTCGCATTTCTGAGCAAACTTCTCGCAATCTTTTACCATAGTTGGCCAGTAGAATCCGTGGCGTTTTATTTTTGTTGCGAGAGACCTCCCGCCGGAGTGGTTTCCGCATGATCCGGAGTGAACCTCTTCCATGATTTTTCTCGCATTCTCTCCTTCCACGCAAGTCATGAGAGGTCCGGAGAATCGCCATTTGTAGATTTCGCCTTCCATGGTTACGTATCGTGCTGCCTGAATTTTTATTTTCCTGGCTGCCCATTTTCCGCAGGTAGGGTACCATCTACGATGTAAGCTCGGATGGGTTCCAACCAGGGAGCGTAGCAGCCATACTCCGTTTGGTATGCGTCTTCCTCTGGCTGATTCTCATTTTCTTCTGCATCTTCAATTTGTGCTCTGATCAGATTGATGACGACCGGCGGTCCGATGCTCGGATGCTCTATGAATTCGACGGGAATTATTCTTTTAAGCCCCGGGTCCGAACTTGAGGCGAGAGCGGCTAAAGCGTTGGCTTGGACATTTTCCGAGCGGGGAATCCGGGTTAGCGCAAATTGCTCAAAGTCGCGAGCCAAGTCTTGGACGACTTTCAGATATGTGTTCATCCTTTCGTCCCTCGCTTCGTATTCTCCGTTGTGCTGGTTTGCGACTAGCTGAGAGTCGCAGTAAGCATGGATATTCTGGATTTTCAGTCTGTGGGCTAGTCGTAAGCCTACGATAAGCGCTTCATATTCTGCCTCTTTGTTTGACGTGTGAAAATCTAAGCGGAAGGATTGCTCGAGGATTTATCCTGTAGGCGAGGTGAGTCGAATCTCGATTCCGGATCCTTGCTTGGATGATGATCCGTCGACATAGAGGTCCCACGTCGAGCCATGTTCCTTGTTAGTCATGTCCATCGCGGGTAATTCTACCAAGAAGTCTGCGAGTACCTGCGATTTCGTGCAGGTCTTCGGACGATATTCGATATCGTACTCGCTCAATTCGATTGCCCATTTTGCGAGTCTACCAGACTGGCTAGGGCTGTGTAGAATCGTTCGTAATGGGAAGGTGGTGAGGACCACGATGGTGTGAGATTGGAAATATGGCATGAGCTTTCTCGCTGAAGTTATGACAGCGAGTGCCAATTTTTCCATTAACGGGTACCGAGTTTCTACATCTAGTAATGTTTTACTAATGTAGAAGACTGGTCTTTGTTCTCCGAATTCCTCTTGTATCAGGACGCCGCTGACTGCGGATGCGGAGACCGCGATGTAGAGGAACAAGGGTTTTCCTACTACGGGTTTCGCGAGGATAGGAGGGGTGGCCAGATATTGTTTTAGCTGTTGGAAAGCTTTCTCGCAATCTTCCGACCACTCGAACTTCTTATTCCCCTTCAATGTTTCGTAGAAAGGGAGGCACTTATCAGTGGAGCGCGAAATGAATCGGTTTAGTGCCGCGACCCTTCCGGTCAGCCTTTGGACTTCTCGTTTGGTGCTTGGGGAAGGCCATCTCTATCAATGCGTTGATCTGTTTTGGATTGGCTTCTATCCCGCGGAACGTGACGAGGTAGCCGAGGAATTCTCCCGACGCCACGGCGAATCTGCACTTTGCTGGATTTAGTTTCATGTTATGATGGTTTAACCTCTCAAAGCATTCCTCTAAGTGAACTACGTGGTCGCGTTCGTCGAGGGATTTTACCAACATATCGTCGATATAGACTTCCATGGTTTTTCCGAGTTGCTCGGAAAACATCCGATTGACGAGTTGCTGATACGTGGCACCGGCGTTCTTAAGACCGAAAGGCATTACTTTGTAGCAATACGTTCCTCGGTCAGTAATGAATGTGGTTTTCTCGCGGTCGTCGGGATTCATCTTGATTTGATTGTAACCGGAGAATGCGTCCATAAATGACAGGAGTTTGTTTCCAGCGGTTGCTTCGACCAATCGGTCAATGTGCGGAAGCAGAAAACAATCCTTCAGACATGCTTTGTTAAGATCGGTAAAATCGACGCACACTCGCCATTTGCCGTTCTTCTTCTTGACCACGACAGGATTGGCGAGCCAGTCGGGATATCTTACTTCTGTTATCGATCCAACCTTAAGGAGTCTTTCGACTTCTTCATTAACCGCAGTGGCACTTTCTGGCCCCAGCTTTCGCCTCTTTTGTTTTACGGGTTTATGATTTGGATCGATGTTGAGTTCGTGACACGTTACGTTGATGTCAATTCCTCGCATATCTTCCGCGGTCCAAGCGAACGTGTTTAGGTTCTTTTTGAGACATGTGATGAGTTCTGCTTCCAATGGATCTCGGAGATTGGCTCTGATCTCTACGCACCGTTCTGGGTTAGCCTTGTCGAGGCAGATCGAAATTACCGGTTCGCAAGTGGGTTCACGTTTCCCTTCTAGGGCTTCAGCTCTTTGCGACTCCCAGAGGTTTTCTGGGAGATCCCGCAATGCGGACTCGTGGGTCGTTTGCTTTTCCAGGTTAGTTTCGGGCTCGGAGCTTTTTCATTATATCCCAGTGGCTAAGCAGACTTGCGATGCTTTACGATCTCCTCGAATTTTTTCGACTCCGAAGAGGGTTGGACATTTGAGGCATAAATGGAAAGTCGAGGGGATTTCTTGCATGGAGTTTAACCATGGGGTTCCGACCATCGCGTTATATGCTGTTGGGCCGTCGACAACCAGGAATTCTACCCTCTTGGTGACGCTCCCGGCTCTGACTGAAAGATTGACTGAGCCGAGGGTCATTGTGATATTCTCCGAGAGTCCGAAGACCGGACTAGGATCGTCCGTGATTGTGCTTAGGTCGATTCCCATTCTCTCGAGAGTGCTTTTATACATAATATTTGTCGAGCATCCGGTGTCGACCAATATTCTAGCTACGTCCATGTCCTGAGTCGTAAGTTTGATAACGAGGAGCTCGTCGAGAGGTTTGGCTTGAAAATCCGTTTCTCCGTCCCCGAATGACACAATGTTGTGGACGGGTGATATGGTCATACTGTTTTGTTACCGATCGTAGGTTTTTGAGTAAGAGAATCCGACCCCCCCCCCTCCTTCTAGCGCCAAACTGTGGGAACCGAAATTCGCACTGTCGATTTTAGTTAAGTAAATCATAGGAAAACTAAGTAAACTCAATTTTCCCTGAAGGCTCGAATTCTCTGCGACAACCAAACGAAATTGATAAAGTAAAAATATGACAATAACGTAGCGGAAAAAGTGCTCTAAGGCGTTTTTATTAAATGAACGATAAGTTGGATACAATATTCTTCCGAAAACGGAGAGATAGGATATGCTAAAAAGGAAACGACAGAACTGCAGGCGGCAAAACGTTCTAAGTCATGCTCTGCTAGTCTAACCACCTAAGCCCTAAGTTCCCTAAGCTAACAGGAATTCTCTAAGTCTCTGGATTTTGGATCTGCTCTCTCTTTCTCAGAGTTTTCTGCCCCCTTTGCTTATCTCCCCAGGCTTCTTTATATACTTTTTCTTATGACGGTCTATTCTCCTTTTGGTCCGCGAATCGGGATTTTTCCATTTTCGTCGGTCTTCGTGTTTATCGGGAAACTTGACATTTATCTTTCTCGGAATTTTAACATTTATCTTGTTATGTGAAGATAAACATAAACCGTCGTATCTTAGAAAATCGTAAATGGATCGTCCGATCGTGTTTGGTCCCTTTCGAGCCGTTTTTCGGATTTCCGATGTTTCTACGATTTCCTCGAAAGAATACTCCTGTTTCGATATCGAGTTTTTCGGAAGATCTCTGATCCTTCGTAGAGTCGAGATGAATGGTGTCTTAAGATGACCATCATTGTTTTATACAACGAATTTAAGATCTCTCTGCCCGTTGATATCTTACGAGTTTTCCGAAGTCTTTCTGATACTCTAAAAATGAATCCTTGCTACTGTCAAGCTAACAGTTGTAATTGTAGTAATTAAGATTCAAGTCCAGAGGACCAGTCTACACTTTATTTCTATAAGTTCAAAATCAAGCTAAGATGAAAAGTATGTTTGATTTTAAGAAGTGACAAATAGCTAACAAGATAAACAAAGATTGGTTCAAATTAATAAAGAGCTAGCCTAGGGAATTTCATTGGGTGTCGATATAGAGCCAAACAATTATTCAAGCACGATGAAGTGCTTTCTAGGACTCGGATCACTCAACTGGATCGTTCCACTATCGTGGCAGCGATCGCTTTGCAGATCAGTCTCACCACCTAACTGTCGTTGGGATGAGGACTGATTGCAAGCTTTAGAGATCAAGTCCGATTAGTCCACTTACTACCCTAATATCTACTTTCGCTGATTAGGGATATTAAGCTCATTCAATACATGTCAGGTTCTCTCCTAAGCGGTTAGCTAGATGATAAACCCTAGATCTATTAATAAGTGATCAGTTTATGAATAGCATTAAGAACAGTATGAATGAAGAACAGTTATGAATATAGCTTATCTATGTTTAGCTCAGGTTCAACACCCTAAAAACCCTAGGCGAGCACGGCTACTACTCAATCATGATGCAAGCAATCAAAGACATAAATTCTGAAATAAATTGCATAAGATAGAAGTACAAAAACAAAGGGTTCAGGTTGATCTTCTCTAGGAAAGATGGAGCCTTCTCCCTTACAATTGCAAAATCGCCAAAAACAAAGTCTAGGTCTTGTAAAAACTAACGTAAGAAAAGAAAATAGGAGTAGCAGGTCTTTTTATAAGGAGGCGCCAAGAGGTAGAAGTGAATTAGGGCTTATGGGCTTTAATTCCCGAAATAAGGATTTTCCATATTCGTCTGGAACAATCACCGGGATCACTCCGTCGCTTGTTCCATTGTTCTTCTTGAGTGTTCTCCGCAGGATAACTCGAAAAAGGCATCTTCTCTTCATGTACCTTCTCTTCACTCAGCTACCAACTTTGGACCTGAAAAAGACCACAAAGTACTAGACTAACACAATTTAGAGACTTGAATCAAATAAAAACATATATGCAAATGATGTGAAAAACACCATATATCAATTCCCCCAGACTTAGATCCTTGTTTGTCCTCGAACAAGGCAAGTACCAAGAACAGGGAGAAAGGTTTGAAAGTGTGGGAACTCGCTTATCGTCAGTAACCATACTCTTACCACAAATCTCTGAACCATACAAGAAGTTAGCTAGGACCTCATACACTTACTGGAACCTCCTGACTGCTGTTCGAAAATCGGCTCCATACTCTACATCTCATACCTGAAAAAGCAACACTATCGAGACAAAACTCCCTACATTCATTTAAGATCAGCGTGAGCTTCTTGTCACAGGCACTACTCAGGGTAGACGGGCTAGGTATTAAGGCGGCTGTTAAAGTGTTTGAGTAGTGGAGCTTATAGTGTTTAGGGGTTACCGATTTTATTTAGGTGGATGCAGGATATCGCACAAAACTGCAGGAGAGGACGGATCCATTGATCTCCACAGCTCTTACTCACTTCTGCTCTGATCAAACTGGCTGTTCTCCAATCGGATCACTCTATCTGACTGCTCCACTCCTTAATACTAACTATTTCTTACTCTATCCATGGTACTGAATTATTACACCTTTCCCAGTGGCACGATCATATTGTTGAACTATATAATAATATCTCTCCTTAGTTCATATTAACATTAGTTATTTATCTATTACACAAAGAGATGTAATATCGATCATAAGTTAGTTATTTATGTTATTACACAAAGAGATGTGACTCTTGATGTTAAGAGGTGTGTCTCTTAGCCTAATGATTCGATCTCTATATAAAGATCAATCATTTGATGTAACATCATATACACATAGAATCTCAATAATAAAAAGCATTTCAGAGAAGTTACATCACTTTCGTAATCATCTGAAATAAGCATGTTACATCCATTTTTATTCTTTCTCTTAAACTCATTGTGTAACACAAGCGGTTGGTAAAAGATTAACATGGTATCAGAGCTTTACGGTTGAGAGGACAACGAAAAAAGCACTAGTAAGAGAAACACTTGGCGTGGAGAAAAGGAGGCTAGAAGATTCTGTCATACGTTACATCGGAAGCACACAAAAACGATGAAGAATCAAGTAATCCCCATATTTGATGGTGAGAAGTACAACTTCTAGAGCATTAAGATAACAACCATTCTCAAGACCAGGAAGTTATGGTCTGTGGTTGAAGAAGGCGTAGCAGCCCCACCAGCACAAGTGGATGAAACCCCTGAGACAGCAAGGGTAAGATCGCTTAGAGAAGAAGCGATGGTGAACGATATGATGGCTTTGCAAATCTTGCAAACTGCCGTATCAGATGATATCTTCTCACGGATTGCAGCAGCAACAACATCGAAAGAGGCGTGGAATGCATTGAAGGCAGAGTATGAAGGCTCTCCTCAAGTCCGTTTGATTCGACTTCAAACGTTGCGAAGGGAGTTCGAAAATCTTAAGATTGATGAGAATGAAGACATCAAGGTCTTCACAGATAAGTTAGTTGCTTTGGCAAATCAATTAACTTATCATGGAGAACAAAAGTCAGATGTTCAACTCATCCAGAAGATACTCATCTCTCTCCCAGCCAAGTTCGATAGCATTGTCAGTGTGTTGGAGCAAACAAGTGATTTGACTTCAACAAAGATGGCAGACTTGATCGGGATCTTGAAGGCTCATGAAGCAAGGCTGGCTGTAAGAGAAGAAAGCACAAGTGAAGGAGCATTCGATGCTCGTGCTAAACAGAAAAATTCTGGTGTTACTCACAACAACTCAAAGGGCCATGGAGGCAAGAAGTGGTGTAAGGTTTGCAAGAAGAACAACCACAACGAGAGTGAGTGTTGGAGGAAACAAAACAAGGATGATCCAGAGAAGGATCACAAGAGTAACAAGAAGTGTTACAACTGTGGTAAGGAAGGCCACTTCGCAAAGGAGTGCTACTCAAAGAAAAAGGAGAAAGCACATCTAAGTCTTGAAGAAGAAGACTTGAATGAAAATCACATGTTGCTCAGTGCGAGTGAAGCAGCAACAACATTGATGGAAGATGTCTGGTTAATTGACAGTGGAGCAACTAATCATATGACAAAGGAGGAGAGTTACTTCTCCAGGCTTGATAGGAGTATCAAGGTTCCAATAGAAATTGGAAATGGAAGCATAGTCACGACAGCAGGTAAAGGAGATATTACCGTGATGACTATTGGTGGCAAGAGGACCATCAGAAATGTGTTCTTGGTTCCTGGTTTGGCGAAAAATTTGCTGAGTGTTCCGCAGATTGTTTCAAGTGGATACCGGGTGAAGTTCCAAGAGAAGAGATGCATCATAGATGATGCAAAAGGCATGAGGATAATGAATATCCCCATGACTCACAAAAGCTACAGAATCAGGATGGGTTCGGCTCAGGTAGAAGAAGCCATGAGTGCTAGTGAGCAAGGAAAGATGGAGACATGGCACAAGAGACTTGGTCATGTAGGCGACAAAAGGTTGCAACAAATGCAAGACAAAAACTTGGTAAAGGGATTACCAAAGTTTAAAGTCAAGAAGGAAGCATGTGAGGCGTGTAGACTGGGGAAGCAATCACGCAAAAGCTTTCCAAAGAAATCTCAAACTAAGACAAAGAAAAAGCTTGAGATTGTACATACGGATGTATGTGGACCGATGCAGCACCAATCCATTGATGGAAGCAAGAAGTTCAAAGCAATGGTGGAGAAGCAATCTGGTGTTACCATCAAGACGTTGAGATCAGATGGAGCAGAGAGGATGAAAAGAACCTTGGTGGAGATGGCTAGAACTATGATGGCAGAGCAAGACTTACCACTCAAGTTATGGGCGGAGACGGTATACACTGCTTCATACCTTCTAAACCGTCAACCATCTAAGGCAATTGAAGATGATGTCACTCCTATAGAGAAGTGGTATGGACATAAGCCTGATGTGTCACACATGAGAATGTTTCGTAGCATATGCTACATACATGTCCCGGATCAGAAGAGGAGAAAGTTAGATGTCAAGGCAAAACATGGAGTCTTTGTTGGTTACATCAATGAATCCAAAGGCTACAGAGTTCTCATCTTGGAGAATGAGAAGATTGAAGTATCAATAGATGTAGAGTTTGAAGAAAACAAGAAGTGGGATTGGAAGAGGCAAGAAGAAGTCAAGAAGACATTGGAGTTGTCTATGGAAGACACTCAATCGCCAAAGGAACCAATCGAAGGTACTTCCAGCCCTGTTTCCATTCAAAATAATGATCCTGATACTAGTGATGAAGATGAAGAAGCTTCTAAGGCACCAAGGAAGTTCAAGTCCATGGTTGATATCATGGAAAGGGCACCGAGAGTAGAGCTTGATGAAGCGGCTCAAGCTATAGAAGCTTGTCTTCATGCAAATGAAGAACCATACACTTATGATGAAGCGTGTGGTACCAAGGAATGGAGAGAAGCGATGAACGAGAAGAATTCATTGCAACACAGAAGGACGAAGCACATAGAGATCAAGTATCATTTCGTGAGGGAAGTTGAGCAGAAAGGAATCATTGAACTGAAGTATTGCAAAGGGGATGATCAAGTGGCAGACATTCTCACAAAGGCATTGGGCGGTTCAAGGTTTGAAGATCTCAGGAAGCAGCTTGGAGTAAAGTCGAGATATGATTAAGGAGGAGTGTTGAACTATATAATAATATCTCTCCTTAGTTCATATTAACATTAGTTATTTATCTATTACACAAAGAGATGTAACATCGATCATAAGTTAGTTATTTATGTTATTACACAAAGAGATGTGACTCTTGATGTTAAGAGGTGTGTCTCTTAGCCTAATGATTCAATCTCTATATAAAGATCAATCATTTGATGTAACATCATATACACATAGAATCTCAATAATAAAAACCATTTCAGAGAAGTTACATCACTTTCGTAATCATCTGAAATAAGCATGTTACATCCATTTTTATTCTTTCTCTTAAACTCATTGTGTAACACAAGCGGTTGGTAAAAGATTAACACATATGAATTTATCTCCTATCTCGTCACTTAAATAAAAGAATACTCGTTTTTTTTTTTTTTTTTTTTTTTGAAATAACTTATGTACAATGGTTGCATATTGACGAGATAAGGAGGTAACAGGAAATAGTGGGAGCCACTGGAGTGTTTTACCTCAATTCTCTGACTTGTTCTTCTTATTGGCGGATCAGGCCTCGGACTGTTCTCCTTTGTAACATGTTCCTTCCTCTTCTTCTGAATGATGAGCATTGATGAGTAAGAGGCTGTGTCGATCCTTTCCTCTCCGACCTTTTTGCACATATCTGCATATAGAACATGGGAAAAACAAGTGCATGTGGGTGGAATAAAAGGTTAAGGTACAAGGTGGGAACTAGCTAAAGATGAGCTAGCCACTCAGGAACAGCAAGAGGGATAAAAAGGAGAAAGAAGTCCTGAGAGTAGGTCTCGTTTCCCTGATCTAATGCCCATAACAAGAAGAATTAAGAGTCAAAATTAGGTCCAAGTTAGGTGGAGTTTAGTCTACCCAGTGTAACCTGATCAGTTGAGAACTTCTGGAGAGTCTAATGAGAAATGTCAGAGTGTTCCAGGTCCATGTATGGGTCGTTCGCCACTGCTAAGGTCACTGAATAAGAAAGTTAGAGCACGAGGTGGTTAGGATAGCATCACACAATAAGGTCCTTATTCCCACAATAGTTCAGACTGACTCGATCCTAAAGCAAGATTCGATAAAAACATGAAAATGACTCACGAACAAACTGACTCAAAGCACACAATGCTCCCCCAGACTTAAATCACACCATCCCTGGTTGTGATAAGAATGAAGGAACAAATAAAACACACCAAAATAAAGAAAGCATGAAAAATAAATAGTTCAGATGGATAAGACAATGGGATAGAAAATAGTCCTCATGGACTCAATCAGAGTGTCCGCTCTCGTTGCCATGCGTCCTCCTGTTCCTTGGCAAGCGATCATCTCCTGTTGAAGGCTCAGCTGGTTCCTTTCCTGCTCGGCGGTTCCCCTGTGGTGTTCGCGGCTCCTCCTGACCACTTTGTCCTGCGAAACATCCCCCTGTGATCAGCTTCAGGATCTTCTTCATGAGGCTGTTGTTCTTGCGCTGAGAGTCCACCATCCACTTGCGGTAGGCTGCGTCATCATCTAAGTCAAGATGTGGAGCCAGGTCGAACTCGCCCTCTTCTTCTGGAGTCACATCCTCCACATCATCCATGTCATCATCATCGTTTGGAGGTGGAGCACGTGGGTCTGGGCAGAGATGTTCCTCAGGTGGTAAGAACACTATGTTGTCCAGGGTAAGGAAGCTGGTGAATCCAGGCATGGGGAGTTTGCAGTACAACGCATTCCCTTCCTTATCTTGGAACATGTAGGTGCTCTCGTCGCGTAGGATGTGACATGCGAGCAGGTAGGGAATGTCAATGTACTCAATCTCTGAAACCACTTTGTAGGCGCTGAGGTTAATACCGAAGTGCTGGAACAAGGGAGTGAGGAGGCTGCCGCTGCGATCTTTCTTGTCATCTGTGCGGAGCAGTGCTTTCTTGCACTCAGCGAACATGGAGATCAGGTGGAAACCTGGGTTGGTCTTGACTCCCTGCACTGGTACAACCTGATCTCTGCGTATCTCATCATTGAGACAAGTGTGTTGGGGTCAAAATCGGTCAAGACGAAATCGATGTCCGAAAAGTTCGGACAAAATACGAAAGATGTTAGAGAAGCATTAAGAGAATAAGTTTCATTCTAGAAAACTCGGGAAAATGTTAAGACATTCCGAAATCGACGATTAGAAACATTCTCTACACGATAAAATCTCCGGGAAGTAAAAGGAACGCAAAAACTCGCACGAGACGGAAGAAACGAGCGACGATCCTGGATTGCCTCTAGGCGCGCGCCCGTGCTGCCTCTAGGCGCCGGGCGCCTAGCGCCCGTGCTGCCTCTAGGCGCCGGGCGCCTAGCGCCCGTGCTTGCCTCTAGGCACCGGGCGCCTAGCGCCCGTGCTGCCTCTAGGCGCCGGGCGCCTAGCGCCCGTGCTTGCCTCTAGGCGCCGGGCGCCTAGCGCCCGTGCTTGCCTCTAGGCGCCGGGCGCCTAGCGCCCGTGCTTGCCTCTAGGCGCCGGGCGCCTAGCGCCCGTGCTGCCTCTAGGCACCGGGCGCCTAGCGCCCGTGCTGCCTCTAGGCGACGGGCGCCTAGCGCCCGTGCTTGCCTCTAGGCGCCGGGCGCCTAGCGCCCGTGCTGCCTCTAGGCGCCGGGCGCCTAGCGCCCGTGCTGCCTCTAGGCGCCGGGCGCCTAGCGCCCGTGCTTGCCTCTAGGCGCCGGGCGCCTAGCGCCCGTGCCTGCCTCTAGGCGCCGGGCGCCTAGCGCCCGTGCTGCCTCTAGGCGCCGGGCGCCTAGCGCCCGTGCTGCCACTAGGCGCCGGGCGCCTAGCGCCCGTGCTGCCTCTAGGCGCCGGGCGCCTAGCGCCCGTGTTGCCTCTAGGCGCCGGGCGCCTAGCGCCAGCGTTGCCTCTAGGCGCCGGGCGCCTAGCGCCATGCTAGTTCGAGTTATCGGACGGCTAGTCCTCGTGCGTAAGTTCCGAGTTCTCAAACCGCCAGAAATCGAAGTTTTGCGACTTTCTTAAATCCCGCAAACCAAACTCCTTTTCTTCCTCCTGGCCTTCGGAAAACCCGTAAGACGTCAACGGATAGGAGAACTTCGTAAAAAAGCGGCAACAGTTATCTAAAAACACCATTTGCCACGTAAAAGAATCGAAGATCTTCCGAAAAACCCAATGTCCAAGTAGGAACGTTCTCTCGAGGAAATCGTAAAAATAGCAGAAATCCGAGATATGGCCCAACGGAGACCAAACATGATCGGATAACCATTTTACGATTTTCTAAAAAGATAGATACGACTGTTTGCGATTATCTTCCCGAAACAGGATAAATGTCAAACTTCCAAAAAGATAAACATCGATTTTCCGAAAAGATAAATGTCAACTTTCCCGATAAACATGAAGGCCGACGAAAATGGAAAAAGCCCAGCTCGCGCCGGCCCGTCAGAAATAGACCGTCATATGGGAGTATATAAGCAAGTCTAGGAGCAGAAGGAAGGGGATCCGAAAATCACAAGGCAAACTACTCTCAGAGCAATTTAGAACTTAGGCTTTATTTCCTTTTTAGCGAGCTGCGACTCAATTAGGTTAGATCTAGGATTTCAAGACTAGCGACGATCGACAGCTCTTACGGCCGCGATCTCGACCTATTGTTCCAACGCTCTCCGCGAATTTCGGAAATAAAATTCTTTCTTTTTTGCTCTCTTATTTTACGTATTTACTTTCAACTTAGCCTTCTTTTAACTTTGTCGTGCGTGGCCCAGCAGATAGCCAGGATCCTCGGGGAAAACTAGGTCAACTTAGTTTTCCTACGTTTTAAACTTAACTAAAATCGACGGTGCGAATTTCGGTTCCCACAGTTTGGCGCTAGAAGGAGGGGGATCACGGAATTATCTTTCTCGCAACTACGCACGCCCAGTTAAGCATGTCTGCTAACGCGGAAAAAGACAAGCAAACGCACAACGGACCAGCCGCCGATGCCAACGCTGAGAAGACTCCCGCTGGAAACGTATCGACGGTCACTGCTGAGGCAAACACCGCGATGCTAGACCAGGTGAAGAAACTGTTCGCCACCGCCCAGAAACGGTCGGAAGAACAAGAGAAGCTAATGGCTTCGCTCGCTAAACAGGTCAGCACCTTAACATCGAGAAGCAAACTCCCGCGCGGATCCACCAAGGTGAGGCGTGTCAGGAGACTCGACTTCGGAACTTCCGGAGACAAAGAAAAAGACGCCCCAAGAGAATCCCCGGAACTCATCCCTGACGATACCACTCCGGCGGGGCAGAAGAAAACGACGGATAACCTTCCACCTCCCGCGAGGGAAAACGAAGGAGTCGACGTCGAAAGAATCAATCTGGATATCAGCGACCAGTCGGATCCATCCGACGAAGACGCCGACGTCCACCACAGAAGGACCCGAAGTCAATCGGCTCGACTGGCGGCAGCCTTCGAGAAACCGATGACGGAAGAGGAGGAAGACCTCTACTGGTCAGAGCAAGAGAGGCTAGCCGAAGACCAGACCCGGGCCTATCACAACCAGCGTAGACAGAGAAGCGCAAACGGCGCCAATGAGATCCACGATCTACGCGAATACATCGCGAAGACTGCAGCCGAGGTGAAAGCGGTAAAATCGCAGATTCACCACGCAACCAGTACTGCTCCCGAGATCGACCTGCTCCTCGAAGAATCGAGGAAGACTCCGTTCACGTCTCGAATCACGGACGCACGAGTCTCGGATCCCGGGAAAATAAAGCTTCCCACCTACGACGGAACCACAGACCCGAAGGCACACCTGCAATCCTTTCAAATTGCGATGGCCAGGTCTAAACTTCCAGAGCGGGAAAAAGACGTCGGCTGCTGTCTCCTGTTCGTCGAGAACCTCAGAAGTGCTGCGCTCGAGTGGTTCTCACGCTTGAAAAGAAACTCCATCGGAAGCTTTCGCCAGCTAGCTTCAGCCTTTCTGAAGCAGTTTTCCATGTTCATGGACAGGAAAACTTCCGATGTAGATCTTTGGAGCCTCATTCAGAAGGAAGACGAGCCGCTCCGCGACTACATAAAGAGGTTCAAACTCGTAATGTCCAGGGTAACAGGCCTCAGCGATAGAGTCGCCATCGACGCCCTGAGGAAAAACCTCTGGTACAAGTTGAAATTCCGAAAGTGGATTTCTCTAGAGAGACCGCGCACCATCCAGGACACTCTCCACAAAGCGACGGATTTCATCATCATGGAGGAAGAGATGAAAGTCCTGGCGCAAAAGCACGGGCCGCAGAAAGCGTCCGGTAAGAAGAAAACCTCACGTAGCGACAAGTACGTCCATCACGAGGGGGAAGACGTCCAAGGCGAGCATAATTACGCCGTCAACTCCGAGCAAGGGAGGACCGCCGGAAACACTTGGACGCGGAACTCGTACAAGGACAACTCCAGCTGCGAGTTCCACCAGACGAGAGGTCACTCAACCGCCAATTGCAAAGTTCTCGGCGCTAGACTCATTACAAAGCTGCTCGCCGGCGAACTAGCAACGGTAAAAAGCGTGAAAGACCTGCTTTTAGATTCCGACCGTCCGCCGAAGACCGACGGAGCTAATCCCGAGAATAACGCTCCTGGAACTCAGTCGGGTGAAAAACGCGGATGAAGGCAAGATGGCGAAGGAAACAACAGCAATCGCCAGAGGATCAACATGATCATCGGCGGATCGCACTTCTACCAGGACTCAGTTTCGTCGATCAAAGCCTATGGACGAAAAGCCGAAACAAGTCCCGGATGGTGCCCAGAAGACGACGTCCCCAATCACGCGATCGTCTTCGAAGAGCAGGATACGGCCGGACTCGACAAACCCCACTACGATCCTCTGGTCATCGACTTGGTGATTCAAGATCTCGAAGTCGGCCGCATCCTCATCGACACAGGAAGCACGGTCAACATCATGTTCCGCGATACTCTCCAAAGGATGAACATACCTCTCGGAGAAGTCATCCCAGAACCGAGACCGTTGACTAGATTCTCGGGCGTCACCTCCATGACCCTCGGAAAGATCAGGCTCCCGGTCATGGCGAAAGAGGTCACAAAGATCGTCGAATTCGCGGTAGTGGATAACCCGGCTATCTACAACGCCATAATGGGGACTCCTTGGATAAACGCCATGAAGGCAGTCCCATCCACTTATCATCTCAGCGTCAAGTTTCCAACACCAACTGGAACGGCGGTAATCTGGGGAAGCCAAAAACAGTCGCGACTCTGCTTCCTGGCTGAACAGAAATTGCGCAGCAATCGGAACGCCCCAGCGGCTAACCTGAAGCGAATTAAGAAGTATCCGAGTATCTCTGAGAACTCGGCAAAGGACGACTCGGATTCGTCCAAAAAGGCCACAACTCAGGATGATAAGCCAATCCTTGAGTCCATCGCCGACGGAACGGATAATCCAACTCCTGACGCGGCCACCGACTTAGCTAAGACAGTCGAAACGCCGGAAGTCGTGGAGTAATAACATCCGCGATATAAGCAGAACTACGAGATGGCTTGATCCTCGCAAGAGGTACGTAGGCAGCTCGTCGAAACCCGACGAGTTCAGCTATCCCCCCACCAAAAAAGGGGGGGGGGGAAGATGGGAACGAATAATCTTTTACTCCCGCGAAAATACTCTCTACATGTATTCGACACTCTTGAAACTTTTCACAGTCCTAAATTCAAAATTGCTTATCAAAAGCACTAATATTACGGAAAACGAAAATCGTATCTTTAAGGAACGCGAGACGTCGCAAGTTCCTGACCAGTTTCGATTCTCTACTCTCCTCCAACAAATTCTATCAAACAGTCTTTCCGCGACTTTAAAAACCCTATTTCCGTCGATTGGCCCCGACGGAAAAACATAGAAACGTTTCACTTAAATCAAATTCGTAGTCTGGCTTCCAACGAAGTCCTTTCACATCCGACAAGGATATCATAGCGCGCTATACAAGAAATCCAAATTTTGGTTAGCTCTTCGTAAAGGAAGTAGCTCGACTCGTACCCAAACGAATCATATAAGCCGATAAGCACTTCGCGGATTCTAAAACGGTACGAGTCAGGTCGAAATCGCAAACAAGCAAAATGAAAAGCCGATTAGTCATCGCATAGCTTCAGCCGAAATTAGACCTAGGTCTTGCCCTAAACCCAGCCTTGCTGGTATCTAAAACATCTCATAGGCATAAGTATCCAGCATACGAGATCCCAAAACTTGCCTCTTATCGCTTATAAACCTAACGTTCGCTACAAAGTAACCCGCAGGTTAAGCGACAAAAAAGAGCTCGAATATGAAGTGACTACGCGTATTCAAAGTCCTCTACACTTGGCGAAAGTATAAATCAAAACGCATGATTCATAAAAACATTCATAATGGGGATTCAAAGGCCACCGACGGCCGATCCCGAAAAGCATAAAGTCACGCAACCCCCTAAGGGTCGCAACACATACAAACAGCCCCACTTGGCTTACTACAAATTATAATCAAATGCAAGACAATCAGAAAAAGTTATATCAAACGAGGAATCAGGCTGATCGACCTCCTCGCCCCCGTCACCTGCATTCGCATCTGCACCGACATCCGCTGTATCTTCTGAGACTTGAATAGGATTCCACAATTCCCGGATTCTTCCTTCGATCGGAGGAACAGAGGATTCGGCGTTGGCACATACTCTCATCGAACCATTTATCGCGGCAAGTTCGCTGGAAAGCGAGAAACCCTCACGCTGTACCTGGTGAAGAGTACCCACCGAACCGCGACACTCGCGAAAGTCGCCTACGAAGTCCTGAGCCTCTTTGTACGCCTCGAATTCGGTAGAAAAGATTTCCGCCCGTCGATTCATTTCGGCGGCGGCTCTTCTCCGTCCTCTCCTCTCTGCACGGACGAGGGCTCGAGCCTGGACCTCGGCTTGCCGACGGTTTCGCTCCTCAACCTCCAACCGATACTTGGCAAACTCCCTTTCGGTCTCCTCCGCTTTGAAGCGGGCCAATCGAGCAGTACGGAAACTTCCGTCGATTGACGCATTCCATACTCTCACGGCCTGCAAAAATAAAAAAAAATCAAGGTCAAGCGAAAGGATAGGAAGAGTTTGCTTAAGTGTCGAAAACAAACCTCGTTAACCAAACGAGTGCCTTCCGCTGTCACCTTGTCCCTCTCCTCGTTGTCCAAAGACTCGTCACGGGTAAAAGCCGGGGGGAGCTCATCAAAGAAGTCATTTGGAGGAGGGTTCGGACCGGAAGCACCCCCGCTCTCTGCGACAAAGTCGGGATCATACCTCGATGGCTCGTTGTTTTCCGACGAGGCCTCGAAAGCGATCCCTTTGCCCTTCGAAGATTTCCCCCTCCGCCTCGAAGGAGCAAACACGAAGGATCCATCATTGATGAGAGGTCGCGTACCGCCTCGCGATCGGTGAAGCGCGACCGCCTTCCGAATCCGATCGAGATCGAAAGAATCCCAGGAACAGGCCCTCACCCTGAATATGTCTCTCTTGACAGTAAGATCGGAAGGGATGTGCGTGAGACACCTATTCTCTACAATAAGAAAAACGTGCACATGCATTCAGGGTTCGCCTTTAGATTTCTAAAATAAAAAAAATGATAAATAAAAAAAATTGCGATAATCTTACCACGTCGGTACAACCATTCCGTCGGGAATAGATGAAGGAAGCTCTCCTCGACAGACTCTCCATCTATCCTCACGAAAAAGAAACGTTTAACGAAGTCCTTAGCATGCGAGGTAAGCCCAGAAATTACCGAGTGACCAGTCCTCGATTTCATGGCAAATATTCCATTGGTTCTCACGCTCTTGGAAAGCCACAGCCCTTCAAAGTCCGAAGGGCTAAGATCCATCCCTAACTCGTAACTTAGAATCAAAACGCCAAGCCAGCTCTCTAGAGCCGGCACATTCAACTAGCTGATCGAGAGTCCGAAACGATCGAGAGCTTGGACGATGACCCCAGGAATCGGGAACCATAATCGACATTGCGTCAGGAATGCTTCGTAGCAAGTAAAGTAACCCTCCGGAGGACACTCCGGACTCTCGTCCCCAAGGGGAATGCGAAACACGACTTTCTCCGGAACGTTATAGAACTTTCGAAGAATCTCAAGATACTCGGGAGATACCTCGCTCGGCGAATCAGCTTCCATACGTGCCTTCACAGGGCGCCGGGGAATCGGAATCACAGGAAGAGGGGGATCGGAACCAAAGACGGCGTCACAGTACGCGTTCCTCTCGACCTCTGAAACCTCGGGCTTCGGAGCTTCCTCCTCGGCGTGTAAACTGCCCGAAGCAGAGCGAGACTGTCTCCTCGAGGGTTTTGACCTTGAAGTCATTCTTTTCTTGAAAATAGAGAGAGAATCTTTGAGGGAGAAATTGACTTAGGATTCTTGGGTGAAGTAAGAATGGTAAAGGATTCACAAGCCTTTATAGGCATGAAATTTTACTATTTACCCCGACCTTCGGCACGATTTCGTCTCCATACTTTCCTCACGAACCATACAGCAAGCTAGGACCTACGACCGCTACGGCTCCTAGCTAGCTGGGGGGCTAACTGTTGGGGTCAAAATCGGTCAAGACGAAATCGATGTCCGAAAAGTTCGGACAAAATACGAAAGATGTTAGAGAAGCATTAAGAGAATAAGTTTCATTCTAGAAAACTCGGGAAAATGTTAAGACATTCCGAAATCGACGATTAGAAACATTCTCTACACGATAAAATCTCCGGGAAGTAAAAGGAACGCAAAAACTCGCACGAGACGGAAGAAACGAGCGACGATCCTGGATTGCCTCTAGGCGCCGGGCGCCTAGCGCCGGGCGCCTAGCGCCCGTGCTGCCTCTAGGCGCCGGGCGCCTAGCGCCCGTACTGCCTCTAGGCGCCGGGCGCCTAGCGCCCGTGCTTGCCTCTAGGCGCCGGGCGCCTAGCGCCCGTGCTGCCTCTAGGCGCCGGGCGCCTAGCGCCCGTGCTTGCCTCTAGGCGCCGGGCGCCTAGCGCCCGTGCTTGCCTCTAGGCGCTGGGCGCCTAGCGCCCGTGCTTGCCTCTAGGCTCCGGGCGCCTAGCGCCCGTGCTGCCTCTAGGCGCCGGGCGCCTAGCGCCCGTGCTGCCTCTAGGCGCCGGGCGCCTAGCGCCCGTGCTGCCTCTAGGTGCCGGGCGCCTAGCGCCCGTGCTTGCCTCTAGGCGCCGGGCGCCTAGCGCCCGTGCTGCCTCTAGGCGCCGGGCGCCTAGCGCCCGTGCTGCCTCTAGGCGCCGGGCGCCTAGCGCCCGTGCTTGCCTCTAGGCGCCGGGCGCCTAGCGCCCGTGCTTGCCTCTAGGCGCCGGGCGCCTAGCGCCCGTGCTGCCTCTAGGCGCCGGGCGCCTAGCACCCGTGCTGCCTCTAGGTGCCGGGCGCCTAGCGCCCGTGTTGCCTCTAGGCGCCGGGCGCCTAGCGCCCGCGTTGCCTCTAGGCGCCGGGCGCCTAGCGCCATGCTAGTTCGAGTTATCGGACGGCTAGTCCTCGTGCGTAAGTTCCGAGTTCTCAAACCGCCAGAAATCGAAGTTTTGCGACTTTCTTAAATCCCGCAAACCAAACTCCTTTTCTTCCTCCTGGCCTTCGGAAAACCCGTAAGACGTCAACGGATAGGAGAACTTCGTAAAAAAGCGGCAACGGTTATCTAAAAACACCATTTGCCACGTAAAAGAATCGAAGATCTTCCGAAAAACCCAATGTCCAAGTAGGAACGTTCTCTCGAGGAAATCGTAAAAATAGCAGAAATCCGAGATACGGCCCAACGGAGACCAAACATGATCGGATAACCATTTTACGATTTTCTAAAAAGATAGATACGACTGTTTGCGATTATCTTCCCGAAACAGGATAAATGTCAAACTTCCAAAAAGATAAACATCGATTTTCCGAAAAGATAAATGTCAACTTTCCCGATAAACATGAAGGCCGACGAAAATGGAAAAAACCCAGCTCGCGCCGGCCCGTCAGAAATAGACCGTCATATGGGAGTATATAAGCAAGTCTAGGAGCAGAAGGAAGGGGATCCGAAAATCACAAGGCAAACTACTCTCAGAGCAATTTAGAACTTAGGCTTTATTTCCTTTTTAGCTAGCTGCGACTCAATTAGGTTAGATCTAGGATTTCAAGACTAGCGACGATCGACAGCTCTTACGGCCGCGATCTCGACCTATTGTTCCAACGCTCTCCGCGAATTTCGGAAATAAAATTCTTTCTTTTTTGCTCTCTTATTTTACGTATTTACTTTCAACTTAGCCTTCTTTTAACTTTGTCGTGCGTGGCCCAGCAGATAGCCGGGATCCTCGGGGAAAACTAGGTCAACTTAGTTTTCCTACGTTTTAAACTTAACTAAAATCGACGGTGCGAATTTCGGTTCCCACAAAGTGTAGAGGACCTGGAGCTCACCACTCGTGACTTTGGAGGTGTATTCCTTAGCTAACAGAGTGTTGGAGATGATCTTGGCGAGGACTCTCAACGTGGGGTTCCGGATCTGAGATTGGTACGCCTTGCGAGGTGTGAACTTCCCAGCTGCAATGAGATCCCAAAAGGCATTATGTGGCACAAACTTCTTATCCACTGAAACTCCTCTTTGCTCCTCGTCTAAGATCTCATAGACCTCGTTGAGTTCAGCAAGAGAGATGGAGCAGAACTTGCCGTCAGCCATGAAGGAGAATGAGCAGTTCTCGTAGGTCAGTGCCGTCGGGTTCTGGTAGGTCACTTGGCACGTTGCAAGAACTTGCCTCACCAAATCTGGGTATAGAGGGTACACCCTGTAGCAGAGACCAGCGAGACCAATGGAGTCCAGTGTGTCGAACACATCAGTGTCAAGGCCGAGATCAGCTAAGACGTCTGCGTTTGGAAATTTGGTGGGGCAGATCTCAGCGTTGAGGAGCTTGTTGTACCTCGCTGCCGAGTCTTTATCCCACCCCTCAACATTGTAGTCCATCAGCATAGGGTCACTGACGTCAATAGGCTTGTTCTCCTCCTTGTTCGGCCAAGGTATCCTTCAGAAGCTCGTGCGGCAGGGGAGGGAGTTCCTCTTGGCTTTGGAAGTCTAAGCTTGGGACACATCTGCAAGGAATAAACATAAGGATGTTATTAGCATATGTCTCTTGAAAAACCCAAGCAAGTGCATGCAAGGAAACATAGATCAATTAAACTAGCTTGCTCCAAAACCGATATGAAACAACACAACTTCAGTTTAACTCATGATTCTCATGCCATTTATAAATCCCTTGAAACTTACAAAAGTGCATCCAAAACCGATTATAAACTTAGATCAAGCCTAATGTTCCAATCTCAAAATCGATTTCAAAACCCAACTTCCAACCCGATTCCAAGTAGTTGAACAACCAAAATTCAGATTAATTCAAGGCAATTAGTCTCATTGATAAATCCCTATAACCATAGAACAGTCTATCCTAATCGATTATAAACTCAGAGCAAGTTCTATGTTCACTTCTCAAGATCGATCTCAAATTAAACCCTAACATGCAATCGGCTAACTTCCCAAAGCAATAGATTTCGATCCTAGCCGATTGGACAACACAGTGTTAGAAGCATATTTCAAGGATAATTGAAATCAAAACAAGAAGGGAGAAGGAGAGGGTCAAATCCGCGAGTTGCATGTGGGAAAGGGGGCTTTCCAATTCGCGATTTACCTTTCCAGTTGGTGAGTTCCTGTCAAAACAAATCGATCTTGCCAAGAATTTTAGTTGTAAGAACCGAAAATCAAACAAAGAGAAGGAGAATTGGAGTTTTTGATTTTAGGGTTCAAGGGGGAAGAAGAGAGGGAGCGGCGTGAGAGAGATAGTGGGGAAGGGGGTGGTAAAAACCTTAAAAAGGTAAAACCTAACCGCTTCCTCTTCCCTTTTTTTTATTTTTTTTTTTTATTTCTGAAAACTTACCTGGAACAGTCGAGTGGAACAGTCACCTGATTGTTCCGCCTAAGTAACTCAGATTTTCTTGATTTTTATGGCCTGCAATTGAAATTTAATAGAACAAAAACATAAATAAAGAAGAAATATATACATACCAGTGGGTTGCCTCCCACCAAGCGCTTGGTTAACGTCACTAGCTTGACTTTGATGAGCGGATCAGGCTGGAGAAGGATCGCCTAAGGGTATTTCTACTCCTTCTGCGATTGGTGTGTCAGCAAGATACGGCTTCAGACGCTGACCATTGACCACAAATTCTCCACCTCTTGTGTCCAGCAACACAACAGCTCCATAGGGGCGAACCTCTTTGATGGTGAAAGGTCCAGACCATCTCGATTTTAGCTTTCCAGGGAAGAGCTTCAGTCGAGAGTTAAAGAGCAGGACCTGATCCTTCGGTGCAAAGCTCCTATTAAGGATTCTTTTATCATGAAACGCCTTGGTTTTCTCCTTGTAGATCTTAGAACTCTCATAGGCCAGATGCCTAATTTCATCCAATTCATGAAGCTGCATTGTTCTCCTTTCCGCGGCTGGTTTGATGTCGAAGTTCAGTAGCTTAACGGCCCAAGCGGCTTTGTACTCTAGTTCAACGGGTAAATGACACGCCTTTCCATAGACCATGTGATAAGGAGTCGTTCCTAATGGCATCTTATAGGCGGTTCTGTATGTCCAGAGAGCATCATCCAGCTTGAGAGACCAATCCTTACGAGTAGTGTTCACTGTTTTCTGCAGGATGTTCTTGATCTCTCTGTTTGAGACTTCCACTTGACCACTGGTTTGAGGATGATAGGCGGTCGCGACCTTGTGTTTCACTCCATTCTTGCTTAGCAACCCTTGGAACAGCTTATTGATGAAGTGTGTTCCTCCATCGCTGATGACTACTCTAGGAACACCGAACCTTGGGAAAATAATTGAAGTGAACATCTTAGTTACAACTCTTGCATCATTGGTTGGACTAGCTACGGCTTCTACCCATTTGGAGACATAGTCCACGGCGACCAAGATGTACTCATTCTTATGAGAGATTGGGAATGGTCCCATGAAATCGATTCCCCAACAGTCGAACACTTCTACTTCTAGAATGTAGTTCTGTGGCATCTTGTTCCTCTTACTCACACTACCCATCCTTTGACAGGAGTTACATCGTGATATAAATGCATGAGCATCCCTGAACATAGTAGGCCACCAGAAACCGGCTTGAAGTATCTTGGAGACTGTTTTGAAGGTAGCAAAGTGGCCAGCATAGGAGGAACCGTGGCAGTGGTGGAGAATTCCTTGAATTTCAGCTTCTGGAACACATCTTCTGAAGATCCCATCCTTACATTGGCGATACAGATACGGTTCATCCCAGAAATAATGTCTAGCTTCCCTTAGAAATTTTCTCCTCTCATTACCAGTGAATTTCAGGGGTTCCTTCTCTGCAGCGAGGTAGTTGGCTATCTCTGCAAACCATGGAAGATTAGGATACTGCTTCTGGATCGCTGCTGTGAATTTCTCTCCTGCGCTAGAACAGTCGGTGTTTGCAGTAGATGACTGTTCCAGACAGTTTAGACCAATCATGTTGACATATTCCATCGGCTGTTCCTCATCAAGGACTGCTTCATCTGAGACTTTCATCCGTGAAAGGTGATATGCAACTCCATTATCAACCCCCTTCTTGTCTCTAATCTCTAAGTCGAACTCTTGGAGCAAGAGAATCCACCTCAAGAGTCGTGGTTTAGCATCCTTCTTGGTGAGCAAGTACTTTAGAGCTGCATGGTCAGTGTGCACGATTACCTTTGATCCAACCAGGTAGGATCTGAACTTCTCAAATGCATAGACGATAGCTAGGAGCTCTTTCTCTGTAATTGCATATCGGCATTGAGCTTCATCCATCGTCTTACTCGCATAATAGATCACGTGCAGCTTCTTGTCTTTCCTCTGTCCTAGGACTGCTCCCACTGCAAAATCACTCGCATCTGTCATGATCTCGAAAGGAAGATCCCAGTCTGGAGGTTGAACAACAGGTGCACTGACTAGAGCCCCCTTGATCGCGTGGAATGCGACCAAACAGTCACTGTCAAACGAGAACTGGGCTTCTTTGCAGAGCAGCCGTGTGAGTGGTCTAGCAATTTTAGAGAAGTCCTGGATGAATCGTCTGTAGAATCCGGCATGTCCCAAGAAACTCCTAATTGCTTTCACCGTGGTAGGTGGCTGTAGACTCATCATGACCTCGATATTTGCTTTGTCCACCTCAATGCCCTTCTCTGATATCTTGTGTCCCAGAACAATCCCATCTCGGACCATAAAGTGACACTTCTCTCAGTTCAGCACCAGGTTCTTCTCCTCACATCTCTTCAATACCCTGCACAAGTTTGACAAACAGACATGAAAGGAGCTTCCATAGACGCTAAAATCGTCCATGAAAACTTCCATTATGTCTTCAATTAGATCTGTAAAAACCGACATCATGCATCGCTGGAATGTTGCTGGAGCATTGCACAAGCCGAACGGCATTCTCCTGTAGGCGTATGTTCCATATGGGCATGTGAACGTCGTCTTCTCCTGATCATCAGGGTGGATGGGGATCTGAAAGAAACCTGAATAACCATCTAAAAAGCAATAGTAAGGGTGGTTAGCTAATCTCTCAAGCATTTGATCAATGAAAGGAAGTGGGAAGTGATCCTTGCGAGTCGCTGCATTTAGTTTGCGAAAATCAATGCACATGCGATGACCTGTGACTGTTCTAGTTGGGATCAATTCGTTCTTTTCATTTGTTATAACAGTGATGCCACCTTTCTTAGGTACTACATGAACGGGACTAACCCACTTACTATCAGAGATCGGATAGATCACACCAGCTTCCAGAAGTTTCATTATCTCTTTCTTAACAACATCTTTTAGATTTGGGTTTAACCTCCTCTGATGTTCTACAGAAGTCATCGATTCACCTTCTAGATGTATTCTATGCATGCATAAATCAGGTGAGATGCCAGGTATGTCAGCTAGAGAATAACTTAATGCCTTACGATATTTTCTCAATTCACACAGGAGCAGAGCAGTCTCAGCATTGTTCAAGTCAGAATTTATAATGACAGGGTATGTTGAATTAGGTCCGAGGAACGCATACCTGAGCCCTTTAGGAAGGGGTTTAAGTTCTACCTTTGGAGCTTTGAGCTCGCTCCATGAGTCGTCGGTCTGAGACGCTGGAACAGATGGGTTCTGAGTCGAGGTTGTTCCGGCTGGATTACTGCTTTCGTTGTTCTCCCCCAGACTTAGATTCGCCACTAACCTCTCCATACTTCTTGCTGAGTCCAGAAGCTTCGCATAGGCATCAGCATCAACGTTTTCCAAGCTCTGCTCAGCTTCGGCTCTTGTCAAAGCAAGTTCTAGAGGATCATCAGTGAGAACCTCCTCAATTATTCCCTCATGTGGTTCCAGCAGATCACTCTCCTCCTGAACAGTGAAGGTCTGTCCATCCAGCATTGGCTTCTTCAGCATTTGCTCCATCTGAAAAGTCATCACAATATCACCAAGATGTAAGTCAATTTTTCCTTGTCGGACATCTATGATGGCTCCCACTGTGCAGAGGAATGGTCTGCCCAGAATCAGGGGATCCTTGGACTCTTCCTCGACTTCCAGAACAACAAAATCGGCAGGGACCAGCGTGTTTCCAACTAGAACTTGTAGATCTTGAAGAATTCCAACTGGTGTCTTCACTGAGCGATCAGCAAACACTAGAGACATCCTGGTGGGTTTGAAATCTGAGTACCCAAGGCGCTTAGCAACAGAATACGGCATCAGGTTTATGCTGGATCCTAAATCAACCAGCGAACAGGAGAAGATTGTTCTTCCAATCTGGATCGACAGAACAAATTTTCCTGGGTCACCCTGTTTCTTGATCTTCCGATTCTGGAGTACTGCACTACATTCTTTGGAGACAACCATGTATTCACTGTCATCTGATATCTTCCCAGAGATCAGTCCCTTAACAAAGTTTCTCATAGATGGCATCATCTGGATAGCACTCATCAAAGGGAGCCTAACCGTGAGATCCTCTAGCATCTTCCTGCATTTAATCTCCTCCTTGTCCTTACGTGTGGCCTTGGCTGGAACAGGGTAGGGGACTTTAGGAACATACTGGCGAGCAGGGTAAGGGTTAACGGTTGGAGGAACGGCCCCAGCAGGTCGTTCTTCAGCTGTTGGTTCTGTCTCAGTAGGCTGTTCTGCCTCTTCCTCATCTGTCTGTACTGCTTCAGGCGGTTGATCTGATTCCTTCTGCTTTCCTTTCTCAGCGGCTGTGTGCTTCCTAGGTGCATGTTCTGTTAGAGGTCTTCCACTCCTTAGCGTTACAGCATTGCACTCCTTAGGGTTTTTATCTGTTCTTGCTGGGAGTGTTCCTTGCTGTCTCTTCACACTCTCGGCAGTTTGAGCAATCTAGATATCCATCTGCCTCATGTGGCTAGAGACCTGGTCGTACTTAGCACTCAAATCATCGAACATGTGGTTCATCCTTCCATTGATGTCTGTAGTGACCTGATTCAATGTTTTGCCTTGCATTTGCTGTCCTTGGAGCAGCTGCTGCATCATCATGGCAAGGCTTTTAGTATCATCTTTGGAAGCTGATTGAGAAGCTGATTGAGCTTGCGGAGCAGTCTGTAGATTGGTCGGCTGTTTCTGAGCGTGAAACTGACTGTTCTGCGGGTGGCTAAGCAGAAAGGTCCTTCCTTGATGGTTGTAGTTCCGCTGGTATCCAGTGTTCTGGTTGTTCTGAGTGTTGTCAGTCGCTTCATCCGGTTTATTAGTGAACAGGTGAGGGTTGTTCCTGACATTATGGTTTGGGTTATAGTTCTTGAACTGCCACCCTTGGCCATTCACGTAGCTCACTTCATTCAGGTCCTCAGCAGACTGATCCGCCTCTGATTTGCCATATGATGCTGGTGTTTCTGGTGTAGCTTCCTCCATGATGAACACCTGGTTTTGCTGGCTCTTAAGCATCTGATCCATCTTTGCTGCTAACTCATCAATCCTGCTGTTGTCGACACTGTTCACCTTCTCAGTCCGATCATTGTCCTTGTTGCTGTCAGCAGAACTTGAAGCCATGTTCTCAATCAATTTGAAAGCTCCTGGGGTTGACTGAGTCATGAAATCTCCATTACTGGCCGAGTTCAAAGCGTTCCTGGCTTCCCATCCCATTCCATCGTAGAACACTCCAAGGAGGTAGTCATCCTCAAAACCATGATTGGGGCAGTCTCTACGGTAGAGGCTGAATCTATCCCATGCATCACAGAACGGCTCATTAGCATGCTGTTTGAAGGATGTGATCTTGTGCCTTAGGGATGCGCTCTTAGACTTCGTGTAGAAGTGGGTGAGGAAGGCAGATCGGACCTGTTCCCAAGTGGTGAGTGATCCGGTTGGTAGAGAATCAAGCCAGCGAGCAGCTTTCCCATCCAGAGAGAAAGGGAACAGGGTACACTTGATGTAATCTGGTGGTACTCCATTCGCTTTTGTGAAGCCGCACATTCTCTCAAAGTTCTCGATGTGATCAATGGGGATTTCTGCAGGGAGTCCATTGAAGATATTTCTCTGCACCAGGCTTATGAAGGCAGGCTTGATCTCAAAATCCTGTCGAGTGCAGGGTGGAGGAGTGATTGCAGATCGCGTAGCAGGCAGGTTGTGGAGAAGGTTTCTCTGCCCTATGGGAACAACTTCTTCATGTTGTTGCTCCTGCTGCGGATTGTTCTGAGCTGCTAGCGCTGCAGCAGCTTGCTGTGTTTGGATGGTGGCTTGCATCTGCGTCATCTGTTGCTGCATCAATGCGATTGTAGCTGCAAGTCCATCCTAATTGCCTGGATCGGCCATTGCGGTGGTCGTAGATCTTTGTTGACGGTTCTGTCTTTCTAATCTCGCTAGTTCCTCGTTACTGAATTGCTGTAGTGGTCCTTGTGTATTGCTCCGAGTATGTCTACCGGTCATACACCTGGATCATCAACTGCAACAAGAAAATAGAAGCGAGTTAGATATCTTAGACTAGATATAAAACCGAGAAATATAGGTAAAAAATCTGGTCCCCGTCGTAACGGCGCCAAAACTTGATACACTAAAAATGAATCCTTGCTACTGCCATGCTAACAGTTGTAATTGTAGTAATTAAGATTCAAGTCCAGAGGACCAGTCTACACTTTATTTCTATAAGTTCAAAATCAAGCTAAGATGAAAAGTATGTTTGATTTTAAGAAGTGACAAATAGCTAACAAGATAAACTAAGATTGGTTCAAATTAATAAAGAGCTAGCCTAGGGAATTTCATTGGGTGTCGATATAGAGCCAAACAATTATTCAAGTGCGATGAAGTGCTTTCTAGGACTCGGATCACTCAACTGGATCGTTCCACTATCGTGGCAGCGATCGCTTTGCAGATCAGTCTCACCACCTAACTGTCGTTGGGATGAGGACTGATTGCAAGCTTTAGAGATCAAGTCCGATTAGTCCACTTACTACCCTAATATCTACTTTCGCTGATTAGGGATATTAAGCTCATTCAATACATGTCAGGTTCTCTCCTAAGCGGTTAGCTAGATGATAAACCCTAGATCTATTAATAAGTGATCAGTTTATGAATAGCATTAAGAACAGTATGAATGAAGAACAGTTATGAATATAGCTTATTTATGTTTAGCTCAGGTTCAACACCCTAAAAACCCTAGGCGAGCACGGCTACTACTCAATCATGATGCAAGCAATCAAAGACATAAATTCTGAAATAAATTGCATAAGATAGAAGTAGAGAAACAAAGGGTTCAGGTTGATCTTCTCTAGGAAAGATGGAGTCTTCTCCCTTACAATTGCAAAATCGCCAAAAACAAAGTCTAGGTCTTGTAAAAACTAACGTAAGAAAAAAAAATAGGAGTAGCAGGTCTTTTTATAAGGAGGCGCCAAGAGGTAGAAGTGAATTAGGGCTTTTGGGCTTTAATTCCCGAAATAAAGAGTTTCCATATTCGTCTGGAACAATCACCGGGATCACTCCGTCGCTTGTTCCATTGTTCTTCTTGAGTGTTCTCCGCAACGGCAACGGCGCCAAAACTTGATACACTAAAAATGAATCCTTGCTACTGCCAAGCTAACAGTTGTAATTGTAGTAATTAAGATTCAAGTCCAGAGGACCAGTCTACACTTTATTTCTATAAGTTCAAAATCAAGCTAAGATGAAAAGTATGTTTGATTTTAAGAAGTGACAAATAGCTAACAAGATAAACTAAGATTGGTTCAAATTAATAAATAGCTAGCCTAGGGAATTTCATTGGGTGTCGATATAGAGCCAAAAAATTATTCAAGCGCGATGAAGTGCTTTCTAGGACTCGGATCACTCAACTGGATCGTTCCACTATCGTGGCAGCGATCGCTTTGCAGATCAGTCTCACCACCTAACTGTCGTTGGGATGAGGACTGATTGCAAGCTTTAGAGATCAAGTCCGATTAGTCCACTTACTACCCTAATATCTACTTTCGCTGATTAGGGATATTAAGCTCATTCAATACATGTCAGGTTCTCTCCTAAGCGGTTAGCTAGATGATAAACCCTAGATCTATTAATAAGTGATCAGTTTATGAATAGCATTAAGAACAGTATGAATGAAGAACAGTTATGAATATAGCTTATCTATGTTTAGCTCAGGTTCAACACCCTAAAAACCCTAGGCGAGCACGGCTACTACTCAATCATGATGCAAGCAATCAAAGACATAAATTCTGAAATAAATTGCATAAGATAGAAGTACAGAAACAAATGGTTCAAGTTGATCTTCTCTAGGAAAGATGGAGCCTTCTCCCTTACAATTGCAAAATCGCCAAAAACAAAGTCTATGTCTTGTAAAAACTAACGTAAGAAAAGAAAATAGGAGTAGCAGGTCTTTTTATAAGGAGGCGCCAAGAGGTAGAAGTGAATTAGGGCTTTTGGGCTTTAATTCCCGAAATAAGGAGTTTCCATATTCGTCTGGAACAATCACCGGGATCACTCCGCCGCTTGTTCCATTGTTCTTCTTGAGTGTTCTCCGCAGGATAACTTCAAAAAGGCATCTTCTCTTCATGTACCTTCTCTTCACTCATCTACCAACTTTGGACCTGAAAAAGACCACAAAGTACTAGACTAACACGATTTAGAGACTTGAATCAAATAAAAACATATATGCAAATGATGTGAAAAACACCATATATCACTTTCCGACGATCTTGGTATGGAATAAGAACGGGAGTTTTGTTCACGAAATCTCAATGATTCGTTCCGCGAGAAATTGGAAAGGACGCAAAGTACAGACTTCTTGCGGCCGGAGCCTAGAACTTACGCACGAAGACTAGCCACCCGCCGACCCGAACCAGCGCGGGGCTAGCCGCCCGGCGACCATGACCAGCGCGGGCGCTAGCCGCCCGGTGGCCACGGCCAGCACGGGCGCTAGCCGCCCGGCGACCTGGGCTGGGGCTAGTCGCTCGGCGGCCACGGCCAGCATGGGCGCTAGCCGTTCGGCGACCTGGGTCGGGGCTAGCCGCCCGGCGGCCACGGCCAGCACGGGCGCTAACCCCCCGGCGACCTGGGCTGGGGCTAGCCGCCCGGTGGCCACGGCCAGCATGGACGCTAGCCGTACGGCGACCTGGGCCGGGGCTAGCCGCCCGGCGGCCATGGCCAGCACGGGCGCTAGTCGCCCGGCGACCTGGGCCGGGGCTAGCCGCCCGACGGCCACGGCCAGCACGGGCGCTAGCCGCCCCGCGACCTGGGCCGGGACTAGCCGCACGGCGGCCACGGCCAGCACGGGCGCTAGCCGCCCGGCGACCTTGGCCGGGGCTAGCCGCCCGGCGGCCACGGCCAGCACGGGCGCTAGCCGCCCGGCGGCCACGGCCAGCGCGAGGGCCGGCTGCTCGGTGTCTTCGGTTTTCAGGTGTTTATGTTTGTTTTTCCGGAGGGTTTTTCGTGCGACAAATAGACTTAGCCATTGATTTCGAGATAACTGTTTTTGACCTCCACAGGCATCTAAAGGGAAGTGTTATAAACAATATAGTGTGGATGTCCATAACCGGTCCGAACCGGTCCATACCGTCCCATCCGTACCAACCAGTCCGTACCGGATCACCATCGGCAGGTTTCTTTTTCTCTTTAGCCGGGTTCTTTTTCTTAATAGGATTAGGATTTGTACTCTTTTATTTTTCTTATCATATTAGATTTTTCCATATTTCTATATGTTTCCATTTATCTATGACGTTGTAAACTTCCTATATATAAAGGGCTCCTGTTATTATGAAGAATATACAATTATTCCAATTATTTTTACAACAATTCAATCATTTTTAATTTTTTTATTAAATTTCCTTTTAGCTAGATAAGACATCTCCGTTAGTGGAAGCATCGTAGTCTAATGGTTAAGGTCTAAAGGCTTTTACACCCAAGTCTGGAGTTCAACTCTTAGACTATGAAATCTATTATAGATTATCTCAAATTCAGGTTTCAAGTCCCGCAGGAAATCGCGATTTATTAGGTAACTATGCATATTATGGAAGGAATGATTACATGCAACTATGCAGATTATGAAAGGAATGATTACAAGAGATCTTCAAAATGGTGCAGGTAAATCTGGTCAGGTGTGGATCTTCATAGGACGGCTCAGATGATGCAGTTAGGCGTAGATCTTCATAAGACATGTAGTATTGTCGGTTGTCGACTCGTCTATGTAATGATTCTAATAATTGTAAAAAAGACATATTCACTAGTAACTTCGGTTCGTTAAGTAAATTAACTTAAATATTATAGACACAATGGATCGCTAACAATGTACCTCTGTGGATTAATTTACTGATATATCAATATCAATTAATCAATATTCCTTTAAAAATAAACATTATCTCAGCTGGCAGTAAGCAAACTGTTCGATTCACAGAGGTCAATCTTGTCCAAGTTAGTAACATGCGTCGCCTTCTGGATGTTTTGAAGTTGATACGAGGCCGTAATATTAGCCATTTAATAATTAAGAAGCCAACTAATATAATATTTATAGAGACCAATAAACTTTAGACACTCAAATAATGAAGTAGAGAGGACAATCAGAAGAAGATGAAACACTCAGTTGAACTGAACATGTTTTGCTTCTTCACTTGGTCTTTTTGACAACATATATCCTCTTCACTTAGTCTGGTAGTTAGTTCAATAGACGAATATTAATATATTTAAATTTAAAGTTTGCGATGAAATACGTAAAAAAAAAAAAAAATTGATAGGTTGCCGACTAAAATATAGAATTGCATTAATTAAAAATATTGATATTATTTATGTGAGAACCCAAAGTGACAGGTTGCCGATGGAGTTTCTCTTATAATCTTCAAATGAACTCAAGAGGGCTG
The DNA here is from genome assembly GCA_026261945.1 of Hirschfeldia incana. NCBI lineage: Eukaryota > Viridiplantae > Streptophyta > Magnoliopsida > Brassicales > Brassicaceae > Hirschfeldia > Hirschfeldia incana. Next base: position 2,347,970 of record JABCMI010000014.1, on the reverse strand, counting down.
ACCGCCTTGTGTTCAGTTGTATCTAATCACGTACCTATGCTTAAGTCTGAGCATCCCCTCTCTTTTTTTTGCAAACAACTTGTCCTCTTTTTTATAGAACGTTTTGATAAGTGAAGATTCTTCACTGTAGTTTAAGCAACTCAGTACCGTAAACGAGACGCCAGATTATTAAATTATAACTTGGGAGTACTTTATAGTCCAAATTAATTAAACATAACAATTCATATGTTTACACGTTACACTTTTATTTACGTAATAAAAAAATAATGTTTTTAAAAACCATCATCTTCACAGCAAAATGAAATTATTATTATTGTTATTATTATTATTATTATTATTATTATTATTATTAGTATTATTATTATTATTATTATTAACCATTATTGTTGTTTGTTTGCCTTTTGTTTTACATTTAGAGTGTTTAGTATACATGTTTATATGTTGAAATATTATTTACACTAAAATTATTTTTTTCATAGACAATCAAACAAGTATTGTTTTTTTCTCGTTTGTTTTGCTTTTGCTTTCACAGTTTAGAAGAAATAAAATGCTGGTAAAACATATTTTTTTAACGCTGGATAATTATAGTATTACAAACTATGAGAAATATTACAGACGATTCTATAGACAAAAATTTTATATGCTTTATAAAGATTCACATATGACTGCATCACCTGAATCATCCTATCAAATCTATCTTTGGTGATATTCTTTGTTTCATGCTGCATATCTTTTGTAAGTATTTTCTTTATTAATTCATAGAGTTTTTTCTAAGATTTGAAATTCAAACCTTCTAGTATACAAACGTATTAAATTATTAGTTAAACCACTAGATCAAGCGAATTTCCACAAATTAAACTGTTTAATATCAAACACAGATCTAACATGAATACCAATCAAAGCATAGCCCTTAGGACTACAAAACAGATACCTATATATATAAGCCTACATAGACATACATATGTTAAATAATAGATCTCTTTGCTTTATTGGTTATTCTATTACATTCTAGTTATCGAAATCATCTCAAATTTTGGAATAATAGAATAGTCGTTTGTTACAGAAAAAAAAAAGACATACAGAAGTTAAATAGTGATTAATTCTAGTAGTAATTCCTTAGGATTGGCGCTGACATAACTGACGAGTGTTAGGCCAGAAGAGCTTTCGATTTGGACTACCTAACAATAGTTCACTTAATTAATAAAAATATGGTAGGCTTGACTATTTACAATTTAAAGTGAGGTTTTAGAAGAAGCCATTATATATCTCTGTCAAAGTGGCATTTTAACCTGACCTCAATTATTTGACGCCTTCAAATTACACCAATATAATAGCTAAACACATACACAAATCTAAACGCTGAAAAATCCTTCGTAGTATGTTACTACTGCAGGCTTTGTATCAAAAAAAGTTTAGTATTGTATTATACAAATCATTTTGTCCCTATACAAAATATATAATATAACTGGATATCTAGAGTATATGTTGTAATATATTACTTAGTTTGACTTGATTCAAGATAGAAAATGATAACTAAATGAAATTTCTCTGTTTCAAAATTATAAATGTTAAGTTACAAAAAAATATAAATGCGTAAATAATTCACAGATTTAAAAATATATAGAAATATCTATTATAACCTTGTTTTAATACGATAATTAGTATTCATTAAGTAATATATATTATAAAGGCAAATGAAGAAAATGGCAATAAATATATAAAGAAAACTGAAAACATCTTTCTGAAATAAATTAAAATTATTAAACATCTAGTATTTAAAAGCATAAATGGAGAGATTAATAAAATTTGGACATATGCCACAAAATAAAATGAAGCCATTTTGGTATCCACCAATAAAATATATAGTAAAACTCTATAAATTAATAATATTGGGACTTTGATATTTTATTACTTTATAAAATTATTAAGTTACAAAAAGTTCCTTTTATATTTTTTTTTATTTTAAGATATATTTTTCTTAAAATAACAAAAATATATTATTTTACTGTATTATATACAATAATTAAAATTTGAAATTTGGCATTAATATTAGTTTTATTATATTATATAGTGTATATAAAATATGCTTCACAGAATTTAAATGTGTTTTTAGATATGATTTTACTAAATTTCATAAAAAATATATTAAATGTTAAGAAAATATAATGATAACTTAATTATGAACATAAAACAAATAATATAATGGTTGGTTTGTACATATATAAAATGTATACATATATAAATTATTGATTTATAATTTTCATAAAACCATATAGATACATAAAATTTTCTGAAAATTTATTATGTTATTATTTTATGGATCTATGTCATACTTTGAACAGGACTAAGTTAGTACCGAATAAATTTATTAATTTATGGTGTATTAATTTATCGAATATTAATTTATAGAGTTTCCATTGTATCTTCCTCTAGTATATTTATGGAAATTACCAGAAAATAAAGTGAAAAAATCATCATAGTCTCCTTTGTAATCATCATCACATTTTCCATAACCACGTTCATCATTCGGCTACCATCACTGTAGTTACCAACACGATCACCACCAAATCCGTAATTTTAGATGTCAAACATGTAAACTTTTTTTTAGTAGTTTATTGTATCTGATAATTTCATTTATAATAAATACACAATTTCATATGTTTCATTATATTTATATTTCTTATAACTTATAAGAAAATTTCAAAACATCATCTCTTTCTTCAATTCATTATACCGATCACAGCTACAATGGTAACAACAATCATCACCACTACAGCCACTGTAACCTCTTCAACAAAACACCAATACTGTCTCTCTTGCATTTACTATCACCACTTCTTCTGTAACCACCACCGCCTAGACATCCACTGTAGTCACCACCACTAGTGCCATAACCACAACCAGTACAGTAACAAATTCCATTTTTTTATGTCTAAAGATGTACCGTTTACCGGACTAGAAAAGGGACAAAACCGGAAAGAAAAAAAAGAAATGTTATGACACTTAATTTTAAAATTAATAATGCTATGTTCTTAACATTAAATTAAACGTTTATTTTTTCTTTGAGAAAAAAAAAGTTAAACTCGCATCTATTAAAAACAAAGACATAACCCCCCGAGTGAAGATACTACCTACGGATATATCTTTTTTTAGATATTTAAATGAGGCGAAAGTAATAGTCTATATCCGTGTGACCAGCGGAATTCGAACTAGGATTCGCCGTGTTGGTTATTAAAAGTTTATTATTTACCAAGTTAATTCTATATTTATCACCCAACTTCAAATGTGAAACAAAAAAAAGACAAAAACAGAAACATAAAAAAAAAAGAATACACAAAGTAAAAAGAAAAATGAGAACATGGATATCCTCCAGCGGAGCTACCTGCCTTGTGAGATAAAAAAGCATAAAACCCTATTAAAGTCTCACCCACACAAAGTTCCTTCATCACTTGTCTAGACTTCATAATCCCCAAACGCAAATCAATCAAACGCTAAACGCGGAAACTTATAACGCAAAACTCTGTTTTCGCTTACCTAATTCTCTGTGGACGCCCTCACCGTGAACCTTCACCAACCCAAATTTAATTCTTCTGTGTTTTTATTCACAAAGTACAAAAAAACAGACAGATAATAATATCTCTCCTCTTCTCTGTCTCTTCTTCTTCCTCCTCCTTCCCTCTGTGATTTAATACTGAAGTACGCTCAAACCCCACAAAAGAGGATGAAGTACATTCGAAGCAACAGCTTGAAACGTCTATTTTCCTTTAAACGCCGCAGTTTCGACTCCGACTCAGAAAACTCAACTCCTCACACCAAATGCGTCGAGGGTTTTCAAGAAACAGAGCAGTTTCAAAGACCCAAGTGGAAGTGTTTCTCCTTTGAAGAAATCTACGACGCAACAAACGGTTTCAGCTCAGGTTCTGTCTCCAAATTCAAGAAACTTTCTATAATGTCTTCTTTCACTGAAAAAAGGGTTTGTCTTTTCTTTTGCAGAGAACTTGGTAGGACGAGGCGGATTTGCAGAGGTGTATAAAGGAATTTTAGGTCAAAGTGGTGAAGAAATCGCAGTGAAGAGGATAACGAGAGGAGGGAGAGAAGACGAGAGGAGAGAGAAAGAGTTTTTGATGGAGATTGGGACAATAGGACATGTCTCACATCCTAATGTCTTGTCTCTTCTTGGTTGTTGTATTGACAATGGTCTCTATCTTGTTTTCATCTTCTCTTCTAGAGGCTCTGTTGCTTCTCTCCTTCATGGTACTAAATCCACAACTTTCCTTCAACAAAAATAAATTGAACATTTATGAAGATATGATGCTTTCTTGAACATGGTTTCTGCAAAATCAAGATTTATGCTTTGGTGTTTTTTGTTTGTTTTTAAATATTTTTTTTATATATTGTGTTATATAGATTTGAATCAAGCACCATTGGAGTGGGAGACAAGGTATCAAATTGCAATTGGGACAGCAAAAGGACTTCATTATTTACACAAAGGCTGTCAGAGAAGGATCATACATAGAGACATAAAATCCTCCAATGTTCTCTTAACCCAAGATTTTCAGCCACAGGTAATCTGTTTTTTTTTGTCTCTTCCTGCTTAATATTCTGAAACTGTTTCATTGTTGTATAATAAACTCATTTTTATAATTTTCATTTAATAAATGTATTAAAAGAAGAAAACAATTATCTTTTGTGCATTTAGATATCTGATTTTGGTTTGGCAAAATGGCTGCCTTCTCAATGGTCTCACCATTCCATTGCTCCAATTGAAGGCACTTTTGGGTACTTTCTTACTTTATTTCCATATTTAAACTATATAACAAAGTGCATGTGTTTTGTTTTAACATGTTGATTAATCATTTTTTTAAAATAAATACAGGCACTTAGCACCAGAGTACTACACACATGGGATTGTGGATGAGAAGACTGATGTTTTTGCGTTTGGAGTGTTCTTGCTTGAACTCATTTCTGGTAAAAAACCTGTTGATGCTTCCCACCAAAGTCTACATAGCTGGGTAAATCCAATTTAACATGAATGTATTTACAATTTACCCGTTATTTTTATGGCATGATCCTTTCAAAGTGTGACTGGTCAAGGCTGTAGAAACTCTTTGTAGCCTTTTCACTCGTTTCTGCAAAAAAAAAAAAATTAACAATTAAACTTGATGAACTATGCATATACCCCAACCATAACATTTAGATGGTATAGGTTTTTTTTCTTGCACACAACATTTTCACACCGCAAAATAATATACATCGTCAATCCTAACCAATCAGACCTTACTTATAATTTTCGTGTTATATAATTCAATTCGTATTTAAAATTTAAATATATTTAACAGGCAAAAACCATTATAAAAGAGGGCGAGATTGAGAAGTTGGTGGATCCAAGGATCGAGGAGGACTTTGATATCAAACAGCTTCATCGCATCGCTTTTGCTGCGTCTCTCTGTATCAGATCGTCCTCTCCATGTCGGCCTTCCATGATCGAGGTGCGTTCAGTATATTTAATCATATAAAAGTTATTGGTTTTCTTTTTAAATATGTATATTTGACATATTTGGTAGTTTTTGATTGGTTCTCCTCGAATGCTTCATTTCTTTGTTTTCTTCCCTTCATTTTATACTTGGTTTTGGCAATAAAAGAATAATATAGTAGTATCATATCATATATTTATTTTTTCTTAAAAGCGAAAGTAAGTTTTACAATTGGTTCATAATGAGACGTATTATCGTCTCGATATTACTCAACGATTTGCTTTTCAGTTAGCTCATCGGCTGCGTGACCAAAGTGTCTTTGTTGTTTATTATATTGTGATATTGAATAGTAACTATAAATCTTTAAAAGAAAAAATATAAAATATTGATTTTGTAGAAAAACTATAACTTAGTTTAATGTCACATATACATGCATTATGCATACACATTTACTTTAGATCTATCTATAAAGTTGTTTTTTTTTAATTATAGAGTAGATATATGAACATTTTTCAATTCAGTAAAAAGAAGATAAGTAGTATACAATATATGAAAAGCTCCATTACCGACACTTAATTTTATTACAGTCCCAAAACAAAACAAAACAAAACAAGCATTGTGTATTCTTTAATTTAGGGCAAAACAAGTTCCTTTTTTTGCGCAACCAAGTATGTTCTCTAAAAACAAAATTTTTGTAGTGATTAAAGAAGAAAAATATTGATATTATATAAAGAGGCTCGTTTATCGACATTAAACATTGATCTGTAATACAGTATCCAATCAAACAAAAAGAAACTATTAAACCAGATTTTCTAGATCAAAACACAATATAACCGTACAATTGTAGTTTATATGACTCAACCACATGCCAATAAAGTATTTACAGCATTGTTAGAAGGTGTGTTCTTAATCACTATACTATTTTATTTTCTAATCAATCTTAGTCTTCTGATTTGTGATACAATAGGTATTAGAAATACTACAAGGAGAAGAAATAGAGAAAGAAAAATGGAAAATGGAAGAAGAAGAAGAAAAGAAAGAAGAATTTTGGGGATATGAAGATCTTGAGGATTGTAAATATGATTCTTCGATTTCACATTCTCCTCCTGACTCAATCTCTAACCGAAGCTCTTCAAATCGTAGTAGCTAGATCATCTAAAATTAGTTGTAAAAACTTAAAATATCAAATTTTTTTTTGCTTAGAGTTGTCTATTTCGTAAATTAAACACTTGTAGTATTCAATGAGGTGTTCTTGTCTATTTCATAAATTAAACACTTGTAGTATTCAATAAGGTGTTCTATTTATTTTTGGATCTCGACAGTTAGTAATATTTAAAGTTATAAACCGAGCTCTGTCCAGAATTTCCAAACTCCATATAATCTGATAATTCTGATATCACATCAGTATTAGATAGAAGACTTTAAGAGTCAGGCTCCCATTGCATGCATTCAGTTAAAATGGTAGTAGTACTAATAAATTGAAAACAATCATTTTGATATTTTCTATCAATTGTACTTTCAAGAATATTGTAAATTCCAATAATGTTTTATTATTATGTTAATTTACATCTTCAGGTTTCGGTGATTTTGATAAATATAACATAATATCATGATATTCTATATTTAACTCATGTAAACAATAAATACATGAAAGGTCAAATGCGAAACAATGTCACCAAACCCTAACAACATAGCTGATCAACACTCCTTTCCATTTTACCAAGATAGATGTTTCAAACAGTACTCCCATGTAACAATAAATGTCGTTTTATGCATTTTGGGTTTATAATAAGTATTGTTTAGACTAGTTTTTGCTTGATATCATTTAAAACTTAAAAAATAAATCTGACTAATAACATATTTTTGTTTAACATGGGATATGTGGCACGAGATCCAACTAATTTCCAAGAGAGATAGTACCGAAGATTAGTTCGACCCCGGGTTTGCTCAAAAAAAAAAAAAAGTTCGACCCTGGGTTTTCTAATGAAACCTAAAGCATGGGCCCCATGTTCGCTAGCCAAACAATGACAACTTAATTCTTAGCAGGACTTGAACCCATGACAGACGAGTTCATGCCTTGCCCCAAGTTCTCCTTTTACAAATATATATATATTTAGAAACATCATAGAAATTAGGTATTTTATGGATAAAATATACAATAAAATGGTATTAGTACAAAAATGTGTAACCATATGTTATCCTTAAGTATTGACGTACGTAGTTTGCAATGTACAACCGTCTAAAACTAAAATTTATTGTGTTTTGTGTGCTAAAATGATGGTATACGAACACTAAAATTTATTATGTTTTGTGCTAAAAACTATGATGGAAACTGGAAACAAGAGAAGATTTTTTTTTCTTTCTTGTAGTTACTCTTTTAAAATCCGAACTACGTTAGTGAAGGAACTCTTCAATGTGCGTACGAAACGGAACTATATTATTCAGATTATAGGAGTTTCCATAATTCCTTATAAACTATGCTTCTCAATCAGCTCTGCACAATATTTAGAAGGAAAGAAGCTAAGGGCGGTTTGAAAAATAGCCATTAAGGTATCTTCAACTGCACTCTATTTTTTACTCTAAAATTGAGTAAAATGGAGTATGAAGTAGAAAATGTTCAAATCCAATTTCATATTTCACTTCAAAATGAAATCAACACAGTAAAAGCACAAGGTTTTTTCGTGTGAGTGACACATAGGATTTTAGGAGTGTTTTATGATTGACATGTCATTAACTGAAAAAATTTGCAAAACCAATTAAAACATTTTGTTAATACACGTAATCTTCCTCTTCTTTTTTTCTTTCTTCTTCCTTTCTGTCGCCACAAAGGGTTTTTAGAGACAAGAGCTTCAAATCGAAAAATATCGAGTCTCTTCTCCGGCTGAAGTTCTGACCGTCTCTCTCTCTTCGTCACTCTCTTCTCCGGCGAGGTTGCTGAGCGCTCTCTTCTCCGGTGAATGTTGCGGCGATCTCTCTCTTCCTCTCGGAATCGGATCTCTCTTCCTCTCAGTGTCGGATCTCTCTCTCTCTCTTCCTCTTACCGTATGAAACAGAGTTTCAATTGTGCATTCATATGTCACAGTCTGTTCTTGGCAATGGCGGATCCTCGGGATGTCATGGTGAACAAAGTCCCTCATCTCGGCAACATCATTGGATGTAAATTGAATCCTCTCTTCATTCCTTTAGCTCATCTTATTATCCGATTGCTTGTAGTCGTGTGTTTGTTTCGTTTTGGATTCGAATGCATAGATTAGTTATAAGCTTTTGGAATCTGATTTTGCATTGGTTGATATATATGGAATCGCCTAATTTGATGTGGATGGGTAGAGCCTAATTTGATGTGGACGGATAGATAGTGCGAATCAGTTTACGGCTATATTGATTCTCTTTTGTTTGTTTGTTTGTGTGTGTGTGTGACCTAAAGGTGTTCTGAGTGCTATGCAGGTGATGTTTCCATCTACGCAGCTTGGAACTGGGGAAAATTGGACACTGATGAAGACAATCAGTGTGACTGAGTATTTAAATTACGAAACCGGTCAGTTAATGTTTCACGATGGCTTCCATAAACATTTTTAGGATGCATGATATTACTTTGAACTAATTTGATGTGCTTTGTTTTTCTTTTGCATTCATAATAACGAGAACATGTTTATTGTGTATGGGTTGCAGAAAAGTTGTCCAAGAGTAAAGGTGTTGGAGTGTTTGGTAATGATGTAAAAGATACAAATATCCCTGTCGAAGTATGGAGATACTATTTGTTGACCAACAGGCCTGAGGTAACTGATTGCTAGGAGATTCTGTAGCTCTATAGACAAGTCAGTTTCTCAAAAGAATGGTGATTTTAAAATAGACATAATACATTGCCTATAAACGAAATACAGAAATATTAGAAAATATGTGTCATTATGTAGACATAGAAACCTACAAGATGAGACTTTATGTACCATGAGAGAATGTATGTATTACAAGTTAGCTGATTGCTGAATTTTCTCAGTCATTCATCTTCATACCGATTGCTACACAGATTACTGCACTCTTGTTATGGAAAAATACAGTAACTTAAGCAAGACACAACTGATATGTTTGTACGTAGTGATCAATGTATGTGCCACTCCTTGGCTATACTTCCAGCAACCTTAAGATCCAGTAAGTACTCGTAGCTAGACACAGTCACATTGGTGAGCTTGACCATGTGACCATATGCCACTTAAGGAACACAATGACGGACACAAAAACACACGTGGTTTTAGCACCATACTTCTGAACACAAGAAACCAACAAGTTTTAATAAAAATAAAAGCCAAAAACGGATCATGACACCAACAGAATACTAAAATTTTAACCAAACCCAATTTCACCCCTTAGAGACGAGCTGTGGTTTCAAAACTTAAAGAGATCGTGAGGGAAACAAACCTTATTGATCTCCACTAAAGCTCCATTTCAAATGAATTTTCTTGACCCTGCGTATGACTAAAGAACATTGCTGACTATTTATGGCAATCAACATGTATAGAGATCAATAACATAACAATTCATTAGACAACTATAAATGAACATGGCTGCTCTTCCAGAAGAGCTAAAGCATATTATGACTGCTTTGTTACGTCAGGGTCAGAAGGGACATCACCAGCTCCATAGTTAATGTGCAATACACTTGCAGATCACCTTCCCATTCGTTTGTTTCGTGTTTACAAAAATCAATCACCAAAACATAATCAGGTATATGATATCAGGTTAGTTTATTCTCCAGACTTGTCGTTACATTACATGTCGCATGTATCCACCATTCATGGGAGACAAAGGAGAGCTAATATTCCTAACTGTGCCTGCAGATGAAGAACCTCCGCGTTTCTGAAGTAATCAATGTGTCTTTTATTCGATGGAAACTCAAATAGCATGCGTAGGGGAGTTGTGGAAGATAATGGATACCGTGGCCTCTTCAGCCATTTGATCAGCGATTGTAATAGGAAATACATATATTAAGAATGATAATAGACTTTGAAAAATACAGTAACTTAAGCATATATAATATATATATATATATATATATATATATATATATATATATATATATATATATATATATATATATATATATATATATATATATATATTTCAAAAACATAACCAAAATAGAAACCTGCGCCAAAATATATATTTTAAGAATGAGCCATTTCACTTGAAATCAAGTTATATTAATATATACTAATAACATTGTTTTACCAAATATTCTTTATATATCAAGAATTGAAAAGGTTCTATATATCATAAATATATGTATATTACTTATAGATATCTTATATAAAATTCTTTAGGAAAATGTATTTAGTTTAAAATATTGCAAAGAAGACTGGTCAAAGATAACTAAAGAAAAAGTATTTAGTTTAGAAACAATAGAAACTATTTATATTAAAGTTGTTACATTAAATTAAATTTACAAAATTCGAATGTTTTATTTAAACGTTAAAAAAAATATCCCGCTGCGAAGCGCGGGTAATTACCTAGTTACTCTATAAATGAAGTAATCTATTTGTTGTTTGTTCGCTACTTCATATTCTTTTATTATTTCATTTTAGAGAGAAAAAAACAAGTTTTATATTGGAGATGTTCTTACAATTTACAGCCTCAACATTTCACAACAACTATTGATTAAAACATCTGTATTCAACTTTTTTATTCCGCTTTTCCAAAAAAAACATATACGAAGATGAATTTATGATCTGGATGCGAAGTTAAAAATAATTATGTAAAAATTTTGCTAGTCATTCAATTTCTCAACAATATGCAGAAATAATTGTAAAAGTATAGTTTACACTCCTCAAAAACATAAAGTAAATTCAAAGGAAAAATGTAAAGGAAAAATGAAAAATGTAAAGGATAACTTATATCTTTATATATAAAAGACACCATGAATCTCTCCCAAGTGTGCCACATAGGATGCCATGCTGGAAATTAGTTTCTCCCTCTGGTGCCACGAGTGATCCGTACCGTTTCATTAAACGCGACCTTCTTTTATTTTGGGCCTGGCTTTGGGCTTCAGTTCAGAGACCTTCTCCACCATTCTTCTTCTTCGACCTAATCGTCGTTCTTCTTTGATCAGAAAAGAAAATATCGCCGTTCTTCTTCGATCTTTCCATACTCTGACTTATGACGATTGAACAATGGTGGCTCTGGAATGATCTTGGATATGATCCAGTCTACCAACAATGGATTAGTGGCTCTGGAATGGCGTAGAACTCCAAGCTTCTTCAGTAATTTACATGTCAGTGACGGTTCATGTCCTTTCGGTCTTGCTTCTTCACCCCCGAACGGTTACAAGTTGCATTGATTCAACGTCATTAACCAATACTTAACTCTTCATGTCCACTATAACCACGATCTTGCATTGAATGAATCTTAACCTTCTTTGAGTCGGTGAGAATTCTCATCTATAAAAAGGTACGGCTTCATCCCCTTAGCATCATCCCAAAATCAAGAGAAAATTTATTTTCAGTATGATGGCTACCTCATCTATCTTGATCTCTGATTTGGTCGTTGTTCTTCCACTGTGAAGGTGCGTCTGCTCAGATTCTGGGAAGCAGAAACTTTAAAGGTGGCCGTGAGTTGATTGGTGTGATATACTCCTCCTTGAGGTTGTTCTGTTCTTCAAACTCATGATCATCTTATTTTAAATCAGATTCAGGCATGAAATTAAAAAACAATCTGCTTTTTCAGCCAAAATATTTATTTCACTCTTTTGGAGATAGTTTCAGTTCTGTATGTTGATTTTTAGAAACTGAGTTTATTCGTAGTTCTTCTAAATATTACCAGCAGAGTGAAACTGATGTTGATATGGCACTGAATCCTTCACGTGTTTTGTCTAACATGGACAGCGATGATTAGCAGTGCCTTGCGAGAATTCATGAGTCTTCCGATGATGAGAATAGTGCTTCTTATGAGATCACTACTTTCTTATGAGATCACTAGGGACATGTTTGAGAAGGATTCTTATGTAAAGCAACTTGATCACTTTACCTTAATCGAAATTCATAACTGATGGCTGGAGTTAGATCCCTGGAAGCAATGGAAACAATATATGAGCTTTGGAGAACCAAGAGGCAGAGGGTAATGCCTTTCCATCTTTTCTATTATATTTGATTTGTCTTTTTCACATGTTTTTCTCAAGTTTCAAAAGTCAACCTGCATTCCTAGGTGCTACATAGATCGTTATGTACTTGGGTTGACCATCAAATATTCACCATCTCTCAGCATCCTGAACGAAGGTGACCGTATGTGTCCCTACCGATTCTTTTTATCATTGTTAGTTTCATTTTACATTTCATTTTGTTTACTACGTAGTATGAAATAATGATATGTGTTTCGATTTTAACAGGAGGGCAATGATGATGATGGCGATGCCTGTGAAGTGTGAACATATCAGGGCCTTCTAAGGTTGACGTTTGTGGTAATGATTGTGAGGAATCACCAACTACAGGAACAGCAGCATCATCATCTTCCAAGGTTGTCAAGAAGGCCTGAATCGCATACTTGGATGCTCATGAAGTATTTGGACGCAGTATTTGAATCACATAATTTGGATGCAGTATTTGCTTTCTCTTCTGTTTTTTTTTGTTTTCTCTTCTGCGGTTTGCTATGTTTTTTCAGACAGTCTTCAACAGTTCTGCTTAAGTTTGAAATAATATAAAGATAATTATCACATGTTCTTTGCTCTCCAAGTTTCAGTATATATTATCCGCTTATCCTTAATACAAAAAAAAACACCCGGATAATAATTATGCTCCAAAGTAACACGATATATTGGCCATATCTGGAATCAGTAATTGCTATTTGAATAGTGCTTATGCATCAACGAGGGTTTTTGGTTTTATTTAAAAAGTCTGCATTTGTTTCCTCAAGACGATGCTCAGCACATATTTCCCATATATAGATTAATAATAGATCATCCAAATACCAAACATATCTCAAACAAATACGTCTACAAAGAATATTTGAGCATATTGGTATTAACCCTTTACAAGATGTGTTATGTATGAACTATGCATTTCCAAGCAGTGGATCTCTCAAGAATTAACATATATATCAATCCTGATTCAGCAGACGTACATCAATTTACGATTTAATCATAGGGTCTTTCTCTCTATATAGACAGATTACAGCAATGCTTAACATCTATGTGGCGTTACAAGCCAAATTAGACATAGATGTGCTAATATTAAATTAAATGGTATTATCTAAATGTCCATACGTTAGTACTTCCAACAATTACTCCAGCTTTGGTAATGGTGGAACCAGAGTGGCGACTGTAATCTAATCAAGTCTAAATATATCTGTTGTCCAACCATATTCCCGACGTTCTCAACATCAAATATTACACTGACATTTTATCACGATTATTTAGTTTTCGGTATTAACTAAATTAATATGTTAAAAGAAAATGTATAAGAGAAACTAAGGAATATTCATAAAGAGTATAACATGTAGAAGTAATTCATAATTTATAAGTTTAATTTCAACTACGATTTCAAATCAATTAATGTATTTTACTACTGAATATATATAATAAAGTAGAATAAACACTGAGAAAAATATAAAATAATAATATTTGCATCATAATTTAATTTTACTAAAAAAAGCTTATTATTTTTGAGAACTAAACAAACTTATTGTTTTATACAAGAATAACAAAATAGTCTAGATAACATTACTTTCAGTTTAGCATAAACTAAATATTTTACATGTTAATTTTTTTTTCACTTGCACAGGTTAGCCACACAGGTTAGAGCTATACATTCCCTTTATAATTTTGTTTATATCCAAATATGATTACAACTACTAACGTTCATGTCTTGCATTTGTAAAAATTGGTCGATCCATAACTCCAATGAGCAACGGCACGGCAAAAGCATTGACCGGGCAAGATCTTTTTTTTAGATTTTTTTTTCTTGGTTCTGTACCTGTCCTGGTCTTTAAAAATATTATGATTAGTTACTTATAAATCTACTACTTCGTATTTACTTATAACTCAAACTATGTGAACATCAATCTTGCATTTCCTATGAGATTTCCTAAAACATAAAGATGATTGATAATGGGAAAAATGGGAAATCACTTTTGTAGCTATATTTAAACTGAAAATTATAATTAGATTTTTGAATATTATTTTATTTCTTCCTTGGTGTTGATAGTAATAACATATATGAGATTTAAACAAACCTGTATGTTTTTTTTACTACTCATGATTCTACTATGTCTTTTTTGTATGTTCCTTATTTGTTTTTAGTAAACCTGTATTACACATAGCAATTCATAAATCATTCACTTTCTATAGAAATCTAATATGATACCGAGAATCGCTACAAAACCACCTAACCTGTCCCAACTACACAACCACCCGGATACCATTCCGAAATTTGTTCGACACCCATACCCCGCCCGAAGGGCGGGCCGACCCTAGTATATTGTAAAGGAAAAATGTAATAAAGCATGTAAGTTCTTCAAAGTTCAAACAAACACTAATTATTGTGGGAACAATATTCAACAATAGTTTTAAGTGATTAAGATTGTCCTTAAATAGATGCAACATCCTTAAATAAAAGGGTTTAAACAATCTGTAATTAAGATTGTCCAACCAAATTAAAGTCAATATTTTATCAAAGAATCTTCGAGATCATTGAATTCACCAATTGAGCACCAAAGCCCTCGGATTCCATTTGATGATCAGTGATTTGATCTTAAACGAAAAACATTAATCATTGTATTTACATAATATGTTCTTAATATAATGCATTCTTGGATCAATACAATGATGTTAAATAAGTTAAGTGTGGATACTTGTTTGGTGGGTGACCATGCCAGGTGTACAAGACAGACAATTATCGTGGTGTCACTCTACATTTATTTAAATTTTACGATGCATTTATAATGATATAACAATACACATTTGATATTTCAAATCATTGCGACTGAGTTGAACTTGAGTGTTATAAAAGGTACACTTGGAAAAAGATCTGTTGGTTTATTGTAATATATCTATTTGGTAGTATTAGTGTCAGCTTCGCCTTAGCCGGTGACTGATTGTACATTTAGTCCAAAACTGCCTTAATATCAGAAACATGACATAAATTATTTTTGCCATCGAAAAAACACAAAGGTTTGAAAAGGTCGAAAATCAAGTAGTTTATCTTTGTTCCACTAAAAAGCTAGAGACTCGAAATTTCACAGCACAAAGGAAATATATAATAGTACGTTTGTGGATGTCCCCGAGGAACAGTTTGTAAGTTTATAATTATACGTATATTTGTAACTATATAGTTATATGTACATCAAAAAGTTTATAACTGAAATGACTGTATTTTATACATTACGGATAATTGAATATTATAAAAAATACATTGATAAGATTATACCAAAATTTAAGAAAAATATGATATAATTGCAGAGTCGAGATATTATCTTTTTCCTTAACTTAAAGTACGACGATTCGATAACGTAATGAGTTTTATGATACAACTACAAACAATCTTTTGATTTATGTCATTTTATCATAAGTTTGATAAAACTAGTTTTGTGTGTAATCTCAGATTTAAAAGAAAAATGATAGAAAAATAAACGAAGTATGGAGGATTGTATGTTTTGCTGTGTCTTGGAAACTACACAATTGATCTCCTTTATAATCAAGAGAAACTACACGTTATGCAATTTAAGGAGTCAACTAACATACACATCAATTGTAATAATGGAATTGATTTCCATGATCTCGTACGTTAATTTGCAAAGTAATAATGTGACTTTGACCAAGTACACAACTATTAGATTACTTTGTTTGGGCTTATAAATTTTGTATTTGATTACAAAGTTAATTTAAATTTTTAGTCCAATTATCCAAAGTGAATATTTGTTAAACTTATATTTAACCAAATAAAAGTTTTATAATTTTTTCATATCACTCACTTTGGACCATCATTTCTTATTCAAAAAAATTCTGATTTGACCAACAAATACACCAACTTATAGTGTTTACGATGACGATTACATCGAGCCCAAATTCCGGTCCTTCCAACAGACGTCTCCGTCGAAAATCTATCGAAAAAATAGTCCACACCACTTTGTCAAAAACAAGTTCTAAAAATAATTATATGTATTCAAAGACGATTCAAACATTTAAAATATCTTATACTCTTCAAATTCAAAATGTAATTCAGATTCTTTAACTAGGATTACAAGATATTTTCGTACAAAACATGATATGTTATTTATTCTATTTCGATCTGATTGTCCAACTATATTTTATTTGATAGTAGAATGGACGTTATATTAGAAAAACAACTTTTTAAAATGTTTAACTACAAAACTTTTGTTTATCAAAGAAAACAAAAAATATACAAAACGTTTGATACACTTATTAGCGTACAACGTATAATTTCATTTTTCAAAAGAAAAACATATCTTTATATGTAAAGAAGGATTTTAATCCCTCCTGGTGATGCCACATATGATTCCAGCTCAAAAATTTGAGGAAACGCACAGTTTTATTTAAAGGAGTGTTTTGTCGATTTGGGCTTCGTTTGGGCTTGATCTCATGCTTTATATGTAAAGAAGGATTTTAATCTCTCACGTATTATCTCTTAATACTCATCTCTTTTGGAGGCTATATCGAATGTGTTTTTTTCGACTTGAAGTCGGGCAGGTGTTCGTCCATTGTCGCGGCGAGGCTGCTGCGATTCTGGGAGGCTAGGAATGTCAATGGCGGACCAACTGACAGACGAGCAGATCGCCGAGTTCAAGGAAGCCTTTATCCTCTTCGACAAATACTGGTTCAATTATCTTCTCAGTTTCTCTGATCTGTATACATTTTCTAAATCTCGCTTTGATCGATGTATTATACATGATAGAACGAAGAATGCGAGTTAGTTGGATTGATAATCGCCTCAGATCCGGCCTATTCTGATATGCTGTGTTTGATTTTAGTTGGATTCAAAACTAACCGACCTTCAATTTGCAGGCCGTATGTTCCTCAATACCATGTCTGGAACTCATTTCTATTTAGACAAGGAGGCTGAAGCAGGCGAGAGATACTTTTACAAGTATGTACTAATCGCTCATATTTTATTCCATCATTATATTTTCTGTTAAATTATATATATCTTATTATATAAAGCTTAGTTTTCAAAGTTACTAATTAACATGGTTGCGACATGTGTCATTAGATTTATTATATAAAGCTTAGTTTTCAAAGTTACTAATTAACATGGTTGCGACATGTGTCATTAGATTTATTAAGATGGTGATATGTGTCAAAAATATGATATAATTTTTTTTATGATTTAAAAAATATTTAAAAAAAGGAAAATATTCATTACAAAATATTACTTTAAGTTCTTTTTTTTCAGGATTTTAGAAAAGGAAACTACTATTACATAGTCTTTTACATTTCTTTTATAGAATTTTAGAAAAAGAAAACTGTAAGATTGTTAAAATATTTCATAGTAATTTTCAATTTTAAGAAAAAAATCTACACAAAAATATTTTTGTAAAGTAAATTTTAATTTTTTACTATTTTAAAACATATTGTGACATATTTTATCTTTTTTTATTTAAAGAGATTTAGAAAAGGAAAATTTTCATTACAAAATAGCCTTTTATATCTTTTAAAAAAATATTCGAAAAAATTACTCTTGCATAATCTTTTACAATTATATATTGTTAAAATATTTGATAGTAATGTTTTTAAAAGTCGAAACAAAAATAATTGTAAGAAGCTACCAGCAAATAATTAATTTTTTTTATCATAGTTTTACTTCTTAACCAAAAGAGAATTGTAAAAGTTTATTTGATAATATTTTAAGAGAGTATTTGATGATTAACATGATACTAAAAATTATTTAATTAACAAAATAAATGTAAAGTTAGTATTGATACAAATTTTAAAATAGCAATTTTAAATTTATTTATTAATTAATAAAAATAATTCTTAGCTATGAATTTATTTTCTTCTGAAATTTTGAAGAGAAGATAATTGTAATAGGTTATATGAAAGTAATTTCCTTTTCTAAAATCTTAAACAAAAATGTAAAAGAGTATTTAATGTTATTTTTATTTTAAATTGTAAATAAAAATGAGATTTATCAATGAAAATGTTTTCTTAAAAAAATTCTAGCAAAATAAAATTTCAAAAAATTATTTAATAAAACATTAAATTAGTACATAAGAATGTGTATAATGTTTTCATTGACTCCATTGACGTATTTAACTTTTCTGTTACTTTTAATTCAGTTTCTTATTTTAAATTATGTTCAGTTTAAACGTTTAGGTATAGTGTTTTCTTTAATTCTAACTACAAAGGTTATATCAAATCATCTATATACCATGATCATAAAATATAAATTTAACTTGAACTTACATGTTAAAACATGATTTAATTATAAAATAAATCTCATACAAAATATATAAAAAACAAAATTATTAAACTATAATAAAATAATTTATTATTTTAGATTTTTATTAAATTTAAACATCAAACAAAACATGTTGCAACGCAACGGGCTCATATCTAGTATATATATATATATATATATATATATATATATATATATATATATATATATATATATATATATATCATACTCTCACGGGTTACTATCATCTATGCAGGTGGGTCACAAATGACACTGGAAATACATCAGAAGCTTCATTGTTGAGAGGCTATGCTAAGGTAGAACGACTAACAATACCTGAGCTAAACCAATTTATTATCACAGCCCTTAATATGTTTGTCTCCATCATCGTTCTAAGATCTGTTTATGGTTACAACATTTATAGATGCAGAGAGTATAATTTACCTGATCTGAGAAAGCACCTCTGTCAAGACAGAAAAATGGATGGTGCTACATATCTTGCTCCAAGTAAAATTACAGAGGACTAGAGGAGTGCCTCATCTTTTGTATGCATGTTCTGCAATCGGACTAATGTCGTTGGTGTTCTCAGGTACACAGCCATTTCAGTTTTTATTCTTATAAAGATATCGATGTAACTAGCACACTGCACCCGTCTATTAGGTATCAGGTCAAGATGACTGTTGCTGATGACACTGACGAAGCAGTTTTGTAAGTTTCGATGGTGAAATAACAAAGCTCACCAATATCCTGGCTGCTGATGCTGGTCATCTGCTGATATGCCGCTATCTAACCACACAACATAATTTACCATATTGCGAAAATGTTTATAGTTTCACATTACAACCCTTGGTCTAATAGGCAGGAGAGTGAGAGAACCCAGAAGATAACCAGCTCCCACCATTTATTGCTAACCTTGCTGGTAATACTTTCACATTCCAGCTCAAAGCTACCCCTATAATTTCAGTGCAAAGTATCAAACCTTTACCCTTTCACTCATCCTGGATGAACGTGAACGTGCACGTGCACCAGTTCATGCTTTTGTTGTTGATGCAAATTTATTACATTTTATCTTGTCCTTTTATTTTCAAGAGTTAACAGAATTCTTGGTTTTAGGACGGTTGCAACGATGGCCCTGAAGATGACATTCCTGGTGTCAGCTCTCACCAGGTTCCGAAACGACTTCTAGTGGTGTCATCAACAAAAAACCTCTGGACCCAGCGTTTACCAAGTTGACCAAGAAGCCACACGCAGCTTAGGTGCAAAGTGTGCAGTATCTGGCCACTTTAGATGCTTTTATAATATTACTTACGCATAATTGTGGTTTTTAAACTATCAAACTCTGTTGTTCAGACAGTTTTATGAATTATGTTAAAGTTCGAAGATATATTTCTGTTCCTCCCAGATGTTTTTAGTTATCATTGCGCTGTTTCTGACAAATGCTTCTCAAGATACGAAGACACTTTAACATGTTAGCATGGAAGAATTTAATGTCAAGATTTTAAATAAACATTTTGCTTTGGTTTGAACCAATAAGACATAGTTGTTCAAACAGAGATTTTCGCGCCCTCTGTACACAAATGAAAAAAGTGCAGAATATACAGTTGAGAATATAAAGCCATATGAGACAAAGTTGTGATTTCAGCTGAGACAAGTCTTATTTTCTGCAAAAGTTGATTACTCCATAATCCAAACTAGCTATTCAAACGAACGACCATTTCAGGATCTTAGCAAAGGTCTGGTAGACTTAATAGACCCAAAAAGACTAAACCGAAGACCAAACAAATAACACTATTTGATAGGTTAGCTGAAAAGTTATCCACATATATATAATTTTTTACTACATTATGGAATAATCTACTATTTTCTTTCCCACACGTTATATATAATCAAATCAGAAACATAATAACCAACAGTCATGGGAGTACCAAATCAAATTCTCTTTAATTTTTTCTCTAGCTACGAACTTATGCTACACGCTAACATAAAATTTCACCAAGGAATTAGACAGGAATCGGCTACAACAAAACATGTCAAAGATTCGTTTATTGCTTGACAAACAAGTTAATACTCACACAAACCTAACTAAAAACAAACCAATCCAAAAGCCTTTTTTGGATCAACATCCAAAAGCCTTATTTCACGTAACTAGCTGCCTCTAACACGACTCACACAATTTGGTTTTTAAACAACAGCGAAATGCACCCAATCACTAAACATACTACATTGTCCAAACTTCATATCCAACCAAACGTACTGGCTACATTTTTATATCCTATGCTAACAATATTTAACCCTTCATTCTTCAGACTCCGAAACAGAACTGACCAAGCCCGTAGAACACATTCTAATAAACTAAATGCAATATATAGTTAAACTCGATCAAACAGTTCTTCTTAATACTACACATCCAATCACATTACCAGACGCCACAAACAACTTTTCCTTCCAATTTACTCTTGGATAAATATTGTGTTTATATTTGAAGAAATAAACCACGATATTTCATCTTCTCAAAAATAGAAAGCTTTTCCAATATGTAACAAAAATCTTACCAACTATTTTCCGCTTAGCATGTGGACATAAAATTAAGTGTCCCCATGGCAAATATACTATAAGATAATTAGCTCAACATGTCGGACCACCCAAAAAAAACGATAGATAATAGATAGGCCTCAGACCGTAAATCATTAACTAATTTATTTTGTATCGCCAACTTAATAATGTAAGATGTTTGTTGGAATGTTTGGAATATATAGTTTCGTTTTGGTGGGTTAGGAACACCTGACTCGTTTTTACAATCTTTGAGAATCTAAAACGGCCCCAAATAGTTTTTGGTCCTTCTCTATTCCATTTGGTATGGACCGTATGGTTCAACACACAAAACCACGTTGATTTCGATTACAACCAAGTTAAACTCTCTCAAATATGGGTTGCAATGACAAATTTCGTTTGATTAAGAGGAATAGCCCGGTTCTCTGAGCTGTGCAAACTTGGGTGCAACGTGTTGAGCCAAGACCAAACTAAAACCATATACAATGTGCAGCTAAGTCATACATTTTTTTGGGAAGCTACATAAATGCAAATTAATTAAAGATTTATTAATGTTTTTATACTAAAACGTCTAAAACGTCTTCCATAACTTGTGATAAAATAATAAATTAGTATTGAAAATCTATAAGTTTTTGTTTTGATTTATATCAAACTTTAAATATTAATTGAACTAAGAAAACAGAAAACACAGACTGCTCATCAAAGTCTACTGCAAAATGAGTTTGTACCCTAAACAATACAAAACCTTTTCCTTTCGTGGGTAAGTTTTGTGTAAAGCCTCTCTCACTCCACAACAGTGTTACTTTTCTCCATTAGTGACTCGAAGAACTCACCACATAACTTCTGAAGAGGCGGGAAGTTTAGTGTTGAACCGCTGAATATCGTTTCCCACGGTCTCTCTGATGATGCAAACGGTGTCGCCAATGACTCAGCATCATCCTTCCTCTTCTTGTCGTAGTCTGGTAACTGTCCGTACATAGATGTGTATCCAATATCTCCTAAAAGATCGAGACATTGTCGATCAATAACATCACCAAAAAGGGGTTTAAAAGAGTTTCTTTCTTGATATGGTTTGAACATACCTGTCTCCTCGTCACCAACAAGACCCTCGTAGTCAATAGCGCTACGCTCATGTGTCTCATCACTACTAGGATCGAAAACAACATACTCATGGCTTCCATTCACATATGCAAGACGAAGCTGAGACTTGTCGTCTCCTTCAAGAAATGAGATTGATCCTCCCTGAGCCTGATATTTTAGACATGGTTTCACTGGTTAGTTTCTCATTCAATCTCTCCTTTACGGTTAAAACTTCTCTGTGACATACCTTCATTACGGTCCATATAGATACAGGCTTAGGGTCTGATCCGTTAAACAAGAGAATGGCACCATCTCTACCGCGGAAGACATTCTTCTTAGATTTACTCTTTCTAAAAGTTTTTGGGACCAGAGCCAAGACAGCAAAAGTAGATGAATCCACTGCAGAAGTGATAGCTGCAGAGAAAGAAGAAACGTTTTACTAAGCAAACACACAACAAGAACTTTCAACAAGAGTTTCAAAAGAAAGAGTTATAATAATTTACCTTCTATGCGTAATCCATATGACCATGATAAAGATAGCTTTGATGTATTCCAAACAGATAGTTCGGGTTTAGGGAAATGGGATGCAGCAACAAGGAACTCAGACTTCCCAACGAAACATAGCTTTGTGATTGTCTGTAAAATACATTTGAGAGGTTTAAACATCAGTCTTTATGAGAAAGGCTCTAACTTTTGTTTTAATGTACAACAGCAGTTTTCTTTACCGTAAGAGTCGCTCCTAAAACAGACAAGAGAATGTTCTTGTCCGGATTCCAAAGCGTAATGACATTCTCAGCTGCAACAGCCAGAACAGTGCCATCCCCAGAGAAAGCAGCAGCAGTCATTGGCTTCTTCCTGAAAAATTACACAAAAGGGAATAAGAATATATCATTATCATCTGTTACTTGGAAGATTCCTAATGCACAGAAAGGCAGTTACTTGTAAGAGCCAACTGCGTGACATATCCAGCTAGAGTCCGTCTGGCTCTTGTCGCTGTTGCAAACCCAAATCTGAAACGCCAGAAGTTATATCAACAATAATTTTAAAAAAAAAAAAGATACACTGAGAGATGTAATATAGAATCAGTTTTTAGAACTACCTTGAAGTCCCCACCAAACGATGTACTAACTGCCATGGAACGGGTAGGGTGGAAGGCAATGGCTGAGACACCAGCATCCCTGTAAGATATATACAGGCAAGGAGAAAGTTTACTCTCATGTAACAAGAAAACGAAATCTAGATCTCATCAAACATTACCAGAGGGACAAGGTAAATTACTTGTGAGGTTCATATACGATTGTGGATAAGGTGAAAGTTTTGTTGTCTGGTTCAGACTCCCAAAACTTAAGGGACACTACGCCTCCTATGCCATCTTCCGCAAGTTTCACTTCGGTTGTACTCATCACTGAGCCATCCAGGGAGAGAGCAACAGCTGTCACCACAACCTATTACCATATTCTCAAATTAGTCACAACTAAACGATGACAACCTTTTGAATACAAAACCAAATAAACAGCAAAGGAGATGTACTTACTGTGATTTCATCGCCTGGTTGATGGTTTCTCTCACAAACTTGAACCTGTAAAAGCATTGGTTTAAGAATTTTACATTATCACATACAAAGTACAAAGTTAGATAATTCATGGACAGCAGAAAGTGGAAAAGAAGATAAATAACCTCTGAAATTCCCCGGTCATTAAGAAGATTGTATAGCTGAACACAATAATTCTCTGTGCACAAAGCAGCTATGCCGGAAGATCTATCAAAAGCAACAGTACTAGACAAGCCTTCATACATTTTAGGCAATGATGGGGGAGGCTGAAAACCAAAAACACACATATAAGTAAGTGCCAAAGCAAAGGAAGATATAAGAAAGGTTACTAGCTTCCAAGGTTAATCAGTTGCCGGATTTCAAGAAGAATAGAACTACTGAGCAAGCCAACAATACAAGGTTTAAAGATGCTAATTTATCAGATTCTAATACGAACCTTGATTCCAGAAATGGTCCTTGAGATCTCCATGGAAGGCATTTTAAGCAAATGGATCTGGTTATCCGCACAAACAACCTGCAGCTCTTGTTATGAGTAAAACATTGCTTCCAGCATGTTATGAGTTAGATCAGATTGAGACAGAAAGCTTCGACTTACAGAAGAAAGAGTTGGTTCCGGAGACCAAATGAAGTACAACAAGGGAGACCCTATTCTCGGTAAGAACTTCTTCTTCCCAGTGTCCAGCTGCCAAACGACAAGCACACCTTCCCTTCCCCCTAGAGAAGAGAGTAAGAAAAACAGAAACAACACAAAGTACGAACTCAAACCATAGCTTCAAAACAGCAAATCTGTTTAATAACTCAGCCGCACCTGAATACAAGTATGCTCCATCAGAAGAGAAGTTAAGGACATTAACTTCAGCAGAGTGCCAATGCCACGTAGTGCAAGACTCAGCATCATCCCCATCTCTCACCCCAGGGTTATCCAAATCAACCATTGATCTCACACTCTTCTTCTTTTGACTACCCAACGCAAGTTTTTTATTACCAAACCCTCTCCAAATCAACACTCTTCCCGTCACATCCCCAGCAGCTATAATCCTCTCCGTGGGATGAAAAGCAAAAGCATTGATAGCCTTAGTGTGATGCAACGTCATCTTCTTGGAAACCGCGTTCCTCGACCCACCAGAAGGAACATCCCACACATGGATTTTGCACTTGTGGCGGATTCCGAAAAACTCTCCAGAGGGACTGATAACTATAGACTTTGGCTCTTCCGTCTACAACAAGAAGATGATTTTTTAACTCATTAATCCAACCAAAGACAAAAAGTAAAGAATGAGACAAGAACTTCAATAAAGCAGACCTCTTTAAAAGTATCACCACGAGGAAGACGCTCCTTAGCAAGGTTAAACCTTCGAATGTGTCCACGCAACTCTGTGGACCCTTCTTTAACCAGACTAGTATCCTCAACAGAGACATAAGCAACTAACTTACTAAAGTCACTTTGTTGAGGCTCACTCAATAGAGAAGGAATGACCTAGAAACCCAAAAAGACAAGAACATAAGCTGTAATAAACTTTACGTGACACAAAGATTTACAAAGCCAAAAGTAATCAACTTTCTTACTAACCATAGAGTAAATGGGAACTTGGGCATCAATGGTTTTCAAAAGCTCAGCTCCTGAGAAATCCCAGTAACGAATCGTACCATCTAGAGACGCAGTCCAGCAGTAACAGAGGATCTTCTGAGCAGCGGTCGAGGCAGGGACAACGATAAGAGTCGTGACTAGAGCTGTGTGACCTTCAAGCGAAGTAATCTAAGCAAAAAAGATGAAACCTTTTGAGTCAAAGGAAGACTCTTTAGAGGTGAAAAAGAGGAGAAAAGGTTGGAACCTGTAAGCCAGTGGCGGCGCTGAAAACGGAGACGGTGTTGCCTGTGCAGACGAGAAGCTTCTTGGCGTCGTTGGAGAAGGACGGAGGTGACGTTGCGTAGGTTCTTCCGCCGCGAATCATGGTGGTTTCTGAAGTTGAAGGAGAGGTTCAGGTGGAGGTGGAGGTGGAGGTGGAGGTTCAAGTTAAGACAGAGGCGCAAACTTTTTGGTTCTTTAAAAGCCCTAAACCCTTCTTCGTGTGTTTTTGTTTCATTTCAACTTTAATTATTTTGTTATTTAATTTATTCTGAAAATATTTTAAGTTAATGTTTTGGGCCAAACCAAGTGGAAGCATTAAGCTATTAATGTCCAATACTCGTCCGGACCAGTGAGGATTTCTTACAGCTCGGGCCTTTATAAATGGTCTTAAACTAATAAATATTTACAAATTTAATCTTGAATAATCAACAAACTAACCCGTCTTGGTATTCAACGATTCCATCTCATCCGGATCATTTCTCAGGACAATCCTTGTTTACAAATATGAATTACTTGTTTTGAAGAACAAATCCAGCAATGGAAAATCATCATTATGCATGGATACTTTGGTACATATGGAAAGGCAGAAATAATAAGGTATTCAGTAATCTAGACATAGATCCGAAGGCCACCCTCGATTTGGCTATGGCCCAATCTCTGCTGTGGACGGATGCACAACAGACTATTATACATAAGACTCCGGTTATACAGGTATCTGCACCTGTTTTACCCCAGAGAGCGGGAAGATGGTGCTTTACAGATGGATCTTGAAAATCTGGGGATATTTTTTCTGGCCAAGGATGGTATAGCACCCTAGAAGAATTTGTAGGCTTAATGGCTGCTAGGAACACAAGACCATGTCAGTCAACTTTACATACAGAGGTGGAGGCTCTTATATGGGCCATGGAATGCATGAGGAATTTAAGGCAGACTAGTGTTACTTTTGCAACGGATTGTTCTCAATTGGTGAAGATGGTTTCGGAACCAGAAGAATGGCCAGCTTTCGCAAGCTACCTAGAAGACATCAAGAATCTCAAGAGGAGTTTTCACAGCTCGGAGATTATCCATATATCGAGGACGCAAAACAAAAAGGCAGATAGTTTAGCACGCAGTGTGAGACAACAAACGTCGTTTACCGTCCATATGGATACAGAGCACCCAGTTTGGTTTACAGAGTCCACATGAGTCTGTAATATTGTCGACAAAAAAAAAAAAAAAAAAAACCCGTCTTGGTATTTTTTTTTTGTTGTTTTTAATATAAATATTGATAATTCTTCGTTTTAATTATATAAATTGTGACATGATCAAGTTTTAATTATGCGAGTTTGTTATAGTGTATACAGTATGACAAAATTTTAAAATGCGACACACAACTGTTTTATGTTTGTAAATAAATTAAACAATGGTTGTATCCAAAATTCGTACTTGGACTATTATATAATTTTTAAGAAATTATAAATTATATAAAATGTTGCTAAACTTATAAACTGACCAATAATATTTGTGTTTAAGTTTTATCCTCTTATAGTTATAAAATTCCAATTTGAATATCAACCTTTTATAATTATTGCAGACTTTAATTTATGTTATCCAAATTAAAAAATTATGGAATATAAAATTGATTATATAAAAACATAAACCATTGAATTAGTTAACAGATTTTGGGTCATATCTAATTTATTTAGATTCATGAGCTAGAATAATAAATATGCCCATAAAATCAAAAAACAACAATACCATTAATGATTTTTTTAGTTAGTCGTATTATTAAATGTATTTTTGGAAAATTTAAACATTTCATCAAGGTTATAATTCTGAAATGATTTTCTTTTAATAGTATTGATACTAGAAAACCTTTTATTTTGAAGAAACATCTTACATATTAGTAGATGCATATAAATGTTTAAACACAGAATTTTAATCAGATCAAAATGTAAATTTAGATTCATGAAATACAATAAAAGTACACACTAAAACCAACTATCATAATAATTTGACCATCACTGTATAGCCCTATTTTAATAGGATAGAAAAACTAATTGTTCTGAGTTGAGACATAACATACATATGATGAGATTTAAAATAAAATAATGTGATTTAAAATTACAGCAAACCAAATGACCAATGCAACACCATTTTAACCATTGTTACATAAAGACTACAAAGAGCTACATAGCTTCTCAAACATATCAAAACAGATCTCTAAGGTTAAATGGAATCAATGATTGATCATCTGAAGACAACTTTCATCAAGTCTCAAGCTTCTTTTTTAACTCTCCCAGAAAAACAAGTTTTGGAGATTTACCCAAAGGGAGAGGAAGTGGATTTAAATGGTTGCTTATACGCTTTGTACTTTCCCAGGCATCTCATTTGCTTTAACGCTCTTCATCTCCTAAAGTTAATGTGCAAAAGAAGATAAAAGATGAATGTTAACCACACAACACAATATGCTTTTGAGGAACACATGCAACCAATCAATGTCTAGTAAGTCCAAAACCAATCAGTGACACTTTAGAATACCAGTTTTATCTTTTATATTCACCATTTATGTGTTCATTAGTTTTAGAGTAAGTCCAAAACCAATTAAATAACGCCTATGACTACCACTCGCCAGTTTTATATTTAACCATTGGGGAGATATCTGTTTTTTCTTTCCTCCCACTGATGTGTTCATTAGCTTAGAAGGAAAGCAAGAGTAAAGAGCAAAGAAACATGAAACTAGCTTTGCTACAAAGCTTACTCAAAATGTATTTTTAAACATAATGTTATCCATCTAAGTAGTTAATATGGATAGAAACTAGTACACATAAATAAAGAAAGATTCATGAACCGTATCAAGAATCAAAAGGAAAGCAACAAAAACTTACAGATCCTTTGCCTTCGTAATACTCGTCTAAAGCCCACTGGTACTTAGACTGGTTTAACCCAAACCATCTCACCAAATGATCATCCACGCTTGAATGTGCTGTTCCAAACAAGAATGTCGAAGTTACAATCTTTTAATTGCTTTTAGGACCAAATCACATAAGCAAGACTCTCCACATTAATCTACTCTCCAATGACCTCACAAATATAGAATCTTTAGATTGATTTTTTCATCAATCATCATGAAAAGGAAAGGCAATCTCAGAAGAACGCAAGATCCGAGATTGCTCTCTCGTCTGCTTACCATTTTGAACCTTTGTGGCGGCGTTTTTGAAGAAACCCAAAACCGAGCCGTCCTGTGCAGAGGAAGCCACCGATTTGAACTGCTGAGGCGGTGGAAGAACCGGCGGTGGAAGGTTGGGCTTCAGAGAGACGGCGGAAGGAGATTCAGGTGGTTTAGGAGTGGCCGGGGGAGTCATGAAGACAGTGTAAGGCCCGATTTTGCCGATGACAGGCGGAGGTGTTGATGGGTCTTTGTTGATCGGCATCTTGGGGTGAAACTGAGAGGAAAAGTTCTCAGACAAGAATCTAAATAAAGGAGAAGAAGGAGATGTGAGCTAGTTGTGCAAGTTGGGACAGTGAAAGTGAAGACGGTTTCTCTAGAGAGACTTGAGATTCCTCTCTCCGTGTTTCAAGTGTAAATGTACTTTACTTTTCACACTCACCACCAGAGTCAAACATACAGTTCATCTTTTCTTTCTTTTTTCCATTTTTTATTTTTCACGATTCTCTTTCAAAAGTTTGGAAAAATACCCTGAAAAAATATATTTAAAAATACACTTTTTTGTAAATACATTTATTTGTAAAGACCCTGAAACGATATTTCATTTGAAAAAAAAAATCATTAAATTTATATTTTTACTATCTTCTAACCAATTTTCTGTTTGCATTACAAAGACAAAGATAGTATTTGTGTGCTGTGATTTACACAATTTTCTTTGCAAGTTAGGAAAATAATCTTTTGAAATCGTTATTAGTGATAAAAATTAGTAACAGTACTGAAAAAGTTATTATAACCTAAGAACAAACAAATATAATTTTATGAAATATTTATGGATTTAAAAAGTAATTTTTGAATCCATTAAACTTACTAAAACCCCACAACTCCCACTACATTTCTAATTCCATGAAAAGAAATTTATAGCTTTATACAACATAAAACTGGCACCATAATCATCTACTATCAACAAACTCACCATGTATATCACCTACCAACATTTGAATTACCATTTTGATATAGAAAAACATCTACAAGACCCTCTTCTCTTCATATCTTGATGAGGTGATTGCAGTAGAAGAGGTAGCTAACAGCAATTCATGAGCTTCATTTAGCATCCACTCTTCACCTGTTTGACCACCTAAGATGACCAACCTAGTTCCTCCGATCACACAAGTGGTGTGTCCCCATGCGAACCGTGGTGGATTTCCCTTAACACTCAGTATCCTCCATGCCGGATTATCCTCTGCAGGATCAAGAAGATAAAGCTGAGAAGCCGAGGCAAGCCCTGCAACCGAACCACCAAATATCAAGACTCTACCACCCGGAAGGCTAACCGCCACATGATCTAGCCTCGGTGGTGGAGCTGCCATGCCTCCCGGAAGACTAGATCCGTACCCAATCACCGGTCTCCAGCACGGTTCATCGTTGCTAAGATCCATCGTGAATACATCATTAGAGCGAAATCTCAGAGTTCCCAATTTCGCAAGACCACCAAACATAAGGATCTTGCGGTCACCATAGACAGTTAAGGTATGTCCAAGGCGAGATGGAGGAGACCAAGGAACAGGTATCTCCCTCCAAGTTGGTGTGTCCATCGAAAGGTCAAGCAAGAACGTATCGTTAAGCAAAGCTCCTGAATCAGCACAACCACCAGATACTATCAACTTGGTTCCATCGAGTGTGCACGAGCTATGCCACGATCTCGGTATTGGAGGGGCCAAACCGGATACTTCTCTCCAAGTAGGAGGGTCTGCATCAAGGTCTAGTAAGAAGACATCGTTGAGTAAACCATGGCTCCCGTAACCTCCAAAGACTACTAAATGGGATCCGTTGACACAAGACAGGGTGTGACCCCAACGACCAGGAGGAGGAGAGTTAACCAAAACGGATTTCCACTGAGGAGTAGTGGAGCCAAGATCCAACACAAAGGTATCATTCATCGGTTGCATATTCACACCTTCCCCACCAAAGATAACAATCTTATTCCCAACCGCACACGCGCTGAAGTTACACCTTGAAGGCTCAACAGTACCTCCAAACGTAAACTTCCTCCACGCATTTGCTTCGTGTGTGGTAAACTCACGTGCCAATCGCACCCATCCAATCCTCTTTTCACCAGGAATACACTCGAGAACACGTGTAGCTTCTGTCCCCCAGGTGTTTTGACAAACCATTCTCCACACATCATCGTTCTTTGTAACCTCATTCAGCCGCCGACACACACAACCAACCGATGCAATATCAGAGGGAGCCAACTGCGACAGTATCTTGAAAGCTATTACCTCATCGCTCAGCTCGAATATCCCACATAGTCCGCGAGAAACATTACGCTCGCCGGTTGGTAAAGCAGAGGAGAATGAGCGAGATCTTCTTGGAATTTCTTTTGCAGAAAAGTCAGGAAAGGGGGTGAGATCGATATCAGAATCTGTGAAGGAGAGAACACCTATGAAATGAGTGATCTCGTCATCTTCACGGATGGGGACAAGACGCAGCTTGTTCATCAAAGGAGAGCCATCTTTACGGAAGTTGAGCAACTCTCCCTGAAACTCGATTCCTTTTTCTAGACACTTTCGCATCTTTGATACAACAGTGGAATCTACCGAGGGATGCCTTCTTTTAGCATATGGCCCTCTACACTGCAAGAACCGGCTGCCAAAAAAGAAGAGTAAACAACTCAGATGGGAACTAACAAAAGTAACAGATAATGCAAATCAAATTAACAACAGTTAAATAATGCAAAAGAACGAAAACATATATCACAAAAAGATAAAGCTCCATGTCTCCTGACACACAAACTATATAGTTAGCTTTAATCAGACAATACTGAATACAAGTAACATACTACATGTATCCTCCTCATCACTTAACACCATGATAAGCAGAAAAAAACTGAAGGGCAACTCACCAGTTTCTACCAATAACTTCCTCAGCTCGATAGCCAGTGATAATCTCGAAGACGGTGTTGACATAAATGATTGGTTGGTCTGGCTCCAGAGCATCGCTGACCACAAACCCACACGGCGTCGTTCCAGGGAGGCTAATTTCCGGAAACGGAATCGGGCCGGTTTCTCCCCCCAACCATCCCTCTTCACCCACCTCATCTCCGTCGCTGAGATCAGAATCGCTGTCCCACTCCATTTGATTTTGCAACCACGGAAAGGGGAAAAGGATCCAAATTGAGACAAACCCAGAAGAAGAAGAAGAAGATAAAATTGGTTTTGATCAAGAAAAAAAAAAAAGAAAGCCACGTAAAGCGATTGATTCGGTCGGTTTGTGATGACTCGGGGAACTCACTGCCTCTCCTTTATTCACCTTAACCGCTTTCTTGGTTTACATTTCATTTCTCCATTTCCCCCCGAGTTAATTTGATCACTTCGGTCAGTACATACCACTGGTTTAAAAGGTTTGGGTTGGTTTTTTTTTTTTGCTTTCTGGGTTATATTTAGTAATTATTTCTTTTAAATATGTTTTGTCACCTAATTTTTTACATCTTTTCATATTTATCTATAAATTCTAATATTATAATATTTATACGGCATGAACATAAATAATTCTTCCATATCTTAGGTGATTTTTAATTTTTTTTTGTCTAAGTATTCTAGATAAAATTTAATGTCATCAGAAATTTGTAATCAATTACAATATATTTTTCTTACTACTTAAACAAATTTTACATACTTTTATTTTTATGTAACCAAGATAAGTTACATAAATCTTACTATTATTTAATAATATGTGGAAAAATCTTAAAAACCACATAAAATGATACAGAAAGAGTAACTACTTTTAAATATAATATTTTTATCGTCAATAAAAATTTATATTATTTTTTTTATATTATAACTTCATCAGTTTAGAACAAAAAATTATAAATATATTTTCTTTTAGTTTTAATTTTTGTTTTGTTTAACTATTTCATTTTTATTTTATTTAAATTTTAATAGTGTTAAGATTATATTTTATAAAAATAAAATTTTAATTTATAACATATTGTATAACAGTTCTCATGAAATATCCTAAATATATTTTTCACAAAAAAAAACACAAAAGAGGAAAATGATCAAAAGAAATGTAATTAAAAAGGTAAAAAACTTTTCTCTCCTTAGTTCATAGATATTTGAATATACATAATTATTTTTGAATAATGCATTTTGGATTCAAATTTTTTTTACTTTTTCAAAAAAAAAAATCAATCATTTTATTTCAATTTTTTAATTTGTTTTTGTAGAACTGTGTCTAAAATATTTTTAGTATTTTTTAAAGAATCATAAATCTCACATCCCTAATATTCCACCCCTTAAATCTAAATCCTATATTTAGATTAATAAACCATAGGAGTATAAGAGTTAATTTAACACTTTAATGAAATGTTTTGGACATCCTAGAATTTTTTTCTATATTGTATGTAATGCTTATTTGTTTTAAACAAATCTTTTTAGCTAGGAATAATGACTCTTTTCGGGATATAAGCGAGTCGACAAAGAGTTGTGGCTTTGAAGAAAGCTCTTGAGGTTAAGACCGCTTGCCTCTCGTTATCTTCGAATGCAAGTTAATAATGGGCAGAGTACACTGTTCTGTTCGGATATCTGGTTGCCTCTAGGAAGACTAATTGAAATTGTGGGGGAGACTGGTCCTCAGAGATTGGATGTTGGAAGGTACGTGAAGGTTGCTGACGTTGTTATTGGCTCTGGCTGGCAGTTTAGAAGATGCCGAGACAGTACCCATAGACAAATTATATCCACCATTTGCAGTATGGTAGCTCCGACAGTGGGAGGTGATGAGGATGTGGCTTTATGGAGAGCAGGAACTGATGAGTTTCAGAGCAGATTCTCCTCCTCCAAGACCTGGGAGTTAGTGCGCATGCCTAAAGACAAACAACGTTGGAGCAAGGTTGGCTGGTTCACACAGGGAGTTCCCCGTTTTGCTTTCGTCGCCTGGCTTGCGATCCAAGACCGATTAGTAGCAGGTACACGAATGGCGCAATGGGGAGTAGTGCAAGGTTGTGTGTTCTGCAGTGAACCTAATAAATCCATGGACCATCATTTCTTTACATGTCCCTACACCTTCACAGTATGGCGTGCGGTTGTGGGTGATCTAATGGAAGCAGATGCTGATCCGAACTAGGAAGCTACACTGAGTCGACTACTGGAACACAAATTTGAGAAGCTCGCCTTTATACTGCTACGACTGGTCTTTCAAACCTCTATCACATATGGAAGGAGAGATACGACAGGAGACACGCAGGAACTCCAAAGTCGGTCAACCAGATATCCAACTTTATAGAGAAAACAATATGGAACATGATTACGTCCACACGCTATTTCGAGAAATCCAAGCTTTTGGGTCTACTTCAAAGATGGTTCAGAGGACACTAGCAAACATATAGCTATATTTCTTTTATGATTCTTCTCGTACATATTCTCTTTACTTAATATAAATTTAACATATCACCAAAAAAAATATATAATAAATCCATAATAAATTTTTAATTTTCATTAAAAAATATTAAATTGGTAAAAAAAAATTTTAATTAATATAATAAACCGATAAAGTTTTAAAAACTATGATCATAACTAACAAAAAATATTGGATTAGTTTAACTTTAGTTTTGTATTTGTTGAAGCATACAACTAATTTTGTTTTTTTTTAATATATATATAGATATATCTATCTAAATATGATATATAAGTAGATATAAAAATATAGGGAGTTTTGCAAAATTGACTCACAACTTTGAAGTCAAACTTAAAACTAACCCCTGATTTTTTTGGAAATTGTATTTGACCTATTCATTCAAGAAGTTCACAATATTAACGAAAATGCCATTGATTTTTTTCTGAAAAATACACTTTTATTCTCACAACCTCATCTTCTTCATGTATTTACAAGATTGATATTGCCATCAATACACCAACCACCATGAACAACCACTTTGAAGCTCTTAATGCTCAAAAATCGATTAATCACTCTTTCTTTCTCCATTCCTATCAACTAAAAACAACTTCTCTTTCAATTTCTCTCTACATTCATCCATAAAAACCAAAGATTTTGATTCTAAAATTTGTATGTTTCATTGAGCCATTGAAGTTTACGATTCTCGGAGGGTCACTTTTGTTTGAGATTATGGGTGCTTGGAGAAGACTTCTGGGAGCTAAGAAAGTAATCTCATTGGTTGAAACTATGAAATCGAGGTTTCCCTAGATCTGTTCGTCCAGACGACTTCCTTGTAATTCATCTGAATCTAGATGACTTCCGTGGAATTGACTTTTAAAATGTGTTTTGTTGGACGACTTCCAAGGAATTCGTCCGACTTTCTTTATTAAAAATAAAATTCTCAGACGACTTCCGTGGAAGTCGTCTAAGATAAACATGTTAGTTTTGCTTTTGACTGAA
The DNA here is from genome assembly GCA_026261945.1 of Hirschfeldia incana. Classification (NCBI taxonomy): domain Eukaryota; kingdom Viridiplantae; phylum Streptophyta; class Magnoliopsida; order Brassicales; family Brassicaceae; genus Hirschfeldia; species Hirschfeldia incana. The sequence goes on along the minus strand of JABCMI010000014.1, from coordinate 2,312,533 downwards.
ATGTGTCAGAAATTTGACTTTTCCCAGACGACTTCCACAGAAGTCGTCTCAGGTTAATTTTGGAGTTGGAATAACAAATCAAAAAAAAAAAATTCTAGACGACTTATGTGGAAGTCGTCCGGTCGGAAGTTGTCCGAGATTTTATTTTGAGATCCTGGTCAAACCTTGGTTATCATAGAAGTCTAACCTGAGACAACTTCCACGGAAGTCTACTAGTTATAATAAAATATTTATTTTTTAGTTTTCTCGTAGACAACTTCCGTAGAAGTCGTCTGGGAAAATTTAAATTTATGACAAATTTCGGTCAAATGCAAAACTAACATGTTTATTTTAGACGACTTCCACGGAAGTCGTCGAAGGTCGTCTGGGATTTTATTTTTAACAAAGGACGACTTCCAAGGAAGTCGTCTGGACGGACGACTTCCATGTAAGTCGTCTTTGTAAAAATTTAATAACAAAAATGACCTAATTGGCGACCTCTCTGGATGTCACCCAGAAGACTTCTGTATATGTCGTCTGAGCGAATGTTTAATAAACTTGTATTTTCTCTAAAATTATAAAGACTTTTTAATATTTTTTTTTGTTAATTCATGTATATTATACTATATTAGGGCTACTGAATGTAATTTATAGCTTTATTGATGGTAATTATGAGGTTACCAACATTCATGTTAATTAAAGTTTCTAGCTAATGTAGAAGACTTCCAGGAAAGTCGTCTGGGAAAAGTCATATATATTCAATGTTTGCTAATGTGTATATATTTTCTTTTTTTGCAGATGAGGTGTAAGTTACATGCATTGTTTGGAGAATGGTTGTTGCAAGACGGATGTTGGAATTTTATGGTTGATCAACACAAACTTATATTTTCAACACAAACTTGTAAAAATTGTGATATGCTTTGACTAGTTACTATTGTTTGGTTCTATCTCTTTAGTATTATTGTTATGAGTTGGAAGAAAGATTAGTTTCCTTCTTAAAATGTTGTATCAATATAAGACTAGCAACATTCTTTATTAAGGTGAGAAGAAGATATTTGGATTTTATTATTGCATTTGGAAAATCCAAAGATAAGAAAAAAAGCTATTGAAGTCAATTATTTCTTTGATTTTTAACACATATATTACATCTTGGAAAATATTATTACTGATTATACAAAAAATTACAACTAAATGAGTAAACAAGCTTGGACTCCACTTTATATGAAAGAAGACTTAGTCAGAAGACTTCTAGGAAGCCCAGACGACTTCCAGGAAGTCCATACGCTTCTAGTTAAGTCGTATAGACGACTTTCAGATAAGTCGTCTAGACGACTTCTAGGTAAGTCGTCCCAAAAGTCGTCCAAGGTAGATCCAAGTAAGTCGTCCCAGGTATATCCAAATCCAGATCTAAAAAATCTGCATATCTAAAAACGTTCAAATGGCTTAAAATAGAAAACAAAAATGAGTGAAAGATTAGACAAATTTACCATTATAGAACACACAAAAATACATATCTAAAATTAATAGATCTACCTTTAAATGAGTGGAAGGTGAGAACCATCTGATAAAAATCTGCAAAAAAAAGATAAATTATTGAGAAAGACATGAGACAAAACTGAAAAATTCATCTAAAATTTGGTGTATTGAAGTCAAAGAGATTAGCGTGGGTTTGGAAGGTTTTAGTTTGGGAGAAATATTAGAACTTTATACATTAGGTGACTAAATAAAGAAAAATCAGACATAAAAACTTACCAAAATGCTCAGATCTGTAATAAAAAAGAGAGAAATGAGAGAAGACTCCATCAGGCGACTTCCAGAAAGTCTAGACGACTTCAAGGAAGCTCAGACGACTTCCAGGAAGTCCAGACGACTTTCAGGAAGTCCAGAAGACTTCCCGGAAGTCCAGAAGACTCCTGGAAGTCCAGACAACTTCTGCATATCCAAAAACGTTCAAATGGCTTAAAATTGATAAAATGAGTGTAAGATTAGACAAATCTACCTTTATAGAACACACAAAAATACATATATAAAATTAATAGATTTACTTTTAAATGAGTGGAAGGTGAGAACCATGTGAGAAAAAATCTGCAAAAAAATAATAAATTAGCAAGAAAGACATGAGACAAAACCGAAAAATTCATCTAAAATTTGGTGTATTGAAGTGAAAGAGATTAGAGTGGGTTTGAAGAGTTTAGTTTAGGAAAAATATAAGAACTTTATACAACATGAGGTGACCAAATAAAAAAAATCAGGCATAAAAACTTACAAAAATGCTCATATCTGTTATAAAAATAAGAGATATGAGAGAAGACTTCATCAAACGACTTTCAGGAAGTCCAGACGACTTCCAGGAAGTACAGACGACTTTCAGCAAGTTCAGACGACTTCTAGGTAAGTCGTCCAGACGACTTCCAGGTAAGTCGTCCCAGAAGTCTTCAAAATCCATATCATAAAAATCTGCATATCCAAATCCAGATCTGAAAAAACCTGCATGTCCAAATCCAGATCTGAAAAACTTGCATATCCATAAACATTCATATGGCTTAGAACAGAGAAAATAAGTGGAAAATTAGATAAATCTACCTTTATAAAAGACATAAATATACATTTCTAAATTTAATAGATTTACCTTTAAATGAATGGAATATGAAAAATATGTGATGAAAAACCTGCAAAAATAAAGATAAATAGTGAGAAAAATTTGAGACAAAAATAATAAATTGTTATAAAGTTTGGTGTTTATAAGTTCAAAAAGATTAGAGAGAGGTTAGAGAGTTTTAGAATGATGAACATTACATTTTTGTTGCAGCCATTTGAGAGGAAAGAGAGACAATGTGTAAAATTTTCTATTCAGACGACTTTAGGCGACTTTAGACGAATTAATTGTAAGTCTTCCAGAAAAATTTGATATATTTAACGGGAAACTAAAATAGAAGTCTTTCTAGAAGACTTACAAGTAACTCGTCTAGGAAGTCGTCTGGTTTAAAGTATTTAAGCGAAAAAAGTAAGTCTTCTAAAGTCGTCTGGTTCAATAATTCAACAGACAACTTAAAATTAAGTCGTCTAGACCCTAAACATAATCCCTAAACTAAATTAACTAGCTAAACACTTCAAAAAATTAAATTAAACTTAAAAAGTGTTTACTATACACTGAAACAAGCACATATAGATAAAAATATACTTTTTCAAAAAATCATTCAAGCTTTCTAAAATCTAACTCTAACAATACATATAATAATACTACATATGTTGTCAAACCCTAAAACCAAAGAATATCATGATTATCTATGTTGAAAATTATTCAATTTCATTATTTTTAATTTACATCACTTAGAAGTGTTTATAATTACATGATTTTAATTTTTCACTTGTCAAAATATTTTTTTAATAAGTTTTAAATTATTTTTAAGATTAACTACTCCAAATGACTTCCAGAATCTCAGACGACACAAATGACACAGACGACTTACTAGGATTATATTCGTAAAAATTGCTTCTGTTTTTTTTGTCACAAGAGGTTGACTGTAATTTCACATGACCTTTAGGTTACTTTTCTATTTGATTCAAGTTGGGGTATATGTTTGAGGTTAAAATCAAGTTTTGGGTTATATTTGGTAATTTTCCCAAAAATATATTTGTGGTTATATTTATTTTAATTTTATTAGTTTCATATAAATTAATTTAATTATGATATATAAGTTATTAATTATTAATATATTTAAATAGTTTTTCAAAATAAATATTTATGCATAAAATATATTAGTGATAATATATGAGTTAATAATCGTTGTCATATTAATGATTTTGTCAAAATATAAATTTTATATATCAGTCAAAACCAAACTAAGCCAAACCAATCTATACTATTAAACCAAACTAATTTTTTTATTCTTTTTATCCTTATTGGGGATCATTTCTTTTGTATTCATTAAGAGTATTCTGTACATTCTGCACTGATTTCTTCTCAATTGTTTTTTGTCATTAACCATCGGTTTCCTAATTCAATTTCGTTCTGCGATTATTTTTATGTTTGATATTTCATCGTTTTAGTATTTTTTCAACCGGTCATGTTTGAAACTGTGTCGTTTTTAAACTATTTAATGGTTTGGTTTTAAACCGAGTTTTCCTAAAATTAATTCCATCTACTATTGTTTATTTCCTGATTCGAAATGATAATACAGTTGAATATTACCGAACATAACCAAAGTTTTCAGTGAAATCGTTTGGTTCTGTTATGTGGTTGGTTAGACTGGTAAGTTATTTAAATTCAATAATATCATTCCGATTATTCTTTAAGATTTTAGTTAATTATAAAATTATTAATTCTGACAACAATCATTATCATTTAAAACGATTTTGAAAAATATAAATATATTTTAAAAACATTTCCAACCTTTTTTTAACTCTTGTGAAACTTTATAAATTAATGATAAACCATACAACCAGTAATACCAAAAAAAAACAATAGCATATCTAACTCCACGAGAGTTTCCATAGAACCTGAATAAGCACGAGCTGAAATCATAAGAACCAAATAGAGACTTGAGGAAACCACAAACCATATAGGCCGAAACCACAATCTCACAGGAACCAAACCCGACAGAAACCACAACGACAAAATTGAAGCAGACACGGAGACAAAAAACAAAATTGAAGCAGACACGGAGACAAAAACCACTAATAACACATCTACAACAAACTGTCAGCGACCATGAAAGACCAAGGCACAAGATCAAAACTTGAAACTCGATGAGGGAACAACAACTAAAAGAATAAGCAGCTCATACATGCGGACCCTTGTGTATCCATACCCCACCATCTACAAGCAAAAGTATGGTCACCTCCTCGCAAGAGATGAGCTGAAAATCGAAACCACTGCTTCGTCTTAATGCTTCACTCCACAAACCAGTCACAGAGAAAAAACAGGTAGATGGTTCCACAGCTGTATACCATCTAATAGTCGAACCCCAACAACAAGACCTTGACAAACTGGAAGCGCCAAAAGCTCAAAAAGACAAGAAGGAGCGGAAGTAGTGAGAATATTCAACGCTCGAGCCATTGAGCCAAACACTGAAGGATCTACCAAAACCGACAAAACTAACAACCGCTTACATACACCCGTAATCATTCTGAGAAAAATCCGGCGATCGAGATGCTAGAGAAGCCATCCCTTCTCGGAGACACAACGCCGGCGATAGAGATGATAGAGAAACCATCACCTCCCAGAGATACAAAGCCGGAAAAATCGATGCTAAAAGAGTCATCGCTTTCCAGAGACAGAACCGGACGACCACCGAAACGAAAGCATGTCGCTAGGGACGAAAAAAAAACTTTTCCAACTTATGATCACCGAATTTGTCTTATCATTAAAAAAATCACAATATTCAAAATAGCGGGTTACCGGTTACCGCAGGTCCGAGCCGGGTTTCAAAACACCGATCAAAACTATAAAACTGTTATATTGATTTATATTTAAAATATCTAATTTAAAATTAAAAACTTAAAAATACATGTACAATATAGTTTTAACTGAACATAAATCCGGATATAAAATACATATATGAGACGGATTATATAAATGTATATAAAAAACAGATTATACAAAATGTGATTATATAAACTTTTCACCAATCATAAATCCGCGCTTTGAAAGCGCGGATCAAAATCTAGTCTATCTTATTAAAACAGAAACATATTCTTGGACCTAACTATTATTTTGTGAGTTTTTTTTTAATTTAATACACCTTCTATTCTATGTTTATTACAAAAGTAATTCATTAACTGTACTTTCCTAATATTTCGTCACGGTTATTAAATAACCGGCCCACTGTTAAAATGTACCACTGAAATTACATTGTATAATTTAAAGGGAAAATAGTTTTTTTTTTTTTTTTTTTTTTTTTTTTTTTTGTCGACCAGATTACAGACTCATGTAGACTCTGTAAACCATATTGGTAGCTCTGTATCCATATGGACCGTAAACGACGGCTGTTGCCTCACACTACGTGCCAAGCTATCCGCCTTTGTGTTATGCGTCCGTGAAATATGAATAATCTCCGAGCTGTGGAAGTTTCTCTTGAGACTTCTGATATCTTCTAGGTAGGTTGCAAATGCCGGCCACTCTTCGGGTTCAGAAACCATCTTCACCAATTGAGAACAATCCGTTGCAAATGTCACATTAAACTGCCGTAAATTCCTCATACATTCCATCGCCCAAATAAGAGCCTCTATCTCTGTATGTAAAGGGGACTGGCTTGCCCTTGTGTTTCTAGCCCCTAGTAGACCTTCAAAACCTTCTAATGTACTATACCATCCTTGTCCTGAGAATTTATCCTCAGATTTCCATGATCCATCTGTAAAACACCATCGTCCTATACGGTTTGGTAGTGGCAATGCCGGTGTATCGGTAGGATTCGGATTAATGCCCACCGTTTCTTGAGCATCCTTCCAAAGTAATGACTCTGTCATGGCCAATTTAAGAGTGTCCCTGGGATCCATGTCAAGATTACTAAAGACCTTGTTATTTCGTCCTTTCCATATATACCAAAGTATCCATGCGAAATGATGATCTTCCAATTTTGGTCGGATACGCCAAAAAAGATAATCCATATTCGTAAATAAGGATTGACCTGGAAAATGATCTGGATGCGAAGGAATAGATGATAGTGCCCAAACCTGTACAGCCGGTGGGCATTCAAAGAATACATGATTAATGGATTCCTCCGATGCTCCACATCTATCACATCCAATATCCCCAGAAAGTCCTCGTGATTTCAGGTTCTTCCTAACTGCTATACAACCAGTCAAAAGTTGCCAAAGAAAATGCTTCATCTTTGGCGGACATCGCACTTTCCAGCACTGTGCCTTAAGATCCGTGATCGTTGGACCATATTCTACCCGTCCTACAGCACGATCAGGATACACCCTTTCCAACTGGTATCCTGATTTAACTGTATATTTTCCATTCTTAGTAAAATGCCAACCATCCCGATCAACCATTTGTGTCTTGCTCAAAGGTATGCTTTCAATGATTTTGACATCCTCAGGTTCCATAATGTCCATTAAAGCCCCTGTATTCCATGTGCGTGACGTAGCACATATGAGAGAGTCGACCATAAGGTCTGGTAAGTGAACATTTTGTTTTTTATTTGCTGGTCTCGGGCGGTTGGTTGGGAGCCAAGGATCATTCCATACCGAAATAGAAGATCCTGATCCCACCCGTTTGATTAGTCCTTTGCTAACCAGAGACCTAGCTGAAACTATACTACGCCACCCGTAGGATGACGAGTACGAACGGATCGGTTCTAGGGGTGAAGCATTCCTAAAATACCGACCTTTAAAAACACGAGAAAATAGAGCAGATGGCTGATCTATTAATCTCCAAAGTTGTTTGGCCAGCATGGCGGTGTTTACATCTGTAAGATCTCGAAACCCCAACCCTCCATCCTCCTTATTAGCGCATACCTTATCCCATGATTTCCAATGTAATCCTTTTGTGTTGCCACTAGAGCTCCACCAAAACTGTGCTACCGCACTAGTAAGTTTCTTGACGACCGTTTTAGGTAGTCGGAAACAAGACATGATATGATTAGGGAGGGCCGTTAGCACCGATTTTATAATTACCTCCTTTCCTCCTTTTGAGAAAAACTTGAAGGTCCATCCATTGACTCTATTGTTTAACCTCTCTTGAACAAAACCAAAAATTTGAACTTTGGAGCCACCTAAATTCTCCGGAATCCCTAGATATGAACCCATTCCGCCCCGGTTTTGAATGCCCAGAATATCCCGTAGCTCTTGTTGAACTGAATTATCAATCTTGTGCCCAAACTGGATTGACGATTTTTGAAAGTTTATCTGCTGTCCCGATACCCTTTCATATTCCTTAAGGATTTCCAAAATGGCCATGCATTCCTCTCTTTGTGCTTTACAAAAGAAAATACTATCATCCGCGAAAAATAGGTGAGAGATTGGCGGACAAGCCCTAGCTACCTTTATTCCAGTCAACCTTTTGTCATATTCAGCCTTTTTAATATTTGCGATTAACGCTTCAGTGCACATAATAAACAGGTAGGGAGATAATGGATCGCCCTGCCGAAGTCCTCTGTTCGGGATTATTTGACCCCGTGGTTGCCCATTTAAGAGAACCCTATACTGTACCGACGAGATACATTCCATCATCAAGATTACCCAATGCTGATCAAACCCCATTTTTTGAAGTAAAGCCTCAATAAAATTCCACTCCACACGATCGTAAGCTTTACTCATATCCGTTTTAATGGCCATAAATTTGTTTTGACATGCCTTATTCGTCCTCATTCCATGAAACATCTCTTGGGCAATTAAAATGTTATCTGATATCAATCTACCAGTCACAAAAGCTGATTGTGTTTCCGAGATCAATGCCGGAAGGCAATTCTTTAGTCGTTGACACAACACCTTTGAGATAATTTTGTATCCCACATTACAAAGACTTATTGGACGAAGCTCGGTCATTCTTGTGGGTCGTTCCGTCTTTGGTATCAAACAAATATTTGTAATGTTTAGCCTTTCATCCAACTTTCCTGTCGCCAGGAAACTATTAACCAATTCCAAGATATCCTGTTTAATAATGTGCCACGAGTGTTGGAAAAACAAAGCCGTCATACCATCCGGCCCCGGGGCCTTTTCCGGATGCATCATGAATAAGGCTTGTCGAACCTCCTCCTCTGTGGCTGGTCGAATTAAGCGCTGATTCATCTGCTGTGTGATGATCGGTTTTATCTCATCCAAGAAACCATCGAAATCCGCTGGCGACGTAGTAGCAAAAAGATCATCAAAATAATCTACAGCAATCTTTTCTAGCTTTTGATCCTCAACCACCCAGTTCCCATTAGTATCATAAAGACCCACAATTCTGTTCCTCGTCCGTCGCTGCTTTGTTAGGGCATGGAAGAACTTTGTTCCAAGATCCCCAGCCGTATTCCACGTGTTTCTACTTTTTTGTTGCCAATATTCCTCTTCATCCTTGTATGCCTCCTGAAGTTTCCTGGACACTTCCAAAATATCCTCTTGAGTTCTATTATCATCTGTTTGAACTTCCTCCAAAGCTTTTTGTAGTTCTGCAATTTTCTCTTTTCCATATGGGGGATTGTTTTTCCGCCAGATAGAAATTTCCTTGCGACAATTAGTAATCTTTGATACAATATCCCCTTGATTCGGATCTGTATCTCTCATTTCCCTTGTCCAGCCTCTGGTGATGGAGGCCAAGAAACCCTCTTTTCCAATCCAACGCTTATCAAATCTAAATTGGCCTTTACCCTTAACAATTTTGTCCTCTAGATAAGCCACAATGGGTCTATGATCCGATCCCACTAACCGCAGATATTCTGTATACGACTTTGGAAACATAGAGTGCCATTCTTCATTTGCTAGAGCCCGATCCAGACGACACCGGATCATTGTTGATTTACCATTTACTTTCCTCCTTCCTTGCCAAGATAATTTATTTCCCCGAGCAGGAAATTCCAGAAGTCCACTATTTCGAATCATATTATTGAAAGATACAAACGAATCAGCGCTTCGGAGTGGACCCCCCTCTTTTTCATGATTCCCAGTTATCTCATTAAGGTCTCCAATAATAAACCATGGATCATCTCTAGAAATACCATAGCGAGTAAGCCGTTCCCAAACTTGATCTCTCAATTTTTGGACAGGGTCCCCATACACAAATGTCATAAATATCCTTTTCCCTTTTATCTCCGCCTCTATATCAATCATTCTTGAGCTAGAGTATAGAACATTAACTTGAAAGTCATTATTATAGTATAGTGCCAAACCTCCACTTGTTCCATTTGGGTCAACCGTTACTAAATTGTCGTATCCAAAATGTGATTGAAAGCGTTGAACAAAAGCAAAATCTTGTTTTGTTTCTGATAAAAATAGAAAATCCGGTTTATGTTGATGCCATATTTCCCGGAGGTAACTAATAGTCCATTTACTTCCCATGCCTCGACAATTCCAACTTAAAACTTTCATAAAAAATTAATGATCTGAATGCTCCGTTGAGCAGTTTGTCGGATGTGAAGAAATCCAAAATTGTTAAAAACCCACATGGCCCAGATTTCTGAAATTTCCAAAAACAAGTTTAAGTGAAGTACAAGGAAGCAAGACTCTATTTCGCTCAGTCTCCTCCTTCCTACTGTGTTACATAGAAAACCAGAATTGGTGTCTCGCGTCCAATGAAAGCATCCAATGAATAATCCATGAAACCTTATAATTTCTAGATCAGTTATAGATCGATTTGCATGCATCATCTCGTTACCCTCACTTTCCCATATCCAGCACAAGGTCTGGTACCACAAAACATATAACATCCATAGGTTCCTTGTGAAGAATCCCGTATAGATATACAAGATGAAAATCCCTGATGCTAGTAGTGTCCGTGAGGGGTTTGAAGAGACCCCCCACCTCCTGCAAGTCCTTATGAACCTGGTATTTAGAGCTGAGTGCATTATAATACCTTGACACCCATAATGTAACCAAATCAAAACCCCAAAAAAAGTAATCCCCTTCTTCCGCTGGAAACAGACCAACAGCGTAGCACCTATCAACACAACTCTCACTGTCCAAATAAAGATGATCCTGAAGTTATAAAAGTGTAACCCACTGAGCATATCAAGTGGCCAGCGGTAATAACAAACTACAACTGTTCTCTCTTGGCAATACGAGACTATCATAGCTGTATGAACTACATTCCAAACTCTCCACGATAAAGGAAACCATAAAATACCTTCCCATTTACTAGTGAAATCAACAAGTATATGATTAAAAGATCTACAACCCTGTACCTGTACCAACAAAGCATTCGAAAGTGAGATTCGCAGAGCTGAAGACCTTGGAATCCGTCGTAACCAATAACAAAAACAGCTATCTTTATTCCCATTTAAAACCAAAGTGGAGATGCCCACACAACCATTAATACCAAAAGGAGCTAATACTAGAACCACGACCCAGCAAAACAACAGAACCAAAGACATGCTCGTAGAGCTTATTAATAGAAAAAAATATAAAAACCCAACAACAAGGACCCCCATGTGGGCTTGCGTACGCTTATCATAGTGGACGTAATCCATAAAACTATGGTTGCTGCTGACTGGAGAAGTGGTTTGATGATCCCTTCTTCTCCTGCTGAATCTTGCCCTCTCCATTACGCGTTCCATTCTTAGCAGCAGTACGTTTGCGAGGGGAGGCTAGGACGGTGGCAGCACGCATCTTGTTACTAGCCGCGGCACTTGGTGGAGCCTTGAAAAGGCGCTTCTTCGACACTTGCTGTTTAACCTCTCCACCCACTAGCTGTCCCCTCTCATTTACAGCAGCAACTTCATTCTCAACCCCCTCTCCGGTGTCCTGCACTTCGGTTGTATCCTCCAGCATCATTTGATTGAAAGCTTTCTCCTCTTCCTCGGTAAGTTCAGGAAGATCGTCCCCCACATCCACATCAAGCCCATCTTGTCGATACGCGGCCTTTATGGTATCCCATTCCATCTCCTCATCCTCACGTAGAGGAGGCATGTTCTCCGTTAAAGTTTGAACCTGAAGTAGTCCCCTCTCTGCATCTGCTTGAAGCGAAACAACCTCTGCTCCCTCCGCTTGAGTCTGGTCCAATTGGTCCTGAAAAGCCTTCGATGGAAGCAGAGTCTTGTCTTCTCTTGTTTCCGTAATCTCACCCTCCTCCCTTGTCTCCACCGCAGGGCAGATTTGATTGCGCAGACCAGCACTTCCTGAAGGGACTCCCGAAGTGTTACCTTGTCCCTGAGGACGTGAGTCATTTCGATTAGAAAGTTGACTTCGTGAAGAGCTTCCCTCACTCCTTTGGTTTCCTCTATTCGCTGTGAACTTTTTGTTGCTTTTCTCACCCACTTTAGTCCACTCTCTCTCATCTTTTCCTTTCCCTTTGCCATAGTAATCTCGTCCTTCTCGACTTCTGGTCTGATGACCGCCATTTCCATTATTAAGTACTCCTTTGTAGCATATATGTATAAGGGAAAAGAAAGAAGTCGAGAAGAAAGAAGAAAACACGAAAGAAGAAGTTTAGAACACGATTTCTTCTTTCTTTCTTTCTTTCTTCTCGACTTCTGGTCTGGAGAAGAAAGAAGAAGTTTAGAACACGATTTTGTTTTTTTTTTAATTTTTAACTTAATAATTAATTAAAACACGATTTTCTTTTTGTTTTCCTTTTTTTAAATGATTTTTTTTTTAAAAAAAAACGATTTATTAAATAAGGAAATAAAATATTTCCAAATATTCAATTCCTATATTTTTGGAATGTGTCCTTATCCGTATGTATTCTACTATATTTAGAATACTGTAAATATGTTAGAAATCGATTTCTAATTGTTTTAGATTTATAATATTGTGTAGAATCTGATTTCTACTGGTTTTAGAAATCTAGTAATGTGTAGATTCTAATTTCTACGGATTTTAGAAACATAGGTTATGCGTAGAATGTGTTTTCTAAATATTTTTAGATTACTATTATTTATGTAGAACACGTATTCTAAACATAGTAGATTCAATAAAAAAAAAGTAGATCATATTTTCTACTATGTAGAATGTCGATTCTACTTTTATTAGAACAAAATATAAAAATATGATTTAAACATTTTTAGAACTGAAAAAAATACCAATAAGTTGATCATGGTTTGTCATCATTAGTTACTATTTTTAATTTTTTTTTTGGTTTGTAAAACTATTTATTTTATTTATTTTGTGAATTATTAAAAGGTATTATAGGAAAAATGGTACAAATAACAAATTAGTCTAATGGAATATGAAGATCATTTTTTGGCCTAAAAAAACTATTTTCCCTAATTTAAATCACGTATACATGTTAGTTCATAGTGTATATAATTTTTTCTCACCCACATCCTTATTTGCGTAGACAGATTGTGATCAACAAGGTTCATGTATTAATTGGGGGAGGGGGGGGGGGTTCAAAAGAATCTATACTGTAGACGACTGCTTATGAATCTGCCCAAATATCTCATTTCATTCTTTTGTTTTAAATGAAATCGTTTTTTTAAAAATGAAATTGTCCATTGAAAGCCCAACAGATTCTTGATACCAAATTTACTTACTGTTCAACGAAAATTCACAGTCCAGTAATTTTAACATATTTTTATAACGAATTGAGATTAAATTTTCGAGGCTGTTTATAAATGCATATAAATAATATTAACCACCTTTTAAATATTTATACATGTTATGTTTAATTTTAAATAATGGCAGTTAATTTAATATTTGTGTATAATTATTTTCTCTATTAATATTTGTTTTGCTAAACGACAGTTCCTCCAATATTAATAAGGTATAAATAGTATTTTTAAGACTCATTATTATTTATTAATAATTATTATTTTTTTAAAATGAAACCACTAAAATAAAACTAATTTGAAATAACAAATAATTAAATCAACAAAATCATATACGACTCTAAATTATCTGAACTCATAGAAATAGTTTTATTTAAAGCAAAAATTAAATCATAAAATAACTTTAATAAAATTATTGAAAAAGTTTGAAACACACAAAATTAATTTTTGATATAGAGAGGATTGAAAATATAAAATATTTTATTTAAATTATAAAAATCAGTGTTTAAAAAATAAAATCATATTAATGGTTAGAATTATTTATAGTTTTTTAAAATTTATTCATATTTAAAATAAATAAAATAAGTCATATAAACAAATTGAAGATAAATTTCATAAAAAATTAAAATATATAATTTATCAAAAATCATAATTTTTCATTACATGAAATAGTTTTTCCAACATGAGTTATACTCTCCCTTTTTAAGGGCGGGTCATAATCTAGTCTATCTTATTAAAACAGAAACAAATTCTTGGACCTAACTATTATTTTGTGAGTTTTTAAATTTAATACACTTTCTATTCTATGTTTATTACAAAAACCAGATTTTAAAAACCAAATCGAGCAAGAATTATCGACGATAAGCTAACAAAAAAAAAGAAAGCAACATTAAAGACTACTAAACTCTAACCCAGCCCAAGAAGATGCATTTCCTAACATCAACAAAAATCTAAGTAAGAAAATGAGCAGCTGTTATTGACCGGAACAATCTATAACGCTGCGAAAAACAATCACACAACATAAAACTTATAAACTCAATCTATAATAAATACCAGACAATTTAAGGAAGAACAAACACACATAGGTAAGTATTTTCTGGTAAGGGTAAGAAGCAAAGCACGCCGAAATTGTAAACGAAATACATAGATGGTGACAGCTCAATGTCAAAATATGGAGGAAAGACACAAAACATCTTAAAGAATAATGTTCAAATAATTCAAATTAAGAAAATAAAATACAATTTACAACGTTGAACCGTTAATCTTAAAACAATAAATGAAAAGTTATTTTGAAATTCAATATGTGTGTTACATCAGATGATTTACTATTATAAACACAACAACATATTATTAAAAACATAAATACAAAGTATATTAACCTATCACATATTACTATATAATACAATAAAAACACTAAATAATGCTCACATAATTGCATCATCCAAAAAAATTACTTGACAACAATAAAATAATATTCTGTGCGAAGCGCGGACATACTTCTAGTATATATATAAGAGTAACTTTTAATCTACCATATCACAACCTATGAACTTCAAAACAGAAAAAGATTATGAGTGATATGATTTCATCTCTTATTTGAAGCCAAGTTACATCTCTAACATGTAAACTTTGTTCGACTATCACTTTGTCTGTATTATATTTATTAAATTAAATAATATTATTTTTTAGTTCATTCATCATGCGCAAGGCGTATGTTACCACAGTTACATTGTATAATTTCAGTCATGTATACATATGTTAGTTCATAGTGTAGATAATTTTTCTTACCCACATTCTAATTCGCGTAGATAAATTGTGATCAACAAGGTTCATGTATGAATTTTGAGTTTTTCATTTAGACGTGTATCACTTAATTTTTATATTCTTCTTCATAAAAAAATTTAACATATAAAAGTATAATTTATTTAATGTAGGTAGATTAATTGTGATAAACAATTTCATATATGAATTGTGAGTACAATTTGAACGTGGATAATTACATTTTTATATTCTAACACCCTACATATTTGCTCACCTTTATATCATACATGTTTATTACTTCATAAATTTTTTGAATCAAGTTATTATAATAAAAAGAAATAGATTTTGACCCGCCCTTGAAAGAACGAATATTATTTTTCACTTCTATGTAAATATATTATTTTTTTTGTAATTATTGAATGTATTTATCTTAGTAAAATCTTGTTTATAATCAGTTCGACATATAGAATCTCTCTGATAGACTATGTGTTTTTGGTTTTGTTTTATTCCTTCTATAATCAACATATTTATTTGGCTTGTTATTACAATAAATGATTTTAGAACGCAAATGTATAATACTTTTATACTGATATTTTGTTTAAACAATGTGACATATTTCTATATTAATTAAAATTTACATTGTAATATAATTTTTGTATACAAATCAACATATTTGTGTAGTTTGTTGTTCAAAGAAATGATTTTGAATGCAAATGTACAGTACTTTAATATTTATTTTTTGTTATACGCAGCCATTATTTTTGGTTCAAATACGAATCATTTTCAAATACTTTCATTATTTGAATATTTTTAGTTTACTATACACCAGAACAAAATTCATACAGATCGAAGGGATCCAACTTGAAACTCACACATAAATTTATATCCAAACATGGCCTAGTTTTCAAAACCCCAAAAATCTATACTCGAAAGAAATGATTAGTATCTAAATGAGTATCCAAATGTTTATTCCTGACGGATTCCGTAAACAAATAAAAAAAATATTTTTATGTGTTTGGCTAAATTAAGTGAAATAGAAAATTTTATTTAGTAATATTTGTAAAATATTAATAATGATCAATATATGAATATCGATTTGTTTAGATAAGTTTTGGAATTGTAATTAATGAATTTAAATTGATTTTAAATGCAGTGGTAGAATCTGTAAATAAAAAAATACAAAAGGAAGTACCTAAACAGAAATTTCAAAACCCAAAAAACATATACCCGAAAGAAACGACGCGTACCTAAATTGATACTCGAATGTCTATTCCTAACTGATTTCAGAAACAAATAAAAATTATTTTTATGTGTTTGGCTAAATGAAGTTAAATAGAAATTTTTTTATTTACTAATATTTTTACAATATTAATAATAATCAATATATGAATATCGATTTGCTTAGATACGTTCTGAAATTGTAATTAATTAATTTAAATTTATTTTAAATGCAATGATAGAATCTATAAATAAAAATAAACACAAAAGGGCAGTACCTAAAAAGAATTTCAAAGCTCAAAAATCTATACCCGAAAAAAACGACTCGTACCTAAGTGGATACCCGAATGTTTATGCCTAACTGATTTTGTAAAAAAAAATAAAAAAAATATCTTTATGTGTTTGATTAAATTAAGTGAAATATAATTTTTTTTTATTTAGTAGTATTTTTCCAATATTAATAATAATGAATATATGGAGATATTATCTAGTTGCAAGAACCGAAGTAACCAAATTAAACCGCATGAGATATTATCTGTAAACCGGGAAAGTAAAAGAAACTGAGAAACCGGTTAAGATAAAATAAAGGAGAGGCACTGAGATCTCTCATAAGCCCGACCCGAATCAATCCCTCTTTCTTCTTCTTCTTCTTCAAATATCATCCTCCTCCCTTTCTCTCGATTGCTTTGCTTGGCTCTTAATCAAAAAAAAAATCAAATCTTTTTCACCTTCTTCTTCTGGGTTTTCGCAGGCGATTTCTGGGTTTGTCTCACTTTTGAGTCTTCCCCCCCCCCCCCCTTTTATTTGGTTGCAAAATCAAATGGAGTGGGACAGCGATTCCGATCTCAGCGGCGGAGAAGAGGTAGCTGATGGTGGATGGTTCGGCGGAGATAGCGGGCCGGTTCCGTTTCCCGAGATTAGTCTACCTGGAACGACGCCGTGTGGGTTTGTGGTCAGCGACGCTCTAGAGCCTGACCAACCTATCATTTACGTCAACACCGTTTTCGAGATTGTTACTGGGTATCGCGCCGAGGAAGTTATCGGTAGAAACTGGTGAGAGCTTTCCTTCAATTTTGCTAGACAAAGTTTAGTCTTGTCTGAATTACTGTTTAGGAACGCCAACCATATAGTTTGTGCGTCTGTCAATGTCTTTTAGCTGTTTTAGAGGAGACTTTAAGCTTTGTCTTTGTACCGTTTACTAGAGAGAGAGCTTTTTTTTTTGTCTGAATTACTGTTTACGAACGCCAATTACTAGAGAGAGCTTTCATTAATATGGTTCGGTTTCATTAGTATGGTTCTTGCTGAGGATCTTGAATACGTTCTTTTGGAATTAGAAGTTGGTTATACAGGAAGAAATCTATAAAGTGAGGAGGAGGAGAATACATGGTACTTCTAATGCTTTCAGTATCGTCTGATTAACGCCAACTATATAGTTTGTATGTCATGACGATACATTGAGCTTTGTCTTTGTTATATGTTTATTCTTTATTTTGTTTATCTAACTTATGTTATATGCATATAATTTGATCATTATTAGATAGCTTGTATCGGGATGATTCAATCAAGTACTGTATCTGTTAAGTTGTTAGTATGTATACGATGTTACTAAGGAAAAAATATTATAAATTTTGACTCGTCAATACGGTTCTTGTGGAGGAGCTTGAATTTGATATTACTAGGCCTGTTGAGATGTTACTAGAGAGCTTGTTGAGGAGCCTGAATACGATTTTACTAGAGAGCTTGTTGAGATATCACTAGAGAGATTGCCTCCTTCTTTACCATGAATTAGAGAATCTTGTGGTATGAATACGATGTTACTAGATAGCTTGTTTGGAGCTTGAACATATCAGGAACAAGTCGAAATCATGTAACTGGAAGTTAGTTATAGAGTAACAGAGCTATCAATTGAGGAAGATATTAATGTTTTCAGGATTATCTGATCAACGCCAACTACATAGTTTCTGTCTTTGTCATATGTTTTTCTTTCTTTTTGCATTATTCACTGTTGTTAATTTGATCTTTCTTATATTGCTTGTGAGGGATCATTCCCTTTACTCTTATCTGTAAAGTTGTTAGTTCCCATCTGATTTGTTTTCTTCTTCTTCTTCTTATGACAGCCGGTTCTTGCAGTGTAGAGGTCCTTATGCGAAAAGAAGGCATCCTTCAGTAGACGCTACAGTTGTGTCTAAAATGCGACAATGTCTAGAGAAAGGTATGGAATTTCAGGGAGAGTTGCTCAACTTCAGGAAAGACGGATCTCCTTTAATGAACAAGCTGCGTCTTGTCCCTATACGTGAGGAAGATGAGATCACTCATTTCATAGGCGTTCTCTCCTTCACAGATGCAGAAATCGATCTTGGCCCCTTTCCTGACTTGTCTGTGAAACCAATACCAAGAAGATCTCGCTCATTTGCCTCTGCTTCACCAACCGGAGATCGTAATGTATCTCGTGGACTAGGTGGTATATTTGATCTGAGTGATGAGGTAATAGCTCTCAAGATATTGTCAAAGTTGACTCCCCCTGACATTGCATCGGTCGGTTGTGTGTGTCGGCGGCTAAATGAGCTGACGAAGAACGATGATGTGTGGAGAATGGTTTGTCAAAACACATGGGGGACCGAAGCTACACGTGTTCTGGAGAGTGTTCCCGGTGCGAAGAGGATCGGTTGGGGGAGACTGGCACGAGAGTTTACAACGCATGAAGTAACTGCTTGGAGGAAGTTTTCGTTTGGAGGTACTGTTGAGCCTTCCCGGTGTAACTTCAGCGCGTGTGCGGTTGGGAATAGGATTGTTATCTTCGGCGGTGAGGGTGTGAACATGCAACCGATGAATGATACGTTTGTATTGGATCTTGGCTCCACTACTCCTGAGTGGAAATCTGTTTTGGTTAGCTCTCCTCCTCCTGGTCGCTGGGGTCATACCCTTTCTTGTGTCAACGGATCTCGTCTAGTAGTCTTTGGAGGTTACGGTAGCCATGGATTACTCAACGATGTCTTCATGTTAGACCTTGACGCAGACCCTCCTACATGGAGAGAAGTATCCGGTTTAGCCCCTCCAATACCAAGATCATGGCATAGCTCATGCACACTAGATGGAACCAAGCTGGTAGTATCTGGTGGTTGTGCTGATTCAGGAGCTTTGCTTAACGATACATTTCTTTTAGACCTTTCGATGGATACACCAACTTGGAGGGAGATTCCTGTTCCATGGTCTCCTCCATCTCGCCTTGGGCATACCTTAACCGTCTATGGTGACCGCAAGATCCTTATGTTTGGTGGGCTTGCGAAATCAGGAACTTTGAGATTCCGGTCTAACGATGTATACACGATGGATCTTAGCGACGATGAACCATGCTGGAGACCGGTGATTGGGTATGGATCTAGCCTTCCGGGAGGCATGGCAGCTCCACCACCGAGGCTAGACCATGTGGCGGTTAGCCTTCCAGGTGGTAGAGTCTTGATATTTGGTGGTTCAGTTGCAGGGCTTGACTCAGCTTCTCAGCTTTATATTCTTGATCCTACGGAAGAGAATCCGGCGTGGAGGATACTGAGTGTCAAGGGATGTCCACCGCAGATTGCGTGGGGGCACACCACTTGTGTGGTCGGAGGAACTAGGTTGGTCATCTTAGGTGGTCAAACAGGTGAAGAGTGGATGCTAAATGAAGCTCATGAATTGTTGTTAGCTACCTCTAGTACTACAGACACATCATCAAGACATGAAGAGAAGAGGATCTTCTAGGTGTTTTTAATCAGAATGAAAACTCAAATGTTTCTTAGTTGCTCTGTACATGGTGAGCTTGTGAGTTTGAGACGTTCCATGTGTTTGTTAATATTTTGATTAAATGGTTATTTGTATATGCAAAAGATTACGAACTTGATTTGTATATTCCTTTTGTAGTAAAATTTTGTAGGAACCTGGTGAGCCAAAACCGGACTTCAAAACTGATATGATAAATGCATTCCGTTTAATTTGTTTTTGATTCTACAATAGTTCCCTTTAATATATTAAAAAAAAGCTCAACATGCAATTGGTAACAAATAAAACTTGACATGGTTAGTAAATCAAGCTCTATTTAATATCATAACCACATGGATCACCCCTAAGACTTGGTTGCAGCAAGAACCTTTTGAAATCATGATACAACTCCAGCAGCAACTGAATGGTGTTTACTTTTGAAATCGTATCATGTTCTAACGCAATTGGTTAAAAAAGAAATTACACAAAAAAAAAGGTTAACAAAAATTTCTTGGCCAAAACTTTTGTTGAGTTTCTGACCACATCATGCTATAATAAATGATGTCGGAACACAGTAGCTGATGCATATTGCATATATAGATCAAGACCGGACCCACTTGAATAGAGTTTGCTGTCTTCAACAAGAGCAAGATGTATTCATTGCTAAAATTTATGAATGATCCCTTCATCACTCTTTTTTTTTTGTTTTTTAATCCCTTCATCACCTTTTTTTTTGTTTTCTAATCCCTTCCATCACTTTCAAGACTAATTTCAAGATCTGCCCACTCTGGTGGGAATATTGCAGGGAAATGTTGCATATCCTCACTGGTATCTCTTCCTTAATCTCATCAAGTAAATCACGGTTGGTGATTCACACAGCTTTCCAAACTTCTTTTATTCAATGATATACTAGATCATCTTCTAACTATGTTTCTTATGTTCTTGACAGTAAATAATTCATTTTCTTATGTTCAAATTTCCCACAAAACCAACAACACATGTATGTTTGTTTCTTGTTTTGTCTGACATGCTTGTTGTCGTAACGGTCCATTACATTCATAGTGTTAAATGCACAACCATACTTCAAGACCTCTTGTCTGCTTTCGATATCCGCTCACTGATCAACCACTTTTGACATTTTGTCTTGACCCAGCTTAATCATAATTCATAACCTGAGGCAACATGAAATTACTCGGACATAAAACATCATAACCAACTCTAACCATGATCCTATATCACCACCACCTATAAAGAGATGATCACACCATGAGTGACAAAATCAAGCATCCCACAAACTAAACCGCAAAAAACTAAAATAATAGAAATTGAACTAGCGCTGAAAGAATAACTGCAACACCATCAACAAAAAGACTTATGCCACCCTATGTCACCAAGTACCTATATTTTCACCGTCACCAGGTCCACAGCCTATATAGTATTACACCATTTTCAATATAGAAACCAAATCTCCGGACCAAAACTGTTAGTTTGAAATATGTTTGATATAAGGTGGAATACAGTCATAATACAGCTGGTGGAATGCAAGATTTCCTATGAAACAAAAACCTAAAAAAAGTCCATGGTTTTTAATCTAATACCATTTGCATCATAGATTACCAGTGTCAGATTTTCATATAGCTACATCAATTAACGACCACCATATAAAGCAAACAGTAGAGAAATAAAAACAGATTAAACATTAAGTTTGGTTTTGGATCATCTGGCCACCTACAAAATTGTACTACACAAGAAGGAATATACAAATAAAATTCGTAATGTTGAACATACAAATACCAAAACACCCAAAATACTAACAAAACATGGACGTCTCAAACTCAACAAACTCACCATGTACAGAAGCGACAACGAACCATCTGAGTTTTCCATTTCTAGAAGAGCCTCTTCTCTGCATGTCTCGATGAGGTGATTTTAGTACTAGTGTTGGCCAACAACAGTTCATGAGCTTCATTTAACATCCACTCTTCACCTGTCTGGCCGCCAAACACAACCAACCTTGTTCCTCCCACCACACACGTTGTATGTCCCCACGCAAACAGCGGCGAGCTTCCCTTAACATTCAATACTCTCCAAGCCGGTTTCTCCTCCGTAGGATCAAGAAGATAAAGCTGAGAAGCCGAGTCAAGCCCCGCAACCGAACCACCAAAGATCAAGATTTGCCCACCCGGAAGACTAATCGCCACATGATCCAGCCTCGGAGCTGCCACGCCTCCAGGAAGGCTAGTTCCATACCCAACCACAGGTCTCCAGCACGGTTCACTCTCACTAAGATTCATCGTGTACGCATCATTAGACCGGAACCTTCTAGAACCATATTCCGCAAGACCACCGAACATAAGGATCTTCCTGTCACCATAGACTGTTAAAGTATGTCCAAGGCGAGATGGAGGAGACCATGGAACCCTTATCTCCTTCCAAGTTGGTATATCCATCGAAAGGTCAAGCAAAAACGTATCATTAAGCAGAGCTCCTGAATCCGCACAACCACCAGATACAATCAGCTTGGTTCCATCGAGTGTGCACGAGCTATGCCACGATCTCGGTATTGGAGGGGCTAAACCGGATACTTCTCTCCATGTAGGAGGGTCTGCATCAAGGTCTAGCAAGAAGACATCGTTGAGTAATCCATGGCTCCCGTAACCTCCAAAGACTACTAAACGAGAGCCGTTGACACAAGAAAGAGTATGACCCCAACGACCAGGAGGAGGAGAGCTAACCAGAACAGATTTCCACTCGGGAGTAGTGGAACCAAGATCCAACACAAATGTATCATTCATCGGTTGCATGTTCACACCTTCCCCGCCAAAGATAACAATCTTGTTCCCAACTGCACATGTGCTGAAGTTACACCTTGAAGGCTGAACAATACCTCCAACGGAAAACTTCCTCCAAGCAGTTGCTTCATGTGTTGTGAACTCTCGAGCTAGTTGCACCCAACCGATCCTCTTTGCACCGGGGACAGTCTCGAGAACGCGTGTAGCTTCACTCCCCCACGTGTTTTGGCAGACCATTCTCCACACATCATCGTTCTTTGTCAACTCACTGAATCTCCTACACACGCAACCGACGGATGCAATGTCACGTGGAGCCAACCGAGACAAGATTTTGTAAGCCATGACCTCATCACTCAGCTCGAATATCCCACATAGCCCACGAGAGACATTACGCTCTCTAATTGGTGAAACGGAGGTGAACGAGCGCTTTATTGTGATCTCTTTTGCAGGAGATGGGGCGAGTTTTGCATCGGTGAAGAAGAGAACACCTATGATGTGAGTGATCTCGTCATCTTCACGGATAGGGACGAGACGCAGCTTGTTCATCAGAGGAGAGCCATCTTTACGGAAGTTGAGCAACTCTCCCTGAAACTCGATGCCTTTTTCTAGACATCTTCGCATCTTGGACACAACTGTGGAATCTACTGAGGGATGTCGTCTCTTAGCATAAGGACCTCTACACTGCAAGAACCGGCTGCCACAAATACAAGAAACAAAACTCAGATGGGAACGAAGAAAGATTAAACATATATAAACATTACTTCAAGATACACAATGATTATATAACACATTACTATGTCATAGTGATATTAACAGTTCAGTAACGCATTAAAAGAAAAAGAAAAATCGCAAGGATAATCTCTAACTCTTCCCTCAAAGACATGTCATAGACACACATAGAGTAATTCAGACATAACAAACACTGAATTCAAACATCATAAAGAAGATATTATTATGACCATAACGCATTGATTGAATAACACATTATTATGACATGGTTATAAAGAAGATATTAATAGTTCAGTAACGCATAAAAATAAATAAAACATCATAAAGACAAAGCTCCAAAGTATTCCCTAAAAGAAATAACACAAACTATGTAGTTGGGGTTCAAACAAACTTAAAGAAAATTCAGACCGAACAAAGCTCTTTTTAATAGTAGTAACTAACACAAAAGGCAGTCAAGAGGAAGAAGAAGGCGAGTTAGTAAGCTCACCAGTTTTTACCAATAACTTCGTCAGCGCGATAGCCAGTGATAATCTCGAAGACGGTGTTGACGTAAATGATAGGGTGGTCAGGGTCAAGAGCGTCGCTTACCACGAACCCAAACGTCGCCGTTTTAGGGAGGCTACTCACCGGAAACGGAATCGGTCCGTTATCTCCGCCGCTGAGATCGAAATCGGTATCCCACTCCATCTGATTTTTCATACAGGACATCATGGCCTTTGAAGTACACAGAAGAAGAGTAGAAGAAGATTTTTTTGATTTTTTAAAAGTTATGATATTTTCAAGTTTAATTTAAGAGGCAAGCAAGCGAACGAACCAATAGAGAGAGAGAGAGGGATGAGATATTTGTAGGGAATAATAATATCTTAAGATATTTCTCTATATTCGGTCGGTTGATGATGACTCACACTGCCTCTCTCCTCGTTTTTTTCTTCATCTAAACCGGTCCTCCTCAATTGATTACCTTCCCGGTTTGTAGAAAATATCTTCCTGGTTGCTATTTATAAATTGAATTCAATTAACCGACCGACCATGTTACAAAAAAAAAAGAACCGGCCGACCAGTACTCAAATTCGGATCCAAATATCCCAGAACTTGCGATAATTGGATCACCGAAAAAACACCCGTATAGTCTAAAAACCGGTTTATTATACCAGTTTTGCTACATAACCAGGCAACTAGCCGTCACAACCGCCTGATTGGTGTTGTCGGTTTACAAGAGAAAACCTGAAAAAAAAAACCATTGACATTTATAAATTAAATAAAATGACCCGACCGACCATTTGTTAAACTCGGATCCAAATATCCCTGAACTGACACTATTGTTGTGACTCGCAATAATTGGATCACCGAAAAGACACTCGTATGGTATTAAACCGGCTTATATACCAGTTTTGCTACATAACCAGACAACTTAGCCGTCAGAACCGCCTGACAGATTGGTGTTGTCGTTTTATAAGAGAAAAATCACGCTGCAAACCATAGAGAACCCTGAGAAAAGATAAATGGGAAGAAACTGTGCATGCCACATCACCATTTTTTTCTTTTTTTTAAACAAGATAGACCCTCAAATTTTGGAAGCTATAGACGGTTAAAAAGATTTTTTAAATTTAGGACTTGAAAACCTTTTATGAAAATTTGGGAGCTTCACCCGTATATACATTTTGAAAAACTTTTAAGAATCTGAAGCGATATTTCATCCAACTTAACTTAAGACCTGCCACAAGAAGCAAGTATATGAATCTGTGGCTGAGTTTGGTTTATTCAGAAATTTCATTCCGGTCGATTCAATTTAAATTCTTTTACTAAAATAATTAATGGAAGGTTCAGGTATACCCGATTTTTGTTATGGTTTTCCGACTCAAATTTGACTAAAATTGGTTAAATTTAGGATGATGCAGTTAAACGTAGATTCTTATAAGGTAGATAGTATTGTCGGTTGTCGAATCGTCTATGTAAACTTTCTCATATGTAATACCATAATAAACCAGCGTTAAAAAAACTAGTATGTATATATTTACGGAGACCAATTCTTAATAGTATATGTCTTACCATATTTTTATTTAGTTACAAAGTTTTTTTGCCCGCACTTGCGGGCTTAATATTTTTTAAACAAATTGTAAATAGATAAATTATCAATTCAAAAACTATTAGAATAAAAATTTTCATGTTGTTGAATATTTAATAATTAATTATATATTATATTTTTATAGACAATACAGTTTTTTCATGAAATATCTTTTATTACGCAAAATAAATTTGAAATATTCATATATACACATGACTATATACATGGATTTATATTTATTTTAAAAATATTATGATGTAAAATATTTTTGGATAACATAATATAAAATATTTTTAGATAATGATGATTATCAAATTAATTATTTTTTAAAAAATGAGTAATTTTATATTAGTAAATCTATTTTAATTATTTATTGAAGGAAGTAAAGACTTCAAAAGCTGCAAACATAAAATTGAGAGAAAAAAATATCACTTTGCAAATAATAGTATACATAATTTTGAATTTTTATCAACGTTTTCAGTAATTATCACAATGAGTGATTTGATTGTCATAAGAAATATATCTTATAAGATAGATGATTTATTCTATCTTATTTGATATATATATATAAACAATGAAGTATTTTTTTATTGTTAAAAGTATAATATGAACATATATGCAATTTAATATTACTAAAGAAAATATTAATATAAATTTAACTATGATACTATCCTTAGAATTTTTATTGTATATAATGATATGTACCAGTTAAATCAGTATAATTATTTAATATATATATATATATATATATATATATATATATATATATATATATATATATATAATTGAGCATGAAATATGACTAAATTTAAAATTATGGAGAGAATGACACAACATCAAATTTACTTCTCAATTAATAATTTTAGTAGTTTAATAATAAAATAAATTTAATAATTTAAAATTTTAATTCATAACATATTAAATTTACAAAAAAACATAAATCAATATTTTGTTATTTTCTTATAAAATTATCACTATGATTTCAGTATAATGAATTATATACTACTAATTAAAAAATTTAACAAATAAGAAAGAAAGATGAAGATAAACACAAAATAATTATATGGAATTATCTTCTTTTTGTTAAACACGTTTTTCAGTTTTAGAAATTTTTTTAATCCGTTAAATAATTAATTATAATATTTATTAAGATATCAAACTTTAATTATTATAGTTAATTTTTGATTAAAATTAATGATTAAGCCTAAAATCATGGAGAACATGACAAATAAACAAATTCACTTTTAATAATTTAAAATTTTAATTCATAACATATTAAATTTACAAACAAACATAAATCAATATTTTGTTATTTTCTTAGAAAGTTATCACTAAGATTTCAGTACAATGAATTATACTAATTATAAATTTTAACAAATAAGAAAAAAAGATGTAGGTAAACACGAAATAATTATATGGAATTATCTTCTTTTTTGTCAAACACATTTTTTATTTTTAGATAATTTTATAATCAGTTAAATAATTTATTATAATATTTATTAAAGATATCAAAACTTTAATTAGTATAGTTAATTTTTGATTAAAATTAATGATTAAGCCTAAAAATGGAGAACATGACAAATAAGAAAATTCAATTCTCAAATAATAGTATAGATAGATATTCTAAATTGAATAACCAAAATAGCTAAATTCATAAGAATTTTGAGCCGTCCTATGAAGATCTTCTGACCAGATTTACTTGCATCATACTGAAGATCTCTTGTACGCCTTTCTTCTGTAGTCTGCATTAATAAACCGCTCTCTCCGAAACTTTAAACCTGGATTTCATGTAATCTGCAAGAAATTGCATAGTCTGGAGTTCGAACCCCAGATCTGGTATAGAAGTCTTTAAACTTTAACCAATAGGCTACAGTGCTTTCACAATACATACTAGTTTACAAATGCAATTTAAAAATAATGTTGATAACTATAATAACTTAACCAAAACTTCATATACTCATTTGTTAGCTTCTGATATATTTCAGTGTGTTAATTAAGGCATGATAATTTTTTGTTTGAAGATTATAGAAGGGGAATTTACAAGTTATGACTCATAACTTGATTTTAACCTCAAAACTAAACCCCAACTTGAATCAAATAGAAAACTAACTTCAAGGCCATGTAAAATTACAGTCAGCCCCTTGTGACCAAACAAAAAAATCGAAGCTATTTTTACGATTATAACCCTAATAAGTCGTATGTGTCGTCTGAGATCCTGGAAGTCATCCAGACGACCTCTATGGAAGTCGTCTGGAGTTGTTGATCTTATAAAAAATTTAAAAAAAAACAAAAAAACATTTTGACTAGTGAAAATTAAAATCATGTAATTATAAACATTTGTAAGTGATGTAAATTAAAAAATAATAAATTTAAATAGTTTTCAACATAGA
This sequence comes from Hirschfeldia incana, assembly GCA_026261945.1. Taxonomy (NCBI): domain Eukaryota; kingdom Viridiplantae; phylum Streptophyta; class Magnoliopsida; order Brassicales; family Brassicaceae; genus Hirschfeldia; species Hirschfeldia incana. The sequence continues at coordinate 2,284,734 of JABCMI010000014.1, read as the reverse complement.
TAAGTGAAAGTGCTTAATCATTATATTCTTTGATTTTAGGGTTTGAAACATATGTAGTTGTATTGTATGTTTTGTTAGGGTTAGATTTTGGAAAGCTTAAATGATTTTTTGAAAATGTAAATTTTTACCTATTTGTTCTGGAAGTAAACACTTTTTAATTTTAATTTGATTTTTTGAAGTGTTTAGTTAGTTAAATTAGTTTAGATATTGTATTTAGGGTCTAGGCGACTTAAAATTAAGTTGTCTGTTGAATTGTTAATGTTGGATGACTTTAGATGACTTTTGAAGACTTATTTTTTCCGCTTAAATATTTTAAACCAGACGACTTCCTAGACGACTTACTTGTAAGTCGTCTAGGAAGTCTTCTATTTTAGTTTCCCGCTAAAAGTATTTTAGTTTCCCGCTAAATATATTAAAGTCTTCTGGACGACTTACAGTTAAGTCGTCTAAAGTCGTCCAAAGTCGTCTGAATATAAAATTTTTAACCTAATTGGATTTTGTGTCTCCATATATAAAGAAAATTGTACACATTCTTTCTCTTCCTCTCAAATGGCTGCAACAAAAATGTAATGTTCATCATTCTAAAACTCTCTAACCTCTTTCTAATCTTTTTGAACTTATAAACACCAAACTTTATATCAATTTATTTTTTTGTCTCATATTTTTCTCACTAATTTATCTTGTTTTTGCAGGTTTTTCATCATATATTTTTCATATTCCACTCATTGAAAGGTAAATCTACTAATTTTAGAAATATATTTTTGTGTGTTTTATAAATATAGATTTATCTAATGTTCCACTTATTTTCTCTGTTCTAAGCCATATGAATGTTTATGGATATGCAGGTTTTTCAGAGTTGGATTTGGATTTGCAGGTTTTTCAGATCTGGATTTGGATATGCATATTTTTCCAGATCTAGATTTGGAAGACTTCTTGGACGATTTACCTGGAAGTCATCTGGAAGACTTACCTAGAAGTTGTTTGGACTTCCTGGAAGTCGTCTGACGAAGTCTTCTCTCATGTCTCTCCATTTAATAACAGATCTGAGCATTTTGGTAAGTTTTAATGTCTGATTTTTCTTTATTTGGTCACCTCATGTTGTATAAAGTTCTTATATTTTTCTTTAACCAAAACTCTCCAAACCCACTCTATTCACCTTGATTTCAATACACCAAACTTTAGATGATTTTTTCAGTTTTGTCTCATGTCTTTCTCACTAATTTATTTTTATTTTTTGCAGATTTTTTATCATATGGTTCTCACCTTTTATTCATTTAAAGGTAAATCTATTAATTTTATATATATATTTTTATGTGTTCTATAAATGTAGATTTGTCTAATCTTTCACTCATTTTATCTATTTTAAGCCATTTTAACATTTTTGGATATGCAAGTTTTTCAGATCTGGATTTGGAAGACTTCTGGGACGACTTACCTGGAAGTCGTCTAGACGACTTACCTAGAAGTCGTCTGGCTTCCTGGAAGTCGTCTGGACTTCCTAAAAGTCGTCCGAGCTTCCTAGAAGTCGTTTGGACTTCCTGGAATTCGTCTGACGGAGTCTTCTCTCATGTCTCTCTTTTTTATAACAGATATGGGTATTTTGGTAAATTTTTTTTCTGTGATTTTTCTTTATTTGGTCACCAAATATTGTATAAAATTCTAATATTTTTCCGAAACGAAAAATCCCCAAAACCACTTTAATCTCTTTGACTTCAATACACCAAATTTTAGATGATTTTTTTCAGTATTTTCTCATGTCTTTCTCACTAATTTTTTTTTTTTGCAGATTTTTTATCACATGATTCTCACATTCCATTCATTTAAAGGTAGATCTATAATTTTAGATATGTATTTTTATGTGTTTTTTAAAGGTATTTTTTTTTCTAATCTTCTACTTATTTTCTCTATTTTAAGCCTTTTAAACGTTTTTGGATATGCAGGTTTTCCAGATCTGGATTTGGAAGACTTCTGGGACGACTTACCTGAAAGTCGTCCAGACGACTTATTTAGAAGTCGTTAAGTCGTCTGGACTTCCTAGAAGTCGTCTGAGCTTTCTGGAAGTCTTCTGACTAAGTCTTCTTTCATATAAAGTGGAGTCCAAGCTTGTTTACTTATTTAGTTGTAATTTTTTTGTATAATCATTGTTTCCCAAGATGTTATATGTGCTAAAAATCAATGAAAACAATTATTTCAATAGTTTTTTTTCTTATCTTTGGATTTCCCAAATGCAATAATAAAGTCTAAATATCTTCTTCTCAACTTAATAAAGAATTTTGGTAGTCTTATATTGATACAACATTTGAAGAAGCATTTTAACATTTCTTCCAACTCATAAAAATAATACTTAAGAGATGTAACCAAACAATAGTAACTAGTCAATGCATATCACATTTTTTACAAGTTTATTTCGAAAATATAATTTTTATATATCTTGAAGTTTGTGTTGATAAACCACAAAATTCCAACATCCTTCTTACAACAACCATTCTCCATACAATGCATGTAACTTACACCTCATCTGCAAAAAAAAATAAATACACATTAGCAAACATAGAACATGTATGAATTTTCCCAGACGACTTCCATGGAGTCTTCTACGTTAGCTAGAAACTTTAATTAACATGAATGTTGCCAACCTCATAATTATCATCAATAAAAGTCAAAAATTTCATTCAGTAGCCCTAATATAGTCTAATATACACGAATTAACAAGAAAATGTTAAAAAAGTCTTTATAATTTTAGAGAAAATACAAGTTTATTAAACATTCGCTCAGACGACATCTACGAAAATCTTCTAGACGACGTCCAGAGAGGTCGCCATTTAGGTTATTTTTGTATGACTATTTGAGTAACGTAACATGGGGTGAGGATATGATGATATTTTTTGTAACATATCCTCCTACCAAACTAACATTTCGTAGGAAATTAGTTTGGTAGTGCAGTAACCATTCGGATAATATTTTGTATGACATGATTTTGTATGCTGCTTTTCTGTGCTTGTTTTTGAACTGATCAACCAAAAAGTTCCAACATCCATCTTCCAACAACCATTCTCCATACAATGCATGTAACCACATCATCTGCAAAAGAAAAAAAAAATACATTAGCAAACGTTGAACATGTATGACTTATTCCAGACGACTTCCCTAGAAGTCTTCTACATTGTCTAGCTTTAATTAACATGAATGTTGGTAACCTCATAATTATCATCAATAAAGTTATAAACTTCATTCAGTACCCATAATATAGTCTAATATACATGAATTAACAAGAAAATTTTTGAAAGTATTTATAGTTCTAGAGAAAATACAAGTTTATTAAACTTCCGCTCAGAAGACCTCTATGGAAGTCTTCCGGACGACGCCCAGAGAGGTCGCCATTTAGGTTATTTTTGTTATTAAAATTTTACAAAGACGACTTACATGGAAGTCGTCCGCTCAGACGACTTCCCTGGATGTCGTCTTTTGTTAAAAATAAAATCCCAGACGACCTTAGACGACTTCCACGGAAATCGTCTAGGACAAAGAGGTTAGTTTTGCGTTTGACTAAAATGTGTCAGAAATTTGACTTTTCCCAGACGATTTCCTTGGAAGTCGTCTACGAGAAAAGTAAAACATCAATATTTTATTATAACCAGACGACTTCCACAGAAATCGTCTCAGGTTAGTTTTGGAGTTCGAAAATCAAAACAAAAAAAGTTTTTTTTTCAGACGACTTCTGTGGAAGTCGTCTAAACGGACGACTTCCGTGGAAGTCGTCCAAGATTACCGAGGTTTTACTAGAATCTCGGAATAAAATCTTGGACGACTTCCGTGGAAGTCGTCTACTGGAAACTAACCTGAGACGACTTTTGTGGAAGTCGTCTGGTTATAATAAAATATTGATTTTTTACTTTTCTCGTAGACGACTTCCACGGAAACTCATTTCTGACACATTTCGGTCAAACGCGAAACTAACCTCTTTATCTCAGACGACTTTCACGGAAGTCGTCTGGACGAACAGATCTGGAAAATAACTCGATTTCTTACCTTAAACTTGGGAGATAACTTTTTTTGCTCCCAGAAGTCTTCTTCAAGTACCCAGAAGCTCAAAAGAAAGTGACCCAACGAGAATCGTGAGCTTCAATGGCTCAATGAACCATACAAATTTTAGAATAAAAATATATGGTTTTTATGGTTGAATATGGAGAGAAAGTGAAAGATAAGTTGGTTTTAGTTGATAGAAATGAAGAAAGAAGTAGTGTTTAATCGATTTATGAGCATTAAGAGCTTCAAAATGGTTGTTCATGGTGGTTGATGTATTGATGACAATGTCAATCTTGTAAATAAGTGAAGAAGATGAGGTTGTGAGAGTAAAAATGTATTTTTCAGAAAAAAAAATAAAAATAAAATATCAATGGCGTTTTCGTGAATATTGTGAACTTCAAAGTTGAATAGGTCCAAACACAATTTTCAAGAAAATCATAGGTTAGATTTAGGTTTGACTTTAAGTTTTGAGTCTCATGTGCAAAACTCCCATTATAGAATTGTGTTTCTAAAAAAGAAATTTAAGTATACGTGTCAATGTAAATAATTCATCCCGGTTAAGAAATTTTTCATACAATACAAATAGATTATTTAATTACATAATTTATTCGTCGACAAAAAAAAATTACATAATTTATTCTGTGGTTCTATAATCGCATGTTATTAGATGACTGATATTTTATTTTTCTATAAATTTTATATGACTAGGTGTTTGGCCCGCATATGCGGACATAAATATTGTATAACTAATCATAAATAAATTCATTACTAAAAATAATAGTATAAATTATTATATATATTTCATCTAAAAAATATTATATCTTACAATCGTTTTGTAAATTTCTTTGTATATTACAGTGTAGTTAGGAATTATGTTTTTATTTTAAAATTCAATAGATTTTCAACTATATAAAATTAAGAATTTTACTTGATGAATATTTAATTATGTGTTTTCTGTTTTGTTAATTTTTAACCTTTTTCTTAAAATATATTTTCAGATAACAACACAATATATATATATATATATATAATTATCATTTTATTTTAGAATATTTTTTATAGTTATTTATTAATACATTCATTATTAATTAACACCATATAATAATAAATTATTATTTATATTTTCATTTGAAAGTTCTTATGTAATATAAATTTACCTTTTAATAATTATATGTATATATATATATATATATTCATTATTAATAAATAAATATTTTAAATCACTAAATATACTTCAAAATTAAAAAGAGTTCTTCTATATATTATATCATTATCTCTAAATATCTGTTAATAAAAAGTAACAAATTAAAAAACAGAAAATATGTAACTAAATATTAATAAAATAAAATTCATAATTTTATAGAACTGAAAAACTATATTTGGTGATTTTAAAGATTACAGATAATGATACAATATATATAAGAACTCTTTTTAATTTTAAAATATATTTTTAAATTTTATATAATTCTTATTATTATTAATTTAATTCACTTATCTAATCAAATTATTATCATTATTAATTTAATTCTAATCAAATAAAAAATAAAAATATGTTTTTGTTGTTTTGTATAATTTATATGTTTTATTCATTATAACAATATTAACAAGTTCGCAAATAATAGTATAGATAGATTTTTAATTTTTGGATAATTTTGATTATTTAGTGATTTTAAAGATTTACAGATAAGGATACAATGGGGTTGATTGGTTTTTGCAGTAGCTTTAGACTTTTTGCTTTAGAAAATAGGTTGTAAGATTTTTGCTTTGGCTTTATTTTTTTTAACTTTGGATACTATTCAAAGCACTTGATCAAAGCTGTAAAAAACTGATTTCTAAAACCAATATATATCTTTTTAAAGATTTTATGCTGTAGCTTTAGATTTTATTAATAAAGCTTGATTGCTTTGGTTTTATTACTTTAGAGAGATTTATGGCTATGTGGAGCACTCACAGCCATCACCAATCAACCCTAATATATTTAAAAACTATTTAAATTTTAAAATATGTTTTCAAATTTTGGATAATTTTTGTTATTATTAATTTTGATCATTTTTATAATTAATATGAATTCGTTTTTTGAGTAATTTATTGATTTTATTTGTTAAAGGTAGAAACAATATTAACCATTTTAACTTTTAACGTGAGAGTTCCGTCGCCAAAAAATTACTTCGCAAATAATAATATAGATAATAATATATATATATAAGATAACTATATAAATATTTTCTAACATAGATAAAGATAAACAACAGTTAATTGTCGAAGAAAAATATTTTATTGTATTAAATAGCACGGACTCATGGAGGTGATTAAATGTCCGGCCCGCGAGAACTTGAGGCCCGAACTGACACACCATAACTAGCAAAGGACAACACGTGATCTTTGTCCCCCCGACAGATTTTTTGTGTGGAACCAAGTGGCAAACCTACACCACATTTCACTTATCATAAGATACGTTCTTCTAATTTTCTTCTCTAACTCTTGATTACTTCTTCTAGTTGCATCTGTACTTGCATTTCCCATAAGAAGTTAAAACTATTTTTTTTTTGTGTCAATCTTTAATTAAAACACTCAACAGTGACACTAATTATTTATTCAATTCTCGACCGATTTATGCACCTATTCCATCGTTTCTCATGTTGTTGCGTCTAGAAGATCATCTCTTTGGTCTTTGATCTTTGAACTGAAACCAAATAAAAAAAAAAGAAGCAAAGTAGCTTTAATGGAGTCTCTGCTCTTTAGTTCTTCTCTTCTCTCCGCTGGTAACTCTCCTCCTTAGAATCTCTTCCAGATCTATTTCCTTTTCTTGTTTCATTTTTTTTTCCTTTCTAATGTTTTATTTTGTGATTCACTTCCATACAAAAGGTTTAATTTTTTTTTTGCAAATGAAAAAAAAAAGTTTGGAATTTTATGAATTGTTTATTAGATTGAAGTATGCAACAGTATGGAGAGAAGCTTGATTTTTTTGGGGATTTGAATTTGAATTTTGTTGTTTCTCATGCATGCAAATATGCAATGCAATGTATCAGCTGGTGGTGGACTTTGCTTAAGGAAGCAGAATCTAAAGCTCCTCCCTTTACCAGGTGCGTTTAGGGTTTAATTAGCTTCCTTAGCGCTTATATTCGATTACATTTGGAGTCTACAAGACAAGACAGCAATGTATGTTGTAAACTAGTTAAGGTTTTGCTCTTTATTCAATTTTGTTTTGCAGGAAACCGAGTTCTGCGTTGTAATGTTCTTGCAAAATCAAAGAGTAGGAACAATCTTGTTACTAGACTTGATGGTCAAGAATCTTCATCATTGTTCTTGTGCTCGAGACATAAGTTTAGGTTTCAAGCAAATGCCACAACGGGTCAGCCCGATGAGGCTTTCGACCCTAAGAGCAAACCAAACTCTTTTAGAGATTCTTTAGATGCGTTTTACAGATTCTCAAGGCCTCATACAGTTATCGGCACAGTTAAGAAACGTTTCTCTCTTGATAAACATAAATCTTTGCCGGTGTAAAAGGAACATGACATTAGTTCTGTGTGATCTTGCAGGTGCTTAGTATTTTATCTGTATCTTTCTTAGCAGTGGAGAAGGTTTCTGACATCTCCCCATTACAATTCACCGGCATCTTGGAGGTATAATGGTGTATGTATGATTGAATGGTTAGAAATTACTATTTCTTTTATCTGTTTGAACAATTTTGAGTTTTGTTGTCAGGCTGTTGTTGCAGCTCTCATGATGAACATATACATAGTTGGACTCAATCAGCTGTCTGATGTTGAAATAGATAAGGTAACATATGTGTGCTATGTGTGATCAAATCATCTTCACTAGTGCTTATATCATACTCTATGTGGTTCTTTTTGAAGGTTAACAAGCCATATCTTCCGTTAGCATCAGGGGAATATTCTGTCAAAACCGGCATTGCGATTGTAGCTTCCTTCTCCATCATGGTATGAAAAAATGGCATTGTCACAAACATGTAACACTTAGAAGTCTAATTTGCTTTAAAACAAACCTTATAGAGTTTCTGGCTGGGGTGGATTGTTGGTTCATGGCCACTGTTCTGGGCACTTTTTGTGAGTTTCATCCTCGGTACTGCATACTCTATCAATGTAAGTTAAGATGATTCACCTTAGTGATTTGGTTGCTATTGTAGTTTTTATTAACTTTTTTATCTACCTACAAAACAGTTGCCACTTTTAAGGTGGAAAAGATTTGCATTGGTTGCAGCAATGTGTATCCTTGCTGTCCGAGCTATTATAGTTCAAATCGCCTTTTATCTGCATGTTCAGGTACTTAGAACTAGTTTCCTTATATCTTTTGAAGTGTTCAATTACCAAAGCTGTGCGGACTTCTGTGTGCAGACCCATGTGTTTGGAAGACCAGTCATGTTCACCAGGCCTCTTATTTTCGCCACTGCGTTTATGAGCTTCTTCTCTGTCGTTATTGCCTTGTTTAAGGTAAACAAAGATGGAAATGATTATTAACTCAAAAAGTGAAGCATTCATACTACTATGGATATGATGAAGTATCTTTGATGTAGGATATACCTGATATTGAAGGTGATAAGATCTTTGGAATCAGATCCTTCTCTGTTACTCTTGGTCAGGAACGGGTAAGACTCCAAATCTAAAGAAGTTGTTAGAGACTATCTGTGTAGAAAGCTTAAAATTGAGATACCTGTTTGCAAAAAAACACAGGTGTTTTGGACATGTGTTTCACTACTTCAAATGGCTTACGCTGTTGCGATTCTAGTTGGAGCCACGTCTCCTTTCATATGGAGCAAAGTCATCTCGGTAAGTAACAATCTTTCTCTACAAAATCAAACTACTGCACCAATGAGTGATTAAGGCTTCATGTTTTGTTTGGGTTTTGTTTAGGTTGTGGGTCATGTGATTCTGGCAACAACCTTGTGGACTCGAGCTAAGTCTGTTGATCTGAGTAGCAAAACCGAAATTACTTCATGCTATATGTTCATTTGGAAGGTTAGCTTGGCTAGTCTTTTCAAGTTCATCATATCAGACACCATTTTACTCATACTTTCTTCATGTCTGTCTGTCACCAGCTGTTTTATGCAGAGTACTTGCTGTTACCTTTTCTGAAGTGACATCAGAAGAAAGAAAAAGAAGACCAAAGTCATTATTGTGCTTCTGTTTTTGTTCAGACAAAGAGTATGAAACTAGGTAGACATTAGGTTTTTATCCTTAAAAAAAACATCAATAAACTGCAAAAGCAGACGAGCATTTCTGTTGCCAATTAAAAAAAAGGATTCTTTCTTGTGCAACAAGAAACCCTCGTTTGGTTGAGAATCCAAACTAAACGTAAGTTGCTTAGGCCCAATAATATGTGAAAGGTCTATCTATCTAGTGGCTGAAGAAAATCAAAAACAAACAGCAACTTTCTTCTCCTAATTAATTTTGGATTCTTGTGTCGTAATTGAATCGTTTTCCTTGAGGGTTTCTGCGTTAATATATATCGAGAGAGGCGGAAGAAATCTGTAACGAGGACAAGTAAGTTGCTTTTCTTTCTCTGTTATTTAAAACTGAACGTTGACCTAACTTTTCCGACAAGAAGGAATATAGTGACAAAGTTTGGGCGATGAAGAAGACATCCGATCTTCCAAGGGATATGGAGGAGGAGGTGCACTGTCGAGTTCCAATGACATCTCTGAGACCTGTCCGATCTACTTGCAAAAGTTGGAACACTTTGTCCAGATGCGACTTGTTTGCAAAAAAAGCACATTGCTCATCTAGCAGCAGAAGCAGAGGAGGACCCTCTTGTGGTTATGATGATGGATTATAAGGTTGGTTTGATGAGATTGAATCTTTCCAAGACCAACGACATTGTAAAGCCTGAAGCTAAACTTACCGGCTTAGATCAAATAGATGTGTTTGGAATTTTTCATTGCGACGGTTTATTGTTATGCATTCCGAAAGACCACTCTAGGCTCGTGGTAGGAACCCGTATAGAGGGCAGCAACCAAGGTGGATCGACCACACACATAATCACCACGAAGTTGACAAGCATCTCTTTGGTCATTTGGACTGGTATACGTATGGTCTCAGATACGATAGTAGCCCTTCCTACAAAATCTTGAGATTTATTGATTATCCTCCACATTTTGTTGAGTTCAAAATCTACGACTTCAACTCTGATTTATGGAGAATTATTCTCTCCGCGAGACTGGAAAATAAGCTTTGATGAACGTAGCCTATCTATCTAGGGAAACACCTACTGGTTTGCATCATCATCAGAAACTAGCAATAGTTTCTTAGTCTGTTTTGATTTCACAAGAGAGACGTTCTCTTCGCCTTTGCCTCTGCTCTTTGAGGCTTTACCTAATCAAGGTACTTTGAATCTATCTAGTGTTGGAGAAGATCAGTTTGTGGTTTTATTCCAGTTGAAAGATCAAATGGATACCAGGAACTAACTCAAGGAACCTTTCAAACACAATACTTGTTTTATTAAGATTTTTTTAGACAATCACACTCGATCTGTCCAATCCGTATTACACAAAGTCAAGTCGTGGCTAGCTACAGACCAATTCCTAATCTAACCCAAGCCTATGAGAACGAGAACAACCTCTCTTCTCAAACCTAAATAGTACGTTCTTGCCCTACTGCTAGATACTGCTTTTGATAACCCGTGCCTGGACATCTCCCAGGACACTACCTTATATACTCTGTTAGTCGATCTCTCCATTCCAAGATCTTGTATCCTAACAGAATATCTCTCCTTGCTTCGCGCCAAAGCAAGCTTATCCTTATCTCAAGTTATTTTCATTAAGTTCATACCGAACTAAACCGGTGTTTCACATCAAAACCGTCTGTGTAACACTCTCCCTGTTTCACATCGTCACAGCTCAATTTCTTGAGCTAACATTCTCCCCTTTTTGTCAGAATGTATCACTCTCTGCAACCTACACAAACTCATCAAATCATGAAAGAAACGTCACCCAAATTCGTTCAACCATCAATAAGAAACTTGCTAAGCTTAGTCAAATCCATAAAGAGGTCCATTACATATCAATCCTTAGTTTAACTAAGGAACCGAAAACAGAACATCAAAACATCAGTCTTAATCCGCAAAAGCTAGAAAAAAACAAAGTTCTGCTTAGGTCTTCTGAAAACGCATCATCGACGGCGACGGCGACTGTGAGAGACTAGATTTCACTTCACGATTTTAGGTCAGGTTGAGAGATGTAGAATGAAAATCGTGGGCTGAATCCCGTTAATAAACTTGAAGAAAGAATTTGACTTTATTGATGATTTGAAAAGTAAAGAATACAAGAAATGTGTCGTGAGATGATTACAAAGGAAATGAGTAACGCTTTTTATCTTATACAAAAATAGGTATCCAAAGATGATCCCTTCTCTTGAGTCTTCTCTGTCTTTAAATAGTCTAGGTTTTGTCGATTGCTCCTCAACTGATCTCCGTGATTTCCAGCTTTAATTACGGGACTTGTACTAGCCTTCCCTTGACTGAGTCCCGTGCCTGCTTCTTCGGGATGTGAGCTACCTCTTTATCGGGACCTTTGCTGTGAATACTCTTATGTCCAACCTCCGACGTGATTTCTAGCTCCCTGTTATGATCCAGCTATGATGGGCTTATCGCAACCCACATGTTAGCTCTAACCCATCGGGACCTAGCTAATGGGCCATATTTGGGTCTAACAGTTGCCCCCAGCTTTCGAGTAAAAATCGTTTTGCCTCGGGAGCTAGATTTTAGCTGTCGATCTTATCTGTTCGCTGAGGTAATGATTAGTTGTTATCTCGTTTTGATTCGATTTACTTGATCTTACGGTTCTTATTACGCTTGATAAAACCTACGGCTCAGATGAGGGGAATTCGAAATAGTATTCCCGAATCTCAAGAGTTGATGGGATATAAAGCTGAATGCATTAACTGCTACGCCTCCCACTTTCTCCACGCCTCCGTTCAGTTTCTCAAGGTAACTTCTCTCTTTCCCTTTTATTTTTACTGCAATTTGCTTGCTTTTTTTTATTTTCATCTTCGTCATTGTTCTCTGTAAATCTCTCCCAAACTTTTGGATCTACTTCCTTCTTCATCTTCCTCTTTTATGGATCATCCAAAGGAAGGCTCCAGAGAAACCGAAATTACTCCCTCCGGGGCTAAACTGTTGAAGGTTAAGCAAGAGGTCGGAGCTAAGATGAGGAAAGAGAAGAAGAAGGCTAGAGAGACGGTCGCGACCAGAGTCTCTAAACGGAAGAAGAAGGATGATTCTAGCGGTAGCGTTCCTTCTGGACCTCACTCGCCTTCGTTGCTGCGAGGCCAAGACGTCGTCAACCTCATGGTTCAGGCTCTTGGCCGGAAAGAGCTTGCTCGAGCCTGTAATCCCGATGAAACCCCCGAGACTGCTCCGGAGGGTTGGTTCTGTGTTCACGAGAAGTACATCTCCAAGTGTCACCTTCGATTCCCTCTACCAAGCCTCTTATTGGATTTTCTCGATCATTATCAGCTAGCCCTCTCTCAACTCTGTCCTTCAGTCATCCGAGTGATAAACGGATTTATCACTAGGTCCAGAGAGGAGGGCGTTACTGTTGGACTCACTGAACTCATGAGACTTTTTTCGATAAAGGAGAGTGCCTCCAAGGAGGGTGGTACCGGGACCTACTACCTCCCCGGTCGCCCCAGTTTATGTGTCTTTCGGTTCTCCGGTGGCGATGATGACTGGAGGAAGAAGTACTTATATGTTAAGATCGATCCTTTGATGGTTCCTGAGGGTCGGAACCTCAGGGTCGCATGGTCCGATGCATCTGATTATAAATTTTAGGGATATGTCTTTTTCGTTCTTCACTAGCTATAGTTCACTAGCTTTGTTTAATTGTGTTTGCAGAGATTGATGATCCTCCGAAGCTTTCCACTAAACTCACCAGAGCTCTGTTCCGTAAATTGCATCAGAGTACTTGTAATTGGGCGGCTTACACTACCTCTCGGATAGGTTCAGCTAGATTTCCTGATAAATACAATGCCTCCTTTCAGGATCCCGTCCCTGCCGAGGATCTTGAAAGTAAGTCAACAATTTTTAACATCTAAGTTTTGCTCCTTAAGATTTTTGGTCTCTTAAAGATTTCTGCTTTTCCAGTTTCCGAAGGTGACTTATTAGTGTCGATTTCAACTGGAGCTAGCGCTTCAGGAACAGAAAAGACTCAGCCCAGCGAGATGCCTCTCAAGCCGTCATTTTGTTCCAGAGGTAATCCCTCCAAAGCTGCCAGTGCTTCGCGTGGAGGAGACAAGAACCAAGGAGGATCATTCCTCGATTCTATGAAGGAGGTTCTGGATGATGGAGGATCCGGACCTGTCCTAGAGGTTGCTCCCACCGAGCTAGCAGCTCAGGATGTTGTCCCTACCCCTGAGGTCCCAATGCCGGAAGCTGATTTCCAGGCTCCGAAAAGTACCTCGGAGGTTGAACCGTCGAGACACAAGAGGCCTAGGACCGATCAAGTTGTTGTTCCCTCCCGGACCTCTTCTTCGTCTTCTGGGGAGGAACTGTCGGGTGGAGTTTTACCCACTCGAAACCTGGATCGGTCCTAGATGACCCTTGGGGCCTGGCCGCAATAATGAGGCACATGAAGAGGGTGGCGTGCCCCCTTCCGGCGCTCAAGGACTTGAATAACAAGGATGAGTATCTTGAGATCGCCCACTGTATGGGTCAGGTACATGATTCTGTTCTTTCTTTATTTGTATTCTTTGTTTTTGACGACGACTTATTATTTTTATTTTGCGTTTGCTGCAGCTGGCTGGGGCTGTTAACAGGGTTCAGCTGAAGTTTGAAAATACTTTGCACGATGCTCCCAATGCTGGTGAGCTAGCTCACGTTACTGAGATGGTTAAGACGGCCAAGGCCGATCTCGATCAAGCCCGGGCCCGAATTTCGGAACTCGAGGCCGAAGTTAAGAGGCTAGGTTCTAAAGCTGACGCTCAACAGGGGAAGATTGAAAGTCAAGAGCTCGATATCCAGGTGAAGAGTAGAAGGATTAATGACTTGGAAACTGCTTGGAGGGTAGCTGAGCATTAGGTCCGTGACCTTATTATCACATCCCAGGATAGCCAGAGGAACAAGGAGGCTGAAGTCAAGCTGGCTGTTAGGGAAGGGAAGAAATAGGTCGCCGAAGCTTACAGCAAGATTTTAGCATGCGTTCAAGAGAAGTTTGCTAAGAAGAAGGAGGAGGTCATCGCTCTGTTTTATGCCCATGAGCTTCAGGCTAACACTGATCTCTTGAAAGATATGCTGAACAATGAGATCCAAAGTGTTGAAGAGGAGTACAACCGCTTGGTGGCTCTGTTACCAGAAACGGCGACCGCGTATGAGAAGGCTCAAGTTTCTGACTTTTCAGTCAGCAAGCTTCCTCTTCCCCAGATCTCAGAAAGCTCATGTACTTTCGAGATTAACATGTTCAATCCATCCTTTTCTGGGGAATACAGTGTGGGAACGTAAATTCGCACTGTCGATTTTGTTAAGTGAAATGGAGGAAAACTAAGCTGACCTAGTTTTCCCTGAAGATCCGGATTATCTGCTGGGCCACGCACGACAAAGTTAAACAAGTGCAAGTTTTAAAATAAATTCGTAAAAGTGAGGAGAGCGAAAAGAATCTTATTTCCAAATCCGCGCGGAGCGTTTGAACAAAAGGTCGAGATCTCGGCTACAAGAGCTGTCGATCGTCGCTAGTCTCAAAACCTGGATCTAACCTAGTTGAGTCGCAGCTCGCTAAAAAGGAAATAAAGCCTAAGTTCTAAATTCGCTCTGGAGAGTAGTTTTTCTCTTCTGATTTCGGATCCCCTTTCCTCTGCTCCTAGCCTTGTTTATATACTCCCATATGATGGTCTATTCTTGACGGGCTGAGTCTGCCGCGAGCTGTGCTTTTTCCATTTTCGTCGGCCTTCGTGTTTATCGGCAAAGTTGACATTTATCCTTTTGGAAATTTGACATTTATCCTTTTGGAGGTTTAACATTTATCTTGTTATGTGAAGATAATTGTAAACCGTCGTATCTATCTTTTAGAAAATCGTAAATGGGCCGTCCGATCGTGTTTGGTCCCTTTCGGGCCGTCTTCCGGACTTCCATTGTTTTCTACGATTTTTTTGAAAAAATGCTCCTACTTGGATGTCGAGTCTTTCGGAAGATCTTCGATTCTTCGCTGAGGTGAATGGTGTTTTAAGATAACCATCACCGTTTTATACGAAGTCTTTCAGTCCGTTGACGTCATACAGGTTCTCCGAAGTCTTGGAGCATAAAAGAGAGTTTTGTTTGCGGGATCTCAGAAAGTCGCAAAACACGGATTTCTGGCGGCCCGGGGCCTAGAATTTACGCACGAAGACTAGCCGCCCGACGACCCGAGCAGCGCGGGGCTAGCCGCCCGGAGGCCATGGCCAGCGTGGGGGCTAGCCGCCCGGGGGCCAAGGCCAGCACGGGTGCTAGCCGCCGGCGGCCACGGCCAGCGTGGGGGCTAGCCGCCCGGCGGCCACGGCCAGCACGGGCGCTAGCCGCCGCCGGGCACGGCCAGCGCGGGGGCTAGCTGCCCGGCGGCCACGGCCAGCACAGGCGCTAGCCGCCGGCGGCCACGGCTAGCACGGGGGCTAGCCGCCCGGCGGCCACAGCCAGCACGGACGCTAGCCGCCTGGCGGCTACGGCCAACGCGGGGGCTAGCCGCCCGTTGGTCACGGCCGCGACCGGGGTCGACTGCTCGGTTCCTTTGGCTCGTGCGCGTTTTTGCGTTCTTTTTGGCTTTCCAGAGGTTTTTTCGTGTGGAAAATGTTTTTAGCCGTTGATTTCGAGATGATTAATCTCGAACTTAACATTTTTCCAAGGTTTCTCGATTGACACTTATTCTCTCGAGGCTTCTCTAATGTCTTTCATGGTTTTCCGAGACTTTCGGACATCGATTTCATCTTGATCGATTTTGACCCCAACAGTTAGCCCCCCAGCTAGCTAGGAGCCGTAGGGTTCGTAGGTCCTAGCTTGCGTTATGGTTCGCGAGGAAAGTACGGAGACGGAATCATGTCGAAGGTCGGGGTAAATAGTAAAATTCTTGCCTATAAAGACATGTGAATTTTTACCATTCTCACTTCAACCAAGAATCTTAAGTATAATCTCTCTCTTGCAAATTCTCTCTCTACTTTAAGAAAATAATAACTTCAATATCAAAATCCTCTAGGAGGCAATCTCACTCGTCTTCGGATAGTTTCCATGCCGAGGAGGAGGTTCCGAAACCCGAGATCGAGGAGATCGACAGGGGCGCATATTGCGACGCCATTTTCAGTTCTGATGCTCCCCTTCCCGTGATCCCGATCCCCCGGCGACCTCTGAGGGCGCGTAGGGAAACTGGCTCGCCGAGCGGAGTATCCTCCGAGTATCTCAAAACTCTTTGATAATTTTATCAGGTTTCGGAGGGAGTTGTGTTCCGCATTCCTCGTGGGAATGAGAGCGTGGAGCGCCCTCCGAAGGGTTACTTTACTTGCTACAAGGCGTTCCCGACGCAATGCCGACTGTGGTTCCCTATCCTTGGGGTCATTGTTCAGGCTCTCGACCGTTTCGGAATCGTAATCAGCCAACTGATCGTGTCGGCTTTGGAAAGCTGGCTCGGCGTTGTGATTTTGAGTTACGAGTTGGGGATGGACCTTAGCCCTGCTGACTTCGAAGGGTTGTGGAACTCCAAGACGACGGGCATCAATGGAGTATACTCCATGAAGGCGAGGACCGGCTTTTCGGTAATCCATGGAGTCACCTCGCACGCCAAAGATTACTTTGACCGTTTCTTTTTCGTGAGGATAGATGGAGAGTCTGTCGAGGAAGGCTTTCTCCATCTATTCCCGACAGACTGGTTGTACCAGCGTGGTAAGATTGTCACATCTCTTTCTTTAGAGTCGAAAGGCGAGTACTGAACGTTTTTTTATTGTTCAGAGAACAGGTTTCTCGCGCATGTTCCTTCCGATCTTTCGATCAAGAGAGACATTTTTGGGAGAAGGCCTTGTTCCTGGAACTCTTTTACTCTTGAGCGGATTCGAGAGGCGGTCGCGCTTCATCGATCGCGAGGCGGTACGCGACCCTGCGTTAATGACGGATCCTACGTTTTTGCTCCCGCAAGGCGGAGGCAGAGATCTCGGAAAGGTAAAGGGATTGCTTTCGAGGCCTCGTCGGGAAATGATGAGCTGCCGATATACAATCCTGACTTCACTGCGGAGAATCAGGATGTTCCAAGCATGAACCCTCCCCCGGGTGACTTCTTTGATGAGCTCCCTCCGGCGTTTTCCATGACGAGTCTTTGGACAACGAGGCGAGGGACAAAGTGACCGCGGAGGGTGCTCGCTTGGTCAACGAGGTTTGTTTCCGAAACTTGAATAAATCCCCTTTTCTTTTTATTTGACCTCGACTTTTTTGCAGGCCGTGAGAGTGTGGAGCGCATCGATCGATGGAAGTTTCCGCACTGCTCGGCTGGCCCGCTTCAAGGCGGAAGAAACCGAAAGAGAATTCGCCAAGTATTGGTTGGAGGTGGAGGAGCAAAACCACCAGCAAGCCGAGGTTCAGGCTCGAGCCCTCGTTCGTGCAGAAAGGAGAGGGCGGAGAAGAGCTGCTGCCGAGTTGAACCAAAGGGCCGAAACTTTCTCTACTGAATTTGAGAAGTACAAAGAGGCTCAGGACTTTGTAGGCGATTTCCGCGAGTGTCGTGGTTCGGTCGGTACTCTTCACAAGGTGCAGCGCGAGGATTTCTCCCTTTTCGGCGAACTTGCCGCGATGGATGGCTCGATGAGAATATGTGCTAACGCCGAATCCTTTGTTCCTCCGATCGAAGGAAGAATCCGAGAGTTGTGGAATCCTATCCAAGTCTCGGAAGATACGGCGGATGCGGGTGCGAATGCGAACGCAGGCGACGGGGGTGAAGAGGTCGACCAGCCCAACTCCTCGTTTGGAATATCTCTAACCGATTGTTACGCATTTGACTATAATTGATGATAGGCCGAGTGCGGCCGTTCGTATGTATGTTCTGTGACCGTTAGGAGGTCGCGTGACTTTGTGTTTTTCGGGATTGGCCGTTGGTGGCTTTTGAATCCCTGCCATGCTTTTGTGAACTCTGCGTTTTGATTTATACTTTCGTCAAGTGTAGAGGGTTTGAATTCGTGTAGTCACTTCGTATCAAGCTCTTTTTTCGTCGCTTGATCCGTAGGTTTCTTTGTAGTGAACGTTAGGTTGTAAGCGATAAGAGGCAAGTTTTGGGATCTCTTATTCTGGATACTCTGACTATGAGATGTTTTAGATACCAGCAAGGCCGGGTTTAGGGCAAGACCTAGCTCTACTTTCGGACTTAGGCTGTGCGATAACAAATCGGCTTTCGTTTTGCCTGTTTGCGATTTCGACCTGACTCGTATCGTTTTAAAATCCGCGAAGTGCTTATCGGCTTATATGATTTGTTTGGATACGAGTCGAGCTACCTCCTTTACGAAGAGCTAACCAAAATTTGGATTTCTTGTATAGCGCGCTATGATATCCTTGTCGGATGTAAGAGGATTTCGTTAGAAGCCGGACTACGAATTTGATAAAGTGAAACGTTTCTATGTTTTTCCGTCGGGGCCAATCGACGGAAATGAGCTTTAAAGTCGCGGCTGGACTGTTTGATATAGCTTTTAGAGTCGCGGATGGACTGTTTTGGAGGAGAATAGAGAATCAAGATTTTTCGGGAATCAGCGACGTCTCGCGTTCCTTAAAGATATGATTTTCGTTTTCCGTAATCTTTATGCGTTGAGTAAGCATTTGAATGAAAGACTTTATAAAAGGTTATAAGAATGTAGAGTACATGTAAAAAGTGTTTTTGCGGGAGTACAAGGATGTTTGTTCCCATCTTCCCCCCCCCCCCCCCTTTTTGGTGAGGGGGATAGCTGAACTCGTCAGGTTGTGACGAGCTGCCTACGTACCTCTTGCGAGGATCAAGCCATCTCGTAGTTCTATTTCTATCGCGGATGCTATTATTCCACGATTTCCGACGCCTCGACTGTTTCAGCTAAGTCGGTGGTCGTGTTTGGAGTTTGGTCATCCGTTCTTTCGGCGATGGACTCGAGGACTTTCTCGTTATCCTGAGTCGTGGCCTGTTTGGACGAATCCGAGTTGTCCTTTGCTGAGTTCTCGGAGATACTCAGATGCTTCTTAGTTCGTTTCGGGTTAGCCGCTGGGGCGTTCCGATTGCTGCGCAATTTATGTTCGCCAGAAAGCAGATCCGCGACTGTTTTTGGCTTCCCCAGATTACCGCTGTTCCGGTCGGTGTTGGGAACTTGACGCCGAGATGGTAAGTGGACGGGACTGCCTTCATGGCGTTTATCCACGGAGTTCCCATTATGGCGTTATAGATGGCCGGGTTGTCCACTACCGCGAATTCGACGATCTTCGTGACCTCCTTAGCCATGACCGAGAGTCTGATTCTTCCGAGGGTCATGGATGTGACGCCCAAGAATCCAGTCAACGGTCTTGGCTCTGGGATGACCTCCCCGAGAGGGATGTTCATCCTCTGCAGAGTATCGCGGAACATGATGTTGACCGTGCTTCCTGTGTCGATGAGGATGCGGCCGACTTCGAGATCCTGAATCACCAAGTCGATGACCAGAGGATCGTAGTGGGGTTTATCGAGTCCGGCCGTGTCCTGTTCCTCGAAGACGATCGCGTGATTGGGAACGTCGTCCTCTGGACACGATCCGGGGCTTGTTTCGGCCCTCCGTCCGTAGGCTTTGATTGACGAAACGGAGTCCTGGTAGAAGTGAGATCCTCCGATGATCATGTTGATCCTTGGGCGATTGTTGTTGTTTTCTTTGCCGTCCTGTCTCGTCCGCGTTTTTCGCCCGACTGAGTTCCAGGAGCGTTATTTTCGGGAGTGGCTCCGTCGGTCTTCGGCAGACGGTCGGAATCTAGGAGCAGGTCTTTTACACTCCTGACTGTTGCTAGTTCGCCGACAAGCAGCTTTGCAATGAGTCTAGCGCCGAGGACTTTGCAGTTGGCGGTGGAGTGACCTCTCGTCTGATGGAACTCGCAGCTGGAATTGTCCTTGTATGAGTTCCGCGTCCAAGTGTTTCCGGCAGTTTTTCCTTGTTCGGAATTGACGGCGTAGTTTTGCTCGCCTTGGACGTCTTCCCTTTCGTGATGGACATACTTGTCATTACGAGAGGGTTTCTTCTTGTCGGACGCTTTCTGCGGTCCGTGCTTTTGCGCTAGGACTTTCATCTCTTCTTCCATGATGATGAAATCTGTTGCCTTGTGGAGAATGTCCTGGATGGTGCGTGACCTCTCCAAAGAAATCCACTTTCGGAATTTTGACTTGTACCAGAGGTTCTTTCTCAGGGCGTCGATGGCGACTCTGTCGCTGAGGCCCGTAACCCTGGACATCACAAGTTTGAATTTCCTTATGTAGTCGCGGAGCGGTTCGTCTTCCTTTTGAACTAGGGTCCATAGATCTACGTCAGAGGTTTCTCTATCCATGAACATGGAAAATTGCTTCAGAAAAGCTGAAGCAAGCTGACAAAAATTCCCGATGGAGTTCCTCTTCAGGTGTGAGAACCATTCGAGAGCGGCACCTCTGAGATTTTCTACGAAGAGAAGGCAGCAGCCGACGTCTTTCTCTCGCTCTGGAAGTTTTGACCTCGCCATCGCAATCTGGAAAGATTGCAGATGCGCCTTTGGGTCAGTGGTTCCGTCGTAGGTGGGGAGCTTTATTTTCCCGGGATCCGAGACTCGTGCTTCGGTGATCCGAGCGGTGAACGGAGTTTTTCTTGATTCTTCGAGAAGCAGGTCGATCTCGGGAGCGGTGCTGGTCGCGTGGTGAATTTGCAATTTCACTGCTTTCTTCTCGGCCGCAGTCTTCGCGATGTAGTCGCGTAAGTTATGGATCTCATCGGCGCCGCCTGCGCTTCTTTGTCTACATTGGCTGCGATAGGGCCGAGTCTGATCTTCGGCCAACCTCTCTTGCTCTGACCAGTAGAGGTCTTCTTCCTCTTCTGTCATGGGTTTTTCGAAGGCTACCGCTAATCGAACGGACTGACTTCGGGTCCTTCTGTGGTGGACGTCGGCGTCTTCGTCGGACGGATCCGATTGATCGCTGATGTCCAGGTCGATTCTTTCGACGTCGTCTCCTTTGTCTTCCCTTGCGGGAGGTGGAAGGTTATCCGTCGTCTTGGAGTGGTTTCGTCGGGGATGAGTTTTGAGGACCCTCTCGGGGCATCCTTTTCCTGATCTCCGGAAGTTCTTAAGTCAAGTCTTCTAACACGCCTCACCTTGGTGGATCCGCGCAGGAGCTTGCTTTTCGCTGTTAAGGTGTCGACCTGTTTAGCGAGCGAAACCATTAGTTTCTCTTGTTCTTCCGACCGTTTCTGGGCGGTGGCGAACAGTTCCTTCATCTGGTCCAGCATCGCGGTGTTTGCTTCGGCAGTAACCGTTGAAGCGTTTCCAGCAGGAGTCTTCTCAGCGTTGGCACGGCGGTTGCTCCGCTGTGCGTTTGCTTGTCTTTTTCTGCGGTAGCAGTCATGCTTAACTGGGCGTGCGTAGTTGCGAGAAAGATAAATCCGTGTATCCCCCTCCTTCTAGCGCCAAACTGTGGGAACCAAAATTCGCACTGTCGATTTTGTTAAGTGACGGAGGAAAACTAAGCTGGCCTAGTTTTCCCTGAAGATCCGGATTATCTGCTGGGCCACGCACGACAAAGTTAAACAAGTGCAAGTTTTAAAATAAATTCGTAAAAGTGAGGAGAGCGAAAAGAGTCTTATTTCCAAATCCGCGCGGAGCGTTTGAACAAAAGGTCGAGATCTCGGCTACAAGAGCTGTCGATCGTCGCTAGTCTCAAAACCTAGATCTAACCTAGTTGAGTCGCAGCTCGCTAAAAAGGAAATAAAGCCTAAGTTTTAAATTCGCTATGGAGAGTAGTTTTTCTCTTCTGATTTCGGATCCCCTTTCCTTTATGACGGTCTATTCTTGACAGGTTGAGTCTGCCGCGAGCTGGGCTTTTTCCATTTTCGTCGGCCTTCGTGTTTATCGGGAAAGTTGACATTTTAGAAAATCGTAAATGGGCCGTCCGATCGTGTTTGGTTCCTTTCGGGCCGTCTTCCGGACTTCCATTGTTTTCTACGATTTTTTTTTGAAAGAATGTTCTTACTTGGATGTCGAGTCTTTCGGAAGATCTTCGATTCTTCGCTGAGGTGAATGGTGTTTTAAGATAACCATCACCGTTTTATACGAAGTCTTTCTGTCCGTTGACTTCTTACGAGTTCTCCGAAGTCTTGAAGCAGAAAAGGGAGTTTTGTTTGCGGGATCTCGGAAAGTCGCAAAACACTGATTTCTGGCGGCCCGGGGGCCTAGAATTTATGCACGAAGACTAGTCGCCCGACGACCCGAGCAGCGCGGGGCTAGCCGCTCGGCGGCCATGGCCAGCACGGGGGCTAGCCGCCCGGCGGCCAAGGCTAGCACGGGCGCTAGCTGCCGGCGGCCACGGCCAGCGCGGGGGCTAGCCGCCCGGGGGCCATGGCCAGCACGGGCGCTAGACGCCAGCGGCCACGGCCAGGATGGGCGCTAGCCCCCCGGCGGCTACGGCCAACGCGGGGGCTAGCCGCGACCGGGGTCGGCTGCTCGGTTCCTTTGGCTCGTGCGCATTTTTGAGTTTTTTTTGGCTTTCCGGAGTTTTTTTCGTGTGGAAAATGTTTTTAGCCGTTGATTTCGAGATGATTAATCTCGAACTTAACATTTTTTCAAGGTTTCTCGATTGACACTTAGTCTCTCGAGGCTTCTCTAATGTCTTTCATGGTTTTCCGAGACTTTCGGACATCGATTTCGTCTTGACCAATTTTGACCCCAACATACGGTTCTAATTTGGGTTTGATGGCTCCTAACTTAGCTCCGATCGAAGCAGCTCTAGGAGGCAATGATAACGCGGTTGATGAAGGAGTTCCTGCTGGCGATGGTGAACCGGTCCAGGAAGGTAAGGAGGGTTGAGAGCCGAGACTCTTTTGAAATTATGTTTTATGTTTTTCAAAACTTCTGCCTAAGGGCTTTTATTTCGTTTAAGTTCTATGACTTAATGCCTGAGGAGGCCTTTAAACCTTTTATCGTGTTTAAGACTCGTTAGATTTTAATAGCCTGGGGAGGCTTTTAAACCCTTACTTATGATTAAGTCTTGGTTATTTCTGTTTTAAGCTTTTGAACTTAACTTCGTTTTGTTTGGACGTAGCGATCACTCATCTTGATGAGAAGCGTGTCAGGATCGTTAGTTTGGATTGAGATTTCAATTTTTATTTGTGCTAAGCGTTTAGCTTTAATATTCATTTGGTTATGAAGACCCCGAAGAGGAGTTTTTGACCTTAGCTCGGGGAATTTAGGGACCTGAGTTCAATTCGAAAGGTTCTGGGACCTGAGTCTAGGTTCGTAGGAACCTGAATTTAGGTTCATAGGAACCTTAGTTTGAAGGGAGACCTTCGGGATTTATATTGGTTAATGGATGAAATTGGAAAATTTAGAGACCTTGTTGACTCTTTAAGGATTTTAAGACCTTAGTTTTTGTTAAGGATTTTAAGACCTTGTTGATTGTTAAGGATTTTAAGACCTTAGTTTTTGTTAAGGATTTTAAGACCTTGTTGATTGTTAAGGATTTTAAGACCTTAGTTTTTGTTAAGGATTTTAAGACCTTGTTGATTGTTAAGGATTTTAAGACCTTAGTTTTTGTTAAGGATTTTAAGACCTTAGGTTCAGGTTTTTGGTGACCTGAATGCGTTCGAAGTTGTTAATGAGCTTAGATCCCAATTTAGGGGGACCTGAATTTTTTTAGAGGGTTTTAAGACCTTTGATGTTGATGAAATAGAATTGATCGTTTTATTAATATCAGATTACAGATAATACATGATTCGGATCGTTCATACAGCAACTGTTTTTAGGCTATCTGTTTTTGGTAACACATGCCCCCTTTGCTTAGGTGAGGAGATTGATGAGAAGAGGTTGGGGCTGCACTCGTGACGGAGTTGCCTACGTACACAGTCAAGGGATCAAGCCAAACATAGTTCAGGGGAATTTAGGTACCTAATGATAGTATCTCTTGAGGTTCGTGGCGTTCCACGATCGGATTTCGGGTACCCCTGTTCGCACTTTCTGGAGCTTGTAGACTCCGGGTCGTACTATGTGGATAATTCGGTAGGGACCTTCCCAATTGGTTCCTAATTTTCCAGCTCCTGGTTCCTTAGTTCCTTCGAACACCTTTCTAAGTACTAGGTCCCCTACAGCGAACTGTCGGGGCCTTACTTTGGAATTATAGTGTCGTGCCATTGCTTGCTGATAATTTTGAATGCGAAGCATGACTTGGTCTCGTCTTTCCTCGATTAAGTCGAGGCTGTCCATTAGGAGCTGGTTATTAGCTGCGGGATTCGATGTGCAGAGTTCCCGTCGGAGGCTACCAGCGGTGGTTTCTGCTGGGACGACAGCCTCCATCCCGTAAGCTAAGGAGAAGGGAGTTTCCTCTGTAGCTTTTCGTGGGGTGGTTCGGCAGGCCCACAGTACTTCAGGTAATTTTTCTGACCAGAGCTCCTTCTGGGCTTCTAGGCGTTTCTTGAGGTTTGCTAATATTGACTTGTTAGCAGCCTCCGCCTGGCCGTTTCCTTGAGGTCGCCGAGGTGACGAAAAGGAGAGGCGGATGTTCCATTTATCACAGAAAATTTTTGAAGTCGTGAGATATGAACTGTCCTCCATTATCGGTTACAATTTCGTATAGGACGCCATGCCTGCATACGATATTTTTCCACACGAATCCTTCGACCTCGAACCTGGTTACTTGTTGGAAAGCTCCGGCTTCAATCCATTTCGTGAAATAGTCAGTTAGGACTAGGAGGTTCCGTAATTTCTTTCCTTTGTCTGAGGGTACTAGTGGCCCTACGATATCCATGGACCACCTCATGAACGGATAGAGAGCTGATATGTTGGATAGCTTTTCCGCAGGTTGGTGTATGATCGGTGCATGCCTTTGGCATTTGTCGCATGAAGAGGAGTAGACTTCGCAGTCTGCAATAATGGTAGGCCAGAAGTAGCCCTGCCTTTTGATTCGGATGGCTAGGGCTCTGCCTCCGGAATGGTTTCCACAGGAACCGTCGTGCATTTCCTTCATGAGTTTCATAGCTACGAGGCCATGAACGCATTTTAGGTAAGGTCCGGAGACGCTTCGTTTGTGGAGGGCTGATTCGATTATGCAATATCTTGCGCTTAAGGCTTTGAGTTTTCGAGCCTCCCATTTATTGGGTGGAGTTTTTTCCTCTAGGATATACTGCATGATCGAAATTCTCCAGTCTTCTCTTCCAACCATTTTGTTTCGAAGGGAGGAAGGAGGTTCCGACTTGGGACCTTGTGTCGTGGTGCCCCCGGAGATATTCGCGGGATTAGGCTCTAAGATTTCTGAATCCTGAGGCATATCTCCAATCTTTTGGTTGTTCCCTGGGGTCTGAATATTGCCCCCGGGAAGATTTTTGAGAGCGGAGCGGTTTCTTGTTTTGACTCTGCAGATTGTTTGATCCGAGGTCTGGATGGTGCCCATTGAGATATTCGCAAGACTAGGCTCCTGGGAGTCTGAATTCTTGGGAATATCCTCTTTTTCGTGGATGTTTCCTGGGTTCTGGATCGTGTTCCCGTAGGTGTTTGTCTTGAAGCGGTGAATTTTCGTTTTCGAGAACCAGAACATGTTGATGATGTAGCATGCCGTGTTCACAGCCTCTGCCCAGAACCTTGAGGGAACCTGATTTCCAGCCATCATAGGTCTCGCCATTTCCTGCAGTGTTCTGTTCTTACGTTTGACTATTCTGTTTTGCTGAGGAGTGCGTGGGGCTGCATATTGATGTTGAATCCCATGTTCTTGACAGAACTTGTCAAACATTCCATTTTGGAATTCACCACCATGATCACTCCGAATCTGGATGATCCCACCTTTCTCCTGCTTCAACTGAAGGGTCAAGATACGAAAGCTCTCAAGTGTGTCTGATTTATTTCTCAAGAACCTGACCCAGGTGAACCTGGAAAATCATCAACAAGAACAAAAATGTACTGCTTGCCAGCCACACTTTGAGGTGAGATTGGTCCCATAAGATCCATGTGCACAAGTTCATGAATACGTTGAGAGATTATTTGAGATACCTTCTTGTGCTAAACTTTGACTTGCTTACCTTTGCAGCATGCACCACAAACAGCTTCAGGCTGACCTTCATGTTTAGGAACCCCTCTCACTACTTCTGCTCGCACAAGGCTCGAAAGGCCATTTGTGTTCATGTGACCCAGCCTCCTATGCCAAATATCAATTTGATTTTCCTTAACCAACAGACACTGGTTTGATGCTTTCCACATATAGCAGTTATTGCCTGACCGAACCCCATAGAGAATGACCTTCCCTTTGTCATCAACAGCTCGACATTCAGTTTTAGAGAATATCACTTCGAGCCCTTCATCACACAGTTCACTGACACTGATGAGATTTGCTTTCAACCCATCTACATAGTATACATTTGTTAGGCGAGGAAGATGTTCCTTGTTCATATTTCCTACAGCCCGTATTTTAGCTTTTCCTCCATCTCCGAATGTAACCTTTCCTCCTTTGAGCTTTTGTGCTTCTTCTAGGACATCACTACTCCCTGTCATATGTCTGGAGCAACCGCTATCAAAGTACCAAGACATCTCAGTTTCCTTCTCATTCACTTCAGTTGTGTAAGCCACATTTCCAACAAGGTCTGTGAAGTCATTCAAACGATACTATGGTTCATCAGTTTCTTCGAGTGACATTTCTGAATCAGTGAGTGACATACACTCGTCATCAATCTCAGTAAAGCTTTGGATGAATGCCATGTTGCACGAGATCTCCATTTCAGGTTTCTGCAGTATCATCTTCGAGACTGAGTCAGTTACTTGTAGTGCATCTTGAGGTAAGAATCTGTTTCCGTAGTTTGGATATAGATTGGACTTTGCAACCCATACATGTCCGAATTTTCTTGGTTCGACATAACACAGATTCGATGTCCACGCCTGTCTATACTGATTGAAACGAAAGAAACACTGAGATGCTCTATGACCCGGCTTACAACAAACTAAACATCCATTCCTTCGGGCAGACAACTTCTTGCTTCCCCGAGGTACTGTGGACTAAGCACCTTGTTTCGTCTGAGTTGGAGAAACAGGAGATGGCGCTTTCACAAACTTGATTCCCTCTGTAGGTCTGACCATTTATGCCGTCGTCCCCTGATATCCAAGACCCCAGTTGACACTCGGTGATTGACCAATAGATAGAATGTGATCCATTGAGTCAGAACCAGTATTGAGCATTTGCATCTTCTTGTAGTTCTCAATGAGTTCTCTCTGCATCATCCTATTTTTGTCGAGTTCTTCACTTAACATCTGAGTTGCTTGATCCAACTGGGTTTGTAGCCTTTTAACGTTGTAGATCTCCTCCGCCATTAACTGTTTGTTCATCACTTGTTCACTCCTCTCCTCAGGTGAGTTTGACACGATGTCAGTATCTGTCTTAGTCACTGGACATTCTAGTTCAAGAATGTTGACTTGAGCTTTCAGAAGAGCTTTGTCTTTTATCAACTGCAGATTTTCCAGGCTGAGTTCATTAAATTTTTCAAACAATGAATAATACTCTTCATTCAAGGTTACTTCTCCCTTCTCTGAAGTGACGTCATCCTCTGAATCTGAGTCTGAACTTGAGATTGTGTCCCCAAGCTCTTTTTCTTCAACCATGGCAACAAAGTTCATGTGAAGTTCCTCACACTCTGTGTCACTCTTGGATTCCGTGCACTGAAACACAAAAGTGACTTGTCCTTCTTGAGATTGTTTGGACATTCACTTCTCGTGTGACCAAAAACATTGCACTCGATGCATTTTAGTTCCTTTCTCTTAGCCAGAGGACACTCATTTATGTAGTGACCAAATCCCACACACTCATGACATTGCACGTCCTTCTTGCGATTACTTCTTCCTGACTCATTCCTGCTCGTGTTACGTTCTCCATCTCTCTGTGGATATCGGTTGTTCGATCGACCTTGTCCCTTCTCAAGTCGCTTCGCCATTTTATTGAAGTTCTTTGCCATCAGCACCATGTTATCTTCAATTCGCTTCACTCTTTCATCTTCCTTAGACTCAACAGAGAATGGTATTCCCTTCTGACCTTTACCTTGTTCGTCGTTTCGTTCCAGGTCCTGCACCTTGAGAATTCCAGCGAGTTGATCAAACTTCATTTCATCAGTGTTAACTGCAATCTTCAGCACTGCCTTATAAGCTTCAAATCGTGGGGGAAGACATCTTAGAACTTTCTTAACCAGCTTTTTCTCTTTGTATTTCTTCCTAAGAACAGAGGCCTCATTTGCGAAAGCACTAATCTTAGATATGAAGCTCCCAACGGATTCATCTTCCTCCATCTGAAGGTTCTCAAACTTAGAGGCTAGGTGATCTATCCTCGTGCGTCGCACACTGGTATTTCCCTCGAAGTGGTTGATAAGTGTGTCCCAAGCTTCCTTAGTGGATTCACACTCTTGAATGAGCCTGAATTGATCTAGATCAACCGCTGAGAAGATGGTAGTTTGCGCCATTGAATTGAATTTTGATGTTGCTTTATCAGTATCCTTTCACCTCTCCTTTGGCATGGGCGCAGTAGTCTTGTCATCCAAGATCATGACAGGCACCTTCCATCCTTGCTCTACTGCTGTCCATGCGTCCTGATCTATTCCTTTGATGATGTGTCGCATCCTTGCCTTCCAATGCCCGAAGTTCCCTTCGTCCAGCATGATTGGCTTCTGCAGCGACACGAGTTCCTTCATGGTTTCCATGATGATCGCAGGATCTCCACCTGTAAGTGGACTCGCCTAGTCCACAGAGGTGATCGGCTCTGATACCAAATGAAAGATCAAATGGATACCAGGAACTAACTCAAGGAACCTTTCAAACACAATACTTGTTTTATTAAGAATCTTTTAGACAATCACACTCGATCTGTCCAATCCGTATTACACAAAGCCAAGTCGTGGCTAGCTACAGACCAGTTCCTAATCTAACCCAAGCCTATGAGAACGAGAACAACCTCTCTTCTCAAACTTAAATAGCACGTTCTTGCCCCACTGCTAGAACCTGCTTTTGATAACACTAAAACCCGTGCCTGGACATCTCCCAGGACACTACCTTATATACTCTTATAGCCGATCTCCATCCCAAGATCTTGTATCCTAACAGAATATCTCTCCTTGCTTCGCGCCAAAGCAAGCAAAGCAAGCTTATCCTTATCTCAACTTATCTTCATTAAGTCCATACCGAACTAAACCGGTGTTTCACATCAAAACCGTCTGTGTAACACTCCCCCTATTTCACATCGTCACAGCTCAACTTCTTGAGCTAACACCAGTATTGCTATACAGTGAAGATGGAGATCTGGATTTCCGCTAGGATCGAGCAGCCCAATGCCGTATCCTGGAACAGCAAGGTTTTCTTGTCAGCGAATATCAAAGAACTCGTTGATCCTCTATGGCAGTTTTGGCCATTTGCGTGCTTCTTCATTGACGAGGAGACGAAAGTCGCTGTGGTTTTTGATAAAACCAACAATATGGGTTACCCCACTCATGAAGTAGCTTACATCTTTCGAGTGGATGGATCCTTGAAACAAGAAGTTTCTTCATACAAATTTTGGAGATAAAGTGGTTGCTATTATATTCCAAGCTTAGTTCAACTTAACTACTCCACCTATTTATCTGTTTATTTTGCTTGTTTGTCTCCTCTTCTTCCTTGAAGAAAAATGGCTATTACTCATATATATATATATATATATATATATATATATATATATATATATATATATATATATATATTAAGTTCGTTTTGTGTTTGCCGTATTTGACTTCGCTTCACAGCATCTTGCTTAGACCAAATTGTCCTCTCATTCTTACCTCTGCAGGTTTGTGTGAGTGCCTCTCTTTGTTCAATATTCTGATCATTCTAAAGAGTAAGATCAGAGTGTGTGGCTTCGCTATTTCATAGAGGATGATTACAATCCATGGAAGCAAGCAAATATAAACAAAGAAACATAAATATAAACGAGTTGAAAGAATCAAATAAGTTATTTAAAAAGAGGAAAAGACAAATCATAACCTTAGCGGATAATTATAATAGGCTCATTTAGGTGAATATACATAAAACATATGGTAATTAGGTAATCATGCAGATTTCAAAAGTATTTGCAAATGTGGTTATTTGTTGATGGTGTTCTGACCCTTCTATCCAGTACATTTCAGTTGCAGAGCTATTGCATATGTAAAATCAGATTTGAATTTCATATCCGTTCTATGTAAAATTAGATTTGAATTTAAAATTTTTAAATAGCATGGTAGTTTGGTTACTTCAACCCTATGAAACCATTCTTTGATGGGTCTCCAGTATTGGTCAACTTTCGTTTTAATTAGTTTCCATCCAAGCATACCAAAGCATGATTTACCGATCTTGGGCTTGCTTTTGCATAATATTTTTATGACATATAGATTAATGTTATTGTCGTATGATCAACCAACCACTGTTGCTTGCAGGTTTTGGAACCTTAAGTTTATGTGGTTGTTTTGAGAATACTCTTGCATGCTTTTGACTTAGTGGACCGGCAGGTTATCGTCTGAAAGACATATTTTTCCGTTGGCATGATACTGATAAAACATGAAAACCATATGCTATGCATTGTCTGATTATGTTTTCATTTGATATTCTTAATTAGGAAAATATTTTAATATTCAGTTTCTCCACGAAAGTTGTTCCATTCCAATTGATTTGCCAACGTTAGTTTTGGGACACATCATTTCAGTCATAGCATTTTTTTTGTTTTAATTCATTTATCTAAATATAATTTTTAGTTTGTATATATATGTATTTTCATATGCTCTTGCTGGCTAGTTACAATCATTTGGATTTGTATAACTGTATCTATTTACTTTATAATTTTTTCAAGCTGTACACTCATTTTAGAAAAGGTTTAACTCATGTAGAACCCAATTTGGTTAAACAAATTTCATGGCTTGGGGTAATAGTACACGATCACACGACTAAAATACATTTATATTACAGGCACCTCTCAGGTTTCAGTATTTAACAACGTTATTTATTAAAAAAAATTACAAATACTCCCACATCGTCTCATGTTCTTGAACCTGTAAGACAGTAACGACATCAGATAAATATAAGACAAATCGGTCTAAAGATATTAGGTATGGCTAAGCTTAGTACAAAAGTATTCCCACCTTTCATTTTGCAGCCAATTGAATGACAGCCTGATGACTTTTTGTGAGTTTTCCCAGTTGTTCACATCTCCATCAATAAAAGGTAAATTAAAGAAAAACCAACATATGTAGCAGAAAGATTCTTCTCCCATCCAAATCTAACTTGCTTATTCGCTTCTTCTCCCATCCAATACGGTTACTCACCTCCAACAACCATCTTTATAACAATCCACCTTAAAGAGAAGGTTTCAAATGTTAAGTGACAAAAAGAACCATCAAGCAAACAACTTTCGCCAAACAAAAAGACCAGAAGAAACCTTTAACGGAGTCTTAATGACTTATTAATCGAAAACTTATATCAACTGTGTTTTATAAGACATAGATTTGAATCACTTGCATTACCGAAAAATAAAACAAAATCTAGCTTAAGCGGTAACTTCTTCATCTTTTGTAAAAAGAACAGAGGCTGATGTGCTCTACATATGCTCTGCAAAATCAAGCAAAGGGTTCTGATGCAGGAGGCGTCAGCGATGTTTTTTAAAATAATTAATTAAGTTTTCTTTCTAATTGTTTTCTTTTTCTTATTAGGATTCTGGTAATTTTCCTTATTATTAGGGTTTTTCCTATTCTATGTTTTAGGCTATTTTTATATAAGAAGCCTTAGGTTTTATGTACTGATAATTATTATTATTCTTAATCAAAGTTTAGAGATTTTCTCTTTTCCCTGGTGGATTCCAGACCTCTCTCTGGTGGATTCCAGAGTTCTATCATCAAGTTCATCGCTTGTGAACTTGATTTTATCTAGGATTAGCGCTTGCTTTTCCTAAAGATTTTCCGACTGCGTCAATTGGTATCAGAGCAGGCAATCTCCTTCTCTTTTCCAAAGGCGTCAAGTGATGGCTCCAGCATACATGAGATGGGAGACCGTGGATATTCCCGAGTTTCACGGTGGAATCTCTAGTGATTCGTTGCTATATTGGTTCGAGGAGGTTGAAGAAATTTTGGAGTTTCAAAACATTTCGGAGAAACAATTAGTTTCGTTTGTGGTTAAGAAATTTCGAGGACAAGCCGAGTCATGGTGGCGATGAGTGAAGACGACACGTGAGCGAGCTGGCAAGAGCCCTATTAAATCTTGGGATAAACTTAAGCAGAAGCTTTGTGCGACCTTTTTACCTCATCATATAATGCATAAGCGTTTGCCAAATTCAAAACAAGGAGCACAAGTTGTGGATAACTACACGGAGAAGCGTCGTGTTCAAAGCAAAGACTTTGCCGATGAGTCTATTTATGATATTGATGGTGATGGTTTATCTACTATAAAACTCGCTTCCGATGGAGATTCAATCCCAGATGTCATAGAAGATAAAGACGAGGATGTTATGGACTCTGAAGATAATGACGTTGTTATCGGTGTAGAAAACGGCGATGAGTTTGCTAACACAAGTAACCAAAACGATGATGTTGATGTTGCAGATCGGGTTGGGCATGGCGAAGTAGACATCCAGCACATTGAGCTCATTGAGACAAAAAGGGTATTATATAAACATCTTTCACTGCCCAAACTTGGTCATGTCATCAACAACTTTGACATCTTCACGACAGTTATTTGTTGGAGTGACGTTGCTTGCGAACCAAGAAAGTAAAAAGCAGCACACATTAGGAGGTGTGACTTGGTGTTTTAACCAGGTGACAACAGTGTTAAGGGCACAGAAGATCTTGTGGTTACACGTGTTCAAGGAAGCTTGGAAGCTACAATTGTTTTAATAGATACTCTAAATGAAGGAAGTAGTAGCAAGTTGCACTTAAGGTGGAAAAAGGAATGCCATGAAGCTCGTAAGAGAAAGTATTATGAATTGGTAGAAAAAGGTGTCTTCAATGTCAAACATTACGGTTCAGTTTTGTGGGCTAATAAGTGTTGCAACAAAGAAGACAACAATCTAGAGGAATGGCCAAAGATTCTATTTGATTTTAAGGAGTTGAGTTCAGATGGATATCTACATGATTCCCCTCCCATGCGGGATAAAGTAGATGTGGTTAGTTATCAAGAAAGGAACTCGAGGACGAGTTCTTTTGAAGTGGAGGAGACTGATGCAGGAGGCGTCAGCGATGTTTTTTAAAATAATTAATTAAGTTTTCTTTCTAATTGTTTTCTTTTTCTTATTAGGATTCTGGTAATTTTCCTTATTATTAGGGTTTTTCCTATTCTATGTTTTAGGCTATTTTTATATAAGAAGCCTTAGGTTTTATGTACTGATAATTATTATTATTCTTAATCAAAGTTTAGAGATTTTCTCTTTTCCCTGGTGGATTCCAGACCTCTCTCTGGTGGATTCCAGAGTTCTATCATCAAGTTCATCGCTTGTGAACTTGATTTTATCTAGGATTAGCGCTTGCTTTTCCTAAAGATACTGCGTCAGGTTCATAGATATCTTTTTAGAAAAAAAAATTAATGGAAAAAGTACCGAAGAGTTGAGGTAGCCCGTCCATGCCTTCCGGATCTGAGAACGAACCAACACCAACGTTCATGGAAGCAGCACACTGAGAGACATAAGAGGCAGAAGAATCCTTCAGGTGTTTGCATAACTCAAAAGTCAACTTGTAAGAAAATTCACCAAAGTATCCGGAACCCAAGTCCAACCTTTCACCAAAACCCTAACGTCATCCATCTTCATCCCACAGCAACCTGAGCTGCCGGTTTCTTGCAGAGAACCGAACTAACATTGCCTCGGATCGAACCCTTGTAATGATTCTCCCATTTTATAAACGCCACCAAGACGTCTCCGAACAGATCCGATGATACGGCGTCATCAGAGGAGGAATCGGGATAAGGAAGGGAAGTGGAGGCGGAGAGGAATTCGAGAATGCCAATGAAAGAGAGGATGAGAAGAGTGAAGAACATCATAAGTGGAGTCGTGATTGTGTTGAGGTGTCTCATCGGCATGATGCGGGATTGATTGATTCCTCGACGCCGGAGAGGTGAGTAGAAATCCACAGCCTCAGATTAGCCATAACACGATGTATCAGTATGAGATATAAGAGTTATGAATATAATTTGAGATCAACGAGAGGAATACTCACACATATTTATACAAAAATCACTGTCTTTCAGATCGAAACAAAGCATTGAAGAAGATGTAGTGGGGGAGTGAATCAATGGGAGTAATCACAAAGCCTTTACCCAGACCGTTTCAGATGGTGAGAAGAATCGAGAAGAATCGTAAACGTCCTCACTGTCGCAGGAAGCGGAGAGACGACCTTAGTCTCTTGTCCGATTAGGGTTAGAGGACGTATTTTCTTTCGGGCCGGAAACAATGTTAAATTTGACGGCCCAGACTCAGACAGCAAACGAAGCCCACATGGTAATGAATAAATGATTTGGCAGCACAGGAGAGTCCTTATTTCCACGCTGGCATCCGAGCTGTCATGTCTGTGAGTGATTTAAATTGTATTATCCCCCTATATATTAAAAGAGAAGTCACTCTAGTGATTTCCGCTTACGTGACACTCATACAAAGGACTCTCGAATTAACTCTTGTAATTCTATTGGTTCTTTTTTTCTAAATTTTTTTGTTTATTATTAATCGGCTGGTAAAAGAGAAGTCACTCTAGTGATTTCCGCTTACGTGACACTCATACAAAGGACTCTCGAATTAACTCTTGTAATTCTATTGGTTCTTTTTTTCTAAATTTTTTTGTTTATTATTAACCTAGAACCAATTAATCTATGCTTCGAAACACTCTCATCCGAGTTCTTTTATACATGTTAAGAAATCTCATGAATCAAGAATACAATTTATCATCCGAGTTTATTAAATGAAAATGTATGACAATACAAGTTTAGTCTAAAACTAGGTAGTTATCCGCACCTTGCGCGGGGTGAAATTGGTTGAAATATGTCTAAGATTTTGTATGTGTATATGCTTTGTAGTTTTAAAAATCGTTAGATCAAATCATATGAATGTGTGAATCTCTAATACAATGAATGGTTACTATAGTGCTTGTCATTTCAACAACACAAATAGTTGATGGTGTGATGCTAAGTATGTCTTCGTGTAAAGTCGATAGTGTGTCTATGTGATGCCCGATACTCATAAAGTCGACTTTCTTTTATATTGATATTCATCATATAATGTGTATTTATCACTTAGATTGTAAGAAATATAACAAAATTCATATTATTGAAAAATTGTTATCAAATATTTATTATTCATAATCACTAATTATCATATATATGTTTTTTTTTTTTTTTTTTTGTCGACAAGATTACAGACTCATATAGACTTTGTAAACCAAATGGGATGCTCTGTATCCATATGGACAGTAAACGACGATTGTTGTCTGACACCACGTGCTAAGCTATCCGCCTTCTTGTTTTGTGTCCTTGATATATGGATAATCTCCGAGCTGTGAAAGCTTCTCTTGAGACATCTGATGTCTTCTAAGTAATTTGCGAACGACGACCATTCTTCTGGTTCCGAAACCATCTTCACCAGTTGAGAACAATCCGTTGCAAAAGTAACATTATATTGCCTAAGGTTCCTCATACACTCCATAGCCCATATAAGTGCTTCGATCTCTGTGTGTAAGGGTGATTGACTTGCCCTTGTATTGCATGCTCCCAAAAGACCGTTAAAACCTTCCAAGGTACTATACCAGCCATTTCCTGAAAATATTTCCTCCGATTTCCATGATCCATTCGTAAAACACCATCGTCCCGGTCGCTTCGGTAAGACCGGTTCAGAAGTCACTATAGATTGTTCTTCCTTTAAAATGTCTTTTTGTGCATCTGACCAAAGTAACGATTCAGACATAGCCAACTTGAGTGTATCTCTGGGGTCTATATCTAAATTGCTAAAAACCTTATTGTTTCTTCCTTTCCAAATATACCAAAGAATCCACGCGTAGTGAATTATCATATATATGTTAATTTCATTAGATAACTATTTAGTCTTTATTTAAGAAAAGTGTTTGAATATTCTTTTATAATACAAAAGAAACTTAATAAATTAATACTTAACAAATCAATATTTCTATAAATTAATAAATTTTGTTGGTACCAACTTAGGTGTGTTTAAAATTTTACACAAATCGATAAAATAATAAAATAATAATTTCTTACAAAATTATATGTAAACATATGGTCCCATTAATTAAAATTATAAATTAATAATGTATATATATACATATCTTATATTAGTAAGAACTTATTATTAAATTTTTTGTTTTATATTCAAAATGAATTTTATTTATACTTTCTTAATAATTAATATATTTTTGATAAGATTTAGTAATATTATACCTAAAACCACATCTAAGTTCTATGCAATATATATTACACACACCAAATAATATAATAAAATTAATATAAATGTTAAATTTCAAAAAAAAAACAATTAATGCTACCCTAAAATTATCAAATTTGTATAATAAGATACAAATGATCATAAAATTGTATTAATATGAATTTTTTTTTTAATATATATTCAAATTTGATGGATAACAATTATTTGCAATTCTTTACAACTTTTTTTAAGCCCAAATCGATCTAGCTCATCATAAATTTAAAATAGAATTCGGTCCACAATTACAATTATAAATGTCCACCTGAACATATTCCCTATATATTAAATCATTTGAGTCACTTGAACTATAATTAAGTAACAATTTACTGCAACTGAGGCTTCTTATTTTCTTAATTTTTATTTTGATTTTTTTGTTTTATTTTAACAGTAACTAAATTGAATTAAAGATTATAAATTTGATCGATAACTATTAGTTGAAATTCTTTTAAAATTTTTTTTATCTTTAAAAAAAACAAAGTTGTGTTCAATTGAAGACATATTAATGTAATGAACATTAAATATGGAAGAATAGAAAAAAAAATTTCATGCTTCTGTTTTTTTTTTTTTATGTTTTAAATTTAGAGCTTTGATATTAAGTTTAGATTTGATTATTTTATTAATTCATATATATATTAATAATTTCAAATTAAATAATTATGTTTTTTTGGTACAAAATCGAATAAACTAAAAACAGACGGTATATAAACCAAATCAAACCAAAGTAAATATGGATTTAGAATATTAGTTATATTTTACAAACCAAATACCAAAAAAACTGAACCGAACCGAAATCAATCCGATATTCGGATTGAACACCCCTAATCTAAATGAACCCGAACTATTATTTCATTCTTCAAAACATAATAAAAATAACAACTTCATTCCGCGCAAGGCGCAGATCTTATCCTAGCGTACATATAATATTTAATCAATCGTAGCAAAATTCCATACATTACCTTTGGACCAACTTTTTTTCAATTGAATTATGGAGCTGTCACCTCATCAAATTTGGTATGCTAATTAACTGACACCTAGGATAGACATTTTTTTTTATTTTTATAAACTTGAGGTTACATCTTTTCAAATGTTCCTTGGTTAATATATAGAAGATTAATATATAGAATATATTGGTGAGATTTATATTAAATGCGTATCTTATTTTCCTTGCATGCAAATATGACATTTATTACGTAAGGCACAAAAGAACTTCTTTGTTAAAAAATGATACTGATTTGAAACCGTAAAGAAGTGACGAAGAATAAACAGTATATAAACCGAAATGATATATGAAATTTAATTTATTGTGCTTATATTTTGTTCTTGTGATGAAATTTCTAGGAAATACAAATACAACAATGAGAGGATATAGGACAAAAAGAAACAATGCCAAGTAAAAATATGAAAAGCATAATAGTTTGGTTAAGCCAACATGGATAAGGTTGGTTTAACAAATTATTATCTTTTTATATGAAAAATTGTCTACTTAAAAACATGCGTATAAAGAGCTCCTTTCTGTTGAAATTACAGATTTATAATAGTATAAATAGTGTACATAGCAGCTTCATGACTACATAACCTTGATAGACTTGAATGGATCATAGTACACATGAATGGTCTTACGCATAAACTTCAGTTGATTTGCCTGCAAATTGTCAGTGTCTTACTTGCCCCTGCAATTATTTTTAGTAAATTGTTTGCTAGCTTGCAAACAGTGTTGTTTCAAATATAAAAGAAAAAAAGTGTCATACCTTCACGCTAAAACACTTTTTTGGACAACATTGCCGAATCTCCTCTGTTAATTATACATTAAATATTGTAAGCAACATAGTCAATATATCTAAAATTGAAGACTTCTCGTACGCAAGATACAATATCGTAAGCAAGACATGTTACCTCTTCGAGAAGCAACATAATAGCTCCTTCTTCCTCGATCGATTAAAGTGTTCTGCTCATATCTCTTGGCATCACGTAAGCGTGAACTTCCTAAATTTTAAAGGCTGTTCCAGATGCGACCAACACATGAGACTTGCTGGTGATTCGTTTATGTAAGTTTCTTCTCATCTTCTATATAATCTAATGCAGAGCTCTTACGCCGGTAAAAATAAATAATATCTTTTTAATAACAAAAAATAAATAAAAGAGAGGAAAGGAAAAAAACACAGCTTACATGCTTCTCGTCTCTTGACTCCCTCCTCACCTCTCTGTTTTGTTTCGCTGCTGTGTGCTTCGTCAATATTTTTTTTTCCAAAAAAATGTGCACTCTCCACTACCACCTTTGTTCTCTTTATCTCCGTCTTGTTCAAATCCAATCTCTGTGATTTTTTGGTGGGTCATTGTCAAAGTTGTCTCATTTACGTTCCTGATATTTTAAAAAATGAACGCCTGAATTAAATAATAACCAAAGACAACATTCTCCAGTTACACCTGCGTACAAAAAAAATCAATCTCTCTTGTTCTGTCATTTCAATTTTTTTTATAAAATTTAGAATTCAACCAAAAAGTTGGTTTTGTTTACGTATGAAAGATACGCGACTGCCCAAACATCTTCTGCGTGCTGCTTACAGAATCGCAAGAAAAAGTGGATTTCTCGATGGAGCTTCGTTGTATCAGCGTTTAACAGGGATGGTGACAGTCACATTCATTCATAATCGGTGATGAAAAGAACCATGTCCTTCGTTCGTTTGTTTTTTCGCATCATGGTTTTCTTGTGTTATAAAACTTTCGAAATCGCTGGAAAAGGGATTAATGTTAAGATAACCGAAAAAGGAAATTAACATTAGCATTTAATTGACTATTTTTCTAACTTTCATTGTAAGAGTGACACGTATGCAAAATACAAAATAAAGGCTTCTCAATGAAAGTTGACATTCTCTCTGCAAATTTGAATATGGAAACTCTTAAAAGTGCTTCTCCTTTAATATATAAGGGATATGTTAAAAATGTGAATCGAGAAAACATACACATATATACACATATATTTTGATTAAACATTGGTGTCTTTTTCTTTTCATATTTTCATAAATATATAAAAATGTGATTTCTTATCCTGGTAAGAATAACACACACATACATTTTATTTTATTTTATAATTTATACTAGAATTTGACCCGCACTCCCGTGCGGATGTTTTGTTTCATTTATGTTCAATATAAATTCTTAAATCGTTGATTTAATAAAAAAATCTCATGTATGTTTTTATGTTTTGTAATTTGACGATTTAGTTAATTTCATGAAAATGTTATATCCTTTTAATTTATGCGATTTAGTTAATAGTCGTACAATATTAATAATGATCAATATCTGAATATCTATTTGATTAGGTAAACTTTGAAAATGTAACCAATTAATTTAAATTAATTATAAATGTAGTGGCTGAATATCTAAATAAAAATATAAAAAGAAAATATTTAATTTAATGTAAATGCAATGGCTAAATGTGCAAATAATATAAAGAACAAAAATACTACTATCCAAGTTACCAAACAATTTTCATTTAAATTCTTATTCTTGTTTCCAAGCAGTACCAAAGGTACTTCAGTTTTAATAGTATATATTATACTAAAATATGTTAAAATTAGTAATAAATCAAAACATTCACTAAGTACTAAATAAAGGCTATTTCAGAATTCTAAGTATTACTAAATAATATATGTTTAGCCACCAAAAAAATT
Source organism: Hirschfeldia incana (assembly GCA_026261945.1). NCBI lineage: Eukaryota > Viridiplantae > Streptophyta > Magnoliopsida > Brassicales > Brassicaceae > Hirschfeldia > Hirschfeldia incana. Next base: position 2,244,462 of record JABCMI010000014.1, on the reverse strand, counting down.
ATTTAAAAATTTAGGTGAAATTTTATAATATTTGAAAATTTAAAATGATTTAAATATTTTATTTCAATATAATAAAATTTAATATAAAGAAAGAGAAGTGTTTATAATGTTTCCTTATTGAGAATATACATTTTGATTTAATGACTTGCCTTATTTTAATTATACATACATTGCACAATATTTTTATTTCTTTAGTTATTTGTATGTTATGAATTGTATTAAATTTAGTAGATTCGTATTAAGTGTATTACCTTATTTACAAAATAAAAAACTTGCATAAGACATTGATATGACAATACAAGTTTAGTCTTTCTATGTTCATAATGATGAAAATGTATGACACTACAAGTTTAGTCTTTCTATGTTTATAATGACGAAATTTTATTTATTTACATAAATTAAAATTTAAATTATTAATAAATTATAATTATTTATTATATGTAACAAATGAGAGAGAAAAGTGCAATAGAAGGTAACTTTCCTTTGTATGTTTAAATTAATAAAGGAGATTTTTTTTATTAATAGTGTAAGCTATACAAACAAGGTAACCTTCCTTTGTAAAAAGGTAATAATTATTCTGATATGACAATAGGAATTATTAAATTGATTGAAATAAATTTTGGATACATTTTATATTTAGTTTGAATGTTATCTAGGATTTATTCCAAGCCTAAATTATTAGTCTGATTGAAATAATTTTTATACCAAGCCTTTATGTGAAATGATTGGAAGAAATGTATAGTTTTAGAAGTAACGGATTATGCTTCCATATATTACAACGAATCTAAAACTATAGACCATTTGGAATAAATTATTTGGTTACCATATATTAAAAATACACTACTTTGTTTCAGCCAACCAACTTTCTAAATAATATATATCTTCATTTTATTTAAAACAAACCAAATCCTAATTCAGAGATAAATATCACAAGATCTAGACTTTGAATATATAGGATTGTGTGAACATAGTATTACTTGCAAACAAGAACATATTAGTGTAAATATCATTACTTGCGCAAAATGCTACGGAAACTTGCCATAAGAGAAATGTTGTAATAAATCGTTCTGAACTCTTGGTCACATTATTTGCACAAGTACCAAAGAGATACTTGAATCATATATTCTAAGTTACCTTATATATTTTATAACTTAATGCTAATTAAAAGATGAATTAAATCGTATATTGTAAGACAAAAATTGATTGATACTTGTAATAAAAATTGCCATCAATTTAAATTGAAAGACAAGAATAGGAAATCATCATTTATTTTTGTGACTTGACAATATAAAGATGACTTATTACTTGCGAATGTAATAATTTTTCAAATTAATATTACATTTATTCAGTTTCATAATCTTTCTAAATTGATCACACGATATTAATCACTTTTCTTATATACTGATTCGAAAACTTGCGCAAGACATCGGCAATTAAATGCAAAAAAAATATATGCATGCAGATCTCAAACATTTGGAAAGCTCGTCAATATATAAACGCAGTACTAAAGTCTTAGATATTATAAGAGAGATTGAAGGGGAATACCAAAATTTTAATAACGTTATGGCAATGGTTCAAGCTACGTACCAAAACTCGAGTGTCTTTTATCAGGCAATTGAGACCGTGTAAAGATACATGGCGTATTGAGGTTACGATCCTTCGTTTATGGAGAAACTACAACAGAGATTCCGGAAACACCATCGAAATGGTTTTTGCCGATAAAAAAGTAAGTATATTAATGGTATTATATTTTAGGCTAAAGTGTTATGCGCAAGTTTTTTTTCAATCCAAATAATTAAACTTAGTCTCATCATTGTCTAGGGGACAAGAATTCATGCTCAAGTTGGTGAACAGCTCATAAAAAAATTTGAAGGGAAACTAAAAGAGGGCGATGCGAAGGCCATCCAGTTATTCAAATTGTACGATGCTATGGGTGATTATCGAACCACCGCACATCCCTACAAAATTGGATTCTTTCAAACTACTTTTGTTGGACTAGTGGATGACTTCCCAAGTGAAGTTCCAGAGAAGTATCTTGTGAATTACAGTGATATTATTGATGGAAAGTTTGATAACAGTTGTTTGGTTGGTTAGTCAATTCCTACGATTACTTAATTTTCTTTTTATTTATTCGTATGCAATGATATAACTGGGATTTAAATTTCACCTTAACTTTATATTGTATATGTTATTGGCCAAATGGTGAACTTCGGATCTCTTGAAAAAAAAGTCATTAAAGGAAAAGATAATTTGAGGCTATTTATTGAGTTACGTGACCAAAAATAAGTTTATAATACTTAGGCTTTTCCTTTGATCAATTTGCTGAGGTTTGAATAAACATACGATTAACCTAACTTTATATTATATGCAGTGATGTCAAGTTGATGTGTACTCTTTGAGGCTGTTATGCTAAACAAGTATACGATTACAATATGTTAAACATGTCCACAATGATCATTTTTCTTATCAGGTTCTGTTCTATTAAAGAGTGGAAAGGTATAGTATCGGCACTATATTTGTTTTAATGATTCAGAGCATAAAATGTTTATAAGCTCGTGCTATTGTAGGTGCTTACTCCATATCTAGCGGGTATAATTCAACCCATGTTATGCTCAACCCATCACTGGATTTAGTTGACAATTTTGAAGCAATGTAATTCCACTAAAACGACAACTATACCCAGCTAGAAATATAGTGTGTGGATTCCAGATACATACACAAACGTTTTTGCCTAACGGCGGTCAAGTTGAGATTGATATCCCTTCTGATTTACTGATAGAAAATAATGGAGGAGATCCTATTGATACTATGACAAAAGAGGTTTATGGAGAAGCTTTTCAAACCTCAACAGATAAGGATTTGTATAGACATCGAGCCATTCTTACTCCCACAAATGATGAAGTGGATAAAATTAATGATTACATGCTTTCGCAGTTTCCAGGTAACATGTTGAATCTGATACTCTTATGTTCCACTACAATAAGAGGTCACTAAAGAAAAGGATTTACATATAATTTCAGGTGAAGAGAAGGTTTACCTTAACTCGGATAGTATTAACCCATCTGATGTTGACATAGAAGAAAATGTGACCTATCGTGCGGAGTTTTTGAACAGTGTTAAAGTGGCTGGAGTGTCTAGACATTGTTTGAAGCTCAAGGTGGGTGCTCCTATTATATGTCTTCGTAACATGGATGTTGCAGATGGCTTATGTAATGGTACTAATAACTGGTAAAGAATCGAAGCCGCAGACGAAAACATTGAATGTTGTCTACAAACAAGTTTTTCAAAATATTCCGTAGTCAGAGTACATAATTTTAATATACTTTTTCAAATATTAAAGTTTTAATATATAAACTGTTAGAATTATTCTTTTTACAAGGATGTGCAAGATGGGTAGTGATGAGTTACCAGACCGATTTTATGTGACGGTATGTCATTTAATATTATTTTACGTTCAATAAAATTTTGAAATAATTATATATCTATCAAATAATGTTATCTGATCCAATAGCTTACCAAATCTAATACATTGTTTTCAGGTGTCTAATTATTTGGTTTTCTTTATCGAGAATTTGTACTTGATAAACTTATGTCGTTTATTGATTATGTGATTAAATTTTATTTATGGATAATATTTTGAAAATTTATTATATTTTCTTTTAATATGTGTACATAAATAATTTAATTACAATTTAATATAATATTATTATTCACATGAAACCCGATATTACAACACATATACAATACAATTCTAATTACAAAGGATAATGTAAAATCAGTTACTTCTAAAACTATACATTATTTAGAAGTCGGAGTTTTAATGAAGGTATCTTCTTAAACACACTAATTATTTTGGGATTCTGCAATTATACATACACACAATAACTACCTCTTCATACTCGAGTTAACATCTTTACAAATATTTTTTCCCTCTCGTCCAATGTCAAATATTGAGTATCGGCTTTTCTCTATGGCTAAATTTTTCTCCAAATGACGGTGACCTGATGATCCCGAGTCAATCCATTACTTCTAAAGCTATACACTATGTAATCCATATTTTAAACTTTATCATGTCCGCACAGGGTGCGGACCGGCCACCTAGTATATATAAAGATGCAAGTCTTTAAAGTGTTACAGTTTTTTTTAGCTTCTGATGCTTCATATGTAGTAGCCTATATGACACTGCCTTATTTGAGCATCATTGTATGTTAGGTCATTTTTAAGCAAGAGGAGACATCAGTTACTTGAAATATCTATAAGTGTTTGAATTATGTAATGTATTCTTAAATCATCGATTTTTAATGAGATAAATTATGTATATCTCATCTTCGAAATTTCCAGAAGTAGCTATGTCCCATTCTTTGTCCTAAATAAAATTGGAGGACATTCATTAGAAAAAAAAATTCAGAAGAAACAAACAAGATTTTTCATCATCAATGTGAAAAAAATATTTCAATGTGATACTTTTAGATTCCATAAAATGAGGTCCAAAACTTAAACAGATAACACAACAAAGCTTGGGTAAGTCTTTAAGGATGCACAAAACTTGGATAACTTCTATGTATATAGAGTAAATCTTACATGGATTCACCATCACTACAAAATTCAGATTGTGAGAAATTACATTAGAAATCTCTTTATTTATAGTAATACATTATTTTAGACACAATATGTCGGGTTTACCAACCTATTACAACTAATATATGTTTTATTTAATGTTAAGAAAATAAATGCTTTAAAGAAAGTACAATTTTTGACAAGGAAAAATTTACATAGGAGGTGTGCCACTCGATAGCTACCTAAAGCTCAGCTTCTGATGAACTTTTGATTAAAAAACTTCTACTCCATTGTTACACAAATTGTAAAAAAGTTTTTTTTTTGTTTTAATTAATTTAACATTTTTTTTCAAAAAAAAAATTAGTATAAACATTTTAAAGGTTTTGACAAAGTTTAAACAATATCAAAATTTTATCGGTGAAACATTCTCAGATACATCTATAAATCCATCTTTATCTTCTCCGATCAAACACAAATCATCGTTCATTTAGAAAAACAAAATACAAAAATTAGTTCACAATATTCATCTTTTTAAAATCGTTTCGAATGAACCTAAAATCTAGCGAAGAGTGGAAATATTTGTAACTATTTTTACATATAGTTACAAATAGGTAACTGATCATAGTAGCTGATCCTTGAACTCCCCATCTCTGTTTTTTTTAGAGTTAACAGGTTTTGTTTCAGATATTCCTTATATATATTCAAAAAGTAACTGAAACTCATCGGATTAAACAAATAACTGATCGGATTCGACATGCAAGTGTTATCTGAATTTTTTTTTAAAAAATAATACAGATTTTTAGTTTATCAATAAGTGGTAGGAGTTAGGAGATATACCTGCCATTGATCGGTGATGATTGATTCAACTTTGATAAAAGTAGGTTATTCAATAAAAAACTATTTATTAAATTTATTAAATGTAAATTTATTTCATGTTAGTGTAGACTATATTAACCCATATATATATATTTAATAGAATAGAATAGATATTAAAAAAATATTTTTTTTTTCAAAAACAATTCAAACAAAAAAATGACTAAAAACACAAAAATAAAAATTAGATTTCTGAAAAAATGTAAAACAAAAAATATACCCACCCTTTTAAGAGCGGGTTAAAATATAGTATGAATTATAACTTTAGAGGATGATTACAATCCACGGAAGCAAGCAAATATAAACAAAGAAACATAAATATAAATGAGTTGAAAGAATCAAATAAGTTATTTAAAAAGAGAAAAAAAGACAAATCATAACCTTAGTGGATAATTATAATAAGCAGAGATAAAAGAAAATGAAGGTGGTGAGAGAGAGAGTGTAAATAAAAGATTCAATACACAAAGATTGAAAGTTATTTTTGTTTGTTAAAAGTAGCATTTTATATATTAAATTAGGTATAACTAAACTAATTCCCCCCTATATATATTAAAATATAAACATTTAAAAAGATATAATTTGTAGTTTGTACTAATTAAAAAATACCCTTTCGAGTTGTTACTTAATTAGCATAGTAATTAGTCTGACGTGGAAGCTTCATATTCAATTCAAAAAAAAATGTTGGTCCAAACTTTAGGTATTGATTTCAGTTGGAATATATTAAAACTAGGTGATAACTGGTGCCCGGCGCGAGATCAACTTTTAAAAAAAAATATGTTATATTTGAATACTATAAATAAAATTCAGTTTGTTATCAAATATTATTACTTTAAATTTGATTAGAAGTGGAAATTCGAATACTATTTGATTTAGTTTGGTACGGATTCTTATGAGTTTAGTTTGTTCGGATCTTCGTGGGTTTGGTTCTATTTTGGGTTCGGAGAACCTATTTTTTAAAAACAATCAAAATGAAAGTTCATATATACTTTAAATTTTTCAAAATCTAAAGTTAAAAATAATATATGACATATAAATATGAATAATATATTCCAAAATACTTAAAATTAACATAAAAATTAGGTTACCTTAAATAATTGGATAGGAATTAAATAGATATTTTAAGTTTTTTTGGTATTTTAAGTGTTTTTTGGTATTTTAAGTATTGTTCAGATATTTTAAACATGTACTTATAACTATTTGTATATATTTCCAAGTATTTTGAACAATCTAGAAACATCTTATATTTTTTTGCATACTCTTTTAGAAATTAAATTTTAAAATAATTATAAATATTTAAGTATATAAATCTGATTCAGACATTCCAAATATCTGAAATATTTTGGTTTGGATCGGATTCGGTTCCGGTTCTCTTTATACCAAAATTTTGAATAAATTCAGATATTTAACAAAGTTTGGTTAAAGTTGAGTACTATTTTTTATTGGATTTGGTTCAATTTTTTGGATTCAAATTTTTGCGCAACCCTATACTTTCATTATAACAAAATTGTAAACGAAAATGATGATAGATTATATTAAGTTTGGGTATTCAACAATTTAGGAAAGCAAATTTGTTATGCGCTCCATATTCTTGTTATTGATGTTTTGTTGTATCAATCTCTTATTAGATATTTTAATAATTTTAATTAATAAAATGTTACACTTGTAGAGTAATCAATTGTTTCTAAATTAATATATAGGAGATAGAATAATCACATAAATAAATAAAAAATACCTCTTGTTTATTTACAATATTCTTAAGGTAAATAAATCAAAATAATTATTTTATTTATTTTATATGGTATATAATTAATTTTCGATGATATTGACATAAATATATAGTATATTTGAATAAAATATTTATTATTGAGACTTATTACTCATATGGTTTTATTAATATTTTATGTAAAAGAAACCAAACCATTAATCTCAAAACTTTTGATGTGATATTTTCCGATTAAATATTTCAGAATAAAAATATTAAGGTCTTAATCATGTTTCAATGCGAATTTCAAAATTAACATATGCATGTATTTTAAATGGTACATAGTTTTATTTAAATCATATTAATATATATATATATTGTTTAATGTGAAATTTTTATTACAAAAGAATTCATATTAATATGATTTTATTATCATTTGTTTTTTGTTATACCAAAAAATTATGCCATTGATCACAAAATAAATTAATCTATAGTCATTTTAAGAATTCAAAACATAACATATAAGAAATAAGAAACTAAGTTTTTTCTATTATATGGTAACTTTGATTGTTTAATTTCTTTTATTAATATAAAACTAAATATATATATATATATATATATATATATATATATATATATATATATATATATATATATATATATATATATATATATATATATATATATATATATATATATAATTGTTGTCAAATTTTATTATTTATAATCATTAATTGTCATAAATATGTAATCATATTAGGTAATTTTGTAGCTTTTATTTAAGGAAAAACACATGCTTCTAATATTTTTAGTTAATACTCCCTCTGTTTCATATTAAGTGTCACTTTAGCTGATTTTTTTTAGTTTCATAATAAGTGTCATTCTACCATACCAATGCAATTTTTATAAACTTTCAGCTCAAAATTAATTGTAAATGCATTGATCTTATAAATAAACCTATTTATCTAAAATACTATTGGTTTCATATGTTATATTACTGAAAATATAAATGCATTTTAATGAGTTTCTTAATATGTGTGAAAAGAGGTTGAGTGACACTCTTTGTGAAACGGAGGGAGTATAATGTTGGTAGGACCAACATTTTTTTTCAATTGATTTTTAACCTGCCACATAGGATAAATTGACATCTAATTAAGTGACAACTCAACAAGGTTCTTTTGTAATTAAGAAAAAATTAAATAGGGTGTATAAAATATACAATTTGAGTTGATTTTGATTTTTTAATGAGGTTTTAGATGATTTCAATAAGTTGCAGAAATTTATGTGGTTTTTGTTAAACCTCTCTAATATATCACATAAAACCATGAGATTTGAGTTTTATTTTTTTAAACTAAGAAAATATAACCAAACACTCTAAAGTCACCTGAAAAATTTATAACTTCACATCTTAAAATATTTTCAATAACAGTGGATTTCAGAGTACTTTACAAAATGTCAAGTTCAATAACAGCGGATTTTAAATGAGTTTATAAAATTTATGTTTGAATAACAGTGAATTTGTCACTTTAATATAAATCACATAAAACTCTCAGTTGAATACATACCCTTAAGGTTACAACTTTTTAAATGTTTCTCTATTAATACACAGGGGATTGTACTTAGGGTTAATATATATATATATATATATATATATATATATATATATATATATATATATATATATATATATATATCTTTGTGAATTACATTAAAGATACAAATACATTCGACTAAATTGGAAAATTACCTTAAATAAAAGCTACGGAATTACATAATATGATTAATATATATATATATATATATATATCAAATTTAATGTTTATGAATAATAAAGATTTGATAACATTTTTTATCCTCCACACTTTTTGTTTAATTTTACATTATTAAAAGAAATTAAATAATCAAATTAATCATATTATAAAAAAAAATATATTTTTTCATATATGTTATAGTTTGAATTTTTAAAAATGATTATAAATGTTATGATCAATGGTAACATATTTTAGTTCAACCCATCATTTTTATAATGGGAGTTGAACAATTTTAATGAATAACTAAATGGACCATGTATATAGTAGAATGTGTTTGGTTTAAAAATTGTTGCATACCCAAAATAATATAAACCATCACCACTTTCGTTTAAAATTTTGCTACAGTAAAATATATAAGGTTGTGCAATCCAAATAAATGAACCAAATACAATCCGAAAAGTATTGCAGAACTAACCAAAAATTGGTTAGGTATCAAACCGGATTCAAATTTTATTATTTAAATGAAATTTGAAATTTATTGATCAATGTAAGAGAATAGGCATATACATGAAACTAGCCTATAAAGATTTCCAAGGCAGAAAAACTATAAAGGGTGTGTTTGTATTCTCCTAAGTAGTGTCTGAGACCGCAAACCAACACTGCATCAGTCCAGAATACTTATGGTCTGCCTTGTACCGAAGTGATAAGATCCTGTTTCTCAAAGCCTTATCAACGATGCGCACTACTTGATTCGCCGAATGGGAACCAGACTGATGCCTCCTCTCGTTTCTTTCCCTCCAGATGTGGTATATGGCGGTTTGAAAAGCCATTTTCAGTAGGATCTTATCAAGTTCCTGCAGGTCATTAGCAGTCACAAAATGAAGCATAGTTGACCAGTCTGGGTCAGTTCAAAATTTTGGTATCTGGAGAACTTGAACCGAACCCGACACCGAAATATTTCAGGTATCCGAGTGTATTCGAACCAGATTTATGTACTTAAATATATTAGTTATTTTAAAAATTAATATCTAAAAGAATATACAAAATACATAAGATGTTTAAATTGTCCAAAATACTTAGATATATATGAAAATAGTTAAAAGTACATGTTTAAAATAGATAAACGATACTCAAAATATCAAATATTAAAAATATCTATTGATTTTAATCCAAATATTTAAGCTAAACCAATTTTATGTTAAGTTTTAGTATTTTGACATACATTTTTCAAATTTAAATGTTATATATTGTTTTGATTTTGAGAAATTTAAAGTATATATAAACTTTGATCTTCTTAAAAAATTAAGTTGATTATCTGAACATAAACTCAAAATCGAACTTGCAAAGATTCGAAATAAATCCGCAAAGATCCAAACTGAACATAACCTAACCGAACCAAATGGTACGTGAATACACATCTCTAATCAAACGTAAATAGGTTATGGATAACAAAATATATATTGTTTATAATTTTAAATATAACATCTTTTTAAAAACAAATCACTCCACGCAGGACGTGGATCATCATCTAGTATTATACTATAAGAATATGAATAAAAATTACCTAAAATATAAAAAAATATTTATATTGAAAAAATAAATTTCTCTTAAACTACTTATAATATGAAACAAAAGGGAATAGTTAATATGTTTATCCCATCATGTACAAAAATATGAATACTTACCAGCCAGATTCCCGTCCTCTGGGATCAAAAACTTATTCAAGAAGCTACATAAATGATTGAGCAAAAGAAAGCTCTTTAATACCTTTAGTGAAATGTTTAAGCGAAGAAGAAATTCCAGTGACATTTCTTGTAATTAATATACGCCGACAATCTAAAGTCAAATTCCTTTTCTTTTTTTGATATCGAAAAAAGACCATTCTATTACTCAAACTTGAGATTATCTGGTTAACTTGATCGGAATTAAAAAAACCAATAAAATATAGCTCTCTATGAAAAGTTCATCCAAAGTTAATTCTAAGTGATGATTCTTTATACCTCTGATGAAATGTTTCTCTCGTGTAGATGATCTGTGTCACTGTATATTATCTTGTAACACCACTTTTATGTAATTTTTTTTTTTGAATTAATCATGGAAATTCTGACTCCACAGAAGTGGTCCAAACTAGTCACATGTTGGTCATCTATTTCTGTTAATTCTCCAGTGGCCGGGATTCAAATTCAGGTGGCAGTATTCAAAACCGTGAAACCTTTATCACTAGAGCTAAAAGCTCATGTTCTTATGTAATATCTTAAAGCCCTTGTCTATTCCTTACACATGTTTTCGAGAGATGAGTTTGCTTAGCATCAATAAAATTGTTTTAATAGTCTACTAGGGTCGGTCCGCTCTATGGACGGGAAGTTATAATAAAAATTATTTTTATATGAATTTATATTAATTTTATGAAGCATTTGAAAACAAAACATTGCGAATTGAAAATGATATTATAAGCAAATAAATAATAATAAGAATTCTGAGACCATATTGTTATTTTTAATAATTTTTTTTGTTTATTAAAGTGACAACAATCTTTATTATCCTCTATGTTTCAGAAAATACAAAATTAGCAAAAAATATTTAGAAAATATAATAATACATCTATTTTTATTATTTTATTTCACTATGACATAATAAATAAAATATAAAGTTTATATTACTATATTTAATTTCATTCAAATAGTTTCAAGTTTTAAAAAAAAATTAGACTAATTAAATTGATCATGATAATAAATAATTCTAACTCCAAGCAAAATCAGTTAAAATATAATACAATTTGATAAAATAATTAAATGTGAATTTTAAAATACGATATAAATAGTTCTATAATATCATAATTAATAATCTTTTTCTAATTTAACAGGAAATGGTGTTTAGGATATATTTGTCTCAGATCATAATTTTATCTGGAATGAAATATAAATTAAATTATAGTGTTTTACTGTTTATGTTTTCTAACTTATTATAGCTTTTGTTGAAATTAGTTTAAGAGAAAATTATTTGGTATAAATTTTTCTCATGCTGGAGTGGTCTGAAGCACCATGTTGCGTGAATATCATCTGTCCAGCAGGCTGACCCGCAAAATCTTACATATAGCAGGATGGGTATGGGCAGCCATTCGGAGATCGTGGCCCGCACAGAACTAATCCGCCATGACCCGTTTAAAGATAATCTCGCTGCGGTCAAGGACGTACGGGAAAACCTATTTGTCATCTCTAGTATAGATTATGTCTTTAAACTGAACATTTGAACTAATTATGTGTGGTTGCATATTAGTAATGTGAAACTGAAAATGCTAAACTCTTGATGAAACATTTCATAGGTACAAATAATTCAAAATAACAACCAGGCAGTAGTAGACAAGTAGCATGTCGAAGTTGAAGTTGTTTACTGAGATTAAAATAAAGTTATATACTGGATTTGATTAGAAATTTTTTAGTGTTTTTAAAACCAGATCGACCCGATGGTTAGACCGAGTTTAACCATGAACCGGATAAATAGTCAGGTTGGTTATAGTAATTGGATCGACCATGAACAGATCTTGTAGTCGGATTGGATCTCAAAGTTATTAATCTAATAAAAGCTACTAAAACTATTAAAAATTTATAAATCATCCATATAAATCTAAATTAGTTTATATTTATAAAATTTTATGTTTAAATTTAGTTATACATTAATTATGTATCATATTTACTAACTTATTTTTAAATTTATATACTAAAAATATATTAAAAAAACAGATTATTGAATCAGGTTTGACCGGTCGAACCATATTGAACCATGGCCTAAAAAATCCGTTTCAGCTTTCGATCCGGTTTTAAAACACACTGAAAATTTGAGATTAATTTGATTAATCGTTGTTATTGCCTCTTTATTGATTGGTTGAATTTTGGCTCATTGATGCCTCAACATATCATTGTATATGTACAACAATTCAAAACAACAATGTTTGTGGTGTATCTTGGTAGAAGTTGCTTTAAGCTGCTCTTTTTGGCCAGATGAAAAAAGAGGAATATATCTTCAACTTTATTTTAAATTGAAATTAGATTAATCGTTGATTATCCTTTTGCGGAATTAATTGGTTTTTGCCTCCAAAAATTTTTAGTTAACAAAAAACATATCAAACAACTAATAAATTATAATTAATTTCAGATTCAGATTTATGGGATGGGAGAAAAAAGCAATTGAAGTGCGGAAACAAAGGATAAGAAAAAAGCTAGTCCACTGAAAGTTGGAGCAAATGGACAAAAGAATGTTGTGATTATCCTTCTAACATAAAACCTTTTGAGAATATATGCGATTTGTGAATGAAACTTGTCATCATGATCAAAAGAAATATACTAAAATAATTCTTAATGTAAAAATAGATAAAATCACCAATAATTAAGCAAAAGTTTCGAAAGTGAGAAGTGGGCACAAAAGTGTACATGTTTGGTTACAATCAAAGAATCCAACACAAAATCAAAGTTCTCAAGATGCTCCATATAGCATATATAACCTCCATTTTCTTAAGAGCCAATAAATCCTTATAAGATAAATAAAACATTTTATTCCATTTGCTTTTGCTAACAATTTTTTTTTTTGTTTTTTCTCTTTTTGGGACCATCGACCCACACTCTTTGAAGCTCCAACATACAATGAGGCTAAAGTCTACAGTAATTACAAACTTTTCTAGCCGAGTCACTTCAATCTATTCCAATCTTGAAGTTTTGTTTTCAGCATCAAAGTCACTGATTTATTTTCTTTTTGGTCAACAAAGTCACTGATTTTGATGATTTATTTTCTAGAAATTGTGACATTTGTTACTTGTAATAAAAATAAATGATTAGTTCAATTAAACGTAGATTATTTTGAGTAAATTAGAGGGGTCGCTGACCAGCTCAAATCATACGTTATAAATTGACGAATCTGCAGAAATTATGTGGAATCTACTAGCTAATAACCAAACATGTCAAATGAGAATAAATTATATATTTACGACCAGTTTATATAACGGTAACAAGTGGTTTAAATTTAAGTTTTGGCTAATAGTAATACTCCTTCGGTTTCATAAAAATTGTCACTTTTAACATTTTTTATTTGTTACATAAAAAATGTTTTTAGAATTCAATATACTTGTTTTGACATAGTGCCAATTCTCCATAAACATTATGTACCCTAAGCCCTAACCAATTTCAGTTTTTAAACTAGCCAGATAGCAATCTCAGGAAAGGAAAATTTCTAAGAAATTACTTTAGAAATTGAAAAAAATAGGAGCAGTCTTTACCATTGGAATGGCACCTAAAGACATATGTTTGGAAACAACCATTTCATTACTCAGCAAAACAAAAAAGAAAAGAGAACAAAATTAATTAATGATTTTCATTAACACTTTCTTTTTTTCATTAACACTTTCGCAAATGTATCATAGTCGTTTCATGAGTTTTAAATGAAATTCTTTTTACTGACATTCTATTTCAGATGCTCTGAAGCATCTGACTTTTTTTGGAACTAGCTTTGTATCCTTGAAAGCTCAAACAATCATAATATAAAACTATCATGTGGTTTGATTGAGAAGATCTTCTAACGTGAAATAAACATGAAATGGTCAGAAACATCAATGGCTTCAGAATCCACCATAATGTATGTTCATTACTTGGATAGAGGAGAACTGGAAAAAAAATATTTTATCTTTAACAAACATGGGCAAAATATCTTTTGACTATAATGAGATGAGAGAAAGTGGTGGGTACATAAGAAGATGCGCAGACATAGCCAGTGGCCACATACTAAATTCAAGAAGAATACACATATGCATCATACAACAGTTGAATTACAAACATATATATACAATCAAGAATGACACTATATATTATAAATTTATAACAAGAATAAAAGTAAGTCTAGTGGTGCCAATCTGTAATCTGTACATAGTTGTAGCTGTGCCTTATTTTATGCACTGCCTCAGTGAATATATTAGACATGGGTGTCGTGTGTGTTTTAAATCAATGGAATCCAACTGTACACGCATAACAAATATATATTAGTATAGTACTTATAGATAATCAAGGAATTTGATGGTTACATTACAAACTGTAAATTTTTAAATCAAGCTTAAATTGTTACAAAATGATTGTTTTGACATTTCATCGCTGGTATGCAATATGGAAAAAAGCAAATACAGAAAACAAAATTAAATGTCAAAATTATTAGCAATTGGTAAAAGTGTTAGGTTTTCAAAATATTTGTATTTGATATGATGTGTTAATGTTTTTGTGTTTTAGAACACAAAGCATGATTTTATAGTCTTTGTGAATCTAATCATTATGCCTAACAAAGCATGGTGTATTAATTTAGCTAAATTCTGATAGAGCTCAATATACTCCACAACTTGACTTTCGCGGGTTAAAACTCTCACCTCACAGAATACTAGCTGAAGTTATTATTTGCAGAAATTTTTGAGGTTTAACTTAGCTACTTAGATCATACTCTATTTATAAAGGACATAAACAACGATCATAAATGACATGTTTTTATGCAATCACTTATTTTTTTCAACCAAAAAAATTGCTCTACTAAGACATAATGCAGAGAAAATATCATGTCTTTTTTTTAATCAAATATCAGTCTAAATAGATATCATAAAAGAAATTGTGGAAATAAAGGTTATGGGTTTTGCGATATAATATTTATATCAGATACAAGAGACCTCATCCCTAGAAACTCTTTCGATCCAAAAAGAAAACTTAATATACTCTTTAGGGTCGTGAATTTGATGTGTGTGTTGACTTTTTTAATTTTTCGTCAAAAGGCCGTTCTATTACCCATGCTTGAAGTGGTCTGAGTAACCAGACCGGAATAAAACAACCAATAAAATTAAATTCTCTACGAAAAGATCTAGCAGTCTTAGCAAGAAAATCAGAAAACTGATTGTGGGCTCGTGGAACGTGTGTGATGGTGAAATCCGGGAAACAAATCTTCAGTGTCTCTATCCTCTCCAATTCCGTTGCAAAGCTCGGCCAAGCTTGAGGTTCCTTGATCATTGCAATCATCTCTTTGCAATCTGTCCCGAAGTTCTGGCAGGATGAGTATTGAAGCATGTTCTCCATCGCCTATCGTAGCGCTTCTACTTCTGAATGCAAAGCTGATTCGCGTCTGAATAGATTTCGAGCTCCCATCAGTTGTGCTTGACCATCATTGTCTTGATGTGTGTGTTGATTAAGAGGCTAAAACATGCACATATAATATATATATCTTAAAAAAACTAAGTTGAGCGTTCTAAGTTGGTAATGGTTAACGAACGGACTTAAAAATTCCACTAATTTCAGTCTATTTTTAGCCAAAGTATTGGACATGTGGACAATTCATGCCATGGTCAGGAGAGGATGTTTCTCTTCGTTTTATGTCCTGGCTGAGGGATTCATATCTCTTTGGCAGTTTAGGAGGTTCGGACCAAAGCTCTAATCCACTCAAGCTCAAAGTCACATCTTATAATATTATTGACACAATGATCAGGGTCATTTCCAGTTGAGCTAATGACCTCTGGTTCTTGGACTTCTTTTCAGATCAAGGCTATCGTTTCTTCACTAAACTGGATGTATATGATCTTCTACCACATTTAGTCAAGTGATTGATTTCCACTAAAAGTCCTTCAAAAGCCTGATCGAAGGGATCCATTTACAAGTCGGATTTTTGATACATCACATATCTCATACTGCTGAAAATTGCACTCATTTGTCTTAATCAGTCTGAGGTGTGGTTGTGAGGATCAGATCTTTGGAAGCTCCATAATAAATGGAACTTTTAAGTATTGCCGGACCAATTTACTTCATCTTAGGGTGTTGACTTACCTTTCGGTTTGGTTTTGAGTCCATGTTAGGCGAAACGATCTTCAAACTCATCATCTATATGTGCATTTCCAACAAGGAATTCTATTTTGAGGGTGGATAATCCTCATATTAGGATTTGAGGGATGATTTTTTCTAATAATAAAAACTCTAAATAAATCTTCAAAGTTTTATGTAATTTGCATTTAGTCCTTATTTTAATATTAATTAATTATAGACATTAAATTTATATTGATAAATGATAAATACACTTACTAAAACGATTAAACACAGTTGTTTAAGTAAATGTATTATAATACAAAATTACATAAAATAATAATAAAGCACACATTAATTCATAAAATATATATAAAAAAATACAAATTACTCATCTATGGATACTTTGGTTTCAGCAAATGAGAAATCCCCAGTTTCTTAACGAAAATGCATCAAGTAGAGAAAAAATTACAAGATGGTCCAATTGCATGTACAAAATCAGGAAAACTAGTCTTGAAAAATGTAGCATAAAAATAAAATATTGCTAATAAGTTTATGCTCTAACTATAATAATCATACGTTTGATTCTATTCGATCTAAACAAGCAAGAATCAATAAAGAAAATGAAAGAGCAACAACAAACTCCTATTACACCAACTATTTATAATCAATATTTTGGTGATCTTAGAGGTTAAGGATCAAATTTACCTGATTATTAACATCAATATATGGATTTTACTTTCTGTAATATTATGTGTTTTTGTAATCTTATGTTCTTGTATTTTTATTCTTTAGTTTGCAATATATTTCTCAATGTAATATAATTATTGTGCCAAATAGTAATTTCATTTTAAATAATATATTTTATATTAATAATTTTTAATTTTATTTTAACATATTTATATAATATATGTTGTAATAGTATATATAATATTTGAAAGTTTAGGTAAAATATAGTTATAAAGATTAAAGTGATAAGAATATTGATATTTATATAATTATATGTGAGTTATAAAATTATAAAGACCAAAATAAAAGGTAAATAGTGTTATCAAAGCTTGGATAGTTCACTATTCAAGTCTTAAAATTTAAAGGTTGAAAGATTTATAAAACTAATAATTTCGTAAGGTGTACCTCGCTACTCTTTTATTACTTGGCTAGCTATGAAGAATGGACTTTCTACTGGAGATCGTATGAGACAGTGGGGATGACTCAAGGCTGTGAACTGTGTGGTGAAAGGGATGAGACAAGAGATCATCTATTTTTCACTTGTTCATATTCTTACACTGTTTGGGAGAGCACTGCTCGTAAGCTGATGGGTGCTGGCATCAATCCAGACTGGCAGTGGACAGTATAGCGCTTGCAGAGAATGGGCAAAAAAAGAGTGGACGCTTGCATAGCTCGACTCCTCTTTCAGACGCTAATATACCACATATGGCGAAAGAGAAATGTAAGGTGCCACCAGCTACCTTGAAAATCCATAGATAAGATGCGTAGACTCGTTCACAAAGCAATGAGAACTAGGGATTTTTTCTCTCAAGTACCGGCCAGAGCACAAGCTAGGAAGAATGTTAAGGAGATGGCTTGAAATCACACTTTGACCTTCTCTTTCTTAGATAGCATTACAGCATATATATATATATATATATATAATCTTTCAGTAGGTTTTTCCTCTTTGTAAATAACAAATTTTTTTGATAGGATCAATAAATTTGAAATTTGATAAAGAAAACCAATATTTTCAAAACTTGAAAGTTCGAGAGTTTAAGAACTTGTTGTAGATGCTCTAAGAAAAGTTTGTGCTGTCTTCCATCTCCAAAATTCCAAACTCAAGAAAATCAATATCTTTTATTTAACAATGTCTTTTATACGTTTCTCGAGTTTATTTTGATTACTTCTTAGTCCTTGAGTTGTGAGATTTGTCTCGTCATGTTTTCTAATTATCAAAGGTGTATATGCATCACTTTAAACTAGTGAAGATATGCTTGATATATGTTGTTCCATATGGATTGATATATAAGGATTTGAAATTTGTTAAATGATTTCCTAATTTAAGGCCGATTAAAAACTTATTTATTTGTTAAAAGTTCGTCCATGTCTTAAATTAGAATATAATCGTATAACTATGAGCCTATGTTATATATTTTTCTTAAAAGAAGCCTAGAGTCTATGTTATATAGGCATCATTTAACAAAAGTATACAAGCACAAAGGTCTGGTAGTTAGTAGTTACCAACATTTGTAGCAAACTCTAGTTATGATCAATACGTAAAAATGTCATTTTTTGGTAAAAAATGTCTTACTATATTTAGATCCTCAAAATTGTCAAAAAATAGATTCTGAAAAATGCAAAAAAATATTATTTAAAATTTCAAATAGTCTTATAGTTGTAACGGTAATTTAACATTGTAATCATACTTCATAACTTTTTTTCTGAATAACCCGATGTATTCAGTCGCGGAGCCAGCCGAGTCTGTGTGGAGGGTCATATTCATAACGATATATACTGCATGGGTCAATATACCAAAAATTTGCAATATTTTTCTAATTTTTAATAAAAATACATGTAAATGTTTTTAATTATAAAAATTTACCTGGGTCATTTGACCACCCTCCTAACTACCTTCCTCGGCAACTGGATGTATCTTGACTCCCAGCGTAGATCTATACTAACGGCGAGTGTCTGTAGCAGCCTACATCATTGGTCGGAGTACATCTCGATCATTAGAAGCTCGAGGAGCCCCGTATGTCAAATTTACCCTAGTGACCAGCAGGATTCGAACCGGATCCGTATTAGAGCCAAAACTCCCCTAAGACCACTGTATTCCCTCAAAATTAACTGTCAGTTTTAACAACATTCACTTCCTAACATTTTTAATTTTATAGTGTTTAAGAAGATATTTACGTGATCTTTTGTTGGCGACTTTACATGCATGTTATTTATAACTAGGTGTTTGGTCCGCACATGCGGGCATAATCTTTACAAAATATTTATTAGTTTAAATCAAATATCAAATTATTTATATTCGATAAAATTTTCATGAAAAACACTGAAATATTAAAAATATTTTAGAAAATATCTTTATGCAAATGTTTTAACTTGATTAATATTTTATTATAATCTTTTGCATATCTTAATTTTAAAATATTATTTTAAGATAACAAAACAATATAAAAAATTATCTTTTTTAAATATTATATTATTAATATAAAAATTGTTTTCAATTATATTTTATATATAAATATAAATTCATTAAGATCACAACACAATATGTAAAAAAATTATCTCTTTTAAATGATATTATTCACATTAATTCGTTTTTAATTTTATAATAAAAAGATATAAAAATTCATTAAGGATAACAATGACATTAACATGTCTAAATTTTAACGTGAGAGCTCTGTTGCAAAAAATTACTTACAAATAATAGTATTGATGGCTATTATCAATTATCATATTAAAAAAAATCGTATATACTCGTACTCTTGGAACATTTGATTTGCTAAAGTTGTACTCTTCGAACATACTGTGAGATAAAGTAAAATTCAGCTGCCACCAATATCTGCAGTTATTTTACAGACCTACAATATATCTAATACACGTCATACAATTGTCTCTTCAGATCTCTTCTAACTTGGCTTGTTTTCACAAACCCACTTCCTTTAAAAGTTGTTAGGCTTGGATTGGATGCGCTAATCAACTTTTGATCCATTTTATAAACAAACTAGGGTCGGTCTGCCCTTCGGACGGGATGTAGAAAAAAATATTTTTAATTTTATTAAATTTGTGAAAATTTGAAAACAATGTAAATAGGATTATGAAAATATTTAATATAAGTTTTTATTATTTAAAAATCTACATTTCAATAAATTATGTACATATTATTGTATTGGAGAATCAAAATAAACAATGCTATCTTGATAAGTATTTCTTTTTTTTTTCTTTGTTTTTTGGTCTCCATCAAATCATTTTGGTTAATTTCTAAGGTTTAAGAACCATATCTTAAGATTCTTGTGATATGGTTTAATATTTTATTCTGATATTGCACATTGCATGATACGGCAAGTATTCATTGATAATCTCAAATTTTGCATTACAGTAATTCCACTGATAGATCCCGTTTACATTGTAAATATCACAATGAAATGACATAAAGTATGTTTAGAATTAAAGAATCAAACTGAGAAGATTATGTAAGGTCAATCTCCACATAAGATACTCGAAAACAAATAAACTAACAAATCGTAATTGCCCCTCAAGAACTTGACTTTATCGAATCAAGATGTTCACCTATCTTTTCGGAGTAAGTCCAATCTGAGACAGTATTTCACTTTGTACCAATTGCTAATCAAACATGTTCTAATAAATTTTTGTAAAACAACTATGAATTTCCGTTCATTGCAGAAATGGAAGGAACAACGTAAATTAAGTCGTCCACTGACCTACAACCTGAATGTATCACTATTGATGTTTGAATTATATCAGACGATTGTGTTTCAGATATGTAAATAGCTGTCAAGGTTTTTTTAATTAAAATGGAAATAACATTGTGTCAAGTTTGAGATTGGTTGCAGGAAATTTATTTATTTTTTAAAACAAACATGGAAAACAAAAACAAAAACAAAGAGAAAAAAAGAAAGAGTAATAGTGGCAATGATGAGTTGATATACTTCCAACTTTCATTGCTGGGTGGTGTTGGTTGACCCACTGCCATCACTTTTGTAGCCGAATCTACAGACTCACTTGCAAAAACAGGTGGCTGCTCACTTTGATATACCACTTGTGGAGCTGTGTTTCTGCTTTCACTCCGAAGCAAGTTTTTCTTTGAGAGATTAACCCCATCGAGACCGTTATCTCAACAAAGCTTAGACCCCTACAGGAATCTTCCCATCCACATCTTCAGTAATTGCAGACATCATGAAGGTCTGGTGGTAGATACATATATTGTAGGGTGTCAACCGAATCTGAAAGGGTCATTAAATTGTATTGCTCAAAACACTATATTTTTCTCAGATTTAAGAACCAATTTTGTTAAAAACAAAACGATTGTAATCTAAAACCATATACAGTACATGCAAAAAAACTGCTCAGCGTTAATCTGTTCCCATTAACCATCAGAGGAACAGTTCTATGAAGATATGCATAGAACAGCTGGGCAATGTTGACAGCAGGTCGCCTGAATAATATAACACAACTACTATCAGAAGAGACAAAAGACATAAAGAAAAAAAGACGAAAAGACGAAAGCACGCAACCGAAGCATTGCTCTGATTTTTTTTTTTGAACGGTTCGTCTCAGTCATCACTCTGAAACTCCATTGTTGGGTTTGATCTAGACAATGGAAGAAATTCTCAATAATAATCTTTGCCTCTGAAATATATAAGCGAGAATGATATCAATTCCTTAAAACTTGAAGCCGTATGAAAGACTCTATTATTGTAAAACAATAGGATATAATCAATAACACAAATAACACTTACATAACCAAAAAAAAAGAGATCATGCAAGAAGTATAGAAAAGAAAAACTGGTTTTTGAATGCTCTTATCTTATATGATTATTAGGATTATGAGAATGATGTTTACATGATGAAAAGTAACTTTTTATAGCTATAGATTCACTGCCTTGTACAGAGAGAAGATACATTGAAGGAGGAAACTTGCTATGCGTGAGTTGAATGAGTTAAGACAGTCGTTAATGACGATGAATGAAAGCATCCATTAACGATTTCTAGGAAAGAATTTTTAGCTGATGGAAGAGATACATGGAGATCCTCCATCGTGGTATTTGGAGATCGCAGAGGATTGTGAACCCTAAAAATTTAGTTTGGAGACGATGGAGAGGACATTGTTCAAAATAAAAAACGATAAGCCTAACATGAACCCAAAAGCGAAGTCCACAAAATGACCAAACCAAATATAAACAATAAATCCCAAGAAACTGCAGATTAAACGAAATGTTGTGTTTTGCTCATTTGGGACACGTGTCAGCACAGGAGAATTCGACTTTGTGACATGGATCTAATGTGGATAGCTTAGGAAAGATTCAAAGTCTATTATATATATCGCAAATGCAAATCTAAAACATAAACCAAAAAACCGTACAAAACTTAATAATCTATATCGCAAGTAATATATATGTATATATATATCCGGGTCGAACTTAGTATGTGATAAAATAAAGATATAAGAACATTAAACTAAATAATTCAAAACATATATGTACTGGTAAGCAACCATGAAGATAAATAGGTGTGTGTAATGCAGATGGATTCTATTTACGACAGATTAAAATAGAATAAGGTGGTAACAAATAGCATATATATTTATATAGACATATAAACTTTTGGGAAGATAAGACAATAAATATATAATGATCTAGCGGTTCCTAGACCTTACTAATCATCAAACAACCCGGGTTCAAGGCTTGAGAAAAGTGTTTTTGCTCTTTTTGTGTTTTAGCTACATGGGACACGTGTCGCGACGCCATGAAGCGATTTTTTGACATGACATCCTATGTGGATAGCCTAGGACTATTTACGACAGTTTAAAATAGAATAAGGTGAAAGCAAATAGCATATCTATTTTTATAGACATATAAGCTTTTGGGAAGATAAGATAATAAATATATAATGATCTAGCGGTTCCTAGACCTTACTAATCATCAAACAACCCGGGTTCGGAGCTTGAGAAGAGTGTTTTTGTTTTTTTTTTGCGTTTTAGCTACATGGAACACGTGTTGCGACGCCATGAAGCGTCTTTTTGACATGGCATCCTATGTGGATAGCCTAGGAAAGATTCAAAGTCTATTTTATATAAATAGATAAGTAAACGGATTCATTGAAATCTAGGAAAAGTCTGCGAATGTTTATCTTTTTCTGTTTTTTTTTAAGTTATAATGTTTTCATCTCTGAGTTTTTCTATGGGAGTTTATATTATATATGGAAAGATTAACTTTATTTTTGCTCTAAAATTGGAAACTTAACCACTTGATGGTGGTCTAGTGGTACGCGGACTTTAATTTGCTTAGTAACCCATGTTTGAAGACACTTCACTACACTTCATCAAGTAGTCATGGCAATATAGGTCTGTTGCTTAAGACCTACTCCTTTCATTCCATATTATAAGCTGTTTTGTTCAAAGCACAAAAATTAAAAAAAAATTAACTTTTTAAAAGATAACATCATTAATAATATAACTATTAAATAAATTAACCAATCATAAATAATACATTAAAATACTATTGGTCAAACATTTTTCTATGAAGTTAAAGTACTTAAAAAAACATGTTATATTTTGAAACATTAATATTTTTAAAGACATCTTATATTATGAAACATATAGAGTATTTGAATACTTAGAGAGAAAGTTCATCCATGAACTGCACTATTCAATGGAAATTAGTTTGGACGATTCTTCCATAAGTTTGGAATATTTTTAAATTAATAAAAAAAAATTACAGCTTAATCTCTATGCTTCACTTAAAAATAAAGTAAGACTCTTTTTCTCGCGTTTTTTGGATTTGGTTATCTTTTCTCATCGCTGTTTGTGGTGATGGGGGTTTCGCCTAATCCTATTTTACTCTATCTTTTGGTTCGCTGATGGAAGTAGCACTTCTGTCTTTGGGTCAGCTAGGTTCTTGGAATTTCTTTTCAGCAGTAGATATAGTCGACATGACCTTATTTTGCTTCGACAGATTTACTAATGAAAGGTTATTTATTTTGTCGCTTAATGAGGGAGATTTAAGATTAGGATTATTCCAGTCAAGATAAACCGGATTGTGATGTTTGATATGTATTTCTGGTGTTGTTTTTTTTTCAGCTGTCAAATTAAGAAAAAACACTTAAAATTTATTAATCTAAAGACCTTTTTAGAAAAGCCAATTCTATTACCAAATAGTTTCAATTTGAAATGTTAATTCTTTTTTTTTTCTTTTTCTCATGATCACCAAATAATTGCTAGCTACCAGTAAAATAAAGTAAGAGTTTGATTGACTGTATTAAATATACTTAGCTATATTTTCTACCCAAGATATTTTTGACCAACGCCATTAAATTTCTTTAGAGATATTATATCTACATATTCTATAACCTTAGAAATACCATTTTAAGAGATAGGTTTTTTATAAATGCTATTAAGGAACTTTACAAATCTTTAAAATTATTTTATAAAGGTAGCTTTAAAACTTCATAAATGATTTATAATATTTCGTACAAATTTATAAATCTTTGATAATGTTTCTTATAAAACTAATTAAATGTATTTTATAAACTGACTTGTGAACGATTATGTACAAAAAAAATTTATGAAAACATATAAAATGTATTTTAGAAATGGACAATAAACAATGGTTTATTCAAAAAAAATATAGTATCAAAATTTTAGTATTGAGATTCAGTCAATTATATATATATATATATATATATATATATATATATATATATATATATATATATTACTTTTTGTTTATTATTTGTTTTGTATAACATTCAAATTTCACATGCATGTTCAGAACCAAATTAGTGATCTTTAATACTGGTTTAATTATGGCTTATGAATCTGAAAATTATATGGTTATGCGTCTGAAACATATATAAAACTTAAGATCGCACAAAAGATTGAGAAGTAATTTCTAGAATTAAAAAAACAGGTGATCATACTTGTTTATAGTCTAATATTGATCGGCTTTATTGTTGTATCGTTGCCTGTATGAAGTTGTAAAAAACAATAAAAAAATAGATGAACAAAAATCTATGGTAGTTAGGGTTAATTCACAAATTTTACAAACAAATTATGGAGAGCGGTTGGAAGTTATAAAAGATTCTGATTGTTGTTTTTCTTAGAGTGTTGAAATCATCATTGTCGAACCATTGAACTTGGGACTTTGTAATAAATTGTTATAGTTTCCAAATATGAATTTTAAAATAATAAACACTCGCCAAAAATTTGCTCGAGTAAGTTGCGCTGCGTAGATACATATATAAAAATTGGTGCACATTACATCTTCTTATTGGATCTTGTTGTTGTAGAATTAAATATTTTGTATATATATCATATATGTTCGTGAGTGTGTGGGTTACAAATACATGTGGAGAAGACTAAGGTTACACATATC
The DNA here is from genome assembly GCA_026261945.1 of Hirschfeldia incana. Lineage (NCBI taxonomy): Eukaryota > Viridiplantae > Streptophyta > Magnoliopsida > Brassicales > Brassicaceae > Hirschfeldia > Hirschfeldia incana. Next base: position 2,218,664 of record JABCMI010000014.1, on the reverse strand, counting down.
ATACGTTATGTGGTCCCTTTCATGGAGCCAAAAGATGGGACAAATTAAGAGCTTAGATTTTTTTTCTAATATTTAGAGTCTAAATTGTGTCTTTAATTTCATCTCATTATGTGGTCTCTTTCATAGATCCAAAAGATGGGACAAAAGAGCTTAGATTTTCTTTAAAAAAATATTTCGAGTCTAAATCGTGTCTTTAATTTCATCTCGATGACCCATCTTCAACTTAGACTTAGTTCTATTTGCCCCATTTCTCTGTCCTAGGCCAACCTTTACACGCACACACACAAAACACATACACGTATGTTTTATATATATACATACTATCAAATGTGTTATAATTTTTCTTTTATATGGTTCCCATAAATCGTCGTAGAAATAATATTTCTATCTTTTTCTCTCAGGCACTTTTACCAAAGGAACTCTTTACTCTCCGGTCTTTTGAGTGTTTGCAAAGTTGACCTTCCATTTTTGGTTAAAAGTTCACCAACTTTTGTACTGCAATTTCGAATTTTTACCGCTTTCGGTAGTTTCTGTTGGTTAAAAGACTCCACTGATCTTTACCTCCCGGGTTCTTCCCCCGACCTAGTCGGAGGGACCGTCTTCTCCGGCCATCCCCGCCGTGGAAGTCACCTGCCTCTGTTCCAACCGGTTAAAGCTCACTATGACGAACCGTGATTCCGAAAAGATGACGATAGCTGCATCTCCTGCTTGACGAATCTGTCGCTCCGGTGACGCTGCGGCTGGAATCTTCACACTGCTTGTGACTCCTATCACCTGTGCTTCCTCGTTACTAATCTCAACAACAACCTACTACACTCTGTAGTCTTCTAGTCTTCACAAGCGTTACTCTGTGAAAATGTCTCACCGCTACTCAAGAACCGAAAAGGGAAAAGGGAAGATGGATTCCTTCATCCAAAAGAAACCTCTGGTCCGAGTACCAGACTCTAATGTCGCGACCTCATAGAGAAAAACAAGCTTACTCTCATTGGTAGAGTCACAAATCCTGCTATTCAGAAAACCAGAGCCTTGGTGGATTTCTTCTTGCAACAGTGGAATGTTGTAGGAAAAATCACTGGAAGGGACTTAGGTCCAACTATGTTCCGATTCTGCTTTGAATCTGAGAAAGATCTACAAACCATACTTGACAAAGCCCCCTTTCACTTTAAGAGGTGGATGTTGATTTTGCAGCGTTGGGAACCAATAATTTCGGATGACTTCCCAGCAAGAATCCCCTTTTGGATTAATGTACATGGAATCTCCTTGCACTACTGGAAGGATGACACAATAAAAGCCATTGGTGCTGCTCTTGGCCCAATTGCAGCCAGGGAACCAGCCAAAGCCCGCCTTCGAGTTCACATTAATGGTCTTGAACTGCTGATCATGAAGATGGACCTTGAACTCCCGCGAAAAAAGGTGGTCGAAGTGGAGTTGGACTATGAGAAACTTGACAAGCATTGCTTCTTATGCAAGTCTCTCTCTCATGAAAAAGATGACTGTCCAATGAAGCAAGATGCTGGATACATCGGTAATGGGAAAGTTGAACTAGGGATCTCTCAACGCAACACCCTAGAAAGAATTGCTGAAGGAAGAAAACGTCAGGAGGATAGATGCTACGCTCGTCTCACAGCCAACTCCCACCAACATCAAAGAGCTCGATGGACCAACACCCACCTTGACAACCACATGCAAAGCTCAAACTCTTCTCTAACCAGAGGCGACCGTTACCCTCGACAAAGCTACGAAGCCGAGGAAAACAGGAGGCGATATGATGATAGGTACCTAGAGGACAAAAGATCTGGTTCCAGAAGATTATCACCTTCTCATATCTCAAGAGACAGAGACTCGCTCAGAGGCTCTCATGACTCGTCTCTCCCTCAGGAACCTCACTTGAAGAAGCACCTCCCATCACTTTCTAAAGAAGCAGCCTCTCGGTCTAATCTCTCTTCTCCTCTTAGAGTCTTGCAGACTCCTAGGAGCCCCCTCTTTGCCCCTCCTAGGAGCCCCCTCTTTGCCCAGAGGACTTCTGAACCCAATTCAGACAATGGAAGCAAGCGCAACTCTGCTCTGAAGAGATTATCTCTCCCTCAAAGCGACGGGAAAAAATAAGCTAAGGAACGGCTGTCCTCTGCTCCTATTGAAGAGCGCCACCAGCTCAAGAAAGACTCTCTGTTTCAGTTCACAGTGAAGAACGCCTCCCTGCTATAGAGCGTTTATGTGTCCAAACTCAAAGAATAAGAAGAGAAGAGGAAGACATCACCTCTGAACCAAGTGACACTGAGAACCAAATGATTCTGCTTCCCTCGCAACGTGTAGCAACCACTGCTACTATTACTCGCCCATCGAGTTCTACTTACTTTGATTCCAACCGTCTTGGACCCTGCGATCGATCCCCTATCCGGACCCTCAGCGAAGATAGAGTTCATGTATCCCTCCGACTAGGGCATCTCTTCTCTGAAGAGGAAACTGTAGACGGTGACGGAGAGGAAGACGCTCCACAACTCATCATGAGAAGTTCTTCAACAGCACCATCGAAGGCTGCAGGGAAACGTGTCTTGGTCAGTACGCAAGGCCGTAAACGTACTAACTCCACCACTGATCAAGGAGCCGACACGAAAAAGCGAAGAATCACCAAAACAATCAACTCCCCACCTCGAAACTCTCCCAGAGCTAAAACAAAGCTACTAGCGGATGCAATCAAGCCTGGAAACAGAGCTTCAACCAGGAAGAAAAACACCTCGACCGCACCAAAAATCAAAATCGTTCCTGCGATTGCGAGGAAAGGGAAGAATTTTCCTCCCCTCCCAAATTCTCTTCCTTAGCCTGCGTAAGCTGGAATTGCCAAGGTGTCGGGAGAACCTTGACAGTCCAGCGTATACGAGAATTCCTGAAGCAACTCTCTCCAGCAGTTCTGTTCCTTATGGAAACAAAGAATCAAGATGAAGCTCTCCTACGTCTGTTTCAAAATTCAGATCTTACAAATCACTTCACGGTTCCCCCTATAGGCTTATTAGGCGGTCTTTCCTTATCTTGGCGTGATGATGTTCAGGTAGAAATTCTTTTCTCCTCACCTAATGTTATTGATACCAGGATTGAAGCTCATGGAACCTTCAGCTACGTCTCTTTCATCTACGGCGCCCCTAATCCAGCAGACAGACCACTCTTTTGGAGCAAACTGACTGAGCTAGGAATAGATAGAGAAGACGCTTGGCTCTTGACGGGAGATTTCAACGATCTCTTCGACAACTCTGAAAACGTTGGTGGGCCAGTCCGTTGGGAGGGATCCTTTCTATCCTTTAGAAGCTTCGTCTCCCAAATGGGCCTATGGGATCTCCAACATTCAGGCAATCACCTCTCCTGGCGCGGAACGAGATACAACTACTTCATCCAATCTCGTTTAGATCGTGCTATGGTCAACTGTTCTTGGTTTGAACGCTTCCCCGCTGGAAGATGCGAGTACTTACGTTTCGAAGGATCAGACCATCGTCCTATCGTCATTCACTTTGACGTCTCATCACGAAATAAAGAAAGGTCTCTTTCGCTATGACAGAAGATTGAAGGACAAACCAGAAATTCGACAATTGGTGGAGGAGCAGTGGACCCAGAACCCGGCTGACTCGGTCTTGCTTAAAGTTGCTAACATCAGACATGGGATCATAGCGTGGACACGCAAACAAAACCTCAACAGTAACTTAGCCATCAAGAAAGCGCAGTCAAAGCTCGAGGAAGCTCTCTCCTCTTCTACACCAGACACAGTTCGTATTGGTGAACTTACTGCCATCCTGGAAACAGCTACAAGGAAGAAGAGCAATATTGGAGACAGCGGAGCCGTATCTTGTGGCTCCAAAGTGGAGACCGCAACTCAAGTTATTTTCATGCTACTACCAGGGGAAGACGTGCTATCAACAAGTTCTCAGTCATCGAAGAAGCAGATGGCAAAGCGGTTTATAAGGAAGAAGAGATCGTCCAAACCATTACTGGCTACTTCTCTAGCATCTTTACAGCTCAGATGTCCGATTCATCTCACACGGTTAATGAAGGAATCACACCTCTAGTTACCGATGAGATGAACAGGACACTAATCGCTATTCCTGATAATCTAGAAATTAAAGAAGCCCTCTTCTCCATCAATCCGGACAAAGCACCAGGCCCTGATGGGTTTTCAGCTAGTTTTTACCAGACTTTCTGGGACATTATCGGAGACGATGTGGCCAGCGACATCAAGACCTTCTTCATCACTAGTGCTCTTGACCCCCGTCAGAACGAGACCCACGTCCGCCTGATTCCTAAGATAAAAGGACCACGCAATGTAGCAGATTACAGACCAATAGCGCTTTGTAACACACGCTACAAAATCATTGCCAAGCTCCTTACGAAACGACTTCAACCTCTCCTACCTTCACTGATCTCAGAGCATCAGTCGGCGTTCGTAAAAGGACGCTTCATCTCGGATAATGTGTTGATAACGCATGAGATTCTCCACTACCTCCAGCACTCCGGTGCAAAGGTGAGGTGCAGTATGGCTATTAAATCCGGTATGAGCAAGGCTTTTGATAGGATTAAATGGGGTTTTCTGCGCAATGTCCTATCCCGCATTGGCTTTCATGAAGTCTGGATCTCATGGATCATGACCTGCGTAACGTCGGTTTCTTACTCTTATCTAGTTAATGGCGCAGCGCAAGGGAGAGTAACTCCATCAAGAGGAATCAGACAAGGGGACTCTCTCTCACCTTATATATTCATCCTCTGCTCGGAAGTTCTTTCGGGTTTACTGAAGAAAGCGCAACTATCAGGAGCTGTAATAGGAATCAAAGTCGCTCGAGGATGCCCAGCTATCAACCACCTCCTCTTCGCCGATGATACTATGATCTTCAGTAGAACAGACCCACGGAGCTGCAAGGCTCTGATCTCTGTGCTTTGAAAATATGAAGACGCCTCTGGACAATTCATCAACTTAGACAAATTTGCGATCACTTTCTCGGCCAAGACTCCAGGAGCAACCAAGCGACGCGTACGATCGGAACTCCATATTCTTAGTGAGGGTGGGTTAGGTAAATATCTAGGACTGCCGGAGCACTTTGGTAGCCGTAAACGGGATATCTTTGCTGCCCTAATCGACAGGATCCGACAACGCTCTAATAGCTGGACGACTCGATTTCTTTCGGGGGCCGGGAAGATGATTTTGCTGAAGACGGTTCTCTCAGCCTTGCCAACTTACACGATGTCGTGTTTCAAGCTCCTGATGTCTCTCTGCAAGCAAATCCAGAGTATACTTACCAGATTCTGGTGGGATGCCTCTCCGGGAGTTAAGAAAATGGATTGGATCTCTTGGGAACGACTAACGAAGCCTAAAAATATGGGAGGCCTTGTTTCCGAGAGATCGCTCAATTCAACGATGCCTTGTTAGCTAAGTTGGCATGGAGAATGCTCAAGGAACCGACCTCCCCGTTGACAAGAACCCTCCTTGGAAAATATTGCCTTCACTCCTCCTTCTTGAATGTCCACTCACCCGCAAGTGCATCCCACGGTTGGCGGGGAATCTTATTAAGCCGAGACCTCCTCCTCAAAGGCCTAGGATGGGCTATCGGCTCAGGTAAAGAAGTTGGGATTTGGAATGAACCTTGGCTCTCCACGCAAGAACCTCTAGCACCAATTGGTCCACCGAGCTCGGAAACTGAAGATTGGACTGTTAGCAAACTCATCTTACCAGGAACCAACGAGTGGGACGTCCCAAAAATAAGGCATGTTCTTCCTCAATATGAAGAGAAGATTAGAAGCTTAATCCCTAGTGCTTTCTTAGCATCTGATGAAAGAGTTTGGCTTCACAACACCTCTGGTTTGTATTCCACAAAGTCTGGATATGCTATTGCAAAACTCTGTTCTGGTAGTGATGATGATCGTGCCTTCAACTGGAAGAAAGGAGTGTGGCAGGTTGAAACTTCTCCCAAGATAAGACACTTTCTCTGGAAGGCGAACAACAGAGCACTACCTGTGGGCTCTGTTCTATCGAGAAGAGGTGTTACACTGAATCCTTCCTGCAAAAGATGTGGGGCTTTGGAAACAGAACTTCATGTTCTCCTCCATTGTCCGTTTGCATCAAAAGTTTGGGATTTAGTCCCCAGCATGTTCAAGCCTTCAGCAGAGGGAACATACTCTGTTTCATCTCTTCTTCTCCAATGCCAAAAGATGGTCTCTCTTCCTCCCTCTGGTTTGGGTCCTACACCAGTCTATCCTTGGGTTTTATGGATGCTTTGGACGAACAGGAATAAGCTGCTTTTTGAAAACAAGCTGTTCTCTGAGCAAGATACTGTTCTGAAATCCTTTCAGGACGCAAGGGCTTGGAGGGCAGCTCAATTAGCTGTTGTAAAACCCCTACCACAAAATGTGGTCAAACCGTTACATGTTACTCATGTTGATGCTTGCACTTGGTCTTCTTTTTCAGATGCAGCATGGGACTCAGCTACAAGGAATTGTGGGATTGGTTGGCTCATTCGTGATTCATCAAACTCCTTCTTCGAGAGCTCCTCCGCGTACCGGCGTTTTGTTCCTTCAGCCCTGGTGGCCGAAGCTTTGGCGGTTAAAGCAGCTATCACAGCAGCATTATCTTCTCATGTCAACAACCTTCGGGTCTGTTCTGACTCAAAGACACTCATCTCGCTGTTGAGAAATCACGGCAAGGATGTGGTCTTGAAAGGCGTTTTCCATGACATCTCCGTTCTGGCGCGCTCTTTCATCTCTATCTCTTTTCATTTTATTCCGCGTTTAGCAAATGTACAAGCTGACTCTCTTGCAAAAGCAGCTTTAGTTTCTATTCCTGCAGCTGTTTCTTGTGTTGGTTGTTCCTGAACCTTGACCTTTTCTTTATCAATCACTTGTTTTGCCCAAAAAAAAATATGGTTTCCATAAAAACAATTACGAACATCTTCAATACTTTTTTATATGTACCCCTATAATAACATTTAGAAGCACAATACTTCAAACTCAACTCTTTTTTTTTTCTCCAAAGCAGATATTATTATTTTTCCTCTATTTGTAGAGGAAAAATAGCAATTCTCTATATTTTACTCTGTATTTGAAGATTACAATTTAGATGTATTGAAGCAAAATTCATCTCTATTATAATTTTTTTTTTTAATTTTAGAAGAAAAATAGTAAAATACATTTGAAATAGTCAAGCGAACAAAAGTTTGTAACAAGTTTCATTTAGGCAGTTCTCTTAAATGATCCTAAAATAGGTTTCTTTTACCAAAAGAGTTCTAAAGTAGGAATGTGTTTTAAAAAACTTTTATTAAAGAGCCAAAATATTTGATACACTTACTTTATAGATATATAAAACTATTTATTAAACTGAAAATGTTTTTATAATTTTTTGAATTATATATTTTTAAATTCGTTCCTTTAAAAAAGTAAATTTTCATGCTTTTTTAATTTTGAAATCTTAAAATACATTTTGAAACTATTTTAATTTGTTTTTTCAAATTTTAACTTTTTATTTATTATTTAAAATCTTAAACTCACCTCCAAAATCTCGCCCATCAAATCTAAACTTAAAATCTAGAATAGTTAACCTAGGAATATTTAGCGTTTATTTAGTTTTTAATAAAATTTATTTTGATAATTCTGACCATTAAAAATTATATTCGTAATAAAAAAATTTTAGGGCTATCATAGAAAATTTCTCTTTTTATTTTTGCACAAACTAGTTTTGGCCTAACAGTAGTAATTAGGTTAATTGTAAGTGTTAACAGTAAAGTTCTAGTATACATTAACTCTTTAATACTAAGTTGATAACCATTTTATTTTTAACTGATTTTGTTCCAATTAATTATTTTAGTTGAAATATAAAGTAGTTTGGCTCAGGTGGCTTCACATCACACATCATACATCACGAGATTCAGTGGATTTAGATTTGTTATCTAAAAAATCACAGAAGCTGTAGGAGTACCACGGATCTACAGAGTTTTTCTTCTTTCTGTTCACGTCTGTGATTTTAGAAGTGGAACGTGCAGGTGGCGAGTTATCATTGGATGTATCTTTCTGTCACTTACGTAAATGACAGATCCTTAAAAGCTTGGTTATTAGTAGAAAAGGGCTAAAGGTCCCGTTAAGTTTCAGACGTCGCGTCCCCACAATAACACTTCTGAACTGGCATTTAAAATCCTAGCACGAGAATCAACGAAGCTTGACTCTTGCTTCTTATTTATTTTTATAACATCACAACTTTATTGATATCAATCAATATAACAAATTACATGAATCAGAATTACAACAAACATGTTGTTAAGTTGAACTTTTAACAGAAATAGCAATAACACAATGTTTCCTAACGCACTCGTAGGATAGGTTGATTCTCTAGCTTTCTTCCATTTTGTTCTTGGTCTTGTAAGATCTTCCTTATGGCTCTCAACTTTTGTGAGTAAATACTTTTGTTCTGTAAGTAGATCATTGGATGTAATCTATTTGTTATATCGCAATCCGTCCCAAACACTCCCGCTGCAGGAGATAACATACGAAACCTATAAAGCCATATCTTCCCTTTGCTTTGTTGTAGAATACTATACGAACATTTCCTTACGTTTGAGTCTTCATTCTCCCACTTATTCCTTAGTATCTCGGATGAAGAAAAAGTGTCCATCAATGCATCATAAACGTGTGGCACCATTATATCAAATAGTGAACATATCTTTTGATAACAAACTCCGTAAAGGAAACCCCAAGAGTACCCCCCAATGAGAAGACACTGTTTCTTCACATCCAAGTGTAGTTCGTAGGTTAATCCCTTGCACTCCCCTGGCCATGGCGGTTTTTTCATCCAGTTCTTTGTGTGGACAAATCCAGATTGAAAATGAATTGCACAACCTTGCAATATGCGCAAGGGAAGCCCATCAATACTGAAACTCCTTAGAACTAGGAAATCCAATATTGGAGAATAACACACCCATAGGAAGAAAAGACACACGCCAACCGCTCGACGAAAATCTTGTAAACTCCTCTTCCAAAAACTCATATGGAATGTCTAAAGAAGTGATAGATATTCGATCAGCATCATAGATGATAATCGTCGGTGAAAACACGAGAATGAACGCAGATGGTGAGGCGGCAAAAAAACGCGATTTGGTTTTCCCCAAATCGAAAGATATAACATCCAATTCGACATGAATTGGTTTGATAATTAAGTAATACTAAACTATAATCAAATAAGTAAGATACTCCGACGGCCGAAGCTGCCGGTGACGTAAAAATCTGGTGAGAAACGAGGTGTCAGTAGTTTGGGAAAGAAATCGCCTATGGCGTCGCTCAGAGAAAAAACGGTTTTTAAAGATTGGAGATTAGGGATTTAATGCAAAGAGATACCGAAGAAACTAGGCGTAACCGCCTCCATTTTCTTTATTTTTCTCAAAAAACTCTTGCTTCTTATTATTAACTGTAACGGTCGTTAGATTCTTTCTAACAGTAAAATAAGGCTTTTAAAAAACAAGGCTTTTTAGTCGGTAAAACAAGTTAATATGTTAGCGAGTAAAAAAAATGTTAGCGAGTAAAATTCGATCAAAAATAAAGAATGTCAGGATTTGATCAAAAAAATTTGCGAGTAAAATTTACTGTTACTTAAACAGTACAATTGTTTGTTATACTTTTACCTATATAATTATGAATTTATATGCCACTCTAACACATTCATATAAAATTAAGATACAAATATTGCAAATTATGAAAACAAATGATTTTTTTTTGTAACCCTTACTTATTTGTTAATTTTGACTAAGATCAATTATATACTTTCTTCAAAAATATATCAAAATTACATAGCAATAAACTACAAATTTAAAGCGATATCAACATTACATAGCAATAAACTAAAAATTTAAAGCGATATCTATAATTAAATGTGGGAGGAAGCATGAAGAATTTTGATATTTTTTTACTAAACTCATTTGGATGGAAATGAAAATATAGAAACAAACATAAAATTTATTTTAAATTAATAGATTCATCTAAATGAGCTATTTGGATGAACAAACGAATAATCACAAAAATCTGGATGGATCATTTGGATGTCTCATACAAATATATCATTTGGATGGAAATAACAAATGGAGAAACGAACAGGCCCATAGTCTGATTTTATAATCGTTGACAAGGTCAGATCAGGTGATTGGGTCTTCACAGAAGGATTTAACCAAGATATTCAAGTTTTCATGGTCCAATTAAAGGTTGATGATCAAACCAGCCAAACCAACTCGGACAAGGGAAACCATATAATATAGATGCGGTCTAATTAGCATCTATACTGCCAGCAATCAAAAGGAAGATGGACTTGCCATATGTATCATTCTTCCCCTTAAGTGAAATGGTGCACCTTGAGCCAAGACCAAAACATCACACTTCAACATGTCTAGGTTCGTTCTTGGCTCCACCAAACAACTAGTTAACCTTGCTTCAAAAAAGTAAAGGTATGCAAACGTTTAAATATTTTGATTTGTTTGACTAACCTGTTTATAATTCTCTCAAATAATTTTTTTAAGTTTTTATTGCAAAAAACCTCCCCAAAGAGAAAAATGACCAAAATGTTTTATTAAAGAGGCAAAAGACTCTTAAACTTCATATATATAAATACAAATAAATTAGTAAATAAAAAAAATATTTTTATAGGTTCGAAATATATGTTTCCAAATTCAAAATTATGTATATTTTTTCTTTCAAATTTTCTCTTTGAAATTCGAAAATGATTTTTGAATCTATTTTTTGATATTTTATTTTCATATTTTTAATATTTATTTTTGTTTTATAAAATTTTAAACCTAAATCTAACAAAACCCACCTCATAACTTTAAATCTTAAGTCTATATTAGTTAGCCATATGGGCATAAATGTATATTTACCTCTTTAGTAAAATATTTTGGTCATTTTGAAATTGTTTTAAACACTGAAAACTAGATTTTGACCCGCGCTTCAAAAGCGCGGGTTTATTTTCAAAATAAATACTTTTATATGAATTTCTATATAAAATTTCTCATAAGCCTCAACAAATATATCTGAAATTGAGGAACCGAACAATGCTAAACCGAAATATCATAACCAATGTCGAAACAAATTTCATAAATAATCCTATATTTTTGAATAAAAAATAACGAACCGGATGCAGATCAATAACCAAATAGGTACCCAAATTTTAAAATACAAATTACAAACCTATTAGTATTAATTATATTTAATTCTAAATAACCATATATCTTAAATATTCTTTATAAATCGAATTACCCAAAAACTAAATTACTTGAATATGTTTTTAATCTACAATATTAAAACTTATCCAAATTATCTGATATTTTTATATGAACAACTCAAATTACCTGCAATTTAAACTAACTTCCTTCCCTCCTCCCCCGACTTCTCTAATGTTTCTACTTATATTTTATGAAATTACTGGAAAACCAAACCGGAACCAAAATTTGACACACATTTTTTAATATTACCCAGTTTCTAACTTTACGACCTGAACTGAACCGAAAACCAAAATAAAAAAATGAAATTTGTAAATATCTTAATTACAAAATTTAATGGTTCCTGAATATACAGAACTGAAAAACCAAACAAAAATACCCTAACATAAATGAATGCTGAGATGTTATTGCTTATCTACATTTAAATGACGTGAAGAAAGCATTTTATTTGTACAAATTATTTATCTCCTTTTAGCGGGGTACATATATAATTTATAAAAAAAATTAAGATATAATCAATGTTTTCATATTTAATCCAAATCCACAATAAAGTTGATAAATCCAATGATCCATATATATTCCTGTTCATATTTAATCAAAATGTCTGATAATATTTCTAAAAATCGATTTAATTTTTAATCTATATATTAAAATTAAAGAAAATAGTTTATCAAGTTTTTTATTAGCTTAACTTTTAGCCAATGTTTAAATTTGATATTAAAAATTAGTCAAAATTTTCTCTTTTTAAGACGGACAAAATTTAAATTCAAATAAATATTTTAAATATGTATATGCCATTTTTAAATATAACATGAATTTTTATATTATTTTTTATTTTGAAATAGTTAATGATATTATTTTCGTGTATAATAGTATTATTTTTATAGATTAGCATTTGCGAAACTATACAATAACTTGCATATATGTAGTCTTTGAGTTTGTTGTTTGCTTTATTTTTTTAGTATGTGGCCATACACTTATTCAAAGTATACTTATTCAAAGTATAAAATAAAGATTGGTAGGCTGTTACAACTGAATTCAATAAATATCCTAAATTAGTAGTCAACCTGATTTTATATTTTTAAAATCGTAATTAACTCAAATATGCCAAATTTGTTTTGATTTTTAGTGTATATATGGCAGGCAATTTTGTAGGTAAAGAAAAAAAATCAAACAATAATTTTGCCTTTAATATGGATCATTATTAATAATCTATATATAGTTAAAGATAAATAAGGTAAGACCAAAATTTAATTAGCTAATGAATAGGTGCAGCAACCTTACATAAGTAGATTTTTTCAGAATGCTTGTAAGACCCGATCCCGGCCGATTAGGCCGCGGTCGACGCCTCACGTCGCTCGGTCCACTTTCTGGCCGAACCTCTTAATTTTTCACCCTTTAATTATTATATCGCCTAAAGGCGAGGACTAACTTAGACCTTAGCTAAAGAATTTCTTAGTCATTCATAGCTTAGATCATTTCAACAGATACACAGCGGAATATTTTCTAATTAACCATTGGTCTAAAACCAATCTAACCCTGGTCTGGTCGAATCACCGTAGCATTGGTCGGTTTACTCAACTACCAATCAGCTTAAAGGTCAATTCCAAACCCAAACCAAGTCATACGATTTTGAGGTTCCATTCCCCTAAACCGTTCTATCTAGATCTACACAAATAATTGCTAGATCATACCTTTGCCACATTCACAGAGCTTATTAGCTCATCAGTCCTCCATTGACTTGAATTGCTGTTGCTTGATAGCTGGACCACGATCACTCAATGATCTTACTTAAGGTCCTTATATTGGTTTCTACATTAACCAGCTCCTCTAGGTACTTAGTCATTCAGCCAACCATCCCCACAGACATAAGTAACCTTTGATAAGTCTTCGAACGGATAAGAGATATGCATCCAGCTCATTTCGGCTCATGCACACTCCCTTGCCTTATAGGAAATAGTACCAAGTCCATCTTCTGGACTAACAAAGCCGATTAGATCCTAAGTCAATCATCCAACCATCCTCACATGACTTAGAGCTGATGAGTTTTCATCTGGCCTGACTGGCCTTGGGACTTAACCCAGACAAAGATATGACTTGTTCTTTCCAACCGATGCATTCACTAATCAGGTTAGTTTCGACACCTTGAACCATAATATATGGTCAGGTCGTCCATACTCCACCCTGATCAGATCTTACACGGCTTTTCTTGAACAATCACACTTAGACTCAATACTTATGGTCGACGACACATAGTACTAGCCATCCCCTCGTCTTGACTCGTAGTCATTCTCGTGGTTATCAACACTAAGGTTGATATCTGGAAGCATCACATCAATACTCTTGCTCCAGCAACATGACTTTCCTTACTAGTGCTCGGCCATCGAACCATCGTCATGGCACATGAACAGACCACTAGTCATGATAAGCCATCGTCTACGTAGCATGTACTGACATAACCGGCCTTCCATTGCTATCATGTGGGTCCATGTCCTACATAAGGCATATGGCGCCTATCCTACTTACCAACATAAAGTTGATCGTCAGATATCCCACTTATCCTTGCAGCTAGAACCATCCATCCATTAACCATGGATCATGGTTCATAGATCAATCATGATGTACATATTGCACTAGCCCTTAACACCTTTGATATTTCCTTACACTCATGTATTGATTTTAGTGACAATCAAATGCTATCATGTGAGTACATGCTCTACACAATACAAATGGTGTCCTTATACCAATCAAATCATTCGTACCCTTTTTGGTCCCGTTCCGCTCGTACCCTTTTGGTCCCGACCCGTTAGTATCCTTTTGGTCATGACCCGTTCACATCCCATGGATCATGATACGTTTGCACCTTTTGGATCACGACACGTTTGTACCTCTTGGATCACGACACGTTCGTACCTCTTGGATCACGATATGATTGCAGATCTTGGATCACGGAACAATTTGCTTTTGGATCACGATGCACCCTTTGGTCATTGGTACCCTTTGGTCCTCGTACCCTTTGATACTTGCAACCCTTGGTATCTTGTACCTTTTGGTTACTTGCATCCTTTGGTAACTCACAACCTTTGGTAACTCATGACTCTTGGGACACGCAACCTTTGGCGACTAGTACCCCTTGGATCCATACCAAGTGAGTAAGGCCCAAGCCCATCCCGGATTGATCAACAACCGGCCGACCTTGCGAATCATACTCCGGTTAGACAAATGTACATACGTCCTTGACCTGGACCTTAGTCTTACCTATATGGACCGGTCACAGCCTGTATCCATTGGTACCGTTTGGAATATGTACCCCTTGGAACTCGCGCCCCTTAGTCATGGCACCCTTTGGTCTATGGTACCTTTTGGTACTTCATAACTCTGGTATCTCGTACCTTCTGGTTATTTATACTCTAAGGACACTCATTACCCTTGGCAACTAATGACTCTTGGCAACTGGTACCCTTTGGGTCATTCTCACCCGTTCAGACCAACCGCCCATTCAATGGTACGATCCGCACTGTCCCACAATCGACCCATGGTCTAGTTTGTGGTTAGGGTGTGACCGTTCAAGTCAAGAGATGCAACCCTTGAACCCAGCAGACACAACCCTTCGTGTATCATAAGAAAGAAGAGGAAAAGATAGACTAGACACATACAGGGAGAAACAGATGGGACTAGTGAACCGATCAGAACCGTGGTTCGGCCACAAGGGCTCACCAGAGGGACTTAAGGGACCACGGCCCTTTTCCATACCTTCTGAACCACGAATGGGTTCTCAGGGTTCTTCTCCTTGTTCTTATCTTCCATTTCGACCAGAGGTTGATTCCCAAACGATCAGAGTCGCCGGAAAACTAAACCACCACGAAACTGCATTTTTATTGGCCGGAAACTCTCTCTCTTTTTCTCTCTCTATCTTTCTCTACGACTTTCTCCGAGTATTTTACTTCGGAATGGGATGAGAAAAGTGAGTGGGGCGTGCCCCTATTTATAGGAAACGAGGGGTCATGTGTAAAGAGACACATCCCTTCCATGCAGCCCTTTGGAACAGATATTGACCATCGATTGTAACCAACGGCCCAGATTGTACCTGTTCGCCCATGGAAGGTTCTAGACAGCTCTAGACACGTCCAGATACATCCATGCCTCGCCCAGGCCAAGCCCAAGCTTCATACCTAAGCCCATGACCTGCCCACAAGAACCCAAGGGCTCATGGACCATGTAACCAGGCCAATCAGCCCGCCACCAGCCCGGACCCATTTCTTGGGTCAGGCTGAAGCCTAAACCATTCCCCAGGTCCCTTAGCCAATGCCCACGGACTTGCCCAAGAGCCCACTGGTCCATGGACCACATGGCCGGACCACCCGAACCAGGACCCGGACCACTGTCCCGGAACCCGAACAGTCCATCCAGCTGAGATGAGCTGGCTCCCGGCTGACCCAGCTGAGTGAGCTAGTAGTCCAGATAGTGGAGCTGACTTAGTACTGGCCGAGCTGGAGTGAACTAACCTAGCTTCGAACATCTCAGTTATTCTTCTCGGTCGCTTTTGCCAGCTACTGTTTTACTCGTCCTAGCTGGCTTCTTTTATTCTCACTCTTATTTGTTTAAGTCTCATCATACTTAACCTTTTATTTGGACCATGGAACTTTTTCTTTTGATCAAACTGATCGGTGGTTCGTTTCCTCGATCCATGGTCCGTCCCGACAATCCTTCTCAGGATTGGGGGCGTGACAATGCTTCCCTTTTATTAGTATAAATATATTATCATCAAGGAAGAATACAAGGTGGAATACGTTTGAAGGATACAAAACCAGCAAGAATAAGTTCTTAAGGTGTTGTGTTCACTTTTCTTAAGGTGTTCATTTGTTTGATCAAAATACTTCCAACGACAATAAGACTGAAGAGACGAAGCTCCAAATCCATTGAATTGCAAGACGAAAGAACATTCACAACTGCAATCGACCCGTTGCTACCAGATTCAAGGATAAGCACTCCATTTGTACCCGGAAGCTTCACTAACCAAGGAGAGACTAGACAAACCGCAGATAAAATAGAGAAGAGGAGACTGAAACTTGAGCTGCAGAGGAGAAACTGAAATTGGCAAGAGAGAGTCCAGTTGCCAAAGACGGCGGATAATCTTACCACAATCAGGGATCAAAAGGATCACCGCATGCAAGTGTAAGCTCAAGAACTTGGAGCTTGATGTGTTGTTGCAGTTGTGGAGCTTTGGTTCGTGTACATGTGTTACACACGGAGAATGGTGTGTGACACACGCTTCAGAGAGTAAAAAGGAAACATCAAGATGCGATGATGTGGAATATTTCCATATACTTGGTTGACAAAATATTCATTAAAGAAGCGTGATTAGATCACAAATTGGAAGATTTGGTGATGCTAAAATATAGGAAATATTATATTAGATAATAGGAAAATATTATTTAATATATATTTTGGTTTTTTCCTAAAATTAGGGTTAGAGCTTTGACGTTGTAATTCTCAGAGAGAAACACAAAAAGGGTTTTGGGGTTTCATAGCTAAGTGATTGGGAGACTTGATCAACAGGTGTTGATTCAATCAAGTTGGGTGTGTTAGAAATCGATCCTGTCGAGTCGTGTAATTCAGATCAAACAAGTCCGTAAAAGATTGTGTAAAGGATTTCTAATAAAAGAGATTTGTGTTCTGAAATTATTTTGTGCCTTCTGTTCTTGCTGTATCTCAAACTTATAATTGGTATCAGAGCTGGACACCTAAACGAAGATCTTCTTTGAACCAAGGTGAGATCATGAGAAGAGATTATGGCAATTTTGGCACAAAATATGTTGCTGCTGAATTATGGATATTGGAAAGTGAGATGAGAGCAAACTTACATGGAGCTGATGAAGATATATGGAGAGTTGTTCAATCTGGATGGGAAGAACCGTATGTGCTGCAAGAAGATGGTTTGAAGATACCTAAACTGAAGACAAAGTGGACAGCAACAGAGAAAAAACTTTCAAGGGTTAATGCAAGAGCACTGGATACAATCTTTAGTTTTGTAGATGAAAAGCAATTTGAGCTTATACAGGGCTGTGAATCAGCTAAGAAGGCTTGAGGTATTCTACAAAATGTGTTTGAGGGTACTGCGAATGTTAGGAGGATAAGATTGGACATGCTTGCATCACAGTTTGAAAACATAAGGATGAGTGATGATGAGAAGATAAGAGATTTCAGTGCCAAGCTCAGCTCCATAGACAATGAAGCACAAGTTTTAGGTAAAAAATATGAAGATGCAAAATTGGTGAAGAAGTTTTTGAGATGTTTGCCTACTAAGTTTGAAGCACATAAAGCAGCGATAACATTGACAATGAACACTGATGAACTGAAGTTCGCTGAGGTAGTAGGGATATTAAAGGCTAAGGAGATGGAATTATAATCTAAGTGTTCAAAGCCTGCTCAAGAATCTCGAGTTACAGTTGATGAAGACATCCAAAGAGCTAAGAAGCTTGAAGAATCTATTCACTTGATGACTCAGAAACTTGAAAAAACCATGAATCTTTTGAATAAGATGTCCAACGACAGACTGCCTAGAGAAGAAGAAAGACATAAATGACAGACAGTGGTTTGTTTTAATTGTCATGGCATTGGGCATGTCAAAACAGATTGCCCATCATTCAAGAGAAAAGAAATCAAGTGTAATGGATGTAATGGTTATGGGCGCATAAAATCAGATTGTGTGAACACCAAGAAGATGAAGATGAAGAGAAGTTGCAGCGATAAAAATCTAGAAAGAAAAGACGATTCTCTCAATTTTGTGGCTCTTCATGGAGTTATAGGATCTGGAAAAGATATCACCAACGATGAAATTCGTATGTCAGGTGTGTCACTCACCAATTCAGATGCGTCACACAATGATACTGAAAGTGATATATATGCAGATCTTCTAGCTGAGTATAAGGTTCTCTTTGGTAAATTTGAAGAACTCAGTCACGAAAACCTACAGATCATTAAGGATAACACTGTCTTAAAAGATCAAGTCAACACCCTAGAGATGGAACGGGCTGATACGATGGGTGAATCAAAGTGTAGGGTGAGAGAAAATGATAATGAAGATGAGATTCAGTCACTTCAGAGAGTTATTGCAGAGCAGAACCAAGTTCAACAGAAGTCTGAAATAAAGTTTCATCAGATGAAACAACTGCTGAATCAGGAATTTGAGAAGAGTCAGCTTCTAGAAAAACAACTTGCTGAGAACTACAAGAAAGTGAGAATATTGAACAATGGATCAACAACTTTGGATCATATCTTGTCAGTTGGGCAGTCTCTAAAAATCAATTGGAGTTTGGGTTATCAAGGGACGACTTCACAGAAGGTTGACAAGAATGAAGTAATCAAGTTTGTAAAACCCTCAATCCCAATTGTTTCATCTGAACGAAAGGATGAAACTCAAGCAAAGATTTTGGTTCTAAAGATACAAGAAAGAAGAGTTGTTGCTAAGAGAATGAATGGTTGTCATTTTTGTGGTAAGACTGGACATATAGTTACTTTCTGTTACTCTTGGAGAAACCAGATTGAGCGAGCTTGGAGGATGAAACTTTGTTATGTTGAACCCAAAAGGTATGGACATGTTTGGATAGCTAAGAATGATCTGTATCCTAAGTTTACGAAAGGTGTGTCACACGAACATACCAGTATGTCATACAATCGAACTGGAGATCAATATACTGAGCATGAAGAACCAGTTCGATGGCTTAGAAGGTACTGAGAGTTTTTCACAGAGGTTTTCACTCAAGCAGGGGGAGATGATACTTGATTCAGGGGGAGTTTAAGTTAGTACTTCGGTGGTATGTAGGATGCATATTGGTCTTAGAAGTGAGTGAGCTTGAGTTGTAAAACTCAGTGAAAAGGGCGAGAATGTAATCTCAAGAACTTGGAGCTCAATGTGTTGCTGCAGTGGTGAAGCTTTGGTTCGTGTACATGTGTTACACACTGAGGATGGTGTGTGACACATGCTTCAGAGAGTAAAAAGGAAATATCAAGATGCGATGATGTGGAATATTTTCATATACTTGGCTGACGAAATATTCATTAAAGGAGCGTGATTAGATCACAAATTGGAAGATTTGGTGATGCAAAAATATAGGAAATATTATATTAAATAATAGGAAAATATTATTTAATATATATTTTGGCTTTTTCCTAAAATTAAGGTTAGAGCTTTGACGTTGTAATTTTCAGAGAGAAACACAAAAAATATTTTGGGGTTTTATAGCTGAGTGATTGGGAGACTTGATCAACATGTGTTGATTCAAGCAAGTTGGGTGTGTTAGAAATCGATCTGTGTCGAGTCGTGTAATTCGGATCAAACAAATCTGTAAGAGATTGTGTAAATGATTTCTAATAAAAGAGATTTGTGTTCTGAAATTATTTTGTGCCTGTTGTTCTTGTTGTATCTCGAACTTACAGCAAGCATCTAAAGAGCCAAAACCAAGTCAAACTCTCAGATTTATCGATCTAATCAAAATCTGTAACTGAAAATTATGGATTTGATAACGAAAACAGAACACAGCAGAGGAAAGAAGAACTATAAATAGAGACAAAACCACCAGCCAAGGCCGTGGTTATGGAAGCCCACCGACGCCATCGGCCGAAAAACAGAGATCGAAAGAAGAAATGCTTATCCTAGAGAGAAAAGAGAGCAAACTTTAAGAGAGAGAATGAAAATCTACTTGGTCATTTTGATCTTATACGCTATATTTGTGACAAAATCTTTTACGAATATATATCGTAGAGTATTTCTCTTACCTTTTTGTTTATGCTGTTTTTTGTTTGAGCTTAAGTCAAATAAAAAAATCATTTGTTTAGTTTCGTTTTAGGTTCCAAAATTGATTTTTTGTATTCCATTTGCTTAAAGACCCCTAGAAAGAAAATTTGCATTGGATGATGTATATAAATCCCATATGAGCAGTCTTATATTTTTACCAAACAATCAATAATTAAATACTCTTTTCTCTTAGGAAAGAAATAATTATGTATTTTGAATGTTTATGGGAAGCAATCGTTGAGAGTAAACCAACGTATCAAAGTTCTTATTCCTATAACTATGTGGCGTCCTCGTTTTACCCGACTATCATTCCTTCTCATTTATCGTCTTTGCTTGGGAGAGTAACACAACCAACAAGCTTCGTTCCACCCTCGTCCACTTTGACCATATATGCTCTGATCAGATTATGAGTACCACACAGCTATCAATCTCGATCTCATCCCTCTCGATCATAGGTCGTCAGCCTCCGGCCTTCATTTCAACCATCATTCCTATCGCAGTGACAATCGCTCACTCAACCACTATCGCATCAACCACCTAGCCACACCCGATCACCGTCAAATCTTTAGACCATTTGGTCGACCGTGCTTCTACGTTTCCATCATTAAATATCAAACCAAAGTTAAAGTACCTGTAATCAGTAGTTCTACCAGAGTACTTATAACTGTAAGGGCACAGGTTCGAATAGTGAGTGGAAAGGGGAGAAGATTTAGTAAAAGAACTTATTCATGATAATGTAAATAAAAATTACGTACGGGAGGTGCATTATTGGGGGACCCAGCATGATTAAAAGTCAATACCTCCTTAGTTATGTTGATCAATAAATAATATTGAAACAATCTATTATATTAAAACAGAAGTCATAACTTCTCATTTATGTGTGATTTTTTATAAAATTGACTATCTACTAGAGTTTGTCACATTACATTTTAATCATCATTAATCTTCATATTAAATAGAATACATTACATTATTCAATCATTAATAACCAATATTATATAAAACACAATAACATTCTAATATTTAGGGATTTCACAACAATATATTAAATACAACTTATATTTAAATCATATATGTATTAAAATTTCGAAAAAATATGTTTAAAAAAATTTTAACAGAACTTAATTTTCAAAAAATATATGAAAATATTTTAACTAATTTCGTGATTAGTTTTGAAATATTACTATAAACTAATATATCCAGTTAACATTTACAAAATGAAAAAATAAATATTCTAACTTTTTTATCAATCATATAATTAAAATAAATCACATTAAAAGATAATTATTATGTTGATCTAATATTTTAACAATATCTTAATTTTCAAAAAAATGCATGTAAATATTTCACGTTCTATTAATATCTATTATATTAAAACAGAAGTCATGACTTCTCATTCATGTGTGATTTTTTATAAAATAGAATATCTACTAGAGTTGGTCACATTACATTTTAATAATCATTAATCTTCATATTAAATAGAATACATTACATTATTCAATCATTAATAACCAATATTATATTAAACACAATAACCTCCCAATATTTAGGGATTTCACAATAATATATTAAATACAACTTATATTTAAATCATATATATATTAAAATTTCGAAAAAATATGTTTAAAAATATTTTAAAAAAACTTAATTTTCAAAAAATATATGAAAATATTTTAACTAATTTCGTGATTAGTTTTGAAATATTACTATAAATTAATATATCCAGTTAACATTTACAAAATGAAAAATAAATATTCTAACTTTTTTATCAATCATATAATTAAAATAAATCACATTAAAAGAAAATTATTATGTTGATCTAATATTTTAACAATATATTAATTTTCAAAATAATGCATGTAAATATTTCACG
Organism: Hirschfeldia incana; assembly: GCA_026261945.1. Classification (NCBI taxonomy): domain Eukaryota; kingdom Viridiplantae; phylum Streptophyta; class Magnoliopsida; order Brassicales; family Brassicaceae; genus Hirschfeldia; species Hirschfeldia incana. The sequence goes on along the minus strand of JABCMI010000014.1, from coordinate 2,196,775 downwards.
TTCTATTAATATATTAATTTAGAATAATATCTACGTTTATTCTATTAATATTCAAATTAAATAAATATCAACTCCTATTTTCATATATAACTAATCAAAGACAAATATACTTTAAAACAAAGATAGATTTTTGTGAGATTAAAAAATATAGAATATTCTGAATTTTAGAAGAATATCTACATTTATTCTATTAATATTCAAATTAAATAAATATCAACTCCTATATTTATTTATAACTAATCAAACACAAATCTAATTTTAAAAAATAGATAGATTTTCATGAGATTGAAAAATATAGAATATCCTAACTATTTATTTAAAAACTTAGAGATCAAGTCACATATCTAATCAATTCATATTTTGTTATAACTAATAAAAGAAAAATATCATCTTTGATAGAATACATATAATTTTCGTGATTGAACAAAAATATAGAATATTCCAAGCATTTATTTTAAAATTTGGAGATCAAAGTCACATATTTATTCAAAACAAAATCAACTTAAATACTATTATTTTCCATAACAGCATAACCTTGGTAGATTTAAAAAATCGATAATTCATTTAATTTATAGATAGTAAAAACTACATAGATATAATATAAATTGTATACCTCTCTATGTTAACTATTTTAATATTTTTTATATTAATTAACTTTAAAATTGTAATTATCATTTTTTAAATCAACCAGAATCATTAATCTATATTACTTTAAACCAGTGATTTTTTTCAACTATATAATTTATTCTAAAATTTTAACAAAAACACAATGTTTAATTATTTACTCGATCATATAAATCTATGAAGCTAAAAATTTTTTTTTTTAAACTATCTAAATTTGTCTCATATTACAATATCTTTGAAAATAGCAATAAAACAACTATATAAAATAAATTAAAACAAAAACTAAATGAAAATAAAATATTTATATTAAAATAAATGAAAACAAAAACCCGCCCGGTCGGGCGGATGAAAATCTAGTTTTCGTTAAATGAGAAGTAAAATAATATTCACAACATGTGAATCGTTCCAGCAATTGCTGACCTGCCATAAGGCACATTTGAAGAGCCATTGCTTCGTTACCATCCTTTAAAGCCATAATCACGAAACTATGATTTAGGACGGCATATCACATTCTGAGAATTTAAAAATTATTAATAAACATAGCCTAGACCAACGTCATCTAAGTATTTTATTTCCAACCCATACTGTCCACATTCTCTGCGATTTAATCCATCTGCATACCTAATTTTTTAATTTTTCAAAACATCATTTTATAATATGCCACTGATATAGATATATGTGGAACACAAATCGAAACTAACATTCTTTAATAAATGAATAGTATCATGAAAAATACAAATGAACAAATCTAACATATCTATGTATTACATTATTAATTTTATCTTTGTATCTAAATATCAACGAGAAGTGCGAACAAATTTAACTGATCTATGTCTGAATGTCTGGACTTTTTTGGTAATAAAAGATAAATATTTAAATATTACCAAAATCTCTTTTATAAAAACAAAACGCTGGTGACAACTATTCATATTTTCGATCGAAAATTTGAATGCTACAGATTATGTATAATTTTCCTACAAATTTTTGATGATAACTCTATATGTAATTGTGATTCTGTAGATAACAAATACAAACTTTCCAGTTATGTAGCTATATACAGAAAAAAACTAGATCTAACACTATAGCCGATGGTGAATTAGCCTAACGGTTATACTTTCAAATTGCCAAAAATGTAAGAGAATCTTAAAAATCATAGGCTAAGTTATATAATCTGGATCGCGCTGTAAGGTAATGTACTAATCGAAGGATCTAACCTCATGGTCAAAAAAGAAAAAAAACAAAATCTAAAAAAATTAAACTTTTTTCGTTGTTGTTGTTGTAATGTTAAATTTGGCATATTATATCATTAGTTTGAGTTAATAGTGAGATTTCTCTTTAATTTTACAGCTTAGCTTTTCAAAGTTTCTTTTTTTTGTAGAAGACAGTGTTAAATTACCTTTGGAGAAGGTTCCAAAAATCAGAACAAGAAATCAGTTTTTGTAATGTTTAGATTTTAACCACAAAACACAGAGTATATAAATACCTGATTCTAATTATATAAGCCAGATATTTAAAGTGCAAAAACCTAAGAAAATCAAGAACCGTTGATGAACACCGAATCATAATCAACGGTGGAAAGAGCGCAGAAAAAGAAATAAAATAAAAGGGTGTAAATTAGAGCGTCTGGTACGGGACCCACAAGAGGCCGAAACGGTAAAGGAGTTCGTCGTTTTGAGTGGTTTAAAAAGGAAGAGACGTTTCTTCTTTGCAAGCATAAGCTCGTCTTCACCTACAAAGATTTCTCTCTCTCTGGTGTGTGTGATCGAGTGGTGCACCACGACAGAGAGAGACGCCGTTTTGGATATCTCCGTGTGAGAAAAGATAGAGAGAGATGTCAGGTCTCGAGGATATCAAGAACGAGACTGTTGATCTGGTACTTACTTCATCTCCATCTTTATTTCTAGCTTAATCGTTTTGAGTACTGTTTGTGATGTACCATGCACACAAAGTGTTCGATGATTTGCTTGAGTGAAAATAGATCCCCTTCTTTGCATGATTGTTCTCCTTTCGGTTAAAATTTCTCTTTCAGTAATTTCGTTTTCGCTATGATTCTTATTCCTTTGGATCCGATTCTGAACATGAAACCACTAAAATCTCAGATGTTACTTCAAATACTTTTCATGGATCCGAGACATGTAACCTAATTTTTCATTATATTTTTTTTTTCTAAATTAATTATTTTTGTTGAAAAGAACTTCACGGAAATAAATCAGAAAAAGATAATTACAGAAACTTTTTAAAGTTTATTTGAGGGTATCAACCAGAAACAGTTCATATTACTGTTCATCATGAAAAAGTAGATCTACACACACTTGTGAAACACTGAAAATTAAATAAAAAAGATAATGAACAAAAAAAAGTTTCTTTAATTGGTGGAGTTAAACTAAAGTCTTTTCATATATTAATTCAAAAGTGAAACCTACACCAAAAAGTTGATTTTAATAGAGAAAAAAAATTGATTTTGCTTGTGAAATATACCTTTTTCTGTATACGTTTTCTGAAAATCTCTTTGTGAGATAACGTCTTTGCTGTAAAAGCAGCTCCTAATATTCTATCTTCCACCCATAAAAATACAAATTATTTTTAAATTATAAAAGGAATATATTAATTTGTTTGTTTTGGTTTCTTAAGGATTTGATGTACCTTTCCGTAGTACTTTGTTTTTATCTAAACGTCCTTTGTCTTTTAGCAAAACATTATTATTCAACGCACGCAAACTTGTGAATAGCCTCGCGAGTTGTAAAAAATCAGTTTTCTTTTCTTCTCGTTAGTATGAATTTTGTCGACTCAAAAATACCCTTAACCGGACCTTGGCTTTCACGCCGCAAAGTAGCCACCTTTCATGGAGGGGAATCTCGTGGCGCGTGTATTACACACTTCTTACACGTACTTTGCTAGTAATATTAGTGGTGGTGGTCCCCTGCCTCCTCCACTGCAAGATTCTTTTAACCTTCCATTGTCAGTAACATGAGTCAACGCCACTTTTCTAGTTAGATCGTTTCGAGATTTGCATGAAACTGTATAAAAGTTTTGATCTTTTTAATTTCTTTTTATTTGTTTGAAGATGTTACAACCAATCCTTTGTATGATGAGTAACTAATCTAAATTTTGGTTGGATTCTCAGGAGAAAATTCCGATTGAGGAAGTTTTCCAGCAGCTGAAATGTACAAGGGAAGGGTTGACAACACAGGAAGGGGAGGAGAGGATTCAGTTATTTGGCCCCAACAAGCTCGAAGAGAAGAAGGTTTGAGTTTTGACTTGAAAAGCTTTTGCCTTTGTGAATTTCTGAGAACTCACGAGGTTGATCGTTTCATTTAAAAATTAAACAGGAAAGCAAGATTCTGAAGTTTCTGGGGTTCATGTGGAATCCGCTTTCGTGGGTTATGGAAGCTGCGGCTATCATGGCCATTGCTTTGGCCAATGGTGATGGCAGACCTCCGGATTGGCAGGATTTTGTTGGTATCATCTGTCTGCTTGTTATCAACTCCACAATCAGTTTCATTGAAGAAAACAATGCTGGAAATGCTGCAGCTGCTCTCATGGCTGGTCTTGCTCCTAAAACCAAGGTATTGTGTTGCACAATGCTGTTACGTTATGAGTCTACATGACGTTTCAAAACTTCTTACCCTGATTGTTTGTTTCTTTTGTTGTTGTGATGTTTCTGGTTTTCAGGTGCTCAGGGATGGAAAATGGAGTGAACAAGAAGCTGCCATTCTTGTCCCCGGTGATATTGTTAGCATTAAGCTTGGAGACATCATCCCAGCTGATGCCCGTCTTCTCGAGGGTGATCCTTTAAAGGTTGACCAGTCTGCTCTAACTGGAGAGTCCCTTCCTGTGACCAAGCACCCAGGTCAAGAAGTTTTCTCTGGCTCAACTTGTAAACAAGGAGAAATCGAAGCGGTTGTTATAGCTACAGGAGTTCACACCTTCTTTGGTAAAGCTGCTCACCTTGTGGACAGTACTAACCAAGTTGGTCACTTCCAGAAAGTTCTTACATCCATTGGAAACTTCTGTATCTGTTCGATTGCTATTGGTATCGTGATTGAAATAATCGTCATGTACCCCATTCAAAGAAGGAAGTACAGAGATGGAATTGACAATCTGTTGGTCCTATTGATCGGTGGTATTCCCATTGCTATGCCAACGGTCTTGTCCGTGACCATGGCTATCGGATCTCACAGGTTGTCTCAGCAAGGTGCCATCACCAAGCGTATGACTGCCATAGAAGAAATGGCAGGAATGGATGTCCTTTGCAGTGACAAAACGGGAACACTGACCCTCAATAAATTGAGCGTGGATAAGAACTTGGTTGAGGTTTTCTGCAAGGGCGTGGAGAAAGACCAAGTCCTATTATTTGCAGCCATGGCTTCTAGGATTGAGAACCAGGATGCTATTGATGCTGCCATGGTTGGAATGCTTGCCGATCCAAAAGAGGTATAACTCTTCTCGGTTTGAATTATTTGTGTAGTTTAGCGAGAATTCAAGAAAACAAGTTCTTATGTTTCACTTGTATTTTCGTAGGCACGAGCTGGAATCAGAGAGGTTCACTTCCTTCCATTCAACCCTGTGGACAAGAGAACAGCTTTGACTTACATTGACTCTGATGGTAACTGGCACAGAGTCAGCAAAGGTGCTCCCGAGCAGGTACTGAATTCAAATTTCCTCTCCAGATGTTAGTTTTTTCCTTCATTAGGTCTACTAATTCTATTCTCCCACACAGATCCTCGACCTTGCGAATGCCAGACCTGACCTTAGGAAGAAGGTTTTCGGTTGTATGGACAAGTACGCTGAGCGCGGTCTTAGGTCACTAGCAGTTGCTCGTCAGGTACTTATTTACCAGTGATCTTATGTTTTCAGACTTCTTTTGCCTTTTTTTACATGGAAACAAATGTTCAGCTGATTGTTCTTATTCCTTTTTAGGTGGTCCCCGAGAAAACAAAGGAAAGTCCAGGTGGACCATGGGAATTTGTTGGCTTGTTACCTCTTTTTGACCCTCCAAGACACGACAGTGCCGAAACCATTCGTAGGGCTTTGAATCTTGGTGTTAACGTTAAGATGATCACCGGTAGCTATACTTACTCATCATTTTCTTTTTCACGAAATCCATGGCTATGTAGATGTTTTTTCCTTAACTTGCGCTCTAACTACGTTGCCAGGTGACCAACTTGCTATTGGTAAGGAAACCGGTCGCAGACTTGGAATGGGAACCAACATGTATCCATCTGCGGCTCTTCTTGGTACTGACAAGGACTCGAACATTGCATCCATTCCCGTGGAGGAGTTGATAGAGAAGGCGGATCCATTCCCGTGGGTTTGCTGGCGTCTTTCCAGGTTATAAATTGCTTCTTAAACCTCATCATATGTTCATTAGAAAATGTTTTGTTATATTGATCTAAGCTTCTTGTGTTTCTTATTGCAGAGCACAAATATGAAATTGTGAAAAAGCTGCAAGAGAGGAAACACATTGTTGGAATGACTGGTGATGGTGTCAACGATGCTCCTGCATTGAAGAAAGCTGACATTGGTATTGCTGTGGCCGATGCTACAGATGCTGCTCGTGGTGCCTCAGATATTGTTCTCACTGAACCTGGATTGAGTGTTATCATCAGTGCAGTGCTCACTAGCAGAGCTATCTTCCAGAGAATGAAGAACTATACCGTGAGCCTTCTATTAATTTTATTCTTTACATTATGCCACTATCTGTGTGTTCGTATGCACCATCTCTAACAGCTCTTTTTCTTGCTTATGACAGATTTATGCAGTCTCAATCACAATCCGTATTGTGGTAAGTAGACAACCGCCCATATAGATGTTTATCTCTTGTTAGCATGATCTTTCTTTAGTGTACTGATCATATTGCGTTATATTTTTTGCAGTTTGGTTTCATGCTTATTGCTCTGATATGGGAATTTGATTTCTCAGCTTTCATGGTTCTGATTATTGCCATCCTTAATGACGGTGAGCAAATGATTTACTTTATTATACAACCTCTTAATACTTTATCTGCTAGACCGTATATCTTATGGTATTGTTTGTTGATATCTTCTAGGTACCATCATGACAATCTCAAAGGATAGAGTAAAGCCATCTCCCACACCTGATAGCTGGAAGCTCAAAGAAATTTTCGCCACCGGGATCGTGCTGGGAGGTTACCAAGCCGTAATGAGTGTGGTTTTCTTCTGGACGATTCACAAGACCGACTTTTTCTCGGTAATCTTCAACACTTCCTTTTCTTTTTGTGTGGTGGCTTCAGGGATCATGTAGATAAAAATTGCCTAGGAAACTAAAATTTATTCTCGATATGCAGGACAAGTTCGGTGTGAGGTCAATCAGGGACAACAACGATGAGCTGATGGGTGCTGTATACCTACAAGTCAGTATCATCAGTCAAGCGCTCATCTTCGTCACAAGGTCAAGGAGCTGGTCGTTCGTTGAACGTCCTGGGGCGCTTCTGATGATTGCCTTCGTCATTGCCCAACTTGTAAGAACATCAAATACCCATAGTTTCCTGAGCCCTAGAAAAGAAACCCACTGACATTCATCTAACTCCTGAATCTCTTCGTCCCAAAATGCAGGTTGCGACTTTGATAGCAGTGTACGCGGACTGGACATTTGCAAAGGTGAAGGGTATCGGTTGGGGATGGGCTGGTGTGATTTGGGTTTACAGCATTGTTACGTACTTCCCACAAGATCTTTTGAAGTTTTCCATTCGATACATTTTGAGTGGAAAGGCTTGGACTAGCTTGTTCGACAACAGGGTACAACACAATTAACTCTCTCTCATCGCTTTTCACATTCCTGTTTGTAAATCTTATGCTAATTGCTTCTGCTGTTTCTTTAAACAGACTGCTTTCACGACCAAGAAGGATTACGGTATTGGAGAAAGAGAAGCTCAGTGGGCACAAGCTCAGAGGACACTTCACGGTCTGCAGCCAAAAGAAGAGGTCAACATCTTCCCAGAGAAAGGAGGTTACAGAGAGCTGTCTGAGATCGCCGAGCAAGCTAAGAGAAGGGCCGAGATAGCAAGGTAACTCTACTTGGATTAAATCGATATCAACTTGAAAGAAACTGGGATTTGCTTGATTATGACTGGTGAAATGCGTTGTTCTGACAGGCTTAGGGAGCTTCACACGTTGAAGGGACATGTTGAATCAGTCGCAAAGCTGAAGGGCTTGGACATTGACACAGCTGGGCATCACTACACTGTGTAGTTGCAGTTGCACAAACAGTTTACCAAAGTCATAACTCCTCTTCGTTTTTTCTTCTAAAGTCACAATAGAGGGAAGAGAACTCTGTGTATTGCCATAACTCTTCCAAAAACTCGTTTTATTGTTAGTCATTTGTTCCTCTAAACTTCTACTCTGAGCTTAAGAAACAAGGCTTTTCTGCCTTGGTGGTTTGTCACTTCGGCTACAACCTGTTTTATTGGCTTAATATGAGCTTCTTACTCTTGTTTTCTGTAATGTTTGATCAGTTCCATCTTGAGTCTAATATTTAAATCATATTATTTTATTGCGGAATTGCACTCAGTAACGTCCAAACAAACTATAGTTAAGAAACTAACCAAAAAATAAAAAGCTTCTAACATTTATACAATATATACTATATTACCCTTATTATGTATTTATATGTATTTTTGTTTTATTTTCTTCCGGTAATACTTCTCCTAGCCATTATTATTTATCCAAAGCTCACAGTTATCACATCATCTTTCACCATAGTATCATGACCATGGCCACCATCATGTGCTAGCTTTTCCATATCCACGAACACGATCTCATCAGAAACCACGACCCGGCATTGCTTCATAAACCACCATCGCCGCTCCGGTTACCACCACCACTGCTGTAATCACCACCACCACTCTACCGCCGCTTCAACCACTATCTCATCTTCCGTAACAACCATCACCGCTTGTAATCACCATCAACTTTTTCTTGTCTACATCCATCACACGTCTACCATCATTATATCCACTACGAGTACCACCAAATCTGTAATTTCTACTACATCTTTCCTATTTACCTACCAATCCTTCATAACCATCATCGTGCATACATAGTATTCTATTTGCTAATTTAACACATACGTTGTATAGTAATTTTTAACCATTTGATAATTTACTCGACATGTACTATACCATTTAGTAGTCCATTCTATTTATGTTTTGGAACAGTATGCTCACATGCATACATTATAATTTATAATCTGTTTAATATTTTATTGGATATATACCTATAATTATTAGAATCAATTTTAGATGTACACAAATAGACCAAATCTATTTTCTTATATATTATTCTATTTGAATAAATATGTATTAGACCATGTGATATGTTCTATTTTATTTTTATTATAAGTATTTCAGGTTTTAATTATATTAAAAATATTATAAGCATATACTTATATTATATTTTATATTTGGGGTTAGGGTTTATAAATTAGGACTTAGGGTTTAGTATTTAAACATGGGGGTGGAGTTATAACTAAGGTTTATGATTATAGTATTTGTAGAGTTTCAATACAATTTAATATAAATTCAATACTATTTTATATGATGTTCAAGAGTGGAAGTGGTGTCACCGCTTATTCCTCCATCTTTGTTTAAGAAACTGAACTTATGTACATATGGTCGTTAATTGAATGTCGTTGTGTTATATGTTTGATTTAATTTTCAACAGTAGTACTTTTATTTTGTCCATACGTTACAAATCATCGACGACACCACTTTTCATTTTTTTGTCACCGGTAACTTACAAAAATTAAGGGTAACACCGGACAAAACTGATCAAAAATTGCTATGGACTTAATTATGTCACAATCAGTGCTATATTCTTATTTTTTAATGAAAATTTGGTTAGTTGGCAAATTCTCCCTATTTTATTCTTACTAAAAAAAATTAAAACATTTTTTGATATATGCTGATGTTACAAAGATCAAAATGTTTGTGACTGCTACATTGGGGTTGTAGTGGGTGTCGTTGGATAAGTCAATAATGATTTCAAGAATCAAGACACGTGAGTAGATATGGAAGATGACCTCGAATCGTTCATATCACTTGCTCTTTCTTTCTTTCTTAACCATAATTCTCTTCTTTTTTTTTTTATCTCATAAGATTCTCGATAATCCTATAACTGATGGATTACTTAGTTTGGTTAGGCGGATTGGTTAGCAATATTACACATGAAAAAGAAATCAAATAACACTTTAGTATAGTATAGTTTAATATCAGTGATGTTAACAAAAGATTAAATCAATACTATTAAAACTTTCAGAATGTTCTCAGACAAAATCAAAACTACACAATCGAATATATTTAGGTATAAGTCATTTTGTATATATAGTTACATAATTCAAGCACTACAAGAAAACTGGCCAATACCGAGGGAAAATATCGTCGGAATGTCCTCGGAATAACGGTATTCCGACGACATACCGAGCATATCATCCCTCGGAATAATGGCCTCGGTATTTAGCAAGTCCTCGGAATTTCCTCGGAAATTTCCGAGGAAATTCCGAGGAACAATAATTCCGAGGACATACCGATCACGACATTTCCTCGGACGGGTCGTCGGTATATACCGAGGAATTTCCGAGGAAAATGATCATCGGATTACGGATTAGAAACCGAGAATCATTCCGAGGGAACGATCCCTCGGAATATTCCGAGGACACTTTCCCTCGGAAAATTCCGAGGACTATGTTCGTCGGAAACAGTCCCTCGGAATTTTCCGAGGGAAAGTGTCCTCGGAATATTCCGAGGGACCGTTCCCTCGGAATTTTCGAAAAAATTAATTTTTTTAAAAAATGAAAATTAGGAATTTAAAATCGAAAATATAAAATTAAAAAATTAAATTTCGAAAATAGAAAATTAAAATTCAGAAATTTAATTTCGAAAATATAAAATTCAAATTCAAATTCAAATTACTACAAATAAAAAAACATTCGAAAGTTGTAAGAAAAAAAAACTACTGGTTGGGGTTTGGGTTTTGGGGGTTCGGGTTCTGCAGAGTCGGGAAGGTCACGTTCGGGTGCAACGTCCTCATCATCTCCATCATCTGCTCGTTCAGCTTCTTCTGTGCCTCGAAGTCCGCTTGCTGAGCCTCGAACCTCTCTTGTTGAGTCTGCATTTTGTTCTCCAATGCAGATATGCGAGTATCCTTGTCTTGCAGCTGACCAAGAAGTACTTCGGTATCAACAAAAGGCGGTGGTGCGGCTGAAGATGCAACTGACTGGGCCCGACGAGACAAACCGAACAAACGTCCCTTCCTCTTTGGAACCGTCTGAAATAGAAAATTGACAAAGTTAAACAATAGGTTGACAAAGTTAAACAATAGCTAAGATGCATGAAATAAAATTTAAAAAAAAAAAAACTTACCGATTGAACGATTTCGTTGATCCGATCCTGAGGCAACTGGGTACCCGTCGAATCGTCGTCGTCGGTTGGAAGCTGAGACGCTGCTTCTTCAAGCTGAGTGCTGATGAGGTTGACCACATCTCTCGCAAGACCATCATCAATCTCGCCGGTCTTCTGGTTGGTATACGCCCTCTTCATTAGGGCGAAATCATCAACCGGCTGACCGTCATTTGCTTCCACCTTGATATCAATATAAATTAAACAAAAAATTAGTAATTAGAAGAAATTAATAAAAATTTGAAACTTTTAAAATTTGAAAAATAAACAAATGAAATTACCATGCGATCCCTGAGAGTTGCTTGAGACTGAGCACCCAAGTTGTGCTTGAAGACGCCCTTCCCTTGACGCACGCTTTTGCGGTTCGTGGAGTTGGTGGAAGAAGTAGCCTTCGTCTCATCCTTACTCCAATGAACACAAAAATCCGCCCAGACCGTCATGTTCATCGACTTTGGGACCTTTATAAAAAAAATTGTTAGATAAGTTAAAAAATATAATAATAAATTTAATTTAAGAAATATTTAAAATAGTAAAAAAACCTTGTCTTTTTGCCACTTCTTCTTCCACTCGTGCATTTGATACGAGTAGTTCGTCATGACTTTATGGACGAAGTGGTAATAGATGAACGTCGTAAGGTCGGGATTCCAGTTGAACTCTTGCTGCAAAAAATACATAATTAGTAGAAAAATCATATTAAGAATAAAAATATAAAAAAAGAAAAAAAATTGAGAAATTTACCGCAAATTGTTGAAACCACAGGACTTTCTTCCAGGTAGGGAAGTCCGAGAAAGTCGGATGTCCCTCGTCCAAAGACGAGTACATCATATGGTTGAGCCATGTGCTGATCCCGTTCGCGGATCGGTCGAACCATGTTTGATGCCGTCCAGATGGATACGGAGTGAGAAACGGCAGCCGCTCACGACCCGGCTGTCGAACATACTCCGCAACCCTCACCAGTTCCGGAGGACCCACATAAGTCGGAGGAATAGGGGGTGCAGCACCGGAGCCACTAGGAGCTTCGGGAAATGGAGAGGGAGATGTTTGGTACGAGCTGCGGGGCGATTGGGAATCCTGAACGGAGACACTCCCCGAGCCACGACCACGACCACCACGACGCTGTCGAGGAGGCGGGGTCTGATCATCGTCATAAGACCTGAGTATAAAAAATTAATAAATTCTTAAAAAAAAATAGAAATAAGTTTGAAAAAATTTTAAAAAAAAGTTTTAATATATTTAAAATTAAGAAAAATTTATAATTTATTAGATTACATGATTTATTTATATCAGTATAAAAAATTAATAAATTGTTTAAAAAAATAGAAATAAGTTTGAAAAAATTTTTAAAAAAAGTTTTAATATATTTAAAAAAAGTTTTAATATATTTAAAAAAGTTTTAATATAAGGAAAAAAGTTTTAATATATTTAAAATAAAAAAAAATTTATAATTTATTAGATTACATGAATTATATATATGAGTATAAAAAATTAATAAATTGTTTAAAAAAATAGAAATAAGTTTGAAAAAAAATTTTAAAAAAGTTTTAATATATTTATAAAATTACATAAAAAAGTTTTAATATTTATAAAATTACATAAAAAAAGTTTTAATAATTTTAAAATTATAATTTATTAGATTACATGATTTATATATATATATATATATATATATATATATATATATATATGAGTATAAAAAATTAATAAATTGCTTTAAAAAATAGAGAAAAGTTTTTTAAAAATTTTAAAAAAAATTTAAATATGTTTTATTATTACTGGAAACTTAAAAAACGTTTTTAAAATTAGAAAATTGTTTTTAAAAAATCAAAAAACGTTTTAAAAATAGAAAAACGTTTAGAAATTCAACCAAAAAAAAAAACCATTCCAAATCAATGAAAAACAACAATCAAACCCACAATCCTAACTTAAACTACTCATGCAATCCTAAACTATCATCTAACACCCTAAAATCCGAAATTCTAATCTCATCATTCCTAATCAATCACAATTTTGGAAGAAAAGAGAGAGATATAGAGTTCTTACATGATTGGGAAGAGATTTGGCAAAGAAATGGAGGAGAGAAACGGTGGGAATCGCCGGAAATCGGTGGAGGAGAAGGAGGAGCCGCGTAGAGGAAGAGAGGAGAGGAAGAGAGAAATGGGGAAGAAGATCGCGGTTACCCTAATTTATGAGGGGTCCGACGGACTAGTTCCGTCGGAATTCCCTCGGTATTTTTTAATTTGTCCTCGGAATTCCCTCGGTATGGGAATATTCGATATTTCACGAAATGTTTGGCGGTTAGGGGTTTCCCGGGTGATTAAAAAATTCCGAGGACCACAGCGTCCTCGGAATTTCCTCGGAAAATACCGAGGACATTCCGAGGAAACAAGGATTTGGGGTTTCAAATTCCAATTTTTTTTCCCGATTTTCATTTCTTATTCAAATTTAACGCATACCATTGAGGATTCTTTGTATAGATGAACATAAACCATAAAAAAACAAAATATCAGAAATGATTGTAAGTATCTCGTTTAACGTTTGTTAAAGTGTATAAGTGTTTATCTTATGCTGTGTGGTTTTCGTTCAAGCAATCGTAAAAAGTGTTTGTTATTGTGTAAAACACCTAAGTATGACTTCATAATATGGTTAAGACACTTAATGAAGGCTATATACGTGTTATTCAATCCGTAAAACGTTGTTTACGGTTCCCTAAACCCAATTCCTCGGGATTTCCTCGGAAAATACCGAGGACATACCGAGGAAAGTATTGAAAATCATTGGCTTCCTCGGTATTTCCTCGGTAGAATCCGAGAAAATCACGGATTTCCTCGGTATGTCCTCGGTTTTCTCCGAGGAAATACCGAGGAACAACACAAAATAATCAAATCCCTAAATCTAGAGGTGAATACCGAGGAAACCCTACTGGCCCTCGGTATTTCCTCGGTTTTTCAAAATAAAAAAAAAAAAAAAAAAAAAAACTACTCTGATTCCGAGCCATCATCACCAGATGAATCGGAATCTGGATCTTGGTGAAACTCTCCAATAACTCGCGGAAGAAAGCACTTATCCCTGCAACTGCTTCATGAACTTTTCGTGGTAATAGTTCTTTGAAGGCAAAAGGAAGGAGGCGCTGCATCATCACATGGCAATCGTGACTTTTCAAGCCAATAAACTTTCCTTCTTTTCTGTCGATACAATTACGCAAATTAGATGCGTAACCATCCGGAAACTCCACATCGTTTGAAATCCAATCAAAGAAAGCATTTTTTCCCTCTCCATCCAATCGGTATATGGGAAAAGGAGCCCTACCATTCTCATCAACATGAAGTTCTGCACGAGCACATATATCGACTAAATCCAGTCTTGACTTCAAATTATCCTTTGTTTTACCTTTAACGTTAAGGATCGTGTTCATGAGATTGTCAAAAAAGTTCTTCTCAATATGCATGACATCTAAATTATGCCTTAGCAGATGATGCTCCCAGTATGGCAAATCAAAGAAAATACTTTTTTTGTGCCAGTTATGTAAATCTCCAACAGCTTCTACCGGAAAATGCTCATGTCCACCAACGTCTGGGGTCCTTTCTGCACCGTAATCTCTTAGTTGTGTCTTCAAACCTTCTCCACTAACTTCCTCAGGTGGACCATCAAACACCTGTTTGTTCTTCCTAAACAAATTCTTACTCCGACGGTATGGATGATCATGTGGTAGGAATCGTCTGTGACAGTCAAACCAACACGTTTTTCTTCCGTTCTTTAGTTGGAAAGCATCTGTGTCATCTTGACAATATGGACATGATAGCCTCCCATGCGTTGTCCATCCAGATAACATACCATATGCTGGAAAATCACTTATTGTCCACATTAGTACTGCCCGCATTTGAAAGTTTTCTTTACACGAAATATCGTATGTTTCAACACCGTGAGCCCATAGTTGTTGCAACTCATATATTAGTGGCTGAAGAAACACATCAAGTGATCTCTTAGGATGCTCTGGCCCGGGAACGAGAATGGAGAGAAACAAAAACTCTCGTCGCAAGCACAAGTTTGGGGGTAAGTTATATGGTGTAACAGTGACTGGCCATAGAGAATATTGTCTTCCACTCTTCCCATACGGGCTGAAACCATCAGTACATAATCCAAGGTAGACATTTCTTCTCTCATATGCAAAGTCGGGATACAATGATTGGAAATGCTTCCACGCTTTTGCATCAGAAGGATGTCTAATCTCACCATCTGTTGAGTGCTCCGCATGCCATCTCATTCGTTGCGCTGTGCGTTCCGAAAGATACAACCTCTGCAACCTTTCCTTCAAAGGCAAATACCACATCCTCTTATATGGCACTGGAACTCTTCCACTCGTATCTTTGTAACGACGCTTCCCACAAAATTTGCATGTAATCCGCTGCTCATCCGCCCTCCAATAAATCATGCAGTTATCGCTGCATACATCTATTACTTCATACGGTAAACTAACACCGGATACGAGTTTCTGCACCTCGTAGTATGAACCTGGAGCTACATTATCCTCAGGTAGAATACCTTTTACAAAATCAGCTATCGCATCCACACAGACTTCAGCCAAGTTATAATCGGTCTTAATGCCCATCAGTCTTGTAGCAGATGATAAAGCTGAATGACCATCTCTGCAACCTTCATACAAAGGTTGCTTTCCAGCATCCAACATATCATAAAATCTCCTAGCTTCTGCATTGGGTAAATCTTCCCCTCTAAAATGATCATTTACCATCTGCTCAGTACCTACACCATAATCTAAATCCGTTCTAATTGGTTCTTCTAATCTAACCGCCGGCTGAGGTTCGCTAGTACTACCAAGTTCATAACCAGTTTCCCCATGATGATACCAAATTTTGTAACTTCGTGTAAACCCATTCAAAAATAAATGAGTCCAAACATCCCACTCTTTAATAACTTTTCTATTTTTACAATTAGAGCAAGGACATCTTAACTTACCTTTTTCTGCTTCCGGTTGTCGGCGATATAACGCCATGAATTCGGTTAAACCTTGTTGGTATTCTTCCGTAAGCAATCTCGTCTCCGGATCCAAATGAGGTCGATCGATCCAAGAACGAAAATAATTTGAAGAAGACATGTTTTTTTTATCTAAAATTCGTGATAGTAGGAGAGAAGAAGAAGAAATGGGGTGAATGAAGAGGAGGAGGGATGGCTGTATTTATAGAAGAATTCCTACCGACATACTGACGGAATTCCGAGGAAATTCCGAGGAAAGTTCACATTTCCTCGGTATTTCCTCGGAATATTTGAAATCACACAACGGCTCTCCCAACGGCTCTCTAACGGCTACAAAAAGTCCTCGGAATTGAAGAAATATCCGTCGGTTTTTTCCCACGGACATCACTTCCTCGGTATGTCCTCGGAAATTTCCGAGGAAATGGTGTTTCCTCGGAATTTCCTCAGAAATTTCCGAGGACATTCCGAGGAAACCCAGAAATCGGGTATCTTCGAAATGTCCTCGGTTTTTCCTCAGAAAATTCCGAGGACCATCATTTGCCCTCGGAATTCTCTCGGAATGTCGCTGTTTTCTTGTAGTGAAGGATCTAATCATTAGATCAAAGCCGAAGAAGGACTCAAGTCATGAAGGTCCTAAGAGAAGAAGGAGAAAGAAGAATCCGGTATATAAGTATATCGAACACTACAAGAAAAGAAGTCTTTTCTAACGGACTTTCTGACCGATATTTTTTTGGTCAGAAATTTGTGACGGTTTTCCAACGGATATTTTAATTTGTCAGAAATTTCTGACGGATTATTGGTAAGAAAACGGTCAGAAATTTCTAACCAATTTAGATATCCGTTAGAAAACTGTCAGAATTTTTTGACGGAAACAAAACGGTCAGAAATTTCTGACCGTTTTCTGACGACACAAATATTAAAAATTTAACCGTCAAAAATCCGTCAGAAAATTCTGACGGAAAAAAGTGGTTAGAACACCGTCAAAAATTTCCAACGGATTTCTGACCGAATTATGAAACCCTAAACCTTAAATATGAATTTAAAATCAAAATTCTAAATATAAATTTTAAACTCTGATATTTTAAATTATTCCCACTAATACATGTAACATAAGTATATCGAAGACTCGGTATGAGGTAGAGTGTTCCAATTTTCTCGAGTCATTGTATTGTTTCAATTTAGATGTGTCTCTTTCTTATTGGTCATACGTGTGGTTTGCATGAGTGTAATCAGCTGGTTATAAAGCTGAGTGACCGAGTTCTTGAACTGGTTAACTTCTTCTTATGATCAGCACTGTTCTTTTTTTTTTTGTAAAAAAGGATCAGCACTGTTCTTAAATACACTTCAAGCGTCTATGCGTTGTATAAGCGTTATACGGAAACTTGCTGTACCGATTCTCACTGTTCGGTTGATTTAAACGGCTTGTCTATTTTGGAAATTTTGACGAAAGTCCAATGTTCAATGGTGTGCAATTTTATACAAAAGTTTGTACATCGTCTTATTCTTTCTTAACTGTTATGAAAAAAAATAGACTGTCTTATATTTTATCTTTCAAAATACTAATTTAAATATATTTGGAACCTTGCTTTTTTTTTATTATTTTAGATTAGAAAATAGTTAGTGTTATATGAATTTAGGATACATATTTTGAACTTATCACTAAATATTTAATAACTATTAATTATACACATTTTTTTATAAGTAAGTGTACCGTATAGATAAACGTTTCGCGTATACATATAGACGTTATACAGTAGTTCACCGCCTGAATAGCAGCGTATAGCGTATTTTAGAACACTGATGATCAGCCAAGATCAGAGAGAAAAGAGAGACAAGATAGAGTCCTCTAACAAAGCTCGCTTGTGAAGCAATATAGCGATTGCTGGTTCGATTCAATCCCAGCTCTGGTGAGTTATAGCGGCCCTTCCTGGTTAACGCAAGGGTGCAGTGAATATTACGCCACAAAAATGTCGTGTTTTCTCTGTTACGTTTGGTTCGTGCAATCGGAGATTCGAGGAAGATTTCTTCGAGGTTTAATAATCATTAAGATTCACAAATTGGTATCAGAGCTAGATTCTCTGGTTTGGGCTCTTTTCGATTGAAGATGGCGACGAGTCAAGATGTCGACTCTTCAGTTTGCGATGACGGTGCACGGCGGCACATGCGATTTTCCAATTTTGGAAGAATAGGATGTACACAGATCTCAGTGTGCAAGGGCTCAAAGATGTTCTTACGGAAAAAAAGTTCAAGATGATAAAGCAATGAATCTCATACTCATGAGCACATGAGATTAGGTTATATGGAAGATCAACATATGCACAACGGCTGCTCAAACATGGATGCTTCTTGATCGACTGTATATGACTCAGAGTTTACCGAACAGAGTTGATGCACAATTGAAAGTTTACTCCTTTAAGATGTAGGACTCCAAGACGATTGCATGGATGATTTTCTCAAGATCATTGGAGACTCAACTTCAGAATTGAAGTTCCAGAGGAGATTCAAGCTATCCTCTTGCTCAATTCCATGCCCACCAGAGACGATTCCTTGAAAGAAATGTTAAAGTACGATTGTGATGCTATTAAGGCAGATAAGGTAGCTAGTGCAGCTAGGTCCAAGGAATCCGAATTTAGGGATGACATTACCAAAACCTAGTGGTGAAGACCACTTTTCTAAAGGTAGAATCGATAGTAGAAATATTGGCTCTTGAAAGAACAACTATAGGTCCAGGTCAAAATCTCAGATGGAAATATGGTCTGCTGGATCTGCAAAAAGGAATGACTCTTTTAGAAACAGTGTTTCAAATGGTTAGATAGAAATAAGGGCAAACAGAGTGGTCAAGACAGAGGTGAAGTTGCTTCAGTCATAGACGATACAAAGGATCTGGATGGACTACTAGTTTCAGAAGTCAACTTCACCGCAGAGGATTCAGATCACATTGAGTGGGTTTTGGATATTGGATGCACGTTTCACATGACACATATTCTCCTGAATCTAAAGAAATTGTCTATGGGAAAGGTTCAGATGGCAAATAATTGATGTCTGAGATAAAGGGTATTAGTTTAGTCAGATTCGAGAATCAAGATGAAACTACGTTTGTCCTTCATGACGTAAAGTTTATGCCATGGATATCCAGAAAATTAATTTTGGTTGGTTCACTTGAAGACAAGGGGTGCAAGTTCAAGGGTTCAAATGGTGTTCTAAAAGTCATTAATGGTTGCATTGTATTCATGAAAGGGATTATGAGATAATCTTTATACATCTTGCAAGGTGAAGCAAGAACCTCATAATCAAATGCAGTAGACACAACGTCAGAGAAGTCAATGTCGATTCAAAATTAAACTATTTTGTGGCATAGCCGATTAGGCCATAATGATCATAAAGGAATTGAAGAGCTTGGGAGAAAAGGATGTTTCGAAAGGAAGAAGATAATAGAATATAAGTTTTGTGAAGATTGTGTTATGGGAAAGACAAAACGTGTTAGGTTCGGTGCTACTCAACATGTCACCATGAATAAGATGAATTATGTGCATTCGGACTTATGTGGATCACCTAATGTTCCATTCAGCTTGACCAAGTGTCAGTATTTCACCTCCTTCGCTGATGACTTCTCTCGAAAGGTTTGGATATACTTCTTAAGATTCAAAGACAAGACATTCAAGAACTTTAGGGAATGAAAACAAATGGTTGAAACTCAATCAGAAAGAAAAGTGAAGAGGCTATGGACGGACAACAGTCTTGAATTTTGTAACTAGGAGTTTGATGGGTTTTGCAAGCAAGAAGGAATTGTCAGACATAAAACCTGCACCTATACACCTCAACAAAATGATGTCACCGAGAGGTTAAATCGTTCAATCATGAAAAAGTGAGAATCATGCTAAATGAGAGTGGTCTTGGTCAAAGATTTTGGATAAAATCAGCAGCTAATGCAATGTATCTCATCAACAGATAAGCACCATCCGCCATTGACTTTAAAGTAGCTGAAGAAGTATGGACAGGGCCGGCTTAACATTACCGGAGGCCCCTGGGCAAAATAATATGTGGGGCCCATAAGGTGTTAGTTTTACAAATATTATCGAGCTTTTCAACTCATGCATGACATCGAGCATGTATTTCTATTTGTTCTGTTAGTTAACACTTTCTGTAATACTATATATTTATACCATCCCAATCTAAACTAACAATGCTAAAACAGATCAAGGCCCTGAATATAATTTGATTTGAAGCGGGCCCCGGGGCGGTCGCACTGACCGCCCTCCCTCATAAGCCGGCACTGAGTATGGACATCAGAAATGCCCAACCTATCTGGATTAAAAATAAAATTTGGTTGTCTCATGTACATACACAGATGATGGGAAGCTCAAACCAAGAGCCAAGAAAGTGGTGTTCACTGGATATCCTGAAGGCGTGAAAGGATTCAAAGTCTGGGCACTTAAACAGCAAAAATTTGTCATCAGTAGAAATGTATTCTTTAGAGAAGACAAAGTATTCAAGGAGTTAACCGATGATCATCAGGAGTCCCAGGATCTATAGTCAAGTCCAGAACTGAAGACTGTCAACATTAAGTATGGAGAAGCATCAGGAGAACCGATGAGTGATGTTCAAGGTGGAGACACTGAAATAGATTCTAAAGATGAAGACAGCATAGAACAGTCATCGGATAAAAAAACGAAGAAGTTCTTAAAATTACCAGCCTTGCAGAGACAGAACAAGAAGACAGATCTTCCCTCCTATCAGATTCAATGATTATGAATAGGAGTTTATTGCGTAGGAAGAGGAATATGCTGTACTTATGTGTGTGTTAGAGAAGATGGAGGTTATGAGGCTAACAAAATTTCAAGAAGCATGGAAGACCCTGATAGTGATAAGTGGAGAGAAACAACTAAGGAAGAAATGGGTTCACAAATCAAGAGCCGTACTTGGAAGTTGATAGACGCACCAGAGGGGTGAAATCAATAGGGTGCAAATGGATTTTTAAAAGAAAACAAGGAATCTTAACTGTTGAAGACCCATGTTACAAAGCGAGTCTGGTTACAAAAAGGTACTCACAGAAAGAACGAATATATTATCAAGAGATCTTTGCCCCGTTAGTTAATTAACATGTATCTATTAGGTACATGTTGTCAGCTGTGGTTTATCATGATATGGAACTTCAACAAATGGATGTTAAAACATCTTTCCTCCACGGCGAGATTTAAGAATTCATTGTCATGGATCAGTTTGAGGGTTTTGAAGATAAAGAGCATCAATAGAAAGTCTGTAAACTCGAGTGATCCTTGTATGGTCTTAAGTAATCACCTCGACAATGAAATAAATGGATGGTGATGGTTCAGTTTAATCGAAGTCAGTATGATAGTTGTGTATTCAAGAAAGTCGTGGATGGTGACGGATATGTGAATCTACTTTTGTATGTAGACGACATCCTAATAGGTCTAAGAACAAATATGAAGTTCAACAGATCAAGGTACTACTCAGCAGTGAGTCTGATATGAAGAACTTAGGCGACACAAAGAAGATTTTTGGGATGGAAATTGAGAGAGACATGGCAGCAGGGTGCTTGTGGGTGTCATAGAAAGGTTATCTCAGAAGGGTTCTAGCAAATTTCAAGATGGACCAGTGTAAGTCTGTAGCAACACCTAGGGGACCTCATTTTAAGCTGAAGACACCAACATATAAATAATATATGGAAAAGTGGAGATAATGAGGGATATTTCTTATCAAAGCGCAGTAGGGAGCATCATATATTCTATGATTGGAACAAGACCTGTTCTAGCATACTCAGTCGGCTTAATTAGAAGATTCATGAGAAAGCATCTAAATGCATGAACACTGGAGTGTAGTAAAGTGGGTTCAGAGGTACATTCAAGGATCTATAGATACATGACTGTGTTACAAGAAGCAAATATATTTTGTTGTTAAAGGGTACTACGTTCAGATTACACTGTGAACCTGGATCAAAGGAGATCAATAAATGATATTGTCTACACGGCAGGAGGTAATACCATAAGCTGGAGATCACAGCTTCAACAGGTTATCGCTCTCTCAACTACAGAAGCTGAGTACATCTAACTTTCAGAATCAATCCAAGAAGTTTTATGGTTAAAGGGCCTTGCATATGAGCTTGGTTTTAAACAGGAGGCATTGGAGATTTACAACTAAAGTAGTACACGTACAAATCATAAAACAGACCATAAAAAAATTGTTACACATTAAGCTATATATCAACATAGATAAGCTTGGAATTCACTCATTACAAGAAATATGTATATTCTTAGCACACAAAACATGTCTTTGGCGCTTAAGTTTAATTTTACGGTAGGTATTTGCGACCACTAATTTTATCTTTCCGCTCATTTAAATTTCAAAATATCATTAACTAAATGTTATTTTAGGTTTCACTTTGTCATAGCGTTTATCAAACACTATTATATAATACAAAATTGTCTAAATCATCTATGTTAGCTGTTTAGTAAATGTACTATAACAATCTTCTATCAATGTAGACCTTTTTGTAGTGACTTGACATTATCTCTTAGTAACGCTTTGGGCATAGGACTTAAGAAGACTTCCTGAAGACTTCTTCTAGCATAAAATGTATTAGAAGACTTCCTAAGAAATTTTCCGAGAGTCTTCCAAGAATCGTATCAGAAGTCTTCCAAAGCATGTCTCAGATTTGAAAAATCTGCATATTCAAAACCATTCAAATGACTTCAAAATAGAGAATACTCCACAAAACAAGTATGCTTAAATAATAAACATAACAATCACATAGGTTGGATTTATAACTTTTTAGAATCTAATATATAAAATTCATATCCAGAATTTGTACCACTTTGGGTAGAAAAATTCATATCTAGTACATAATACATTAGAAGACTTCCCAAGAAGTCTTCCAAGAGTTTTCTAAGAAATATTCCAAAGTGTGACTCAGATCTGAAAAAATCTACAAATTTTATAACATCCAAATGACTTCAAAACAGAGAACAACTTCAAAAATGAAAATTTTGTTATTAAAAATAAACAAAACAGTCACTAAGTTGAATCTATACCTTTTAAGAATCTAACATATAAAACATACAAAAATACATATCCAATATTTATAGATATACCTTTGAAAGAGTGAAAGATGAGAACAAAAACATGCAAAAAAGATAAATTAGTGAAAGAACATAATAAGAAATAAATATAAGGTTTGGTGTGTTTTGATGTTCAAAGATATCAGAGAGAAACTAGACAGTTTTAGAATGAGAGATATTATATTTTTATTGCAACCGTGAGAAGGGGAAAAAGATACCGTGTAGATTTTTTTTTTATATGAAGACACAAATTTCAATTATGTTAAATATTTTTGAAATAGCAAATAAAAACACTAACTTATCCTTAAAAAAACTTAGAAAATGTTTAAATCAAATTATTAGATAGTCACTAAACACATATAGATCAAATTAAAAGTACCACCAATACTATAATATATATTACCAAACTCCAAACCAAAGACTATCATAACTGAATCTACATTCACTCATATAGGTGAAAAATAATTCAATTTTAGTAAAAACTAAATTTCCATAATTTAGAAATGTTTATTAATACATGATTTCAATTTTTCCCCTTCAATTTTTTTTTTAAAAAAATTATTAATATTCTCTATTAAAAGAGAAGTACAATTTTTATCACCATTAAAATGTCTTACTATATCCATTTTATTAATTACATAATATGACAAAATAATCAATAAGAATATTAATAATAAATCATTTTAACTATAAATTTTAATTTTATTTTTAGTTATAGCAAAATTTGTTGAGAAAATATCTAAGAAAATCCTACTATACTTTTTAAATATTTTAATTAAATAATACATTAATTAATTTGCTAATTAAGTAATATAATATTAGTTTAAATTTATATTAATATATTTTTATTATAAACAACAAAAAAGAGATTTCTATTTTTGTAAAGTTATTATTATAGTCTAGATTCTATTAAAGTAAAAATATAATATAAATTAAGTACGATAAATTATATTAAATTGATAAACTAACCTTTTTTAAAAAAAAATTCATTTAATAAATTATTATCTACCATTAAACGGGTTCAAATTTATTAATTATGTTATATTTTTATACAAATAAATTTATTAACATATGTTAACATTTTATTTTTACAGCTATATATTCTTTAAATATGTTTTTCAAATTATAAAAACTCAAAAATGTAATAAAAATTAATAAAAAGGTAAAATGTATAAAATAATCACTATATTAATAAAGTAAAAAGAAACCTAAAAAATAAGATTAAAAAAGACAATATATCACACTAAGATATAAATCATATACGTTATTATGGTAACATCAAATTTAAACATTTATAAAATAAAAATATACCACATGAACGTGCCGGTTAAACTCTAGGTACTTATAAAATCTAATACATTAGAATGCTTTCCCTTACAGACTACCGAAAGACTTCTCGAAAACTATGATTTAGGCGGGAAACCTATTTTTTTTAAAATTTAGGCGTGGAAACCTTAAATTCTACTAAAACTTAGATGAAATAATTCAGAAGACTTCTTAGAAAGTCTTATGTGATTCTTCCAGACCCTATATTCAAATAACTAAGAAAAAATAATACCTTAAACTATACTTAGAAAGTGTTTGAATCAAGTTATTAAATAGTCACTAAATACATATAGGTCAAATTAAAAATGAAGATAATATGTAAAAAGCTAATCCTAAAAATACCAGAAAAATTGCAACATATGTTACCAAACCCTAACCAAGGATTGTCATGACTAAATCCATGTTCATTCATCTATGTTAAAAAAAATCAATTTTAGTAAAAATAAATTTACATCATTTATAAATGTTTTATTACTTGATTTAAATTTTTCCCATCAAAATAAATTTTATAAAGAATTTATATTATCTTAAAAGTCTACTTAACGACATATGCGAAGACTTTTTTGTAAGTCTTCTCACGCAGAAGTTTGTATGTGTAAAATTCAATACATGATATTTTTTTGGTCATAAGGAGATTGTTGTAATTTCACTAGTTTTTTAGATTAAGTTTGCATTTGATTGAATTTGGATCATTTTTTTTGCATTAAAATCAATTTTGAATCATTTTTGGAGATTTACTCTTGAAAATATCTTATTATATAAAGTAGAGTTTGAATCTCTTCTAAAGTGTCCACATAGGATGTCATGTCATAAGTTCTTGAAATTTCGACACGTGTCAACAAAGAAAACCTCACCGATTCATTAAACTTCAGCGTGACAAACTTTTTGTTTTATTGGGCCCGCTAAGATGGAATTCTTGCTAACCTAATTTTGACAACACGTCATGTGGAATATGTAAATAGGGGAAAAGTGCCTATTCCAACCTGAACAATTTGGATCGTGCCAAATACAACCCGAACTAATGGTTAGTACCAAATACGATCTGAACTCAATTAAAACTTTAAAAACCTATTCGAACTTTTTAAAACGTGCATAAATCTACATTGAAATATTATTAAAAAGTTGAAATTATATAAACTACTATTTATTCATCGTATTAAATTTTAAAACTTTGGTGATAATTTTTTTGATTTACATAAATACATAACATGTTTTTACTTATTATATCTTCAATAAACTTATATCTTACTAAAATATAAATAATAAAATATTTATAATTACATGATCTTAGATATACTTAAAATTTTGAAATTATTTATAAAAATTTCTTGTATAGATCATTTTTATTTTTAAAACTTAAGTGAATTTTTTTCAAAGTTATTATTATATATTTTAATACTTTGTTCAATTTTGAAAGGTAAAAGGTTCAAAATATAAATAACTTCAAATTTTTGAACAAAATATCAAAATATATAATAATAACTTTGAAAAAAATTCATTTTAGTTTTAAAAATAAAAATAATCTATACACTTTTTTTATAAGTAACTTCAAAATTTTAAGTATATCTAAGATCATTTAATTATAAATATTTTAGTAAGATATAAGTTTATTGAAGATATAATAAATTAAAACATGTTATGTATTTATATAAATCAGAAAAAATTATCACCAAAGTTTTAAAATTTAATTCGATGAAAAATAGTAGTTTATATAATTTCAACTTTTTAATAATATTTTAATGTAGATTTATGCATATTTTAAAAGTTCGGATAGAATTTTAAAGTTTTAGTTGAGTTCAAGTCGTATTTGGCACTAACTATTTGTTCGAGTTGTATTTGGCACGATCCAAATTGTTCAGGTTGGAATAGACATTTTTCCCATGTAAATAGGCCCTCCAAAAGTTCGAACTTATGCATCAAGACAATTAAAGTTTTTTGCATGGCCCGTTTTATTACCACTAGGCACGACACTATTAAGTTTATTTTCATGATGAATTAAGAATATTCGCATCAGACCCATCTTCTATATTCATTGAAACTCTGAGCACAAAATTCAGAACTAATGTTTATGATCTTCGTTTTTGTTTTACGTGTCAAGTGATAGCCAATAGATAGACCCGAGGTTGCAAACCCAATTATTAAGATCCAATTATCCACTGACCTGTACGTCCATCGGTTCTGGTCAGCCAACCCAATTTAAAAAATATTACAAAACACGATTTACAAACAATATTTATCTGCTACTGACCTAATCTCATAAACCTGTCATTGGCTAGAATATTAGACCAGAATTTTAACTAATAAAATTAACCGTATTAATAGAACGGAATTAAGGGAGAGCGATATTAATCTTAATCATCCCCCTCTTTTTATTTCTGGTTTCCGCAGCGTACAACAAAAACAATCAAACATAAAACAAAAACATATTAGTATAAAAATTGAAATACGGGTAGCAGACAATCATAAAGATAACATCAATAAGATTCAAACGCAAATTTTCCCTGAAATATAGTTTCATCGAATGCCCAGCCAAATGAAGAGCACTTAAAAACCACAAAAGTTGAAAACTCAATTCTCAGTATCTGTTCTCCAAGGTAAGTAAACATCAAACATAAAATCAGTTGTAACAATACCGTTTGTTTTATGAGATTCATCATGTACTCAGATCTTATAAACACAGATCTTTTTAAAATAAAATCTTACAAAGAACTCAGTTTTCATTATAAGTCGATCAGTGCTGACAAAAAAAAAATCGATCAGCATCTGAAGAAGAAAAAAATGGAAAATCTATTTTAAACTAACGTAAAAAAACGGGATTGACAGATTTATGAACTTTCTATGTTCACCTTGGCTACAAAACTATTTTAAACTACCGTAAAAAAAAATAGAGATTAGATATAAAGCGAGAAGAAAAAAAATGGAAAAGCTCAGAACTTCTTAGAGGTTGTGTTTAACCGTCATAAATAAAGAACAAAGCTCATCTCTGTCACGCAAAGTTTTCATCACAGCAGTTTTTTGAAACATTGGCATAAATAAATAAGAAAAATTTACACGTAGAGACACATTTTAACATTCTAATAACACTAAAGAGCACATTTCACTTGCAACACACATTCTTCTTGTTGTTTCTCTATTATGCCCTTGAGATCTCTCTCTCGATACCTTCTTTTTATAACGAAGAGCTACCACTCCACATTTCCGATTTCCAAATCTTATTTCCTAATTAAAAAAAAAGAGAACATAATCAGTTGATATCGGTGGCTCTATTCTTCAACATTCATCCAGATTCAAACAACACAGATGACTGTAAGGAACAACAATTTGAAACCTGCAACTACACAAATGACTGTTAGCAATAAATATTATTTTTGTATTTTTTTGTCTTAATGAAATGTCTGATAAACTATCTTCGTTTTTGTCAATCTTTATTCTCTCTCTCAAACAATCTTGTGAACTAAATATGTGTGATTTTTTTTCATAAAACCCAAGAACAATAATAACTGTTTCTGGATAATTAGAGATACAAATCAAAAACGAGAAGGGAAGAGAAGGTTGGGAAAGTAAAGTTGTTATCAGACGAGAGATAAAGAAGTGGAAGCGGTAACGGTGGTTACAAATCCTTCCAGAATATGTTCAGATGCTTCAACAATAGAAAAATCAAGATCGATTTTCAGGAAACAGAGATACCCAGATGCAGTGATTGCTTTGTTCATTACATGAGATTATACAGCTGTTTGATCTGTCGTTCGATATCTTGTTCAAGTCAGGTCCTTTCGCATAAAGGACATGATCTCGCCATTGACATCGAAAGATTCTGAGCTTTATTGCTGTTCTTGCATAGACCAAGTAGACGTGCTCTCTGTTGTCCCTCGGAAGAGAACGAACACCGCCTGGCCATCCACAAAGATCTTGAGTTAATCCATGGCTATCTCACCGGCGATCGAGGAGGAGCTGGACCACGGCGACACATTAACAATCAATAAGAAGTTGAAAACACATACATTTCAACTTGACGTTTCTAAAGTATTCATTTGTGATGGTTCACTTCTTGACAGAGAAAAGGAAATTGTGACAATGGGAGCCCTTAAGCATAAGTGGACACTGAAAGAAGAAGAAACTCTGAAGGCTGGAGTACTCAAACATGGAACTGGAAAAATGGCTTTAGATACTTGCTCACTCTGAGTACTACCTCTCTGTAGACCCCAACCCCAACTCTTCTGTCCACACTGCCAAACGTCAGCCTCCACATCCACACACCCAAGACCTCTAGTAGCCACATCCACACCTCGCTTTTTGCAGATATCCAATCCACATCCACATATCCACTATCCACAACATCACCATCCACACTTCCCAAGTCTAAGATAACCACATCCACACATTCTATGTCCACAATATCTAACAATACGCACACATGGTGTCGCTCACGAGACATCTACAAAATAATAGAAAAGATTTCACAATACTAGTACAAATTAAAGATAACAAGAAAGTGTCTCACGTCTCAAATGGAAATGGAATAGATAAGAAGGGTATTTTTGTCTAAAATTGTTGTGTTCACACACAAAAAGTATGTCACATGTAGAATGTGTTTTATTGTGTAAACAAAACTCAAAATGTGTTCTTTTGTGTAATGCACACGAACGTACAACGCTGTCAGAAAATTTATACAAAGTATGTGATAGTAAATGACATGTTTTGATTTGCTGGTTTTGTATTCTCTTTACAAAGTTATTACTGAATACTTAGACCATCTATATACTATACGAAAAAGAAGATATGAAAAGATTCTAGCATGTCCACGTCAGAAAAAAAAATTATCCAATCAGGACATTTTATTTTGACACGTCATTCTGGCTTCAGTATCTGGGCTTCAGTTTTATCTTTTGTTTAGACTGTATTTGAGCTCCATTGGTGTTTTCATTTGGTGTTTTTTTATTAATTTTGGAATTAACTGCTTTGATTTGGTGTTTGATTATATTTAGTTTTTTTATTTATTAAAACTAAAAAATTGGTTATGAACTTAGGAGTTATAACCTAATGAAAAATATATTCTGAAATTAACTTTAATTGGTATGTAAATATGTTTGAGTGTGACAAAGTTAACTATAACTATTTTATTTGGTTAAGATAA
The DNA here is from genome assembly GCA_026261945.1 of Hirschfeldia incana. Taxonomy (NCBI): domain Eukaryota; kingdom Viridiplantae; phylum Streptophyta; class Magnoliopsida; order Brassicales; family Brassicaceae; genus Hirschfeldia; species Hirschfeldia incana. The sequence goes on along the minus strand of JABCMI010000014.1, from coordinate 2,167,212 downwards.
CATGAACAAGACAAAGCTCTGATCAAAGCGGTAACGACAATAAGCAAATGTTAGAGCCTTAATCAACTAAGCTATTTAATTCTATTACAATGATGTCGTTCAACTGAAAGAGTTAGTCTTGTTACTGATTAGAGTCTTCTTCGATATGTATTCTATTCTTCATGTTCTCGCGTTACTTATCATTGTTATCTCGTTACATCAATAGAATAGGATATACATTAACATCTCATTTTTTACATGCACTTTTTGTTTGGTTATGACTCCATATATATATAATCATCTCATGTTCTATATGCACTTTTAATAGAGAAAATATGCATAATATATAACAAATTTTGAAGAATTTGCATTGTAGATATTTTATGTATATTAATTATGTGAACTTGGTTATGTAGAGGAGTAGCCTGAGGCATCTTAGATAGCATGCAGCATCAGGAAGTGTTCTGGAGCGGCCTGCAGTGTCAAGCATGATCGGATACATTACATTAACGTAATGTCCCGCGGGACAGCCCGTAAAAGAGTGTGCAATTTGCGGTACAGGCTTGGGACAACCTTTTGGAGACAGCAGCCCGCGCGAACCTGACTCGCCGTGACCCGCAAAGAGATGAGCCCGCTGCGGTACGGGACGGGATGGGACGGATCAACCTGTTTGACATCTCTATGTAGGACGAGGTCTTGGTTGCTGGATTTGGTCGTAAGGTTCATGTTGTGGGAGATATTCCCGGAGTCAAGTTCGAGGTTTCTGGTGTCTCACTCTTGGCCCTCTTCAAGGCCAATTAACCGTGAACCCCACTTAGCTTTTATCTTATATCAGTTTACTATTTCTCTCTGTCTTCCCTACTCTGAACTTTGGTTGTTGCTTGGATTTTCCCCAAACATTTATTTACTTGGAAAAGAGTTACTAGCATTTCAAATAAGAAAGGAAACGTGTCTTTCCTTACTGAGTTTGTCCCTAGCTTTATGAATTAGTCCATATTCACGTATTAACATGGCGTTGACAGCAACAATGCTTAAACGTTGGCACTGTTAAAAGCATATTGTGTTACTTATTGTATATATGACGATTCAGTCCGGAGTTCATCACCCACCGTTGATATATAATGGCATAGTCTGGAGTTGAACATTTTTTTTCCACCACCACCTTTATATACATCTGATAACATCATCTTATACATTTATAAATAATTAGAAAAAAACTACAATTTACACATTTTGACCGTTCTATACTTTTAAATATGTTTCCTTACAAAATATAAGTACCAAAACAAAATTTAGTGTGAGCAGTCAATAAAATGTCAATTGAAAACCACCTGGTCTTACTCTTTTTTACATTACGACTTTGGGAGAGGGATTAAAATACCACCTCAAACTACACATCATCTCAACTTCTATCACCCCAAAAACCATCCAGAAGACAATAAACGAAGAAAAACTCACAAAACACAACTCTGCCCAAAGTAAATGCACAATTCGAAGAAAAACTTCACAAACATCAAATCATCATACAGAGATAACACGTCCACAAAATGTGATTTATTCAAGTGGCACACAATATAAATTAAGATACTTACGCATAAAATTATGAAACAGACTCCGAAAGAAAATAATCGAATTAAACACTGGTAATGAACAAAAAATTGTGAATATAGATTATAGAAACTGTTTTCTAAAAAAACAGAAATTTGGGAAATTTGTTTTACAATATTACTTATTGATAACAGTTTTTTTTAAGGTTATAAACACTTCAAGTTTATTAAACCAATGTTGATGATGATGACAACTTCTGAAGATTTTTTTGGTGATATTTTTGGTATTGACTAAAATGGGCAGCAGTCATCAAACATCATTGCAAGTGTCAGCATCTCATATAGATTTTAAATACCATAAAAAAATTCTAATACCGTAAATTAGAACTCAGTTGTAAATAAAAAAGCAAAAGCGCACTGATTTGAAGCAAAAATATAAATCTGTAAATATCTATTATGTCAAAAAGCAAAAATACATATTATTAATCTCAGATTTGGCATATGTAATACTTGGTTCATTTCTTTCCAACTAGATAGACTTTACTCATGATTAAAAATCTGTTTTCATGATAATCCAGTATATAAGATAAAAGGTATTTGGATCATAAATTATAATTCATTATTCTTTACTCATTACACATTTGCTTATCTTTAGTAAAAATAGCAAATTTTCAGTTTAACTCATTTTTAGTTCGATATATGGTTTATATATATTTTTATTTTAAAGGATGAAATATATGCACATTATATGTATGTATATATATTAAAATATATTGATATTTGTCTAATCCCGGGCTACGCCCGGGAAAAATCTCTAGTGATTATAAAAAGGGGACCGCGAGGAGCCTGTCGATTGAATTAAGTGCATTGATTCTTTGTATTTATTCTCTACCAAATTATACATTAATTATGAATACAATATTTATTTATATATGTAAGATTTATGCAAAAAGTGAAAGCCAAATCTGATTCAATACAAATGAGGTGATACCATCAGAGGTACAAAATAACAATAGAGAGGAATCTCAAGTCTTAAGCTTGGAAAAAATATGCTTGCTAGGTGGATCATAGACTCCTGATGCTCAATTTAGTGGATGTAGTTAAGCCTGGATGGACAAAGATGGAAACACTCAGCTTATGGGGACAAGGGATTTAACTAGACACGAGTCAGCATTACATTGGGAATTAGAAGCGCTGCGATGGACGATGGAGAATATGCTTCAACATTTGACATGCCAGAGCTTTGGGACAGACTGCAAGGAGCTGACTGCAATGATTAAGGACCTTTATATTTGGCCAAGCTTCGCGGCAGAATTAGAGAGGATAGAGACACTACTGATATGCTTTCTGGATTTCAACATCATTCATGTTCCACGAGGTAGGAATCAGATTTCAGACTTTTTATCTAAAATTGCTAGATCCTTCCATACGAAGTTATTTTTTATTGGTTGTTCTTTTCCGGTTTGTTTATCCAGACTACCTCAAGTTTGGGTAATAAAATAGTCTTTCGACGTCAAAAAAATGAAAAGGACATGGAACACATAATGATACAGAGTGGCTCTACAGTTCCTCGTTTTTGGTTGATTAGCATTGCAACAACCAGTCATATCCTCCTTCAAATCCTTTTTCTTACTTTTCCTCATATTATTTTGATAATTCAACCTCTTTAATAAGATTATTTGAGATTTTCAAAACGTCCGTAGAAATTTTATGACACAATCGATAAAATTTTTCATCAAAAGTCTACTCAAATTGCAAAGAGATTTAATAGCTGAAGTACAAAAACGAGTTTCAAATTCAAACCCATTTTTCTTTAGGCTAATTAGCGAGATAGCCACAATCAGAAGTGTAATTAGGAAACTAGCTATGATTTTGACGTAATTCAATCGATGACATCTAATCCTCACATTATCCGGTTATACCTTTTAATGCAACAAGTTGCCGGTGAAGTAGGAGAAATAAATTACGTCGATTGTGATTTATGTGGCCTAAGATAAAGGGGAGTTGGTGTAAAGGAGAACCGTGTCACTTTATATGCGTGGACTAAAATAGAACTCCTTCCATTATATTTTGTATTTCATTTACCAACCTCGGCCACTCTATTCTATTTCACTAAAATATATTTGGACATCGACCTCATCCAAACTTTAAATAATAAACCACATCCTAATCCACCTCCAACCCTTTAATATTAAATTCTAAATTCTAATCAGTAAACCATAAACCCAAGTATAAATTCTAAACTCAAGTATAAATCTTAAACCCAAATATAAACTCTAAACTCAAATATAAATCATAAAACCAGATAGAATGAAACGAAATAAATAACATAGTACATCTCCAACCCCTAAATATTAAACCTTAAATTCTAATCAGTAAACCCTAAACCCAAGTATAAACCCTAAACCCAAATATACATCCTAAACCCAAATAAAATGTAACAAAATAAATAACATAGTACATATTGGGAAATTATGAAATGTATGTGATTGTATGTAAGAAGTTAATGCGACACTAACCATGCCCCTTCATAGTCCAAATACTAAACCCTAATCTATATTCATTAAAACCTAATCCAAATATGAACCCTAACCCCAAATATCAAAATTCAAAAAATACATAATATTATGTAATATTAAACTATACAATATAAATCAAGATACAATTTTTACAAATTAAAAACATGTAAAGATAGTTAGAATTTTTAAAAAATTAGAATTATGTTTTAAGCAAAATATAGCACTTTTTATTAACCAACAAATGGAATGGAACAACGAAATAGCACTTCTTATTAATTATCAAATGGAATGAAACACATAATATAACTGTTCATCGTCTCATACATACAAAATAGATTTCCTGTAAATTCAGATACATATATATTATAATGTCTTCACTCCTGTCAAATTTGGAATCTGAGAAGCCTCTCATTTCTGTCACCGATAAAGTCTCCTAAACTGGTTTCCTCCTACACAAAACTTTTCGGGAGCGTAGTCTCAACGTCTTCATAGCTCAAATCTGTTTTGGCAGAATCTGTTAGCTTTTCCAAAATATTAGCAATGGAAAACTTATTTTGTGAGTGTGTGTGAACAACAAAGAACCATGTTTATGTTTTACAATCAATTTTTATGAATTAAATTTTGTTTCTTTGCAGGTTATGCCGGTGAAAATGAGGACTAATACAGTATTATTAAATAAAGGTAGCGGCGTGTATAAGAATGTTAGGAAAATTAGTTATTTAGTGAATTATGTTTTTTTTTCCATGTCATACAGACCAATTTCCTTATTTTGTACGTATCTATTATAGGTTTAGCACAGCCCATATTTTCTTGACCTTCATTTCAAAGTTTTTTCTAAGTTTAAGTTTTAAATTCTAACAAGATCATTAAAGGCTCAATCTGCAATTTCATAAAAGTAGCAACTAGCAAATGGCTTGTGCATCTGAACTTTTGCTAATATGCCGACGACGGCCAAGAGGTGACTGAGCTTAATTAGGAGAGTGTAAACGGAGCAAAGAGAAGTAGTGGTGTTCATGCGACATTAGTCGTGTAGAGAGTCGACCGCCCCAACCGGCCCTGATGTAGAGTCAACAACCATGCATGGTGAAGCGATGTGCTTGTCAGTGTATTTATCTATAATTAGGAAGGAACCTAATTTTTTTTTGACAGGTTTGAGGCAGAGACTGCCTCCTCCCAGGCCTTACATCAACCATTTCCTTTGAGATAGCTTCCTCCACTGGGTACAACTAGTTTTTCAACAGAAAAATATTCATGACCGTTCAGAGATTCCACAAGATCCAAGGAATAAATGGAGGAAAAAACAGATTTGAAGGGGTAGGTTGCGAGCTTTTAAGCCAAAGGGAAGGAGGAGACGCACATATGTGACTACTGGTGGGAGAGGAGAGCAGAGGACATAGCTAACTCCCAAGCCTTACGGGCAAATGGACACTCGCATAGGATATATATGCAGGATGGATTTCACTCCACCACACTAGTTACATCGAGGATCAGATGCAATGCTCCATGAAACGATCAGCTCTCCTACTGGATTAGCACCTTAGATTGCTCTCCAAATAAATTTTTGTAAACTTAGGCGACGTTTTAACATTCCAAACATACTGGTACCAATCAAAGGGAGTTGTCTAAGTTTTGGGTTTGACATTAGAACTTGTTTGTACCCTGAGTTTATTGAATATACTCTTGTAGGATCCACCAGCCAGATTCTTGTGTTTTAAAAAAAAAAGGAGTATCAGAGCAGCTCGGTAAGGAACCAGAGTTTCGAAAAACAAAGATTAATATTACAATTATCTAATTACATTTTAATTTCTTATTAGCAATTGAATTTATTTGGGTTTCTAGAAATTATACTGAAAAGTTCTTAAATTAGAATTCAGCCATAGTCTCTCTCATGTCCTTCTACTATTTTTTTTTTAAATTACTAAAAACTCATTGAGAACAAAAGCAATGGAGGTGTTCTTAATTGCATAAACTACCCCCACCAATCAGCTCCGTAGAATATAAAATTAGACACTTTCCTAAAAAAACTGTAGCCTGCCTCAATTTTCTCAATGCCGCTTCTATCAAATAGTCTAAAAACCGATTGGTCAGTTTCTAATCCATACTGTATAAATCAATACATCATCCTCATCAATCTCACAACAACAACAATTCAAATTCACTCACGGTTAACAACAACAAAATGTCTACAAAAGATATCCTTCTACCTTTTCTTCTCCTGATCATATTTGTCTCTTCATCTCAAGCAAGTCGTCAACTCTGGGATAGTCAATTCCACGAGTTTTTCTCCAAATCCGGGTTCCAGGGGATTAATAAAGTTCACGGGATTCATGGGATTCAAGGGTTTCATCATGGGACTCATGGGATTCCTAAGTTATCCGGTACTGGAGATTTTATGAATGGGGTACATACATGCAGCATGCAAGGACCTTGTAAAGGTAAAAAGTTGAAATGTCCTGAGACATGCTACAAATCAACCAACGTTAACAAGGAAGGTTATAAAAGCACTAGCAAGAGCGGTGGATGTTCATTTGATTGTACGACCAAGTGTAGCGCCACTTGTTCATCATAACTGAAACCTATATACATGTTCTAGCTTATGTTATGTTATCTTATAGTCTATATATATGTGTGTGAATATGTTTAAAACGGCATTTGTATTGGAGAGTTCGTTTCTCCTTTGTATGTATTACTTTTGATTAGTATCTTTTTATCACTATATATGTACATAATATGGTTATGAGTTATAAATAAAACGAATTTTGTATTTCTCAAGTGTGTGTAGAGATCCTCTAAGTCTTACTATGACCAAATTCAACAGGAAATAAGTGAGCAAGGTGATTTCACTGCCTAAGCTTATATATTGAAAGATGAACATAGCATCAGCATCATGGATATAATACTTTAAATTACAAAAAATTCTAACTTCATGTCGTCTATATCAATGTCATCTATCTGTATTTAAGCATAGTATAACGTCAAATAAAAAGCAAATATTATCAGAAATTTTAAGAATTAAAAAAACTACATACAAAGAAGACGTCTTCATAATTTTTTGTTCCATGCATGTACTTATATTTATCTTTTTTTTTATCAGTTATACATGTTCATTTTGGAAATAGATAAAAAAACCATCTCAAAAAATATAAACCAATATTAGATTTTGATGATGATTATATTATTTATTTCACATTTCAGATTATTGTTCATCTCGATGAGTTTATTTTTATTCATTATATTTACTTGTAATTTTTGAATTTCAATCCAGCGGGTTTGAAATGAAAATACGAATTTAATGGTGTGATACGTGAAAAAGGTTTATAGAGAAATCTAAATTGGTTGCAAGATAAATAATAATAAAATTTACTCAAGGCGATTAACTCGGTAAGAAAAAGAGTTTAAGACAACGAGTCCATATACCCTAATTCTCTGTCAGCTTCTTGTATTTATTAATGTTCTCCTTAAATAACTTTCTCTTTTTTAATATAAGAGGAAGTCGACAACGTATTTTGTTTTTCCTTTGCTGACTTAGATTTCTCCAACCCCCTTTTCTTATGGATAGGTCAACTTTGTTTGCTTAACAGACTTTGACAAGAGACAATCCATCTATAATAAAAATGAGAGATCCCCATGATGCATAAGTTATGTTTTAGTTTATACTATAAATAATATTTAATTTTATATTTTTTTTTTGATTATCAATTCTTTTTTTGTTTTGATATCACTCAAATTACATAAGAAGTGATTTATACTCTCTCAAATAAGAGGTCGAATTGTAGTACTTAGAAATCGAATTCACGGGGAGATAAGAAACTTAATAGATCTAATAATTATATAATTAACCTAGACTAATAATTTTAAAAATAATAAATAATAATAAATTGCAGGGACGAGCAAGGTAGTTTCTCTTATGTAACCGAAGTTTGTGTGATGGAAGAATGTTTGCTAGATCTAGAGTTTCTATTCAGATAATCAGAATTATAATGCTACTGGTGCCTAACAAGTTGTATGCATGATAATAAAGAGCTCAACACTTATTAAATGAATCTATCAGCTCTCAGCAATATTTTAGATTCATCTATTGATTAGATGCTAAATGATGTTTGCGGCCAGTAGACACTAACAATATTGATCGATGTTTCGATAAGAATATCGACTGATACACCTTTAGCTACGTCGATCGAGTACTCTATATGAGTATCGATCGATACAGCTCTAAGCAGACTTTAAGCGTGAGTTGATATGAACACTCACTAAGATCTTAGACCAGATCTCGCATGTTTCCAGAGGAAATCTTGTACAGAATGATATCCCGATGATATCAGGATGATGATTAATAAATTAAGCAATTACAGTTCATGTAACTAGTTCATGACTCTAGAAACAAGCATTAAGAACATACTAACAATGAACATCACAACTTAGCAATTTATAGTCGGGGCTAATCCCACATAATCTATCTGAACCATAAACCTAACTGGTGGATCTATTCAGACATAAAGTTCGTCACATAAATCATAGATAAGAAAATACATTAGATATAAAACAAAAACCAATGGAATTCCAAAAGGACTCTGATAGGAATTCCTCCCTTCTCTCCCAACAAAGAAAACACTAGAATAAAAAGCTTAGATAGCGTCCAGCCTTCAACAATTGCTTAGAAAATATATAAATAGGATTTCTGGTCGTCATAGGTATTTTGGTAACTTTGAAGTTTCTTCTGGGCTTCAGTCGGTCATGAAATATACTCGGCCCGCATTCTGGAATACATGTCGACCGATGTGAAGGTTTTCCCATCGATCGATTTACATTCCTCTTCTCGATAGGATTCTCTCGCGAGGAAAACTAACCAATCTTCAGTAAAACGGGCATAACTTCTGATATAACAGTTGGACTGACCTCAGATCGGTGGCTTTGGAAAGCTAACTCAAAGATCTAGCTTGTTAAAAATATCAGCTCAATCGCACTGTGAGAGAGTCTCCATGCATATCTAAACATCTGACGCATCTGCGCAGCTCCACATAAAAAGGCTCCAAAAGACACAAAAAAATCACTATATTTCTCAAGAACATACATGAACCTATAAATACTCTAAATATACTCTATATCGTAGTAGATATATATAAAAAACCTATAAACCATGGGTAAAAACGGGTGAAATCCATGATATATCAACTCCCCAGACTTACCCTTTTGTTTGTCCTCAAGCAAAACCAACAGGCAATCTCTCTGAAAGAGGTTTGAAAACAGCAGGGACTCAAAAGATTTTATAAACTCGGTCATCATCTCTCTAGTAGTGCAAGCCAAATCTTAAACATTCTAACCTTAGAAGCATATTATGCAATATCGTAGTATAGCAACCAAATTCACCTAGTCAACATCTTAACAGATCTTGTCTGACAATCTCCTCTACTAACCTCATTGCTTGCATAAAATAAAAGTGCAGGCTTTACGTTGGGAGGATCGATCAAGAAACACATGGATTCAACTCAAGAAAGTAGGTAGTTTACTCTGTTTCCTTTCTTCCCCCTACTCTCTTCTCTGAATCTTTTATTAGTTTCAATTTCAATGAGTTTCGATGTTGATTAGACATCTAGTTCATCTTATTGACATGATTTTTTGACAAAGTGTGGCAAATAATGGGGGTCACAGATAACACTCATACCCCTCGCTTCCATAATGTGTGATCATTCCCTTTAGACTTAGAATAATGAAGTCACAAGAGACACTTCCACCCCTCTGTTTCTTCTAGGAAATCATTTCAATCTTTTACATTTTTTTATATCTATTAAGATGCCAAAGAGAGAGAAGGAAGGGAACCAGCATCACATATTAGCGTTTACCTTTCACACTTGCAGGAGGATTCTGATCCCTTGTATACCAAGCCCCAAGACAAGCAAGTCATGTCAAACTAGGTTGGGGGTCAGTTTTGGTTCCTTCAAACACTCTCAGCAAGTGCAAACAAGTGGACACCTTGATCCAACTAAGTATCTCTAGTACTTCTGCATTCAGTAAATTTAAGATTGGTCTAAACAGTGGTTAGATGATAAGTAATAAATCAAATTAGATAATCATTCCCTTCTTGATTCAGTAAAAACTTTTTATATATATTTTAAATAAGACTAATAAAATAGATAAACATTAATAATCCCCCCAGACTTAATTACACTGTCCCCACTGTAACAGAGTCAGTGGTAAGACAAAAATAATAAATCAGAAGTACAAAATTAAACAATTAAGAACGATAATGTGCTCAGTGTCGATCGACACAATGAAGTTACAATCGATCGTTGTTGATGAAGTGTTGTCGATTGATATCGACATAGTCGCATCTGTCGATGGCCATAGAAATCATTCGACACAATGAAGAGACAATCGATCGATGGATATGAAGTGCTGTCGATCGATATCGAGCTTGTCTCATCGGTCGATGTGCTGAGCAGTCGTCAACTTGGATCTGTTTTTTTCATAGCTAAGACATAATATTAGTTAAACCTCCCCAGACTTGAATAACGATGTGGTCAGTGTATATCCAGTCGGAGTTATGGTGTAAATAAGTCATAAGTACTTAATTTAACAAGCTAAAACTATTTGCCAATTTAAGTGTCGATTGATGAAACAGAGTTACCATCAGTCGTTGCATGTGATATACTGTCAATCGATATCGACATGCTCTAATCGGTCGATATGTTTGGCAATTGTCTACTCGGATTCCTATTCTAGATAGCTAACTAAAACACAATGTTAGTAGAACCTCCCCAAACTTAAACAACACTGTAACCAATGTTATACAGCCTATGATCGGTGGGAGAAAAATCATTAGGACATTATTTAACAAGGTTTCGCGAGTATACCTGCCATTATTGTGAGTATCGATCAACTCCGTTAAGTAACGATCAATACTTCTGATGCTCTGTCAAGCGACAATGAACAAGTGTCAGTCGATGCTGGTGCATAACTCGTCGATTCTTGTGCAAACTCATCTTCTTGAGATCTTTTCCTTATACATAATATAAATAAAACACTAAAAGTTCGTAATAGATAACTAAGAAAACCAATTAACTAATTATTATTTTTTCGATGAACAGTGATCCTGCTACAGTAGCAATGCTATAGTATCGCAGCTACACTAACTCCCGATTTTCTGTACAGTATCGGTCGAAGTTTGTCACAGAAATTATAGATGAATTGATAAAAAATTGTAATAGATATAAAACCAAAATCAATGGATTTCCAGGAGGACTTTGATAGAAGTCCCTCCCTTCTCTCCCAACAAAGATAACAATAGAGTATAAAGCTTAGATAGCGTCTAGCAATGGCTTAGAAAATATATAAATAGAGTTTCTGGTCGTCAGTGGTACTTTGGTAACTTGAGATATCTTCTGGGTTTCAATCGGTAATGAAATATACTCAGCCCGCATTATGGCATCCATGTCGTCCGATGTGAAGGCTTTCCCATCGATCGATATACATTCCTCGTCTTGACAGCCTTCTCTCGCAAGCCAGACTGGCCACTCTTCATTGAAACAGACATAACTTCTGATCTAACCGTTGTATTGACCTCAGACCGGTGACATTGGAAAGCTAACTCAAAGATCTAGATTGTATCAAGAAATCAGTTCAGTCGCACCGTGGAAAGGTCTCCATCAATATCTAAACATCTGACACGTCTGCGCAGCTCTACATTACAAGGCTCCAAAAGACACCAAAATCACCATATTTTTCCAGAACGTATCTGAACCTATAAATACTTTAAATTCACTCTATATCATCGTAAATATCTATAAAAACACCTATAAACCATGGGTAAAAACAAGTAAAATCTATGGTATATCATGTTTCTTTATGATTTCTCATTTGTTTGACTTTTGTAGTTTTTTCCATATGTTATTTTCTATTTTTTTTTTTTTGACAACATTGAAATATAACTAAACTACGACCATATGTTATTTTCTATAATTCATGTTTTTGAATCAAATTTGAGTCATATTTTTTGGTTTTAACTGATTTTCAAATGATAATTAAATATTTTTGGATTACAAGATTAATAGTTGGACATATATTAATTTCTTATTTATTAAAAAAAATGATGAGATGTGAGTGCAGGAGAACTCCTCTTCATTCACTGCCATTTTTGAATTATTTGGGTTGTTATGTTTGTTTTGCTACTAAAATATATCATCTGAATATGAAAATATCCTTTTCACCAGCTTTTAAAATGAATAATCTGAATTCATTATTTAATTTTTATACGGAAATTAGCCACTACATTTTTAATTTACCTCATCACCAGTTATTATGTACATTATTATACATTAAAAATATTTGATATATGTATTAAAGTTTTCGTAACATAGGAGTAGTAACATAGGGATAGGGATGTGAAATGGACTTAATGACCATTAATTAGTCAAGATCAAATTTAAGGCTCTGGTAATCATTAAAGGAATAAGATAAAAAGAATAAAAAGAATGAAAATGAATAAAATTACAGAAAAATATATACTTCTCCTATTTTGATAAGGAATGATTGTAGCCTATTATTCCTTAAATATTAAGGAATGTAAAAGAACAGTGTTCTAACATACAATATACACTAGCCGTTTGTGAATTACTGTATAGAGTTTAGATGTATATACGGATGTATTGTTGGAACTAATTTTTGAGCATTATGAAAATGTATTTTTATGTTAAAAATAAAGTTACTGTGAATGAGAGATGGATGTTTAATGTGTGTTATTTGAGAAACTTGTATAAAGTAGCAAATACACACATTAGATATTTGAATTTGGATTTTGGTTTTGATTTGTTAACTGGATTTCATTTCATTAACTTAATCTTATAGACCAAATATATGCTGATTTTTTATATTGATAAAATATAAAAAAATAAATTCATTTGAAATTATGTTATCTAGTTTAAATTGGTCAAACAATAACATTTTTATTCTTTATCTTTTTGGTCAAAATGTAGAATAAATTCACATATTAATTGATAAGAATTAAAGACTTCATTAGTGCACCATGGAGGTTTCATTTCTTATGTTGAAAAATGAAATGTGTGTCTCTCATTATATTTCTATAAAAGGGCTTGTAAGAATTATAGAAAAGATAGACTTTCAACAATTACAAAAACAAAAAGAAACATGACTTCCTCCCATGTTGAATAGTTATGCTAGTTTTTTTTTATTATTTTGAGTCTGAGAGTATAACACAAAATTAGGGTCGTTAGATTCTGTTTTTTCGGTGATGGTAAAACAGAAACAATGCTGCAGTTGTATCATGGGAATCTGAGCGCTATGCAAGCGTCACACTACGGGGCGTTTAAAGATTTAAAGAAATAGATTAACCATCTCGACTCTGCAATTCTTCTTTATTCTTGTATTTCGGTATTGTAATTTTAATTTATGTTCTTATTATCATTTATAAATATTAGTTGTCCTATGGTAGTAAAATAAGTTTCTTACACTCTTAAATTTTTAAATATTGTTTATGCTTTTACACTAACAATACTGATATTTGTTAAAAGTTTTGTCTTAAGAACAGGTTATGAAAACAAGAATTAGAGGACTCTTGGAACCAGGAAATTCAAGATGATGGAAATAATTTTTTTTCATCAAAATTTTTGTTTATTTAATTACTATATTTTTTTCAGTCAATTGTTTATTTTGATGAGCAGGTGTTCATCATTCTAGCAATCAAACTGAAAAAAAAATCCGGGGTTCATCATGAGCAGGTGTTCATCATTCATTAAAATAATCACTATTTTAGACTAATGAATTTGATGAAATGGGTTTGACTACTCTTAATTTTCATAATAATTAATTGAGGGATTGAGTGGTTACAATCATTTTTTATATCAGTCAAAATGTGATATTGCTTTGACTTGGTTAATGGTGATGATTTGGTTTAATTATTAAGAATGAGAATGACTAACGTTTTGATTTCTTCTTTCAGATATTTTGGAACAACTTAATATATGCATTAAGTGCTTGATCATGAGAAAAGAAAAAATGATAAATTTCAAATATGGTGAAACCATAGTCATAAATAACATTTTGATTCTTAAAAGATCATGTTATATGGATGGAAATAGATTTTGTGAGTCGACAACCAAATTATGTTTGGGAAAGGTCTGCCACATAATAATTATTTGCCATTAGAAAATATAATGTTTTTTTACAATAATCAAAACATTTATATTTCGGTAATGCTTAAGTGCAAATGGTAAAATGACTGACCATGCAAAACATATGAGAATTTTCAAACCAATATAACTGAAATTGACATGTTTATTAATATGGTTGAGAATAACCATATAGAATGATTTTGATGGTAAATATAATATCTTGTAATGATATGAATATTTGCTAAAACAGAAATATGTTTTGGAAAAAATTCAAAGCATATACAAGTTGGATTTATAAATCAACTTAGGAGAACTATAAAAATAGTTGTTGGTAAAATGTGATTTCTGAGAATGAAATACATCAAAAAGAAAATTTAATATTTTCTAAATTTGCTTTTTATTCATTTAAATCTAAAAGAGTTGTAGATCAATTTTATAAACTCTTAAGAAATGTTAAATGTAAATAAATATGCATACTTTGAATTATCTCAGGAAATGTAGGGGAAGCTTTGCTTACCATATAAAGTCATTGACAAAAAATCAAATGAACTTAATGATAGTTATCACAATATTATTTTTTTAGAAAAATAAAATAAAATAAAAAACCAGTGTCATACACTGAGTTTTGTGTATAATGGTTAATTGTATCTTGGAAAAAGATGACAGATATCATTAGACAATTGATCTCAACTAATCTCAAGAGACTATGTTCATTGTGATGACAACCTAGGATCCTTTTATTGAAGGTGTGTCATGAGATCATATTGTATATCATCAAGAAGAATGAGTCGCCTGTTGAATTAAGATGAGGCTTTGCGGTAACTCTACCTAACTGGCTGGAGATCCCAAGAAATAAGTTCAAGAAGACAACTAAGTAAAGCTAAATCTGCCCAAAGCACTGTAAGACTTCGGTCTATACCCAGTTCCTAAGATGATTAAACAGTGCTACATGTAAGGATTATAGGATAAGCATTTGTTTTTAATGATTTGTGTCCATTGTTTTGAGATATGAATGGAGTAGTACATGATACTACTCTAAACAAAACTATGGCAAATCACCTAGTGAGTGTGAAATTTGGTCGTTTCTAGAAGAATGAAGGAAAGACTATATTCTATAAGTTCACTCATGATAACCAGGACTGTTCACCGCCGCAATGAACACAATAGATAACCTAGTTTTGTCAGAGAATGAAGCTGTGTTTTGGCTATTGTCTAGGTTTACACCAAAGCCTGGGAGGTTCAAGACATCATGGTCACCTCCTGGCCGAGTAAATCCGATAACTATTAACAATGACTGGTTCAAGGCTGAAAAATTGCTACCAATTTATTATGCAGTGGATTTTTTCGTTTGTACTCTCAAAAGTCTTTAGTTGAGTCGTGTCGAGTCTTGTCTAGGAAGTCAAGTCTGTCGAGTCGTCTAGTGTTTAGAGTTATTTCTATTCATGTGGGGGATTGTTGGAACTCGTTTTTGACAATATGATTTAAGATCATTTTTTGGTAAGTTTCCTGAAGAAGACGTTCGTCAGAATAACCAAAATCTTTGACACTATGAAATAGTGTACTCGTATGTCAAAATCAGAATTGGTTTTGAATGAAAAATGAAAATCTAATATGGAATTATTTGTAAAATATTCATATTAAGAAATATGAGGTGAGAGTCTTCTTGTGTATAAAATGGAGAAAATAAAGCAAAGCTTAAAACTTTGTTTATACTGAGAAGAAAAATATTGGACCAAATCAAAATTTGAAGTTTTGAAATTTGGTTAATGGGTCAAGACACTAATAAAGAAATTAGACTTGTTAGTCTAGCCTTTACTTTATTTAGTTGTTTTTATTTTTAAATTTTGTGGTAAATAAAGTTTAAATAAAATAAAGAAAAATATATTTCATAATTAAATTGGTCAATGTGAAGTAGTGGAGGTATGAATGCAAAATTGATTATGATTTTGTAACCTACATCTAAATGCACATCTATATAATTATGATGAGAATCTCCATTTTCATTGCTAACGTTTACTGTTTGGTTTATGACAAATTATGATAAACGTAAGCTTTGGTTAGTGGACTACATAATCGGTCATTGTTCTTCTCATTCTAGTAATATACATACAAGAAATAATTCTCCCACTCACCTAGTATTTTTATTTTGAGTCTGAGAGTACAACACAGATTTAGGGTCGATAGATTCTATTTTTTTGGTGATAGTAAAACAGAAACAATGTTGCAGTTGTATCCTGGGAATCTGAGCGCTATGCAACCGTCACACTACGGAACGTTTAAAAATTTAAGGAAAGAGATTAATTATCTCGACTCTGCAATTCTTCTTTATTCTTGTATTTTGGTATTGTAATTTTAATTTATGTTCTTATTATCTTTTATAAATATCACTTGTCCTATGGTAGTGAAATACACAGTATATACCATAAACATATTCTAAATTAAATACCATAGTAATAAATAAAATAACTCCATAATAATAATTAAATAATTACATAGTTATAAGTAAACAATAAAATATAAATTCCCTCTATATCATTATAAATGGATTTTAAGGTATGTAATTTATCACAAAAATTAAGAAAATTCAAAAAATTATGTAATTTATCTTGGTTATATAAAAATAGCATTAAATAATACTAGTTTAACCAATAAAAAATACAGTATTTTTCAAGAGGCATTAAATTTTGTGTAGAAAAATGAGTATATCATGTATTTTGAAACAAAATATAAATCTTAAAACCCACTTAAAATGGTACGGATGGAGTATCAAGCATAATTAAATAGATTATACATGATATTTATTTATGGAATATTGAAATAAAAATATAAATTAACTGGTACAATGAAGTCAAAAGAATCAAAATTGTTAATTTGAAAAAAAACTTCCAAATTTAAGAGGAAAACAAATTAAGCGTTGTATAAATGCTGTTCTATAAGGCCTATAAATTATGTATAAATGTCATATAAACCATGACTGTATTAGGTGTTAACTGGTTTTTCCGCTACCACCCGCAAACACAGCTTTTGCGGTTGGTAACGGTTGCTGGCGTTTTGCAACAATCACTCAAACCGCTCTAAACCGCTTCAAATCGCTTCAAACCGCCTCAAACCTCATAAATTAAAAAAATTGGTTTCAGCTAGCGATTGCGGTTGCGGGAGGGTAAAATTTTTTGTTTTTTTCAAAAACAATATAATTAAAAAAAATTAAAATATTTAATAAAACTTTTAAATTAAAATTATTAAAATACTAAAAGATATCAATTATATTTCAATTAATACTATAAAATTTTAAAATAAAAGTTTTTTTACAATTTTAAAAATTTTAAAACTATAAATTTCTAAATATAACTGATATTTATTACAATTTTATGATTTTTGTATTTTTATAATTATAGAAAATATAAATACTATTAATTTGTTATTCAAACGCTGGTTAACTAGTCGTAAGTATTCTGCAAACGCACAAATTTCTAACCGCAGTACCAGTGGTACAAATCGCTTAAAACCGCTAGAAACTGCAAACACCCACATCCCCAAACTCCCGCAACCGCAACCGCTGCGGTTAAACCAGTCATACCCTTATTTTACTGTATACCCAAGAGTAGTACAGTGCACTACTGTATAGCTAATGCGCCGTATTTTAGAACTGTAAAAGATTCATAGGTAAGAATTTTACTATTTCTACTCATTCCATTGGTCACCAGTTAGAGCCTAAATATTATGTCAATATTAAACGCAAAAATTAAAGTTGTCCAATTGAACTCAAACCCATTAACTCCAAAGTAGATGGGCTAAAACCATTTGAATATGAATGATCAATAAACCTAAATATATATGGTTTTCTAAGTTGAGAAAAAAGTTAGAAAATAATATTCAGAAAATTAAAAAAAAAACATTTTCCCGCCAAATTTGCAAATCATGTTTTTTGTCAACCCGTAAAATCACGTTTTTTTTCACCAGAACTGTAAAATCACATTTTCTGCCAAAACTGTAAAATTAAGTTTTTCCGTCAAAATCATAAAATCACATTTACCCGTCAAAACCATGAAATTTGTTTTCCCATCGAAACCGTAAAATAATGATTTTCCGCCAAAATTGCAAAATCACATTTTCTCATCAAAATCACCAAAATTATATTTTCGTCTAAACCGCAAAATCATGTTTTCGGCTAATTTGCAATGTCACTTTTTTTTTGCCAAAGTCGTAAAATCACATTCTCATACACAACCCAGTTGACATCTCTACATAAGATTACTATGCTAATGATATGGGTAACATGACGAAAATATTTACTAAAACACATCATTAGTAGCATTCGCATAATCCAATGTCAACAATAACAACATTGACTAAATCGAAAGACTCACCCTAATTTTTGTTGTATTTTTTCCTTGTTTTACTCATTACCTCAATATTGTTCATAGACTCAGTTTCACATGTAAACTTCAACTTTGGGCTTCCTTTATATAACTATATATAGAAAGACCGATCGTACTTTTCTCTTCAAAAAGTATTTATCTTTTCAGATAGCTGTGATTTGATATTTCAAAAATATGGTTGAAAAAGTATTATCTAAGGTATTTTGGGTTGTTGCTGCTACTGGGTTATGTACTTTTCTCTTCAAAAAGTATGTTTGCAGCTGCAATACTGGGTTATGCGCAACAAGTGCCATGTTACTTCATCTTTGGAGATTCAGTTTTTGATAGTGGCAACAACAATAACTTGAAAACTAAGGCAAAAGTTAACTTTTTACCTTATGGTATTGACTTTTCCAAAGGACCGACTGGCCGGTTCACCAATGGCCGCACTATTACAGATTTTATCGGCTAGTCTAAATACGTAACTCAGCGTGTGCATTCTTTAACATATTATTTGATAGTTTAGAAAAATAAATCATGAAAAATAAACAAATAAAATTTTATTTAGTTAATAGTTACTTTTTAAACTAACATTTATTTGGCAAGCCATTTACACTATTATCACTAAAAATGGCTAATTCCTTTTTGTTTTATTGTTGTTGTTGTCATTATCTAGTACCTATAATTGTATCCTCTTTTAAAATATATATATACACATATTTTTGTATATGTAAACATGATTTTTTTTTCTTACAAGGTGAACTCTCGGGTTTTAAGGATTTCATTCTGCCATTCGCCCGAGCATCACCAGAACGAGCTCACATCGGGATGAACTATGCTTCAGGTGCAGGTGGCCTCCGTGAAGAAACTAGTGAACATTTGGTATGAAGTAAGAACTTGATAATGATAAATTTATAGATAAATGAAAATGACAATCCCATATATAAATGAAAAATAAAAACTATGGTAACTAGAGATCACATTAATGTTCATTATTATACTTTTCTATCAACATGATATGATCCATTGATACTTTAGTTAATTACTATACGACAACAACAACTACAAAAAAGAAGAAGAAATCTTTTCTAAATGACAAACAAGCATAACTTTGAATAAAATGATGTCTTGGATATATAATATTAGTCTCTCACAATGTTAGGGTGGTCGAATAAGTCTCAGCAACCAAATACTACACCACAAGAACGCGGTAAAGAAAGTGATTGTGCCAGTACATAGACTGGAACAATGCCTCTATGCAATCAGCATCGGAAGCAATGATTATGTCAACAACTACTTCATGTCAAAACCATACAACACGAGTCGCCGTTTTAAGCCTAACCAATATGCACATTCTCTCATCTTACTCTATCATACTCATTTGAAGGTATAATTGAACACTTTATAAATAAATTTGCATTTATCCTAGCTATATGCTAAGTATCTTGTACATTTAAGTCATGTCAACTTGTGAATATATGTAATTTTTTGTAGAGTTTGCACCACTTAGGAGCACGAAAAGTGGCACTTTTCTCAATCAGTAAGATTGGTTTCACACCAAAGATGATTGTCCCATGGTGGCGGCAAAGGTTGTGCAAGAGAGGTGAACACTGCAGTGGCAATCTTCAATAAGAAGCTAGAGGACCTTGTAAAAGATTTCAATAAGAAGGTCCATGGTGCCAAGTTCACATATGTCGATATTTTCTCTGGTGGAGATCCCTTAGCTTTCAAAGTTTTAGGTAAACTATATTGAATTCCAGTCTTATTACATTTTCTATCTCATATAAATGAATAACATTGCCAGATTTAGAGAATATAGCTATGTTTTCTCAGTTGAACTTGAAGGATTTTTATCAAACTGGAGGTTTAATTAATAAACAATACAAGTGCATTAATAATGCCACACACTGGTTAAATATCTAGATTAGTTAGTTTTGTGAAAATCATAGAAAAAAAAATTAAATACCAAAAAACATCAAATTCTTATTTTTATATAAAATAAAAGTTGGATTTACTTTGATCTCGGAATGCTGTAGGATTTAAGGTTAGACACAAGGCTTGTTGTACATATCTCCAGGGGAAGAACTTTGCGCACCAAACAAACCAGTTTGTGCCAACCGGAGTGAATATGTATTTTGGGATAAGCTATGAATATGATGATGGCTAGAAGCTCGTTTGATGGACCTCTAGGTAGTCCGTACAGCATTGCCAGCCTTTTGAAGCAATAAGAATCGTAGCAATACTTTTGTAGTTGGCTAAATGATGTGTTACTATATAAATGTAACAAATTTTAGATTACATTGTAATTTTCACTTTGAAATGGTTGAAACAATTTACAGGAATCAAACATAAATCTTCAGCATCTGCTTCGTTCTTCATCTGAATATCAAAATGTAGAATGGAAAACAGAACTCAATAAAACATCTAAGAAAACCATTTTTAACATCCTTAAATAAGTTCAGGCTAGTGGATGTTCTAACATCTTTGTTTCTATAAAGCTATACACTTTTTTTCAATTTTCAAAACAAATAAAAAAAGAATGAAGAGATATCGACTATATATATAAAGATGAAAACACTGGCGATATGCTTGTCAATTACTTGGTCAGTGTGAAAGTGGAGAGAGGGAGACCTCAGTCGGGGAAAGCCCTTGCTATTTTCAAGTTCAAGGTTTGATCAAAGGATTAACGTACAAACATACCAAGAAGCAAGGAATATGAGTTGTTTAGTAACAACTTGAAGGTGCTAAACTGGTCATAATTCCAATATAAAGGAGAATAATAGTAGCTAGTATGATTGCAAAACCTGTGAAATATAATTAATATTATGCTGTTACTATTCATTATACATATTTATTATATTTTCAGTATTTCCTTGAAACTTTTTGTTTCCATTCCTCGTCCTTCTTAGTAACTATTTTTTTTATTGTTCTATTTAACATTTATTTTGTTCCTCAAATTACCAGTTCGAGTTCTGTTTGAGTTTAATTCCTACCAAAAAAAAGTTATGTTTGAGTTTAAACAATTTATTCTGCATATAGATAATTCAGTTTAAGCTGTAAAAAAATACAACAACAAAACATAAAATTACTCTTTCCTAAATATAGCATAAAACTGATAAATTAACTAAACAAGTCTTGCTTTTCTTACATCCTTAATTTAGCAGTATGTTATGAATATTCTAACCATTTTTCGTAGTAGTAAGAAGAAACACTGACAATAATATCTCAATTACTCTTTTTTTTCTTTTTTAAATGGAGACATGGGTGATATGCTTGCTAGTGATTTGTACCACCGTTGTAGCTATACCAGTGGAGCGTATAAATCACATAGATCTTGGTGCGATTAACCCGTGCTTGGGTCCTAATCCTCCACCGGGATGCAATCCTCCAGGCTCCCACCATAAAAAACCTGTCCCTATCAACAAGTACAGAAGTGGGTGTACCTACATCCATCGGCGTCATCGAGAGACAGAGTGAACTAGACATGATGCTCACTATCTAAATTTCCATCGTATGTCTTTGATTTATAAAAAAAATATTGAAGTGTATGTATGTATATGCATGATATTTCATATTTTATGATTTCAAACTTAAATCATTAGATTGAAATATAAAATATATCATATTTGCTATACTTGAAGTGGGTTAATAAACATGCTATTTTAACAGCATTCTTACACTCTCCTTTGTAATTGTTTTGAAAAATTTTAGCCAGTTTGATACTGGAGGAATTTCGAAAGAATTCTTGATTGATCTTGTGAAATTACTATAACAAACTATATTTTGTTAAGCAAATAGGCTTCTATACATCATGTTGCCAGACAATGTAACAATTACCACAGTTCACGGTAGAAAGTTGTCACTAGTAATCAACTAACATAGCCAAGTAGACAATGCATTGACTTTCCACTCTGTTAACATGTGATATGTTTATACAAACACAAAGTATAGAATACCACTAAGAGAAATATACGTATCTGTCATTTTGTTTAAACTATATTCTTGTTGAATCCTATGTATGCTCAATGAATAATAACATTTGCTAACAAAACCATAAAGGGTTGGCTGCCTATCCCCCCCCCCCCCCCCTTAAATACACTAACCCTACTTATTCCCCCCTAAACTATCAACCTCTTCATAATCCCATCTGATCTTACGTTTTCTCTTTAAATCCCCCCTAAACTATTTTTCTCCCCCTCCCTAATCAATTCTCAAATCGTAATTAACAAAATAGAAATAGCGTTTAGAAAATTGTGATTGCCCAATCTACAATAACCCACCCGACAGTTAAAAAAAACCAACCCAGAGTTTTAATTTATCAATCCTAATCAAATTGTCGTTTAGGGTTTTTCTGTTTTTTTTTCACGACAAACAGAAACAATGAGAAAGAGAGAAACGAAGGGAACAGAGGGAGAGAGGGAAACGAAGGGAACAAAGAGAGAGAGAGAAACGAAGAAGATGACAAAGAAAGAGAGAAAAACGACAGAAGATAATGCAGAGGAGAGAGAGACAGTGATCAGGAAAGAGGAAGATGTAGAAGAGAGAAAGACATTAAGGAACGATGAAGGAGCTGCGCTTGTTGGGTATGGAGAGTTTACAAACTTGTTTAACGTAGAGTTCCTTTTTATTTATGTGTTGTTTTGAGTTTGAATTTTTTTTACAGAGATGAAAGAGGTGAAAACAAAAGTGCTGACACCATGGCTGAAACAGAGAAGAAAGACTTAGAAGAAGGTTATGAGACAGAGGATGAGGAAGACATGAAATCTGGAAAACAAGATAAGATGGATGAAGCTGAAGATACTCTTGGTCGATTTGAATATGAGATCGAAGAATCAGTAGCTGATTTTGAGGATGAGATTCCAACTGAGAGAAACAAGATTCCAGAGAGTTCGGATGAGTCCTCCGAAGATGAAATTGATGTACGTGAGAAAAGAATGAAAAGAAGAAGAAGTCATGATAAATTAGCTTTGGGGAGTAGTTACTACACATTGTATGAGTTTAAAGAGGTTGTCTTGGAGTATGCTTTGAGCAAGAGAAGAAACATTAAGCAAGATAGATGGGATAAGACAAAAGTCTCATTTGTGTGTGGCATTCGTGGGAAGTGTAAATGGCGGATTTATTGCTCATATGATATTGAAAGTCAGAAATGGTTGTTGAAGACAAAGTACATGTATCATAGCTGCACTCCGGATGGGAAATGCAAGCTGTTGAAAAGTCCGGTGATTGCAAGACTATTTTTGGATAAACTGAGACAGAAAGCGGATTTGATGCCTGAGGAGATTCAACAGATTATAAAGGAGAAGTGGAAAATAGTCAGTACACGGAATCAATGCCAAAGAGGCAGACTTTTAGCTCTGAAATGGCTTGAGAAAGAGTACGAGGAGCAATTTGCTCATCTTCGAGGATACGCACATGAGATCATGGTAACAAATCAGGGTTCCACAGCCATTGTTGACACATACAAAAGCAAAGCTGGGGAAGATGTTTTCAATGGTTTTTATGTTTGCTTTGGGGTTCTTCGAGACACTTGGAAAGGATATTGTAGACCAATTATCGGACTTGATGGTACTTTCTTGAAGAGAGCTGTGAAAGGGGTGTTGCTTACTGCTGTTGGACATGATGCTAACAATCAAATCTACCAGATTGCGTGGGCCGTTGTTCAATCTGAGACAACTGATAGTTGGTTATGGTTTATCAAGAAAATAAAACATGACTTAGTTCTACAAGATGGAAATAGGTTTGTCATCATTTCAGATAGATCAAAGGGACTGAAAAGTGCCATAGAGTTAGAGTTACCAAATGCTGAGCATAGAAAGTGTGTGAAACACATTGTGGAGAATGTGAAGAAGAATCATTCCAAGAAAGACTTGCTGAAACCGATGATATGGAGTATTGCTCGGAGCTATACGAAATCAGAATTTGACTACAATGTCAAGAAGTTACAAGCATACGATTTGGCGTTGTACAATGATGTTATGAAAGAGTTGTCGGAAACTTGGTCTCGGCCTTTTTACAAGCTTGGAAGTTGCTGTGAAGACGTTGACAACAATGCAACAGAGTCCTTTAACTCCACTATCACAAAAGCTAGAGCTAAATCAATGGTCCCAATGCTTGAGATGATAAGGAGGCAAGCAATGGAACGCATCGCCAGGAGACACATCAAATCGATGAGGCATGAGGGCGTTTGTTCAAAGTATGTAGCTGAACTGCTTGCGGAGGAGAAGGAGATCGCAGATGAATGTGTGACGACACCTGGAACTCGTGGAGTCTTTGAGGTCTCTGTAGACAACGATAGACATAATGTCAACACAATAAGGCATACATTTTCATGCGGAAAATGGCAAATCAGTGGAGTTCCGTGTGAACACGCTTATGGAGCAATGATTGATAAAGGTTTGAATGTCGATGATTATGTCTCAAACTTCTTCTCTACCATGATGTGGCAAGATATTTACAACACCAATTTAGAACCTGTTAGAGGACCACGAGTGTGGATGAAGTCAGATCTAGGATTGATAGTTGCTCCTCCTGAGCCTGATCAACCAGGGAGAAAGAAGAAGAAGAAGCAAAAGAAGTTTCCTAGAATAAAAGGTAAATTTGAATCACCCAAAAAGAAGAAGAAGAAGAAGAAGAGAGAAACGGAGAAGCTTGGAAGGGCTGGCTGGACAGTCCATTGTGGTTCATGTGGTGAGGCAGGCCATAACGCACTTGGTTGCAAAGTTCATCCAAAGAAGAAGATGAAGAAGACACACCAAACTGTGGCAGAGGTATAATATCAACTAATTTCAAAAATTGTTAATGTATCTGCTCATGTTTGGTTTTGTGGCAGGACACTTCTTCTCATGTCCATGAAGAGATCAGACTTACAGAACCTACTCAATCTACTCAAGCTCAAGACTAGTGGATTTCTGTTGCTTTGTTGTTTTTCTTGTCGTTGCCTTTGTTGCTCAACGTTTGACGTTTTATTACGTTTCAAGTTTTCAACTTTCAATTGTTCTTTGTTTTGTGACTTTTGTGGTACTGCTCAACTTTCTTTGTGAGATTCTATTTACACCTGTGAAAGTGAATAAAGCTAGTCAAACACCAATATTTTCTTGAGTTCCAAACAAGTCAAACTCATGTTTTAAATGAGAAATATATGTTCCACCAAAATCCAACATCTTACATAACTCATAAAGACAAACAAAACACTCTATTCTCAGTTTGAACTGCTCATGATGTCTTGTTCCTGCTGTCGCTCTTTCATCCCTCTCCTCGCTCTCTTCGTTTCTATCTGTCTCTCTCTCTCTCACACACACTCTCTTCTCTGTTCTCGTCGTCCCTCACTCTCCCTCTTCATTTCTGTCTCTGTCTCTCTCTCACTCTCTTTGCAGTCTCTCTTTCCCTCTCTGTTCCCGTCGTCCCTCTCTCTCACTTCCTCTCTGTTTTTTTTTGAAAAAAAAGGCTTACTACTCTCCCTCTCTGTTCCCGTCGTCCTCTCTCTCTCTCTCTCTCTCTCTCTCTCTCTCTCTCTCTCTGTCTCTCTCTCTCTCTCTCTCTCTCTCTCTCTCTCTCTCTCTCCCTCTCTCCCTCTCTCTCTCTCCCTCTCCCTCTCCCTCTCCGTCTCTCTCTCTCTAACTCTCTCCTCTGGTCCCCGTCATCTGTTTCTCTCTATCTTGTTTCTGTCTCGGGAAAAGAAAATAACACAAAAAAAACCTAAGCCCCAATTCAATTTGGAATGATAATGTATGAAACCTGGGTCGGATCTTTTTCTAAACGTTGGGTCGGGGATTTGATTGGGCAATCACAATTTTCTAAACTCAATTTATATTTTGTTAATCATGATTTGAGAATTGATTAGGGAGGGGGTAAACAAAGTTTCGGGGGAGAATTAAAGAGAAAAACTAAGATCAGATGGGATTATGAAGAAGTTGATAGTTTAGGGGGGAATAAGTAGGGTTAGTGTATCTAGTGGGGGGGGGGGGAATAGGCAGCCAACCCAACCATAAAAGAAAATGATTTTTTTCCAGTACATTGCTAAATTGTAGCAACAGACTCTTTGTGTCAACTGTAGCAAAACACTAAGAGGATGATTGTTTACAGTTTTTGGATTAGTTTTTGCTTTTTCCTTCCAAAACTAGTTTGCACCAAATCATGATTTTGAAAAACAAAATAGATTTCCTAAAATTTAAGAAATCGCAAATACATGTTTTTAAACATTAAAACCAAAAGTTAAGTTTTCGGTGATGATTTTTCCGTTAGTTTTTCATCTAATTTTTGGTTTTAGATTTATTTTTTGGTTTATAACTTTTAGCTTTTGGTTTTGGTTTTTAGCTTTTTATTTTGTTTTTTAGTTTCTAGTTTTTCTGTATTCTTAGTTTTTTAATAAAATAATCAATACATTGTTTTAACAAAATAAAATAAATAACACTAAGATATATAAAAAATAATGAGATTATTCATATACCAAGGACGCAAAATTCAATGGTGGATCGTCTAGCAGTTTGGATTACAGAGTTTGTTCAGTCTGTTTTTCAATTGCCGACAAAAAAAACATTAAACTTTATCCAATATAGTGGTCGTTATTTTTTTTAAAAAAATATTATCATGTTTTTAAGTTATTCTATTCTTACATAAAATTTATTTAAAAAGAAACTTGAATGGCTATTTCAAATTAATATGATATATTGTTGTTGTTTAGTGTGTCTAATTATTCAATAGTTTTATATATATAAATTAATAACTAATTGTTTGCATATAATATTAAAAATTTCTGTATTACAGATATGGAACACAGAAAAATTATTTAACATTGATTTTTAAATGATAAAGAATTGTATGAAATTTTATCTTCATAAAAATATTATTTATTTAATTTTTTTTGACAATTAATAAAAATATAGTATATTGTATAATATTAAAAAAAATGTTTTTTGTATGAAAAACCCGAAAAAGTTGGTTTTTGGCTTTTGTTCACAAACTAGAGAGATTTGAAAAACTAATTTCATTAACTTTTACGGAATCTATTTTAAAACTAAAACTTGATTGGGTGAAAAATGGTTTTTCGAAAAACAAAAACTACAAACAATCATCATGGCTTCTTCTTGACTTACAATGATTTTTTTTTTAATTTTCAATTTTTATATCTATGTATTAACATATGAAAAACAAATGATAATTACTGTAAAAATTAAGGTTTAATTAAAATAATACGCTTACTATTGGTACCATTGTATGAAAATTCGTGATATATTCTTTTAATAATTTCTATTTTTTTTAAATATAAGAAATTAACTTCTATTTAAATAGTTTAAAATATCAGAGAAAACAAATCATTAACTAAAGTTTTGAAAAACCAAAAGACATAAATTTGAATTAAGAAACTCAAAACATATTTAAATAATTATATACAGTTTACCAAACTTGTAAATTATATTTAAATTTTATTTAGTGTGTTTAAATAATAAATAAAATGTCAATTCTATATTTTTTAATGCGCGTGGAAGTGAATAGTATTTAAAAAACGAACTATTGATATTTTTGTTTATAATATTTTAATTATAGAAGGTTTTTTAAAATATAACTAATATTTAATTTGATTAAATTCTTAATTATGTATTGTGTTGTTCTTGAACTGCATTAATTATGTATTTTCATATATATATATATATGAATTGTGGTTTATTTGTTTAGTTTGCATTATTTTCATATATATATATATATATATATATATATGAATTTTTAGTATTTTTTATTTTATGTTGTTTCATAGTAAATAATATTTTATTATTATTTTATTTCATTCTGAAAACAAGTAATAAGATGTAGTACAATAAAAAAAACCATCACTCAAGTTTATTAGAAACCAAAACTATACCAAAATTTAAAAACTAAAATCGCCATTTATTTTTTCCAAGAAAATTAAAATCCGTTGTAAAATCCAAAACTAAAAACCAAAATCAAAAAATTTAAAATCAAAAGCCGAAAACTAAAATCTAAAAACTATCCAAACAATCATCACCTTACACAATGTCCTTGACTGTCCATGAGGTAGTCGATTGCTCTGATACCAATAGATTCTCGAACTAGAAATCCTACTGTGGATTCGAAGTAAGGGGATACACAAACCTAGAAGATTCGAATATACATTTCTATAATTATAAATATTTTATTACTAAAATTTTCAATGTTTTTCTAAAAATTATAAAATTTTAATCGATCATTAGTTTCTTTTAGATATCTACAAATTTTATAAATATTTCTTAGTTTTAATTTTTAATAACTATACAATTTTATATGATTTTTAGTAATTTTATACAAGTTGATTTAATACATTTAAACAAAATCAATAGATAAAAATTGATCTAAGATTTGAAGTTTATATACATACAGATATATATATATATATATATATATATATATATATATATATATATATATATATATATATATATATATATATATATATATATATATATATATATATATATATATATTATTTAAAATAAACAAAATTACTTTTCTCTTAATTTTATGCTTGGTTAAATTAAATTTATATTAAATATTAGTTAAAAATAATAAAATATATAATATTAAAAAACTCTTTTTATTTTACCGCATAATCCTATGTGAGGAAAATAGAAAGGGAATCTGTCTATATTGTCCTTCCCGTGGGCAAACGTGTCTTTCTATGGTACGCTCGGTACGCCTTATTTCTGTTGACTATAATTTAATTTTAAAAAATTTATCAGTACAGATGGTGTAGGAAAACACGTAGTATATAGTAAAACCAAAGAAAAGTTTAACCTATCTAAAAAAGGAAAATAGATAAAACCCAAAAAGAATAAGTAAAACCAAAAATAAAAGAAATCAAAAAGTCTTCGTGATTTATCCAATCACAGATGATTTTAAACTGATACAGATATGAACTGATACAGAAATGGCAAACAATAAGTCAAATGCACTGCACGATCTGTCAATAGTATGCAGGGGATGGTTTTAGACTTTTCGGCAGTTATCTCGTTATTGGGCCATCAAAGCCCAAAGTGGATAGTAGTTTAATAAACCCTAATTTAAAAGCCGGACCCGAACCCGTACCCGACTGGATCTTCTCTTCTCTCGCCCAGTCTTCCCTTTAATCGACGATTGAATTTGAGTTTCTTCTCTCTTCTCTGACACGACCAATGGAAGGCGATCAAGACACATCGGGTTTCACTTTGGTCACGCGGAAGCCTTGCTTCGGTCTCCCAACAGCTTGCCCTAACTGCCTCCCCGCTTACATATACCTCAAACTAGCACAGCTTCCTTTTCAACTCGCCTTCAATTCCACCTTCCCTGATTCAGGTACGAACTCTACGTCTTTCTTCTTACTTGATCCATTCCTACAATAAGGATTGTTGTGTAATAAGTGTCTTAATTAGGGTTTAGAGGTTTGAAAGATTCGTTTTTGAGAGAACTCAATGTGTTTCTTGATGCTTCATTGATTCTTACAATAATGATCATAAGAGTTTTAATTAGGGTTTTTAGTCTATTTTAATTGCTTGTAATGAGAGTCTTAGTTAGTGTTTTGAGGAAAGTTATGTTTTTCAACGTATATATAGATGAGCTGCCATACTTTGAAACTGGGACATATGTTGCGTACAACAATGAAGATGGAGGTGTAATTGAGAAGCTGAAGAAAGATGGGGTTGTTAATCTTGACTCTCAGATTCAGTCTCTTCCTGATTATCTCTCCTTGAAGGCTCTCATCTTATCATGGTTGGATGAAGCGCTTGCTTATGAAATGTGGGTTGGTACCGAGGGCGTATCTGCGTGGAAGATCTACTACGCAGATCTTCCTTGGGTCATCAGCAAGGTCCTGTTTTATAAGCAGACTTACATGGCCAAGACCCGGTTAGGAATCACTAAAGAAAACGCGGAGCAAAGAGAGCAACAGGTACGCTTGCTTTAAGCTTTGTGTTTGTTTGTATGAATGTGTAAGTCTTAAGGGTATTTGAATGAACAGATATACAAGAGGGCAAGTGATGCATATGAAGCTTTGTCGACTAGGTTAGGCGAGCAGAAGTTTCTTTTTGAAGACAGGTACTGCAATCACATTTTCTAAACTTGATATGTATGCCTTTTGGTGTAAGATTCACAATGTTTTCTCTTGTGCACTTGCCAACAGGCCATCGAGTTTGGATGCTTTCTTTCTCTCACACATACTTTTTACAATCCAAGTACTACCGGTAAGCTCTACGTTTAACACAATTCAACCAATTTTTCAGCTTATTTGGGTAGATTCTAGGCCTCCTTGAAATGACTTAAGATTAAGTAGTTTCGTTATGGTGGTGTATGATCAGGAAACATCAGTGCTCCGGTGCAAACTTCTGGAACATGGTAATCTTGTCAGATATGCTGATAAACTCAAGTTGGATTTCCTTGAAGCCCCTTCTTCTTCTTCGCCTCCACTTCACTCATTCCCTTCCTCCTTTTCAAGAAAGGGTAAGACATCACTTATGAATATTTTATCATGCATCTGGAGCAAATTGGATATGTCTAACTCTGTGAAGCATATGAATATGATCAGGTTCCAAGCCAAAGAGCAAACCAAAGACAGAAAAGACTGAAGAGGAGAAAATATTCAAGAAAAGAGCAAAGTACTTTCTAGCTGCTCAGTTTCTAGCAGTGGTTATTTACTTATCCGTGATGGGAGGAGCTAGTAACGATGAGCTGGAGTATGAAGATGATGATTAGTAAAATTAAAGTACCCAGGCAAACTTTTCTCTCTCTTCTTTTTAGACACAATAATCTCTCTGCTTTTTCTAAAAATTTTAGATAGAGAGAGAGGCTAATGATGTGGCTAAGAAGATTATGTTGGTTTTATATGATTTTCATTGGTTCTAAGACAATGTGTTGGAAGAGTCTTTGTTGTTCATCCTCAAAATCAACTGAACTAACTCTGTTTTGTCTTTTACTAATAATACAATTCTCATCAATCCAAAAACTATTTTTTGATAGCAAAAGATGATAGCCAAGAAGAACCTAACCTAATTTTCTAAACAACAAATAACAATTAGGAATTGGAATTTACATCCGGACGTCGTTGCATTGACGTGGTGGTGGAATTAGCATAAGCGTCCTCTGGTTGGTTAACAAGCTTTTAGTGTTCATCAGCCGAGTTGATAGCAAACTCAGCAAGTGAACTCAAACAGACTGTTGAGATAAGCTCAAAGAACAAGAAAGCTTAGTGAACAAGAAACTAGACCTAATCCTATATTGTTGAGGAATTGAAATTGTTTTATCCGATAGGTTTAGGAAATAAAGATCTCTATATAAAGAAAATATTGTTGAGGGTTATAGTGTGTGACTTTGAGAGAACGTGAGCTTTTGATATCTTGTAACTTAAGCTTTGTGATTGAAATAAGAGAAGGACTTCTTATTTCAATTGTCTTGCTTGAGATTCTATATTTGGTATCAGAGCATCAAGAAAGATATCAGAGTTTAAATTTGCAACCATGACGGACATAAAAGATGGAATTGTTAAAAACAAAGAAACTGGACCTTCCGGCGTGAAGTTTTCTATGCTAACTGCTTCGAATTACACAGTCAGGAGTATTAGGATGACGATAGCACTTAAATGCAGCGATATGGGAGCGATTGATCCTGGAAGCAAGGATGAAAAGAAAAAGCATTAGCATACTTGTTTCAGTCCATACCAGAGGCGCTGGTATTACAGATTGGAGGGGTGTATACTGCAAAAGGTGTGTAGGATGCGATTAAAGCACATAATCTTGGAGCTGACAGAGTAAGAAAGGCTAGGTTACAAACCTTAATGGTGGAGTTCGATAAAATCAAGATGAAAGACGGTGATACTATTGATAGCTTTGTCGGAAAGTTATCTGAAATCACATCTAAGGCGGCTGCGTTGGGTGAAATCATAGAAGAGCCAAAGATCGTGAAAAAAAATCTTGAAAAGTCTACCAAGGAAAAAATACATTCAAATCGTTGCCTCAATTGAACAGATGATTGACTTAAATACGACTAGTTTTGAGGACATGGTAGGAAGACTCAAAACTTATGAAGAGAGGATCAATGAGGAAGAAGGAGAGGAAGATGCAGGCGAAGATCAAAACAAGCTTATGTATGCAGACTCAGAGAACAATGGTACTAATGGCAGAGGTCGTGGACGTGGCGAACGTACATCCTGGAGAGGAAAAGGTCGAGGCCGTCAAGGGTCTTCTTTTCAGCATCAGAGGGAGTCGTATAAACAACGACTCAGCGGAGATATTTCCCATATCACCTGCTTCCGATGTGACAAACAAGGACACTACGCGACGGACTGTCCTGATAAACAACTCAAGCTTGCTGAAACCACCGAGAAGAAGGATGATGATACGCATGAGGCAGATGAGCTAATGATGAACGAGGTAATATATCTTAATGAAAACAAGGTTAATCCAACCTTGTTTGAAGCTGAGTTAGATACAATGAATGTGTGGTATCTTGACAATAGAGCAAGCAACCACATGAGTGGAAACCGATTATTCTTCAGAGAGCTTAATGAAACGATCATAGGAAAGGTGAGGTTCGGCGATGACTCACGTATTGACATCAAAGGAAAAGGGTCGGTCCGTTTCATCTTTGGAGACAAAAAGAAGAAGGTTTTAACCAACGTTTACTATATTCCGGGCTTGAAGAGCAATATAATAAGTCTAGGTCAGGCCACTGAGGTTGGATGTGAAGTACGGATGAAAGATGACACTCTAATGCTATTTGATCGAGATGGATGGTGAGTACTAAGCGATCGAGGAACAGGCTGTATAAAGTAATCTTGAGGACTGATGAGATTCAATGTCTAAAGATTGAATCGTCGAGTGGATCGTCTATATGGCATGCCCGCCTAGGTCCTATCAACGCCAAGAAGTTAAAGATGATGGCTGAGAAAGAGCTAGTTACTGGTGTTCCAATAATCACTGATCCTGATGAAGAAACATGCGTGTCCTGCGTACTTGGGAAGCAAACTAGGCGACCTTTTCCACAAGCAACATTGTATCGAGCATCTAAGGCCCTCGAGTTGGTTCATGGTGACCTTTTTGGACCAATCTCACCGTCGACAAATGCACAGAAGCGTTACGTATTTGTGCTAATTGACGACCATACCAGATACATGTGGACAATCTTGTTAGAGAAGAAATCTAAGACATTTGAAAAATTTAAGCGTTTCAAGATGATTGTGGAGCAAGAAACACAACATAAAATCAAGACTTTTAGGACAGATCGTGGTGGAGAGTTCCTGTCTAATGAATTTAGAGAATGGTGTGAGAATCATGGAATCAATCGACACTTAACAGCACCTTACTCTCCACAACAGAATGGTGTGGTAGAAAGACGCAACAGGACTCTTCTAGAGATGACTAGAAGCATTTTGAAACATATGCGTATGCCGAACGTATTCTGGGGGGAAGCAGTGAGACACTCCACCTATCTTATAAACCGAGTAGCAACACGTTCCCTAGAAGAGAAGACACCGTACGAGAGCTTAAGACTGAAGAAACCTAATATGTCTCATCTACGTGTATTCGGGTGCGTATGTTATGCGAGAACAGAGGCTGCGGGAAGAAAGAAACTCGACGATAGATCAAGAGTGCTCGTACATTTGGGAACCGAACCAGGATCTAAGGCATATCGCTTGCTTGACCCATCAAGCAAACGAATTATCGTAAGTCGCGATGTGATCTTTGACGAATCAAAGGAATGGAGCTGGAGTAATAAGGAAAAAACAGAGTATGGTGAAACAGGGGAACTACTTGTTCGAGTGAAAGCAATAAAAGATGGCACCAGTAAGGAAGTGATCAACGTCGAGGACGATGAGAATGAGATGTCTGAAGAGAATGATGAACCTGATGAAACCAATGTTGAAAACGAGGTAGAAGAAGACGAAGCTCTTCCTCAACTAAGAAGGTCACAACGTACGATCATAAGGCCTTCATATCTTGATGAATATGTTACTCTTGGAGAAGTGGAATGTGAACGACTGCTAATGATAATAAACGATGAGCCATGGAATTTTACCGAAGCAAAGGAGATGGAAGTTTGGGTCGATGCTTGCAAAGATGAGATCTCCTCTATTGAGAAGAATAATACATGGGACTTAGTGGAGCTTCCAGTTGGTGTAAAACCGATAGGTCTTAAATGGGTTTTCAAAATCAAACGAAACGCCGATGGAAGCATCAGTAAGTATAAGGCTAGGCTGGTGACTAAAGGTTATGTTCAAAAACATGGTGTTGATTTTGACGAAGTTTCTGCTCATGTGGCTCGGATCGAGACCATATGTTTAATCACTGCATTAGCCGCTGAGAAGGTATGGGAGATCCATCATCTAGACGTAAAAACGGCGTTTCTCAATGGTGAATTAAAGGAAGCGGTATACGTCGAGCAGCCGGAGGGATTTGTTAAACCTGGACAAGAGCATAAGGTTTATAAGTTAAAAAGAGCTCTTTATGGTTTGCGTCAAGCTCCTCGAGCATGGAACACAAAGCTAAACCAAATCTTGCGTGGATTGGAGTTTCAGAGGTGTACCAAAGAGCCATCGTTGTACAGGAAGGAAACAAATGGGAATCTTCTCATAGTGGTAGTATACGTGGATGATTTGCTTGTTACTGGATCTTCAGTAAAGTCAATTGTGGACTTTAAGCGTGAGATGGCTAAGAGATTTGAGATGAGTGATCTTGGCTTATTAACCTACTACTTGGAAATAGAAATCTGTCAAGATCATGACGGTATTATACTAAAGCAGGATCAGTATGCTCGTAAGATCCTTTCAGAGACTGGGATGAGCTCATGTAATCCAACGCATATTCCAATGGATATTAATGTGAAGTTGTCGAAAGCTCCTGGTGAAGAGAAGATAAATGAAACAGAGTATCGTCGAGCCATCGGTTGTCTTAGGTATCTCTTGCACACTCGTCCTGATTTGTCATTCTCAGTTGGGGTACTTAGTAGATATATGCATGAGCCGAAGGCATCCCATGGAGCTACTCTCAAACAAGTTCTGCGGTATCTACAAGGTACGTGTGTGTTGGGTCTACGTTTTGAACGAAACAGAGGACTAAAGTTAGAAGGATACAGCGATGCATCACACAATGTGGACGACGATGATGGGAAGAGCATGACGGGACATATTTTCTATCTTGGTGACAGTCCCATAACGTGGTGCTCTACCAAACAAGAGATAATAGCTTTATCAAGCTGTGAAGCAGAGTTTATGGCTACTACAGAGGCTGCAAAACAGGCCATTTGGTTGCAAGAGATGTTAAGCGAGGTAATAGGAGAAGCCAGCAATCGTGTGATCATCCGAGTGGATAATAAGTCTGCTATTGCATTGACGAGAAACCCAGTGTTTCATGGACGAAGCAAACATATACACAGGAGATTTCATTTTATTCGTGAGTGTGTTGAGAAGGAACAAGTCGATGTTGAGCATGTTCCGGGGAGTGAACAAAAAGCTGATATTCTTACCTAATCACTTGGAAGAATTAAGTTCAAGGAGATGAGAAGTCTCATTGGAGTTCAAGATGTATGTGTTGGTGACTTTAAGCTTAAGAGGGAGAATGTTGAGATAAGCTTAAAGAACAAGAAAGCTTAGTGAACAAGAAACTAGACCTAATCTTATATTGTTGAGGAATTGGAATTGTTTTATCCGATAAGTTTAGGAAATAAAGATCTCTATATAAAGAGAATATTGTTGAGGGTTATAGTGTGTGACTTTGAGAGAACGTGAACTTTTGATATCTTGTAACTTAAGCTTTGTGATTGAAATAAGAGAAGGACTTCTTATTGAATTGCTTGAGTTCATTGTCTTGCTTGAGATTCTATACAGACATTCCATGGCAGAGAACTTTAACAGCAACCTCTGCAAGTTTCTCAGCAGTCATTACAACATCTTCTTCTACTTTAAAAGCCAACACAACGTCCAAGCTCTCTGACCCGGAGTATCTTCTTGACCCGCCTCCGCTCCAGTTGGGATCCTCTCTAACCTGTCTAGCGTAGACCGAACCCATCCTGGAGGCAAAGAACTCGAGTTTATCCAGAACATGTTTCTCATTCAAGATGTTGAGCAGCCTCGACCACCGGATGCAAACTCGGTATATCGGGTGAGGACATGAGCATAATCTAACTTTCTCAGGGTCAGGATCGCATCTGAGACATCTGAGAAGCCAACCGGACAATGCTGTCATGTAGGATCTTTGAGAAGTGATCCAGAACTCGAAACATGCTCTCCAGTTTCGAAGCTGAGCTTCAAGATTCAAAGAAAATTAAGCTAATCTTTGTGAGTTGATGGCCTATGGCATTAGTGGAGGTTGTTGTTGTCTCTTCTTGTGACGCTTTGAAACAGGTGTCACTGCAAGTAACATATTAGCTTCGTAAGTGTTCTTCTCTGTATCTGATGGTTCTCTGCCATCACTTGCCACATTAATCTGTTATAAATTTATAATCAAGATTCCACCATTAGCCAATCTTGTATAAAGAGAAACCAAAGAGGAAGAAGAAGAAGTTCTTGTTAATGTTTACCCTTGGACAAGCTCGAGAAGCTAAGGCAACAGTTTTTGGTCATGAAGAGTCTACCTTTTGGAGATAGATTCAATAGTGTATAGACACCTTTATCTGTGTCTAGGTCTCTAATGGTAGCTCTTGTTTTATCAACTGCAAAAGGATCATCTCCTTTACCATCTTGATTCCTCAGCTGCATGCATTTCTTCGCGTATGCTCTTCTAACACGTTCTCCAGACTGTTACAAAAACCAGAAAAGGCTGTTCATCTATAAACAACATAGTTAATACTTGTTTAGCAATCTTGTTACTTAGCGTAACGTCATCGAAGAGTTTCTTCTCCCAAGTGAAAAGTTTGTCCAATGTTGTTTGGTGGCTACCTGAAACCATGCAAGACTCATCTGAGGCATCGCTTTTACTTTCAGACCCACTCTCCTTTGAACCACCGGAAGATGCAAGAATCTTGAAAAGGAAGATCTTGATGAACCGGAACGGAACAAAGCTACAGGATTCAGTTTTTTCATGGCTACAAAAGATAAAACTTCCCTTCAACATTCACAAACAATAGAAAGATTGAATCATATTCATGAAAGTTACCACTATGTTCATCAGAGGATGGTGCGTATTGAGCTCTACTAGCTTCCAATAACCCGGAGACTTCCTTAGCCACATCACATGTAGTTGTGAACTGATCTTCAAGATCTTTGATTACCTCTACCATGCTCGTTGGTCTCATGTTCACATACACCGTGAAACCTGGCGTCTCTCTTCTCGCAACATTCACAACATTCTTCACCTGTTTAACAACAACACTCCATGTAGTTTCAGCTCTAGGCACCTCAACTGTTCGCTGTTCTTGCTTTCCAACGCATTTCTCATCTCCCTCTTTCTCACTTTCACAACCACTATCAGTAAACTCTCCACCATCATCATCTGCATCATCATCATTCTCATCAACATCCTCAACTTTAACTTCCTCCTTGCAACAACTCTTACCTCTACTTTCTTCTACTATTACTCTAAAAAGGAGTATGACTCTGAAACCTCACAGGCTGAGGAGGTTCAGGTTCATCATCTTTCTTCCAAATCTGGAATCTCTTCTTCTCACGAACACGTCTCAGTCCTCTAATCTCATCATCCACACCACCACTCCTAACATCAACACTTTCTCTATCATAACTATTACTATTTCGACCCGCGCAACCGCGCGAATGTTTGTTTTCATTTATTTTTACATAAACATTTTCTTTTTCTTTTTAAATTGGTGTGTATTATTATACTATATATAAGGTGTGCATATCAATTTTTAAAAGATATAATTAAAAAAATATCATATATTAGTATTTCATCAAATCGATTGTTTCAAACTTTTACATATATTTGTATCTTTTTCTACATATATTTTTGGATTATTATTTCATTATGAAACTCCTATTATATGTAAAGATTTGTAAAATATTTTTTTATTGTTATTGTAACATTTCTCAAATTTAGAAAGTGTAACAAAAATGTCAAAAATTAAACTTTTAGCTTCATATTATGGAGTAAATAATCGAACATTTAGTTTTTGTTATTTTTTTAAAATAAACTATTTTTAAAAATCATTGGTTTAAGATAGTATAGATTAATCATTGTTAAAAATGATAATTTTGATTTTTAAATAAACTATATAATTTTAAATTTTAACATCGATAAATATATGAATAATTAACTTATGAAAGTATACTATGAAAACATTAAATTATAGTTTTTTAATTTAAATATGTATCTTACTGTATTATCTATAAATCTAATGGATCATTATTGTTTAAATCCAATTATAGTTAGTCCAATAAGTTTATTTTTTTATAGCAGCCCAATAAAATCATTAATGACTGAATAATATAATATGATTAATTTTAAAATATCACACATTATAAGAATCATGACTTCTCTTTTAATATTATAGATTATATCCATAATATCCAATGAAGAGAAGGGATTCCAGAAGAAGTCCCACTGAGAGTTATGCGGTGAAGGAGGTGGAATGTTATGAGTGCTCAACCTCTGTTGCTCAAGAGAGCTCAACGGATTCTAAAACGAAGAAGAAGAAGCTGCAGAAGTGTTCATGTTCATATTCATATTCACCCCGAAGAACCCATCTGCTTCTCCGTATTGTTGACTTGGAGGTGAGAATGACTCAACACGAAACGTTTCAGGAGACCTCTCTTCGACACGGACCGGTCTGGTTCTGTTAGACATCATGTAACTCGCCCTCACCTTCCTTCTTGGCTTATCTTGAATAATTTTAGCAGCAGGCATTGAAGATGGTGAAATCGTTATGAACTCACCGCCACCTCCACTCCTACTGCTGTTACGGCGGCTTCTGCTCTGTGGTAGTCTCTTAACCGAAGTCACGAACGAGTCCTGAAAAAAACTTGTGAGGCCTGTAGTTGTCTCCTTCGATGAAGTCATGGAGAGCGTTAGAGACTTTTCTAAGCGACTGGATATAAGCAATATGACTAGAAGCGAACTTGGTTCTATCTTCTATCGCTTGTTTGATGAAACGTTTCTTGTCTGTACAGATCTGAACTGATTCCTCGTCGTCTAGCTTCAAATGAGAACATCCCATTTCTCACTCTCTCTTTAAACTATCAAAATCCACAGATTCAAGACCTAACTAAGTGGATATTACCAAAGAAAAAGACATTGTTTTTTTTTGCTTAATGTCTGAAGAAGAAGGATTATTTGCTCAGTTTATAAGACTCTTTCTTAAACCCTCTTCACGAAAAATCTAAAACCCCATACACAGTAGAAAATCTTGGATTGGTTCTCTGATGAAATGTTAAAGAAAAAAGCAAAGAAGAAACCCAGAAAAAGAGGGAAAGAGAGGAACCTAATAGGGCTGTGTAATGGTCAAAAGAAGCTGTGTGGAGGAGCATGAGGAGAAGAGACGTTGGAGAAAGCAACGGTTAAAATTACTGTCGGACTTCCAAGAAGAGAGAGAGAGTGAGAGAGAGAAGTCAAGAAGGAGAAGAATTTAGAAGAAAAGTCAAGAAAATAAAATGACATAACACAATAACTCTAGTTAGTGTTGTTAGTAGGATAATTTTCGTAACTGACAAGTATTCTGCAGTGAGAAAATGTGTTGGAAGAAATTAGGAAAAGCTATAGAAAGTAAGCACCAGACAAATTATGGACCCACATGTGTTGTAATTTCACCCTCGTGTGATTTTTTTATCTAAGTGTTTAACTTGTTACTTGTATGTTAAGATAAATGACACAAGAATTTTAACGAG
Organism: Hirschfeldia incana; assembly: GCA_026261945.1. Taxonomy (NCBI): domain Eukaryota; kingdom Viridiplantae; phylum Streptophyta; class Magnoliopsida; order Brassicales; family Brassicaceae; genus Hirschfeldia; species Hirschfeldia incana. Next base: position 2,126,898 of record JABCMI010000014.1, on the reverse strand, counting down.
TTCCCAGCCCTCGGCGCGGTACGTCTCGTGGAAGATCTCTTGCTCCCAAACTCCACTAAATCAATAAAGAGTACAAGAACCAATCACTTATAGAACTGTGATGGTTTAGAGATACATCAAGAAGACACAATTAGTCTCAAAGCCTTTAAGCTAGAACAATAGGAGCTCAACAATGTTCTCTTGCTTATATTAATGTCTTTGTCTCTCTTGTGTAGGTTGACTCTATCTCTGCTATGATCTCTGGTTGATGAAGAAGAAAAAGCGTTACTTTAGACTTGACCTAACGCACATGTTATATTGCCTATAACCTAATGGGCTTCGTCGACTAAGCCATAGGTTCTCCGCGTGTAACTTGTGCAAACCGGCCCAACCATGAACAAGTCGGATGTGCTTTGACCCAAAACCTCACAAACTCCACCTGTTTGGTCCAAGCCCATAATCCTTGCTTTTATGCCGACACGTTCTGGTCTCTGTCTCTTCTTCCTTGTGAAGAACCTGAGAAAATCACACCTTCTCTCTTTGTCTTCTATTCCCTCATCTTCAGCCTTTGGTGATTGCATCTATTGAACACCATCTCTGCTCACCCTACTGAACCCCTTAGGTAACTCTGACCTGCTTCCTTGACTTCTTCTTCTTGAAATCACTTTGGTTCTGTAGAGGTAATTGACCAACTTGTCCTCTGGTCTTGATCATGTTCTTCCAGACGAGCTCCCATTACTGATCTGGAGCTCCACCTCAACCAATGATGGCTGATGTTCATGAAGCTTCGGTCTTTCTGTTCTGTACTTGAGGTGACCCTGTCCACCCAAGATAACTCGGACTTTTAGCTTTGACGACGGTGGTCGCGAGACCAAACCGGCATCCTTTACTCCTTCTGAGCCTGTTCAACTGAAACCTCTGACTCAGACACTTCATGGCGATTCCTCTAAGGTATAACTTACACAAGCTTCTCATAGCTGTGGTAGCGACGTTATGCTTCTTGATCAAATGTTGAGGAATATTGTATCATATCCTTTAGCCTCAGGACTACAATCAGTCGTAACAGCTTGTTCAACCCGCGCATTTTACTTTGCCTTTGACAAGAATCTTCAAGCTAAGTCTAACCTTGCATCGTCTTTTCCCTTTGATTAAGCCTTCTTAACAGTGACTAACTTGTCTCTCTGTTTGCTTCTTTGGTGAAAGATGCTCCACCTTGAACACGTGAGTGTTACCACGAGTTCACCCACTTTGCCAGGTAGTCCTTTTTCAAACACTCTGAGTAACTCATCCTCTACCTTGACACATACTGACCCTCTGTTCTGTGACGTGTCTTCTGAGGTATTCTTGTCTACTCTGGAGTTACCTGGCGTGGCCGTTTCTGTCTCAGTGAAGGTTCACAAGCTCGCAGCATAGCTGAAACTTCTGACCAGGTACGGTCTTGGTTAGAAAATGTGGTGGATTACTGAGGTGTGGATCTTGTTTAGGACTGTAACTCCATCTGCTATTAAATCCCTGATGAAGTGGAATTTATTAGCAATGTGTTTCGTCCTCTCATGATGCACTGGGTTCCTTGCTAGAGATATAGCACTATGTGAATCACAATGCAAGTGAAAACTGTCTTGCTTGAACCCTAACTCTTCACATAGTTCCCTCAACCACAAACCTTCCTTTGCTGCCTCGCTGATTGTCATATACTCTGCTTCTGTGGTGGAAAGAGCAACCACAGACTGTAGACACGATTTCCATGAAATTGTATTCCCTCCAACCTTGAATATATAACCTGTAACTGATCTCCTCCTGTCTTTGTCAGTTGCATAATCTGAATCTGAGTATCCTTCAATGATGAACCTTGTATGCTTCCTGAATGTCAAGTTGACCTTAGCTGCTCCCTTTAGGTATTTTAACACCCATTTAACTGCCTCCCAATGCTCTCTGCTGGGTTTACTCATGAACCTGCTGATAAACCCCACTGCGAAGCCTAGGTCTAGCCTAGAGCCGACCATACCATACATTAAGCTCCCCACAGCACTCGCGTATGGAATGTTTTCCATGTATGGTGCTTCGAGCTTCCATTCATCCTCAGTCAAACTTCTCAGGTCGAAGTGTGCTGCTGTCGGAGTGATCACTGAACGTGCAGCCAGCATCCCAAATGTTTTTAATACCTTTTTAATGTAGGCATCCTGCGACAATTTCAGTGTGCTTCTCTCTCTCTATCCCTTCGAATATCCATTCCTAGGATTCTCGAAGCTTGTCCCATATCCTTCATTTGGAATTCTCCGCTCAGCATGTCTTTTAGTTCCCTGATCACCTTCTTGTTCCCTGATGCAATAAGCATATCATCCACATAAAGCAATAAGTAGATAGCTTTATCAGTTTGTGCATCCCTGACATACACACATGGATCCTTGGTGCTCCTGTCAAACAACTGATCTTTCATGAAGCTATCAAACCGCTGATTCCACCTTCTTGGAGATTGCTTTAACCCATACAATGACTTTCTCAATAGACAAACCTTGTTTTCATCTTCCGGTTGTATAAACCCCTCTGGCTGAGTCATTAAGATCTTTTCTTCTAGAGTCCCATGTAGAAAAGCAGTCTTAACATCCATCTGTTCCAATTCAAAATCCAAGTTCACAACCACTGATAGCATGAATCTGATGGAGACGTGTTTCACCACTGGGGAGAAGATTTCATTGTAGTCAATTCCCTCAGTTTGTGAATATCCTTTTGCTACCAGCCTCTCTTTGTACCTCTCATCCTCAATCCCTGGTATACCTGGTTTGATCTTAAACAGCCACTGGCACCCGACCAGCTTTGCCTTGTGTGGTTTGTCAATCAAATTCAAGATCATGTTCTTCTTATGAGAATCCATCTCTTCCTGTGCAGCCTTTTTCCACAGCTTCCTGTTTCTGCTCCTTATTGCCTCAGCATATGATTTTGGTTCATCCACTTCCAAATCCTCAGCAGTATTTAAAGCGTAAGCCATAAATATTTATCATCATACCTTGATGGATGTCTCACGTTCCTCCTTCTTTCTTTGTCCCATGCAAGAACATAATTATCAAATGATTGAGAGGTGTCGTCGTCTACCTGTTCATCCGCTTCCCCGGTTGACAATCGTCGCTTTCTGAACTTTCTGATGATGAAGAGTCTTCTTTATCATCCTCTTGATCTGACGTGACATTCTTTTCCAACTCAGCAGAAGTTATTGTTGGACCCCGAATCAGATCATCACTGAACGACACTCTTTTCTTAAGCTGCTTTCTTTTCTGAACTTCCTATTCTGCAACTGATTCAACTTGTTCAACTCCTTTGCTTAATGTGTTCTTGTAGGTTTCACTCTCATTGAACACCACATCTCTGCTTGTTCTGCACCTTCCTTCCTTAGGTATCCAGACCCTGTATCCCTTTGTACCAAATGGGTACCCCATGAATACACCTTTTATAGCTCTAGGTTCGGTCTTTCCCTCAGTGACATGAACAAACGCTGAACACCCAAACCGTCTTAAATGTTTCAAATCCGGTTTTGAACCTGACCAAACCTGTTCAGGTAACTTGGAGTTAATTGTCCGACTCGGGGACCTGTTGATCAAGTAGACAGCCGTTGATGCAGCTTCGGTCCAGAAACTCTGATCCAACCCTGTCTCAGCAAGCATACACTTGACCTTGTCCATTATAGTTCGATTCATCCTCTCTGCCACTCCATTCTGCTGAGGAGTATATGTACATGTCCTATGCTTATTGATACATGTCTCCTTGCAGAGACCATTGAACTCTTTGTTGCAAAATTCCAGTCCATTATCTATCCTCAAACACTTGATCTTCCTTTCTATTTGAGTTTCCATAGCAGCCTTCCATTCCTTTAATGTCGCGAATGCATCACTCTTGTTCTTGAGAAAATATAGCCATACCTTGTTAGAGTTATCATCAATGAAGGTTATGAAGTACTTGCAATCTCCCAAACAATCTGGTGTTGATGGTGAACCCCACATGGCTGAATGCACATAGTCTAGGATTTCTTTTGAAACATGTTTTGCTACTGGGAAACTTTGTTTATGGGACTTCCCCAGTACACACTCCTCGCAAAACTTCAACTCATCAACCTCCTTCTCATGCACGTACCCCTCCTTGGCTAGAACTTTCATACTCTGCAGATTCATGTGACCAAGTCTTGAATGCCATTAACTTGTCCAATCACATTTCTCGTTGGACAAGTTCGCCTCGCCCTTCAACACTGATCCTTGAAGATAATACAGCCCTTGATGATATTTTCCAGATATCACCTTTTTATCATCCTTGTAAAACTGAACCATTAAATCCTTCCCCTCATATATGCAACCTGAAGTCTCCAGCATTCCATATGAGATTAAATTCCGGCTCATTCCTGGCATGTATCTTACACCCGTGAGAATCACAATTGAGCCATCTGGATTTTTTATCTTTATCTTCCCAATTCCCTGGATGTTGCTGTGAGTATTGTTAGCCATCAGCACCTTGCCTCCTTCAAACTCTTCCAGATCGAACAGAAACTCCTTGTTTGGAGTTATGTGGAAAGAGCAACCAGAATCCATGACCCACTCATCATCAGTGTACTGAGTGCTCACAGTTAACACCATAGGCTGTTTTTGTTCCACTGCAATGTTGACTGAGTTCTCTGGTTTGTCATGCTTCCGATCAGGACACTCTCTTTTCCAGTGCCCCTCCTTTCCACAAATAAAACAGCCTTTGTTACCCTTAGATCGAGACTTTGGCCTATCAAATCTGCTCTTCGATCTTCCTCTGCCATCCTTTCCACTGCCACGGTTTGACCTGTTATCTGACCTGCCCATGTCAACATACAATCCTTCTCCTGAGGACTTAAAACCCTTTCCACTTTCAATCAGCTCTCGTTCCTTTGACCTTGCAGCTCCATTAACCTCGTTGAGACTCAGAGTCTCTCTACCATACTTCAGAGTTCAGAGTCTCTTTCAATTAATCATACCAGTGCGATAGTGAACTCAATAGAAAGATGGCTTATACCTCCTCGGACACTTCTACTTGTAGATTGTTGAGTTCTGCCACCAGTTTGAGAAAGTCATCAACATTCTCGTCGATGCTTTTTGAATCAGACATCTTGACTGTATAGAATCTTAGCTGAACGTAGATTCTATTCGGCAACGATGTCTCATGTACAACTTGTTCAATGTAGACCACATTGATGCAGTTGTCTCGCAGTGTGTAATCTTACGCAGGACTTTGTTACCCACGTTCAACAATATCAAGTCTTTTGCCTTCTCAGACTTTTCAAACTTGACTGAATCAATCTCTGGAACTGTCTCTGCAATTCCTACTAGTCCCTTCTGCGGATCTTTCTTAGCTCTCTCAAGCTCTTCCTCTGCAGTTGGTGGATCCTTTAGCAGCTTCTCATCATCTAGAATACTCTTCAGACCCAGTACCCCGAAGTGTGCCAACATCCTGACCTTACACAGCGAAAAATCCCAGTGCCCTCAAACCTGTCCACCTCAATCTGTGCTTTGGGCATGTTGAATTTCCTTCCTCTTAACTTAGATTAATCACATGCCTTGAACCCAAGAGCTCTGATACCACTTGTTGTAATTTCAGCCTCGTGTGATTCTTTATCTAAGTGTTTAACTTGTTACTTGTATGTTAAGGTAAATGACACAAGCAACTTTAACGAGTTCCCGGCTCTTGGCGCGGTACGTCTCATGGGAGATCTCTTGCTCCCAAACTCCACTAGATTAATAAAGAGTACAAGAACCAATCACTTATAGAGCTGTGATGGTTTAGAGATACACCAAGAAGACACAATTAGTCTCAAGACCTTTAAGCTAGAACAATATGAGCTCAACAATGTTCTCTTACTTATACTAATGTCTTTGTCTCTCTTGTGTAGTTTGACTCTTTCTCTGCTATGATCTCTGGTTGCTGAAGAAGAAGAAGTGTTACTTTTGACTTGACCTAACACACATTTTATATTGTCTTTAACCTAATGGGCTTCGTCGACTAAGCCCATAGGTTCTCCGCGTGTAACCTGTGCAAACCGGCCCAACCATTAACAAGTCGGATGGGCTTTGACCCAAAACCTCACAACATGATGAAAAGATACTATCATCAAGTGTCTCGATGCTTGAGTCTTCTCTTCTTGTCCCTGATTATTTCGTTTAATCACGAAACCACCATTAGGTAAAGCAAAGTAGTTTAGTAGTCCCGTATTTGTTTTATTGGGCTTACATTTTTGATTAATATTTGACCCAATGAGCTTTTTCGTCATGACTTGGATGGATGAAAATAGATTTGCACATAGCATTGTTGTTTTTAACTTCAAATCCATAGAGCTTATAATATTATGCAAAATATTTAAAGATACTCTCCAAAAGTTTATAACTATTTTTTGGTGCATACTGCTGGAGTTATACAAAGAATGGACAATATACAGTCAAATCTGGATACTAGGTAGCCACAAATATTTTATAGGAAGAGGACAAACAAGTTCTGGAACCCAGTATTATTAAGCTCCAAGCCTTTGCTTGGAAAGTAGAAGCACCACAGAAGATCCGCCATCTTATTTGGCAATTAATCACATGACATGTTGCAGTAATGAGGAATCTGGTACGAAGGAATATGAGATGTGATAATCACTGCCCGAAATGTGGAGAGCCAGAAGAAACAGCCACTCATGCAATCTTTGAATGCCCACCAGCACTGCAAGCATAGGCCCAATCATCTACACCGTCCAACCCTCTTGTTTTTCCCAGCCCGAGTATATATAACAATATGGACTACCTCTTCTGGAGGAAGAACAGTATCACGGAGCCAGAAAATGATAAGGACCCATATCCTTGGATTATTTGGTATATTTGGAAAGCTATGAATGATAAACTATTCAGGGGAATAGAAAGGGATCCAACTGAACTAGTCAGGTATGCAGAGGGCGAATGTCAAACTTGGCATGATGCAAAAGTGACTGTACCAATGACTCAGATTATTACGCCACCACAACTCTTAAGCTTAGGTGAAATCTTCATGGTGGATGGTTCATGAACCTGTACCGATCATTTCAGTGGATTAGGATGGGTCTGGAAGAATAGCGGGGGAAACATCCAACTCATGGGAACCAGAAATATGAGGAGGTGGTAGTCAGCATTACACTAGGAGCTAGAAGCACTAAGATGGGCTATGGAGACCATGCTGCAATACTCGGACTGCCAGAGTTTTGGTACTGATTGTAAGGACCTGATTAAAATGCTGGAGGAGCCACAATCTTGGCCAAATTTTTCGACGGAGCTGGAAACGATTCACACACTCAAGATGTGCTACTCGAACTTCAAGATTTGCTACATTCCAAAGACTCAGAATTCTATCGCTGATTCATTAGCTAGGACTTCTCGTACTTTTCATAGATCTCTTTGTTACTTTGGTTGTTCTATTCTGGTCTGGATTACCAGACCACCTCAAGCTTGAGTAATGGAACAGTTTTTATATGCCAAAAAAAAACTATCTTTTGGTAAAAATCTACAATAATCTATAATACTCTTATAAACCTTTTAAAAAATCTAAAATTCTTTTAAAGTTCAGTAAACTATTTTAATTTAAAAATCATCAAAACTTTTTTAAAGTCACAGCCAGTAACAACCCCTAAATTCAGCCCAAGCTGTTTTATTCGGCCAATAGTTTCCGGTTTCATATATTTTAGACGATGTATGTGGTCCTGGTCTAATGCAACAAATGAACTGAAAAGTATTTAAATATCAAACTTAAAATTGGTTTGGGTCGGATTTCAATATGCTACTGTTATTCTCTAAAGATCATGTATCATGATCAAATTTAGAGCTGACCAAGCTGCCATTAGAAAAATGTATAAGAACCGCAGGTTCCTTTATGCATTTTCCTTTTCTTACCCATTCGATGAAATGAAAACAGTTTACGTGAATGTTTTTTTAATGTCTAGTTAATTATGTTATGATAACAATAAAAAATATTACATAGACGATTCTACAGATGACAAATGTATGACTGACCATTCCGAACTGCTTATGAGATCCATGTCTAATGATACATTATACACCATGCTGAAGATTTCTCGTAATCATTTTTTCGATAAAGTACATAAAATTTATTTTATAGAATTTGAACCTCAAACCTACTAACGTATAATCATTAAAGAACCCGTAGTAAAACTGCTGGACTACAACGCTTCCACTAGCATGAATTGTTTACTTCCAGTTTATTTTGTAGTTGTCTTGGATTGTTTCATTATCTCAAATGGTTCATTTATATGACAAAAAAAAATCATTTTTACTTCTTTTTTTTGCTCCCTAAAATTATTTATATGGAGTATCAAACTGAAAATTAGTTATTATATAACTATGGAAACAAATTATTATATAATCATATATATGAACCATATATGCTCAACAGCTCAATATAACCAAAAGCAAAAGAATTATTAATGTTCTATGTAAACTTTACAAACAAATAAATTAACACATTTGCATTCCTTTGCTAAACATTGATATTTTGTTAAATTTTAGCTTGCACATTATATTGCTTTCCGTAGCAAATTCTAAAGAGTAGACAAAATGATGCCAGTCCTCCAAGTAACACTAGCACATCACCATACGTAATGACGTGGTCCAGACATAACTCATATATTCTCTATATATTTGTTCTTAAAACTGTAAGCGAAAGAAAATTTCTTTCAACAAGCTACATGTGACCAGGTAAGGAGCTCCCCGACGAAACCAACAAAATCACCAATGAGAAGCCTACTCTAAACTTATCTTTCGCGTCCAAACTTTATTATGAAAAAGTGGTACACAAGCGCATACATCCTACAAAGAACTTTCGTCGAACAAGAACCTCATAAGTTTTCCCTTGAACATTCCTTCATCTTTCCTACTCACACAAGACGAAAATTTATATCGTAATGGACCCTCATTGCTGATAATAAAACTTATAATACTTTCTTAGATCTTTTTTTTTGGTAATGATGTTAAATACTTTCTTAGATCTTTTCAAATGATGCCTATCTTTTCTATGCTATAGACTTCTGATATTAAAGTAAGGAATTGTTAAGTTGAAGAATCATATATGTAAAATAGAAACACTATATACGTAAAAGTGTTGTATGAAAATAGTTTTAGCCAGGTAAAATAGTCCAGCAGTACTTCAAAACAGCTAAAAATGACTAAATGTGTTTATTACATGCATATATGAATAAAGAAATAAATTAAACAATCCACCAAAGAATATATTTTGAAAAAAGGTCACCAATTCCACCAATAACACGCACAATTATCTCTAGTCTCTAGATACTGTAACTTTGCTTCTTTTTTTTTAGCATTTGTACCCAAAAAAACTTTTCTTCATTTCCCCCCTAAATTAGTGGTTGATTCCACGAATTCCACTACAACTGCGTTGCCATATACGTCTCTGATGACGCCTGTGTATAAAACTGTATCAATTTATGTTAGATTTATCTATATAGCATATGCTAATGTTTAATCTCATGTCCACTACATATCCTCATTGCTTTTCACTGTGTACATATCATGATAAGACACTTGTCTCTTGACCCTTTCCCCGTTTTAATTCCGGTGTGCAATACGTTGTACTTATTCGGGATCTTTCTATATTACATGTTTGTGTGTATATGATTTCTTACAATAAAGATATTGGTAAAATTATATGTTTTAACATGTTGGTTTTGTTGGCCTAGAATATGAAGAGGTTGATTGGATAGTATGTTTCTTCTGATGTGTAAAAAGCGCCGTTGCATGAAATACAAAATATAGTATCAAGTTTTTTTGTTGTTGTAAGCTTGTTAAGTGTATTACTCGATTATGTATTAGTATTGGCCTATTTAAAATTCTGATATTTTATTTTAAACATATCCTTTCAAAGTGGGATTGTATTGATGCATTTCGAATCCAATCCAGTGTTAAAATCAATAATATATCATTTTGAAACATTCTATTTGGATTCATAATGAGAATATGATACTATATTGTTTCATGAACCTGTGACTTAAATATATTTATGTGACATCTCTTTTACAAAAGAAAAAGAAGAAGTTAAATATTGCTTTCACAGAGTTCGCATATGTTTTTTTTTTTTTTTTTTGAAGAAATACTTTGCATATGTTATCGACGTGGAAACGCATGCATCCAAATTACAATGCTCGAAATTGTGTACACTTTAATTATGATTAACGAGCAAAATAATTGATTTTAAAATCTTAATAGACGTGTAAGCATTATTATGTAGAATTTTAGATGTATCTAACCGAATAAGTTCAGGTTTTCATTTTTATGAACTGGTGATTGATTACTCGTCATCAGGATGAAGGTGAATCTTATTTTTTTTTTGAAGGTGGATCTTATTACATGTTACTTTACTATATATATTGCATCAGTTTTATCATACTTCAGGGTCAGTTGTTTTCCACCTCAGTTCGAATAGCAAGTACTGAAACGCGACGAAAGTAGCTGATCATATGTATGTGACATCTCTTTTACAGAAGAAGAAAAAAAAGAAGAAGATAATTAAATAGTGCTTTCACAGTGGTTTTTTTTGTCTATATTTTCTAGTTGGTTTTTTTTTTGGCACCATTTTTTTTTCTTTTTTTGTCTAAATTTTCTAGTTGTTTTCAAGTAGTTTTCACAGTAGTTCGATTAAACCAAATGCTTTTCTTTAAAAACACTAAACTAGTAATTGACGAATTAAGTATACTATTAAGCTGACCATCTTGTTGCCATTTAGTTGCATAGCATTTGATAGCCCACTTTATTTTTAAAAAGATTATATGGATCGATATAAAAGATAGGTAGGTATCCATTAATATTAAATTTATTATTCTAATGCATCACGATAACATATCCAGCAATATTTTACTTCAGAAAAGTTAATTAAGATAGATCAGGATCTCTTAAGCCATACATACGCTTTTAATAATCCATCGGTTAGATGCTTAGCTTTTTTTAATCGGTTAGATGCTTAGATTTAATAAGTATACTAAAATCAACTACGAAATAATTCTCATTGTTAAAAATTGTTTGGTTACTAACAGAAACTTCATATAAGATCAAAATCTAGACGAATTGTTTATCAAAAAAAAAACAGAGACTGATTTCCGTCACATACTAATTATGCCAAATAAGTTTGCAATGTAAAACAGTTCAGAGATGTTGGATAAAAGGGTTTTTACCAAAAGAAATCTATTAAAATTATTCATGAAAGACTGTGAGTCGTATTAGTGATTACAGTCTGAATATGAAATGTATCCTTCATACATAACTCAAGTAAAAATAAACGTGTAATTTACTATTTTGAGAAAAAGTTCCAAAGTTCCAAAGTTCCAGGAACCATTATTCTAGTGTATCAGGTGGCAGAACGAACATAAGCACAGCCGCTTATCGAATAACAAAGGAAGTTTTTCGTTTTCTAGTTTTTTTTTCCTAGAATAAGTATTTTTTTTGAACTGAAGGGATTTTTAGAATAAGTTTCGATTTCTTACTTATCAAAAGAAAATAAGTTTCGTTTACTTATTATAATTCTAACTCACTTCTTGCCTAGGGGCGTCTGTGAGATGTAGAAGCCATAAAAAAATTAGTAAGGTTTTAACAAAAAACTTTTTTTTACAAATTTTGGGATCTTTTTCAATGTAAGTTTTTTTTTTCAAAAAAAAAAAATGGAGGTCTTAGCTAGGCCAATGTTTCATTTCACTATGCTCAGGACCACCCATGATTATATGTGTTGTTTTTGTTACCCCATGATGCATGTTTATATCTTTTATTACAGTGTTTTATCATAGTGTTTTCAAATTGTTTTACTTTTTCGTATGTTTAACAGAAAATAAAACATAATTTTGTAAACATATTTATTTTATATTTACTAGTAGAATATGTCTAGTTTATTACACTTTTGATTTTTTCCACCAACCTCATAATCTTTTGAGAAAAAAAATCAATGACGGATCAAGCAATATTTGTGCCTGGAAATTTTTTTTTGAAGCTCATAACTGATGATTAATTAATGTGGCTGATCCAAGCGAGTAAAACCAAGAATTCAAAAAAAGGTGATCAGAGGATAAACCGAGGACTGTACATAATTGATAGATTCAAGTGAGGTGAACCCAACGGGAAGAGAGGATATCTCATGTGGTAGACCGAGATGTTGAAACTGGTGTCGCATATGTTAGACTAAACTTTGATTAGTAGAGCATTAGCATTATGTTTTACATTATCCAATCAACATTTTTTAGAAAAGCATTTACAAAATATTTATGCTCTCCAAATGTTCTATGGTAAATGCTCTAATTTGAAGTTTTTGAAAGAGCATATGCATTCATAATTTATGAATTTAAGAAAATTATATAATTAATTTATTTATTTTATTAATAATATCATAAATTATATTTATATCCAGAAAATGAAATTATATTTCTAATTTTTTAAATAGGTATTTCACATTTAAAATATAATTTAATTATATAAATAAAATTCTATTTTAAATGTGAAATTTTATTTTTAAAAATATATATTTTAATTGTAAAATTTATTTTTAAAATAAAATTTTCGATTTAAATATAATTTTTGAAATTGGTAAATAATATAAATTAATTATTTATCTTTAATTTTATATATTAATGTATATATATATATATATATGTATATTATAAAGATAATCATTATAAATAAATATATTATATATTAATTTTTGTAATAATTTTAAATAACATGTTCATACTGTTCTACCAAAAAATATATTAAACAATTTATTAAAAATATACAGTTTATGTAGCATACAACTTTTGCTTTGCCAATCAGGACTTAATATGGTGCACCGGAGACATACCAAGATTGGGGTATGAGTCGTATGACCGTATGAGGGACTGATTATGCCATATTCTAAATGTGCATTAATCTTCCACCCAGTATATATTACAGAGGCTCCTCTGTCCCCAGCATCAAGCAAAGAGTGACGAAACTCAATAAGTATTAAGTCTTTTATATAATTATACTCCATTCAAACTAATGCAACATCATTCTATAAAATATAACATACTAGTGGTTGGCCCGCCCTACGGGCGGGTGAGTTTACACTAAAATTATAACATGATTGATTTACATATCTAAAACGAAGATATCATAATGAATTTAGGCTTTGAGGATTCAATTAGAAACCAAAAAAGTCCAATATTAATAAATATGTTTGGAGATACGGTGGACGTCTAAGGTTAAAATTAGGCTTTAATATTCAAAAAAAGACAAAGAGAAGACTGTAAGAAGAATGTTCTCGTAAGTTGAGCCATAGATAAAAAACGAGAGATTCAAAAGAAGACGAAGTGGAGATTGCATGGATTCTTTTTCGAAGGTCAAGCAATGAGAGTCTCGATTACGGCGATTTATGTTTCCGACGCCTCCATCTCTCATGGTAGTCTTGAGCTATCTCGGCAACCGTTTAATTTTTTGGGCTTTTCTGGGTTTGAATCATTGGATCTCATTTATATTAGTTTTGTTACGGGTCTCATATTACTTTACAATATTTATGTTAGCATAAAAACAATATGTAGTTACAATATTTATATTAGGTATAAAAACATCATGTAGTTTTAAAGTTAAAGAGACAGAAAAACAACGTTAGATGTTAAGTTTCAATAGTGGACAGGTGTCGCAACCCCCCTCCCCCCGCCAGGTGGCAGAAGAAAAGAGAAAATTTTACTTTATATATATATATTTGAATTACTTGAACATTAATTTTTAAGATGTTTTGTGTACTTTTTTCTATATTTTGACATTGAGCCGTCACCATCTATGTATTTTGTTTACTTTTTTGGTGTGTTTTGCTTCTCATCTTAACCGAAAAAAAATACTCACCTCTATGTGTTGTTCTTCCTCAAATTGTTTGATATTTTGTTATAGATTTAGTTTATAAGTTTCATGTTGTGTGGTTATTTCTCACAGCGTTATAGGTTGTTCCAGTCAATATTGGATGCTCATTTTCTTACTTATATTTTTGTTGATGTTAGGAAGTGCATCTCCTTGGATTGGTCAGAATTTAGTCGTTTTTGATGTTGCTTTATTTTTGTTAGCTTACAGTCGATAATCCATACTCGGTTTGGTTTTCAAGATCTGGTTTTTCATCATCTGACTTCTATATTTTATTTCATAGTTTGAGGATAGCTCCACGGTCTGCTGATTTCGATTCGTCTACCCTTCCATATATTCTGTCATCTCGTTGCAGTTTTCATCACTGCTCGAGTCTCTAGTATCTCTCTATTTCACCAAATTTGTGACTTGAGGTTTTGATAGTGTTTTCTTCTGTGTATGCTTTGTAGATTTATAATATACATACTTTCTTGTCTCAAGCTTGGGCTCTTATTTTTTTGTGGTTAACTTTCATTCTCCCTCTTTCAGGTTGTATGCCTTCTTCCCCTATTTTTTTAGTATAAGTGCAAAGTTAGTTTCTTGGAATTTTTTGTTCTTGGAATTTTGGTTTCTTCTATCTAGAGTTTTGTGGTTATCTGTTGGTATGAGCGTCTTTTTGTGCTTGTTTAGTTTGTGAGGTGCTTCTTACCTTTTAACTGGTGGTTGTGCTTATGGTGTGTTAAGTATTTGTTTTATTTTTTCGTGGTAATTTTTATCTTCTGTAATATTTTTGCTCTAACTTGCTTTCTTGATTCCATGTGTTGGTCTTTGATCGTGTTTCTTTGTATTCGAGAGATGCTTTGTTTCAAAGTTCATCTTTCTACTCTTTTCTTATATCTCTTTTCTGGCATCTCTTTGTTATGGCCAAAATATTCTATGATAAAGTGATCTAAGTCACTTTTTGTTCTTGATCTCGCTTCAGCTCTAAACCTTTATTTAGTTAGTGTGTTTTTGGTATTTTACTTTTCCCTATGATTATAGAGATTTTATGTTTCAATTATGAGTTGTGCTCGAATTTATTTTTCTTAGTTTGGTCAATATTAAAATAAATATATAATTTGTAAATGAAATAATAGAAAACAGTAAAAACTAATAAAATAATGTTTATATTATTTTTAGTTGTGCATAAATTATTTTCATCATCTGAGTTCTATGTTTTCTTTCATAGTTTGAGGATGGCTCCACGGTCTGCTGATTTCGTTTCGTCTACCCTTCCATATATTCTGTCATCTCGTTGCAGTTTTCATCACTGCTCGAGTCTCTAGTATCTCTCCATTTCACCAAATTTGTGACTTGAGATTTTGATAGTGTTTTTTTCTGTGTATGCTTTGTAGATTTATAATATACATACTTCCTGGTCTCAAGTTTGGGCTCTTATTTTTTTGTGGTTAACTTTCATTGTCCCTCTTTCACGTTGTATGCATTCTTCCCCAATTTTTTTAGTATAAGTGCAAAGTTAGTTTCTTGGAATTTTTTGTTCTTGGAATTTTGGTCGTTTCTATCTAGAGTTTTGTGGTTATCTGTTGGTATGAGCGTCTTTTTGTGCTTGTTTAGTTTGTGAGGTGCTTCTTACCGTTTAACTGGTGGTTGTGTTTATGGTGTGTTAAGTATTTGTTTTATTTTTCTGTGGTAATTTTTGTCTTCTGTAATATTCTTGCTCTAACTTGCTTTCTTGATTCCATGTGTTGGTCCTTGATCGTGTTTCTTTGTATTTGAGAGATGCTTTGTTTCAAAGTTCATCTTTCTACTTTTTTCTTATATCTCTTTTCTTGCATCTCTTTGTTATGGCCAAAATATTCTATGATAAAGTGATCTAAGTCACTTTTTGTTCTTGATCTCGCTTCAGCTCTAAACATTTACTTAGTTAGTGTGTTTTTGGTATTTTAATTTTCTCTATGATTATAGAGATTTTATGTTTCAATTATGAGTTATGCTCGAATTTATTTTTCTTAGTTTGGTCAATATTAAAAAAATATATAATTTGTAAATGAAATAATAGAAAATAGTAACAATTAATAAAATAATGTTTATATTATTTTTAGTTGTGCATAAATTATTTTAATCATCTGAGTTCTATGTTTTCTTTCATAGTTTGAGGATGGCTCCACGGTCTGTTGATTTCGTTTCGTCTACCTTTCCATATATTCTGTCATCTCATTGCAGTTTTCATCACTGCTCAAGTCTCTAGTATCTCTCCATTTCACCAAATTTGTGACTTGAGGTTTTGATAGTGTTTTCTTCTGTGTGTGCTTTGTAGATTTATTATATACATATTTTCTGGTCTCAAGCTTGGGCTCTTATTTTTTTGTGGTTAACTTTCATTCTCCCTCTTTCTGGTTGTATGCCTTCTTCCCCTATTTTTTTAGTATAAGTGCAAAGTTAGTTTCTTGGAATTTTTAGTTCTTGGAATTTTGGTCTCTTCTATCTAGAGTTTTGTGGTTATCTGTTGGTATGAGCGTCTTTTTGTGCTTGTTTAGTTTGTGAGGTGCTTCTTACCTTTTAACTGGTGGTTGTGCTTATGGTGTGTTAAGTATTTGTTTTATTTTTTCGTGGTAATTTTTGTCTTCTGTAATATTTTTGCTCTAACTTGCTTTCTTGGTTCCATGTGTTGGTCTTTGGTCGTGTTTCTTTGTATTCGAGAGATGCTTTGTTTCAAAGTTCATCTTTCTACTCTTTTCTTATATCTCTTTTCTGGCATCTCTTTGTTATGGCCAAAATATTCTATGATAAAGTGATCTAAGTTAGTTTTTGTTCTTGATCTCGCTTCAGCTCTAAACATTTACTTAGTTAGTGTGTTTTTGGCATTTTACTTTTATGATTATAGAGATTTTATGTTTCAATTATGAGTTGTGCTCGAATTTATTTTTCTTAGTTTGGTCAATATTAAAATAAATATATAATTTGTAAATGAAATAATAGAAAACAGTAAAAATTAATCAAATAATGTTTATATTATTTTTAGTTGTGCGTATATTAAAAAATATATTTATATTATTTTACTCATTTGTATTTTGTAGTCAATAAAATGGATAATCAAATTTTAAAATGGTTAGTATGAAAAAAATTAGATAGTGGACAATTATAAAGTAGTGAATCAAATTGTAATAATATAAAAGAAAAATGATCTAAAATATAAAAAAATGAGAAATAAGGACACATGTCAACAAATCCCCCTTCCACATGTCACAAGAAGAGAAAAAAGTCTCTTTTATATATATAGATGTTTCAATAATAGTAAGTAGATCATGTAGTTATTGGAGAGATAAAAAATGGGAAATAATTTCTGAGAAGAAAATAAATTAAAATCAAAAATATGAAGATACTTTTGCAAATTAAAGAAACATAAAGAGATCGTAATAAATGATCATACTTTTTTGTTGGAAATTAAAAAAAAGTAGTTAATTTATTTTTCAAAAAAAAGTGATTCTAAAAAATTGTTAATTTATTTTATTTACATATAAAATACACTACGCTGTTTATATTTTTTGAAATAATATTGATTGATCTCTTACGCAAATTCTTCTATATGATGAAAATTCCATTTTCCCAGTGATTTGATTAATAGTGTATTTTGGTTTTATAACACAATACTAAAGTTTTGAGTTATGGTGAAAATGGTTTATTAACAAGTATGCATACTAATGGAGAAGAAATTTACATCATATCTTCAACATGGTGTAAGTATCAAACATGGATTTTCAATAGACGGTTCATGGGATGTAGGAACTTACGTCAATATCATGTTCCTTTTGTGCCCTTACACGAGAGCAAGTCTTTTGCCTTTCCACTCGAAGATGGAAGCTCTAATACGGGCTATGGAAAGATGAGGAACATATGTTAATACCATGTTGCTTTTATGACAGATTATATTCAATTAGTGAATGTGGTTTCTACACCAGAGAAATGGCCAGTATTTGTGAATTATTCAGACGACATCAAGATTTTTCAAGGAAATTTTACACACATTGAAATCATTCATATACCAAAAATGTAAATACCAAGGCAGACAGCCTGATAAGAAGTGTTAGGAAGCAAATGTCTTTTGTTCTTTATACAAATGCATAAGAGTGGTTTTTTTTTATGTCGAACGGTCATTCTATTACTCAAATTTGATGTGGTCTGGGTAACCAGAGCGGAATAGAACAACCAATAAAAACTAACTTCATATGGAAAGATCTAACATTTTTAGCTAAAAAGTCTGAAATCTGATTTCGAGCTTGTGGAACATGTATGATGTTGAAATCCTGGAAGCATATCAGAAACGTCTCTATCCTCTCTAACTCTGTCGCGAAGCTTGGCCAAGCATGAGGGTCCTTAATCATAGCAATCAGCTCCTTGCAGTTTGTCACAAAGCTCTGGCAAGTCGAATGTTGAAGCATATTCTCCATTGCCCATTTCAGCGCTTCTAATTCCGAATGCAATGATGACTCACGTCTAGTAAAATTATGTGTCCCCATTAGCTGAGCGTTTCCATCCTTTTCCATCCAGACCCAACCACATCCACTAAATTGAGCATTAGGAGTCTATGATCTATCTAGCAAGCATATTTCTCTCAAGCTTAAGACTTGGGATTCCTCTCTATTGTTACCATGTACCTCTGACTGTATCATCTCGTTTGCATTCAACCAGGTTTGGCATTCACTTTCTGCATGTCGAACTAATTCCAAAGGATCTCTATCTATCCTCCTAAAGAGTTTATCATTTCGAGCCTTCCATATATACCAGATTATCTGGGATAAAGATCTCTATCTTGCTCTGGTGTGATGATATTATTCTTTCTCCAGAATAGATAGTTCATGTTTGCATAAATACTTGGCACTGGGAATACCTCTGGATTCGTTGGAGTTGCTAATAAGGTCCAAACTTGTAAAGCCGGTGGACATTCAAATATCGCATGGGTTACAGATTCTTCTAGGGCATAAGAGTGGTTTACAGAGTCTCCATAGAGTTTATTTTATGTTGATGAAGAAAAACCATATACTTTTAATAAGGTATATATATATATATATATATATATATATATATATATATATATATTATATTTTATCATTAATTAAAAAATTATTATTATTTAGTTTCTATTTATTTTAAGTTTATGTTTTATGTTTGTGGAACTTAATATACCCATAATCAAATACCCAAACAAATATGGATTATCATCTTTAAGATTTTTTAAAAATATATATAAATAAAAGTTTAATAAATATTATGAAGATACATGCACATTTAAGCGAGAAATAAAGCTAATTTGATTTTACTTAATAAAATCAAAATTATTATACTTGAGTTTTTGAAAAAAATTATGTAACTCAATATATTCACGGCATGAGTGGATCGGTTGATTCAACTTATATTTAAAATTATAAATCTAACTACAATAAAAATATAATTTAGCAATAAGAACCTATTTACTTTTATACATATAAATTACAGGATGACTCAACATATTAAAAAAATTAACTAACTTTTACAATATAGTTTTACAATATGGTACTTCATAATATTATCATCGTATTCATTTATGTAATTTTAAATCAAACACTTCGTTTTATTCTTTATTTAATTCTAAGCACAATATCTATTATGTTGTTACATAATCTTACTAAAATATAGTTACATATCTAAGAAAATAATTCCTCTAAATGCAAATAAGAATTTAAAGAAATTTAACTATATTTAGAATAAAATATTACAGTTGTATTCAGATAAATAGACGCAATTCAGTATATCCAAATGATAAACAAATCGATTGTTGTCCAAAAAATAATAAACTGACTATATATGACATATCTCAAATCAGAAGTCTAATTAAAATAATATAATTTTATTAATATAAATATATTATAAATTGATTTATAACAAAAATTAAATATCAATTAATTATAACATACTAATTCAATAAAGATTTATTTATGTGCATTAGCACAGGATAATCAAATATTATATATATATATATATATATATATAATCATAATTATTTATAAGTGTGTCCTACAAATATAAAACTAAAAAATACTAATCAATTTTTTTTAGTTGCTATGAATTAGATTAGAATATTCTTTAAATTTATTGATTCATTAAGTAAATTAACATATTTATCATGCCAATTTAGCATAGAAATTCAAAATTTATTTTAATATATACTAATATATACCTATAAATCTAGGGGATAATATAAATATTTAATAAATAGTATTATCCTAAAATAAAATTTTATTCTTATAAAATATGACGAAGTGTAAGTAGAACAGAAACAAAATGATTAAACAAAAAAATCAAAAGAAAAAACATTACATATAATTACATTTTAAATTTATTTTCTCCACATCGATAAGTTAAGAAAGAAAAAATTATGTTCAAATATAAATAAAATATTATTTTTAAACTAAAATAAAATATATTTAAAATTATAAGTTATGCGTGTGACGTAGGAAAACTCTTAGTAAGCAATATTATGCACACATCTAAGTTTTTATAAGATATATGTAAAATTGTTAACAGGTACATATTATAAAGAAGCTACGAAAGTAGACGACAGTTGGTGCGTTACGTTAAGGAAATGTGTACTTAATTAGAATTTTAGAAATCAACTAAAAGAAAATTGTACTAAAAACAAAATAAGGAAAGCAATGAGATGAGGAATCACACATGGATTCCATTTTGTGACATTCCTTTTGGTGTTTTCCACTAAAAGATTAAACACTCACGAGCTGACCTGATCAATTTTTCAGCTCACTTGTTTATTTTTATTTTTTAATTGCTAGCAAGAATCAGGATAATAATAATAATAAAATTGTTAGATATACACACAATCTATATATATAAAAGAGTATTTTCTCTCTTCTTGTGACATGTGGAAAGGGAGTTTGTTGACATGTGTTCCCATTTTCCATTTTTTTATATTTTAGATCTATTTTCTTTTATATTATTACAATTTGATTCACTACTTTATAGTTGTTCACTTTCTATTTTTTTTTCATACTAACCATTTTAAAATTTGATTATCCATTTTATTGATTACAAAATACAAATGAGTAAAAAAAATAATATAATATTTTTTTTTATTCACAACTAAAAATAACATAAATATTATTTTATTAGTTTTTACTATTTTCTATTATTTCATTTACAAAATATTTATTTATTTTAATATTGACCAAACTAACAAAAATAAACTAGAGCACAACTCATAATCGAAACATAAAATCTCTATAATCATAGAGAAAAGTAAAATGCCGAAAACACACTAACTAAGTAAAGGTTTAAAGCTGAAGCGAGATCAAGAAAAAAAACTAACTTAGATCACTTTATCATAGGATATTTTGGCCATAACAAAGAATTGTCAGAAAAGAGTAGAAAGATGAATTCTGAAACAAAGCATCTCTCGAATACAAAGAAACACGATTAAGGACCAACACATAGAACCAAGAAAGCGTGTTAGAACAAGAATATTTAACAGAAGACAAAAACCGCTACGGAAAAAGAAAACAAATTCTTAACATACCATAAGCACAACCACCACTTAAAAGGTAAGAAGCACCTCACAAACTAAACAAGCACAAAAAGACGCTCATACCAACGGATAACCACAAAACTCCAGATAGAAAGACAAAAAAATCCAAAAAAAAAATACTAAGAAACTAACTTTGCACTTATACTAAAAAAACAAAGGAAGAAGACATACAACATGAAAGAGGGAGAATGAAAGTTAACCACAAAAAAATAAGAACTCAAGCT
The DNA here is from genome assembly GCA_026261945.1 of Hirschfeldia incana. Lineage (NCBI taxonomy): Eukaryota > Viridiplantae > Streptophyta > Magnoliopsida > Brassicales > Brassicaceae > Hirschfeldia > Hirschfeldia incana. The sequence goes on along the minus strand of JABCMI010000014.1, from coordinate 2,105,254 downwards.
TGAGACCAGAAAATATGTATATTATAAATCTACAAAGCATACAAAGAAGAAAACACTATCAAAACCGCGAGTCACAAATTTGGTGAAATATAGAGACACTAGAGACTCAAACTGTGATGAAAACTGCAACGAGATGTCAGAATATATGGAAGGGTAGACGAAACAAAATCAGCAGACCGTGGAGCCATCCTCAAACTATGAAAGAGAACATAGAAGTCAAATGATGAAAAACCAAATCTTGAAAACCAAACCGAGTATGGATTATCGACTGTAAACTAACAAAAATAAAGCAACATCAAAAACGACTAAACTCTGACCAACCCAAGGAGATGCACTTCCTAACATCAACAAAAATCTAAGTAAGAAAATGAGCATCCAATATTGACTGTAACAATTTATAACGCTGTGAGAAACAACCACATAACATGAAACTTATAAACTCAATCTATAACAAAATATCAGACCATTTGAGGAAGAACAAACACACAGAGGTGAATATTTTTTCGGTGAGAATGAGAAGCAAAGCACACCAAAAAAATAAACGAAATACATAGATGGTGACAACTCAATGTCAAAATATGGAGAAAGGACACAAAACATTTTAAAAATTAATGTTCAAGTCTTTCAAATATATATAAAAAGTAATTTTTTATCTTTTTTACTATTGAGGGGTGTTGCGACACCTGTCCACTATTGAGACTTAACATCTAACATTGTTTTTCTGTCTCTTTAACCTAAAAACTACATGATGTTTTTATGCCTAATATAAATATTGTAACTACACGTTGTTTTTATGCTAACATAAATATTATAAAGTAAGATGAGACCTGTAACAAAACTAATATAAATGAGATTAAATGATCCAAACCCAGAAAATTAAACGGTTGTTGAGATAGCTCAAGACTACCATGAGATATGGAGGCGTCAGAAACATAAATCATCGCCGTAATCGAGACTCCCATTGCTTGACCTTCGAAAAAAATCTTCATGCAATCTCCACTTCGTCTTCTTCTGAATCTCTCATTCTTTATCTATGTCTCAAACTACGAGAACATTCTTCTTACAATCTCCTCTTTGTCTTCTTATGAATATCAAAGCCTAAACTCAACCTTAGACGTCCACAGTATCTCCAAACGCATTTATTAATATTGGGCTTTTTGGTTTCTAATTGAATACTCAAAGCCCAAATTCATTATGATATCTTCGATTTAGATGCGTAAATCAATCATGTTGTATTTTTAGTGTAAACTCATCCACCCGTAGGGCGGGCCAACCACTAGTATATAATATATTTAAACTAGTGACGTCTTGGACAAGTTTTATCCTCGCCCTAATTTCAACCTAATAATGTTTTATACTCTTAATACTTTTCTTTTATAATCATTTATATATATTATGAAAATAAATTTAATCAAATACTCATTCAGATATTTAAAATTTGTTTCGGTTCGGTTTCATCAATGTTTGGATCAAATTAAGATACCTCAAAACATTAGAATGTTTAAGCTTGAATAAAATTTGGTTAAATTTTGACTACTATAGCTAATAACTTTCAGATATTAGAAGTTTTTGGGTATTTCGATGACTTATGTTAAAATAATTGATACAAGATTAATATTTTTAATTATATTTTGGGGTATTAGAAAATCAATTTAATATTTTCAATATAATTTTATTATCATATTATTTTAAATTTAACCAATATTTTTTAACATAAAATTTTATTAACATACTTTAAGGCCCACTAATTCTCAGTTTGGATTAGTTCGTAGGATATATATATATATACTAGATTGATAATCCGCGCCATAAGCGGAGTGAGTTCTTTAAAATAATGTTGTATTTAAATATTACAATTAGAACGTATTTAGTTATCAAGAATCTTTTTTTTTACATTTTATTTGGGATGGATATTCGATTTTGTGAGTTCGATCCGGTTCGGATCTGCGGGTTCTATTTGAGTTTGGACTGAGATAAATCATTTAATTTTAAAAAGATAAAATAAAATTCATATATACTTTAAATTTTTCAAAATATAAAAAATTAAGTGAAAATACTTAAACTTAACATAAAATTTGGTTTAACTTCAATATTCGGATAAGAAATAAATAGATATTTGAAGTATTCATATTTTGAATATCATTTAACTATTTTAAACATGTATTTTTAACTATTTGTATATATTTCCAAATATTTTAGACAACTTAATAACATCTTATATATTTTGTATATTCTTTTAGATATTAAACTCTAAAAATAATTAATATAATTAAGTATATAAATCTGGTTTGAATATATTTGATATCCAAAATATTTCGTTTTCGGACCGGGTTTTGTTCTAAAAAATAACATCTTAATAACATCATATCAATTTTCGTAATTTATAGACATTTTAAAAAGTTAAAAATATAACATATATGAAAATATATTTTTTAAAATATGCTTAATATGATTTTTTAATTTTTTTAATAATATAAATTAAAAAAAAATGTAGAGGATACAAATTTTTTTCTATCAAATATGTATGATTTATAATCATTAATTGTCATATATACGTTAATCATATTAGGTAATTTCGTAGCTTTTATTTAAGAAAAGAAACTTATGTAGCTTTTATTTAAGGAAAGAATTTAAGATTACTAATCAATGTGATAATTAATTTAATTAAAAACATAATATATATTTGTATAGACCAACTTATTTTTCTAAGGATTTCTAAGAATTATCATAATGATGACACGTGGCTACAAAACATGTTGTAATGTTCCAGGATTAATATATAGGAGATTGTATATGTTTTTAATTCGTTCATGTATTTTGTCGTTTTTGGATTTGGTTCAATACTATTTTTCAGGTTGAGTTCGGTTTGGATTTTTTTAATCAGAATAAACATACTCTATTAAAACTCTGCATTCATATGAACGACAAACAATAGTTGTTTCCCGACACTGCGTGAAAGAATGTTCGTCCTTGCATTCTACGTTTGGGGTATGTGAATGAGTTCTGAGTGGTTGAAAATTTCTTTTAGAATCTTGATATTTTCCAAATAATTTGCAAAGTCATGCAATTTTTCCGGTTCTTAAGCAACCTCACCAATTGAGAAAAATTTGCAAATATGAGAGGAAGCTATCCTTGCTCTCATCTGTCCATCAAAACCTTTCAACGTACTATACCAGTCTTATCCTGAGTAATTATCATGATATTTTCATGATCCAATTATATATATTTTACAAGTATTTACTTTTTAAATGAATATTGTAAAAGAAAATTATAAACAAGTAAAAATAAAATATTAGTTTATAAAAACAAAGATTAAATTAAATATTAAAAACTAGAATAAAAATTATTTTATTTTATGATAGATTAGATTATGGTTGATGTTGTAACTATTATTGTCTTTTATGAGGTTTTACATCAAATGTAAAAATATTTAGATCAATAAAAAATAATAATAACAAGGGATTGTGACATTTGGATTATCGAAAGATAAACGAACTTCTACATATGTAAGATACATTAATGTATTTCAATTATAATTTTTTTTAAAAAAAAATACTAAAACAAATAAATGATAGATTAGTTAGATTAATACATATTTTCACTCTAACATAACTAGATTCTAGGGTATGGCTGGGCAACCAGGTTACAATTCGGGTGTCGATTCTTTTTCAATCGGGTTCGGATTTTCATGGTTACCAAAAATCAGCCCCATTCAGATAATTTAGAACTTTGGTTCGAGACCGTTCAGGTGCTCTTCGGTTCAGGTCAGGGTTGGTAAATTAGTTTGGTATTGGTCCAAAATATTATCGGTTTAGGTTTCAAATGGATTTTTAGTTCTTGAATATATCATTTGTACTAAATGTAACCAATACCAATCTAAATAAATTGTAACTTTCAATACAAGTAAGTAAAAGCATTAATTTCGTCACTGACCAAAGAAAACAACTATAAAATGACGCAAATTTGAAACGAAAGTCCCCTTGGTCCAGTGGTTTCGTCATTAATGCTTCTATACCAGGAGATCTGGGTTTCAATTCGCGGGGACAGCAGAATTATGGGAATGAGTGGAGAATGGTTTACAAGAGATTTGCAGCATGACACAAGGAATACATTCAAGGGTGAATCCGATAAGACGGTTCAGGTGATGCAGTCAGGCGTGAATCTTCATATGGCAGGTAGAATACTCGGCTGTAGAATCGTCTGTAATATTTCTCCAAGTTTGCAAAGCATAATATATCCAGCGTTAAAAAAATTGAAAGAAAGCCAACCATCTTTATTAATATAAATAAAAAAAACAAATGAGAGAATTCAAAGATAGCTAAAGCCAAAACTAAAACCAAATGAGAAACATATTACTCAATGAAATCAAAAACCAAAAACTTTTTAAAAAATCAAGCTTCAACTACAAGCACCATCTTCAACCTTCAACCACGAACTTTTCAAACTTCAATCTTCAAGATATAAGTAAATTGGTTCTTTGATTTTAAAGTATTTAATTTGTACATGTTTTGTAACCAAAACATAAGTAAAATCGATTTATAAATAGAAAAGGAACATCAACTTTGATCATTCAAAATCAAATGAAATAATAAACATATTTATCGCTGGAAATAAAATCAAATAAATGAAAGCATATAACGAAAACCAATTTCTCATGAAATGAGAAACATTGTTCAATGAAAACAAAACCAAAATATAATAACTTAAAACTTCAACTGCTATCTTCAACCATCAACTTTTATTTATAAAACCACCAACCTTTATGTAATAGATTATAATTTATATGTTCAATATATCTTAGTGTATTTTGGATACATATTATGAATTGAGATGATGTTCGGTACAAGATCTTTTTGGAGTTTTGAATGTTCCGGGTTCTATCGGATATACATTTAAATTCGGGTTCGGTTTGGATAATACTCATAACTCGAAATACCATAAAACGAGATCCATTTAGTATTTATGTCGGATTCGGATCAGTTCGGACTCATTTTTATCTGATCAGGTTTGGTTCAGATTTTCTGGTTCGGTTTATTTTCCTAACCCTACTAGATTCATGTAAACTGACTAGTAAAATTTTACAACAAACACAATTTATTTTTTGATGAAATATTAAATTTATTGATTATCACAAAAGGAATATATGTACAAAGTTATGTATGAGACTGCAAAATGATGTAAACTGAAACCAATCTAAAACATTTTTAGGCACTTGAGCCTCAATACCATCGCTGCATCAGACCATGCAGTTTCGGTTTCAGATAGAATTTGGTTGACATTATGCGATTCCTCATTGTTTTGTCAATGAACCGTCAAAGCTGCTCTATAGACTTTGCATGCCTCCTATCATTCATCTCCCGCCATATTGAATAGATATTAACTTGAAGAACAAGTCTCAGTAAAATAAAAGTAAGGCGATCATACTTCCCAATGAGTAGACTTGAGATGGTGATTTCCCAATCCGGATCAGACTCAACCCCGAGTAGGTTACCCACAACTCGCAGCAACAGCGTGAAAATATACAGGCAGGCGAAAAAGATGTTCTCTAGTCTCATCAAGCTCACCAAAGAAAATGCAAGCTTGCGGCTGGCCCCATCTACTAGTACGATAACCTGTAGACAGCCTATCATTAACCGCTAACCATGTAATGAAAGCATAGCGAGCGACTCCTTGAGAGAACCCCACAAGCTTACTCCTTTTATATTTTTTCCTTACATTGTCTGATCTAGTACCAAGTATTCGAAGCTGAGAACTTATCCCCTAAGTCTTCAGGCCCATTTTTCCACATGACCCCATCAACATCATCAGTAGTCAGCACTAGCGGGAAACGATGAATATCCTGCACCAATCTATGTAACTGTTGGTCTTGACAGACCCGAATTTGCCAAGCACCATCTAGATACACATCACATATCCTTGCGTTCCTTGCAGTGACTAATTTTTGATTTTCAATCTCCCCAGTAATCTCTATCAGTCTCCCTGCAGAATGCCACAAATCCGACCAAAGCCTCACTGACTGACCATTCCCAATGTCCATGCGAATGAACTGCTTTGCTAGGTCTCGTACTTCAGGATCTTACGCCAGACCCAAGAGAGCCTAACCTGGTGTCCATCACATCCCATAATGTCTCACCCAGCTTCACCACAACGAGAAAGAATGAGTAGAGAGTCTCCATATAAGCTTCAAAATGAAAGCCGTACTTACTTCATGAACATGGCGCAAACCCAAACCCCCTTCATCAAATGGACAACAAACGTCAACCCAAGCAACCTTAGCCATAGAAGAGTTGTTTGGTGAACCACTCTATAAGAAAGCAGAACACATATTCTCAATATCGTCAATACATGCTTGAGGGAGACAAAACACACCACACCAGAAGTTAGTAATGCTTGCAATAACCGACTTGATAAGTTGTAATCTCCATGCATATGAAAGAGCATTACTTGTCCAAGAGAGAAACCGCATCCTTATTTTGGTGATCAGTGGCTGGTGATCATGAAAACAAACACAAATTTTAAATATGAATATATGTTTTTCATATAAAATACAGCAATTTTAAATCAACATAATAAGTAACTATTTTTTTTAGTTACAGAAAAATACTGTAACTTATTTCAGAATTATGACCTTCATGTATTGTACAAAATTAAATCTAATAGATTTGAGAAAAAATAAAATTAAAATTATTTCTTTAACCAAACATATGTTTTCAACCTTTTCTAAATTAAGATTAAAAATCGTAATTTACAAAATACTGATATTAATATTAATAACACATAATTAAAATTTTAAACAGTTGTACTAAAAATTTGTGCATAACGAATTTTATGTTTATCTGTTTTTGATAACCATCTAATCTATTATCTTCCCTGATGAAAAAAAATTATATTCGTTGATGGTATTTGACATTACAAAACAAAGTCATATGCACACAAAAAGTGAATTTTTGTGATTAAGAATGTTCTTATTTAGGACTTAGCTAGTTTCAAATCTTAAAATATTAAAATGTTATCAGTTCAAATTTGAAAAGAATTAAGTTCCTTATACTGTTAAACTAGCCATCTATTTGAGCTTTAAGACGTTCCTTACACGATTTAGAAATAAAATATAATTTGAATACTACAAAGTTATATAACGATTCTGAAAAAAATATAATTGTCAATACTTAAAATTATTAAAACATAAAGAAAATATATTGAAAACTTAGACCAAAAACAAACTATATTGAAAACAGAAACCGGCCTATCGATCAAAGAAAAAAAAACAGGAACTGGCCTATCAATTAGGACGGGGAAAATGACAAAAGAAATACTTTATTAGGACGGAGTATATATAGGGAATACAAAACTAAGAACAGCTTACGATATTTACAACAAAAAATCATAACTACCAGGAACATTTTTGAAAAATCCAAAATCCCACAAATATTGGAACAAGGAGTTATTTTTATCAAAAAGACGAAAATGATCTCAAGTAGGATTAGTACTGAGTGATGATTCTTAAATCATTTTGCACCGATTTCTTAATAAATGATTTTCCCTGATGTATTTTTCATTTTATCCGTAATTTCGGAAAAAAAGTTTAATTTATTTACTGTTAGAACTACCTAAAACAAGTAAAAGAACCCATTCTTATAAAGATATTTTTGATTAATAAGAAATCTCATAATTTTTAAAAGATAAAAGAAAATCATGCCAATGAGATTCCATCTACATTCTTATATATCTACCTATATATAAACAACTACCGTATCTACGTTCTAATACCCTCTCTCACTCCATTTCTTAACCTTCTCCTCGGCTCTTCTCTCTTTGCTACTAGCCCTCGTCCCTTCTCCGGTAATATTCTTTCTCTTAATTCATCACATCGATTTCATGACATGTGTCTGATTCGTCTTGATTCATCCCCTTAATGCAAATTTCTTAGTATAATACGGGAGTTTCATTTTTTTTCGCTTGATCTCGACTTTCATTTTCCACCTTTTCTTTAAAGTGATAACAATATTGATATAGAAATAACACTTTAACCCACACGTTATGTGCAATTATGCAGTCTCGCTATAAAGTTTCTTGTTTTCTTCTTTCTTTTCCTCCTAAAAAGAGTGGAAAGTAGCTATAAACCCATAAATAATATCTTTTCACGATGTGTTTTGTTCTTTTACAAACATAAATAATTGTTTTAAAGATTTGTTATACAGCAATGGCGTTACAGAACGAGGACAAGAACAAAGAAGAAAACAAAAAGACAAAGAAGAAGTGGCAGAAGAGTTACTTCGATGTTTTAGGAATCTGTTGCCCGTCTGAAGTTCCTCTGATCGTGAATATTCTCAAGTCTCTCGACGGCATTAAGGAATATTCCATTATTGTTCCGACCAGAACGGTGATCGTAGTCCACGACAGCCTCCTCATCTCTCCGTCCCAAATTGGTAAATCATGAAAATAATCGTTTATTTGCTCTTAATATATTTTTTATTATATTTTACAAAATTAAAAAGCATAAATCCGCCACACGAAAAAATCACTTTGTTTTCTGTATTTAAAGTTGGTTTCGCGTGTGTGGTTTGATACGCAAACGCCACTTTTGATTTACTTTCTTATGTGATTCAATATTTCTATGTTGACAAAAAAAATTCAACATTTCTATCCCAAAGCATAATTTGCATTTCCAAAACATTTATTAAGAGTTTACCTATTCAAGATTTATTTTGCTCATTCAAGATTTTAGGGGAACTTGTCATCCTAAAAACTAGGGAATTTCTTATCCTAAAAACTAGGGAAACTCATTTTTTTAAGTTTTTACCAATCCTAGTTTTTAGAAAAAATACTAGAAGCCCGATTATCTTGGTTAATTTGCAGATATAGACTATCAATCAATATCTGCCTTTATTGGTTCTTTCTTATTACTTGTATATAATTAGTTCTTCTATTTTATAAAAAAATTCATTTTATAAAATATATTATTATTAAATATAATCGCTTATTATTTGTAAATCATGTTTAAAAGTAACTATAAATATAACCTAGATATAGCTAGTGATCAATTTATGTTTTACTTTTTCCAACAATTAGAAAGAACAACCCGTTACTAAAAGTTATGAATATTCATTTGCAAAAAAAAGTATGAATACGTACATTGTTTATCTATAAAAATATATTCACAGTTTCCTGTTTTTATTTAGGCTCACTGAAAATAGTCTACACAAACTAGTAAAAACAAAAAATCCTAAATATTATTTGGAGTTAGTCAACTTCCTTCAAAAGTACGTACAATTATTCTAACTTAACATTTTGAGTTTCGTTCATCTAATTTTAATTCCAAACGGTCTTTTAAAATTGAAAAATTAAAAACAATATATCAAACTGACATCATTAAAAGATTTGATTTTCCAAAGCCATTGCAGAAATTTTTGTTTTAGAAAAAGCCTGTCGAGATATTTACCAAATCTTGTTATGAGAATATTTTATTGGTAAGTGGATCATACTCGTTTCGTAACTATATGTTATAATTTTGAACAGAAAATATACTCCATGTATATTAGACTTGAAATTATATTTAACTTACAAAAGTATTACTATTTTAAACAGTTTTGTTTTAGATATTGGTTGTTTAATGATTATTATGTTCCAAACAAAATTGTGGTGCAGTTAAGGCACTGAACCAAGCTAGACTAGAAGCAAACGTGAAAGTAGACGGGAAGACCAGCTTCAAGAATAAATGGCCAAGCCCTTTCGCGATGTTTTCCGGCATACTCCTCCTCCTCTCCTTTTTCAAATATCTATACTCGCCTTTTCGTTGGGTCGCTGTCGCAGCCGTAGCCGCCGGTATTTATCCGATACTTGCCAAAGCCGTTGCTTCTATAGGAAATCGCAGGGTCGACATCAACATCCTGATCATTATAACCGGTAATACTACTTTTCATTTTAAATTCCCTTTTATTCGGAAGACGTTTAACCATAATAGTTTTTGAGATAGGGATTTGTTAGTTTAATGGTTCGCCGTAATAAATATGTTGACATACTATAGCAGACTAGCAGTACTGGTTAAAACGAAAATCTTATCAAACTCTGGTCGTACTAAAAACTAATTTCTATTGACAGAAGACCTATTGAAAACTTATCTTTTTGACAATATCGATTTACAATTAGATTGCGCAGCAGTATATTAATATCAATAATTTATGTCATGTATATACAATATATATATGCCTTTATACGTAGGATATTATCTGGTTTTCTTAAAACTTGGGAGTCTTTTTACTTTTTGAACCATTTTGTAAAATATTTTTGAAAATATAAAAACTATTATTATTATACAACTGCTTTCCTGCAAACGGAGCGCTCCACCAAACCTTTTAGAAAATTTTTCCGTTACTCTTAATATATTTTATAATAATACATATGGGAGAAATATCAAAACATCAATTTACTGTACAGAACACTACTCCAGTAATATTTGTCGTATTTTGATATTTCAATTGTATAGTTAAAATAAAGCCCTTTGTCAAAAAAAAATGTGTAGTTAAAATATAAAGCTATAAGTTACAGGACTAAAAGTTTTTTTTACAGTGTTACAGAACTAAACTAAACTATTTTATATTTTAGTTGTATTTTAAGTAAATTTTGATAAATAAGTTATAGAAAATATTTAAAAGTTCATTGGATATAGGGAAAGTGAACGTGTGATAAACTCGGAAAGGTGGTGTGGTAGATAATGCAATAATTAAAGCCTTATTGAACATATGGAGAAAAAGATACGTCTTTCTCATTTCTTCTTACAACAACATACATTTATTTTCGTTCATTGTACGATTCGAAGTTATCTGATAAATAAGTAACATATTCTATATACGTTCATATTTTTACATGAAAGAAAAACTTACATTCTAAGCATAAAACATGTTTTAGATGTTAAAAAAGTAAGAATCGTTTTATGCTTTTTTAAATAATAGTTTTTTTATGTTTTCGAAAATATAAAATGTAAACACGACCAAAAATAGGTGATTTCATTTGACAGATTTTGGTGGTTACACAAAAAATCTAGTTTAAGAATATTATTGTATGAGTGTTTCAAAAACAATATTATTGTATGTACACAACTAAATATGCGTCTAAAAGGATCCACACTGACAGATAAATAGTTTTTTAAATTTAATTTAAAGAACTATTTATCTGCTATTATATTTAATTTAACATATATTTATATATATGTATATATACATTATACATTATATTTAACATTAAATTAATTTTAATGTTCTGGTTCTTTAAATTTAATTTAACATTATATATTATCTTTTACGAAACGCGTTTGATTTTGTTGATCTGTTAGACTGTTACTTGTTCATTTTTATAAAAAAAATTGTTTTCTCCGATAAAAGTTGCAATTACGTGCCAAAGGAGGAGAAATGAAAGGTGTTTGTTTTATTGGCTTATCTTCTATGACTAAAAATGGAAAAAGTACTTTTGAGTTAGAACTTGTCACAAGGAAAAACACAAAAGAAATAAATAATTAATTTATAAAAATCATGTTGTGAGGAAACTATTAAAGAATTTTTTTCCTTCTTTTGTGTGCACCTATTTAAGAACTTTGAATTGATATTAAAGTTGACGTAGCTATGGACTGATCATTGAGTTATTTGTAGCTGGAATCTCGGTATAAGAGACCCGGTCAACAAATAATCATACAGTATAAACCAAGCTTTTGTGAATTCCAAGTAAAATCTTTTGTGGAACTTGATTTTGTTTGTTCGTCTGGGCTTCTTTTATCAAACAGTGGCTGCAACACTTGCAATGCAAGATTACATGGAGGCGGCAGCAGTTGTCTTCTTATTCACCATAGCTGAGTGGCTTGAAACAAGAGCTAGCTACAGGGTTGGTTAACTGATCATTTATTATGTTATTAAACAGTAGTGAGGTTTCTTTATTTTCTTGTAAGGATGATCTAAAGCTGAAGTTGTCCTGGCATTTATAATCTCTCAGGCGAATGCGGTTATGCAGTCTCTAATGAGCTTAGCTCCACAGAAGGCAGTAATAGCAGAGACTGGAGAAGAAGTTGAAGTAGATGATGTTAAGGTTAACACAATTGTAGCAGTCAAAGCCGGTGAAACCATACCAATTGATGGAATTGTGGTTGATGGAAACTGTGAAGTCGACGAGAAAACCTTAACAGGGGAAGCATTTCCTGTGCCTAAACATAAAGACTCTACGGTGTGGGCTGGAACCATCAATCTAAATGGTAATATTACCCTCTTATATAAGCCTTAAGCTCTGACCTTATCTTTGTATCTTTCAAGCTTTAGATCTTTCTCCACTGTGTTTTCGCAGGTTATATAAGTGTGAAAACAGCTGCTTTAGCTACTGATTGCGTGGTTACCAAGATGGCTAAGCTCGTAGAAGAAGCTCAGAGCAGTAAAACCAAATCTCAGAGGCTAATAGACAAATGTTCTAAGTACTATACACCAGGTTTGGGAAAAACATATCCAAAAAATTGTTGTCTTTATTTTCGCTCTCTTTGTAACTTATGTTCTTGTTTGTTTCAGCAATCATCTTGGTATCAGGTTGCATTGCGGCTGTCCCTGCCATAATGAAAGTTCACAACCTCAACCATTGGTTCCACTTAGCACTAGTTGTGTTAGTCAGTGCTTGTCCATGTGGTCTTATCCTCTCTACACCAGTTGCTACTTTCTGTGCACTTACTAAAGCAGCAACTTCAGGGCTTCTGATAAAAAGTGCTGATTACCTTGACACTCTCTCAAACATTAAGATCACTGCTTTCGACAAAACCGGGACAATTACCAGAGGAGAGTTCATTGTTGTTGATTTCAAGTCACTCCATAGAGACATAAGCCTACGCACCTTGCTTTACTGGTAATAAAACAAACTTGTATCTGGCCCAAAACCTACTTTAATGAGATAACTTATGACACATATTTGTTGGTATACAACGTTTCAGGGTATCAAGTGTTGAAAGCAAGTCAAGTCATCCAATGGCAGCTACCATTGTGGACTACGCAAAATCTGTTGATGTTGAGCCTAGGACTGAAGAAGTTGAGGATTACCATAACTTTCCAGGTGAAGGAATCTATGGGAAGATTGATGGGAATGACATCTACATTGGGAACAAAAGGATTGCTTCTCGAGCTAACTGTTCAACAAGTAATAACATTGTTCAAAACTTTGGTTACATAACGTTTTGAGTTTCTGTTGAGTCTGATTCACTTGAGTGTTGCTTCTTGATAGCTCCAGAGATTGAAGTTGATACCAAAGGAGGGAAAACTGTTGGATACATCTATGTAGGTGAACGACTAGCTGGAGTTTTCAATCTATCTGATGCATGTAGATCAGGTGTTATGCAAGCAATGAAGGAGCTGAAAGATCTTGGAATTAAAACGGCAATGCTAACTGGAGATAATCAAGATGCAGCAATGTATGCTCAAGAACAGGTGAGGAGGCTAAAAAAGACCTCTTTATTCTTGATTATATAAACCTTGACATGTATTTTCTTAATGAAACAGCTAGGGAATTCTCTAGATGTTGTACATGGAGAACTACTTCCAGAAGACAAATCCAGAATCATACAAGAGTTTAAGAAAGAAGGACCAACTGCAATGGTAGGGGATGGTGTGAATGATGCACCAGCTTTAGCTACAGCTGATATTGGTATCTCCATGGGAATCTCTGGGTCTGCGCTTGCAACACAGACTGGTCATATCATTCTGATGTCAAATGATATCAGAAGGATACCACAGGCGATAAAGCTAGCGAAAAGAGCTCGAAGCAAAGTTGTTCAAAACGTGTTCATATCCATCATTTTCAAAGTAGGAATACTGATTTTGGCAATTTGTGGTCATCCTTTGATTTGGGCTGCGGTGCTAGTTGATGTAGGGACTTGTCTGCTGGTGATTCTCAACAGTATGTTGTTGCTGCGAGAGAAGGACAAGGGAAAGAACAAGAAGTGTTACAGGTCTTCTGTGTTGAATGGTAAGAAACTTGAAGGAGAGGCGGATGAAGAGCTGGACTTAGAAGCAGGATTGTTATCAAAGAGTCAATGCAACTCAGGATGTTGTGGTGATAAGAAAGCTCAAGAGAAGGTGGTGATGAAGAAACCAAGTAGTAAGTCCAGTTCTGACCATGATCACTCTGGTGGTTGTTGTGGTGATAAGAAAACTCAAGAGAAGGTGAAACCAACCAGTTCTGACCATGGTCATGGTCACTCCGGTGGTTGTTGTGGTGATAAGAAAACTCAAGAGAAGGTGATGATGGTGAAACCAAGTGGTAAGTTCAGTTCTGACCATGGTCACTCTGGTGGTTGTTGTGGTGATAAGAAAGCTCAAGAGAAGGTGATGATGGTGAAACCAAGTTGTAAGTCCAGTTCTAACCATGGTCACTCTCGTGGTTGTTGTGGTGATAAGAAGCAAGACAATGTAGAAGTGCTTGTGAAAGATAGCTGTTGCGGTGAGAAGACTAAGAAACCAGATGGAGATGTGGCTTCATCGAGCTCATGCAAGAAGTCTACTCATGTCAACCATGAAATGAAACTGAAAGGTGGTTCAGGTTGTTGTACTAAGGATAAAGAGAAAGCAAAGCGAAGTGTAGAGATGCAGATTCTTGGCGAGGAGTTAATTGATTTGGAGAAAGGTCTGAAGAAAAAGGCAGGTGAAACCTGCAAAACAAGCTGTTGTGGAACTGAAGAGAAGGCTATGGAATCATCTTATCGTGAGAAGGATGTGCTGATTAAGGAGACAGTGAAACAAACCGAGGAGATAACTCTGTCTTCTGAGGAAGATACAGGCAGTCTTGATTGCTGGTTGGATAGCTGCGAGAACAAGACCACAGTGAAGCAAAGCTGCCATGAGAAGACAAGTCTAGACATTGAAGCTGGTGCAGGTTGTGATCTCAAGTTGGCTTGTTGTGGTAGCATAGAAGGAGAAGAAGTGAAAGAGCAATTTGATCCCAAGATAAAGAGTCATGGAGAATGCAAATCTGTTTGTTGTGGTGATGAAAAGCAAACCGGAGAGATAACTCTGGCTTGTGAGAAAGAGACAGGCCGTTCAGATTGTTGCCATGAGAAGGATTGTCTGGAGAGCGAAGCCGGTGTAGTTTGTGATCTCAAGTTGGTTTGTTGTGGGAACACAGAAGGAGAAGTGAGAGAGGAATGTGATCTTGAGAAGGGTTTGCAGGCAAAGAGCCAAGGAGAATGCCTGTCTGATTGCTGTGACGATGAAAAAGCTCTGGCCTCAGGATGCTGCGGAAGCAACAAGGCCGAAGTGACACAAATCTGTAATGAGAAGCCTGTTAGCAAATCCCCTTGCTGTGGAACTGGTTTGAAGCAAGAACAGTCGTCTAGTTTTGTCAATGTGGTGGAGAGTGGTAGCAAAGAGCGAGAGATGGTGAAGGTTTCTAGCCAAAGCTGTTGCACAAGTCCTACTGAGCTAGTATTATCTGACTTGAAAGTGAAGAAGATAGAGACGTGTTGCAGAGTGAAAACTCCAGAGGCTTGTGGATCTAAATGTAAGGTAAAAGAGAAGCGTCACATCGGGAAAAGCTGTTGCAGGAGTTATGCGAAGGCATATTGTAGCCACAGTTATCATCACCATCACCACCACCAGGCCCACCACCATCACCACCATGTGGGGGCTGCTTGATGGAGAAAGTGACTGAATAGGTTTGAATCTCAAACGCATCCATCTATGTGAGGTTTAGAAAATAAAAGCATGTTTTATTGTTTTCAGCAAAGACTAGATTTAGCAACTGTGTGATTCAATAAGACAATGCTAGTGATCCTTGTGTCTTCTCTATGTTTGCGATAATAATCCTAAAGACATGTATCTTTCAATTCCTTAGTCTCTTATTGAAGATGTAGACAAGCTTGAGCATCGATCTTAGAGTCTTACCATTACAAGAAGTTTTTTCTTTTCGCTTAGTTCTTAAAGAAAAGAACAAATCATGCCAAAAATATGATTCTTCATTTGATTGATGAGATTAAGGATATGAATTAACAAAAAAAAAACATATTTTGTATTAAGCAGATAAAGATACTAGAAGATGGTGGTTTTATACAGAATGCATCCGAAGCCAAGGTTGCCTCTTAAATTTATAGACCCGAAACACTTAGAGCAGCCTCACTGGTAGATCCCATGTAAAGTTTTAAAATTTTGAAAAGTTATATTTTATTTAATAAATATAACTGTCCAATGAAAAAAACTATATGGGTGAAAGGGTTCCAAAATTTCAGAGATAATATCTGTTAAGAGAAGTGTATTTCATTATCTCTTTTGCTTTTAGTTACTTTTCAATCTTATATCTTAAAATTTTTGACAAGATATCCTATGAGATATCATTGATGCAGCTGCTATTACAATACAAACTAGAGCAATATGAATGTTTTATCCTGCTATCTTCTAGACATGCATACATGTTGGCATACAAGTCTCTTATTTAAACTATTAAAATGTTGTTGAACTTGCAGAAACGTAAAACAAGAGTTCCTCGAGCTTTCACAAAAACACCAAGAAATCAAAAACAAAGCCAAAGGAGAGTAACGCCTAAAACATAAACTACCTCCACCAATGTAGATCTTCCAAACCAAAAAAAAAGACACCCGGAGTGGACTTAAGGATGTCTATTCGTCGTACCTTCCTCCACAATTAAACTCCTCAACCAAGAAGGAATTCCTTGAGCCACATACGATTGTAATCTTAGTCACACTTCGAGCAACCAAAAAGGCCACTTTGGTGAGTTGGTGACATCTCTCTTAACAGAACACACTTCCCATTTTGCAATTTTACTCATGACTTCTCTTATCTCCACTCTGTATGCTCAATATGCAGGCCAGGCCTTTGGTCTATTCACAGAACCCACCAACTCCGCCGACTCCAACTCGAAAGTAACCTGGTGCAAGTTATGAGAGTCCATACTCTCAGCAGCCGAAATCAAGTGATTGGATCTGGAGAGTGTACTACCGTGTAAGAGGAAAGGAGACGTGAAGAGCTGTGCATGTGAGATGAACATGGCACATGTTGATCAGTTCGAAGACTGATGCTTATCACGTGAGTGTGAAGTCAATTCTAACGGATTCTGTTATGATGGTTATGGACATTACCGTTGAGAGTTGAATATAAATGTAATAGGATAATTTTTTTTTGTAAGTTGGGTTTTGACAAATTGTAAGCATGGGCTTTGAAGCGAAAGCTTAGAGAAATTAGCTTAGCACTTGTATTGAGTGTTAAGAGGGAAATATACATAGTTTTACACTATTGAGTACTAATGTTCTCCATCATTTGGTGCGGTGAGCAGTTCGAGATACGCAGTTACAATGATGACGAGATCAACCACGACGGTGGAGCAGCAGGTCGGTGAATCGTAGCAGCGGATTAAGGTTCTCGATACGGCGGTTGCGGAGATTAATCACAAGTTCGATCGATTGGATGAACGCGTCAATAGGTTCATCGCGACGTCGCAGACGAATACGCAGACGATTCAAGCGGCAATGAAGCCTGCAGAGGAGAAGAGTGATCGATTTGCAAAATCTCATCGCGTCTCTCCAGCAAAATCAGCCTCTCGTGACTCACACCGAGTCGAGTGGACCGAGTCAGATTTAATCAATAATCCAACCTCCAGTTCAGGTAACACACACTAATCTGGAACAGAACCGGGATGAGAATGCGCTAGGTTATCAGAATTGTGATCATACTGATGAAAATAGAAAAGAACTCTACAAGAAAGTCGAGATGCCTAATTTTTCAGGACAAAATCCGTTCGACTGGATCGCACGAGCTGAACGATACTTTTGAGTGACTCAGAGAAGTGAAGAGTATAAGATGGAACTGGGATCTTTGAGTTTAGCAGAGGATGCACTGTATTGGTTCAATTACGAGATAGAGTTCAGGCCGTTCAGAGATTGGACTGAGTTCAAGAGGAGAGTGTTGTCTCGGTTTGCAGAGTCCTTTGAGAGAACTCCAGGAAAGAGGTTGTTTGGGATTCAACAACAAAGTACAGCCGCTGAGTACATCAGAGAGTTTCAAGAATTGGCTTCTCAAGTTCGTATGGCGGAAGAGAACTTAATTGATATATTTTTCAACGGTCTAAAACAAGAGTTGAAAGAGGTGATCAAGATGAAAGAACCACAAACACTTCCAGATCACATTGAAACTATAGTGAAGATGGAAGACAGTGAATTTTGTCGACTGTTAGCTGCAGGGAAATTAGAAGAACAAAGGAGTGGTAGAAATGTGAGCAACAATGCGACTAAACCTTCCTCTACATATGTTTCATCTTCGTGGAAACCTAAACAAGTTACCACAGAGACAGGGCAAAAATAAGGGGACAAAAAAGCACAACCGAAGGTGAATGAGAAGAGTACCAATCCTATTAAGCTTTCGGATGCTGAGTATGACCACAACAGAAAGAACGGGTTATGCTTCAAGTGTCCAGAGCGTTGGTCGAAAACTCATGTGTGTCGAAACAAACAGCTTCAAGTAATGATTGTTTCGCAGGGTTGTGAGTTAGAATTGGGAGAGGAAGAATTTTTTGAAGCTTCTTAAGGTGAAGTCGTTACCGAGATGATGGAGATTTATCTATATTCATTCTTGGAAAAATCATCTCCTACAACGATGAAGATCAGAGGAAGGGTTGGAAAATCGAAGGTGGTGGTGTTAATGGCACCACGCCCAATTTCATGCGGTTAATCAAGCGACAATTCCAGACAAATTCCCTATACCGGTCATCGATCAACTCTTGGACGAATTACACGGTGCAACAATCTTCTCTAAACTTGATTTGGCATCAGGTTATCATCAAATTCGGATGGTCGAGGAAGATATTGAGAAGACAGCGTTCAAAACTCATGAAGGGCAATATGAATTTGTGGTGATGCCCTTTGGTCTAAGCAACGCTCCTGTGACTTTTCAAGCATTGATGAATGAAATCATTAAGCCGTTTTGCCTTTTCGTCTTATTCTTCGATGACATACTCGTTTATAGCAAGACAGTGGAAGAGCATGTTGAACATCTTGAACTGGTCATGCAACAACTCATCAAATATCAGCTTTTTACTAATCATAAGAAATGTTCGTTTGGTCAAAAACATGTCGAGTATCTGGGGCACATTATATCAGCAGAGGTTATGAAGAACTGGCCGAATCCACAAACAGTGAAAGAGCTACACAGTTTTTTGGGTTTAACGGGCTATTACCGTCGGTTTGTGCAAGCATATGGTGTAGTGGCGAGACCGTTGACTGATCTGTTAAAGGCTGAGAGTTTTTATTGGACAGGGTTCACTCAGAAAGTGTTTGACAAGCTGAAAGAGTTGATGATTACAGCACCGGTTTTAGCGCTTCTAGATTTCTCGATCCCTTTTGTTGTAGAATCAAATGCATCAGGCTACAGGTTGGGAGCAGTACTGATGCAGAATCAGAGACCAATCGCTTACTTCAGTAAAGGATTGACAGATCGCAACAAATTAAGCCAATATATGAGAGAGAGTTGATGGATATAGTCATGGGAGTAAAAAATGGAAGCATTACTTGATGGGGAAGAATATTATCATTCGTACTGACCAGAAAAGCCTGAAGTTTCTTCTGGACCAGCGTGATGTTTCACTTGATTATTAACGTTGGCTCAGGAAACTTTTGGGCTATGACTTTGAAATCGAGTATAAGGCAGGAGCAGAGAACAAAGTTGCAGATGCATTATCAAGGATGATGATTGATAGACAGGTTAATGCTGAAGGTGTACTGTGCACAATTACAGTTTCATCATCTATTGAAATGCAGAAAATTCTCGATGAGCTTGATGCAAATGAATACATCCAGAAACTTATTAAAGCAGTTTCATTGGATAATGAAGGAAAAGTGGGATACTCAGTGGTTGCAGGAAGGTTGTTCTATAAGAATCGTAAGGTGTTACCTCGAGATTCACAGTTCATTCCTCAGATCCTGCGAGAGCATCATAACAGAGTCATCGATGGACATTCAGGGATTCTCAAAACTATTAAACATATCCAGCGGTTGTTTTATTGGCCGAACAAGAAAGCTGATGTGAAGAAACATGTTTCGAAATGCAATATTTGCCAGACTCACAAGTACTCTACCTTGAGTCCTGCTGGATTACTACAACCAATCCCTCTACCGAGTTTTATTTGGTCTGAAATATCAAAGGACTTTATATAAGAACTTCCGAAGTCAGAAAGTGTAAGCGTGATATTAGTGGTCGTTGATAGACTCAGCAAGTTTGCACACTTCCTGAGCTTGAAACATCCGTTCACGGTAACATCAGTGGCTGATAAATTCATCAAAGAAATTGTGAGACTTCATGGGCATCCGACTTCAATTATTTCTGATAGAGAGAGTGTTTTTAAGCAAATTCTAGAGAGAGTGCTTTCGGTTAGTTGGAACGAAGTTGAAGTTCAGTACGGCTTATCACCCTCAAAGTGATGTGCAAACCAAAGTCATTAACCGCTGTCTCGAGTCGTACCTACGTTATTTTACATCAGCTCTTCCAAAACTATGGCAGAAATACCTTTCTTGGGCTGAGTTTTGGTACAACTCATTGTATCATAAATCGCTTCAAACGACGCCTTTAAGATGGTGTATGGCAGGGATCCACCTCAGTTGTTGTGGTTTGGGGACAGGTCTACTGATAATAGCGAGTTGGAAGCGATGCTAAGATCAAGGGATGCTATACTCAAAGATTCTCCCGTGCATTTGCTCAAGGCTCAAGAGCAGATGAAGAATATCACAGACAAAAAGTGTAGAGATTTGGTCTTTGATGTTGGTTCATCGGTGTTTCTCAAACTAATACCTTATCGTCAAACATCTTTGAGTAAAGTTTTCTGTTCGAAACTTGCAGCTAAATACTATGGGCCATTTCTAATATTGGAGAGGGTAGGTCAGGTGAATTATCGGTTGTAGTTACCTGCAGAGAGTAAAACATATCATGTATTTCATGTGTCCCATGTTGGGGTCAAAAACAGTTATCTCGAAATCAACGGCTAAAAATATTTATCGTGCGCAGACTTTCAATAAAACAAGCGTCGAAAGCAAAACAAGTCGTATAGCTTATAAAACCTATGTTAAAGTCGATCGTGTTGGGATCAAAATCGGTCAAGACAAAATCGATGTGCGAAAATCTCGGAGAGACAATAACAATCATTAGAGAAGCTTCGAGAGACAAAGTGTCGATCGAGAAACCTCGGAGAAAATGTCAAGTTCGATATCGATCATCTCGAGATCAACGACTAAGAATATTTGTCGCACGAGAAAACCCTTCGGAAAACGAAAACACGCGCAAGCCAAGAGCACCAAGCAGCCGGCCCTGTGCTGGCCGTGGCCGCCGGGCGCCTAGCCCCCACGCTGGCCGTGGCCGCCGGGAGGCTAGCGCCCGTGCTGGCCGTGGCCGCCGGGCGGCTAGCGCCCATGCTGGCCGTGGCCACCGGGCGGCTAGCGCCGGTCCTGGCCGCCGGGCGGCTAGCGCCCGTGCTGGTCCTGGTCGCCGGGCGGCTAGCGCCCGTGCTGGTCCTGGTCGCCGGGCGGCTAGCGCCCGTGCTGGTCCTGGTCGCCGGGCGGCTAGCGCCCGTGCTGGTCCTGGTCGCCGGGCGGCTAGCGCCCGTGCTGGTCCTGGTCGCCGGGCGGCTAGCCCCGCGCTGGTTCGGTTTGTCGGGCGGCTAGTCTTCGTGCGTAAGTCCTAGGCCCCGGGCTGCTAGAAATCCATGCTTTGCGACTTTCCGAGGTCCCGCGAACAAAATTCCTTTTCCTGCTCCAAACCAAGATCGTCGGAATAATTTTGGAAAACTCATAAGATATCAACGGGCAGGGAGATCTTAAATTCGTCATATAAAACGATGGTGGTTATCCGATTACACCATTCATCTCGACTCTACGAAGAATGGAAGATCTTTCGAAGAACTCGATATCGCAACAGGAGTATCCTTTCGAGGAAATCGTAAAAAACAACGGAAGTCCGAAAGACGGCCCGAAAAAACCAAACACGATCGGACGGCCCATTTACGATTTCCCAAAGATGAATATGATGGTTTATGATTATCTTCACATAACAAGATAAATCTTAAAATTCCGAAAGGATAAATGTCAAGTTTCCCGATAAACACGAAGGCCGGCGAAAATGGAAAAAGCCCAGCTCGCGACAGACTCAGCCCATCAGAAATAGACCATCATTGGGGAGTATATAAGCAAGCTAGGAGCAGAGGAAAGGAGGAGCAAAAAAAATCCTAGAGAGAAAGCAAATCCGAGATTGGAGAACTTAGAATTTAGGCGGTAGACTAGCAAGGCAGGACCTAGAACGTCCGGCCGCCTCTCCTTCTATTTTCATCTTGTCTGCAGACTCTTGTTTCTCTCGGAAGGATCTAACAATCCTTTTACTTAGAGTTCCGCACATAGAAACCCTAGGCATTATTCTCGACATGCACGTTTCTATGACTAACGCTCGTACTAGACGAACTCCGCCAGGCAGTTCGATCTCTTGTTCAAACCCTTCCAACTGAACTACGTCCGACTTGATCCTCGAAAGGGGTATGTAGGCAGCCTTCCTTAAGTTCCAGTCTCAAATCTTAGTAAAACATTTCCGCATTTATTTGATCACTTGTCGTTGGTTGTCGCAGAGAATCCGGACCTTCAGGGAAAGTTAGGTTTACTTAGCTTTCCTTCGATTTACATAATTAAAATCGATAGTGCGAATTTCGGTTCCCACAATTTGGCGCTAGAAGGAGGGGGGGGGGGACGGATTACTCTTACTCTTACGGCCGCAAAACGCTTGATCAAAGCAATGTCTGGAAATATGAAAGACAAACTCGCAGCTCACATCAACGCTAGTAAAACAACTTCAGCAGTGACTGCTCCTACGACCATCGCTTATGCAAACGGTTATCAAAGATTATCATCTTACGGACAAACGTCCCGAGAACGGACCATCCCGACCAAGTTCGGGTCTTATCAACCATGCACCCTCGACCAAGTTCCTGCAACACGGTCCTTGGGTCCATGGACACAACCCCCCTCGCTTGGGATTATCAAAGAAAGACTTCGGGAAAATTTATAAAATACTTGGTCATCGAGACGGATTACTACCTGCCGTATAAAACTGCTATGGTTAGCTTGAACACTAGTCGCCTTAACTATACGGGGAATTGAAATCCTTTCGGAAAAACCAGCGTCACATCAACGGCTGTTTCTAAGGAAAAATTGTAAAAACGTCTAAGTCCAAGACGGCCCAAAAGGGGGCCCGGATCGCGGCTAAACGGTCCACATATGATTTTAGAGTAGGATCGAGCCCAAGACTGATATGACGGTCTAAATACCAAGTTTGGGAAATCTCAACGAGTAGGGTTTCGACCGAAAATGTTTTTTGAGAAACAGCGTTTCTAATGTTACTCGTGAAACAGAAAACACGACTGATCGGGTTACCAATCAGCGTTTCTAATGTTAAAATTCGATAACATTTTACGGAACACCTTTCGTAAAATAAATTCTCGAAAATATTTCACAAGACATCTTTTGCATGATTAAACTCGATAACATTTTACAAAACATTTTCCGTAAAATTAACTCGACAACATTTTGTAAAATAACTCTCGTAAAATAAAAATCAACAACATTCTAGGAAATGACTTCTTGCTGGGATCAAGATCGATTAAGATGAAATCGATACATGAAGGTCCTCGGAAAAACCAAGTGTTAATCAAGAAACCTTAAGAGAAACCGAGAAAAACAGGCAAGTCCCGCGAGGAAGCACAGTCCCGGGCGGCTAGCTCCCGTGCTGGCTCTGACCGCCAGGCGGCAAGCCCCCGTGCTGGCCCTGGCTGCCGGGCATCTAGCCCCCGTGCTGGCTCTGGCCGCCGGGCGGCTAGCCCCCGTGCTGGCCCTGGCCGCCAGGCGGCTAGCCCCCGTGCTGGCCCTGGCCGCCAGGCGGCTAGCCCCCGTGCTGGCCCTGGCCGCCGGGCGGCTAGCCCCCGTGCTGGCCCTGGCCACCGGGCGGCTAGCCCCCGTGCTGGCTCTGGCCGCCGGGCGGCTAGCCCCCGTGCTGCCTCTAGGCGCCGGACGACTAGCGCACCCGTACTGCGCTGGTCGTCGGGCGACAAAACATTCGTCAAGCACGGCCAATCCTTGTAAAGATTGACCCAACAACTATCCAAACTAATTTTACAAAACAGTTTCCGTAAAATTAACTCGACAACATTTTGTTGAATAACTCTCGTTAAATAAAAGCTCGGCAATATTTTACGAAACATCATTCGTAAAGTATAACAAGATCGTAAGCTTCTTGACCTGACCAGTTCGCTCATAGCTTGACGAAACAAGAAACCCCACTCAAGTAACTTCTTGCCAATCGTTTTCACTTGTCCGCCTACCTTAGCCTTCTTCGAGTTTCGCCTACTTCTCCTCCCTTTGCTTCAACGATTCTGCAACGATTATGCACTGTTCCTTCTGGTTCATCAAAAATCGATTCTCGATTCAGTGTCAGACTTTTCGAAGACCTTTGACAATGAAACGTTAGAAGACAAAGAGGAACGGACATGAGGCAATCTCGAGTAATCAATGAGACTAAGATACGTCCGACTTAGAAAAGTTTATCAAGGTTTTAATTTTTCGTAAGAAAGGAATGAAAACGTCTTGTAAACTGCCGTAAAATTTAGGGAACTTAGAACCTAGGTGGATAGTCTAGCAAGCTAAGTCTTAGGCATTTTCTTCCAGTTTTGTTCTATTGTTCCTTGACTGTCTAGGCAGAACATGCAGACCGATCTAATCTCTCAAAAAACCGAGAAATGATCGCCACACATCCTTGGCATACTCATTCTGCTTCCTAAAGAAAAAATTCCTTTCAAAAGGCAAACGACACTCTAAGATTCGTCCAAAATGCTAGCGGCATAACGGCGTGGTCAAACCGTTACAAACTTAGTCTTGAAAACTCTACGCCATCTCTTGTTGCAAACTCACGACAAGAAACTCGTACAACGTCAGACTAATAGCCCGACGGTGAGCTACAAAATTATCAAAATAACCTTCGGTAAAACTCCATGAGTAATTCAAAGCAACTTTCCCCAAAAGACAAAATCAAAGCGGAAACATTTCCTGTGTAACCCACGGAAACTATGCTACTTTAACTATCTTCGATTTTCTATCTCCATGAAACCGGTCATCCATTAATTTCGTATAACTGAAACCTAAAGTGGAAAATAGTTTCAAAAAGCCATCACCCATAACTCGGAAAACTCCGCTAAGATTTGCATGTCTATCTCGACGAAAGCTATTCGGCCCTCGGCCAACTACGCCTTTCCATAAAGCCCGAACCTGAATTCGGCATCACCATTAAGGACAATAGAAAACCAATATGACCTTAATGCGAAAGGGTCGTGGTATGATCGTTTACCAACTCTTTGATTAAACGGCTGAACACAGCCTTCACGCCAAGACAAAACAGCTGAACGACCACCGCTCCAATCACTTAATGGCCAAACTATAATCTACGATTTGTCATAAAACGCCAAATGACCATTACGCGAGCAACTCTGTCGTATTGCCCACAATTCCTCATAATAAAATCAGTCCTAACAATCATACGGTTAACGGAAAAATTTGAACTTAACATCGACTGATTAAGTTCTATACACCCCGTAAACAAAGCATGAAAAGAAATACTCGTGACAAAGCTCCAAGAGTTATACGAGCCATCCTTAAAATCCCGGAAGGCCAACACTTCGCGAAGCACAGCGAAGGTACACGCTTCTCCCTGGGTCAGATATACGCGATCCTTGGTCCTAATTCCTCGATCAAAATTTTATAACTTGCACGTCCAAACTGAAACAACAGTTTCTGATTACGGACGTTCGCAAAACATATCCAAGCCCGCGAACATTTGAAATGCGGCACAAGGGAAAATTAACTCGTACACATTTGAAATGCGTATACTCGTATACTCCCACGATTTTGAAGAAACCGGATTTTCGGAACTCTTTACAAACACATAAACCGAATTTTCGAAACTCTTCGCAAACAAATTCGCCAATCGCTAAACGGCCTCAACAATGGATCCAGTATCCACCAAATAAATCATAAACTATCGCCCGGAAACATTCCGCGGTATCAAAAAGCCCATATTCCGCTATGGCATAAGAAAAATCCGTTCACCGTACTGCGAGACGTCGCGTCGTGCTCGAACAATCATTTTTCGATAAAAACTTCGTACGCCTTCTAAACGGCATAATTTCTTTGTTGCTGATCACAACAAACGAACTCTAACGTCCTAAACAGACAAGCCACCTAAGGGTAGGCTCTCTTACATCCGACAAGGATCCCATAGCACGCTATACAATAAATCCAAATTTTGGTTTAGCATTTCGTAAAGGAAGTAGCTCGATTCATACCCAGACAGATCATATAAGCCGATACCACTTCGCAGATTTTAAACAGTACGAATCAGGTTAAAATCACAAACATGCAAAACGAAAGCCGATTTGTCATCGCACAGCGTCAGTCTGAGAGTAAACCTAGGTCTTGCCCTAAACCCAGCCTTGCTGGTATCTTAACATCTCATAGGCACAGCGTCAACGACGCGAGATCCTAAAACTTGTCTCTTCACTTAAGTCTGTACGTTTCCACGAATTTTCGCGTAAATCGTTAACCGCAAGAAAATCTCGCTTTGTACAAACGACATATACGGTGATCATCAGAGAGGCAGGAATGAGACGACAACTCACACCCTGTTCCTCTAACTTCGATAGACAGAAGTTCTAAAAACGCAACAGAATGCCCTGAAAAAGGCCGGGATTCGAAGCCACCAACGGCCAGTCCCACAAATGTACATCATTGCCTCTTAACGGCCGAAACACAATCAAAATAAAAATCTCTAAAGGGATGGATAAACCTAGACGCTCCCCGGAGCATCACCTTCATCCTCAAAACTCACCCAAAGTAGGAATTGTCTCACCGTCGCCTCCATTGGTCGCACCACCGCTGCATGTCTCATATGCGCCGGCTTCGCGATCCTTGACTGCGTGGTCCTGGTCCTCCGAACCCTCCGAATCCAGGACAAGGGTGAACATGGATTTCAGACCAGCGAGAATCGAGTCGAAGTTGCGAATCCCCGTCTCCTCAAGACTCTGAATCTTCTGTTGAAGACGACGGACTTTCGAGGACATATGTTCTTATCTTTCTTCACATTGAGCAACAAACTCACAGTCTTCCTGACGTCACGTTCGAGATCGCTAATCAAATGTGATGTGGATTTCCGCAATGAAATACACTTAGCCAAAAATTTCGATTTTCAACTCATAATCTTCCGCCCGCAAGATCGTCTCCGCGTCTTACAGGCTGGGGGGCTAACTGTTGGGGTCAAAAACGGTTATCTCCAAATCAACGGATAAAATTATTTATCGTGCGCGGACTTTCCATAAAACAAGCGTCGAAAGAAAAACAATTCGTATAGCTTAAAAAACCTATGTTAAAGTCGATCGTGTTGGGGTCAAAATCGGTCAAGACGAAATGAATGTGCAAAAATCTCGGAGAGACAAAAACAATCATTAGAGAAGCCTCAAGAGACAAAGTGTCGATCGAGAAACCTCGGAGAAAATGTCAAGTTCGAGATCGATCATCTCGAGATCAACGACTAAGAATATTTGTCGCAAGAGAAAACCCTTCGGAAAACGAAAACACGCGCTAGCCGAGAGCACCAAGCAGCCGGCCCTGTGCTGGCCGTGGCCGCCGAGCGCCTAGCCCCCGCGCTGGCTGTGGCCGCCAGGCGGCTAGCCCCGGCCGCTGGGCGGCTAGCGCCCGTGCTGGCCGTGGCCGCCGGGCGGCTAGCGCCGGCCCAGGCCGCCGGGGGCTAGCGCCCGTGCTGGCCGTGGCCGCCGGGGGCTAGCGCACGTGCTGGCCTTGGCCGCCGGGCGGCTAGCACCGGCCCAGGCCGCCGGGGGGCTAGCGCCCGTGCTGGCCGTGGCCGCCGGGGGGCTAGCGCTCGTGCGGCTGGCGCCCGTGCTGGCCGTGGCCACCGGGTGGCTAGCGCCCGTGCTGGCCGAGGCCGCCGGGCGGCTAGCTCCCGTGCTGGCCGAGGCCGCCGGGCGGCTAGCGCCTGTGCTGGCCATGGCCGCTGGGCGGCTAGCGCCCGTGCTGGTCCTGGTCGCCGGGCGGCTAGCCCCGCGCTGGTTCGGGTCTTCGGGCGGCTAGTCTTCGTGCGTAAGTCCTAGGCCCCGGGCTGCTAGAAATCCATGCTTTGCGACTTTCCGAGGTCCCGCGAACAAAATTCCTTTTCCTGTTCCAAACCAAGATCGTCGGAATGATTTCGGAAAACTCATAAGATATCAACGGGCAGGGAGATCTTAAATTCTTCATATAAAACGGTGGTGGTTATCCGATTACACCATTCATCTTGACTCTACGAAGAATGGAAGATTTTCCGAAGAACTCGATATCGCAACAAGAGTATCCTTTCGAGGAAATCGTAAAAAACAACGGAAGTCTGAAAGACGGCCCGAAAAAAACCAAACACGATCGGACGGACCATTTACGATTTCCCAAAGATGGATAAGACGGTTTATGATTATCTTCACATAACAAGATAAATGTTAAAATTCCGAAAGAATAATGTCAAGTTTCCCGATAAACACGAAGGCCGACGAAAATGGAAAAAGCCTAGCTTGCGACAGACTCAGCCCATCAGAAATAGACCGTCATACGGGGAGTATATAAGCAAGCTAGGAGCAGAGGAAAGGAGGAGCAAAAAAAATCCTAGAGAGAAAGCAAATCCGAGATAGGAGACCTAGAAAGCTCATGTTAGCTTTGTTGGGGAAAAATATCCAAAGCCTAAGTTTTCTCCAGCCTCCGAAGGGATCCTCGATTTCCAGACTTATCTCCGAAGAAGGACCCAGGGTCCGACCCCTGCCTGGGTCCAACCCTTGCCTCTGAGTAAAAAGGAAAATCTCAAGATAAAGGTAAACATCCATATTTCTCACTATATGGATGAATTTCCTTTAATCCAAGAGAAGAAAGAGGAAGTTTCCCAAGATATCAAGCCGCATTTAATAAAATTGAAAATATTCTATTATCCAAAGATATATTGAATATTTCCAAATCTTGGAGAGGAGGCACAACCTATACTATAAATATAGGGTTAATAAACAATAGAAAGGGAGGAGGGACGTTCATAGACAGAGGAGAAAAAGGCTGCAGACGCCTAGGCAATATAGGAGACCGAAAAGATCTTCCTCCTTAAGAAGCATACGACTAACCGATCCCGACGACATCTAGGAGCTAGATAAAGCTTTATATCTATAGATACATGTCTGCTAAAGGAGGAACACGTCCAGACACAGGGAGAACAAGTTCTACAGCCGCCCATGCGATATCTCCAACCGCGAAGACTGCACTCATCGATGTGCTTACATCTGACGAATCCCTACAATTCCCACCAACAAGATGGTGTTCTAAGCTCACTACAACACGTCCATATATCAGCATATTGGCTCAGGTCACGTCCTCCTCTCTGTCAGTAAGAGCATACCCTGTAACATACTAGCGTTCCATGAAGCACATCAAAGTTCCATGCTCTTACAGCATCCCGACGATCCCACCATCTATTCTGGTCATGCGCCTTCTACAATAGATGACTCATATCAACTACAGAGCCACGTGCTCCTTAGGCTATGTGCCTTCACCAGGCTCCGCTCCTCTACTAGTCTTCGCGCCTCCACTAGGCCACGTGCCCACTAGGCCACGTGCCCATCTAGGCTACGCGCCCCCAATATGTGAACTACGAATGGCTTGATCCCCTTCCGAGGGGTACGTAGGCAATCCTCACTATAGGATGGAGCTATAAATCCCCAATCCTTCCATGGTTCCACGACTTGGAACCTAGGAGACATCTTCAGAACCAGGATCCATCTACTATACATCATGAAGACCTCGCGGCCTTTATTACAAACCTTGCGGCCCTCATCATAGACCTTGTGGCCCTTGCCACAGATATGTATCCCTTGCCTAATGATCAATATCCCTTGCTAGAACGAAGACCTTGACGACGTATGCTGGCCCATACCCTTATGGCAGTATCCTAAAAGCAGGATCTCTTGGTTCATCATCCACTGAAGCAGGAGAAAGCACTACGACTACTTGTCTCCTTCCTCCTATCATTCCGTAGTCTGAGCACGAATCGCTTGTACCAGAAAATACCCTAACAGTTTGGCGCTAGAAGGAGGGGCAGTCCTAAACTACGTGACGATGGTGATAGGTGGAAGGGATATTCCATTTATTCCTGCAAAAGGTCTCCATCCCAGCCACCCGGGGGCAAGGAACAACTTCTTCTCATCGCATCTGTGGCCCACATGGCTGGAAACAACTCTCCTACAGAGGACGGCACTATGATAACAGCAGCAGCAAGGTCATATGAAGGAACCACCTATGAGATCCTGCTATTCCATGCAGATCTCGGACCTAAACCACAAATCAGTCTCATATGGTCTCTGGTCCTTGCTGGTTCCAGGTCCTAACCAAAGACCCGACCTCTACAGTCTTTGGTCCCTGCTGGTTCCAGGTCCTAACCAAAGACACGACCTCAACAGTCCTTGGTCATTGCTGATTCCAGGTCCCAACCAATAATCAAATCCCAATAGTCTCTAGTCCCTTCTAGTTATGGGCCTTAAATCCAAGCCGACTCC
The DNA here is from genome assembly GCA_026261945.1 of Hirschfeldia incana. Classification (NCBI taxonomy): domain Eukaryota; kingdom Viridiplantae; phylum Streptophyta; class Magnoliopsida; order Brassicales; family Brassicaceae; genus Hirschfeldia; species Hirschfeldia incana. The sequence continues at coordinate 2,074,597 of JABCMI010000014.1, read as the reverse complement.
TGCAACCTTTGGATTCAACGATCCTGACTAGGAGCAGTCCTCAAAAAGATCAAATATCGACGTGCAACCCACTGGCAACAATCTAGCAGGATCCAGACACCAGGAACGCGTCTACTCAACCCCATGTGACAAGGGGAAAGGTACTCAAGAAGGGCACAACGCCTCCCATCCGAGTTGACATATTGACGAATCCCAAAGGAGGAGCCAGAAGAAGAGTTCCCAGGAGTACTACATGCATATCGTGCGACCACTAAGAGGTAACAATGGAACCACCTTTCTTTCTAGGTTCTAACATCTAGGTGGTAGAATAGCTAGAGAACGCCTTTTAAGTGTTCGGTGAATTCCATGGCGTTCCTGCGGAAAAGGTACGAACCAACCAAAAGCATGTGGAACCATGCCCAAGTGTCGGGCAAACCGATGCTTTGCCTCCTGCCAAGGAGCTAGAGGAAAAGCTAATTCAACATCACAGCTTGATGGTCGTCGTGTCCTCCACTCATTCAGAACCGTGTAAAAGAAGTAGGATAACTCCCGTTCCCGCTACTACTCAGCTAAAGGAGACATCCAAACTTCCAGGTCCTGGATCCCAGCTTCCAGATTCTGGACTCAGGTCCTAATCTAGGTTCCGGGTCTACAGCCGTTCACCTTACAAGAAAGCAAGCTCCGATCACCTTACTACCTCTTTTCCTGGTGATGTACCCTGATGTACTTCTAAAGGAAGCTAAAGCCACGTGCCTCTCTAGATTTCCAAAGGCCATATATCTTCTGGAACCTCTAACGGAAGACACGATCACAAGGAAAGCTGGGGCAGAGCGTTAACCCGAGGGGCAACACGCATCAACAAATCTTGTTGGCTTGTCCACAACAAGGAGGATCCAAGAAAAAGCGACAAGCCGTTAAGTGACATCCAGAAAACGCTGAAAGTGGCTCATCCAAGTGGGAGCAGAGAGTAGCTAGGAGAAGTCACAACACGACACCTACAAAACGAGGAGATCCAACGAATAGAAGCAAAGCAATACGCACAAAAGGTCAACAGTAGGAATGGATTAATCACGTCCTAATCTGCAGTAAAAGACGTTAATCCATGCAAGGAAGCATTCCCAGCCGGGTAAACCTCTGCTATCCAAACGAAGGATCCTTCTCCAGAGCGGTCCATTCCTACCTCGGGTCAATTTTTGCCCAGGTCTCCGCTATCCAAGCTCAAGGACGACTCAGTATTTCTACTTCACCTCCAAACCTCCAGATTTGAAGAAGATACGTCCTACCGCATCCGGTCTCCGAAGAATATTTGCCATAGCTTTCGGGCTCCAAAAGAGCGAATTCCACAACCTATGAGTTCCAGGGGGATGAAGCCCACAAACCCCCATGTTTCAAGAGGAAGAATCCCATAACCTACAAGCTCCAAGAGGATATCTCCATAGTCATCGGGTTTCGAGAAGGACCAGGTTTCGAACGGTTTCATAAAAGGTGACAGGTGCAGTCTCAACTTTATCCTTCACCCATCCAACATCGAGAGAGGTCCAACTCCAGTGGACAGAGCGTGATACTGCGTTAAGTCAATACATCCTCCGGGCTTGAGATAGCGGAACAAGAGTTAAACTCTGGGGCATTAAAGAATCCCTTACAGTCCTCGGATCCTCAAATGCAACACCCGAAGACCCTCCGAAGCCAATGCAGTTACAATGGAGAATCAGCAGGAACTACGAGTTCCCATTCAACATATCTCTACGCCGAAACAACTCCTCATGCCCAGGATCAGGGTACGTCCCCAAGAAACCAAGCAAAGAGAGAGGAAAACATGGGCATGAGAATATTTCTTCTCCAGGATGTATGCCCTTCAGAAGATCACACTCCAGCCAACATCCAATCATTGGGGGCATAACCAAGGACATACTTACTGAGGTAAATCAAGTAATCCCTGCTTGACCTGGTTATACACCATTTGGATCTGGCAAAAACGTGGCTATATACCACCAAGGCCGTGCTCTAAAAAGACGGATCCTTCCTGCCTGAGATCAAGAATTCCCTCTTCCGAAGGGGCAGCAGGTCACCTGCATCAGACACCAGTGGTCTTTGCCAGCCAAACAACAAGACTACTTGAAGGCCACGTTCCACCAAGACCTTACACCAATAAAGGAGCTCGTCACCCCAAGAAATGAGAGAATAAGGTCTATGTTCCTCCAAAGGTCCTACTACAGGTCCAAGGATCTTGTATCCAACGGTTGAATGTCAACGCTCACCGAAGCGTCAGCAAGTCCGTCTCCATCAAACCCTACATCACTAAAAGAGACCTACATGGGACCTGAGAGCAAATCTACTCGTCCACCGAGATAAAAGATCAGGGTCCCGAACCCTGCAATACCATCTCCAGACAGGTACAGCGCCCATAGATACCTACTCTAGACCCTGGTCTACTCTAAGGAAGATGACTCTCCCCCAGGTTCAAACACGGCCCACGCCTAAGAAGAACCCTAGAAAAGGGGCATTGGAGAAGCGACGTCCTGCTCACAACAAGCCTCAAGAGATAGACCAACTCCGGCTCACCAAAGCAAACATGTTATCTCCCGACTTCACCAATGAAATCGAAAGATAAGGGGAAATCAGTTGGGAGTAAACAAGATCCAGGTTTTCAGAGTCGTTCGAGCAGGACCCCGATATTCAAATGCCCACGTGAAGAAGTTCCGGCTCCAAATCTGAAGTTCCGAAGTTCCGAAGTTCCGACTCCAACTTCAAAGTTCCGGCTCCAACTCCAAAGTTCCGACTCCAACCTCAAAGCTCCGGCTCCGACCTCGAAGCTCCGGCTCCGACTCCGAAGCTCCGGTTCTTACCAGCTTCCATCTCCAACACCAGGAGACTTAAGCGTAATCGCAAAGTACTGTATCCAAACTCAGAGTTTGTACAGGGAGCGAACCTATGCAACTGCATATAAGTGGGACATCCACAAAAATAAATATAGGGGCATACTAGCTGGATCAGGCCCCAAGTGACCTCCGATCCTGGCGAACCTTATATTAGGTGTACAACAAAAAGGTCAGATCCAGAACCTTCCAGAAAGGAGACTAGGTCCTAAGGCGAGTCTGCGACCACATAAGAGACAAATCAGCCGGAAAACTCCCCCTGGACGAAAGGGCCCTTATAAGGTAATTGAGGTGCAAGGGGCAGAAGCCTATAAGCTGCAAGACAGCAATGACAAGGCCCACCAACTTCTGGAACCCCTTGCACCTCAAGGAGACCTAGAAAGCTCATGTTAGCTTTGTTGGGGAAAAATATCCAAGGCCTAAGTTTTCTCCAAGACAGCAACGACAAGGCCCACCAACTTCTGGAACCCCTTGCACCTCAAGGAGACCTAGAAAGCTCATGTTAGCTTTGTTGGGGAAAAATATCCAAGGCCTAAGTTTTCTCCAGCCTCCGAAGGGATCCTCTATTTCCAGACTTATCTCCGAAGAAGGACCCAGGGTCCGACCCCTGCCTGGGTCCAACCCCTGCCTCTGAGTAAAAAGGAAAATCTCAAGATAAAGGTAAACATCCATATTTCTCACAATATGGATGAATTTCCTTTAATCCAAGAGAAGAAAGAAGAAGTTTCCCAAGATATCAAGCCGCCTTTAATAAAATTGGAAATATTATATTATCCAAAGATATATTGAATATTTCCAAATCTTGGAGAGGAGGCACGACCTATACAATAAATATAGGGTTAATAAACCCTAGAAAGGGAGGAGGGACGTTCATAGACAGAGGAGAAAAAGGCTGCAGACGCCTAGGCAATATAGGAGACCGAAAAGATCTTCCTCCTTAAGAAGCATACGACTAACCGATCCCGACGACATCTAGGAGCTAGATAAAGCTTTATATCTATAGATACATGTCTGCTAAAGGAGGAACACGTCCAGACACAGGGAGAACAAGTTCTACAGCCGCCCATGCGATATCTCCAACCGCGAAGACTGCACTCATCGATGTGCTTACATCTGACGAATCCCTACAATTCCCACCAACAAGATGGTGTTCTAAGCTCACTACAACACGTCCATATATCAGCATATTGGCTCAGGTCACGTCCTCCTCTCTGTCAGTAAGAGCATACCCTGTAACATACTAGCGTTCCATGAAGCACATCAAAGTTCCATGCTCTTACAGCATCCCGACGATCCCACCATCTATTCTGGTCATGCGCCTTCTACAATAGATGACTCATATCAACTACAGAGCCACGTGCTCCTTAGGCTATGTGCCTTCACCAGGCTCCGCTCCTCTACTAGTCTTCGCGCCTCCACTAGGCCACGTGCCCACTAGGCCACGTGCCCATCTAGGCTACGCGCCCCCAATATGTGAACTACGAATGGCTTGATCCCCTTCTGAGGGGTACGTAGGCAATCCTCACTATAGGATTCAGCTATAAATCCCCAATCCTTCCATGGTTCCACGACTTGGAACCTAGGAGACATCTTCAGAACCAGGAACCATCTACTATACATTATGAAGACCTTGCGGCCTTCATTACAAACCTTGCGGCCCTCATCATAGACCTTGTGGCCCTTGCCACAGATATGTATCCCTTGCCTAATGATCAATATCCCTTGCTAGAACGAAGACCTTGACGACGTATGCTGGCCCATACCCTTATGGCAGTATCCTAAAAGCAGGATCTCTTGGTTCATCATCCACTGAAGCAGGAGAAAGCACTACGACTACTTGTCTCCTTCCTCCTATCATTCCGTAGTCTGAGCACGAATCGCTTGTACCAGAAAATACCCTAACAAGCTTAAGAACTTAGAATTTAGGCGGTAGACTAGCAAGGTAGGACCTAGAACGTCTGGCCGCTTCTCTGATATCACTCAAATTACCCTAAGGAGTGAATTACTCTCATCAAAAGAGGTTCGATTGTAGTACTTAGGGATCGAATCCATAGAGACTCTAGGACTACACAACAGATTGTTTAGTTTTCGAAGTAAAGCTAGACTAATATGGCTTAAAACAGTAGATTAAAAGGTAAGCAAGTTATTGCTTAGTTGAATACTTGTGTTTGTTTTAAGGTTTTAAGGGGTGGCTAGATTTAGGTGTTTCTCAGGTTAATTATGTATTTAGGGTGTTAAGGTTTTTAGTGTTCATAATTCTGGACTCAAACTTAAGAGGTTATCTTCTACTAGATCTCGGGTCATGTACTATCGTACGATAGCCGCGAGAAAGTATCGATCGATACTCGGATGGAGATATCGATCGATTAACCTTTCGCTATATCGGTCGATTAAGCGAGTGCTATATCGATCGATATAGTTTCTAGAGAATCTTAAGGGCGAGTTTGACTTAGTCCTTTAATTCTTACTAAACTGAAACTCTTGTTTAAGCTTAGCAGAAATAAATCTAACTGGTTAGGTTTCAGGTATTTATCAAGTTCTCACTTGGACAAATTAATCCTAAGATCTAGGTTAAGGTTGATCAATTCCTTAGCATAGCATTAAGAACAACTAGAAGAAGAATTATATTTTAAACACCCTAACAGTAGTTCATTCAGTACATAATTTAACCCTGATGAGAAACATAAATCTAACAGTGAGACTACTCAAACATATTCATGAGAGAAAAAATCATGATGGTTTGAATAATACTTTTGAATAGAAATAAAATGAGAAATAATAAATAAGTAAAGCAAAGGGAGTTCAAGATCTTCTCTGTGATTGCAGTTCAGATCTCTCTCTGCAATCCTAAGCTCTCTCAATGGTATGACAAAGTGCTTCTCTCAATTCTTAGATCTTCTCCAAAGGTCTCTAGGCAAGTCTGCCCTAAACTAGTACAAAAAGCCTCTATTATAGCCTAACAGGCGGCTAGGGACTTAAAGTGTAATTAGTAAAACTATTAGAAGCAATTAGGGCTTCCAATTTGTAATTAATGACTCGGGAGACTTCAGTATCGATCGATGTTGAAATGTTTCTATCGATCGATCTTGATCAACTTCTATCGGTCGACGTCCTCAAACTGTATCGGTCGATGGTATAAACGGTGGCTTGGTTAATATCTTCATAAAGTCTCCATTTTAGCTCCATTTCAGCTATTTTACACCAATGAGTACCTGAACCTGAAAAAGCTCTAGAAAGGCACTAAAAGTATTCTTTTGTTTTCAAAAACATATATAAATCATGGTAAAAAGTGGGTAAAATCCATGACCTATCTACTCCCCCAGACTTATCCTTTTGCTTGTCCTCAAGCAAATAACTGAACATTGGTCTAGAAAAGGTTTGAAAAGCGGAAGCTCCTGTGATCTTAAATTTGAAATCATCACCTCTCATTTGTTTCAAACCAAATCATATATCTATCAATCCTAGAAGTACATTATGCCATATCCTAGCTTAGCAACAATTCATCTATCCAACAACTTAGCAATCCTGTTTGTCTTCCCCTCTACTGATTTCATTTTTTTTTTGCATAAAATAAAAGTGCAGGCTTTACCTTGGGAGTATCGATCAAGGAACACATGTACTCAACCCAAGCAAGTTTCTGAACACACAGGTAGTCTTCTCTGATTCCTTTCTTCCTCCTTTTTCTCTCTTCTCTGAACCCTCATAGTTTCAGATTTAAATGAACATTGACAGCCACAGAGGCTATCTTTTTTATTTAGTTGTCTTAGCGACATATATATCTTTCATAATAAGCGAATAGTGGGGTCGCAGGAATCACTCCTACCCCTCGCTTTGATCAATCTTTTAAAGTAGAATAATGGTCGCAGGAATCACTCCTACCCCTCTACTTCTCAAGATATCATATCACATCTTTATACAAATTATTTCTCTCTTTCTTTAGATCGGGTGCTGAAGAGAGAGAAGGAAGGGAATCAGAAACACACAGACTATTACCTTCCAGACTTGCAGGGGGATTCTGATCCCTTGTATACCAAGCCCCAAAACAAGCAATAGAATGTCAGGTTAGGTTGGAAATCAGCTTTGGTTCTTCCAAATAATCATAAAAAGTGTCGTCAAGGTGACAGGTGCTCCACTTTAGCATATATAGTACTTTCTGCAGTCAACAGATCTAAGAATGGTGCTAAAGAGTGGTTATATAGGGAATTTAGATCAAACAAATTCTTGTTTCCTTCTTTTAAAAATTTATTTGAAATTTTTTTTTATAAAACGAGAATGAATGTCATAAAACAAGAAATGTTAGTGGATACCCCCCCCCCCCAGACTTAAACAACACTGTCCCCAGTGTTATTATGTCTAAGAGGAGAGAAAATAAATGTAACAAATTAGTTCATGTTATCAGGATATTTTGTACCTCTCATCGGAGATATCGATCGATACGGTGTTACCGAGATCGATCGATGTGTGGGCAAGTATATCGATCGACAATATAACTGTCGATCGATATGGAGCTCTCTGCGGATTTCTTCAATGGTGTTGTTTTCCATCCAACTCCTCCTCTCTGATTTTTTATATCTCTATGTTAGCTCTGTTAGATAGTCTCAACACACATGAATAGTTAGATAATAAATAATAGCTAGCAGAGTTATAGTAAGGTACGAAAATAAATCCTACAAGTCCGAAATAAGAAAGAAAAACATAGTAGCATAAGATAAGGGATAGAGATGGGCAAGTGGGTCACTCCGCACTGCCTTCGTCGTCGTCCTCCTCCTCGTCGTCCTGACGGTACTGGTGAGATGGTCCCTCGAGCAACTGAAATGCGAAACGCGAGACCAGATATCCTGAAGGGCACGTAGCACTCCTCTCCTGTAAACCCTCTCATCGCTATCCTCCAAGCCTGCGAGGTCTGGGAAGGATGGAAGGCGTGTCGCTGGTGTAGCTCTGGGAGTGTCTGTGCTGCGGGTTCGTGTCGGACGACGATGAGCGGTGGGGTCTCTGATCATGCGCGTGTCAGGCTGGAATCTGAGTCTCTCGTAATCGCTGTTGAAGTCAGTCAACTCACGACGTGGCAAGATGATCCTACGCTCTCCGTCGATAGTCCTGAAGGTCCAGGTGAGCTGTCTGTCGAGCCAAAGGCTGCTGCGTAGGTGTTGGGGTCAAAAACGGTTATCTCGAAATCAACGGCTAAGACTATTTGTCGTACGAAAAATCCTCCGAAGAATGCATACGAACACCCGCAAACCGAAGGAAACAAGCAGACCGCAGCCTGCCCCTAGGCGCCGGGCGCCTAGCACCCGTGCTTGCCTCTAGGCGCCGGGCGCCTAGCGCCCGTGCTTGCCTCTAGGCGCCGGGCGCCTAGCGCCCGTGCTGCCTCTAGGCGCCGGGCGCCTAGCGCCCGTGCTGCCTCTAGGCGCCGGGCGCCTAGGCGCCCGTGCTTGCCTCTAGGCGCCGGGCGCCTAGCGCCCGTGCTTGCCTCTAGGCGCCGGGCGCCTAGCGCCCGTGCTGCCTCTAGGCGCCGGGCGCCTAGCGCCCGAGCTTGCCTCTAGGCGCCGGGCGCCTAGGCGCCCGTGCTTGCCTCTAGGCGCCGGGCGCCTAGCGCCCGTGCTTGCCTCTAGGCGCCGGGCGCCTAGCGCCCGTGCTTGCCTCTAGGCGCCGGGCGCCTAGCGCCCGTGCTTGCCTCTAGGCGCCGGGCGCCTAGCGCCCGTGCTGCCTCTAGGCGCCGGGCGCCTAGCGCCCGTGCTGCCTCTAGGCGCCGGGCGCCTAGGCGCCCGTGCTTGCCTCTAGGCGCCGGGCGCCTAGCGCCCGTGCTTGCCTCTAGGCGCCGGGCGCCTAGCGCCCGTGCTTGCCTCTAGGCGCCGGGCGTCTAGCGCCCGTGCTTGCCTCTAGGCGCCGGGCGCCTAGCGCCCGTGCTTGCCTCTAGGCGCCGGGCGCCTAGCGCCCGTGCTTGCCTCTAGGCGCCGGGCGCCTAGCGCCCGTGCTGCCTCGGGTCCTCGAGCGACAATCTTCCGTGCACGAGTTCCAGGCCCCGACCATCAGTAATCTGCGCCTTGAGTCCTTTCCAAGTCCTTGCGGAATGAAACATTAGGATTCCGCATACAAAGCTCCCGTTCTTACTCTGAATTAGAAACCGTCGATAGCACTTCGGAAACTCGTAAGATATCAACGGAAAGAAAGATCTTAAATCATTCATACGAAACGATGATGGTTATCTAAGACACCACGCATCTCAACTCTGCGAAGGATTGGAGATCTTCCGAAGAAATCGTAAAAACAGCGGAAGTCCTCGAAACGGTCCGAAAGGGGGCCAAACGCGATCGGACGACCCGTTTACGATTATCTAAGATAGGTACGGCGATTAAACGCAACAAAATAAATCCTAAGTTTCCGGAAGGATAAATGTCAAGTTTTCCGAAGATAAACATTAAGGTTGACGAAAATGGAAAAAGCCCGCCTTGCGGCCCAGGAGGAGAATAGACCGTCATAGGAAGGAGTATATAAAGGACCTTAGGGAGACAAAGGAGGGCAGAGCGAAAATCAGCGAGAGAGAGACCAGATCCGAAATCTAGGGTTTTAGAGAAATTCCTGCTAGCTTAGGGAACTTAGGACTTAGGAGGCTAGACTAGCGGAGCAAGACTTAGAACGTCTTGTCTCCTATTTTTCCGTTGTTTCCTCTTCAGCGTATCTCTACTTCCTGTTTTTCGGAAGAATATTGTATTCATCTTATCATCAATTTAATAAACGCCTTAGCGCGACTTTTCCGTATTTTTATCTTTTTATCAATTTCGTTTGGTTGTCGCAGAGAATCCGAGCCTTCAGGGAAAACTAGGTTTACTTAGTTTTCCTCCGATAAAACTTAACTAAAATCGACAGTGCGAATTTCGGTTCCCACAGTTTGGCGCTAGAAGGAGGGGGGGTCGGATTCTCTTACTCAAAAACCTACGATTGATAACGACAGCATGGCCACATCGCCTGTCCGCAACATCGTGTCATTCGGGGACGGAGCAACGGCTAGTCAAGCCAAACCTCACGACAAACTCCTCGTCATCAGACTAACGATCCAGGACATCGACGTAGCAAGAATATTGGTCGACACCGGTTGCTCGACAAATATTATATATAGAAACACTCTCGAGAGAATGGGACTCGACCTAAGCGTTATCACGGACGATCCCAATCCAATAATCGGACTCTCAGGAAACATCACAATGACCCTCGGCTCGGTCGATCTCTCGGTCAGAGCCGGGAGCGTCACAAAGATGGTGGAATTTTTGGTAGTCGACGGCCCTGCAGCGTATAACGCAATCGTCGGGACTCCGTGGTTAAATTCCATGCAAGCAATACCCTCGACTTTCCACCTGTGCCTCAAGTTTCCATCCCTCCTCGGAGTCGAAACAATACAAGGCGATCGTAAGACGCCGCAAGTCTGCTTAGCCGCTGGGTTAAAACGAAAAAACTCCGAGCCCGAAACTAACTCGAAAAAGCAAGCAATCCACGAACCAGCGTCGCAAGACCCTCCAGAAATCATCTGGCAGTCGCGAAAAGCTGAAGCCCTGGAAGGGAAACGTGAGCCCACTTGCGAACCAGTGATTTCGGTCTGCCTCGACGAGACTAATCCAGAACGATGCGTGGAGATTGGCGCCAATCTTCGCGATCCTTTAAAAGCGGAACTCATCGCATGTCTCAAGAAGAACCTAAATACGTTCGCCTGGACTGCGGAAGATATGCCGGGAATCGACATCAACATAACATGTCACGAACTCAACATTGATCCAACTCATAAACCCGTGAAACAAAAGAGGCGAAAGCTAGGTCCTGAACGGGCGACCGCGGTTAATGAGGAAGTCGAAAGACTCCTCAAAGTCGGATCGATAACAGAAGTAAGATATCCCGACTGGCTCGCCAATCCCGTCGTCGTCAAGAAAAAGAACGGGAAATGGCGAGTGTGCGTCGATTTCACTGACCTCAACAAAGCGTGTCCGAAGGACTGTTTTCCGCTCCCGCACATCGACCGTCTAGTCGAAGCAACCGCAGGAAACAAACTCCTATCGTTCATGGATGCGTTCTCCGGATACAATCAGATCATGATGAATCCCGACGATCGCGAAAAGACAGCATTCATTACCGACAGAGGAACCTATTGCTACAAAGTAATGCCTTTCGGCCTAAAGAACGCCGGCGCCACATATCAACGGCTCGTCAATCGAATGTTTGCTGAACAACTCGGAAAAACCATGGAGGTATACATCGACGATATGCTGGTAAAATCTCTCGACGAACACAACCACGTACTCCATCTAGAGGAATGCTTCGAGAGATTAAACCAACACAACATGAAACTGAATCCAGCTAAATGCAGATTCGCCGTAGCATCGGGCGAATTTCTCGGATACCTCGTAACATTCCGCGGAATAGAGGCTAATCCAAAACAAATCAACGCACTGATAGAGATGGCCTCCCCGAGAACCAAGCGGGAAGTTCAAAGGCTGACCGGACGAGTCGCGGCCTTAAACCGGTTCATCTCGCGGTCCACGGATAAGTGCCTCCCTTTCTACGAAACTTTGAAGGGGAACAAAAAGTTCGAGTGGTCAGAGGATTGCGAGAAAGCTTTCCAACAGCTGAAACAATATCTGGCCACACCTCCAATCCTCGCGAAACCCGTAGTCGGAGAACCCTTGTTCCTCTACATCGCAGTGTCCGCGTCAGCAGTCAGTGGTGTTCTGATTCAAGAAGAATTCGGAGAACAGAAGCCAGTCTTTTACATTAGTAAAACGTTGCTGGATGCCGAAACTCGGTATCCGCTAATGGAAAAGTTGGCACTCGCCGTTATAACCTCGGCGAGAAAACTTAGACCGTATTTCCAATCTCATACCATCGTGGTACTTACCACTTTCCCGCTACGGACGGTTCTGCACAGTCCAAGCCAGTCTGGTAGACTCGCGAAGTGGGCAATCGAACTAAGCGAGTACGATATCGAATATCGACCAAAAACCTGCACGAAATCGCAGGTACTCGCGGATTTCCTGGTAGAATTACCCACGGCGGATTTAACTAACAAGGAGCCTGGTTCAACGTGGGATCTCTATGTTGACGGATCCTCATCCAAGCAAGGATCCGGAATCGGGATCCGACTCACTTCACCAACGGGGGAAATCCTCGAGCAATCATTCCGCTTGGATTTTCACGCATCAAACAACGAAGCAGAGTACGAGGCGCTAATTGCTGGCCTACGACTAGCCCACGGGCTGAAGATTCAAAATATTCACGCTTACTGCGATTCTCAGTTAGTCGCAAATCAATTCAGCGGAGAATACGAAGCAAGGGACGAAAGAATGAACGCATATCTGAAGGTCGTCCAAGACTTGGCCAACGATTTTCAGCAATTTGCGCTAACCAGGATTCCCCGCTCGGAAAACGTCCAGGCCGACGCTTTAGCTGCTCTAGCCTCAAGCTCAGATCCGGGGCTTAAAAGAATAATCCCCGTCGAATTCATCGAGCACCCGAGCATCGGACCACCGGTAATCGCCAACCTGATCAGAGCGCAGATCGAAGGCGCCGAAGAAAACGAAGACCAGCCGGAAGACGACGCAGACCAAACAGACTACGGCTGCGACGCTCCCTGGCTAGAACCTATCAGAGCCTACATCGTAGATGGCACCTTACCCGCGGAAAAATGGGCAGCCCGGAAAATCAAAGTCCAGGCAGCACGATACGTAACCGTGGAAGGCGAAATCTACAAATGGCGATTCTCCGGACCTCTCATGACTTGCGCAGAAGGAGAGAAGGCGAGAAAAATTATGGAAGAGATTCATTCCGGATCGTGCGGAAACCACTCCGGCGGAAGATCTCTCGCAACGAAAATAAAACGCCACGGTTTCTATTGGCCCACTATGGTAAAGGATTGCGAGAAGTTCGCTCGGAAATGCGAGAAGTGTCAGCGGCACGCTCCGACAATTCATCAGCCCGCAGAAATCCTCTCCTCTATCTCATCTCCGTATCCATTCATGCGATGGTCAATGGATATCGTCGGACCTCTACACAAATCGAAACAGAAACGTTTCCTACTGGTCCTCACGGACTTCTTTTCGAAATGGGTGGAAGCAGAGTCCTACGCAAGCATCAAGGACGTACAAGTCGAGAATTTCATCTGGAAAAACATCATAACCAGACACGGCATCCCATACGAAATCGTAACGGACAACGGGTCTCAGTTTATTTCCACACGATTCGAGGCGTTCTGCGAGAAATGGAAAATACGACTTAACAAGTCAACTCCCAGATACCCGCAGTGCAACGGACAGGCTGAAACCATAAACAAAACCGTCCTGGACGGACTCAAGAAGCGCTTAGAAGCCAAGAAAGGACGATGGGCGGAAGAACTCGAAGGAGTCCTTTGGTCTCATCGAACCACTCCAAGACGAGCAACGGGGGAAACTCCCTTCGCTCTCGTTTACGGAGCAGAATGCATGATTCTGGCGGAAGTCGAATTCCCCGGCGTACGGGGGAGGTTTCTTCCCGAACGAGAAGACCTGAACAACGCCATGCTACTGGATAATCTTGATCTCGTCAACGAGCGTCGCGACCAAGCCCTCATCCGGATTCAAAATTATCAGCAAGCCGCCGCAAAATACTACAACGCGAACGTACGCCATCGCAGATTCAAAGAAGGTGATCTGGTTTTACGTAAAGTCTTCCAAAACACTGCCGAACGAAACGCAGGAAAACTGGGAGCGAACTGGGAAGGACCATACAAAATCATAAAAGTCGTCCGATCAGGTTCGTATCAAATCGCAAACATGCAAGACGTAAAAATCCCGAGAACTTGGAATGCGATGCATCTCAAGAAATACTACCACTAGAACATAAAACGTGGATAACAGAACTACGAGGTGGCTTGATCCTCGAAAGAGGTACGTAGGCAACCCGCCAACCGGCGGGTTCAGCTATCCCCCCGATTTAAAAGGGGGGGAGTGGGGTGCGTGCACTCGTACACTCCCACAATTTTCGGAAAAAACCTAACTTTCGAAAACTTTCCACAATCAAATCGCTTAACAGCCTCAACAACGGATCCAGTATCCACTAAATACATCATAAACTACCATCCGGAAACGCTCCGCGATTCCTAAAAGTCCATAATCCTTTATGGCATAAGAAAAACAAACTTCAAAGCACTGCGAGACGTCGCTTCGTGCCTGAACATTCGTTTTTTCGAATAAAACCTTCATACGCCTTCTAAACGGCATCATATCGTTGTTGCTGATCACAACAAACGAACTCTAACGTCCTAAACAGACAAGCCACCTAAGGGTAGGCTCTTTTACATCCGACAAGGATCCCATAGCGCGCTATACAAAAACTCCAAATTTGGTTCAGCACTTCGTAAAGGAAGTAGCTCGATTCGTGCCCAGACAAATCATATAAGCCGATACCACTTCGCGGATTTTAAAACGGTACGAATCAGGTTAAAATCACAAACAGGCAAAACGAAAGCCGATTTGTCATCGCACAGCCTTAGTCTGAGAGTAAACCTAGGTCTTGCCCTAAACCCAGCCTTGCTGGTATCCTAACATCTCACAGGCAAAGCGTCAACGACGCGAGATCCCAAAACTTGTCTCTTCACTCGAGTCTGTGCGTTTCCACGAATTTTCGCGTAAGTCGTAAACCGCAGGAAAATCTCGCTTTGTACAAGCAACAGATTCGGTGATCATCAGGGAGGCAGGAATGAGACGACAACTCATATCCTGCCCCTCTAACTTTGACAAACAGAAGTTCTAAACACAAAATATTTCTTAAACGCAAACAGCAAGTTCATTACAATGCCCTAAAAGGGCAGGGATTCAAAGCCACCAACGGCCAGTCCCGAAACCATACATAATGGCCAACCAACGGCCGAAATACAATCAAAATAAAAATCCCTTCAAGGGATTGATCAACCTAGGCGTCCTCCGGAACGCCGCCTTCGTCCGCCGACTCGCCCGAAGCAAGAGCAGCCTCGCCATCGCCCGCACCGACCTCCTCACCGCCTTTGTCCGTGACAAGTCCGGTACCCTGGACCTCTGAGTCCGGAACCAGGGCTGCCGAAGAGGATGGGTCGGTAAGCTCCGTCGTAGTGCAGGCTCCCGTCTCCTCGAAGCGCTGAATCCTCCTCCTGAGACGTCGGACCTCCGAGGACTTGCTCTTCTTCTCCTCCTTCGCCTTGAGCAGAGAACTCACAGTCTTTCCCAAGTCACGTTCGAGATCGCTGATCCTAGCTTCGAGCGTCGATATCTGGGCGGCATGAGTGCTCTCGATCGATTGAAGCACAGCCTCGGTACGCTTCAGGGCCTCTCGCGACGAATCCAGCTCCTGGGACAAACGTGTGACCTCCGATCCGCAATCTCCAAGCATCCCGTCGATCAGCGACACAAACTGATTGCACAAAAGAAACGTGAGAATCGAAAGAGTCAGTGAAAGAAAAGGGGATCTCACGAAAATACCTTAGAGCGGTGGTGCGTTAGCTTTGCCGAAACTTCGCCTTCCTCGCTCTTTGCACACCTTTTCCTCTTCGCTGATCCGGTAGCTCCAGCTCTCGAACGTCCCTTCGATGGCGGAACAGCACTGGATGCGGGAAGTCCTAGAACGATCTCCCTCTTCTTTTCCGGAGGGGGAGGCATGACTTCCGCCGCATCCTCTGAAACCAGTATTGGCGCCAAAGAAGAGCCGTCTGGGCGAGCCTGGACGCCGAGCGCTTGCTCCGGAACAACAGTGTCTCCGGCAGGCGAAGGGATATCGGGTTCAGGGGCCGGAATCGTAGAGGATGGAGCAACAACATTCTCAGGAACCGAAACCGTGGAATCTGGAGCTAAAACAACGTCGGGTCCAGGAGTCGAAACGGGAGAAGCACTAGGACCGGCCACACTGGACTCCATCAAGGCACGGCGTCGCTCCATCTTCTCCTGAAAAGAACTGAACCCCTCGACAAACGTCTGCGTAAGGGCAGGAACCTCTCGCGCCGGCGAGACTTGGTTGGCCTCGCTCATTTCGACGTCGGAATCTTTCTTTTCGTTTAGAGAGGAAGCCATACTTTCTAAGAATTGAGAAGGGGAAGGTGGGTGAGAAATGAGAGGGGGTGGAGTACTACTTATAGGAAATCAAAGGATAGTGGGATTTTTCGGAATAAAATATTCATAGTCGAAGATTTCGATTTTTCAAACATAAGATCTTCCGCGCGCAAAATCGCTCTCGCGTCTTCCACGCTGGGGGGCTAACTGTTGGGGTCAAAAACGGTTATCTCGAAATCAACGGCTAAGACTATTTGTCGTACGAAAAATCCTCCGAAGAATGCATACGAACACCCGCAAACCGAAGGAAACAAGCAGACCGCAGCCTGCCCCTAGGCGCCGGGCGCCTAGCACCCGTGCTTGCCTCTAGGCGCCGGGCGCCTAGCGCCCGTGCTTGCCTCTAGGCGCCGGGCGCCTAGCGCCCGTGCTGCCTCTAGGCGCCGGGCGCCTAGCGCCCGTGCTGCCTCTAGGCGCCGGGCGCCTAGGCGCCCGTGCTTGCCTCTAGGCGCCGGGCGCCTAGCGCCCGTGCTTGCCTCTAGGCGCCGGGCGCCTAGCGCCCGTGCTGCCTCTAGGCGCCGGGCGCCTAGCGCCCGAGCTTGCCTCTAGGCGCCGGGCGCCTAGGCGCCCGTGCTTGCCTCTAGGCGCCGGGCGCCTAGCGCCCGTGCTTGCCTCTAGGCGCCGGGCGCCTAGCGCCCGTGCTTGCCTCTAGGCGCCGGGCGCCTAGCGCCCGTGCTTGCCTCTAGGCGCCGGGCGCCTAGCGCCCGTGCTGCCTCTAGGCGCCGGGCGCCTAGCGCCCGTGCTGCCTCTAGGCGCCGGGCGCCTAGGCGCCCGTGCTTGCCTCTAGGCGCCGGGCGCCTAGCGCCCGTGCTTGCCTCTAGGCGCCGGGCGCCTAGCGCCCGTGCTTGCCTCTAGGCGCCGGGCGTCTAGCGCCCGTGCTTGCCTCTAGGCGCCGGGCGCCTAGCGCCCGTGCTTGCCTCTAGGCGCCGGGCGCCTAGCGCCCGTGCTTGCCTCTAGGCGCCGGGCGCCTAGCGCCCGTGCTGCCTCGGGTCCTCGAGCGACAATCTTCCGTGCACGAGTTCCAGGCCCCGACCATCAGTAATCTGCGCCTTGAGTCCTTTCCAAGTCCTTGCGGAATGAAACATTAGGATTCCGCATACAAAGCTCCCGTTCTTACTCTGAATTAGAAACCGTCGATAGCACTTCGGAAACTCGTAAGATATCAACGGAAAGAAAGATCTTAAATCATTCATACGAAACGATGATGGTTATCTAAGACACCACGCATCTCAACTCTGCGAAGGATTGGAGATCTTCCGAAGAAATCGTAAAAACAGCGGAAGTCCTCGAAACGGTCCGAAAGGGGGCCAAACGCGATCGGACGACCCGTTTACGATTATCTAAGATAGGTACGGCGATTAAACGCAACAAAATAAATCCTAAGTTTCCGGAAGGATAAATGTCAAGTTTTCCGAAGATAAACATTAAGGTCGACGAAAATGGAAAAAGCCCGCCTTGCGGCCCAGGAGGAGAATAGACCGTCATAGGAAGGAGTATATAAAGGACCTTAGGGAGACAAAGGAGGGCAGAGCGAAAATCAGCGAGAGAGAGACCAGATCCGAAATCTAGGGTTTTAGAGAAATTCCTGCTAGCTTAGGGAACTTAGGACTTAGGAGGCTAGACTAGCGGAGCAAGACTTAGAACGTCTTGTCTCCTATTTTTCCGTTGTTTCCTCTTCAGCGTATCTCTACTTCCTGTTTTTCGGAAGAATATTGTATTCATCTTATCATCAATTTAATAAACGCCTTAGCGCGACTTTTCCGTATTTTTATCTTTTTATCAATTTCGTTTGGTTGTCGCAGAGAATCCGAGCCTTCAGGGAAAACTAGGTTTACTTAGTTTTCCTCCGATAAAACTTAACTAAAATCGACAGTGCGAATTTCGGTTCCCACAGTAGGTGAGCTGCGTCCAAGTAAGCGCGAGACGTGATAGCGCTGCCCTCGTCCAAACGAATCTGGAGGTACTGGAAGATCGGTGTAAGGAGGCTCCCTATCCGCTCCTGCTTCCGCGTGGTTCCAGTGAAAGGCTTGATCTTCAAACCCACGAGGTGCTCAGCAAATACAGCTCCAAGGTTTGGTGGTGTCAGGTCATGATCAGGACACAAAGGTCAGGTTGACCACTCCGTCAAGCGCGTGGTAGAGGAGTGTAAGTTCGTGAATCCTTACCTTGTTCGGTTCCATCTTGCAAAGCAAAGTGGAGGCAAGAATCTGCATGAAGTAGCGCAGAGTAGGGTGACGGATCTCAGTCTGAATGGCCGTGGTCGAGCTCCAAGGACTGGTACCAAAGAGTTCCCAGAACTCCTTCACGCGTGGGAAGGATGAGAAGCTGCTGTGTGTGGCCGTAGAATTCTGGAAACCGTAGATTTCGCAGAGCTGAGAGACTGTGATGTAGTACCTGATGCCTCGAGCGAAGAAGGAGAGAACGCCATCACAAGCCACACTGTTGGGGTGGTTGTTATACTCGAAACGGACTGTAGCCATGAACTGCCTGACGAGAGAGGGGTATAGGTTGTAGGGTTGGGAGGCCATGGTCCCAAGACCGAGCTGAGCGAGCATGTCTCTAAGGTCACGCCTGATCCCGAGGGTCCGGACAATGTCAGGATCAATGAAACGTGTAGGGGCGATCTCTACATTCAGCCAAGCATTGTAGAGCAGGCTGTCATAGTCGTCCCAGTCGTCAGACACTGTGCGGTGCAGGCATGCGTTGCTCTTGGCAACTGTTGCCGGATCCTCGAAAACTCTGCGGATTTGGACAGGTTGTCCATCTGCAATGGGCCAAGGAGCGCGCTCGTTACCTCGTGGTGCTGAGGTGGAAGTAGATGGGCGTGAGCTGGTGGTGTCTCTAGGGTCGAGACGACGCTTGGTTCTCCTCTCTTGATGTTCGTCTGGAGAGCTCATCTGCAATTATTATGAAAAATAGGTCATTAGCATTCGTAATATAAGCTCATATCGAACGATAGATACTAATGTATATCGATCGATATTGGATCTCCGTATCTCTCATATCGGATTCATATCGATCGACAGGATGAAATATATCGACCGATATCTGGTTCTGAAACCTGTAAAAATCACAGCAAACCAAATCGCAAAATAGCAGTGTAAATCCTAGTTCTAATACTCATAAACCTCAATGCTATCAATCCAAGCAACTTCAGTCAAAGAAAAACAAATGTTTCAACCGGTTTTCAAGTCAAGGTTGTTTGGGAACCTAGGGTTCATAAAATCTAGAAATTCAAGGGAATATACCTTGAAGGATTGTGAAATAGAGATCGAACCGAGAAGAAGGATGAAATTCGAGTTGATTGAGGCAAAAAACGAAGTGATTTCGTGTAGGATCGAGAGAGAAAAAGGGTTTTGAAGTTTTCGGGTTGTTTTGCAATTTATGAGGAGGAGACGGCGCGTATCGAGTTAAAAACGGGGTTCGCCCTCGATATATCCCTATCGATCGATAAGGGTATCCCTATATCGATCGATATAATCCCAATTTGGCTACAATGTTATTCTAATTTTGCTGAATTTATTTTAACTAAGAACTAAAAAGCTAAATGATTCTATTGAAATATGAAAATTATAAATCTAATCAGTGGGTTGCCTCCCACTCAGCGCTTAGTTAAAGTCAGTAGCTTGACTTTCATTATATGAAACTCTAATCTGAGTTAGGTATACCCAACTCTAAAGGGTGCTCATTTGGGGGTTTAACCCAATAGTGTTTCACTCGTTGGCCGTTTACCGTAAATTCCTCTCCTTTGCCATTAGTAAGAGTGATAGCACCACTTGGGTGGACCTTAGTTACGGTGAAAGGGCCTGACCAGCGAGAACGGAGCTTTCCGGGAAATAATGTCAAACGAGAATTGTATAAGAGAACTTGATCATTTGTGGCAAAATGCCTAGAGACGATTCTTTTGTCATGGTAAGCTTTTGTTCTTTCCTTATACAATTTGGAGTTCTCGTAAGCCATATGTCTTATTTCGTCCAGTTCGTTAAGTTGGATGAGTCTTCTTTCAGCAGCCGGCTTAATGTCAAAATTTAGAAGTTTGGTTGCCCAGACGGCTTTATGCTCTAACTCGACTGGTAAGTGACATGCTTTACCATAGAGTAGGTGAAATGGAGTGGTTCCAAGTGGAGTTTTGAATGCAGTCCGATAAGCCCATAGTGCATTGTCCAATTTCTTAGACCAATCTTGTCTCGTAGCTCCGATAGTTTTTTCTAAAATCAGTTTGATTTGTCTGTTGGAAACTTCCACATGTCCACTGGTTTGTGGATGGTAAGGTGTCGCTACCCGATGGTGTACTCCGTTCTTTTTGAGTAAGTTCTCGAAGACTTTGTTGATAAAATGAGTTCCACCATCGCTTATGACTATCTGAGGTACTCCAAATCTTGGGAAAATGATGCTCTTGAAAAGTTTAACGACTACAGATGCATCGTTCGTTGGTGAAGCGATTGCTTCTACCCATTTCGAAACATAGTCAACAGCAACCAAGATATATTTGTTTCCGAAGGAAGACGGGAAGGGTCCCATAAAGTCAATTCCCCAGCAGTCAAAAACTTCTATTTCAAGAATGAATTTTTGTTCCATCTCATGTCTTTTGCTGATTTTACCCAGACGTTGACATCTATCACATTGAACAAGTAGGAATGAACATCGCGGAACATTGTTGGCCACCAAAATCCTGCTTGGGTAATTTTGGAAACTGTTTTAAAGGTTGCAAAATGTCCGGCGTATTCGGATCCGTGGCAGTGATAAATGATGTTTGGAATTTCAGTTTCAGCGATGCAGCGCCTAAATATGCCGTCGGCACATTGTTTATATAGGTAAGGTTCATCCCAATGGTATCTCCTTACTTCTCTGAAAAATTTCTTTCTGTCGTATCGCTTCTGATCCTCTGGTTCGACATTGGCTGCTAGATATTTGACTATGTCAGCGTACCAGGGTCTATCGCAGGATTGTTTATCCACGGCTTGTGTTTCGTGCAACAAATCCCCAACCTTAGGGATAGTGTGCGTGTCGAAAATCACGTTATGTGCCACGGTAACAGTGGTGTCTATCGTGATCGTAATAGAAACGTTCCGCAAATCGACATCGTGTGACCTATCGATCGATATTGCATCAGTGGTATCGATCGATTCCTCGATATCTTCGTCGATCGACATAGCATCATAAGTATCGATCGATGCGTTGTCGTCGCCATCGATCGACATGGGATCGCTAAAGTCGAACGTATTGAGATCGTCGGCTAAGGGATTTTCGGATAAGAGTCCTATATGACCGACGAATGAAGAGTCCGTGTAGTACACATTTTCGTCTGGAAGAGAGTCATTAATAGGTACATCGTCATCCACGCGTATCCGAGAAAGATGGTCTGCGACACTATTATCTACTCCTCTCTTATCTTTGATTTCCATATCGAATTCTTGGAGGAGTAGTATCCAACGGATAAGGCGTGGTTTCGCGTCTTTCTTTTGCATAAGATATCTAATAGCTGCATGATCAGTGTGAACAATGACTTTGGAACCCACTAGATAGTTACAGAACTTCTCGAAAGCATACACAACTGCAAGTAGTTCCTTTTCAGTTGTGCCGTAATTTCTCTGAGCTTCGTCTAGTGTCCGGCTAGCATAATAAATGACATGCAGCTTATTGTCTTTACGTTGCCCTAGAACTGCGCCGACAGCGAAGTCGCTCGCATCGCACATTACTTCGAATGGAAGACTCCAATCTGGTGCTTGTACGACAGGGGCGGTTATGAGGGCTTCTTTGATCTTTTCAAAGGCTTTTTGACATTCTGGTGTAAAGTCAAATTTAATATCTTTGCAAAGGAGGGTGGTCAGAGGTCTGGCCATCTTACTGAAATGCTCAATAAATCTCCTATAAAAACCAGCATGACCCAGGAAGCTCCTGATGTCTTTAATATTGGTTGGTGGTGGAAGACTAGTCATTACCTCAATCTTTTCTCTGTCCACTTCAATTCCAGCTGCGGATACTCTGTGTCCGAGTACGATTCTGTCGTTAACCATGAAATGACATTTTTCCCAATTAAGGACTGGATTATTTTCTTCGCATCTTTCTAATACCTTACATAGGTTATCGAGGCAATCATCGAAACACGATCCATATACTGAGAAGTCATCCATAAATACTTCCATGAAGTCTTCAATCAGATCAGTAAAAATTGACATCATGCAATGTTGGAAAGTGGCTGGTGCGTTACATAAACCAAATGGCATTCTCCTATATGCAAAAGTTCCATAGGGGCATGTAAATGTCGTCTTTTCTTGGTCATCTGGATGTATGGAAATTAGGAAGAATCCAGAGTATCCATCAAGAAAACAATAGTATTGATGATTTGCTAGTCTTTCCATCATTTGATCAATGAAAGGAAGAGGAAAATGATCTTTCCGGGTTGCGAAATTTAATTTCCTGTAATCAATACACATGCGGTCTCCAGTGACGGTACGTGTTGGAATTAGTTCATCTTTTTCGTTTTTAACCACTGTGATACCTCCCTTCTTTGGTACTACATGCACTGGGCTTACCCAATTACTATCGGAAATTGGATAAATTATTCCTGCGTCAAGCAATTTGATAATTTTCTTTTTCACGACTTCTTTGAGGTTCGGGTTGAGTCGTCTTTGGTGCTCTATGGATGATTTGGATTCGTCTTCCAAATGAATCCGATGCATACAAAGATCTGGTGAGATCCATGGTATGTCATCCAAGGAGTATCCAAGGGCTTTCCTATGCTTTCGCAGTTTATTCAGCAGTAGCGCAAGTTCCGCATTTGTGAGGTTTGCGTTAACTATGACTGGATAGTCATTTTCTTTTAGAAAAGCGTATTTGAGGCCAGCGGGTAAAGGTTTAAGCTCTACCTTTGGTGCTTTTTCTTTCGAGAGGTCACCTAGTGATGACGTTTGTCGATCGATATCAAGATTTATATATCGGGCGATATTGATTTTCGAATCATCATCATTGGTTTTACAATCAGTCGATTCCGGACTAGAGTCCATGAGATGATCATAATCGTCCCCTCTGTTATCTATGCTGAAAATTTCATTTTGGACAGCTAGAAGCTCATTTTCTGGATGATCGTCTGAAAATGATTCTTCCAGGAGGTCTTGAGTTAAATCCTCAATTTCGTCCACATATGAGGATGGTTTGTCAATTAGGGGAAGTGTGGCGATTTTTTCCATGTCAAATGTCATGTGGATATCTCCTATTTTGAGATTGATTCGTCCCCCTTTTACATCAATAATGGCATTCGCAGTCGCAAGGAATGGCCTACCTAGTAGTATTGGATCTCTTGGTTCGTTCTTATAATGGAGAACGACAAAATCTGTTGGCACGGATAATCCGTTTATTTCTACAGGTACGTCTTCAAGTACTCCTTCCGGGATTCGAACAGAGCGATCCGCAAGAAGTAATTGGATGTTGGCTGGTGTAAATTCAGTGTAACCAAGAAATGTTGCAACTGAGTGCGGCATTAAATTTACACTAGAGCCTAGATCGCAGAGTGCTCTTGGGAAGAGCTGATCTCTAATTGTGCAACGAAGGACAAAACTTCCGGGGTCGGGTACTTTTTCAGGAGTTTCGCTCTGTATAATGGCGCTAACTTCCTCAGAGACCATCATTGTACTACGCTTGCTTGCTGAAAAGTTCTTTGTTGTCAGTCCCTTGAAGAACTGATTTATCGCATGCGAAAGTATGATGGCGTCTTTGAGTGGTATTTTTATCTCAACGTCAAATTTCGTCGACAGAGTTCCTGTTCTCTGTTGCGTTTGTTGTTAGTTTTGGGAGGGAAAGGAGGTTTTGTGCTGTATACCCGTTCTATGGTTGGCTCAGCGGGCTTCGACTTTTCTCCTGAACTAGTGGGTATCTGTCGATCGATTCTAGTTGTTGCAGATCGATTGATATCAATTGGTTCCGCTACACTCTCTTCATCCTCATCGATGTTGATCACCTCTGTCTCAGTTTCTTGCTTATTTGCTTTCATTTCTTTATGCTGGGTGATCCGTTTTTTGGGTAAGAGAGGAGAACGGGGTTTGGGGTGGGTTTGGGAGTTTCTGTTCCATGATTCGCAGAGGTCTTGTTTGGTGCAGAGTTTGGAGTTAGTTGTTTCCCGCTTCTCAGTACTGCAGCAGTTACCTGGCGTCTCGGGTTTGTATCAGTCATTCCCGGGAGACATCTGACTTCCCTTTTTATGGATATGGCATGATCGGCTGTATTACCCTCTAGATTCCTAACTTGAGCAGTCAAGATTTCAATTCTCCTTGACATGGTATCGATAATGCGATTTAATCTGAAATTTAGGTTGTTGCTCAGTTTCTAAGGTCCTGTAGAAGCGTGATCCAACTTAGCTCTATCTCTCCCTTGGTAAAGTCTGATTAGGGTGTCATAGTCATGGTCAAAATTATCTATGTTTAAGACGCTCTCTTGTTGGGGTTCCTGTCCAAGGAATGTTTGTTCGATGGATTGGATGTTCTCAGAAGTTTGGGTTGTTATGGGCTTTTCCTTCATTAGGGAATGAAGTGAGTCCAAGGATCGCTTTATTTCTTGCATTTGAAGGTCATTCTTGGCTCTAGCATCTCTTTCTTTGTCTTTATTTTCATAAGATTTTCCCATTGCTATGTTTTCAATCAGATGCTTAGCATCTTCGAAGTTCCTGGAACTAAAGCTCCCGTTACTTGCATTATCAAGCGTGATTTGGTAATCCAATTCGAGGCCTCCGTAAAAAAATTTAAGGAGTTCTGGTTCTGAATACCAGTGGTGGGTACAATCTCGCTGATAATGCTTAAATCTTGACCAAGCATTCCTAAATGATTCTCGTGGTTCTTGAAAGAAAGTTGAAAGCTTTCGTCTCGTGTCCCAGTATCGAGTCTCATCGAAGAAGTGGTTTATGAATGCATTCCGGATCTCTTTCCAGCAGGTTAAGGAGCCTGCTGGCAACTAATTTAACCAACTCTTAGCCTCTCTCCCTAAAGAGAAAGGAAAGAGTCTAACGCGATCGTTGTCACCGAGTTCTAGATCTTCTAGGTAATCGATGTGATCATGAGGGTGTTCTGAGGTAGATCCTCGGAATGGGTTTGCTTGCACCAGATGGATGTATTCAAAATGAACTGTTGATTTGTTTTTGTCATCATCTGGTAGCTTAATGGCTGACCTATTGGAATAGGTCTTAATGGGGTCTGAGTAGTCTTGCAACTTATCATTGTCTTTGATTGAAGACGGGGGAGGAACAGGGATTGCAGTCCCCTGTTCGTTTATTAATTCGCTTGATTGGTTGCGTGATTTACGTAAAGGTTCGGTTTGGACTACTTCATCGCGATTAAGATTGGTAAGTGGGGACTTACCTGCTTCCGGCTGGTTGGTATCGATCGATGTCGATCGGTCTGTGTCGATCGATTTCTCGCTCGACATATCGCTCGATGTACGTGGTTCGTTATCGATCGATGCTACGCCGAAATCTGTCTTTTCCATCTTGAGTTCTCTGCGAATAACAGAGAGAAGGAAAAGTAATTAAGTAGCACGAAAAGAGGGTCTAGACTATATTCTAAACTAAATCTGATGGTAATGGAAAAAGAGTCCCCGGCAACGGCGCCAAATTTGATATCACTCAAATTACCCTAAGGAGTGAATTACTCTCATCAAAAGAGGTTCGATTGTAGTACTTAGGGATTGAATCCACAGAGACTCTAGGACTACACAACAGATTGTTTAGTTTTCGAAGTAAAGCTAGACTAATATGGCTTAAAATAGTAGATTAAAAGGTAAGCAAGTTATTGCTTAGTTGAATACTTGTGTTTGTTTTAAGGTTTTAAGGGGTGGCTAGATTTAGGTGTTTCTCAGGTTAATTATGTATTTAGGGTGTTAAGGTTTTTAGTGTTCATAATTCTGGACTCAAACTTAAGAGGTTATCTTCTACTAGATCTCGGGTCATGTACTATCGTACGATAGCCGCGAGAAAGTATCGATCGATACTCGGATGGAGATATCGATCTATTAACCTTTCGCTATATCGGTCGATTAAGCGAGTGTTATATCGATCGATATAGTTTCTAGAGAATCTTAAGGGCGAGTTTGACTTAGTCCTTTAATTCTTACTAAACTGAAACTCTCGTTTAAGCTTAGCATAAATAAATCTAACTAGTTAGGTTTCAGGTATTTATCAAGTTCTCACTTGGACAAATTAATCCTAAGATCTAGGTTAAGGTTGATCAATTCCTTAGCATAGCATTAAGAACAACTAGAAGAAGAATTATATTTTAAACACCCTAACAATAGTTCATTCGGTACATAATTTAACCCTGATGAGAAACCTAAATCTAACAGTGAGACTACTCAAACATATTCATGGGAGACAAAATCATGATGGTTTGAATAATACTTTTGAATAGAAATAAAATGAGAAATAATAAATAAGTAAAGCAAAGGGAGTTCAAGATCTTCTCTGTGATCGCAGTTCAGATCTCTCTCTGCAATCCTAAGCTCTCTCAATGGTATGACAAAGTGCTTCTCTCAATTCTTAGATCTTCTCCAAAGGTCTCTAGGCAAGTCTGCCCTAAACTAGTACAAAAAGCCTCTATTATAGCCTAACAGGCGGCCAGGGACTTAAAGTGTAATTAGTAAAACTATTAGAAGCAATTAGGGCTTCCAATTTGTAATTAATGACTCGGGAGACTTCAGTATCGATCGATGTTGAAATGTTTCTATCGATCAATCTTGATCAACTTCTATCGGTCGACGTCCTCAAATTGTATCGGTCGATGGTATAAACGGTGGCTTGGTTAATATCTTCATAAAGTCTCCATTTTAGCTCCATTTCAGCTATTTTACACCAATGAGTACCTGAACCTGAAAAAGCTCTAGAAAGGCACTAAAAGTATTCTTTTGTTTTCAAAAACATATAAAAATCATGGTAAAAAGTGGGTAAAATCCATGACCTATCACTCTCGTTCTATTTTCATCTTGTCCGCAGACTCTTGTTTCTCTCGGAAGGATCTAACAATCCTTTTACTTAGAGTTCCGCACATAGAAACCCTAGGCATTATTCTCGACATGCACGTTTCTATGACTAACGCTCGTACTAGACGAACTCTACCAGGCAGTTCGATCTCTTGTTCAAACCCTTCCAACTGAACTACGTCCTACTTGATCCTCGAAAGGGGTACGTAGGCAGCCTTCCTTAAGGTCCAGTCTCAAATCTTAATAAAACCTTTCCGCATTTATTTGATCACTTTTCATTGGTTGTCGCAGAGAATCCGGACCTTCAGGGAAAGTTAGGTTTACTTAGCTTTCCTTCGATTTACTTAATTAAAATCGACAGTGCGAATTTCGGTTCCCACATCCCAGCTGAAACCGGTATCAGGAAGGAATCACGAGGTGAATACTTTACCAGTAATGCTGGAGGGGTCGGAGGAGTTTGTCTAAGAGCCAGCACGTATACAAAATACTTGTTACGATGCTGAAGGTCATCTTAAGGCTTTGGTGCATTGGAAGGGCTTGCCTGACCATGAGAAGACATGGCTTTGGGTGAAAGATATTGCTAGAGAGTTTCCTCACTTCAATCTTGAGGACAAGCTCTCTCTTACCGAGGTGGGGAGGGGGTAATGATAGGAGCTGGAGAGTGTACTACCGTAAAAGGAAAGGAGACGTGAAGAGATGTGCACGTGAGATGAACATGGCACATGTTTATCAGTTCGAAGACTGATGCATATCACGTGAGTGTGAAGTCAACTCCAACGGATTCTGTTATGACGGTTTTGGACGTTATTGTTGAGAGTTGAGTATAAATGTAAAAGGAGAGTTTTTTTGTAAGTTGGTTTTTGACAAATTGCAAAACTTGGGCTCTGAAGCAAAAATTTAGAGAAATTGGCTTAGCACTTGTATTGAATGTTAAGAGGGAAATATACATAGTTTTACACTATTGAGTACTGTTGTTCTCTATCATCAAGCCCAAGCGTTTAGCCTCCAAAAGCGACGAAACACCATTGAAAGCTCTTCAACTGTGAATCATCGTCACACCTTTGTTTTTCCTAACAATCCATCCCATATCAACCACACTCGTCTTTTGAACCCAAGAGATACCAATATTGCACTTCAATCTCCCTCGCTCTGGAGCCTTCCATACCTTACCATCATTAGGGCTTCGATTCCTCCCTTCCATACATTCGATTTTTTTCTTTTTATACATACAAGTCAAATGTTTAATTTTAAAAAAGTCAATTTTCATTATAATCTATCTATACAGAAGTTAGACTTATTTCATATTTGAGTTTTTGTTTTCATTTGAACTGTCAATTAGAAGAGCATGATTTTAATAGACCTATTATTTATTTTCATAATAATAACACTTAAGAGCTTCGTTAATTAACCATGTACTATAGTCAACGACCAAAAAAATCAATTTTTATAATCTTCAACGTATGCGATTTTCCGGTATATATATTTTAAATAATATCACTTTCATTTTATAATATCAAATTTAATATGATTATAAAAAAAATTATAAATCATATTTAGTCATGAATAATATTCATCATTGAAATAACTATAAAACCAATTATTTTCATTAGTGCTGCATATTTTTGAATCCGATCAACATATTATTATATGATTAGTTTATTAAACCTACTAGACTGAGTTCATATGCAGTCCATTAATCCAATTTTAAATATAGTATATCAATAGCAAATCTGTAGTATAGGTATGTTGTGATCGAACCTGTGGCGGATCCAGAGATTTGTTTTACGTGGGTTAAAATTGGTATTTGAAAGGAAAAAATGAATAAAATGTGTCATTGGAAGATTTCTAATCCAGTTTAGGAGTGTCATAAGGAGTATTTTAGCACCAGAGCAAGTAGTTTTGATTTTCTTAACAATAAAATAATATTTATAGAGATTTAAGGGGTGTTACTTTACACTTCATCTTCCTCTGTGCGTCCACCTCTGGTTATGACGTTATATTCTTAACTCAAAAAAATTTAAACAAAATTCTTTATTTTTTAATTTTTTTTTGGTGTCAAACAAAATTTTTTATTATTGATATATATTTCTTCTTAACAACTCCATAAAAATATTTTCATTACTGATTTTGTTAAACATTGGTTATTTATCTAATCAACTGCAGACAACTACTATTAGATACAAAAAGTTAAAATATAGGATTCACTAATATAATAAACAGTTTTACAGATAAACACGAACTTTAATTTATATATTTTCTGTTCAAAATTTAATTTTAGGGGCGTCATAAGGATCTTTACC
The DNA here is from genome assembly GCA_026261945.1 of Hirschfeldia incana. NCBI lineage: Eukaryota > Viridiplantae > Streptophyta > Magnoliopsida > Brassicales > Brassicaceae > Hirschfeldia > Hirschfeldia incana. Next base: position 2,045,392 of record JABCMI010000014.1, on the reverse strand, counting down.
AGCAGAACTAATAGTTTTCATTGTTTTAACAATCCAACTAGATCATGACCCGCCCGGTCGGGCGGGTTTTCATTCTTTTGCAAACGCATGTTATGTTTTTTTATTGTAACGGATTTTGCTATAAAACTTGTTTTTTGATTTTTTTTCTTTGTACATTATGAAGTTAATTTTTAAAAAACAATTATTACATAATTGCTCCTAATTGTGGTAATATTTCAACAATAATTTAGTGATATTTATTGTAAGTCTTCTGTATTTTAAAAAATTCATTAAATAAAAAATACAACCTAATTGTAAGTCTTCTGCATTTGAAACTCTTATGTATTTTCTTTCCAAACCTACACTAATATTATGGTTTATACAGGTACGAATAGCTCTGGGCATATTATCTGAAACCCGAAAATCGAAACAAAAAACCAGAACCAAAACCGGACCGAAAATTATGAAAACCCAAACGGTTCCTATATTTCTAAACCCGAAAAACCGAAACCGAATTGGGACCGAACCGAAAACCGAATGGGTACCCAAATATTTTGAATATAAAAATAATTATTTTTAATTTTAATATATAAAATATAATTTATAAATAAAAGATGTCTATAAATCCTAACTATCCAAATAACCCGAATATTTTTCGGACTTTTCGGGTTTTCTCGGGTTTTCGTTCTTTTTTGGTTTTTTTGAGCTTTAAATCCGAACCAAATCTGAATTATTTGTAATACTGTTCCACTTCGGGTAATATAAAAATAGAAACCCAACCCGAACCCGATATTATCCAAACCGAACTGATCCGAAAACTGTCCGGTTCCTAAAAGGTTCCTAAACATCTCAACCCGAATAACCCGAAAATCGAATAAACAGACCCGAACCGAAAACCCGAATGCCCAGGGATAGGTACGAAAGTGTAGAGTTTGTGGTACAATGAATATAGATGGCAGTGTAGAGTTTGGCAATTCTATAGTATTGAAAAAGCATTGGTTAAAAATATTGATAGTATAGAATTATTAATTCGATAGAAGTCTTGATGTAGGTTAACAAATTGTCTGCAACCAATTGACATAAATGAAGAATATATAATATAGTTTGTTTGGTAACGGAAGTATAGTCAATTTTTGTAGATTGGTATATCGGTGATGTCAAAAAGTAAAGACTAATAAATCGGTTGAATGATATAATGATTATGAAAAGACATTCGAAACGTATTAAAGTGTTGTATATATGAAACACGAAAGATAATGATTATGGTTATTAGCAAACATTATTTGTAATACATTTTATTCTTTTACTTAATCGTCTATGGTTATTTTCAATATATCTATTGATTTTTTTGCTAAGTGAAGTTGGGAAGTAATTAGGGATGTCGACTTAGTGAATGAGAATTATATAGTTAGGTCATACGGTTGACATAGTGAATGACAATTATATATATAGGTCGTATGAGTAATCCACATTTTAGCGTTATTCGACTATAGAAAGATACCATATGCTTATAATGGGTTGTTTTTACAATAGTGTAATATTTATTTAGTGGAGTTGCAATATTTATTTAGTTAACGTGCCTATATTGTCTCGAACAATCTATATTACAACACTACATATTTTTTTTAAATCTTTGCATAAATATAGGATAATTATATGCTGGTTTAAAAATATGTATAATAAATAATGTCATGGTATAGATTAATAATGGGTAGTATCCTTTATTTATATTTGAGATAGATTAGGTCCACCTTTAAAATCCACCTAGAGAATGTTGCAATGTTTCTGTTTTAATAAGATAGATAATATTTATAGAGATTTAAGGGGTGTCACCTCACACTCCATCTTTCTCTGTGGGTCCACCTCTGGTTGGGACGTTATATTCTTAACTCAAAAAAAAATCTAACCAAACTTCTTTATTATTGATATATATTTTTTCTTAAAAATTCCATAAAATATTTTCATTACTGATTTTGGTAAAAAAATGTTATTTATCTAATCAACTGAAGAAAACAACTATTAGATACAAAAATTAAAATATAGGATTCACTAAAATATACATATAAATCAATAACTTTATTTTATATTTTTCTGTTCAAAATTTAATTTTATATATGTTTCCAGTCTTTTGCACAATATATATATATATGTTTCCAGTCTTATCATGGAAACGCAGATATAAATAGTTTTCTCATTCATCAATCTTTTGATATCTTTTATGCATAATAAAAAAATATTTCTTTTAGGTAATCAACTGTTTGATACATTTTTGTTAGTTTGGAAAATATATCATATGATTTAAACTAAGTTTTTTCATACCAGTGGACTTTTTTTAGGATCTTTGAAGTTTTGTAACTGCCACCTTCTCCATACAGCCAAGGTTGATCTCATATGCTTTGCTTGTTGGAAATAATTAAGTAATTAGATCAACTGATTAATTTATAGTATCAGCACCTATGCCTCTGCTGATGTTTTTTTACTATCTATATTTATTTTTAAAAGTGTTCCACTAAATAATCAGTTATGATTTTAATTCTTTTAACCAAAAGAGTTTCACCATAGATCTTCCATGACTATAACTCATGCACATTCAACATCTTATACACAAAAAAACAAATGAAAATTGGAAAGTGTTCTATAAAACTTATATTGTTTGATTCAACACCAGCAACTGTTGAGTTTTGAAGGAAAACAACTCGAAGACAGCTGCATTGTCTCTAATTACAATATTATGAAGGAATCCACATTTCATTTGCTTCTCCATGTACGTGGCGGTGTCAAAAATATGAATCTGATTACTGAGTGATACCACTCAAAATACCCTAAGGAGTGAATTACTTTCATCAAAAAGGATTCAATTGTAGTACTTAAGGGTTCAAATCCACAAGGAGCTATGAAACCGATTAAATCTAGTCAAGTTATTAATTCTAAAGGTTTGTTTGTTTGTGGTTTTAAAGTAAATGGCAATCCTAATGAGCAAGTCTATTGCTCGACTAACAAGATGATTGGGGGTGTAACTTATTGGAAATGTATTAGACATCGGGTTGTTATTCAGGTGCTGGATATTATAGATCCTATGGATGCGAACAGTTGCATGCATGATATATTAGAGCTCAATCGCTTAACACAGTGATCATGCGATAGAAGTATTTCACTAGTTAACTCTCGTCTTTTGAACACAAGAAAGTGTCGATCGATGATCCAATAGGGATATCGATCGATACACCTTTCACTATATCGATCGATTGTCGATGGACAGTATCAATCGATACTCTTCTAGACAAGCCTAGGTGCGAGTTGATATTGCTCACTATTTTCCTAGATCAGCTCTCGCCTTACTCTAGTAATCCTAGCAAGGTAGATTAGATGTTCAGGGTTGGAGGCTCAAGGATGTTTGACACATGAAAATTCCTAGATTCATGTTCTAGTTAGCAAGGCTAAAACAAGCATTATAAACAACCTATCAATTAATATCACAACTTAGCAGATCTATAGTTTGGGGCTAATCCCTCTAACTTATTTGAACCCTGGATCTAACAAGTGAACTATTCAGACATAGCTAAGCAATTTATAACACAATTGAATGAATCAAACTGCATAGATAGAAGTAGAAAACGATGGAGTTCCAATCACAAATCTCTCTATAATCTTCTCTCCTCTCTCTTTGAAAGTAAGAAAACAAAATGTAACCAAAAGCTCTTTCTGCCGTAAAACACTTTGGCAGTATATATCTATTAGGTTAAAAACTCGCCAGGGGTAATCTCATAATTTGGTGAAGCCTTGGGTTTAGCGTTGGCTGGATCTGAAATCATACATCTTGCGTCTTGAAATCGATCGATGGTACAGTGTGTACATCCTCCGATATTAATCTTCACTCGTCAAGGCGTCTCTTCCACATCGATCAACGGCACTAGATGTGCATTGCTCGTTGTCTTCCTCTTCGTATCGACCTCTACTAGCCAGCTCTGATGAAATATGTCTTGAGTTCCTAAATGCTCCATAATCATCACTTTACTCCAAGAAACTCATGATCCTGAAAACATACCTAACAAAGTATAATATATAATATATAGGTAGTAATATATATATACCATGGATGAAAACGGGTCAAGTCCAAGGTAAATCAAATCCCTCAGAATTATCATTTTGCTTGTCCTCAAGCAAAACCAACGGACAGTATCTCTAAAAGAGGTTTGAAAACAGTAGGAACTCACAGATTTTAAAACATAGAAGTCTTCACCTCTACAATTTCGCAAACCACATCTAAAAGTCCTAATCACAAAAAGCACATTATGCAATATCATAGCTTAACAACCAAATTCATCTACTCAACAACTTAGCATATCTTGTCTGGCATTCCCCTCTACAAACCTCATTTCTTAACATAAATTCAACACCTATGACTTGGCTGATGTTTTCTACTCTCTATATTTATTTTCAAAAGTGTTTTCACTCAATAATCAATTATGATTTGCTACAATATATATTCATTTTCAAAAACGAACATGAATATCCTAAATATCACTCAATAATCATTTTCTCCATTCTCTTGTGTTTTTTGAGTAAATCTTTCTATATAAACATGACAAATTTTGAATCATCCATGGTTTTAAGTATTACCATGTTGATTTGTGAGTATACACCCATTTTGAATATATAGGCTAGATTGGTTAGAGTGATTGAGTGAAAATCTAAGGAGCTTAGTGTTAAATCTTGCATGTTTTAGGCTTATCTATTGTTAATAATCCTAGTTATGATTGATCACTACAAGAAAACATCACATTAGTAACTTCCTCTGCAACTACAACGGATAGTTGCAAAAACATCGGACTTATTGTTAACGTTTATGCAACTGTTTTGTCACTAGAATAAACACATTATAAATAAGTTTCATTGGTGTTGTTATATTTATGTTGCTTTATTGTAACACATTTGATACGCATTTGGAATGAAATAGTGTGGTCGCAAATGAGTAGCAATAGTACAAATAAAGTGCAACTAAGTTTATTGTCGCAAAAAGTTCAGTTACAAATTAGTTGCAAAAATGATATAATGTTGTAGTTGCAAAAGTGTAGCAATATATTTGAGACGATTTTGTTACTATGTTGATGATTTTTAGTTGCAGCATGTTTTTTTCATGAGGTTGGCAAGTAGGTGTACCAAATTTTAGCAACATTCCTATAGGAGTTGTGAAATAGTACTCTCAGCTCTTTCTCCTCATTTGTGAGATAAAAAAATTTCTTACACTAACACTAAAAGTTTTTTTTTTATTTTGAAAAGATCTTCCCACCTGCTGTCTCTGAGGTGATGGAACACTAAATAATATATCTGTAGGATGAAGTTGAATCAGGTGGTCATCTGCAATATAGGTGGATGTATTCCTTTTAAAAAAAAATTCAAGAAATTGAAAAGGAAAGCTAAAAACAGAAAACATCATGCAGGATCGATTTTTCAATCATATATAAATAATGAGATATCATATTTTCCGAAGCACTACTCTGCAGCATATATTCATACCAAATCAAGGTAAAACTTTAAAAATATTCTACTTTGTATAATTGTTATAATATCTGATTAGTGAATAATATTAAAATTATTTTCATGTTTGTATAAATAAATTTTTTTTTAGGTTATTTGACGATCAGATCCGTTTTCAATATCCTGAACTCTCCGAGGAAGGTATATCAAGCAAATACGATAAATAATTTCTTACATGGATTAGAAACTATGTATGTCTACACACTTAGGCTTTATAGTTAAAAATTATACATATTGATTCTTAATTTTTTTAATAATGCAGGTCGATCATTATAAAGCTAAAGAGACAGCTCTTTTACAACAGGAAGCTGGTAACTACGATTGAAGAAATTGCAGTTGATTATTTGGCAGACAAAACAAACAGATTCGACGAGATTGATTTTGATGTTGGAGAACAATATTTGTCTATAAGTATCCATTTTATGAATAATAGTTTGTAATAAACTATTAATTTTATTTAATAAATAACTACAGCTGTTTGCAACTATTTTATAACAACGCAGTCACAGATGAGTGTCAAATATTCACATATATATTATAAACATATTTATATGCGAACACTTGGAAAGACACATCATGATTATAATTTCTAAGCTATATATTTGTCACACTTTCGAAATTCCTAGTATCAAATACCTTGTAATATTTTCCACATACAACTTTATGTAACCGATTTGCAGCCATCTAAAATATTGTAGTTGCATTATATTTGCAGATATTATTAATATTTACATTTTGATGGACTTAATTGGTCATATGCACTTAAGAAACTAATAAACCAAAAAAAAAATAACTATACTTAGAAGCAATTTGAGTAACACTATATTTCATGTACTGTCTCATCATGTGTTTAGTAATTAAGTTACTTCCAGTACATGCTTGTATAAGGAAGATAATACTTTTTGGGGTTTTTGGGGTTTAGGGTAAAGTCGCCACTATTTTTCTACTAACTATTCACAGCAGTAATTTGGTTAGAAACTTGTTTTACTTCTGTTATTTATTGTAGTTGTCATTAAGTTGCAAAATATTTACTAGTGTATAAACTCACTTTTTAAAATGTGCTAATTTTTTAATATCATCATTACTATTAATTTAATGAACAAAAGAAAATCGAGAAAACAGCCAATAAAACCATGAACTTTCAAATTAAAGCCAAACAAATCTCCAATTTATGTTTCAACTAAAAAAATCTTCAACTTTCAAATATTGGCCATTTTAACTATCATATTTTGTTGACTCGGCCATTTAAGAAACTCTAATAGTCAACTGTTAAACTCGATTGAAAAAATAGATGCTTGTTAACTCTTTAAACTACATTATTTTAAAAGCTGATTAAACATTAATCAAAAAAAGTAGTTTTGCTTTTATAAACACTCAACTCATCTTTTTGTGGAACCGGAACCCTAAATCGACTTCATCTTCTTCATTTTCGAGTGAGAAGTATGAAGTCGATCTGAGACTTTAATTTCGCGAAAAGATGTTTTTAAGTGTTTAAAGAAGTAAAATAACGTCGTTTGACTAATTTATTTTAAATGACATCATTTAGAGAGTTAAACATCTATTTTTATAATCGAGATTAATAGTTGACTATTCAGGTTTCTTAAATGGCAGAGTCAGCAAAATATGATAGTTAAAATGGCCAATATTTGAAAGTTGAAGATTTGTTTAGCTCAAACATAAATTGGAGATTTTTTTGGCTTTAATTTGAAAGTTCGGGATTTTAATGGTTGTTTTCCAGCAAAAAAATATTTTTATTTTTTTTTTGCTGGAAAATTATTAGATTGAAAGATGAATGTTTGAAAGAAAGCTGCGTACAAAGTAAATAGAAAACTCTCATTTCCCTAATCATAAACCAAGATGGTTTAATCTAATTCCTATTATAATCCCACGAAATTGATTCTTATTAAACCCCTAATCCCAATTAAAATTGGTTTACTAATCATAATTGTCTTGGTTTAAATTAAATGAAAACCAAATAAAGCACAGCCTAATTACATTGAAATTAAATAAACCAACAGGCTGGTTTATTTTCTCTGCAGATTATATCCCTCTCCTGCATCATCCACGCCAAAATAAGGCTGAGAGTAGCTTGTATTTGAGCCTTGGTCTTTGATCTTGTGACTGATCCAGTTGAGAAGCTAATCCATCCTCCATCAAGCTAGCATACCATCTGATTGTTGAAGCTCGTCTAACTTGTCTCTCTCCTGATCAGAATGTTCTCCACACCAAGATGAGTCTGCAGATTGATCTCCATGTTCAGAACCAACTTGTATTGTCTCCTGTTCCAGCTCCTGTTAGTCTCAGTTGGTTATTCAATTTTTTTTAGAGCTGTACCAAGAGTTCTTCTCTTCTCTCTGTCCAGAATTTGATAGATCATTCCAATGAGACCTTGAAACTGCCCATTCAGCCAAACTTTGATCAGTGTCTTAGCTATCTCATACCATGGATCCATTCCCTTGAGTTTGAGCCTGCTTAGGATCACACCACCAGTTACCCATAATTGTTGTTACAACTAAAGCCAGATGGTTTATACCTTTTATGTTATGTAGCATTACGTGTATTAATAGTATCTCATGTATTTTTAAACTAAATGTAACTCTTTCCTAAATTGATATTGCATAAATTTGCTAAATATACACGCTAACAAAACTATAATCCTTCATAGATCCTAATTAATAAATTATAATTATTTTTTAAAAATTAATATTTACAAACTTTAAATAAAATCAAGTTTTCTAAACTAATATACGATTTTAATGAGTAAATTGTTTTTACAATTACCCTATTCCTGGGTTATTTCATTGAATATACACAATATTTATCAAGAAGAAACAGGTTGAAATAATCAATTAGGAAATAACAAAAATTTATCAATAAAAATAGTTATGTGTATTGAAAGAGAGGATCAAAATATAGTATCTATTATAGTACAACATTTATATAAGCTTTGGATCAATTTTTGTCCATTTATGATTTTTGATATATTGATATTTATTTATTTTGGGAATATTTTCTTTGAATCATTCATTTTAATTCACTATATCTTATGAAAATAATTTTAATAAGATTTGATATTAAGAATGTGTGTTCAATTTTAGTATAACTAAATTAACTTTAACGATAAAAATTTAACTAAAATGTGATGGCACTAATTATTAATAACATGTCAACTAAATGTATTTTCAAACCATATTTCCATTTCAATAATATTAGACTTGTTGTTTAAATGAAAAGACATTTTTGGTATACACTAGAATTTAAAATTTTGGAAACAGCTGAAAATTTATAATTTAATAAGCTTTAATGTATAAGATGCATATGATCTATATTAAAGATAATGCATTTCAATTTATATATGAATATCTATATAAAATTTTGAAATCTACCAAGTGTTTTTGCAGTTAACTTATATGATGTGAATTTATTTTGTGTTAGAGATTATTCTTTTATTTAAAGTTTAGCATTTTTCATTTACAGATAGATTATTAAAGATTAAGGAAAACAGTAAATATGATATTGTATACTATATGTGACTAACTAGAATATGATGTTGTTTAAATGAAACTATTCACTTCTTTAAGAGATTCATATCTACTTTTAAATTCAAAAACATTAAATGAAATTAAATATTGTATTTTATAATATATATTTTATTTTATAATATTAAAAGTTCAATCATTTATTCGCTTATGACTAGCACAATAAATATGCTAATTAATAAGAGCACTAAACAAAATTATTAAATGTAAAACATTATTGTTCTACACAGATTACAGAATACTGTAGTATAAATAAACATAATAGTACAAAAAAGATTTTGCTAAGGTTTTTTTTATATAAATAGGATTATCCTTTTAGGAGCAAGCAAGCACCATTACAAGAAAATAAAAACTAGAGGGGATTTTTTTTTCAAAAAAAAAAACCAGAGGGGAAGAGGAACAGACTAGCTGATAGCAATAATACAAAATATATAACAGTAGAATAATCTTTATTCATTTTCGCTTGTTGTTACATCATTTCTTGGGTCACAAGAAGACTCATCATCAAGCATCTAGGTTGTCATTTTGGAGATTTCACACTTCTGATTTGATGCACTTGTATTGTTATTCTTTTTTTTTTTTTTTTTGGAATCTTGAAGAGTTTGAAGGCTAAATCTGGATTAGTTTTCAATATTGCATCATGTGTAGTCTTGCTTGTTCTCCTCTCCGTATCTCTGTGGTTTCCTTGTGTTTGGTTTGTATGGAATAGTTTTGAGATTCAAAAATGGGTTTCGTTTTTCTTTGTAACTTTAGGTTTCAACCCGGTTCAAGCTGCCAACTCGAAAAAACTTGTTCCTCCAGATTTGAGTTCGAGTTCGTGTTTGATATGAAGGCCATTAGAGGGTGGCGACTAGGCAGAACAAGTTATATGCCTGGTGCTCGCCACCGTGCTCGTACACAAAAGCCAGCATGGATCATCGCATTGGTTTCTGTCATAACAATGTTCGTAATTGGTGCTTACATGTTCCCTCATCACAGCAAAGCTGCTTGTTATATGCTTTCGTCCAAAGGTTGCAAGGGGCTCACATATTGGCTTCCAACCTCGCCAAAGGAGTTTTATGACGAGATCACAGCTCGTGTAATGATTAGGGAAGTCTTAAGCTCCCCTCGTGTTATAAAAAAGACTTCTAAGATTGCATTTCTGTTCTTAACTCCGGGTACATTGCCTTTTGAAAAGTTATGGGATCTCTTTTTCCAGGTAAACTTCATCTATTGCCCACATCTATTGTGTTAGATGTTTTCTTTTGCTACTTATGACAAAAAGTGTTGACATCCGAAGTTTTTTAAACCAACATTAATATATATATATATAATATTTGGTTCAATCTACTTACCGTATATAAGTAAAATTAAAGCTTATCGAATTTGCATGAGAATTTTGTTTGTTATTCAATTTGAAAAATCGAAAAAGGTTTATTATCAAAGAGCGCGAGGGATTTGGTTTGAAATGGACTAATGAGAGTTGATCATCACGAACCACCAGATTTTGAGTTGGAAATTTTAAAAACTTAAGAAATACAATGAACTCTAATAAGTAGTTTTGTATAAAATAATACAACACATATAGGCCTTATGGAACACTTGCATTTATTTAATTCTTTGGTCAAATTGTTTAGTATATCTGCGTTTATCGCTTCAACTGTGTCAAATTCTACCATTTCGACGAACTATTTATAACTTATAAGTTTAGGTTAGCTTTTGTATGCAGTTTGAGCATTCTTCGAAATGGTAAATTTGTCTAGAATAACTTGGGCACAGCACATTTAGGTTTTATGAACATTTCTACTTTTATCCCTCCTCACAGGGTCATGAGGGGAAATTCTGTGTGTATATCCATGCATCAAATGGTACGCCGGTTCACACCAGTCGTTACTTTCTTAACCGTGAAATTTCAAGTGATGAGGTTTGTCCCTGATGTCAATATCCGTAAGATATCATGTCATCTCTCTCTATGGTCTGGAATAACAAATCATGAACTTCTCTTGCTTTTGTATTAATTTTCATGAGTGTGATAAAAGAATAATATACAATATACATTATAAATTAGAATTTCAAAAATTAATTAAATATAACAATTTTGAGTTTTAGCAATAGAAAATATGATATGATTTGATATATATAATCATAAAAATATTGGATTACTTTTTTAAATGAAAGTCTTCTCTATGTTTTATCCCTTTAGTAAATTTATTAATTTAAGTTTTAATTCAACTTCAAGAGAAATGCCAAGTGTGAAGATTTGAGTTAGTGCTTTTTGGTTTTCTACATATTAACCCGCGTTCCTTTTATTATTTTAACCAAATTATAATATATATATATATATATATATATATAATTCTAATTTTGTACATTTACACCTTTAATTAATTATTAAAAAAATCGTAATTTAATATAACTAGATTTTTCGCGTTATATGTGGGATTAATAATCTTACAAATATTTATTAATAGATATATTATCAATTAGAATATTATGAGAATTAATTATTGTTCATACATTGAATAAATTTAGTAATGAATTAAACAAAAAAATGTATATATACAACGTTTTTCGTCATAACACAAATACTTTGTATTACATAAAATAAACTTGAAAACACTCGTGTACACATAAAATTATAATACACATGTATATATATGGAGAAAATTTTTCTCCTTAAGAAAGTTTATGATGTAAAATTATAAACTATTTTTAGATCATGATAATTATCAAATTATTGAAATTCGTTTTTAATATGTTTCTAATTATATATTAAAAGTACTAAATATTTATTAAGGATATCATTGACTTTAACCGCTCTAAATTTTAACGTGAGATCTCAAAGACGCAATTAACTTTCCAAATAATAGTATATACTATCAACTTGTTAGTCTGTACTATTATTTGCAAGAATTCTTATTTTCATTTCAATTATTTAAACATTTTTTCCTATAAAGTTTTATTTATTAATTTTAGGTGAATAATTATTTTTCTTTTTTTTGACTGCGAATGATTTTTTCATAAATCAGAAACATTATTATTATTGATATTCATAATATATTATTTATATAATATTTACTACAATTTATATATCAAAAATATTACCAGACAATTATTTGAAAAAAATAGTAACTCTTTTTTTATACCAAACTCATTACATAGATCTATAATTTCAACCATGTAAATGTGTATATATATATATATATATTGTAAACTAACCACGTAAATATGTACGGCAAAATTATGTGGATTAATATTTTTTTTGGTAATTCTCTAATAGTACAAGTCAACAGTCGGAATCTCTATGTTTTCTTGAAGGTGGTCTGGGGTACAATATCAATGATTGACGCTGAGAGGCGTTTGTTGGCCAGTGCTCTTAGAGATCCTGAAAATCAGCAATTTGTTTTACTCTCTGATAGGTAATCGCATTAAATTAATTTATTTCTCTTCTCACTGATTATTCTGAGATTGCACTAAGTAACCAACTTGAAAATGTTTCTTGCAATTGTAGTTGTGTGCCACTTCGAAGTTTCGAGTACATGTACAACTATATGATGTACAGCAATGTCAGCTATGTTGACTGGTAAAGTCCTGCAGTTACAGAACTGTAGCCAGCATCTGTATACCAATATATAATTTTATCTTACTCTTCAGCTTTTACGATCCTGGTCGACATGGAACCGGCAGGCATACGGATCACATGTTGCCAGAAATTCCAAAGGAAGATTTTAGAAAGGGTTCACAGGTAATATATGTTGCTAATCTTCATATCCTCAAAATGCATGCATCACTAAATTGCAAGGACTCGTATATTACCTGGAATATTTATTATCCGAAATATCTTAAATAATATAAATGCCCTTTATTTTTTTTTAATCTGAATTACCCGATATTTTATCCAAACCAAAAACCAGACATTTTCTGAATTATTTTAAAATATTCGAAACTCAGAATCTTCTCGATTATTAGCTGATTTCCAATCTTGTTATTTGAACCAGCCAAACGAGCAAAATTTCATAAGTACTTGAATGGTTCATATATATACTAAAGAATCAAAAACCAAAATCCGATCCGAAATGTATGTCCACGTCTAACTAATATCATCATTTGATCTGCATAATTTTGAGAAGCACCTTTAACATGAGAGAGTTTTCCAACAATCTATGTAGTGGTTCTCCATGAAGCGTCAGCATGCAGTAATAACTGCAGCAGACAGTCTATACTATTCAAAATTCCGGGACTATTGTGGGGTGAGTAATGACCTTACCATCAAAATACATGTTTCTTACTATCGTTTTGTCTATTTTATGTAGTCGATCGGTTATCATTAGATCTATCGGAGCAAACACACATTAATAGGAAGGGTCTTGATTTTTTTTTTCAGCCAGGTGTTGAAAGTAACAAGTACTGCATTGCGGACGAACACTACCTGCCAACATTCTTCCATGTAAGAATATTTTTTTGACTCGTTTGCTTAAAAGTTCCATTCTTTTACTTTCTTTATCTTTAATAAATCTCTCAGATGCTTGATCCTGGTGGCATTGCTAACTGGACTCTGACATATGTTGATTGGTCTGAGAAAAAGTGGCATCCAAAAACATACATGCCCGAAGACATCACACTTGAGTTGCTGAAGAACCTCATGGTAGTATCAGTAAAATGCTAAAAATGGTCTTTAAAATATCTTCACTGACTAGTCCCTTGCTTGTTTCCATTGAGATACTTAAACGGAATAACTTTGTGATGTATGTGCAGTCCATTGACGCGGTTTCACACGTTACAAGTGAGAAAACGGTACAAGTTTTAAAATTAAATCAATCAATCTCCACTTGCAATCAGCTATAAATTTAACATTAGACTACATTATAATCATCCTTTCTTTCTTATGTCTGCTAACACAGGGTGAAGTAACATGGACACAATGCATATGGAATGGAATCAAAAGACCTTGTTATCTCTTTGGAAGGAAGTTCCATTCAGATACTCTTGATACACTGATCGACCTTTTCTCAAACCACACAAGCATGCTTCATAAACCTCACTAGAAAATGTAACTCGTTGCAAAGTCGTTTCAAGAGCAGAAAATTGTTGTGATCCTGAGAAGCATAGGAAGTGTTTGGTGGTTTTCATTTGATCATATATCTCACAGGCTTCAGAAGTTTTGTTCTATATCAAAAACTAATTATACAAATTGCTATTCATTTTCCATTTCTCAGACAGAACTCTCTACTTCTCTAGAACTACATTCTTATTACTGTATTACAAAAATAATATTACAAACACAACAACATTTGCTCATCAACGCTTATGTCCAAGAGCCACCACAGGAATCCTTACTTTATGCCCTCTGCTACCTTTCAACTTCACCTCTCCAAAGCTGTACACTCCAGAAACCGATCTCACGGTCAGAGTGACCGAAAAACTTCTAGAAGCGCCAGGTCTAAGAGTCATTGCTCGAGGGTCCACTTCAATGGCGATAGAAGGCTGCATCCTAGCTGTTATAGTGTAGGTTTCTTCTACCTCTGCCACATTCTTTACTCTTCTTGTTACGGTCTGTGTACCCACAAGGTGAGAAATGGCGATAGATGGTGCATTGAAGTTTGAAGGATGTTTCATCTCATAGTTACAAGGCGTGTTGGTGTAGTTTCTTATCTCATGTGCATCAATCCCCGGTGTAGTGCACAAGAATCCTACATAGTCCTCATAGCCTACAAGAGAATATCCATCAGAGATCTCTTTGTACATCATTGATGAGAATAAAAGAGGCACAATACCTGCATCAAAGACAAGACCAGGATCTAAAGCAGCACTTGGATTGACATGACCACTTCCGTAATCAAAAGGAGTTGCTTTAACAAGCGTTACAGCTTCAGTATCTGAATACTGCTGTGCCTGGAGGAGCCTTCCTGCTCTATCTACGACTGTTGAGGTTGTCATCAAAGCTGATTTGATAGCAGCTGGGCTCCACTGAGGATGCTTCTGCTTCACAAGTGCAGCTATCCCAGCTATGTGTGGTGCAGCCATGCTTGTTCCTGATATGAGCGCAAAACCTTCCCCTGCTCAAGAGGAAGAAACTTTAGTTCTGTTTAAAAAGAATCTTCAGCACTTTGAAACGCTTACTTACCAACATAATTAGCCTCGTCTGTTCCATTAGGACACCAAGCAGCCCATATTAGATAACCGGGTGCAAGAATGTCCGGTTTAAGAAGATCAGCATCTTGAAAGCTGAAGTCTTTGGTGTTGGGTCCTCTAGCTGAGAACAATGCCACTTGAGGTGATGATTTTTGAAGAACAGGTGCTAAACCATCTCCTATACTTCCCTCTGCTTTAAAGCTTATAACTCGCCCTGTCCAGTCTCTTGATGTACTGACGTTGTAGTAATCAATTAAATCCTAAACATGCATAAAAAGTGTATGTGTGGTGAGTCTCCTCACTTTCTAGTCTTTGTTTACAGATTTGACACCTGGGGTGCGACGTAGTGTTTCTGCCTAACCAGATATAGTGGAGTAGTGTAAGAGAATAGGTTGAAAAGACCTCAAAATCTTCTCTCTCTTTTTTTTACCTGCTCAGGAGAAACATGAGCTGCAAATCCATTGATAAGGTGTTTGTAGCTGTAAAGCTTTTTGTATGATCCTTCCTCAAAGAGCATTCCAAGAATCATATCGTGCTTCCTCTCTAAGTGACGACCATAAGATGTCACCAATTCACTGTAAAAAAGTAACAGAGCAAGCTATGTTTAGACATTTCTTCAACTAGGTAGATGTTGGTACTAATGCAACTGAAGAAGAGAAACTATGATAAATAGCTACCTTGATGTGTCAATCTTCTCATCAGATTCGACAGCAGTTGCTTCATAACCATTTTCTCCACCTTTGTAACTTATGATTGGCTCTCCTTCCATAGTCACAATGTAAACCTCTGCTGTCACAGTAACAAGAAGTGCGGAAACGGCATAAATTACCAACCAGATATCCATATTGGCTCGCACAAATGAAGCTCTGACTTTACTTCTGCTGTGGATTCAACTGCAGCATCAAAAATCAAATGAATGCGTTAGCATCCTGAGACCAATACCACTATCAATAGAAACTATGACTTCACTAGTCAAACCACATAAATATTCAATTAAAAATGACACTAATCATCTAATCTCATATACACTTTCAGAATTCATATACACTTCACTAGTCAAGCAAAGAATAAACATCATTGAATAAAAAAAAGTGTCTACATTTATAAACTGTAGCTTGAACAGAGTAAAAATCCAAAAAGAAAAAATAATGTGAACCCACTACTTACGTTTGCATTTGCTTCACGAGACGAATCGAAACAGAGCAAACCAACAAAACATACACAAAAGTAGCTTTCTGAGACGAAAAGGGTCGGGTCACGATTGATAGTCAAAATCGAAAGACCAGAACTTTAGTTACTAACTACATATTTTGCAGGAAAGTAAAGTCACCTAATGATCGTGTACTCGTGTGTATGCAAAGATCTTGTTAACAAAACAATTGACTTCTGTTTTATTAAACTCTTAACTTCTTGAGATCTCTCTTACACCTTGATCTCTTTATATAGGACTTAGCTTTTCCTATTACACAATGATCTAGAAATTTAACTTAATTCTAAACTTATAGAAATAAGGAAACTTGTCTTAATCCTCATTCTAACGTTATTCAACTTAACATAAAGAATAACTTGTTGTCCACTCGTATCACCGTCTTCTTCATCTCTTTTCCTGTAATCTCACTTATCAAATCTTGTATCCAGACCGCTTGTTTTGCTGCTTCTGTTGCCGCCATATATTCTGCTTCACACGAGCTTAAAGACACTGTGTCTTGCTTCTGCGAGCACCAAGTGATTGGCGTTTCTCCTAGACAAAACAAGTGACCTGTTGTGCTTCTTCCATCATCCGGATCCGTGTTGTGACTACTGTCACTGTATCCCACGAGCTTCATTGATCCACCTTGCTCGTAAGATAATCCGTACCCGATTGTTCCCTTCAAATACCTTAGCACTTGCTTCAGTGCGTTGCCGTGTGACGTTCTTGGTGAGTGCATATATCTACTCAAGATGCCCACTGCGTAACACATGTATGGTCTTGAATGCATAAGATATCTGAGACAGCCAATTCTCCTTCGATAATCAGTAGCATCTATCTCAGGTTTGTCGAGGCCTTTTGAGAGTTGCAGACCGAACTCCATGGGTATACATGTCGAGTTACAGTCGTTCATAGCAGCTTCCTCCAATACTCTCCTCGCATACGCTTCTTGATTGATCATGATGTACTTTGAGGTTTGTCTTACTTCCAATCCAAGGTAGTAGGTTAGAAGTCCCAAATCAGACATCTCAAAATTCTTTGACATGTTCTTCTTAAACTCTGAGATTTCTTTTGCAGAGTCTCCAGTAATGAACAAGTCATCGACGTAGATAGCCACGATAAGAAGCTTTCCTTTATCATCCATTCGATAGACAGAATTTTCTTTTGAACATCTCTTGAACCCTAGTTGCTTCAGAGTTCGATCAAGCTTTATGTTCCAAGCTCGTGGAGCTTGTTTTAATCCATACAGAGCCTTGGAGAGTTTGAAAACCTTATGCTCTTCTCCCTTCTTTTCAAACCCTTCAGGCTGTGACACATAAACATCTTCGTGTAACTCACCATGTAAGAACGCTGTCTTGACGTCTAGATGGTGAATCTCCCACTTGTTCGCAGCAGCTAACCCAATCAGGAGTCTTATGGTCTCTAATCGAGCCACAGGTGCAAATACTTCATCAAAGTCGATACCATGCTCTTGTACGTAACCTTTAGCTACGAGTCTCGCTTTGAACTTGTTGATAGATCCATCAGCGTTTCTTTTGATCTTGAAGATCCACTTGAGACCGATGATCTTTGCTCCAGTTGGCTTGTCTATTAGCGTCCATGTCTTGTTTATGTTGATAGAGTGGATTTCATCTTCACATGCCTTCGTCCATCTTTTATCTCCCTTTGCATCTTGGAAATTTCTTGGCTCATCATTGACATCATGAAGTAGGAGCTCACATTCTATCTCAGCAAGTAATATGTAGTCATCTAGGTAACTAGGTTTACTTGTTTGACGAGTTGAGCGCCTTACTTCCTGTGTCGAGCTTTGATCAGCTTCTTCTTCTTCGTGGTGTGTTACATCTGATTCTGCGTGTGTAACACCTGTTTCGTCTTCTTGATGCCCTGTTTCTGCCTCTGTAATTTCTCCTTCTTGTGTGCTGGCTACAAACGGACCATTACCTTCGTTTATAGTCAATCCCCACGTCATATGGAACATACCAGAGTCGCCTTGTCCTTCCTTAGTAGCTCCCTTTCAATCCCAACAAGTCTTCTCGTCGAAGATTACGTCCCGACTTACGACTATCCTTCTGAAAGTAGGATTGTAAAGTCGATAAGCTTTCGTGCCGGGTTCGATTCCGAGATGAACAAGAGCTTGAGAACGATCATCAAGTTTCCTTAGATGAACTGAATCTACTTTCGCGTGAGCAACACATCCAAAAACTCTCATGTGACTTATGTTAGGCTTTATTCCCTTCAAGCTTTCGTATGGAGTTTTATTCTTCAGTGCTCTAGTAGGTACCCGATTGATCACATATGTTGCGTGTCGTACGGCTTCTCCCCACATGTAATTCGGTACCTTCATAGCTTTCATCATGCTTCGAGTCATCTCCATTAACGTACGGTTCCTTCTCTCCACAACTCCATTATGTTGTGGAGTATATGGTGCTGTTAAATGGCGTTTGATGCCATGTTTGTTGCAGAAGTCTTGGAAATCCTTTGACGTGAACTCTCCTCCTCTGTCCGTACGGAGTGTTCTGATTGTCTTGTTTGCATCTCTCTCAAAAAGCACTTTAAAACTCTTGAATCTGTCAAAGGCTTCACTCTTTTCTTTCAACAAGATAGACCACATATATCTCGTACAATCATCAACTATGACGAAGATGTATTTGTTGTGATCTTGTGTTGCCGGTGATACGGGACCGCAAAGATCCGCATGTAACAGCTCGAGAGCAACCGAAGATCTGTATGCAGTTGCTGCAGGAAAACTGTGACGCGTTTGCTTCCCGACTAAACAAGATTCACACAACTGCTTCTCTTCATGTATTTCAGGTAAGCCACGAACCATATCATGTGTTGCCATGGCCCTTATTGTCTTGAAGCTTATATGACCAAGGCGTGCGTGCCATCTCCATGGTTCCTCCTTGATCTTTGCGAGTAGGCAAGTAGGTTTACCGACCTTGAGTGATATCTTATACAGACGATTAGAAGCTCTCTGAACTTTCACCAAAAGTCTGCTGCTTGGATCTCTCAACGTGAGGTAATTATCTTTCATCCTTATGTCACATCCTTGTTCAGTTGCTTGACCCAGACTTAGTATATTACTCTTCAAGTTCGGTATGTAATATATGTCGGTTAGGAGTTTTTGTTCCTCTGTCTTGGCTTCAAAGAGGATATATCCTTTTCCGTTTATATCTACATACGAGCCGTCTCCGAACTTGACTTTTCCTTTGATGTTCTCGTTGAGCTCTGAAAAGTAAGATCTTTCACCAGTCATGTGATTGCTCGCACCGTTGTCGAGATACCACATACCATCTTCTTTCTTGCTTGGCTCTAGTGAATTCGGTAAGACCTTTTCTACATTGAGATAAACGACTTCATGCATATAGAGAGCAGCTTCAGCCGCTTCTGTCTCAGCCTTGTTCAGCTCTTCCTTTTCTTCTTTCTTTTCAGGACACACAGACTTGAAGTGTCCCTTTTTCTTACAATTGAAACATACGATCTGGGAGTAGTCCTTCTTTTCTTTGTTCCACTCTCCAGAATTGTTTCTGCCACGTCCTCTTCCACTGTTGCTGCGTCCTCTGCCTCGACTTGAACCTCTTCCTCGTCCTCTTGAGTTCTGATCAGTCGAACCTTCTGAGCTCGAGAACAAAAGATTGTTCTGATGATCATGTGAAGCTTTTCCTTTAAGGCGTTCTTCATACGCCTTGAGCCTCCCAATAATATCTTCAAACGGAGTTTTGTTTAAGTCTAGCAATTGCTCCAGTGATGCTGTCATGTGGATGAACTTGTCCGGTAAGCTATCCAAGAACTTCTTTACTTTCCTTTCTTCATCGATACTCTGTCCTAAAGTGGCTGCCTTTGACGTTAGCTCGGTCATCTTTCCGATAAAGACATCAATAGTATCTGAATCATCCATCGTTAGTCGATCAAACTCTCTCATCAAAGTTTGTAGTCGTGCTGTTCTTACACGTTCAGCACCGAGATTTCTTGTTCTGATAGCTTCCCATATAGCTTTAGGTAAGTCATCATCTTCAATCTGTGAAACCAAGTTCTCAGGTAAAGATTGATAAAGAATAGCCGTTGCAAGGTCATTCTTCTCGCTGTCATCACTTCCGGGATCGATCGCCTCCCATACCTTGTGAACTCTCAGAAGAACCCTCATCTTCTTTGCCCAAACCGTGTAGTTGGTTGAAGTTAGCATTGGACAGACCACTACGTTAGGAACTCCTTCTTTTTGCCCTAACATCTTCGAATCTACCAATGCCTTCGTGTCAGCCATGGATACTCGGTTTCAGCTTCGCAGTCACACGAAAACCTGGTGCTCTGATACCAAATAAAGTCACCTAATGATCGTGTACTCGTGTGTATGCAAAGATCTTGTTAACAAAACAATTGACTTCTGTTTTATTAAACTCTTAACTTCTTGAGATCTCTCTTACACCTTGATCTCTTTATATAGGACTTAACTTTTCCTATTACACAATGATCTAGAAACTTAACTTAATTCTAAACCTATAGAAATAAGGAAACTTGTCTTAATCCTCATTCTAACGTTATTCAACTTAACATAAAGAATAACTTGGTTAGCAAGTAACCATTGAAGCTTATCCAACAGAAAGAAGCCCACAGAAGAAGCCGATTCAGATTTTTATTGGAGTGGTTTTTGATTCTAGCGTTTCTTTGTAGAAGAGAGATCTAGCAAAGGAGAGGGATAAAAGGAACACGAGAGGTTAATAAAAGATTTTTTTACTGTGAGTAAGTGATGTAGCATTAGCATTAGCATTATTATTATCCAATCAACATTATCACAAAACTATTTAGAAAAATATTCACAAAATGCTAATGTTCTTTACTTATATGCTCTTTAATCAATATTCTCATACGGAGCTTTTGGTAGTACATTCGCACTTAGGAATAGAATATATGAAAATTTAAAAATAATTATATATAATCTAATTATTTTTAATTAATAATATAAAAATATATTTTTTTATGATTAAAAAGTTAAATTTATATTTTTTATAACTTTCTAAAAACAATATTTCACATTTAAATTTTAATATAACTTATATATGATATATTATAAAATAAACATATCTATATTATTTAGAAATAAATAAATTATATCTCATATATTAATTTAATTTATATATACTATATATAATATATTTATTTTATATAATAATATCAAACATTATTGTATATCCAAAAATAAATTTTATATTTTTAAATAAGTTTTACAGTTTTGAAAAATAATAATATTTTACATTTAAAATTTAATTTAGTTTATGTAATTAAATAACATTCATTATTTTTAATAACAAATATATTATTAATATATATTATAATTTACATATATATATTATAATTTACATATATATATATATATATATATATATATATATATATATATATATAATTTTAAAATGAATATATTACAATAAAAAAGTTTATGATAATTTTAAGATTGTATATTTCTATTGTTTCACCAATCACTTTATTAAAAAAAATAATAAGAGCAAATAACTTCTGCAACATACTGCTTTTACAACATACTGCTACTGCTTCTTCGTCGGTTGTACCAATAGAGGTATGAGTGGGTAGAAATGGAGAAGAAAATGTCGTCAGGGTTAATAATATTTCTTCATATTGTTATTTTGCACTATTTTTTTGACAAAGGATATTGTTATTTTTTACATGTGTCTTATGCTATTACAAATTATACAACATTAATAGTTTTATATGTTGATTTTATATGTTGATGGTTCTACCTATAGTGAAAATATGATGTTGAGATTTTGCCTAAAGGTTATTATAATTTTATTTGCAGTGACATTCACAGCGAAATTAAACTAGATTTCGAATTTGTATAATTTAGTAGATCACTCTGAAATCTTAGACGAATTTAATTTTTTGTAGGCAAATTTATAAACGTTCATATTACTCTTCTATTTTGTATTAAGTGTCATTTTAACATTTGTTGTTGCAAAAAGAGTATTATTTTAGAATCTCAATGAAATTTTCAGCTTATTAATTACAATCCATTGATTTTATAAATAATTTCTTTTGGTTAAATATGTATAATTAATAAAAAAATTCAATCATCTTCTTAATTTTTGTGAAAAATGTTAAATTGACATTTTTTTGAAATGGAAAAAGTGTAATTTTGCATCGCAATTCCTAATATTACATGAAACTATGAGATTTGATTGGTGTATGATTAAGCAAGTGTTTCTAGAACATCCCAAAATCATATAAATTGCTTACACTTTTTTAGATCAACTATCACATAACTGCTAGCACTATTCTTGCTAAAAATTATGAAGAAATAGCACATTATTTAAAATTACTAGATATATGAAATGGAGTTGTGGTTATATCCAAAGTTGGATTCCAAACCATTGTCATTTTTTTGGTTTGTTTCTTATTAATATTTCGTTTCGACAATTTGATTCGTCAAAAGATGAGTGGTTCTCCCACGACCATCGAACAGATAAAGTAGAAGGTAGCTAGAATCTTGAAAGTTATATTTATAAGAAAAATCTGTAAAAATGTGGAAAATCTACCAAAAAAACATTGATTTTTTTAAGAATTGCTAAAAGAAATATGGACATATGGGATGGTCAAACAAAACACAAACTTTTCATTGATTTTAGAATTAATTAATGATGTTTTCGTTGACTTACTAATAACACGTTGTTTTGAAATAAGATGAAACAACGTCGTTTTACATGATTTGAAAATAAAATCAAGTCAACTACTGGGTTCGAACGCAGTTTGTTTGGATCAAATGAAAAGATATTTTATCATTGGGCTAGTGGCTCAATCAACGATATTACTAACACATTTAATTATATTTGGTACTGATTGAATATAAAAAAATTATCTAAAAACTTAATACGATTTTTAAAATTTCTAAAAACTGAAAAATTAATTCCAAAAAAGAAAATTTTCATTTTCCGGATTATAAAAAAATGAAAAAAAAAACCCAAAAAAAATCCAAAAAGTTATAAATATTTCGAATCTGAAAAAATATAATCATAAACTATAAAAAATAATTTATTATTATTATTATTATTATTATATAGTTTCTGATTATATGTTTTCAGATTTGAATTTTTTATCACTTTTTGATTTTTTTCGAATTATTTTATTTTTCAATTTTTCTACTGTGGCAATTTTTTTAAAAAAATAATAGAATAAAAAATATTTTTATAGATTCTGATTATTTTCAAATTTTCAATCCTAAAATGAATTTTTTTTTTTGGAATTTGTTTTTAAAAATGAAATTTTTGGAAGATTTTTGATTTTCAAAGGAAAAATAAAATTTTATTTTTAATTTCCGTTTCAAAATTAATTTGATAAAAAATCTTTATTTTTTAAATTTTTTGAATTTTAAAGATCTTTTAAATTTTTAGAGAATTTTTTATATTCAAAATTAATACCTAATAAAAGTAAATGTGTTTGTTTCTACATTGAATGTGCCACTAGCGTAGTAGTAAAATATCTTGCCATTTGATCCAAATTCCAAACAACCTGGGTTCGAATCCCAGTTTCTACATATTTTTATTTTCAAAACAAAACGACGTCGTTTCACTTAACGCCAACCGTTAACGATGAGTTAACGCTGTTTTAACTCTCATTTAGCAGTGTGTTAATTGGTCAGTCAATCGTAAGTTTCTTAATAATATAAATAAGTCAATAAAAGTTCAGAGTTTTATTGACCAGACAAATGTACAGATTTCTTTCAGCAATTCTTGAAAATATTGGTGTTTTTGTGGCCGATTTTCCATAAAAATGTACATAACAAGAAGCCACATGGGAAGCCAGAAAAAAATAAAGAAGCCATACATATAGCGTAGTAAAAGCAAATAAGCAATTGTCGAAGACACGCAAAGCTCAAGTTCGTTAACAGAGGAACATACTATCAGAAATCAAATTATATCAAAATTTATGTGGTCCTCATGAGTTTGGGTAATTGATTAAAATGCTAGTTAATTATCTCCGTTTAAATGAGATAGGATTCCACGACACATACTGCACGTGAATATTTTATTTCATTTTAGTGTCAAAACTGGAACGAGATAATTCCTTTTTGGATTAATTCATTCTAACAGGACCCTCTAGTAGCATGTACTACTCGAGTAGTCGAACATAGCTAAAGTTTAAAAATAAAATAAAAATTGAAGACATCTTCAAAAATAAAACACATAAATTTGGCTTAATATTTCAAATTTTCAGATATATTCTTAAACTTATAGTTTATAGTTGTTTGATCAAAAAAAAAAATAGTTTATAGTTTGAAGAGAAACCTCAAATATATTTATATATAGTGATAAAACTATTTGAGACGGCCTGCACACCAATTTATGCTGTTTCAAAAAGAAAAAGAAAAAGTACATACCAATTTATCTGGTTCCAATTTTTAATAACTAACATGTGGATACAATATTAAGATAGTAACACTTACATTACTAGTACAGTGGTACTGTCTAACCAGATGAAATTTATTATCAAAAAAGTATAAGTAACTTATGAGGATGTTTACAAACTTACAAATTATTTTAGAAATTTACAAATTAAGTATTCTTAGAAACTAGTCATTTTACATTTCTCAGAATCTCAGTTAAATTAATTTTAAATGATACAAAAAATATATATATATATATATATATTATCATGTTAGGCGTTGGTTTATATGGCAGTGTAGAGTTAACATCTATGAGCACATGTGAGGATTGTTTCCACAAAAATGTCGTTTACTCCAAACATCATGTGTCATGTCATATTATTTTTCGATTCCAAAAATTAGTAAATTATTAGTCCATGAACAAAAATTCTATGATTTCAATTATTATATGACAAATTCTAGTTTGGGATTAAAGGAAGTTGTGTTTTATTGATCAACAAGCTTGGTTTATATACCAAGATAAGTAAAGCCACAATAGGAAATCATAAAACCAAAACATAATAGGAAAACGTATGAAAAACCTTATCTAAATCTAGGTCGTATAATTCCTAAGTTATTCAGGAATCATACTCCAACCTCAAGTTGGAGCATGAATATTGTTAATGCCTAACTTGAGAAGAAATGAATTAAATTCCTTGCGTCCTAGAGCTTTTGTAAAGATGTCCGCAAGTTGATCATGAGTTGATACATGAATAGCCTTGATCACACCTTTAGTTATTTCATCCCGTACAAACTGACAAATGATCCCCATATGCTTAGTCTTCTTATGTTGAACCGGATTTGCACTGATGTGTAAGGCTGATATATTATCACAACAAATTGTCATTGGTTCCTGATGGTCAAACCCTATTTCACGAAGAAGCTCCTTCAACCAAATAAGCTCCTGTGTAATGGCCTTCATTGCACGAAATTCTGCCTCAGTAGACGATAGAGACACAGCATCTTGTTTCGTAGTCTTCCAAGCAATAGGTGAAGTCCCAAACTGAATTATCCAACCGGTTAGAGAGCGGTGAGTAATAGGACAAGCGCCCCAGTCCGCATCACACCAACCGGTTATAGAAGACGTAGTGTTGGCCCGAAGAAGAATCCCTTGACCGACGGTCCCTTTTAAATAACGGACTGTTTTTAACGCCGCCGACCAATGTTCTTCTCGTGGTTGTTGCATAAATTGTGATAAAATATGAACAGAATAAGCGAGATCCGGACGAGTAGCAAGTAGATAGATAAGGCGACCAGTAAGTCGTCTATAACGCTCAGGATCCGACAAAAATTCTCCCTGAGCCGAACCTAACTTGTGATTCTGGTCCATAGGTGATCCAGCTGGTCGACACCCGAGCAAACCACACTCTGTTATTATCTCGAGTGTATATTTGCGTTGACAGAGGTAAATACCTTGAGAACTCCTGGCTACTTCTAAACCAAGAAAGTATTTAAGTGTGCCAAGATCTTTCATGTGGAAACATGTGGATAAATATGCTTTGAATGAATCAACCTCAGAAGTGGAGTTTCCTGAGATAATTAGATCATCCACGTATACGAATCATGAGAGAAACCTTGTTTCTCGAGTATATAAATAGTGAATGGTCGGAATGGGTTTGAGTGAAACCATACTTGAGGAGAGCGTCAGTAAGTTTTGCGAACCAGCATCGAGGTGCTTGTTTGAGACCGTAGAGTGATTTACGCAGTCTACAAACGCGTGTATCCTGTGGATTTGAGAACCCGAGAGGTACCTTAATATAAACTTCTTCTTGGAGATCACCATGAAGAAAGGCATTATGAACATCCATCTGATGAATCTCGTGTTTATTCTTCGCAGCAAGGTCGAGAAATAAACGGACTGTGATCATCTTGGCCACAGGTGAGAACGTTTCCGTGTAATCCAAGCCTTCTTTTTGATTGTTTCCCAAGACGACTAGGCGAGACTTGTGTCGTTCTATCGTACCATCTGCTCGAAGTTTGATCGTATGCACCCACTTTGTTCCAAGAGCCTTTTTATCAGGCGGTAATTCTTGTAGATCCCAAGTATGTTGTCTTTCAAGAGCAGTCATCTCGGCTTTCATAGAATCCCTCCAGACTTTATATTTCATTGCCTCCTTAAAGCTTCTTGGTTCGATATTACTTGCCAAGGCAGTAAGATAACTGCAATGGCTAGAAGAAATACGATCATATGTTAAATAGTTTGATAGAGGAAACAACGAACCTGAGGATGGGAGAGGCGTGGATGATGGTAGAGAGGGAGTGAGAGGAGGGATTGTAGTAACCGTGTTGACCAAAAAATCACGAAGTCGAGTGGATGGAAATTTTTCTCTATGACCACGACCTAAAGCTTCTTGTTCTTGTACGGTGCCAATAGGCTCTGTTTCAGCGTGCTCTGTTTCGGCCTGATCCTCTGTAATCGTTGAAACAATGGTATTATTGATAGGAGGGATCTCGGTCTCATCATCATTCTCCGATGAGGGTGTCATCACTGGAAGTGGAAGCTCCGTAGATTCGTCATTGTCGTAAGAAAATATATTTTCTTGGAAAGTAACATCTCGGGAAATTAACACGATCTTTTGTTCAAGATCAAACAGTTTCCAGCCTTTAGTACCAGACGGATATCCAATGAGAATGCACCGTCGGCTTTTTGAAGCAAACTTATCGCCTTTGGTATTTTTGTTGTGAGCATACGCCAGACAACCAAGAACCCTGAGATGAGAGATCGTTGGAGGCTGTCCATGGAGGAGCTCATATCGAGTTTTATGCTTTAGCAACTGAGAGGGTGTTCGGTTGATCAGATGTGCTGCTGTTAAGACGCACTCGCCCCAAAATTCTATTGGTAGGTTTCCTTGAAAGCGTAGAGCTCGTGCAATGTTCAGGACGTGACGATGTTTCCGCTCAGCTCGTCCATTCTGTTGTGGGGTATGAACACAAGACGTCTCATGCACGACTCCATGCTCTCGAAAATATCGTGTAAGACACGTAAACTCCGTTCCGTTATCGCTCCGTATGGTTTTGATCTTCCTAGCAAACTGTCTCTCCACTAACGCCATAAAATCTTTTAGTTGTTGAGCTACTACTGTTTTATCAGGTAAGAGGTATAACCAGACAGCTAGTGAATGGTCGTTTATGATAGTAAGAAAGTATCTGGAGCCACATAGCGAAGTAGTTCTATACGGACCCCAAAGATCACAATGTATTAAATCAAAAATTTCTTTTGCATTATGAATACTATCTGGAAAGCTCTGACGAGTTTGTTTAGCTCTAAAACAAATATCACAATTTTTGATAAGATGTTCATCAGACTGAGAAGATGAATTTTCTGAAGTAGATACGATGCCCGTAATCCGAGAAGACGGATGCCCAAGACGTCGATGCCATAACACTGAATCTTCTAACACAGTACTCTGCAGTGACGTCAAAGTCTCAATCCCTCGAAAACGGTACAATCCTTCTCCCTCTCTTTCACCCGCACCAATCAGCATCCTCGAGGTACGGTCCTGTAATATCATAAGTTTATCAGTAACTTGTCCAACTAAGAAATTATCAGTAACTAGTTGTCCAAAAGAAATAAGATTTGTATGAAATCCCGCCACATAGTACACATTGTGAATGTGTAATGTGGAAGTTAATCGAACGGTTCCTTGCTTAGAAGCCATAGCTTCTGAACCCGCTGGTAATAAGACTGGTATAGGAGTGATATCATGGGTATTTGTCATCATGTCGAGGCACCCTGTCATATGATGGGTTGCACCAGTATCCATGATCCAAATACGTTCCTCTCCTTTACCTTTTAGATGCTCGTTACTATTTACTCCTTTGTTGATTAGCTTATGAACGATGCTCCATTGTTCATCAGTTATGCCGGTAAGTCCCACTCGATCAGCGTCTGTAATGGTCACGTTTGCATGAAGATTAGATGTCGCAGTTTTCCCCACCGTGGCTGTGTTCGCCTTTGGTGTGCTTGGTTTGTTTTGTGCACTCCGATTAGGAGCCCTGTTCTTAGGTTGTTCCCACCAATCAGGAAATCCAATAACTGTGAAACAGCCTGAGGCTTCGTGTCCTGTCCGACCACAAACCGTACACTGTCGAGATGGGTCCTTATTTCCTGGTTTGAAAGAATCTTTTGTACTTGATGTATTAGGTTTGGAGTAATTGTTCGTTGAACGAGTTTGAGAGGAAAAACCCATTACAGGAGTTTCTGGTGTTGCAGTTGAACGAATTATCTCGTTTTGTGTTACTGTTTGATAAACACTGTCGAGATCTGGGAGAGGAGATATAGCGCAAATCTGTGATCGTATAACTCCATGAGCTGCGTCGTCAAGACCTGATAAAAAATCATGAATCCGCAGAGTCTCTGTTTCCTGCTCTCGAGCTGAATTAAGATCACATTTGCACTTGCCACAACTGCATTGTTTAGGTTTCATGCAGTCAGCAATTCCATCCCAAAGTTTAGTTAACCGCCCAAAATACTCGTCCACCGGGGAGCCATTCTGTTTACAATTTGCCAAAGCGTTGCGTAGCTGCTGAAGACGTGCCCCACTCTTGACAGAGTATCGTTTCCGAATCATATCCCATAAGTCTTTAGCAATTTCACGTGTTGATATTGATGATCTGATCTTTGGTTCGATGGTTTGTTTTATCCAACCTACGATGAGATGGTTATTTGCTATCCAATCTTCAAGATAAGTTGAATCGGCTGCCGGTTTAGGAAGACTGCCGTCAAGAAAGCCAAACTTCTTCCGTGAGCTGAGTGCCATACGGAAGTTGATGGCCCATTCATCGTAATTGGACCCGTTGAGAAGTGGTTGTGAAATCACTGCACCCGGGTTGTCGTTTGATGATAAATCATATGGTGTGATCGTTTTATATTTTACCTCTTTGACTGGAGTAATTGACATCGTTTATTGATGTTTATGGAAGATCTCTGTTTTTGATATGAAAAACAGAAGGGTTTGAAGAAAAGAATGAATGTGATCCTCGATTTTGAAGATCAATAAGAGATGTGTAATGATCTATGTTTTTGATATGAAAAACAGAGGATTTTTGGAAGAAAGATTGAAAGTGATCTTCGATATGGAAGATCTTTTTGTTTTTAAAAAAATGTTTGATGATTCGGTCTAGGTTTGTTTAGGCTCTGATACCATGACAAATTCTAGTTTGGGATTAAAGGAAGTTGTGTTTTATTGATCAACAAGCTTGGTTTATATACCAAGATAAGTAAAGCCACAATAGGAAATCATAAAACCAAAACATAATAGGAAAACGTATGAAAAACCTTATCTAAATCTAGGTCGTATAATTCCTAAGTTATTCAGGAATCATACTCCAATATTATATTCACTTATTTTCGTTGGATAAATATTTTACTACTTTATCGTCGACGTAATTAACTACAGAACCAGAGCTAAAAAAAGTTAACTACAGAACCATGCATGAGAATAACCGTCAAAGAAAAATAATAGCGATGCCAGCATCTCTTTTACTCTTTTATCTCATATAATGAAAGTTAATATAACAAATAAATCTGAACCGAAATCCAAACTATTTCATTGGATATGAAAATAAAATAAATTCCAAATTCACATGCATAATATAAACAACACAGCACGACAAATTGACTCACATTTTCCATATTCACGTGCATCTACCAATCTATACATATATATAAATAAGAAACTTGACATCTTTCTAGAAATCACTAGAAATCGCTCTGATTTCTCACTAGGATTCCTCCACCGTAATTTATGTTTTTCCAGTCGACGGCGTGGGTTTCCACAGCCGTCACTACAAGAAAACAGGTGAATTCTGAGGGAAAATATCTTCGGTATTTCGTCGGAATAAGGCTATTCCGACGAAATACCGAGGAGAAAAGTCGTCGGAATAAAATCGTCGGAATTTCCATTTCCCTCGGAATTCCGTCGGAAATTTCCGACGGAATTCCGAGGGAACATATTTCCGAGGAAACTTCGAGGAGTGTACGCGGTCGGTTAGTTCCTCGGTTTATTCCGAGGAAAGTCTCCCTCAGAATATACCGAGAAACAAACCGACGGTCACCGTCGTCGGTTGTTCCGACGAAAATACCGAGGAATTGACATCCTCGGAAAATTCCGAGGGATATTATTCCGACGGATTTCCGACGGATTGTATTTAAAGGTTTTTTTTTTTATTTTTTTTAAATAATTTTTTTAAAAAAAATATTTTTTAAATTTAAATTCGAAAACCATAAAATTAAAAATAGTATTAAAAGTCATACAAATAGAAATAAAACATAAAGAGTTTTTGAAAAAAAAACTACGGGTTCGGGTTCGGGTTCACAGACGGGAATTCCACGTTCGGGTGCAACTTCCTCATCATCTCCATCATCTGTTCGTTGAGCCTCATCTGAGCTTCCACCTGGGTCTCCAACGCTGAAATGCGATTATCCCTGTCCTGCAACCGACCCATGAGCACTTGTTCATCAACAAATGTCGGGTGTGCAGCAGCATAAGGCGGAGTCGAGCGGGAGCGACGACCCAAACTGACAAAACGTCCCTTGTTCGTTGGAACTGCCTGAAATAGAAAATAGCCAAAATTAGTTAATAAAAAAGATGAAATGAACTTAAAAAAAAAAACTTACCGATTCAACGATTTCGTTGATTCGAGCCCGGGGCAAGGTGGTCGAAGCCGTCGTCGAATCGTCATCATCGGTCTGAAGCTGAGACGCTTCCTCTTCCACCTGAGTCGTGATCAGGTCGAGCACATCCCTCACAAGGCCATCATCAATCTGGCCGGTCTTCTTGTTGGTGTACGCCCTCTTCATTAGGACGAAATCATCAACCGGCTCGCCATCATTTTCTTCCGCCTTGAAAAAAACATAAGTAAAAAACATTAGTAATTAGAAGAAAAAATTTAAATAATATAATAAAGAGCGACTGAACTTACCATGCGATCCCCGAGAGTGTGTATAGACTGAGCACCTAGGTTATGCACAAAGACGCCCTTCCCTTTACGGGTGCTCCTTCGGTTGGTGGAGTTGGTGGAAGAAGTCGCTTTTGTTTCTTCCTTAACCCAATGGGCACACAACCCCTCCCAGACCATGGGGTTCATCGACTTGGGGACCTTTTAATTTAAAAATATTATTAAATAAATTAAATAAATATTTTTATACAAAAAAAATTGTTTAATAAATTAAATACAAACCTTGTCTACGAGCCACTTCTGCTTCCACTCGTGTATCTGCTTCCCATAGTTGCCCATAACTTTTTTGACGAAGTGAGTATAAATATACTTCGTCTCATCGGCATTCCAGTTGAATTCTTGCTGGAAAAAAAAACACAAAACACAATTAATAGAAAATTTATACTAAAGATTATATTAAAGATTTAAAATATAAGTAAAGAATTTGAATGCTTACCGCAAACTGACGAAACCAAAGGTGCTGCTTGTCCTTCGGGAAGTCGGTGAAAGTCGGATGTCCGTGGTCGAGAGATGAGTACATCATCCCGTTGATCCATGCACTGATCCCGTTAGAGGATCGGTTGAACCTAATAAAAAAAATATTAGTGACAAATCAAATTATAATAAAAATTAAACTTTGATTACCATGTTTGACCCCGATAACGTGGAAACGGAGTCAGATAGGCAAGATGGTCACGACCGGGCTGTCGAACCAAGTTCGCCACAGGCCTAAGCCCCGGATCAAGACCCTGATCAGGATCTAGATCAGGACCAGGAGCAGGAGCAGGAGGAGGAGCGACGGCTGCAGGAGGGGTACAGGAGCGGGAATACCAGAAGCGGGAGATGTATGGTAGGAGCTGCGGGCCAAAGCCGAACCGGAACCCTGCTGCATCTGGCTAGACGAACCCCCGGAGTGGCTCCCCGGCGTTTTTAAAATTCTGGAATATTCCGAGGAAATTCCGAGGAATAGCTATACCACTTTCAAATCCCTAAATTGACACGGTCAATTCCGAGGGAATTCCGACGAAACCCTCCTGGCCGTCGGAATTTCCTCGGATTTTTTTTTTAAAAAAAAAAATTCGATGCTACTCTGATTCCGACTCATCATCACCATCACCAGATGAATCTGAATCTGGATCTTGGTGAAACTCTCCAATAACTCATTCGCTGCGTGAACGACGGCTTCCTCCGGCCAATCACAATAGAAAACAAAATTATAAATGGATACACATGGTGATGAATCATTCTAGATAATTATAAATCAATACCTGATCGGCCTGAGAAGCAAGAATGAATGGATCATAATGTTGCAGCTTTCGCCTCGAATGTACTGATGTAACACCAAATGCATCTGTTGTGACACCACGATCTGGAGTGTTATCGTGCCAATCACAATAGAAAACAGTACATCGCAATCCAACCATGCCCAAATACTTGATTTCCAAAATCTCCTGTATGTGTCCGTAGTATACATCGTCTCCTGATGCAGAACAAACGCCAGCATTATAAGTCGTACTCGAACGTCTCCTTTTGTTAGTTGTGAATGCATATCCTCGAGTACAAAATCTCGGATATGACTTCACAACACAGTTTGGTCCAACGACCATCTCGCATAACCACTCGTCAACTGTTTCTCCTCTTGCCTAACTAGCAGTCACTTATTAATAACACATATAAATTGTATATCAATAAATGTGAATTAGTATAAATGTGATAATAATATTTTAATTTGTTTAAAGCACTCACATAAGTAAACATCCATCCAGCAAATTCTATCTGCTTCATTTCTTCTAGTTCGTCCTCTATGGCGTATCTATATTCGAATCGCTTTTCTGCCATGAAAATCCTGTACATATGATGACAATAATGTGATTAAATAAGATTTAAATTTAAACATGTTAAAATAAAAATTCTTAAGCTAATTTTATTTACCTCTCATATTGAAGAACGTCTTCGCAGTTGGTGAGCAAATATGTTTGCAAGTGACTACGCTCCTGGTCAGTAAGTCGACGGTCCTTTGGTTTTCCGCTAAGTCGTCCAACGTCCGTGAAAATGTATGGAACAGTAAAATGATATGTTGCCCGTTCGCCTCTATCATCATGCCGAACAGGTCTTCTGTTTTTGGTCTGAACTTCTGCTGGTAAGTAGTACTCGGCAAAGTTTGAAGTTTCTTCATTGATCATTTGTGCGACTATAGAACCTTCCACCCTACTTAAATTTTTCACCATCTTCTTCAAATGGAACATATACCGCTCATACAAATACATCCATATATACTGCACAGGACCACCAAGTTCCAATTCTCTTGCAAGGTGAATAGCAAGATGCTCCATAACATCAAAAAACGAGGGAGGAAATATCTTTTCAAGGTTGCAGCCGAGGAAATTCCGAGGAAGTGGAAAAATTATCTTTCCTCGGAATTTCCTCGGAATCTCGTCGGAAATTTCCGAGGAAATCATTTTTGGTCGGAACGTCCCTCAGAATACCGATGTTTTCTTGTAGTGCGTTGTCGGTCCGGCGAAGCTTTGTGGTTCCTTGTTATTTTTTTTCTTTTTCATTTTTCGTTGTTTTAGTTTGGATTCGGCGTCGCACCTCTTCGGTGGTCATCTGATTTTGCCTCTGAGAAGTAGGAATTCAACATATACCTTCTCCGACGACATTGCCTTTTTTAGCACCACCTATCGCCGGTGTTTTTGGGGTTCCTATTGTACAATCGATCTATGAATTTTCGAATCTAAGATCTCTCTATCTGAATCTATTGCAGATGAATGTTCGATTGAAAGCGATTAGCAATGGAAGATTAATAGATTCATTTTGTTTTAACAACTCGCAGTTGAGTTGGTTTTGTGTGGGTGAATGGGTGTAGACGGAGTGCCGTCGTGGTGTGGCTTGGATGTCAGAGAAGAAAGGGGATTTTAGTCAGATGTGTGGTGATGCCGACGAGGTCTGGTGAAGATCGTGGCGATGGAGTGAGTGAGATGGTGCTGCATGGTTCCTGGAGTGGTCCGGTGAGACGCCTTTAGGTTTCCGGCGGTTTCACGGTGTTCTCCGGTGGTGACGCTAAGCGGTGCAGCTGTGATGGCCTGGTGTGACGCATGTCCCTCATTTGGTGAGGGGTTAACACGTGGCTCGTCCTTTATTTTATTTAGACACGTGGTCATTAGGTTTTAGTCCGATGGGCTTCATGCCCATTTTTATTTCAACTTGCGCCTGTCTTTTTGTGTGTTTTTGGGCTTCAGATGTGTAAGAAAGTAATGAGTTTTGACCATGGTTTGGCCTTGGACCTTATAATAATAATAATAATAATAATAATAATAATAATAATAATAATAATAATAATAATAATAATAATAATAATAATAATAATAATAATAATAATAATAATAATAATAATAATAATAATAATAATAATAATATTAGATGGCAAAAAAAATAATAAATAGGAAACTTGACTGCCATGTGCTCGAGGTACTACGAGCTATCTGGGATACCTTACCTACCAAGTGTGCAACCAGCAGGGGAATCGTCCGAGTGGGGCTACTGCCCAAACTGTGACATGTTATTTTATATATGGCTTTCTTAGACACTTAAGATCGGATAACTAGGGTACTGGCTTTTTGTTATGATATATCGGTGTATAGACTTTTGTGGTGCGATGTCCCTTTCATTGTATGATATACCATCGGTAACGATAAAAGATTTTTTCTATCAAGCATATGTATATTTGGTTGAAGGATGTGTTTTGTAGTGAAATGATTGTCATTTGCGTTTATTTATCTAGTAATTACGTGACCAAGTTATTCAAGTATTCATGTTCTTGTTTGATTGTTGCATATTTGAATTATGTGGTTTACAAGATTAAAAATAGTGATCGCTTGGACATATGGTTTAACGAAACATTTACAATGGTTAAAATATCACACAAAACATTAGTATCAGTAGAACCTTAGATTTTAAACCGCCTTTTAGGACTAGGTAGTGGAACCTAGAATTGCTAGGTTGTAGGATAGAATGGTTAGGTTGCATGGTTAGAATCGCTAGGTTGTGTGGATTGAATCATTAGGTTGCTGGTTATTTTTGTGATTAGATTGTTGGGTTAGTTTTTAACTAACTTGCATGTGAAGTGTTCTTTTGAGTTGCAGCTTGTGTGTTTGTTGATCAGAATTTTAAGGATGGAAACCTTAAAGTAAAAAAGAGTTCAAGGCCAAAAATCCAAGGTCAAAGAAAAAGAGTTCAGAGGGACTGAACAGTAGTATGGACTGGACAAATGGGAAGAAAGAAGACTTCATTGGGAAAAAGACTTCATCAGTATCTGGGAAAAGAAAAGGTTTAAAAATCAAGAGCAAGCATGATATCTATAGAAAGGACAAGATAGTATCAAGGGAAATGGGTGTTTATGGCAGAGTATAGGCAAGAAGACGACTCATGGATCATTCAGCTGAAGAGATATGAAGATGATATTGGAGACCTTGAGAAGGAAACTCAAAGGACAGTGGTAGACAGAGTAAAAAATTATGGAGATGAGTTGAAAATGAAAGCATGGAAAATCAAGAAGATAAGAAATAAAATGATTCAAGACTAAGGGAAATGCTTTGAGATGTATCAAAATAGAGTCAGATGAGAATAAAAAAATCTGAATGAAAACCAACGAAATCGAAAGGAGGATCAAAAGGAGACCCACGAAGAAACATATTGCAAGATGGGGTAATCCAAAAAGAGAGTGTCATCAAGAAACATCATGGAGGACCATGTTGTGAAGCTGAGCCGTTAGACAACCAAGAATTCAAGGACGAATTCTATGAAGAGGGGGGGGGGGGGGGAGAATGTGACAACCCTCCCTTCGGAATAAAATGGTCGAGAGAGTAAAAGTTAGAATCTGGAGCCAAGCTTTTGGGAGCCTACATATTTGTAGGAATGTTGAGTTTTGATCATATAAAGCTTAGACATAATCGAAAAAAAGAGAAGATTGGTCGAGAATAAACTTTATGGTCGAATCGTGGGCAATAAAGAACGATCGGAAAATTTCGAAGTTCGAGATGGTCGAAGAATGGATCGTGAGTGAACCATGAGTCAAAATAAGCTGCTCTACCATTGTTAGAATTGTCTTAGATTGATCAGACGATCGTTTTTGAAGCATCACATTTTTGAAGCACGACATTTTAGAAGCTCAACGTTTTTGAAACCATGATGTTTCTTAACCATGAAGTTTTCCACAAAACTTTTTGGCAGCGGAAAATGATTTCATAGACATTATAAGTGAGAAGCATGACGGGAATTAAGCAGGATGAGAAGCAAGCACGACGGGATTTAAGCACAACAGGAAAACCCGAAGTTAGCAAAAACACTAATTACAGTATTAGGGAATTTTTTGAGAAATCTGGAGGCTCGGGAAATATTTTCAAAAAATATCAGAATTCATTTGGAGTTTATTAAAACTTTTCATAGCATCAGAACGGGAGCAGAACAATATTCAGAATTTATCGCGGACCGAGAATATGCTGGAAGGACGAAATCACGCAAATCGACCGAGAAGCTCGAGGTGTCTCTACGCATTGGTTCAGGACGAAGTGTCAACCATATGATAAGCTATCTGTCTACTTAAGCACGAGGTGTTGCATTCTAGGCGATTGTGGGAACCAAAATTTGCACTGTCGATTTTAGTTAAATAAATCGTAGGAAAACTAAGTAAACTCAATTTTCCCTGAAGGCTCGGATTCTCTGCGACAACCAAACAAAATCGATAAAGTAAAAATATGACAACAACGTAGCGGAAAAAATGCTCTAAGGCATTTTTATTAAATGAACGATAAGTTGGATACAATATTCTTCCGAAAACGGAGAGATAGGACATGCTAAAAAAGGAAACGACAGAACTGCAGGCGGCAAAACGTTCTAAGTCTTGCTCCGCTAGTCTAACCGCCTAAGCCCTAAGTTCCCTAAGCTAACATGAATTCTCTAAGTCTCTGGATTTCGGATCTGCTCTCTCTCTCTCTCTGATTTTTTTCTTGTCCCTCCTTTGCTTCTCTCCCCAAGCTGCTTTATATACTCCTCCTTATGACGGTCTATTCTCCTTTTGGGCCGCGAATCGGGCTTTTCCATTTTTGTCGATCTTCGTATTTATCGGGAAACTTGACATTTATCCTTTTTGGAATTTTAACATTTATCTTGTTATGTGAAGATAAACATAAACCATCGTATCTATCTTAGAAAATCGTAAATGGGCCGTCCGATCGTGTTTGGTCCCTTTCGGGTCGTCTTTCGGACTTCCGTTATTTTCTATGATTTCCTCGAGAGGATACTCCTGTTGCGATATCAAGTTCTTTAGAAGATCCTCGATCCTTCGTAGAGTCGAGATGAATGGTGTCTTAAGATAACCATCAATGTTCTATACGACGAATTTAAGATCTCCCCGTCCGTTGATATCTTACGAGTTCTCCGAAGTCTTTCCGACGATCTTGGTTTGGAGTAAGACCAGGAGTTTTGTATGCGGAATCTCAATGATTCGTTCCGCGAGAACTTGGGAAAGACGCAAAGTACAGACTTCTTGCGACCGGAGCCTAGAACTTACGCACGAAGACTAGCCGCCCGGCGACAGGACCAACGCGGGGGCTAGGCGCCTGGCGACCTGGGCCGGAGCTAGGCACCCGGCGACCACAGCCAGCACGGGCGCTAGGCGCCCGGCGACCTGGGCCGGCGCTAGGCACCCGGCGACCTGGGCCGGCGCTAGGCGCCTGGCGACCACGGCCAGCACGGGCGCTAGGCGCCCGGCGACCTGGGCCGGCGCTAGGCGCCCGATGACCACGGCCAGCACGGGCGCTAGACGCCCGACGACCTGGGCCGGCGTTAGGCGCCCGACGACCACGGCCAGCACAGGCGCTAGGCGCCCGGCGACCTGGGCCGGCACTAGGCGCCCGGCGACCACGACCAGCACGGGCGCTAGGCGCCCGGCGACCACGGCCAGCACAGGCGCTAAGCGCCCGGCGACCTGGGCCGGCGCTAGGCGCCCGGCGACCACGGCCAGCACGGGCGCTAGGCGCCCGGCGACCTGGGCCAGCGCGGGGCCGGTTGCTCGGTGTCTTCGGTTTTCGGGCGTTTGTTTTTGTTTTTATGATGGGTTTTCCGTGCGACAGATAGATTTAGCCATTGATTTCGAGATAACCGTTTTTAACCCCAACAGTTAGCCCCCCAGCATGCAAGATGCGGGAGGAATTTTGCGTGCGGTAGTTTAAGAGTTTTTAGAAATCGAAATCTTTGGCAATGAATATTTTATTCCGAAAAAACCCCACCGCCTTTAGTTTCTTATAAGTAGTAGCTCATCTCCCCTCATTTCTCACTCACTCCTCTCTTCCCGAATTTCAGAAAAAATGACTTTCTCTCCAAATGAAAAGAAAAATTCCGATGTTGAAATGAGTGAGGCTAACCAAGCCTCGCCGGCGCAGGACGCTCCCGCCCTTACGCAGGCGTTTGTCGAGGGGTTCGATTCCTTTCAGGACAAGATGGCGCGACGCCGCGCCGAGATGGAGTCTAACGCTGCGGGTTCCAGTGCTGCTCCCGTTCCGACCTCCGTGGCTCCAGTTCCTGGACCCGATGTTGCTCTAGCTCCGATCTCCGTGGTTCCAGTTCTTGGACCCAATGCTGCTCCAGCTCCGATCTCCACGATTCCAGCTTCTGGATCCGACATCCCTCCGTCTGTAGGGGAAGTTGTCGTTCCAGAGCAAACACCCGACGTCTAAGCCCGCCATGTTGGCTCCTCTTCCGCGCTGATAGTGGTTCCAGAGGATGTGGTGGAAGTCATGCCTCCTCCTCCGAAGAAGAAGAGGGAGCTTGTCTTGGGACTTTCCGCATCCGGCGCTGCTCCACCATCGAAGGGACGCTCGAGGGCCGGGACCATTGGATCAGCGAAGAGGAAGAAATGTGTTAAGGGCGAAGAAGGTGAGGCTTCGGGAATACTATCGCATCATCGCTCGAAGGTATATATATTTTTTATTCTTTCCTTCCACCTTTAATTTTTGGTTCTCACTTTCTTTCGTATGATCAGTTTGTGTCGTTGATCGATGGGATGCTCGGCGATTGCGGGTTGGAAGTCGCACGTCTGTCCAAGGAGTTAGAGTCATCGCGGGAGGCATTGAAGCGTATCAAGGCCGTGCTTCTGTTTATTGAGAGCACCCACGCTGCTCAGACGTCAACACTTGAAGCCAGGATCAGCGATCTCGAACGTGATCTGGGCAAGACTATGAGCTCGCTGCTGGTGCCAAGTTCGGGAGTTCCAGAGGTTCAGGATCCTGAAGTCGGTGCGGACAAGGGCGGTTGTGGTGAGGATGCTGGCGAGGTCGCTCCCACTTCGGATGAGTCTGAAAATGAAGGCGGTGTTCCAGAGAACGCCTAGGTTGATCAATCCCTGAAGGGATTTTTATTTTGATTGTATTCTGGCCGTTTTGGCCATCATGTATGATTTTGGGACTGGCCGTTGGTGGCTTTGAATCCCCTCCCTTTATAGGGCCTTTTGTTGAACTCTACGGTTTTATATTAATGTTGCGTTTTTAGAACTTCTGTTTTTTAGAGGGACAGGATGTGAGTTGTCGTCTCATTCCTGCCTCCCTGATGATCATCGTATCTCTTGTTTGTACAAAGCGAGATTTTCCTTCAGTTTACGATTTACGCGAAAATTCGTGGAAACGTATAGACTTAAGTAAAGAGACAAATTTTGGGATCTCGCGTCGTCGACGCTATGTCTATGAGATGTTAAGATACCAGCAAGGCTGGGTTTAGGGCAAGACCTAGGTTTACTCTCAGACTAAGGCGGTGCGATGACAAATTGGCTTTCGTTTTGCATGTTCGTGATTTTAACTTGACTCATACCGTTTTAAAATCCGCGAAGTGGTATCGGCTTATATGATTTGTCTGGGCACAAATTGAGCTACTTCCTTTACGAAGTGCTGAACCAAATTTGGATTTTTTGTACAGCGCGCTATGGGATCCTTGTCGGATGTAAAAGAGCCTACCCTTAGGTGGCTTCTCTGTTTAGGACGTTAGAGTTCGTTTGTTGTGATCAGCAACAACGATATGATGCCGTTTAGAAGGCGTATGAAAGTTTTAATCGAAAAACGAATGTTCAGGCACGAAGCGACGTCTCGCAGTACTTTGAAGTTTGTTTTTCTTATGCCATAAAGGACTATGGGCTTTTTTTAAAATCGCGGAATGTTTCCAGATGATGGTGGTGATTTCAATGGATACTAGATCCGAAGTTGAGGCCGTTTGGCGAATTGGTTGTGGAAAGTTTTGAAAGTTCGATTTTCTTTTGAAAATCATGGGAGCGTATGAGTGTATGCACCCCACTCCCCACCTTTTTGATCGGGGGGGGGGGGGATAGCTGAACCCGCCGGTTAGCGAGTTGCCTACGTACCTCTTTCGAGGATCAAGCCATCTCGTAGTTCTATTGTCCACGTTTATGTTATAGTGGTAGTATTTCTTAAGGTGCATCGCATTCCAAGTTCACGGGATTTTTTCGTCTTGCATGTTCGAGATTTGATACGAGCCTGGTCGGACGACTTTTATGACTTTGTATGGTCCTTCCCAGTTCGCCCCCAGTTTTCTTGTGTTTCGTTCAGCAGTGTTTTGGAAGACTTTTCGCAAAAACAGGTCACCCTCTTTGAATCTACGATGACGCACGTTTGTGTTATAGTATTTTGCGACAGCTAGCTGGTAATTCTGAATCCGGACGAGTGCCTGGTCGCGACGCTCGTTGATGAGATCAAAATTGTCCAGCAGCATGGCATTGTTCAAGTCTTCCCGTTTGGGAAGGAATCTCCCCTGTACGCCGGGAAATTCTACTTCCGCTGGAATCATGCATTCTGCTCCGTAAACGAGAGCGAACGGAGTCTCTCCCGTTGCTCATCTTGGAGTGGTTCGATGAGAGCAAAGGACCCCGTCGAGTTCTTCCGCCCATCGTCCCTTTTTGGCTTCCAAGCGCTTTTTCAATCCGTCTAGGACGGTTTTGTTTATGGTTTCAGCCTGTCCGTTGCACTGTGGGTATCTAGAAGTGGACTTGTTAAGTCGTATTTTCCATTTTTCGCAAAATGCCTCGAAACGTGTGGAGATAAATTGAGACCCGTTGTCCGTTACAATTTCGTATGGGACGCCGTATCTAGTTATGATGTTTTTCCAGACGAAGTTCTCGACTTGTACGTCTTTGATACTAGCGTAGGATTCTGCTTCCACCCATTTTGAAAAGATATCCGTGAGGACCAGGAGGAAACGCTTTTGTTTTGATTTGTGTAGTGGTCCGACGATATCCATTGACCATCGCATGAAAGGGTATGGAGATGAGATAAAGGAGAGGATTTCTGCGGGTTGGTGAATCGTTGGAGCGTGTCGCTGACACTTTTCGCATTTCCGAGCGAACTTCTCGCAATCTTTTACCATAGTGGTTTCGTGGCGTTTTATTTTTGTTGCGAGAGATCTTCCGCCGGAGTGGTTTCCGCATGATCCGGAGTGAATCTCTTCCATGATTTTTCTCGCCTTCTCTCCTTCCGCGCAAGTCATGAGAGGTCCGGAGAATCGCCATTTGTAGATTTCGCCTTCCACGGTTACGTATCGTGCTGCCTGAATTTTTATTTTCCTGGCAGCCCATTTCTCCACAGGTAGGGTACCATCTACAATGTATGCTCGGATGGGTTCCAGCCAGGGAGCGTCGCAGCCATACTCCGTTTGGTCTGCGTCTTCCTCTGGCTGATTCTCGTTTTTTTTGCATCTTCAATATGTGCTCTGATTAGATTGATGACGACCGGTGGTCCGATACTCGGGTGCTTTATGAATTCGACAGGAATTATCCTTTTAAGTCTCGGGTCCGAACTCGAGACGAGAGCGGCCAAAGCGTCGGCTTGAACATTTTCCGAGCGAGGAATCCGGGTTAGTGCAAATTGGTCAAAGTCGCGAGCCAAATCCTGGACGACTTTGAGATATGCGTTCATTCTTTCGTCCCTCGCTTTGTATTCTTCGCTGTATTGGTTTGCGACTAGCTGAGAGTCGCAGTAAGCATGGATATTCTGGATTTTCAATCCGTGGGCTAGTCGTAAGCCTGCGATAAGCGCTTCATATTCTGCCTCGTTGTTTGACGCGTGAAAATCCAAGCGAAGGATTGCTCGAGGATTTCTCCTGTAGGCGAGGTAAGTCGAATCCCGATTCCAGATCCTTGCTTGGATGATGATCCGTCGACATAGAGGTCCCACGTCGAGCCGGGTTCCTGGTTAGTTACGTCCATCGCGGGTAATTCTACCAAGAAGTCTACGAGTACCTGCGATTTCGTGCAGGTCTTCGGACGATATTTGATATTGTACTCGCTTAATTCGATCGCCCATTTTGCGAGTCTACCAGACTGGCTTGGGCTGTGTAGAACCGTTCGTATTGGGAAGGTGGTGCGGACCATGATGGTGTGAGATTGGAAATATGGCCTGAGCTTTCTCGCTGAAGTTACGACAGCGAGTGCCAATTTTTCCATTAACGGGTACCGAGTTTCCGCATCTAGTAACGTTTTACTAATGTAGAAGACTGGTCTTTGTTTCCTGAATTCCTCTTGTATCAAGACACCGCTGACTGCGGAGGCGGAGACCGCGATGTAGAGGAACAGGGGTTCTCCTACTACAGGTTTCGCGAGGATAGGAGGGGTGGCCAGATATTTTTTTAGCTGTTGGAAAGCTTTCTCGCATTCTTTCGACCACTCGAACTTTTTGTTCCCCTTCAATGTTTCGTAGAAAGGGAAGCACTTATCCGTGGAGCGCGAAATTAATCGGTTTAGTGCCGCGACCCTTCCGGTCAGCCTTTGGACTTCTCGTTTGGTCCTTGGGGAGGCCATCTCTATCAATGCGTTGATCTGTTTTGGATTGGCTTCTATCCCACAGAACGTGACGAGGTAGCCGAGGAATTCTCCCGATGCCACGGCGAATCTGCACTTCGCTGGATTTAGTTTCATGTTATGCTTGTTTAACCTCTCAAAGCATTTTTCTAAGTGAACTATGTGGTCGCGTTTGTCGAGGGATTTTACCAACATATCATCGATATAGACTTCCATGGTTTTTCCGAGTTTCTCGGAAAACATCCGATTGACGAGTCGCTGATACGTAGCACCGGCGTTCTTAAGACCGAAAGGCATTACTTTGTAGCAATATGTTCCTCGGTCAGTAATGAATGCGGTTTTCTCGTGGTCGTCGGGATTCATCATGATTTTATTGTAACCGGAGAATGCACGGAAGCGGAAAACAATCCTTTGGACATGCTTTGTTAAGATCGGTAAAATCGACACATACTCGCCATTTGCCGTTCTTCTTCTTGACCACAACGGGATTGGCGAGCCAGTCGGGATATCTTACTTTCGTTATCGATCCAACCTTAAGGAGTCTTTCGACTTCTTCA
This sequence comes from Hirschfeldia incana, assembly GCA_026261945.1. NCBI lineage: Eukaryota > Viridiplantae > Streptophyta > Magnoliopsida > Brassicales > Brassicaceae > Hirschfeldia > Hirschfeldia incana. The sequence continues at coordinate 2,001,258 of JABCMI010000014.1, read as the reverse complement.
TTAACCGCAGTGGCACGTTCTGGCCCCAGCTTTCGCCTCTTTTGTTTTACGGGTTTATGAGTTGGATCGATGTTGAGTTCGTGACACGTTATGTTGATGTCAATTCCTGGCATATCTTCCGCGGTCCAAGCGAACGTGTTTAAGTTCTTTTTGAGACATGCAATGAGTTCTGATTTCAATGGATCGCGGAGATTGGCTCTGATCTCTACGCACCGTTCTGGGTTAGCCTTGTCGAGGCAGATCGAAATTACCGGTTCGCAAGTGGGTTCACGTTTCCCTTCTAGGGCTTCAGCTCTTTGCAAATGCCAGAGGATTTCTGGAGGGTCCTGCAATGCTGGTTCGTGAGTCGCTTGCTTTTCCAGGTTAGTTTCGGGCTCGGAGCTTTTTTCGTTTTACCCCAGTGGCTAGGCAGACTTGCGATGCTTTACGATTTCCTTGAATTGTTTCGACTCCGAAGAGGGTTGGAAATTTGAGGCATAGATGGAAAGTCGAGGGGATTGCTTGCATAGAATTTAACCATGGGGTTCCGACGATCGTGTTATATGCTGTTTGGTGTAGCCCTGGAATGGCTATCTCTCCCTGGATCTCTTGTAGGTGGGTTAATGCTTTGATAATCCTTGCAAACAGAGAATCAAAGACTCAATCTGCTTCAATGTTGGGGTCAAAAACGGTTATCTCGAAATTAACGGCTAAGTCTATTTGTCATACGAAAAATCCTCCGAAAAACGCACACGAACACCCGCAAACAGAAGGAACCGAGCAGCCGACCGCGACCATGGCCGTAGCCGCCGGGCGGCTAGCCCCCGTGCTGGCCGTAGCCACCGGGCGGCTAGGCACGCCCGTGCTGTCCCTAGGCGCCGGGCGGCTAGCACACCTGTGCTGTCCCTAGGCGCCGGGCGGCTAGCACGCCCTGCTGTCCCTAGGCGCCGGGCGGCTAGCACGCCCGTGCTGTCCCTAGGCGCCGGGCGGCTAGCACGCCCGTGCTGTCCCTAGGCGCCGGGCGGCTAGCACGCCCGTGCTTTCCCTAGGCGCCGGGCGGCTAGCACGTCCGTGTTGTCCCAGGCGCCGGGCGGCTAGCACGCCCGTGCTGCCTCTAGGCGCCGGGCGGCTAACGCGCCCATGCTGCGCTGGTCGCCGGGCAACAAAACATTCGTCAAGCACGGCCAATCCTCGTAAAGATTGACCCAAATATTATCCAAACTAATTTTACGAAACAATTTCCGTAAAATTAACTCGACAACATTTTGTTGAATAACTCTCGTTAAATAAAAGCTCGGCAATATTTTACGAAACATCATTCATGAAGTATAACAAGATCGTAAGCTTCTTGACCTGACCAGTTAGCTCATAGCTTGACGAAACAAGAAGCCCCACTCAAGTGACATCTTACCATTCGTTTTCACTTGTCTACCCACCTTAGCCTTCTTCGAGTTTCGCCTACTTCTCCTCCCTTTGCTTCAACGATTCTGCAACAATTATGAACTGTTCCTTCGGGTTTCATCAAAAATCGATTCTCGATTCAGTGTCAGACTTTTCAAAGACCTTTGACAATGAAACGTTAGAAGACAAAGAGGAACGGACATGAGGCAATCTCGAGTAATCAATGAGACTAAGGTATGTCCGACTTAGAAAATTTTATCAAGGTTTTAATATATTCGTAGGAAAAGAATGGTAACGTCTTGTAAACTGCGGTAAAATTTAGGGAACTTAGGACCTAGGTGGATAGTTTAGCAAGCTAAGTCTTAGGCATTTTCTTCCAGTTTTGTTCTATTGTTCCTTGACTGTCTACGCAGAACATGCAGACCGATCTAATCTCTCGAAAAACCGAGAAACGATCGCCACACATCCTTGGCATACTCATTCTACTTCATAAAGAAAAAATTCCTTTCAAAAGGCAAACGACACTCTAAGATTCGTCCGAAACGCTAGCGGCATAACGGCGTGGTCAAACCGTTACAAACATAGTCTTGAAAACTCTACACCGTCTCTTGTTGCAATCTCGCGACAAGAAACTCGTACAACGTCAGACTAATAGCACGACGGTGAGCTACAAAATTAACGGAATAACCTTCGGTAAAAATCCATGAGTAATTCGAAGCAACTTTCGCCAAAAGACGAAATCAAAGCGGAAACATTTCCCGTGTAACCCATAACTCGGAAAACTCCGCAAAGATTTGCATGTCTATCTCAACAAACGCTATTCGGCCATCGGCCGACTACGCCTTTCCATAATGCCCGAACCTGAATTCGGCATCACCATTAAGGACAACCGTGAACCAATATGACCTTAATGCGAAAGGATCGCAGTATGATCATTTACCAACTCCTTGGTTAAACGGTTGAACACAGCCTTTGCGCCAAGACAAAACAGCTGAACGATCGCCCCTCCAATCACTTAAGGGCCAAACGATAATCCACGATTTGTCATAAAACTCCAAGTGACCATTTACGTGAGCAACTCTGTCGCATAGCCCAAAAGCGGAAATCATGCGATGAATTTCTCGTAATAAAATCAGTCCTAACAGCCATACGATTAACGGAAAAATTTGAACTTAACATCGACTGATTAAGTTCTATGCGCCCCGTAAACAAAGCATGAAAAGAAACACTCGTGACAAAGCTCCAAGAGTTATACGAGTTGTCCTTAAAATCCCGGAAGGCCAACACTTCGCGAAACAAAACAAAGGTAGACGCTTCTCCCTGGGTCAAATATACGCGACCCCTGGTCCTAATTCCTCGATCAAAATTTTATAACTTGCACGTCCAAACTGAAACAACAGTTTCTGACTACGGACATTCGCAAAACATCTCCAAGCCCGCGAACATTTGAAGTGCGGCACAAGGGAAAATTAACTCGTACACATTTGAAATGTGTATGCTTGTATAATCCCACGTTTTTTGAAGAAACCGGATTTTCAAAACTCTTTACAAACACAGAAACCGAATTCTCGAAAATCTTCGCAAACAAACTCGCCAATCGCTAAACGGCCTCAACAATGGATCCAGTATCCACCAAATAAATCACAAATTATCGCCCGAAAACGTTCCGTGACTTCTAAAAGCCCATAGTCCTATATGGCACGAGAAAAACAAACTTCAAAGCACTGCGAGACGTCGCTTCGTGCCTGAACATTCGTTTTTTGATTAAAATCTTCATACGCCTTTTAAACGGCATCATATCGTTGTTGCTGATCACAACAAACGAACTCTAACGTCCTAAACAGACAAGCCACCTAAGGGTAGGCGCTTTTACATCCGACAAGCATCCCATAGCGCGCTATACAAAAAATCCAAATTGGTTCAGCACTTCGTAAAGGAAGTAGCTCGATTCGTGCCCAGACAAATCATATAAGCCGATACCACTTCGCGGATTTTAAAACGGTACGATTCAGGTTAAAATCACGAACAGGCAAAACGGAAGCCGATTTGTCATCGCATAGCCTCAGTCTGAGAGTAAACCTAGGTCTTGCCCTAAACCCAGCCTTGCTGGTATCTTAACATCTCATAGGCATAGCGTTAACTACGCGAGATCCCAAAACTTGTCTCTTCACTTAAGTCTGTACGTTTCCACGAATTTTCGCATAAATCGTAAACCGCAGGAAAATCTCGCTTTGAACAAACTACGGATACGGTGATCAACGGAGAGGCAGGGATGAGACGACAACTCACACCCTACCCCTTTAACTTCGACAAACAGAAGTTCTAAACGCAAAATATTTTGTAAACGCATACTGCAAGTTCAATACAACGCCCTAAAAAGGGCAGGGATTCAAAGCCACCAACGGCCAGTCCCGAAATCATACATAAAGGCCATCCAACGGCCGAAACACAATCAAAATAAAAATCCCCTCGGGGATTAATCAACCTAGGCATCCTCCGGGACACCGCCTTCATCCTCCTCTTCACCCGAAACAGGAACAGCCTCGCCATCGCCCTCGCCGGCCTCCTCACTACCCTTGTCCGCAACAACTCCAGGATCATGAACCTCTGGAACTCCCAAACTCAGAACCAGGGTACCCGAGGATGACGGGCCAGCAATCTCCGTCGAAGTGCAAGCTCCCATCTCTTCGAAGCGCTGAATCCGCCTCTTGAGATGTCGAACTTCCGAAGACTTGCTCTTCTTCTCCTCCTTCGCCTTGAGCAGCGAACTCACGGTCTTTCCCAGATCGCGCTCGAGATCGCTGATCCTGGCTTCGAGCGTCGACGTCTGGGCTGCATGAGTGCTCTCGATCGATTGAAGCACAGTCTCGTTGCGCTTCAAAGCTTCCCGCGACAAATCCAGCTCCTTGGACAAACGTGTGACCTCCAGTCCGCAATCGCCAAGCATCCCGTCAATCAACGACACAAACTGATCACACAAGAGAAGGTAAGAATCAAGAAGCCAACAAAAGGAAGGAGTTTTCACAAAATACCTTGGAGCGATGTTGCGATAATTTCACCGAAACCTCGCCATCCTCACCCTTAGTACACCTCTTTCTCTTTGCCGATCCGGCGGCCCCATCTCTCGAACGTCCCTTCGATAGCGGAACAGCGCTGGACGCGGAAAGTCCCAAGACGATCTCCCTCTTCTTCTCTGGAGGAGGAGGCATGACTTCCACCGCATCCTCCGAAACCACTATCGGCGCGAAAGAGGAGCCCTCAGGGCGAGCTTGGACATCGGGTGATTGCTCCGGAACGACAATTTCTCCAGCAGGCAAAGGGACATCAGATCCAGGGGCTGGAATCGTAGAGATTGGGACTGGAGTAACAGCATTTTCAAGAACCAGAACCGTGGAATCTGGAGTTAAAACAACATCGGGTCCAAGAGTCGGAACAGCAGGACCGGAAGAAGCACTAAGACCGGCCACGCTAGACTCCATCTCGGCACGGCGTCGCTCCATCTTGTCCTGAAAAGAACTGAACCCCTCGACAAACGTCTGCGTAAGGGCAGGAGCATCATGCGCCGGCGAGGCTTGGTTAGCTTCGCTCATTTCAACATCGGAATCTTTCTTTTCACTTAGAGAGGAAGCGATATTTTCTAAAGATTGAGAAGGGAAGAGTGAGAAATGAGAGGGGGATGGAGTACTACTTATAAGAAATCAAAGGTGGTGGAATTTTTCGGAATAAAATATTCATAGCCAAAAATTTCGATTTTCAAACTTAAGATCTTCCGCGCGCAAAATCGCTCCCGCATCTTGCAGCTGGGGGGCTAATTGTTGGGGTCAAAAACGGTTATCTCGAAATCAACGGCTAAGTCTATTTGTCATACGAAAAATCCTCCGAAAAACGCACAAGAACACCCGCAAACCGAAGGAACCGAGCAGCCGACCGCGACCATGGCCGTAGCCGCCGGGCGGCTAGCCCCCGTGCTGGCCGTAGGCGCTGGGCGGCTAGCGCCCGTGCTGGCCGTAGCCGCCGGGCGGCTAGCCCCCGTGCTGGCCGTAGGCGCCGGGCGGCTAGCGCCCATGCTGGCCGTAGCCGCCGGGCGGCTAGCCCCCGTGCTGGCCGTATGCGCCGGGCGGCTAGCCCCCGTGCTGGCCGTAGGCGCCGGGTGGCTAGCGCCCGTGCTGGCCGTAGCCGCCGGGCGGCTAGCGCCCGTGCTGGCCGTAGCCGCCGGGCGGCTAGCCCCCGTGCTGGCCGTAGGTGCCGGGCGGCTAGTGCCCGTGCTGGCCGTAGGCGCCGGGCGGCTAGCGCCCGTGCTGGCCGTAGCCCCCGGGCGGCTAGCCCCCGTGCTGGCCGTAGGCGCCGGGCGGCTAGCGCCCGTGCTGGCCGTAGCCGCCGGGCGGCTAGCCCCCGTGCTGGCCGTAGGCGCCGGGCGGCTAGCCCCCGTGCTGGCCATAGGCGCCGGGCGGCTAGCGCCCGTGCTGGCCGTAAGCGCCGGGCGGCTAGCGCCCGTGCTGGCCGTAGGCGCCGGGCGGCTAGCCCCTGTGCTGGCCGTAGCCGCCGGGCGGCTAGCCCTCGTGCTTGCAGTAGGCGCCGGGCGGCTAGCGCCCGTGCTGGCCGTAGCCGCCGCCGGCTAGCGCCCGTGCTGGCCATGGCCGCCGGGCGGCTAGCCCCCGTGCTGGCTCGGGTCTTCGGGCGACAATCTTCCGTGCACAAGTCCCAGGCCCCGGCCGTCAGAAGTCTGTACTTTGAATCTTTCGCGAGTCCTCGCGGAACGAATCATTGAGATTCCACGTACGAAACTCCTGCTCTTACTCCGAACTAAAACCGTCGGATACACTTTGGAAACTCGTATGATATCAATGGAAAGGAAGATCTTAAATTGTTCATACGAAACGATGATGGTTATCTAAGACACCACACATCTCAATTTTACGAAGGATTGAAGATCTTTCGAAGAAATCATAGGAAACAGCTGAAGTCCTGGAGACGGCCCGAAAGGGACCAAACGCGATCGGACAATCCACCTACGATTATCTAAGATAGATACGACGATTTATGTTTATCTTTACGCGACAAGATAAATGCTAAATCTCCGGAAGCATAAATGTCGAGTTTCCCGAAGATAAATGTCAAGTTTCCTGATAAACATGAAGACCGACGAAAATGGAAAAAAGCCCGCTCTGCGGCCCAGAAGGAGAATAGACCGTCATAAGAAGGAATATATAAAGGAGCTTTGGGAGAGGAGGAAAGGCAGAGCACAAAAAATCCTACAGAGAAAGCAAATCCGAGATTGGAGACCTAGAGAGCTCCTGTTAGCTTAAGAACTTAGAATTGAGGCGGTAGACTAGCAAGGCAGGACCTAGAACGTCTGGCCGCCTCTCGTTCTATTCTCATCTTGTCCGCAGACCCTTATTTCTCGCGGAAGGATCTAACAATCATTTTACTTAGAGTTCCGCACATAGAAACCCTAGGCATTATTCTCGACATGCCCGTTTCTATGACTAACGCTCATACTAGACGAACTCCGCCAGGCAGTTCGATCTCTTGTTCAAACCCTTCCAACTAAATTACGTCCGACTTGATCCTCGAAAGGGGTACGTAGGCAGCCTTCCTTAAGGTCCAGTCTTAAATCTTAATAAAACTTTTCCGCATTTATTTGATCACTTGTCGTTGGTTGTCGCAGAGGATCCGGACCTTCAGGGAAAGTTAAGTTTACTTAGCTTTCCTACGATTTACTTAATCAAAATCGACAGTGCAAATTTCGGTTCCAAAATTTAAGGCGTGTGGATAGATGATAGATGATGATGGTGGACTTTGCTAAAGAGCTATGGATTGCTCAGAAGCTGTTTTGCTACTCAAGGACACAAGATCACCCTGTATTGTCTATGATGGGTTCACAAGAAATTCCTTCCTTTAAGTGAGATCAATGTTCTTGAGCTGAACAGAGAAAGCTAGAGACTTGAAACAACTTCTTTGAAAAGGTTTTAGATTAAAAGTTGAATGAAAAATAATGAAAGCTGCGTACAAGTTTTAAAAGAAATCGCCAACTGGCTTAGGAATAAACCAAAATGGTTTAATCTTATTCCTATTCTAAACCCACGAAATTAAGTATTATTGAACCCCTAATCCCAATTAAAATTGGTTTACTAATTCTAATTGTTTTGGTTAAGATAGCCACGACATGAACTTGATCTTGGAGTGTCTCCCACTGGTATTTAGATCCTCTAAGTCTTGTTAGTTCAGCAAGAAAGCAAGTGGATCAAGATTCTGGTTGCAACACTCTTTTTGGGCCGAAAAAGCCTTATTTCGCTCAACTGCAAATCTAGCCCAATCCAGAATGACATGATTTCCTTGTTCTCCATACATAATTGGACGTGAGAATGTTCTCTGTAGCTCATGTTAAGCTATGCTTGGTGAATTCTCTTTGTTCAAGCTGTTTCGAGGCTGTACCAAGAGTTCTTCTCTTCTCTCTGTCTAGAACCTCAAAGATCATTCCAATAAGACCTTGAAACTGCCTATTCAGCCAAGCTTTGATCAGTGCCTAAGCTATCTCATACCACAGATCCAATCCCTTGAGTTTGAGCCTGTTTAGGATCACACCATCTGTGAGAGACAAGGTTTCACCCTCAGATTCTAGGTTAGGTCAAGAGGAGGTACAAGGAAATTTGTGGGCTGAATCCCGTAAAGAGCTTTTAAGATGAATAAGTACTTTTTATTGATGATTTGAATAACAAGAATTACAGAGAAAATGAAAGAGATCGTCTGAGAATGTTTGCAAGATATGAAAGAGATAATATAATTGGTGTGTAATCGAAAATATCGCATGATCCCCCCTTTGGTCTTCGAGGTCCTCTTTTTATAGCTTCGAACCTTCCTCCGATTGCTTTTAACTAATCTCCGAGATCTTCTCCTTCTGTTGAGGAACTCACAACAGCTCCCTGTTGACCAGGTCATGCGCTCTTTCTGTCTGTGATGTCAGCCTCCTTTTCGAAGTGGCCTCCAGAGATTGTGATTAGCTTTCTGCCTTTGGCTCCGCGCTGAGCTCCAGCTGAGGTCGCTGATATGTATTGGGCTTAATCTTGGCCCAGAACTCATTCAGGTTCCGCCGTTAGCTAGTGGGCCATATTTGGGCCCAACAGTTGCCCCCAAGCTTTTGAGATAAGATTTCCCTTACTCGGAAGCTTAACCTAAGTCGCCGACCTAGATTTTACTGTTGAGATCATGATTACAGGATATCTGATTTAAAGATATTATTCGTTTAATTCGACGGTCTAGATCTCTTTTGTTTGAAATCGACGGCTCGGATGAAAGAAGTTTTGAATGATTTACTCCGAGACTCGAGACAGGACGTGATATAAAGTGACGGGCATTAACTGCCTCGCTCCATATTCTCCACGCCTCCACTCGGTTCCCAAGGTAACTTCTCCTCCACTCCTTTATTTTACTGTGTTAGTTAGTTTTTTTTTAAACTTTCATCTCTCTATTTCGCCATTGATCCTCTTCGAATTCCTTAGAATTCTTCGAAACTTTTAGGACTATTTCGATCCTCCTCTTTTCTCCTTTCAATCCTCTCAACCTTACCCCTCTGTTTAATGGACCCTCCGAGAGAAGGCTCCGGCGAAACCGGAATTCCCCCTGCCAGAAAACGCTTAATGAAGGTCAAGCAAGAGATAGGCCAGAAGGCCAAAAGAGAGATGAAGAAGGCGAAAGACTTAGTCGCGACAAGAGCCTCTAAGCGTATGAAGAAGAAGGATGGCTCCGGCGGGAGTTCCTCTTTGGGGTCTCACTCGCCGTCCTTGTTGACGAGTCAAGAGGTCGTTAATTTCATGGTTCAGGCTCATGGCCGAAAGGAGTTAGCCAGGACCTGCTCCTCCGATGAGACTCCGGAATCTGCCCCCGAGGGCTGGTTTTGCATCCACGAGAAGTATATCTCGAAGTGCCACCTCAGGTTTCCGCTCCCGGACCTCTTGCTGGATCTTCTTGATCATTACCAGTTAGCTCTCTCTCAGCTTTGTCCCTCGGTCATCCGGGTAGTAAACGGGTTCATTACCAGGGCCAAAGAAGAGGGAATCGTTGTTGGTCTAACTGAGTTAATGAGTCTCTATACGATCAAAGAGAGCTCTACTAAAGATGGTGGTAGCAGTACCTACTATCTTCCTTGTCGCCCTGGATTTAGTCTTTTTAAATCCTCGGGTAGCGACGATGATTGGAGGAAAAAATATTTCTTTGTTAAGGTCGATCCTTCAACCGTCCCAATGGGTCGTGCTCTCTCGGTCATTTGGTCCGAGATATCTGATTAGGATTTTTAGGATCATGTTTTGCTCATTTCAGATTATTGCTACTTGCTGATATCTCGATTCTAAACGTAGGTATCGACGATCCTCCCAAGCTCTCTGATAAGCAGTCCAGGGCTCTCTTTAGGAGGTTACATCAAAGTTCCAACGCTTGGTAATTGTTTACAACTTCTCGTATTGGATCAGCTAGGTTCCCGGAACGATACAACATCCAGCTTCCTGACCCGATCCCTGTTGAAGACTTGGAAGGTAGTCTCTTATCTTGTTATGTTCATCCTCGTTTTAAGAGGTAGCTAAAAGGATTCTTGTTATTTTGTTTAGTTTCCGAAGGTCCCAACGTAGTCGAGATTTCAACCGGAGCTAGCACTTCTGAGAACGAAAAGACTCCAGCTCCTAAGATGAGGCCTTCTTTCCGTAATCGAAACAGGTCAATTGCGGCTGCCGGCGCTTCGCGGGGCAGCGACAAATCTCAAGGAGGTGTTTTTATTAACACGCTGAAGGAGGTCCTCGATGATGGAACCTCAGCTCCTGTCACGGACGTTGGTCCCGTTGAAACTGGAGCTCGAGATGTTGTTCCTCACCCTGAGGTCTCGCCAGCCATAGATAATCCTCGTGCTGCCGGAGGTCCCCTCGAACTTGAGCCTCCAAGACTTAAGAGGTCTCGGACTGAGGCGGGAGATAGGCCCGCCCGGTCCACTTCCTCATCCTCGCGAGGTGGAACCGTTGGTTGGAGCTTCACCCACTCTAGGCCAGGGTCAATCTTGGATGACTCTTGGGGTTTAGCAACCATTCTGAGGCATCTGAAGATGGTGGGGTGCTTTATGCCCTCTCTCAACAGCTTGACCAACAAGGACGAATACGTCGAGATAGCTCATCACTTGGGTCAGGTATATAACTTTAAGTTTTTCTCGGTTTTCTCTTTTTAGGTTTAGGTTTTCCATGACCTAAAAGACTTTTTTTTGCATTTTGTTTTTGTAGCTAGCCGGAGCCATCAACAGAGCTCAACTAAAGTTCGAGGAGACCGTGCGTGGTGCTCCTACTGCTGCGGAGTTGACCCAGGCTACTGATATGTTCAAGGCTACCAAGATGGAGCTTGACCAGGCTCGTGCCCAGGTGTCTGAGCTTCAAGCTGAGGTTAAGAGGCTCGGACTGAAGGCCGATACTCAACAGGGGAAGATCGAGAGTCAAGCCATTGACATCCAGGTGAAGAGCAGGAAGATCAACGACTTGGAGGCTGCTCGTAAGATAGCCGAGCATCAGGTTCAAGAGATGATTGCCTCATCTCAAAATAGTCAAAGGAACAAGGAAGCTGAGATCAAGTTTGCTGTTAGGAGAGGCAAGAGGGAGGTAGCTGATGCTTACAACAAAATTCTGACTTCGGTGAAGGAGAAATTTGCCAAAAAGAATGATGAAACCGACGCTCTGATCTACGCCCAGGAGCTTCAGGCAAACACCGAACTTTTGAAAGCTTTGTTGACTAAGGAGGTGGAGGATGCCGAGGAGGAATACAATCGTCTCATGGCCTTAATTCCGGACGCAGCTGCTGCTTGCGATAGGGCTCAGGTCTCCGACTTCTCAGTTAGCAAGCTTCCCATCCCTCAACTCTCTGAGAGCTCAGGTACTCTTGAGATTAATATGTTTAACCCGACATTTTCCGGCGAGTATGGTTCTAATTTGGATTCGGTGTTTCCTGAATTAGCTCCAGTCGAAACGAATCCAGGGGATGTTAATCAGGAAGCTGATGCGGAGGTTCCTGCCAAGGATGGAGGTCCTGTCGAGGAGGATAAGGTGGTTGATGCTGGTCCCGGAGTCGACGCTGGTCCCGGAACCGAAGGAGTTTAAGAGCTGATGCTCTTTTTCTTTCAAGACTATTTTGCCCAAGGGGCTTTTGCTTGTTTTCCCAGACTTATTAGCCTGAGGAGGCCTTTAAACCTTTACTCGTTCTTAGGATTTATTGCCCGAGGGGGCTTCAAAACCTTTATGTGTTTTAAGACTTATAGTCTGGGGAGGCTTTTAAACCTTTGTTTTAATTTTAATCTTGGCTGTTTCGGATTTCATCCTTTGTTTTAACCATTGGTTACGATATCGACTCATAATCGAGCTTGGTTTAGCTTCAGGTTTTGCGGAACCTGTTTCGTTTTGGAGAATCAAGTTCCTTTGAAGGGATTCAAGATCTCATGGCTTTCTTTTCAAAACCTTAGGATTTCGTTAAGGGTTTTCAGACCTTATTAGTTTGATAAGGATTTTAAGACCTTTAATAGTCTGTTAAGGATTTTAAGACCTTATGAATTTGTTAAGGGTTTTAAGACCTTATAAATTTGTTACGGATTTTAAGACCTTATGGATCTGTTAAGGATTTCAAGACCTTAGGATTTGGCAAGGATTTCAAGACCTTTGAAATTAGTTAAGGGTTTTAGGACCTTAATTCCAGGTTTTCGGAGACCTGGACGTGCTCGGAGTTGTTTACGAGATTAGGTCCCGATTGTAGGGAACCTGTGTTTCTTCGGACGATTTTAGGACCTCGATGATTGTTAAGGGTTTTAAGACCTCAGGTTCAGGATTTTAGGGACCTGGATATGTTCGTAGTTAGGTCTCGACTTGGAGAGACCTGAGTTTTCTTAGAAAGTTCTGTAATCTTTGGAGTATAGGTACGGAATAAATCGTTTTATTGATAATCATATAGCGACTGATACATGATTTGAATTATTCCATCATCAACTGCTTTTGGACTATGTGTTTTTGGTAACACGTGCCCCTTTTGCTTGGATGAGAAGTTCGATTGAGGAAAAAGGTTGGGGCTGCACTCGTAACGGAGTTGCCTACGTACCCAGTCAAGGGATCAAGCCGAACGTAGTTCAAGGGGATTTGGGTACCTAATGGTAATATCTTTTGAGGTTCGTGGCATTCCACGATCGGATTTCAGGTACCCCGGTTCGTACCTTCTGGAGTTTGTAGACTCCGGGTCGTACTATATGGATAATCTGGTAGGGACCCTCCCAGTTGGTTCCTAGCTTCCCAGCTCCGGGTTCTTTGGTTCCTTCGAACACTTTCCTGAGTACTAGGTCTCCCACAGCGAACTGTCGGGGCCTTACTTTGGAATTATAGTGCCGCGCCATTGCTTGCTGATAATTCTGAATGCGAAGCATGGCTTGATCTCGTCTTTCCTCGATCAAGTCGAGGCTATCCATTAGGAGCTGGTTATTAGCTGCGGGATTCGAGGGGCAGAGCTCCCGTCGGAGGCTGCGGGATTCGAGGGGCAGAGCTCCCGTCGGAGGCTGCCTGCGGTGGTTTCTGCTGGGACAACAGCTTCCATCCCATAAGCTAGAGAGAAAGAAGTTTCTGCTGTAGCTTTTCGTGGGGTGGTTCGACAGGCCCATAGTACTTCGGGTAATTTTTCTGACCAGAGCTCCTTCTGGGCTCCTAGACGTTTCTTGAGGTTTGCTAAAATCGACTTATTAGCACACTACAGGAAATGTGAGTATTAATAGCATTAGATTATAGCATTTTTAACATTTCTACTATTGTATGTACCAATACTTATTTTTTATAGCGTTTTTCAATTTAAAACGCTATATTTATTACCCCGGGAAAATAACAAAATTTAGCCGCTTAAATTTTCCAAGTGTTAGGATCCAACTCTGAAAAAAATATTTTTGCCACCAAGCTCTTTTCAGATTCACTTTCTCAAAATCGTAACTTGAGTCTCTTTCTCCACGTACTCTCTCACGAACTCATCATTACATTGATCAATTTTCCAAATATCTGATTTTTATTATTCATTATTGATAAGGATTGAAACTATGAGAATGTAATGAATTTGATATTTTTTTTGCCGGCGATCCACCAGAAATGATCTCATCGCTGCTCGTAGAGGTCTCCGTCTTCAAACGCCTCTCCTCTCGAAATCCAGCAGCCGCCGCAGCCACACGCCGCAAGCTCCTCCGACCTACCTCTCCTCCGCCTCGTACAACCGCCGCTCCACTTTCTCGAGAACCACCAGCCGCAGAGACGACGGCGGGAGCAGCCACGGCGGAGGGCGTGGGTTCTCCCACGGTCTCAAATCTCGCCCCAAGAACAACGTCTACGCAGTTTCCGGTATACACGTAATCTCTCTATCTCTCTCTTTGCCATCGTCTCCGTTTCTTTTTCTTACTTCATGTTCATCTCCCTGAAACTCTCTCTGATTCGAGTAATAACCCAAATTCGTGCTTTGATTTATGATTCATATCATCTTCAGTGATGATATTAAACAGAAACCTACTTCATCCCTTCTCTCGTCCTCTAAAGCCGTTTCCTTTTCTTCTTCCTCTCAGGCCCTTCTCTGCTTTGTCTCCGATGGAGAAGAACAAAGCCAGGAACGGTTCAAAAAATTCTCCTTTCGAGTTCAACAAGAGAAGAGCTGATGGTTTGTACGAACTGGTAAGAACAAAACTAATCTCGAAAGAAAAACACAAAAACTCAATCCCAGCATTTATTTTGTTCATTGAGTTCTAAAGGTTTTAGCTTTAATAGTGATTGTTGTGTAGGGGAATGATTTTACTCCTTTTGGAGGTGATTTGATGAGAGAGTTGAGGATGGCACTTTTGATGCAGATAACGAACATTGAATCAGGCTCTGGATTATTGGTAGTATTGCAGGATAATCAGCACTGTCTCTTATATGATGATGATGGTTGATTCCCTTTGCTTTGATACAAGTGCTTCTTCCAAGTTTTCAGTCTCTTGATGTGCCGTACAAGAGTCCGTACGATCTCTCTGTCTTAACTTAACGGTTCGTTTTTTCATTGTCTGTGTCTTGCTCAGGTGCATTCTTGTTGACGAGACTGATTGTGTTGTGGGTCATGACAGAAAATATAATTGTAAGTGAAACTCAGTTTGATTCTCATCCTGTCTCTTAGTGTTCGCCATTGATGATGGTTTTGTTTTTTATCTCTGCCTATGGCACTGTTCAAGATGCTGATGCAGTGATACCTTATGAAATCTGCAAGTCATCGATCCGATGGAGAATATTGAAGCTAAGAATTTGCTTCACAGGGCCTTCAGTGAAATTTTTATTCAACTCCAACTATGAGTTGCTTCTCCAGGTATTTTGCTTATGACTGCTTTCAATTCAAGATTGTAGATCGTAGGATTTATTCTAGATATTTTCTTACATTGGTGGGTCTTGTTGCTGCGATTTCTCTTGTAGTTTTAGATGGTTGGTGGGTCTTGTTTGTTTGATAGATTATAGTCTCGATATTTATCTATATTAAGGGAGAATTTTGTTGGATAAGTTTTTCTCCCTGATGTTTGTCTATAGATGGAAGAATCGAAGAAGAGCACAGCTGTATCTACCAACTGATTATGTAGATCAGAGCTAGAGGAGATAAGTAGGAAAACCCACATGTTGCCAGTTTCAGATAGTGCTATGGATCAGACTAGTCTCTGGCTTATGATAATAGAGGCAGAGGAAAAGACCTTAGAAAGTATGTCAAATCTTGGTTTCCAGAAACTTGCTGAGTGCATTCAATAGACTTCCGGCTTGGTCCTCTTTCAAGTGGATTACAAGCAAGATCTTAGCTTCTCTCAATTTTTTGGTTGGTTGGAAATTGGAAAAGTCTTCCATCAGTGGCTCTCTTCCTTTTTTTTTGCTTAAGAGAGACAGGTCATTTGAGTGATTCTTTATTTTGATGTATTGGTACTTGAAGTTATGAATGAAAGCAAATATATCTAGTGAATAAAAAAAGTGAGACAAAGAGGATACAAGTTTGAGATTAATTATTGACCTTTAGATCAAATATAAATCTGTGGTTTTAGAGTTTATAATTATATATCTAAGTGTAAAATTAAAGTTTCAGTGAATTTTAATTAGATCGAAATGTTTTAGGGGTTTAGACCCTAAACTCCCAACTTAAACCCTAAATACAAAGTCATAAATCTAAACTTTACAAATTTATCATATAAAAGTGTAAACTTAAACTCCAAGTATATTCTAAAATTCAAACTAAAATCTTAAGTTTTATTCAAATTTTAGTATTAAAAAAAAAATATTGTCACACTAAACCCTAAAAATGCCCTAAACCCAACATATTTCAAATTCTATATCTTAGATTTCATTTTTTACATAAACCTTCAACTTAAAACAATTTAATCCAAACATTTGGATTAGATATTGTATAGAGATATTTAACTTTAACATTATTATACAAACCCTACATATACCCATAGCTTCTACCTATACCTCAAACCCTATATCATATTTCAAACTTTATATTAAAAGTATTAAGACATAACATTTAAAATAACCCTTTTAATTACATTTTAAATCACCTTCAAGTTTATTCTATAACTCCAATTATATACTTAATCCTAAATCTTAACCCTAATCTCTAAACCACATATCTCATTTTAACATATACCATAAAACATTAAATCTTAATTTTAAATGGACTATATCTCTGTAAATAAATTAAAATTTTAAATATAAAATTTAGATTTCAAAATTAAAATTATGATACCAAATTATTTTAAAGTTAAATAATTTTTATAACATCTATAAATAAATAAGAAGACAATTTGTATTGTTTTTTCTGAACCATTGATTGATTTGAATCAAAGGCCCATAATCACCCTTGTATCAATCCTCGCCCTTTTTTCTTATTGGTTAGAAAAGGTTATGTGTGGATTGATAATCTCAGCCATAGATTAGATATTTTGAAGGGTTCAGATTTAATCTTTTTGTGTGTTTCTCTCTCTCTCTCTCCCTCTCCCTCTCCCTCTCTCACGCTTCTTCACTTTATTCTACCCTGTATCTCTCTCTCTCTGAAACAAAGAACAACGAGACCAAGGCTGGATCCTTACAAAAAATCACAACAGAAACCTCAGCCGCTGCCATCATCTTCATCTCCACCTCCATTTCTGCCAACGAACTCTGTCTCAACCACTCTTTTTGTCAATCATCTTATTAAAGCTTCTTCTTTTCCAGATGCATATTCGGTCCAAGTTAACACCAACCACATCTCAGGTTTGTTATATGTTCCTTTTTTTGCTTTGAGATTTTTGAATGAACGATTAGTGTTGTTTGATTAAATGGGGATTTGACTTCAGGGACGGGGAAGAGGAAGTGGAATGGATAATGGGGCGCCTGGTGGTTGTTCTTGTTCTCGCTAGGGTTTGTGATATGTATGAGGCAGTCAATATTCAATAGCTATTGTTCTTTCTCTTGTTTTGAATTTGATTTGTTTGTTCTTGTATCAGGAAGAAGCCGGATATGAAGCTGTGCTGGTGGAGATGGAGCAGAGCACGAAGAAGAAAAATAGAAAGAGGGAGAAGGAGAGAAGACAGAAGATGACGATGGGAGGAAAGACGACGGCAGAAGATGACGATGGGAGGAAGGCAGTGCGGTAGATTAGGTTTAGTTTTGGTTGGTTTGTTAGGTTTGGTTTAGATAGGGTTGGTTTAATAAACTGGGTTTGTGTGTAAACCAATGTTAATAAATAAATTAGTATTAATTTTTTTATTTGTATTTGTAAACTGATTCTATTTGTAAACTGATTATAATTAATAAAATAAATTTTTAAATTTTAATTTCTAATTTGATCTTGATTTAATTTCAATCATTTATATTAAATTAATTAATTTTAATCAATTAACTAATTTTAAATAAATAAATCTATTTAATTTTGACTATAATGTTATATTATTATAAAATATTAATAATTGCGAACAAAAAAAAACGCTACTATTGTAAGTTTAATTATAGCACAACGGAAAACCGCTATTAAAAGTGCCAGACTTCTTATAACGGGCGATGTCAGAGCGTTGAAGGGAGCGCTATGTTTTCCTTAACATAGCGTTTTCCGTCCGCTATTACTACCCACATTTCCTGTAGTGGCAGCCTCCGCCTGGCCGTTACCTTGAGGTCGTCGAGGTGATGAAAAGGTGAGGCGGATGTTCCATTTATCGCAGAAACTTTTGAAGTCGTGGGATATGAACTGTCCTCCATTGTCGGTTACTATTTCGTATGGGACGCCATGTCTGCATACGATATTTTTCCATACAAATCCTTCAACGTTAAATCTGTTAATTTGTTGAAAGGCTTCGGCTTCGATCCATTTCGTGAAGTAATCGGTTAGGACCAGGAGGTTTAGTAATTTCTTTCCTTTGCCTGATGGTACTAGTGGACCTACAATATCTATGGACCACCTCATGAATGGATAGGGGGCTGATATGTTAGATAGCTTTTCCGCTGGTTGATGTATGATCGGTGCATGCCTTTGGCATTTGTCACATGATGAGGAATAGGCCTTGCAATCTGCGATGATGGTAGGCCAGAAGTAGCCTTGTCTTTTAATTCAGATGGCTAGGGCTCTACCTCCAGAATGGTTTCCACAAGAACCGTCATGCATTTCCTTCATAAGTTTCATAGCTACTAGACCGTGAACGCATTTTAGGTAGGGTCCGGAGACACTTCGTTTATGGAGGGCTGACTCGATTATGCAGTATCTTGCTGCTAAGGCTTTGAGTTTTCGAGCCTCCCATTTATTGGGTGGGGTTTTTCCTTCGAGGATGTAATCCATGATCGGTGTTCTCCAGTCTTCTCTTCCTACCACTTTGCTGTGAAGGGAGGTGGGAGGTTCCGGTACGGGACCTGGTGTCGTTGTGCCCCCGGAGATATTTGTCGGAGTAGGCTCCTGGCCTGGATTCAGAGGGATATCTCCAATTTCTTCGTTATCTCCTGTGGTTTGCATATCATTTCTAGATGAGTTTTTAAGAGCTGCACGGCTCCTTGTTCGTACTTTGAGGACGAGCGATTCCGAGGTTTGGATGGTCCCCCCAGAGGTATTAGCTGAGTTGGGCTCCTCGAAGCCTGAACCCTGGTGGATACCTTCTGCTTGATCCTCGTTTCCTGGCCTCTGGATTATGTTCCCAGGGGTTGGTTTTCCAAAGTTGTGTGCTCTGGTTTTAGGGAACCAGAATGTCGTGAGGACTTGGGTAGCTATCGGCGGAAGGATGTTATCCTCGACTTCCTTTGGTTTGCTATCCAGCTCGTCTTTGGTGGCTATGTCGATACTTGGTTTCTCGATTCCTTCCACGGGTATAATTCGTTTCACAAGGGGATCTGATGTAGAAGCCAACGCGGCAAGGGCGTCGGCTGATGAATTTTCCCCTCGCGGGATCCTCGCTAGCTCGAACTTATCAAATTGCTTTGTGAGGTTTAGGACGACTTCGAGGTATGCCCCCATTCTCTCGTCTCTTGTTTCGTATTCCCCGTGAAACTGGCTGGCTACCAGTTGTGAATCGGTATAGGCATTCAGTTCTCGGATTCCGAGGCTCAGGGCGAGTTTTAGGCCAGCAATTAGTGCTCCGTATTCAGCCTCGTTATTGGAAGCGTTGAACCCGAGTCTATAGGATTGTTCGATGGTTTCTCCAGCTGAGGAGGTTAGTCTTAGACCGACGCCGGAGCCTTGCCTGGACGAGGCTCCGTCTACGTACATACTCCACTTTGGAACCTCTATTTCTTGGTCTAGACGTTCGGATGCCAGTTCGATAACAAAATCGGCGAGGACTTGAGCTTTCGCTGCTGCTCGAGGTCTGTACTCGATATCATACTCACTAAGTTCTATAGCCCATTTAGCTAATCGTCCGGATTGGCTAGGGCTGTGCAGGATTGTTCGTAATGGTTGTGATGTCATTACGACAATTGAGTGCGATTGGAAGTAGGGTCGCAGTTTCCTGGCAGCTGTGACAACTGCTAAGGCTAACTTTTCCATGGTCGGGTACCTCGTCTCGGCGTCTAGTAGGCTTTTACTAGTGTAATAGACAGGCCTTTGTTCGTTTTGCTCTTCTCGTACCAGCACTCCGCTGACTGCAGCTGTTGATACGGCGAGGTACAGGTATAACGGTTCTCCGACTACAGGTTTAGACAGTATCGGAGGTTCCGAGAGATAGATTTTTAGCTGCTTGAAGGCTTCTTCACACCTCTCGTCCCATAGGAACTTCTTATTATTCTTCAGAAGTTTGTAGAATGGGAGGCACTTGTCGGTGGACCTGGATATGAATCGATTTAATGCTGCGATTCGTCCGGTCAATCTTTGTACCTCTCTAGTTGTTTTAGGCGATGGCATTTCTAGGAATGTCGCTATTTGCTTCGGGTTGGCTTCGATGCCTCTTTCGGTTACTAGGTAACCTAGGAATTCGCCGGAGGGTACTCCAAAAGTGCATTTAGCTGGATTTAGCTTCATGTCGTATTTGTTGAGGATGTCGAAGCATTCCCTAAGGTGGGAGATGTGGTCCTCTCCGATCGAAGACTTGACCAGCATGTCGTCGATGTAGACTTCCATAGTTTTTCCGAGTTGTCCAGCAAACATCTTGTTCACTAGCCTTTGATAGGTAGCTCCTGCGTTTTTCAAGCCAAATGGCATAACCTTGTAACAATAGGTTCCGCGCTCGGTTATGAATGCGGTTTTTTCTTGATCTTCAGGATCCATCATAATCTGGTTGTATCCTGAGAAGGCGTCCATAAATGACAGGAGCTGGTGTCCAGCCGTTTCTTCGACCAAACGGTCGATGTGAGGTAATGGGAAGCTGTCCTTAGGACAGGCCTTGTTTAAATCAGTGAAATCTACACAGATTCTCCATTTCCCATTCTTCTTTTTCACTACGACTGGGTTTGCTAACCAATCAGGGTATTGGACCTCTCGGATCGACCCAGCTTTCGTTAGTCGGTCGACCTCGTCGTTGACAGCTTGGGCTTTTTCGAGACCTAGCTTACGGCGCTTTTGTTTGATCGGCTTGAATGTGGTGTCTACATTGAGCTTGTGGGCGGTGACGTTTGGGTCTATGCCCTTCATTTCGCTTGTAGACCATGCAAAGGTTTTGACATTCTGTTTTAAGAATTCGATGAGCTCCTTTTTTGTTTCGGGAGGTAGCTCTGATCCGATGCTCACCAGTTTTTCAGGGTTTGAGTCGTCGATGCTAACTTTTTCGGTGAGGTTCTTAGGGGGACCTCGGATATTTTGTTGCATTTAGCGACTCTCCTGGATCTGTAATTGCTATTGGGGGGATTCTTTTATGATCTCGAATCCTCCCAGGTAACAGATCCTGGAGATCTTCTGGCTGTCGTGAATGGTAGCTATTCCGTCGGTTGTTGGGAATTTTACGCATTGGTGGTAAGTTGAAGCTACTGCTTTCATCTTATGAATCCAAGGTCTTTCGGGGATTGCGTGAAAAGGGGATGGATTGTCGACAACTATGAAGTTGGTCATTTTCATGACTCCACCAGCTATAATTGGGAGCTTAATTGTTCCCAATAACGTAGCTGTTTCTCCTGAGAAACCTACAAGGTTGGATTTTTGGTCGACAATTTCGTAATCGTCTATTTTCATTCCCTTTAATGCGTTATAGAAAATAAGGTCGACGGAGCTTCCGGTGTCGATCATGAGCTTAGGTACCTCGTACCCTGCTATGTTTAAGGTTACGACGAGGGCGTCGTCGTGAGGTCTGTCAAGATTTGACGTCTCGCTTTCGCAAAAGGAGATTTTAGTGTTGGACTCGGGTTTGGTCGGTTTGGGCTGTGTGTTTGACACAGCCTTCCGTACGTGACTTTTAATGGAGTTAACGGAGTCTCGACACACATCGGACCCTCCGAGGATGTAATCGACCCTTGAGCCAGGGCTCGATTGGGGAGGTGTTTTACTCAAGAGGGCTTCGATTTGAAGGCTTTTCCCCTGGGGGAATTTTCCAAGGATCATATCGACTCTCTTTTTGGGAGCTGGAGGTGGTGAATCTGTTTCTTTTTCAGGTGACCTCTCACGTTTTGGAGAGTTGTCCCGGGGATTTTTCTTTTGATACGGTGGTGGTTTTTTAAGGTCCACGTCTTTGATTTCTCCGGCTGCGAATTTGGCAGCCAGCTGTCGTTGGAGGTCCCAACATTCTTCGGTCGAGTGTCCCTTTCGATCGTGGTAAGAGCAATGTTTGCTTTCATCGTAGCCTTTGGACCAGGAGGCTTTGGCTGTCGCGGCGACAGGTTTTTCATCCTTATCGTCCTCGATTACATAAGAATGCTCCCCCTGAGTCTGATTATTTCGGGAGCTTCCTCTTTTATGAGGTCCCTTCCCATCGGAGGCTTCGCCTTTCGGATGATTCTGGGATTTTCTGTGGAGCTTATCTAACGCTGCTCTTTCTTCTTCCAGAGTAATGTATCTAGAGGCCTTGTGGAGGGCGTCGTCGATAGTTGGAGGAGGATTTAAGGTCAACTCCTCGAAGAAGCCCGATTGATACCAGAGGCCTCTCCTAAGGGCTTCAATAGCTACTTGATCGTTAGGGTTCGAGAGTTTAGTTCTTACTGCCCTAAATTTCTCGATGTAGACTCGCAGTGAGTCTCCCAGTCCTTGTCTGATCTTCCAGAGATCGGCCTCAGAGGCTTGTTTCAGGATGTGGGTTGAATATTGCTTCATAAAGGCGTTAGCTAGCTGATCGAAGCTATCTATAGAGTTTGGTTCGAGGCCGGAAAACCATTCCAGAGCTGTTCCGGTCAAATTTTCAGCAAATGTTCTGCAATATCCTGCGTCGCATTCTTCCATCGTGAAGTGAGCTTTAACGATGGCTAGCTGGAAGGCTCTTAAATAAGCCTTTGGGTCTGCGTTCCCATCGTACTCGGGAATCTTAATTTTTCGAGTGTCTCTTATGTAAGAGTTAGCAATTCTATCAGTGAACGGAGTTCCACGAGTTTCCTTGATTAGGCTCTCGATTTCGGGAGCTGAGCTCGTTGCTTTGTGAACTTGAGCTCCCAATTTTTGGAGAGCTGCGTGGGTTTGCTCCATGTATCTGCGAATCGCGTCAGGTCCTTCGAAGGGAAGGACATTCGGATCATTCTCGGGTACTCGACGCATAGGTTCCTGGCGGAATCTAGCTCGATCGTTTTCCCAGCTAGCTGGTGAAACAGGTCGTTCATTCGCCCTTAGGTTCCGAGCGAGATTAGTGCGGATAGTTGCAGGATCAGCATCCGTTCTTTGAAGTCCGTCGGTACTTGGGGTTGAAACCCTAGTTTGAAACACCGGAGCTGATGTTCTGCCCCCGGACGGAATGTTGGTCCCTGCTCCAGACCCCGAAGGAGGTGGCGGTGGAGGCAATCGTGTGCTCCCAGCGGTGTTTCGATCAGGCGCGGAGCTCGTTGTCGCTACGTTGCTCCCCATGGTGCTGATGACTGGTGGGACAAACGTAGGAGCTGTCCTGGCGCGAGGAGTTTGGAAAGCAGGTTCCTGACCATCCGCTCCAGAGCTATCAGGGGAGAAGTTCAGACGCTCTCGAGGGAAGTAGGGGTCAGCTAATCGTTCATGGAACGTGATCCCTCTTCCTTGGTGGACGGACGGTTGGGTTGTTGTGGATTGAGATCTGGTTATCTCTTCGAACTGTTGCCGCCGTTCGGCTAGCTGTTGCACCGTTCGCTCGGTTTGTTGAGCTTTGTCCACTAACTGGAGCATCATCTGCCGGATCTCAGAAAGTTGAGCTTCCGTTTGGTTCGGAGCGGATTGATGCGATGGGTTATTGAGGGCTGAGGACCCAGAGTTGGTCCCTCCGGAGGCTCTCGGGTTATTTGCCCCCGGAGCAGTGCGATTCGGTGAGCTATTGCTCAGGTTCGATTGATCGGGGTTAGATGGATTAGTTCCATCGAGTGGATTCATCTTTAAGCTTTGGAGAAAGGGATTCGATTAATTGTCCCCTCAGACGGCGCCAATTGTGAGAGACAAGGTTTCACCCTCAGATTCTAGGTTAGGTCAAGAGGAGGTACAAGGAAATTCGTGGGCTGAATCCCGTAAAGAGCTTTTAAGATGAATAAGTACTTTTTATTGATGATTTGAATAACAAGAATTACAAAGAAAATGAAAGAGATCGTCTGAGAATGTTTGCAAGATATGAAAGAGATAATATAATTGGTGTGTAATCGAAAATATCGCATGATCCCCCCTTTGGTCTTCGAGGTCCTCTTTTTATAGCTTCGAACCTTCCTCCGATTGCTTTTAACTAATCTCCGAGATCTTCTCCTTCTGTTGAGGAACTCACACCAGCTCCCTGTTGACCGGGTCATGCGCTCTTTCTGTCTGTGATGTCAGCCTCCTTTTCGAAGTGGCCTCCAAAGATTGTGATTAGCTTTCTGCCTTTGGCTCCGCGCTGAGCTCCAGCTGAGGTCGCTGATATGTACTGGGCTTAATCTTGGCCCAGAACTCATTCAGGTTCCGCCGTTAGCTAGTGGGCCATATTTGGGCCCAACACCATCCTCTCTCCCTTCAAAAGGATTTGTCCACAAATCCAAGTCGTGTAAGATGATATAACCTTGATCATCTTCTGGATCAAATACCCAGCACTGCAATCCTTTTCCATACTTCAGCAAGCTCTTGGAACCTTTCTCATTCATCTCCAAGCTCCTCATGTACCTTAGTATGTAGCAAACAAGCAGAAACCTTACTGATTGATCTGATGGCTTAACTAGCTCCTTCTGGCTGCCTAGGAGAATACCTCTGATCTCTGTCAATACACCTGGGCCAATGCTCATTATAACTTGATTCTCATGCTGCATAAGGTCTGGTGGTCGTGTGTAATGATCACCATAATAACATCTTCTCACTATGCGTTCTACAGAAACCAAACAGGATGCTATTGAATTCTCAGCTAGAACAGAGTCTCCACAGCTTAATACTTCTACTTCTCCTACTGCTAACACATTCTGAAGCCGTGATCCCAATCGCTTTTGTAATCACTGCAACCGCAAGGGACATGAAGCTTCTGAGTGTTTTCTTCTCCACGGCACCCCGACTGGTTCAATGAGCAACAACAACGAACAGGTCAATATTCTACAACCTCTCAGCGCGGTCGTGGTGGACGCAACAACACCTCTGGAGGTCGTGGACGTGGACGCTCCAATGCTTCTCGTTCCACACCAACCACAAACAATGCAACAATGCTACTGTCCGACCAGATTACTACTCTCATCAACCTCCTCCAAAATCAACAATCTCAGCTGTCAGCAGACCGCATGACTGGTAAAACTAATCTCAATGACGTTATCATTGATACAGGGGCTTCTCACCACATGACCGGTGATATTTCTATTTTACGAGATGTCTGTGACATACTTCCCTCAGCAGTAACATTTCCTAATGGGCGGACATCTCGAGCTACAAAATCTGGAACTGTACATCTTAGTTCTGATTATTTCTTGACCGACGTTCTATATGTTCCAGACTTTAACTGCACCCTGATCTCAGTGTCAAAACTCCTTAAACAAACCGGCTGTATTGCAGTTTTCACTGATACTCTTTGTTTCTTGCAGGACCGTTTTACGAGGACCCTGATTGGAGCCGGTGAGGAAAGAGAGGGTGTGTATTATACTTTCAAACAGAGAGGGTGTGTATTATGCTCCCTTGAATGGCTATCTCTCCCTGGATCTCTTGTAGCTGGGTTAATGCTTTGATAATCCTTGCAAACAGAGAATCAAAGACTCAATCTGCTTCAAGGCGTGTGGATAGATGATAGATGATGATGGTGGACTTTGCTAAAGAGCTATGGATTGCTCAGAAGCTGTTTTGCTACTCAAAGACACAAGATCACCCTGTATTGTCTATGATGGGTTCACAAGGAATTCCTTTCTTTAAGTGAGATCAATGTTCTTGAGCTGAACAGAGAAAAATAGAGACTTGAAACAACTTCTTTGAAAAGGTTTTAGATTAAAAGTTGAATGAAAAATAATGAAAGCTGCGTACAAGTTTTAAAAGAAATCGCCAACTAACCTAGGAATAAACCAAAATGGTTTAATCTTATTCCTATTCTAAACCCACGAAATTAAGTCTTATTGAACCCATAATCCCAATTAAAATTGGTTTACTAATCCTAATTGTCTTGGTTTAAATTAAATGAAAAACAAATAAAGCCCAGCCCAATTACATTGCAATTAAATTAAACCAATAGGCTGGTTCTTTTTTGGTTATGATAGCCACGACATGAACTTGATCTTGGAGTGTCTCCCACTGGTATTTAGATCCTCTAAGTCTTGTTAGTTCAGCAAGAAAGCAAGTGGATCAAGATTCTGGTTGCAACACTCTTTTTGGGCCGAAAAAGCCTTATTCGCTCAACTGCAAACCTAGCTCAATCCAGAAGCTTCCTGACATGATTTCCTTGTTCTCCATACATAATTGGACGTGAGAATGGTCTCTGTAGCTCATGTTAAGCTCTGCTTGATGAATCCTCTTTGTTCAAGATGTTTCGAGGCTGTACCAAGAGTTCTTCTCTTCTCTCTGTCTAGAACCTCAAAGATCATTCCAATAAGACCTTGAAACTGCCCATTCAGCCAAGCTTTGATCACTGCCTTAGCTATCTCATACCACAGATCCAATCCCTTGAGTTTGAGCCTGTTTAGGATCACACCATCCTCTCTCCCTTCAAAAGGATTTGTCCTCATATCCAAGTCGTGTAAGATGATATAACCTTGATCATCTCCTGGATCAAATACCCAGCACTGCAATCCTTTTCCATACTTCAGCAAGCTCTTGGAACCTTTCTCATTCATCTCCAAGCTCCTCATGTACCTTAGTATGTAGCAAACAAGCAGAAACCTTACTGATTGATCTGATGGCTTAACTAGCTCCTTCTGGCTGCCTAGGAGAATACCTCTGATCTCTGTCAATACACATGGGCCAATGCTCATTATAACTTGATTCTCATGCTGCATAGGGTCTGGTGGTCGTGTGTAATGATCCCCATATTCATTCTCAAGCTTTGGCATCCTTTTAACAACAACAAGTTTCTGTTTTGTTGATCTCAGCTGGTTCTGATCAGTTATGGGACTGATCAAGGACGTGTTACCTCCTGTTTCTCCTCTATTTTTACTGCAGCTACTCAAGATCACACCATCATCTCTCCCTTCAAAAAAATTTGACCTCAAATCTTGTTTTTCAGAAGTGAAGAAACCTTGCAGATCAAGCTTGTCTGAAACTGTTTTCTGACCCAGAAAGTTCTTTCTTCTTCTACTAACACTCAAACTTCCTCCTGGTTCAAAAACAACTTGTTGCAGGCCCTGTACAACTCTCAGATGCTCCACTAAACTAAGATGAAGACATACCATAGGTCTGATCAGAAACTCACAAGTTAAACTCTTAAAGCTATCTCCTTGCTCAACAGTAGAAAGCACCAATTCAAGAGCTTTAGATGACCCTCCAGGAACTTTTTCTCCTTGTTTTCTTTGAACAGGCACGTGGCAACACTCAGCTTCTGCAACCTGTGCCTCCTCCTCTAATTTAAGACAAAAAGTTGTTGGTTCTGGTTCAGTTTCATGACTCTCCTCAATCTTTTTTATTGGTGAAGCTAATATAGAACCTTGCAGCTTTTCCTCCTCTCTTTCTAATGATAGATCAGGAACCACAGATCTTCTCTTAGCTGGTTTTGATGGCAATTCAGACCAACAGGCAGGCTGATCTAGAGTAGTAAGCTTTGTTGCTGCTCCTGGTTTTAGTTCAGGAAGTTTCCACTGCAAGACAAACCTCTTCTTCATCTAGGTCTTCATCTCAACCCATGAAGTAATTTGTCTATGATGGGTTCACAAGAAATTCCTTCCTTTAAGTGAGATCAATGTTTTTGAGCTGAACAGAGAACGCTATAGACTTGAAACAACTTCTTTGAAAAGGTTTTAGATTAAAAGTTGAATGAAAAATAAAGAAAGCTGCGTACAAGTTTTAAAAGAAATTGCCAACTAACCTAGGAATAAACCAAAATGGTTTAATTTTATTCCTATTCTAAACCCACGAAATTAAGTCTTATTGAACCCCTAATCCCAATTAAAATTGGTTTACTAATTCTAATTGTCTTGGTTTAAATTAAATGAAAAACAAATAAAGCCCAGCCCAATTACATTGCAATTAAATTAAACCAACAGACTGGTTCTTTTTTGGTTATGATAGCCACGACATGAACTTGATCTTGGAGTGTCTCCCACTGGTATTTAGATCCTCTAAGTCTTGTTAGTACAGCAAGAAAGCAAGTGGATCAAGATTCTGGTTGCAACACTCTTTTTGGACCGAAAAAGCCTTATTTCGCTCAACTGCAAATCTAGCCCAATCCAGAATGACATGATTTCCTTGTTCTCCATACATAATTGGACGTGAGAATGTTCTCTGTAGCTCCTGTTAAGCTCTGCTTGGTGAATCCTCTTTGTTCAAGCTGTTTCGAGGCTGTACCAAGAGTTCTTCTCTTCTCTCTGTCTAGAACCTCAAAGATCATTCCAATAAGACCTTGAAACTGCCCATTCAGCCAAGCTTTGATCACTGCCTTAGCTATCTCATACCACAGATCCAATCCCTTGAGTTTGAGCCTGTATAGGATCACACCACTGTTGGACCGTCGACAACCTGGAATTCTACCCTCTTGGTAACGCTCCCGGCTCTGACTGAAAGATTGACTGAGCCGAGGGTCATTGTGATATTCCCCGAGAGTCCGATGACCGGACTAGGATCGTCCATGATTGTGGTTAGGTCGATTCCCATTCTCTCGAGAGTGCTTTTATACATAATATTTGTCGAGCATCTGGTGTCGACCAATATTCTAGCTACGTCCACGTCCTGAATCGTAAGTTCGATAACGAGGAGCTCGTCGAAAGGTTTAGCTTGAAAAGCCGTTGCTCCGTCCCCGAATGACACGATGTTGCAGACGGGTGATATGGTCATACTGTTGTGTTACCGATCGTAGGTTTTTGAGTAAGAGAATCCAACCCCCCCCCCTCCTTCTAGCGCCAAACTGTCGATTTTAGTTAAGTAAATCGTAGGAAAACTAAGTAAACTCAATTTTTCCTGAAGGCTCGGATTCTCTGCGACAACCAAACAAAATCGATAAAGTAAAAATATGACAACAACGTAGCGGAAAAAGTGCTCTAAGGCGTTTTTATTAAGTGAACGATAAGTTGGATACAATATTCTTCCGAAAACGGAGAGATAGGATATGCCAAAAAGGAAACGACATAACTGCATGCGGCAAAACGTTCTAAGTCTTGCTCCGCTAGTCTAACCACCTAAGCCCTAAGTTCCCTAAGCTAACAGGAATTCTCTAAGTCTCTGGATTTCGGATCTGCTCTCTCTCTCTCTGATTTTTTTCTTGTCCCTCCTTTGCTTCTCTCCCCAAGCTGCTTTATATACTCCTCCTTATGACGGTCTATTCTCCTTTTGGGCCGCGAATCGGGCTTTTCCATTTTTGTCGATCTTCGTATTTATCGGGAAACTTGACATTTATCCTTTTTAGAATTTTAACATTTATCTTGTTATGTGAAGATAAACATAAACCGTCGTATCTATCTTAGAAAATCGTAAATGAGCCGTCCGATCGTGTTTGGTCCCTTTCGGGTCGTCTTTCGGACTTCCGTTATTTTCTATGATTTCCTCGAGAGGATACTCCTGTTGCGATATCAAATTCTTCGGAAGATCCTCGATCCTTCGTAGAGTCGAGATGAATGGTGTCTCAAGATAACCATCAATGTTCTATACGACGAATTTAAGGTCTCCCCATCCGTTGATATCTTACGAGTTCTCCTAAGTCATTCCGACGATCTTGGTTTGGAGTAAGAACGGGAGTTTCGTATGCTGAATCTCAATGATTTGTTCCGCGAGAACTTGGGAAGGACGCAAAGTACAGACTTCTTGCGGCCGGAGCCTAGAACTTACGCACGAAGACTAGCCACAAGGCGACCAAGACCAGCGCGGGGGCTAGGCGCCCGGCGACCGGGGCCAGCGCTAGGCGCCCGGCGACCTGGGCCGTCGCTAGGCGCCCGGCGACCTGGGCCGGCGCTAGGCACCCGGCGACCACGGCCAGCACGGGCGCTAGGCGCCCGGCGACCTGGGCCAGCGCTAGGCGCCCGGCGACCACGGCTAGCACGGGCGCTAGGCCCCCGACGACCTAGGCCGGCGCTAGGCGCCCGGCGACCACGGCCAGCACGAGCGTTAGGCGCCCGGCGACCACGGCCAGCACGGGCGCTAGGCGCCCGACGACCTGGGCCGGCGCTAGGCGCCCGGCAACCATGGCCAGCACGGGCGCTAGGCGCCCGGTGACCTGGGCCGGCGCTAGGCGCCCGGCGACCTGGGCCGGCGCTAGGCGCCCGACGACCTGGGCCGGCGCTAGGCGCCCGGCGACCTGGGCCGGCGCTAGGCGCCCGGCGACCTGGGCCGGCGCTAGGCGCCCGGCGACCACGGCCAGCACGGGCGCTAGGCACCCGGCGACCTGGGCCAGCGCGGGGCCGGTTGCTCGGTGTCTTCGGTTTTCAGGCGTTTTAGTTTGTTTTTCTGATGGGTTTTCCGTGCGACAGATAGACGTAGCCATTGATTTCGAGATAACCGTTTTTGACCCCAACATCGATCGCACAATGCGGAGTGACACCCAGAACCACGAGATGTTATCGTATCTACAACCGATGCATGTGAGCTGACATGCAGAGAGCGATGTATCGGAATGCATGGAGTCTGATCATGCTGAGAGAAAAGTGGACGTTGAGGTGTCTCTTGGCATGCCCATAGAACATGCAAGAAAGCATGTGTACGGCCATGGGTCGCCACACATGCAACTGGAAGCATGTGGAATGAAACACATGTGCTTGGGTGGTGCATCCTTACTGGCCGGTGTCTTATATATATACTCAGCTCTCCTGCTCGTTTTCTTTCATTGCAGACACACCAAAGACACTTAAAGATTTGGCTTAGAGAGAGATAGAGAGAAAGTAAAAAAGAGAAAGTAAGAAGTTGTGAGATATATCGAGAGTTTGAGAGCATTTTCGAGATCAGTTACTCTACCGGAAGTTTGAGAAAATTGTCCAGAAGTTAGAAGAGGTTATATCCGGGTCCTGATCAGTCCATACCAGTCCAATGAAAACGTTGACAATGGGTTTTGGCTAACCTTTCTTCGGTCAACCAGCTGCTAGAACACTGTGAGTTGGTGTTTGAGTTTCACTTAGAACTTAGGTTAGATCGAGTATGTATATAAAGTAAAATTCTCACGCCATTTTTTGATAGAGACTTAAGTTATTTTATTTATGAACTGGACTCAGTTTAGCATGGGCTAAGATGAGATATAATGGAATTAAGACTGAGTTAATAACCTGACTAGGACTAGGAAGAGATGATGCATTATTCATGAATCTTTGGTATAGTATGATAAATTACGACTTAGTTGAATTGACATAGTAATTATACAATAGCTATTTCACAGATAATTCATCATCACTTCCTAGTCCTAGTCAGGTTATTAACTGAGTCCAATTCATAAAAATAATAACCTCAGGACTCTATCGTGAAATAGCGTGAGAATTTTACTCTATATACAGACTCGATCTAACCTAAGTTCCAAGTGAAACTCAAACAAACGAACTGACATTGTTCTAGCAGCTGGTTGACCGAAGAGAGCTTAGCCAAATCCCATTGTCAACGTCTTGATTGGACTGGTATGGACTGATCAGGACTCGGACAGAACCTCTTCTAGCTTTGGGAAAATTTCCTCATACTTCCGGTAAAGTAATTGATCTCGAAAATGCTATAAAACTCTTGATATAGCTCAAAACCTCTTACTTTATTGTTTCTACTCTCTCTCTCTCTCTCTCTCTCTCTCTCTCTCTCTCTCTCTCTCTCTCTCTCTCTCTCTCTCTCTTTAACCCTTTGTGTGGCTGGGATGAATGAAAAAGAGAAGGGGAGATGAGTATATATAGAAGACATCGGTCAGTAAGGATGCACCACCCTAGCACATGTGTGTCATTCTGCATACTTCCAGTTGCATGTGTGGCAACACATGGACGTACACATGCCTTCTTGCATGTTATCTGGGCATGCCAGGAGACACCTCCATGCCCACTTGTATCTCAGCATGATCATACTTCAAGCATTCTGACACATTGCTCTTTGTATGTCAGCTCGCATGCATCGGTTGCAGATACGATGACATATCTTGCTTCTGGATGTCACTCCGCATGCTGCGATCGCATGCTTATTTAGACAGATAGCTTATCATATGTTTGACACCACGTCCTGAACCCATGCGTAGAGACACCTCAAGCTTTTCGGTCGATTTGCGTGATTTCGGTCTTTCTGTCATATTTTCGACCCGCGATCAATTTCAAATATTTTTCTGCTCCCGTTCTGATGATCTGAATATTTTTAATAAATATCAAATGATTCTGATAGTGTTTGAAAATATTTCGCGAGCCAATGGCTTCCTCAAAAAATTCCATATACCAAAATTAGGGTTTTTGCTAATTTCGGGTTTTCCATTCCCAATCCTATCTTTATATTTTAAATATATTTCTAGACTTTTTATAATTCTTAATATTATTAATTTAATTAATTATCTAATCAAATAAATTAATTTTTCGTTTTTAGTTTTCGCTTATTTATATATATTATTCATTAAGGGTAATATTAATATTAACCACTCTAACTTTTAACGTGAGAGCTCCCTTACGATTTTTTTATGATTATTTATTTATACAATCACTACTAATTAAAAATTATAATGATTATTTATGTTTTTAAATTTTTCATTAAAAAAAATATTTATAAGATAACAACACAGTATATATAGGAATTATCTTTTAATTTAAAATATATTTTTAGGTTTGGACAATTCTTATTTTATCAATTTTAATTATTTAGCATATCAGAATAATTATTTTTTTTGTTTTATATATAGTTTATAAAATTTTATTCATTAAGGTTAAAAACAATATTTACCGCTCTAATTTTTAACGTGGGAGCTTGAATGCGAAAAATCACTTCGCAAATAATAGTATAGATAGATATATATAGAACATAAAAGCAAGCAAAAGACAAAGAAAGCAGGTTTCTCAAGGCATCCTTGTTATTTATAGTCTTCATATTAATCATCACCATAGATATCTTGTCTTCTTAGTCGTAATAAAAATTATTATCTTCATTGTAATCACTGGTCTTCATTATTATCTTCATCTTCTTATTTTTCTTAGTCTTCTTCTTAGTATTCTTATCCTTTCCCTCAGTAATCAAATTCACCAACCAAAATAAAATTTAATTTTAGAGTTGAAGAAAAAAAAAAGCTTCTTTGGTATTGAGAAAAAGAAAGAAAAAGAAATTTACCTATGGATGATCCCTCGGAGAGGGAATAAAAAATTCGTAAGGTATTTGATGGTAATCAGCCCATTTGTACACAAAATTCAAAGGGATTTAACTAGACTATCATAGGTGTTTAGTAGCCCAAAAATATGTTGATAAAAACAACAACAGTTAAATTAGGTTCGTGATACAAGCAGAAAGACATAGAGGAAGTAAAAAGGGTAATGCTTACTTCCACTTCATGTTTTTCACTCATGAGATGCGTGGTTAGATCACCATCTGCAATGTAGGTGCCGCTTTTACAACGAGTGTTGCATGAAGTGAAAATAATAGCACCAGGTTCACTTGTGAACTCCTTCTCAATTATTGTCTTCCCTGTAGAATCCATCACTGCATCTGAACGAACAAACAAAACATAGTTTAGAAACAAGATACATATCATAACCATCTCACAAGACAAATACAAATGGATAACACCGAACAAACTTTCCAATAAGGTATTCCAGAGAAAATTCGCAGGAGAATAATCAGAAGTAGATTCATATGCGAAAATAATTTTACCCGTCATTATCTGGTAACAAATGAAGTAGATAGCACATTGGGGATTGGATATGAACACTACTGAATAGATTTGTCAGACAGAGAAAGAAGAAGTCGATCACTTACGTGACCTCTGCTACTGTCCATTCGCCCAGTCTATAAACTCAGTGGAAAGAGTAGATAAGTGAGATCAAAAGGTTGGAAGATCTGGCCAAAGAAGGTGATAGGGGCTGGATTAGAGAATATCCTGTGGGTTATTGGGCCAAATCCCATTAAGCCCAACTCCAACTCCCAGCATGAAGTCCTGCAACGAAAGTGATAATTTCCTTTTCTACGTTAATGTCGGTTAATGAAATAGGAAAAAGCTATATTGTGATCGTAGTATAAATTGAGGAGATGGTCAAGGCTTTTAGGATCCATCCGAACTAAGAACGAGAAAGAGCGAGAGATAGAGATTAGGTTTCATTAGCAAGAAAGATAGAGTGCTTTTTGCTTTGATTAATTATCTTGTAATCTCTATTGTGTGTTTCTCTTAAAAGTGAATAAAGACAGGTTTTGATATTTGATTTCTATCTAAGATTGAGCACTAGGCATAGGTTGAAATCCTAACAAGTGGTATCAGAGCAATCCAGGTTTGATTGCGAGTGCTGGGAGGAGATATGGAATCGATATCCGGAGAGTTCGGAAAGTTCAAGATTGAGAAGTTTGATGGAAAAGGTGATTTCGGGTTATGGAAGTACAAGATGCTAATGCAGTTAGAGCTTCTAGGATTAGATTCTACAATTCAAGAAGTTACGGTCACGGCGTCTGACACAGACAAGGCCAAAGACGAAGATCTTCCTGAAGTCAAAATAGATCCACTGAAGGATAAGAAGGCAAAGAATCTAATATGCATGAGCCTGGGAAATTTGGTTCTGCGTAAAGTGATGAAGGAAGAAATTTCATGGTGCACTTCTACAAAGATAATAAGAGGGTGATATCAGGAAAATATCAGGAAGGAGTTTATTATCTACAGGGCACAGTTGCTAGGAGTAAGAAGAATATGCCTAGAGTGGAGAAAATAATCAAGAAGAAGACGTCAAAGACGGTGACGTTCGCAAAAGTTCTGATTCAGGGACCTACTCCATTCGGTTTTCAAACAAAAAGCTCATCAGCTCAAGGTGGAGACTCTTTCTTGACAGAAAAATCAGAAGAAATTGAGTCTAAGGCGAGCAGTGAAGAATCTCAGAAAACAGAATCTTCAACGGATGATGTATTGTTTGCAAAAGAAGTAAGGCAAAAGGATGGTGATTTCTTAGCACACGTTATGGCTGCACATGAAGAGCTTGATATGATAAAAGAACTGGAAAGCAAGGATCAAAAGTATTTGAAGAAGGCTGAGGAGAACGTGGATGTGGAACTTGGGAATAAAGCTGGGGGAAAGGTTTCAAAATTATTGGAGGATGGTATCTTCGGAGATAGAGTCAAGGAGAAGACAACACTATCTAAGATCCATACCAATAATCAAGAGGATTCTCAGAGAAAAGCAGTACCTGGAAAGGAGTTTCAGGTTCGCTGCTGTTCCATAATCGCCTAAGAAGAAAGACGCTCCAGGCAACGCCATTATCAAAGCTGTCTCAAGCTCGCAGAGACAGAGAAGAAACGAGTCAGTTTCCGGTTTATATATTGATAATGGAAAACTCAAGGTGGAGTTCAAAACGTTACCTGAGAGAAGGGATGCGAGGCAGAGGTTTTAGCTCAAGGTGGAGCAGTTAAAACAAAAGAAAAAAAAGCACTCAAAGGCTCTGAAGCAACGGATGAGGAACATGAGAGAATGTCTTAAACAGCTGCTACGGTGGAGAGCAATCACCAAAGAGAGCTGAAGGGAGACGAGTATCTCAATTGGAAAAGAAAGCACGGCAAGATCACTGGATGAGTTTAACATCACAAGCATCAACTTAAAACATGTAAAGAGAAGTGGATAACTTTACAAGGAAGTTGAAGGGAACCGAGTTCATGGGTTCGTCGGAGTAACGGACAAGTCTCTAAAGGGTCACCTGAGAGAACGTCTTAAACAGCAAAGGGGAGCTGAAGGGAGACGAGTACCTAGGTTGGCCAAAGAAGAAACAGATCACAGGACGTCAGAAACGTGTCTTAAACAGCTAAAAGAGCGTAAACGAATTTACCGAGAAGCTGGAGGGAGACGAGTTTGAGCAAGCAGGAGAAACAGCTCACGGGAAACACATGAAAGATATATGCCGGTTGAAGAATCACATCTGTCAAAGTCAAAGGAGATTAAGACTATACGATATCAAAAGGAATATGTAAGAGGTCTTCAAGCAAACTCAAATCATCAGAGAAAGCTTACCAGAGTGCTGCAGTAATCCGACAAGGTTGAGCCATGGATCGACACCTGAAACATTTAAAATGAGAACTTTGTTAATTACCAGTAAAAGAAGAAATCGCGAGCTTCTTTTAGAATTATGAGTTCTCACAGTGAAGAACCTTTAGAGGAAAGGTCGGAGTTTGCAGAAACAAGCTTGAGATTGGGTAGTTGAATTGATCTCTGGGATCAAAGGCAAGAAAAGTTGGAGACGGAGTAGCGGCGTACGAGCTACATGAGTCGTCGACGGTAGGATTCGTTGATGAGACGTCATCACTGTCTTAGGGATTCTTAGTGAAAAGGAGATGAGAGAGAATAGCCATTCTGGTTTTAATCTTCGAGAGTGACACACGGCAAAGACAAAGAGGAGTAGTGATTCGGCGGCGAAGCAACGCGGTGAAGTTGTCATCAAGATTACTTGTTTTTTAGGCCGATCGTGAGCTAAGAAGGTTTAATCTTCAAAGAAAGGAGGAGAATATAATTCTCATGACGATTCAAGAGAAAGGCGGTTCTACGGTTAAGAAACACGGCAAAGTGTTCACCTGCTCAGATCATTTTTGTGATCAGAGGAGAAGTAATGGAGCGTCGGTATTGTCGAAGAAAGAAGACGACGTGGAGATTAGGCCCAAAGGTGGAGATTGTGGGTTATTGGGCCAAATCCCATTAAGCCCAACTCCAACTCCCAGCATGAAGTCCTGCAACGAAAGTGATAATTTCCTTTTCTACGTTAATGTCGGTTAATGAAATAGGAAAAAGCTATATTGTGATCGTAGTATAAATTGAGGAGATGGTTAAGGCTTTTAGGATCCATCCGAACTAAGAACGAGAAAGAGCGAGAGATAGAGATTAGGTTTCATTAGCAAGAAAGATAGAGTGCTTTTTGCTTTGATTAATTATCTTGTAATCTCTATTGTGTGTTTCTCTTAAAAGTGAATAAAGACAGGTTTTGATATTTGATTTCTATCTAAGATTGAGCACTAGGCATAGGTTGAAATCCTAACATATCCAAAATGCCACTTCATCCCTAAATCTCTAGGAACCTGTAACTTCATGCCTTTCAGTACAAGAAGATTTCACGAATAGGATCGCGTTTCATAATAAGAATAGTGAAAACATCTATATATATAAAAAAGACCTCACTTCTTTCCCAGGTCTGCCAGCTCGGATGCCACATCATAAATTGGAGATGACACATCAGATCCACACCGTTTCAGTAAAAAAAATTTATATGGTAAGGGACTTCGCGTGGGCTTCGTCATGTTTCTTCTGCGGCCCATCGAGACACTATTCTGTGAGAACCATAATCATCTGCTCCCCTCCGTGTTCTTTTGTGTATCAGCCGTTATGAGAGATTTTTAGGGTTCGACATGTTTTCGATCTCCAACTAGGTTGACAGACAACGGAGGTTCTGGAGCTTCTGTGAGACGCGTTTTTCCGAGGAGTCTCTGTTGATTGATGTTCATGTCGTTTCACCTGCTATTCATCTCTTCCAATACGTTACAGAATCAAACCTAATTACCCTTCTCATTAACGCCATTGATCCACGACCTCCACTACGCCGCATTCAAGACGACCCCTTCGTCATCCAAGTTAGTGAATCTCGACCTATAAATAAGAGAGCCTGTTTTGTTGGAGTGCATCAACTGCCAATAACTCCAAATTCTCTGCTCATACGAATCATGTTTCTTAGTAAAAATCTTTCAATTTTTGTATTCGCTGTGTTCTGTTCAGAGGTTTACTGATCTCAATTTCTTTTTTTTTTACAGAGCAAGACAGAAACCATAAATGGTAGTTCTAGGAGACAATCAGAAACTGAATCTTCATCAAGCCTTGAGTATAGAGACCCTTCTCGCAGATCATCTGCTTTTGATAGCTTACGAAGGTACAAATATCTATCAACAACATCTTATGCACACATAGAAAAAAATCTCTACTTTGTTTGATGTTGATGTTGGGTATATGAGACAAACTTTACATTTGATTAGTGAGAAGTCAGGTCCTGCATCCCAAGGACCCGCCCTACGGGTCACTGATGGTATGTATTGAGATCAAATCGGAGAGATGTGCATCTTCCTAAAAAAACGCTGTATTCATATAATTTAGGAGATCCAGATCATAACTTGGAGAGCTCTCAAAGTCTCAATGCATCAATGATGGAAACCATTACGGGGATTACATGAATACGCCAACTACTCAGGTAAATGATCAAATTTCTCTATTAAGATCTTCAATTTGATTTGACATATCATGGTTTACATTTTCAGGCTGGGACAGTGGGAGGAGGACGCAGCTTCCGTCTCAGTCGGCGTAGTCATAATTTTGATTTTGACTTTTGAGTAAAGAAAAGTTTTTTGATGGTATCAAATTTGGGTTTTTGAACGACCATGGTTTAGGGTATGATCGATTTTGGTAAAGATTGAGTCTTTTGGATGTTTTGTTTTTTTCGTAGGCTGCTAAAGATCTGAACATCACTGGAATTCTTGACCTTACGTTACGTGCAAGATTGTTGGGCTATGATGGTATAGGAGATCCACAAGCACTTCAACATCAAGAACGACTGAGAAAGAAGCTGTACTTTGCAAAAGGAGAATGCATGTGCCTTCAAGTGACGTTTGCTCACTGGTGGTTTAGGATAGTTCTATTAGATATCTCCTTTCTTTTCTCTTTTGGTTTGAAGATTGTCATTTGTCAACAAATACTAACAAGTTCTGTTGATTTTTTTTATCATAAAGTTTGGGTCTTTGTGCTTTCTTCTGATCTATAGTTGGTCTCTATCATCATCTTTTCTGGTGAACATAATACTACTCTGTACAAACCTTCACACCAAAAAAATTTCTACATACCTGTAAACCATGTTCCAAGTGTTCATGTTGATGATAAGAAGAGATTACTTTGTAGTTTAGTTTATCTCTCTTCTTGAAATCTAGCTTTCTTGGTATATATATGCTTCATGAATAATTTTCTTTTTTTGACATTATAATTAAAAATTTGATAAGTATTCAGAATATTTGATTGGTCTGGATAATACTAACATTCACTTTATTATTTTTGTTAATAATCAAAAAGTATTCTACCATGGCAAAAAGATTCTGAAAATGTAACGATCTATTTATTTTATTTTTTTAACAAATGTAACGATCTATTTATTTTTGTGAAGCCAAAATCTCAATAATTGATTATATAAAAACCCGAGTTATGTTGACCCCAATATAATATTGTTACAAATATTACAAATATTATATTCAGGTATTACAATCGGTTCTGAGAACATACACATCAACATACGATATAATATTACATTTTTCCAAAAACACTCCATGGAAACAGACCCTCTCTATAACCTTAAATTCGACTTAAAAATCGAACCTGCATTCTCGCCTCCACAAACAGACCTAATCTTTAAGATAAATGTAACATCCCGGGTTTGTGATACACGGAAAGACTTAAGAGAATTGATTTGGCTACCTATATCACCAAAGTTGACTTACCTTTTCCGGAACACATCTTGAAAGAACTCCAAAGTTAAGCGTGCTTGAACTGGAGTAGTGGAAGGATGGGTGACCTATCGGGAAGTGATTTACGATAGCGTGTAAGTGAGGCCAAAGCACGGAGAAAGGTCGGGTGGTGATTGCAGGGTCAGTAAACAATGATTTGGAGCCTTGGAAAATTAACGGACCGACCGTCGGACAGGGGTGGGGCCCACGAGCCCGATAGAGGGATGGGTGACTCACCGGTAGGGGCGGTCGGGGCGTTATAAGTGGTATCAGAGCTGGTTAGCCACCTCAGTTCTGACCTGAGGGGCGTCTTGAGACCTGTTGTGGAGCGCAACGAGGACGTTGCGTTCTTTGAGAGGGGGTGAATTGTAACATCCCGGGTTTGTGATACACGGAAAGGCTTAAGAGAATTGATTTGGCTACCTATATCACCAAAGTTGACTTACCTTTTCCGGAACACATCTTGAAAGAACTCCAAAGTTAAGCGTGCTTGAACTGGAGTAGTGGAAGGATGGGTGACCTATCGGGAAGTGATTTACGATAGCGTGTAAGTGAGGCCAAAGCACGGGAAAGGTCGGGTGGTGATTGCAGGGTCAGTAAACAATGATTTGGAGCCTTGGAAAATTAACGGACCGACCGTCGGATAGGGGTGGGGCCCACGAACCCGATAGAGGGATGGGTGACTCACCGGTAGGGGCGGTCGGGGCGTTATAATAAAGAAGGTTAATACAAATCAAAGAGATATATACATTAAGGTGATCTGCAATATAACTGTAAGTGGTTATCTAGACGATTCAACTACTGATGTCATGGAACACATGCTAACATACCATGACATCAACATTAACTCCGCGATAAGCATCACCGAAAGGACTAACAACTACGTCTACTTCAGAGTCTCGGAGCTCATCAGTTATGAAGATACTCATATGCACATCATTCTTTATCTAACAGATTACAATCTCAATCCAATCAACAGAATTGACGTCGACGTTGCTACAACCGATCTATACGCTACTATTAGAACGCCCACACGGCCACACCTGAAAAAGAAGATGAACTCTGCTCTGCATGCATTAACAATATCGTAAGCGAAGAGAATGTCAACACATTGCCATGCAACTATATCTTTCACCACCACTGCATTGTTGATCAGTTTATTTCAAATTTAAACTGCCCAACATGTCGGGATACATTTAGCAAAAAAAAAAAAAAAAAAAAACATGTCGGGATACAATATTTTAATGTTACTGTTTTCGGTTTACATGACTAATAATTAACTAACCTAATAATATTTTTTTCCATATACATTTACGTAATCTATAATTACAAGTTCTTTATTTCATCACGAGCTTATTTACATTCATCCAACTCCAGAAAATTACAAGAAATGATGTAATGGCACCCGAGAAAAAAAAAATAATAACTAATTTTCAAGATAGTATGATTTATTAAGACTTCAAATACAATAACATGTTCATAATTTAATTGTTATAAAAATGTCTATTAAATATTCACTCTAACTATTTAATTATTTTAAAATTATTATCCCGCCCGTAGGACGGGCCGACTCTTGTGTTTCATAATAATGCTAGTGGAAGCTTATTTACGCAACACGTCATCATGGATGCCTTCTAGGTTGATAGGACCACAGTAACCTGCCTTCT
Organism: Hirschfeldia incana; assembly: GCA_026261945.1. NCBI lineage: Eukaryota > Viridiplantae > Streptophyta > Magnoliopsida > Brassicales > Brassicaceae > Hirschfeldia > Hirschfeldia incana. The sequence goes on along the minus strand of JABCMI010000014.1, from coordinate 1,960,456 downwards.
TCAACGCAAATTCTATGCTCGGACTGACCATACCATGATCATAACCTTCGGGAACCGGACACCTTTTGATGTCCCACCACACCAACGTTTTACCACCTATGCACTCAGTAGACGCCTCGTTCCTATTAGTAGTAGACATCCTTTCTTTACAAGTCAGCAAAATACTTAGGATTCATCTTAAAAAAAAGCCCAGGCCCAAAACATCGAGATTTTAAGAGTTTACAATCGAACTCGGATCCTTCCCGACCCGTACCCGTTTCTGTTACACACACTGACACACACACACACCCGCCTTACAATTTTGGAAACAAACACGAACTCTCTGTCTCTCTCTAAAAATGTCAAAAACCCTAATTCCCAACGGCAGATTCCTCCTCCGTCGTCTCAACCGCCGTGCGTATTCGTCCAAACCGCACCACACCGAAATCGACCTCGATTCGTCCTCATCATCAGCGACCTCTAAAGCTGAAGCCGAGCGCAAGAGCCTGAACGAGTATTTTCAAAAGATCGCTGTTAAGAACTCGACTCCTGATTGGCTCCCTTTCGCCCCCGGGGGATCTTTCTGGGTCCCTCCGCCGCAGCATCAGAAGACGGACGGAAAGGTCGCTTATATGATGAACATGGTGACGAATCCGTTGAAGAAGGAGGAAGCTTTCTCTCTGTCGTCTTCTTCTGGCTGGCCTTGTTCATCTTTCTTCATTCCTCCAAGTATGAATTGCTTTCCTTTATGGTTAATCGTCTGAAGATAGATAATGGGTCTCACTTTGTTTTTTTTTTTTTTTTTTGGTTTTGAGTCTTAAAGATGGTACCTTTGAGCGCCACTAATGGTTAGTGATCCTTGCCTTCCTAAGACTGGCCTGAAAAAAATAGAGCTTTTGGGGGAGATAACGTTTATATTGCAAAGTGGACTTGTGTTTTGTCTTTTAGGATTCTTGTCTGAATGTAACATACTAATGTAATGGAGACGATTGCTCCATGTCTCTGTAAGATTCCCTAAATTGCTTTCCTTTGTGGTTAATCGTCTAAGATAGATAATGGGTCTCACTTGTTTATCGGTTTTGCGTGTTAAAGATGGTTCCTTTCCGTAATCATTCTTCCGCCATTGGAGGAGGTGATTGCTCCATATCTAGATCTTTAAGAGGAGATAACGTGTAGATTGCCAAGGGGGCTTGTGTTTTGTCTTTATGAATTTTTGTCTAAATGAAACATAAATTATGCAATGGAGCTGATTTTTGTTTATGTGATAGGCTGTTTCTTGATGTTACGTTGTTTTCCTTTGCTATTGATATGATAGACGATGACAAGGTTGAAAGGAGCATGGAGTTGAACATTCCGGGGGAGCTAACGCATTTCCTAAATCCGATTTATTCATTTAAACATGTCGACGATGAAGATTGATTTTACAAGCTCTAGCTTGGTGATGAAGTCCATTCCTGATGCGTGGAAAGGCAGATGATTCCCGAGTCTGATGAGGTTAAATATTTGTATAGACAGTTAAAAACCATGGAGTTCTATGATGTTTGGCCTGTCTTAATTGCCTTTGTGAAATTTATTTATAAAGGCAAATCAATCTTTACGGCTAATTAAAGCTGGTAGCACTTAGCAGAACGATTCATAAGAACATCTCACTGCAATAAACCGTACGAAAGTACATTGCATGTTTTCTTCTTCGATTCAGTCACTACTGCCCGTTTCAAGAATATGATCTTGACTTCTTCTGACCCTCTGTTTGTGACTCTGTTATACTCTCTCTTTTTTTTTTTGTCTGGCGTGATGTTAAAGTATTCTTTAGGAATCAACGATTAGTGAGTCAGGAACATTCCAGAGAATTAGAATTAGGTTCATCAGGAACGTTGGCATGGTCTCGGTTCCAACTATCATTGAATGTTGACAAAATAAAACATTTGAATTCTATTATTGAATGTTGGTTATTTTTTCATTCTTGTCCATCTTATCTTAAACCCATTGTAATAACATATGCTGATCAATAAATTTGTTGGCCGACAAAAAAAGAAAGAAATGCGACCACTGATTAATAGGTATACGAACATAATAATATTAAACCAACATGATCATCCTAACGTATTTTGTTAAACAAAACAATGATCCTGCATTCCTGCTAATACAGTTTCAAAGTATAAATTTGTTTGGTCAAAAGTTTTAAAAGAATAAATAAAAAGTTCTTCCTAAAGACAAAACATAAAGAATGAAGTTACAATTTAACGTTATTGTGAGGAGGAAACACCTAACTCATGTGGTTAGAATAATAATCCCTTGAAGGGCGGGAAGAGTCAATTTTCTCATCACTAATGGAAAAGTACTCGCCAAGGTCCCCTCCACGTGATTGGTATAATCTGTTCCTCTCCTTCTCGGAGACACTAGCTCTTATAAGAGATGTATCGATACTTGCAAATATTGTCAAACCACCAAGCTCTCTCCTCTCTTCACACCCCATGAGTTTAAAGTTCAGTTTAAAAACCGACGGGGTGTAATACATATTGGTAAACACAACAAATATGTCTCCTTCATGCTCCGTCATCAGCACTCTCCCACTGTTACCTGCGTGACCAAAGCCGAGATAGCGTTCCACTCGAAGAATATTCCAGGTTGCTCTAAGCGGATCAAAATATCCGAGGTAGCCGCATGTATCGAGAAAACAAAACCTACCATTCGAGAAGACACAATTGTTCCATGTACCTGTTGGAATGAAAGACTTTATAAAGATGGAGAAAGTGTTTAAGTGTTTGAAGAGAAATATACTTTATGAAGAAGAAAGCTTTTTATAACTTAAAAGGGAACTTCTTATTGCTTTGATGTTTTCTTACAAACTTGGATACACAAAATGAGAAGAGAGTGGAGGTATTTATAGCCTCCATTGTACAAAATATCTCATATTTTTTAATCCTAAAATCTAGATGATTCTTGCATAATATCTAGATAATTTTATCCTAATTATCTAGATAGTTCTCTAGATTTTTATTTTAAGGAGGTGGAAGACTTTTCTAGAACTTGGGCTAAGTTTTGGATCAACACATGATTAGCCCACTAATTCTTGATCCAAATCAAGTTTACCTTTCAACACCCCCTCTTAAACTTGATTTGGTTACTCCAAGTAAACTCCTCATCTTGATGAAGTCTTCTCGCTTGAGTGGCTTGGTGAAGATATCAGCTACTTGATCATTTGTCTTCACATACTCTAATTGCACATCCATCTTGGTGACACATTCTCTGATGTAGTGATAGCGGGTATCGATGTGCTTACTTCGATCATGGAAGACTGGATTTTTCGCCAATGCTATTGCCGACTTGTTATCCACAAAGATCTTCGTTGGCTCCTCTTGTGGTAGACTCAACTCCTTAAGCAAGTTTTGTAACCAAATAGCATGGCAAACACATGAAGTAGCTGCCACATACTCCGCTTCACAAGTAGAAAGGGTGACTATTGGTTGCTTCTTTGACATCCATGTGAAAGCGGTTTCTCCAATGAAAAACACAAAACCACTTGTGCTTTTCCGGTCATCTATGTCTCCACCCCAATCGCTATCGCTATATCCAACAAGCTTGTAATCTTCAGAAATAGAGTAGTACAAGCCAAAGTTGATAGTACCTTTGATATAGCGTAGGATCCTCTTAGCTGCCTTGAAATGAGTTGCAGTTGGATGCTCCATGTATCGACTCACTACTCCAACTGCGTGTAGGATGTCGGGTCTTGTGCATGCTAGATAGCGTAAGCTTTCAACTAGACTCTTAAAGAGTGTTGGATCCACACTCTCTCCTTCTTCTTCCTTTGATAGCTTGACTCCACATTCCATTGGCGTGCAAACTGGATTTGAGTCATCCATCTTGAACTTCTTAAGCACCTCTTTTGCATAGCCTTCTTGAGTAATGAAGATTCCATTTTCTTCTTGCTTTACTTCAAGCCAAGGTAGAATGACATCAGTCCAATGTCGGTCATCTCGAACTCCTTTGTCATCTCCTTCTTGAAGTCTTCAAACATACTCGGATTGTTGCCAGTGAATATCAAGTCATCAACATATAAGCATGCAATCAATATATCATTGTTTTGAGTTTTGATATAAAGTGCATGCTCATATGGACACTTGATGAAGTCTTTCTCTTTGAAGTACTTGTCAATCCGAGTGTTCCATGCTCTTGGTGCTTGCTTTAATCCATAAAGCGTCTTCTTCAATCTTAAGACTTTGTCTTCTTTTCCTTTAATAATGTAGCCTTGTGGTTGTTCAATGTAGACTTCCTCCTCAAGATCTCCATTTAAGAAGGCTGATTTGACATCCATTTGATGTATCTTCCAACTCTTTTGGGCTGCCAATGAAATGATTAGTCTAACCGTTTCTAAGCGAGCAACTGGAGCAAATACTTCATCATAGTCGATCCCGGCTCTTTGACTATAGCCTTTTGCCACCAACCTTGCCTTGTACCTTTCAACTTCTCCTTTAGAATTCTTCTTAGCTTTGTACACCCACTTCACACCGATTGCTTTATGCCCATTTGGAAGTGAAGCCAACTCCCATGTATCATTCTTTTGAATGGACATGATTTCTTCATCCATTGCACTTCTCCATGACTTCTTTTCTTGAGCTTCTTCATAGTTCATAGGCTCGCAATCCGTAAATAGACAAAATAAAGTGAGATTGTCTTGATTTTCGGTTACCTCGTAGATGTCTTGTAAACTTCTAAAACGTGGCACCCTTTTACTTGAACTTCCATCTCCTTGAGAACTTGTTGGTGAAGTTGGTGGTGTAGCTGGCTCTTCTCCTGGTTGCTCCAGATTTTCTTCTTCAAATGATGGAAAGAAGGTGTAGTCTTCATCATTTGTTCTCCAATCCCATTCTTCTTCTTCGTCAAAGATGACATTCCGGCTAATGATTGTCTTCTTTGTTTCAGGATTGTAAAGTTTGTAGCCTTTGGAGTTAGAGTCATACCCAATAAAGATGTACTTCTCACTTTTATCATCTAGTTTGCTCCGATTCTCATCTGGAACATGAGCGTGAGCAATGCTTCCAAAGACTCTTAGGTGTGAGACTCCGGGCTTCCTTCCGCTCCAAGCTTCTTGTGGTGTCTTTTCTAAAACACTCTTTGTTGGAGATCGATTTGATATATAGACCGCACAAGAAACTGCTTCCGCCCAAAACTTCTTTGGTAGCTTCTTACTCTTGAGCATGCTTCTTGCCATCTCAAGTATTGTCCTGTTCTTCCTTTCCGCTACTCCATTCTGTTGAGGGGTTCTTGGCACCGTCAACTGTCTTCGGATGCCATTATCTTCACAATACTTCAGAAACTCCTTGGACATAAATTCTCCTCCTCGATCCGATCTCATGGATTTGATCTCAAGACCACTTTCCTTCTCAACATGGGCTTTAAACTTTTTGAAATTTTCAAACACTTCTGATTTTTGTTTCAAAAAGTAAACCCATGTTTTTCTTGAAAAGTCATCAATAAAGAGAAGGAAGTAGTTACTCTTACCAAGTGAGCTTGGTTTGATCGGTCCACATACATCTGTATGTATGAGTTTTAGTGGCTTTCTTGCTCTTGTCTCCGACTCCTTTGGAAAACTCATCTTGAATTGCTTTCCAAGTAAGCACCCTTCACACACTTGATTTGGATGGTTGATGCAGGGTAATCCTTTCACCATCTCTTTCTTGGAAAGTAGCTCTAAGCCTCCAAAGTTGAGATGCCCAAATCGAAGATGCCAAAGCCAAGAATCCTCCTTGTAGCACATCTTGAGACATCGTGCAATGTCATTTTGAATGTTTAGGACAAACATTCTATTGCTTGACATTGGCACTTTTGTGATGAGATTATCTGCTTTATCTCTTAAAGAAAGGCTATTATCCTTTAGTCGAATGTCATAACCTTTCTCTAAGAGTTGTCCTAGGCTCAAGATGTTGGTCTTCATGCTTGGAATGTAGTAAACATTGGAAATGAATTGATGATCACCATTCTTCAAGCGGATGAGAATGTTTCCTTTACCTCTCACTTTCATCTTCGATTCATCTCCTAAAGCCACATCAGTTTTCACCGATTCATCGAGCTCCACAAACATGCTTCTATTCCCACACATATGGTTGCTTGCACCACTATCAAGGTACCACTTGTGAACCTCGTTTGGTTCTTCCTTCTTGTAAGCCATCAATAGCATATCTTCTTCTTTACTCCTTTCTTCAACATAGTTGGACTTCTCTTCAACTCTATTGTTGTTTGGAGTTTTGCATTCAGAAGCATAATGTCCAAACTTTCCGCAACTATAGCATTTGATGCTTGATTTATCGTACTTTGATTTTGGATTTCCTCTTCCACGGCCTCTTGATGAATTATCTCCTCTTTGGTTGAAGTTTTCTTCATATGGTCTCCAACCTCGTCCATTTACTCCACGACCTCGTCCTCGGAAATGACCACCACCACGTCTTGGATGATTTCGGCCAGCTTCTTCCTTTTGATCAATTCTCATCTTGAGAACTTGCTCCACAATATCTTCTTTCTTCTTCTTCTTTTCTTCATAAGCTTGTAGTGATCCAAGAAGTTGCTCCATCGTCATAGTCTCCATGTCTTTTGTCTCTTCAATCACGGTGACGATATGCTCGAATTTTGAATCCAATGATCTAAGAACTTTCTCCATGATTCTCACTTCATCTAACTTCTCACCATTTCTTTTTAGGTTATTAGTAACCGTCAAGACTCTTGAGAAGTAATCTGAGATGAGTTCTCCTTCCTTCATTTGTAATGCTTCAAATTCTCCTCTTAGAGTTTGAAGTCGTACCTTCTTAACTTGTTTTGCTCCCTTGTAAGAAGTTTGAAGCTTCTCCCATGCTTCTTTGGATGTCTTTGCACCAGCAACCTTCTCAAATGTATCTTCATCTAATCCTTGATAGATTAGACAGAGAGCCTTCTTGTCTCTCTTCCTTGAATCTCTCAAACCATCCTTTTGTGTTTGAGATAACCCACCATCATTCTCCGGTTCATTGAAGCCTTTCTCAACTATCTCCCACACATCATGTGCTCCTAAGATAGCCATCATCCTAAGACTCCAATTGTCATAGTTGCTCTTAGTGAGCATTGGAACTTGGAAGGGAACACCATTGTTTGCCATAACCTTAGCTCTGATACCACTTTGTTGGAATGAAAGACTTTATAAAGATGGAGAAAGTGTTTAAGTGTTTGAAGAGAAATATACTTTATGAAGAAGAAAGCTTTTTATAACTTAAAAGGGAACTTCTTATTGCTTTGATGTTTTCTTACAAACTTGGATACACAAAATGAGAAGAGAGTGGAGGTATTTATAGCCTCCATTGTACAAAATATCTCATATTTTTTAATCCAAAAATCTAGATGATTCTTGCATAATATCTAGATAATTTTATCCCAATTATCTAGATAGTTCTCTAGATTTTTATTTTAAGGAGGTGGAAGACTTTTCTAGAACTTGGGCTAAGTTTTGGATCAACACATGATTAGCCCACTAATTCTTGATCCAAATCAAGTTTACCTTTCAACAGTACCAAGGGATAACTTGTTCTTAAATCTATGTGTGGTCCATACGGTTTCACCAGGACAACAAGTATCGATCAGAATGTGTCTCGGGGTCCTAGAGTAAGAATAGTTGTGGGTAAATAAATGTGCTCCCGGGTAAATGGGTTAAATAAGAAAAACAAACCAGGTACTGCTCCGTTTAGTAAATTTGTGACCACAAGTAACCAACCATCCTTCGTATAAGAGAATGCATAGCCCTTTAACTCTGGGAAATTAAGCTTATATGTTTGAGACCGTGATGGGTCAAAAAGAATGTAGTTTCCCTCTTCTGGTTCTTTTAGTGGGTAAAAATGCCAAGGGTCAAAAAACCTAATTTTCTCTCTCAGAGAGTTCTCCGCCGCCAAGACCTTCGTTTCCAGATTTTCCACAGCCTCCCCGGTGGTTTGGCTTCCGCCACCACGGGGGTTCTTTGTCCTCATTCTCTTCCGTGTCATGCGGTGTTTCTTATCTCCTCTTTAGCGACGTCTTCTCTCATCTTCTCTCTTTGCAGCGTCCTGTGTTTGTGGCGTTGACAGTTTCAGTGATGCACTTTTCTGTGTTCTCCGTGGAGGCTAGAGCAAGGAAGATGTGTTTGGCTCCTTTTCTGGTAAGTCTTCAATCTGCTCCAGCCATTGCTCTCGTTGAATGGTGGTTCTCGTTGGTAGTTGTCCGGCCAGATCCGTGGAGTGTACTTCTAGTGTTTAACGAGAAGTCTCTGGTTGTTTCCAGATCTAGTTTTGTATTCCTTTGCAGTGTTTAGTTGGTGGTGGTTTCTGTCATCTTTCAGTGTTGAGATATTTACAATGGAAATCCATAGGTCTCCTTTCGGATCTGTTTACGTGATGGTTTTGGTGGTTTTGGTGGAGCTATGTCGCTGACCTTACCGACTTAGTTCTTGTTTCTAAGCTTGGTCTTCATTCTTAAGATTGCTTTGCTTATGCGACTCGTTGTAGTTCGCTGGTGACTATTCTACTTGTCCTCAATATTCATTTTGGTATCCATTCTTTTCAGAGTGGTTAGGCCTTGCTACGTGTTTCATGGTGTGGTTTCTATCTAGGCGTTTAATGGTCAGTTATGTTATACGACTTCGCCGCATTCGGCAGTTTTATGAAGATCAATAGGTCTTTAACTTGCTGGATTGTGAAGCCATGGATTCTTTGTGTTCGGGAGGTTAAAAAGCATCTATGTTCGTGCTTTGTGTGTTGGACTCCTCTCTCACAATCTCATGACCTTTTTGGGTTTTTGAATTTATTTCTCACCCACATGTGTATGGGATTAGTCTGATGCCTACTGGTGTCTTTTTCTTTGAGTTTTAGTTACTGGCCTGTTTGGTCCAGGATTCAGGATTGTAAGGATACTTTTGATTGATTACCAAGTCTTAAAAAAAAAAAGCCAAAGGTAAGGCTGTAACTTTCTGACAGAAACAGCTGCTTCGCACCATGTCTTGCAGACAGTGGAAGCTTGTATGTTGGCTTTTAAACTGAGGCGGGACAGTATCTCTTGCAGGAGATCTGAGGGAATATTCATATTCCACATTCCTGTAATACACTACTTTTTTATCTCCTTTAGCTAGCGTTGTACGGGTTTTTTTGACAATTAGCAAAAGGAAGAAGAAAGAGAACTCATCATGGCATATTAAGAAAACACACAAGGAAATATATTTGTATGTTTGAAGAGGTGTTGCTTTATTTATATTGAATGAATTACTTGACGCACAAGACTAATCCTACAGGTAAAAGGAAAAGTATATTTGAGAAAATCAGTTTACACATTATTTTAGAAGTGATTTATTCAAAACTAGGGTGTTTTCCGGGCTACGCCCGGTTTCTTTCCTATAATATTAATTTAATTTAATTTATATGTTTATATTTTAATAATAAAAAATATATTTTGTTGGTCAAATATAACATATATACCGGAAATGGTTATAGAGAGCTATAAACAATAAACTGCCATTATGGAAATATTCTAAATAATATCAATAGTTATCATATACTCTCCAGCCTCATACTATCTATAGATCATATCATTTTAATTTTACATTTTGAAGATATAATTTTTTTTTTTATTTTTATATATTTTATTATTTTATTTTGTTAATTTAATAGTTTTATTGATTTTTTAAAGATGTGATTATTAAATCACCTATCATAAAAGAAAATTTATGGACATAATATTTATGTTTTGTTAATCTATGTTAATGTTACTTTTCAATGAGTTAGCATCCGCATATAAAGTTAATTGCTAGACCATTTAAGTTCATATAGTGTTTTTATTTTTGTCATCAAGTTCATATAGTGATATTCTTTCAAAGTCTTGCATTTAGATAAAATATTGCATTTTAAGACATTTTCTATGTTCCTTTTCCAAATATTTAGTATATATATATATATATATCAATTTAATTAATTCATATTATTGATTATAGTTTGTTATTCTGTCTTGTTTTATATTAATTTCTGTGTATTTTAAGTTTATCTTATTTTATTTGACATAATGTCATTATTATTTTTAAGTTATCTGTAAAATTTCTCACTGTCATATGACCTCAACTTTATATTTTGTTAAATCTATTTTAATTCTTTGAAAACTGTATTATAAACAAATAATTTTAAGAAACATTTTAGTTATTTTATGTAGGATTTTAAAATATTTTGTATGGATAGCAAGAAATTTATTTTTGTTACTTTAATTAATTTAATAGTTATTTCTATTTTTGATATTTCAGGATTGTTGACATTTTTAATAAATTTAAATAGTGATTTTGCATATCATGATTGATGGTTATAAATTTTTTGTGAACATTTTCAATTGCGTATATCCTAAACTTTTGTATATTTTATAGTCTTAACTTTTGAATATTATTGATTAAAAGTTGTTCTTTTAAATACATAAATCGATATAGGACTGAATTATATGTTTGGATTTTTACTTTTGGCACTTTTGTTAATTTTTTATATTTAATGTTTGGCTGTTATTGTTTATACATTTTTAGTTTAGTTTTATATCTATTTAATAGCCCAAAAAAGAATATGGTCATCACTATTTTAATTTTTTTTCTTGAGCTCAAACATTCATACTGAATTTAAATATTGGAATAGTTTCGTTGTCTTTTCCATATTACTCACAAATGGAAGGTAGTTTTGTTTTTTTTTTTGCTTTAACTATGTGTAATGGAAGTATCTTTAAAAAAATGTTCACGTACAAATACTCAGATGAAGATGTACTAAAGAAGCAAACTCTCGTGCTTTCCTTCTCCACAATGCAATTCTTAACCACATCAATTACATATAACCGATGTGCCACCACCCCAGTGGTTCTGTTAACCATAAGCCGGTCCAATTCTTCCTGAACCACATGCTCTGACTAAGGCTCTAGAGTAATATAGTTGCTTCATCCAACAGCAACACCAATTAAAGGGTCTTCAAAAAGTGAACTCTTTTAGCCGCCTGGTCGCCTGATAATTGAACTATTCATTCATCAACCATTGTATTATAGCCCTGCAACAGTGAAGACAATTTTCAGTTTAATACGAATATGGAAATCAGGATGTACATTCAGAATGGTACCGTTAAAGATGCCTGCTGTAGTCCACTAATGAAGCAATGAGGGTTAGATGGATCAGTTGCATCTACTATATCGGTTTCAGAAGCATCTCGTCATCTTCCGTTAGCAAAGTTTGCCCTAATCGTGTCACTCTTGCCATTTCATCTGAAGATTCTTAATCTCAACTCCATTCAAGAGTATTTTAATCTGACCAGGATTGTAAAACCGCTGCAGCTGCGCAATTACTCTCGTTTTGCCGCTTCCGCTCTCTCCCACCAAAGCTACTTTTTGAAACAAAGTGAAAAACAAAAGAACCGAATTCAAGACATGATATGATGCAATATCAAAACCTGCATACAAACTGGGTGCTTAAGAAGCAAAGAGGACAAAGAAAGTAACTACGAAATTGATACCATTACCTCTGCTTTGAGGTATTTCTGTTTTCATAGGAGCTTCAGATTATTTTCTTCTATATTTTGTAACCTTTTTCTCTCAGCAGAATGAAGCAACCGTTCTTATGCTTCTGACGGCATCATTCCCTACTTGTCTCGTATCTCCGTACATTCTCTGCTTACAGAGTTTCAAAATTTTCATTAGACAAAGAAAACAAAGAAACTTGATCCTGAAGCTAACTCCAAAGTGGACACAAAACAAATATTTGATTTTGTTACCTTTGCATCTGTACTGAAGCAGACTATGATTTTCATGTAAATTAACTATTAAGCCGGTTCCACGGAAGCGTGGCAAGAACAATGAAAACTAACTGCAAGCAGGATGACCCCACGGTCCCCACCAACTGTGACAGACTCAGGATTCAAAATTTTGCATGAAAATAACTACATCTGTAAAATGAACAAATGTCATCAGCTAGTGCATCATGGATTATGCATATTGTGGGGTGGAAAACTAACGAAAATCTAGATATTTTCCGGAAAGAATAGATTTATTGTGTGGCCAAAGTGGGAAGATTATGTTTAAACCTGTGAAAGATGCGATTCAGGCTGTGATACTGAGGATCTCTTGAACGGTTTTCAAGATGCACCAACTCTCCAGGGAAAAAGCTTCAAATGATCTCTGCTCACCAAACATAACTTTGCTTATCTCCAAGTGACATACATAAACAACATAGAACATTGTTAAAGTAACTTACCTTCCAGCGAAGAATAAACACTTCTATTAATATGATCTAAATGGTAAACTGGTCTTGCGGTCGGTGGCGATCAAAGATTTGCCGGTGTGCTCCATCTCGATGAGCGTCTGCGAGAATTTTATCAACTTTGATGGAGACATAAACTATGAAAACAGATTTATAAACAGGAAAAAAGAGAGGAAGGCGAAAGAAATCCATTGAATGAGATAAACCAAGGTTAGATTAGAGGAGTTAATGGTGATGTTGATTGTGAAAACGGATCTGGAGAAAGCAGATTTGGAGAAAATATAGAGATGGAAGAGCTGGAAGCTGAAAGGTGAGTGAAGAGGAAATTGAGTTATGACAAAGTCACGTAACTCATCCGACCACCATCCAAAACATGGGTTAAAAAAATAAAAATCAAACAGGCCGAAAATACTAAAAGCCCAAACCAACCTAACTCGCCGAAGACGTGGAGCAAAGCTGCATTATGATTGGTGGAATTAACAGTCCTACGTGGACACCCTCAATGGCCTCAAATAAGGGCTTTTAATAGTATATATAATATATAATATATATATATATATATATATATATATATATATATATATATATATATATATATATATATATATATATATATATACAAGATAAGATATCAACTTTGATGGAGACATAAACTATGAAAACAAATTTATAAACAGGAAAAAAAAGAGGAAGGCGAAAGAAATCCATTGAATGAGATAAACCAAGGTTAGATTAGAGGAGTTAGTGGTGATGTTGATTGTGAAAACGGATCTGGAGAAAGCGGATTTGGAGAAAATAGAGAGATGGAAGAGCTGGAAGCTGAAAGGTGAGTGAAGAGGAAATTGAGTTATGACAAAGTCACGTAACTCATCCGACCACCAGCCAAAACATGGGTTAAAAAAAATAAAAATCAAACAGGCCGAAAATACTAAAAGCCCAAACCAACCTAACTCGCCGATGACGTGGAGCAAAGCTGCATTATGATTGGTGGAATTAACAGTCTTACGTGGACACCCTCAATGGCCTCAAATAAGGGCTTTTAATAGTATATATATATATATATATATATATATATATATATATATATATATATATATATATATATATATATATAAGATAAGATAATATAAGATAAGATAAGATTGTTTATGTATCATCTTTACTTTTATTCTTAAAAAAATGATTATATGATTTAGAAAGAAAGTGACTTAGTTTCCTTTTTATTTTGACATATATAATTTTAATGATGAAAATTTTGATTTAAGGCAAGATTCCTAAATAAATTTAATGACTAGAATTTTAAATTATGATAAGATTCCTTAACAAATTTTTGCTGTAGATAAAATTTTAATTTCTTTTAAGGCATCTAAATAAATTAATGATGAAAATTTTAAATTATATATGGCAATGTTTCTAAACAAAATATAACTAAATTTGGCTATATACCTTTAAATAAATTGAATAATATAATACTAAATTCAAAAAAAAAAACACTGAATCATTCATTCTGAAATAAGTTCATGACCAAACGGGTCAATACATAGATGCATAAGAAAATGTAATGCAAGAATACACCAAAATTCAAATATTTTTAAGCTAAGTAGGAAAAACTAAATAACATAGGTTTATATATAACTGAATATTTTCTACAATCTAAAATTTTAAGAAATTCTATTTTTATTGTTCCTTATAATTTAATATCAAAATATATTTACATTATTTGAGAAGTGATTTACTTTTGGTAAATTGAAAACTACAAATAACCTTTATTTATAGCTCCACTCTACTCTTGTAGATTAGTAGTGTTAGCATTTCTTTAATGATGATTTTATCTAGAAATACTATCAAGAACTGCTATTACTTGTAGTTTCTAAATAGGGTTAAAACCTGCTAACATGTATCGTTGAATGCCATGTTTCTTACAATCAATAACAAACATCCAGTTACATTATTCCAACCTATTGACAGCCTCAATATCTTCAGTTTCTCCCCACGCTAACATTCTAAACCCAAACTTTCCTTCCCACACTATGGTTTTCCCTTAAGCATGAACTAAGGTAAATTGTAAATACATTCAGTTATCAAAGCAATAAATTATAAAGAAGCAAAAGTGTCTAGAATGAATTAGATTCAGATTGAAACACTTGTATCTTAACACTTTAAACATATGGACTGGATTGATAGAAACTTGATCCAATTCATGTTTCCAGAGTCTCCGAGCTACAATATAAATAATATTTGCAAGTTGAAACCAAGTTAATCTTATAAACCACCTATTTTCTATTTGATCGACCGTTTAAAAATCCTAAAATAAACTCCTTTATAAGACAAAACATAAAGGATGAAGTCAGACACTAACATTGCCGTGAGGAGGAAACACCCAAGCAATGCGGTTAGAAAAATAATTACTTGAAGGGGGACAAGAGCCAATTTTCTCATCACCACCAAGGGATAAATGTACGCCAAGGTGGCCATTACGTGATGGGTATAATCTGTTCCTCTCCTTCACCGAGAGACTAGTTCTTGTAAGAGAGGAAGGCTGACTTGCAAATACTGTCAAGCCAGCAAGATCTCTCTTCTTTTCCCACGCCATGCGTTTAATATTTAGTTTAAACACCGATGGGTTCTTATTGCGACTTGTAAACATAACAAAGATGTCCCCTTCATGCTCCGTCATCAGCATTCTCCTGGTGATATCAACATGACTAAAGGCAAGACATGGTCTCACTGGAAGTATATTCCAGGTTGCTCTAGGTAGATCAAAAACCCCGAGGTAGCCGCTGGTACTAAGACAATAGAACATACCATTCGAGATGACACAATTGCTCAATCCACCACTGGGTAAATGGTTCTTAAATCGATGTGTGGTCCATGCGGTTTCACCAGGCCGCCAAGTATTGATCATAATATATGAAGGGACACTAGTAGAGTTGCACGAGATCACCATACAACTACTTGATGTAGGAGGGGCTGAGAAAGCTAAGCAATAGCCTGATGGAAGTGACACCTTGGGTAAGAAGATACGGTTCCCGGTAAATGGATTAAATAATACCAAATACGAGAGGGCATGTGTTTTTTTGGCAAGCAACCAACCATCCCTAGAATAAGATATTACACATCCCTTTAATATTGGGAAACTAAACTTATATGCTTGAGGCCGTGATGGGTCTAAAAGGATGTAGTTTCCGTCTTCTAGTCCTCTTAGTGGATAAAAAAGCCAAGGGCGAGGCTGTAACTTTCTGACAGAAACAGCTGCTTCACACCATGTCTTGCAGACAGCAGAAGCTTGTATGTTGGATTTTAAACTGAGGCGAGATAGTATCTCTTGCAGAAGCTCTGAGGGAATATATACATCCCACAATCCTTTAATATACTTCTTTTGTGATACATGATTTATACTGCTTCTGTTTCTGTTTCAGGAGTATTACGAAAAGTTATACTGCATGAATGCTACATGCAAAGCGTAACAAGAACCCTAAACGATTTTATTGGAAACGAAACGAGAAAACTCACGGTACTGGAAGCGCTTGAACATTGGGTTTCACTGTGAGGGCTTCGGAGAACAAGAATGCTGGAGTTTTGGCCGTGTAGGTTCGCGTACGTGTCTTCATCACCTCAAAATCTTGATTCAAAAATACGAAACAAAATCAATCAAAATCAATGATAGAAACAATTAAAATATAAACGGTAAGGATAGCGTATTAAAACAAAATCTTGAAAACGTGCAATTTTAAAAACAGAAGGAACACGGAGTTGAGATTTAATATTTTTTCTTCAGTAACGTATACTTGTGAGACACGTACTTCTGCAAGTTTCTGTTTTAGATTAAGCATACGTTAGAAGAGGTGAGATGTAATGAACTTTTGATGGATAAACATATATATATATATATAATACAAGGTAAAAAGATCAAATATTCTTCTTTCTTCCGTTTTTAGAAACGAAAATATTCTATAATTTTCTGGACACGATTTTTAGAGATTTACATTTATCCGATGTAAAATAATATTGATAAAGCTAATCTAATTTTTTGTATGATATATATATATATATATATATATATATATATATTACTATTGGTTGCAAAATATTTTTTTGCAACATAACTCTCACGTTAAAAGTCAGATCAGTCAATATCATTTATATCCTTAATGAATAACTATATAATTAACCATATAATAAAACGAATTTAAAATTTATTTGTTTAGATTTGATTAGATCTATACTACTATTTGAGAAGTGAATTTGCTTACTTGTCATATTCTCCATGATTTTAGGTAGAGTCATTAATTTTAATAAAACAATTTTAGTTATATTGATTAAAGTTTTCATATCTATAATAAATAATCATAATATTAGTTATTTACTGATTAAAAATTAATCTTATAAAAATTACCTAAAAAAATAAATGGAAAACATTTAAAAAAAATAATTCCATGTATTTATTTTGTGTTTATCTACATCTTTCTTTTATTTATTAGTTTTTACAATTACTTTTATATATTCATAATAATTAGATTTATCATTATACTAAAAATATTAAAAATAATTTTATTAGAAAATAACAAAATTGATTTATATTTTTTTGTAAACATAATATGTGATGGCACATGATTTCAAGTATTTAATTTTTAGTATTAAAATATTAAAACGAGGTAGTTTATCTGCTTTGCATGCTGAGTGCAAAGCTTTGATATGGACTATGAAGTGCATGAAAACCCTCGATTTCTCAGACGTAGTCTTTGGAACAGACTGTTCTCAACTGGTGAAGATGATGTCATCACCTGGAGAGTGGCCAGCTTTTACTACACACTTGGAGGAGTTCCAGCGAAGTAAGTGTTTCTTTCCTACCTTCAAGATTCGGCATATTCCAAGAGCACACAATCTAGTGGCAGACAATTTGGTACGAGGTGTTAGGCGTTCCCCTTCAGCTATGTTCTATGTCGATTCTATGCCCCCAGTTTGGTTTTCTGAGCTGGAAGAGCATATAGCTTAGATTAGTTCTTAACAATGTTGTCAAAATTTTTTTTTTTTTATTGAAACGAGGTATATAAGCAGTAACACTAAATTTTATTTCTATGTGTTTGTTAAGGTGACTTTTCGTTGTATATTTATTTTTGCTCTTATTATTCAGCTGTAAGAGTAATATTTATTTTTATATACGTTTGAAAATTTTATATTTATTTATTTTTTATTTTTCTTAATATTTTTATAAAAAAAATCCGTTCTATTTACTTTTAATTTTTTTAGGAGTTTCACATAATTATTACTTTGTTTAAATTAAAATTTCTTTAAAAGACTATTACGTAAGAAGAATGTGATTCAATAAAAACCAAAAAATAAGAAACTAAAAGATTCATAACATATTATAAATTTAATATTTTTTGATCTTTAAATTAGTAATACATTTATTAATCAGTAGCTATAAAATAAGTATGCCCGCATGTGCGGGCAAATAACCTAGTAAGTTATTAAAACTAATAACAATAAGAATTATCCAAAATCTACAAAATTTAAAAATTATCCAAAATCTAAAAGTTATATATTTAAAATAAAAAGATAATTTATATAAATATTGTGTTGTTACCCGAAAATATCTTGTCACACTCTCTTCATCTGCAGTGTGGAAATCCATATTGCCTTCCTCACTTTCTTGAGGAGGACTGTTCTCCTTGCTTACAGTCACAGGACAATCACTAGCTTCGTCAGAGTTAGGACTGAGCTGCTGAAGAAGACAAAGTAGAATGTGAGTGTGTGAAGTAATCACTTTATTCTAGTATTCTGTACGTTAGTTTACAGCCTCTTGTTGTTTCTCCTATACATTTTGGAATGACGTGTATCGGTGTATGGGTTTCACTGAGCAATCACAGAACCCCTTGTTGATGTAGATAAATATTTGGGATATTTCCAAATATTTATTATTTATTTTATGAATTATTTATATAATTATTTTTATTGTTTTAGGGTTTTCTGGTTTTATTATATATAGCCGTCTAGGCTAAAGTTTGTATTCAGTTTATGAGTTTATTAATAAAATTGAGAGTTCTCTCTTTAATCCTTGTTTTCGGTAGATCATTGGTGATCTCAACGAATTTAAGAAGACTTTGATCCTAGGTATTCGAAGACTAAATAGGTTCATCGTATTATCCGTAGGTTCCGCTACATCAGGTGGTATCAGAGCCATCACTTTGGTTTTCTAAATCAAAGTCAATTCTGTTTCCTTCGATACCATGTCGTTCGGGTGTTTTTATCAAACGGATGAATATCCATTCAATTCAACAACAGATTTGTACGGAGAGTACAAAGAAATTATTGGTCCTGCAATATATGATCAATATGGTGAAGACGTGATTATTATCAAGCCGGTCGATTTGGTACCAGACAAAGTTGCGTTCAATGCAACAAAAGTCAAAGGGAGAGATTTTAGTGGTGTTATCAAAAGTGAGGCTGCAAAATCTAACCGTGAAGAAGATGCTTGGACAACACGTGGATTACAAGCATATTGGAATTCTTTTGGCTACGACTCATCTATCACTGGATTAATTGGTAAAGAGACATGTGACTTTATGGTGGATTTGAAGATTACGATGATGGTGGCAATGAATTATGTTCTTTTATTTGAAGAATATTATGTTTGGAAGAGTCGCAAAAAAATAAGATTACATGTGAAGATTTCAAGTCTTGAAGATTTTGAGATCGAAGACTACGGTTAAGATTCGAGGACGAATCTCTCCAACCCGGAGAGAATGATGTAGATAAATATTTGGGATATTTCCAAATATTTATTATTTATTTTATGAATTATTTATATAATTATCTTTATTGTTTTAGGGTTTTCTGGTTTTATTATATATAGCCGTCTAGGCTAAAGTTTGTATTCAGTTTATGAGTTTATTAATAAAATTGAGAGTTCTCTCTTTAATCCTTGTTTTCGGTAGATCATTGGTGATCTCAACGAATTTAAGAAGACTTTGATCCTAGGTATTCGAAGACTAAATAGGTTCATCGTATTATCCGTAGGTTCCGCTACATCACTTGTTGACACAGTTGATGGCAACCAAATCGTGACTGATAGCAATTACTCAAGACAATGCTCTGTTTGTAGTTCTAGTTTCTATTTATTCTTTTTATTTTATTTTTGCAATGTTTTAGAACAGAAAAACATAAAATTTCCCCATTGATGTTTGTTAAAAGCTTATCTCTAACTCTATCTGTTCGTGGGACAACAACACCATCCACCTAAATCACAGTTAATAGACAATTGAAAAGGCAATGTCATGATCAAAAGCTCAAGATGTATATTGTCTTGGTGAAACAATGAATGATTTTATTTTGGGAACACGAGGTGGGTTATTTCTGCAAGTATGCATCAGTCAAGTCTTTACAAATGTGATTCACCAGAGAAAAAGAATCCTCCTTTTTTTGTGGTTCTAGTTAAGCAAGTGATGGAAGCATAAAATTGTGGGGAATAAGAATCTTTTCTTTCTGTGGTGGAGGCATAAAATCGTGGAAGAAGAAAAAAAGATAATCACTTTTGGAGAAAATGAGAAGTCAGAATAAAAATAGCTTAGAAGAGACGAGCTTTTTGGGTTACGGAAGTAAACAAAATTACCATGGAAGAAGAAGAAGCACATCACGATGATGGAAGGAAGCAAATAAGCATGAAAAGAGTAGAGTTACCACCACTTCACGAGCATCCTTTGGTACCTTTCAGTCGCTTTGTTTCTAGTCGCTGTGGGGTCTGCCACTCAGTCTGGGATGATTACACTGCAGATAATGGCGACAACATATATTTAAGCGTTTACATCTATGGAGGGTACCGTTGTAATGAGCTGGGGTGTGAAGAAGTTGTGTTCCACACAGAGTGTTTGAAGCCATTAAAAGAGATCAACCACTCTTTCCATCCCGACCACCCTCTCAAACTGATCTTCCCGACCTTACAAGATTCCCAACCACATACATGTTTCTGTGGAAACGTGTTCACAGTCGGCTATTGTTGTTCAGTATGTGATTTCAAGTTGGATATTTGGTGCGCGACGAGATCAAATCCACTCGTTCTTCCTGGAAATTCATACGGACACGAGCATCCACTCAAAATCTGTAGTGATCCTTTCGATGAGAAGGGACTGAAGATCTGCAAAGAGTGCAGTGTATATGTAAACCTGAAAAACCCACATTATAGATGTCAAGAGTGCGAAGAATTCGTCATCCATGTGGATTGTCTTGATATTTTCCATGAAAAATACCACACTTCCCACCCCCAACACCCACTCAAGTCACTTAGAAGTCAAGTCCCTCATTACGCAGACAACAAGTGTCTTCTTTGTGAGGTGAAGTTCTTCCATCAACCGCATCACCATCTTCACCACTGTGATTTTTGTAACTTCAGCATATGCAGAGCTTGTATGAGAAACCCACCACCTGTTGATGTTGAATGCGCGAAGACACATGAACATCAACTTCATCTTGTTCCAAGACTCATTGACTTCACTTGCAATGCATGTGGGACGCAAGGTAACCGAAGCCCTTATTTCTGTCTTCAATGCAATTTCATGATCCACCGTGAGTGTATTGATTTACCCAGTGTCATATACATCAATCGCCACGATCACCGCATCTCTTACACCCGTCATCTTGGACATGGAGAATGGAAATGCAGAGTTTGCCGTAAGAAAGTGGATGGATTTTACGGGGCTTATACTTGCTCAAAGTGCCCTAGCCTTTCTGTTCATGCAAGATGTGCCACAGACGAAAGAGTATGGGACATGGTTGAACGAGAGGGGACACCAGAAGAAGAGGAAATTCCGCCTTACGAGGTGATTGATGATAGCACGATAAAACATTTCAGCCATGATCATAATTTACAATTCAACAAAAATGGGATGATTCTATCTGAAAGCACACTATGCAAGGCATGCGTCTTCCAGATTGGTGCAGAGCCTTTCTACATTTGCAAGCATCATCAATGCGATTTTATTCTCCATGAAAAATGTGCAAACCTTCCACGGATGAAACGCCACGTGTGCAACAATCTTCCATTCACACTACACACTGATTCTCACTTCACATTTTGGTGTTCGCTTTGTGGTCAGTACTCCACCGGTTTCAGGTATGAATCTGGACCTGATGTGAATATAGATGTACGATGTGCTTCGGTTTCAGATTCACTTGCTCACAAAAGCCATCCACATCCGTTATACTACTTTGCATCCAAATCTAGGCATTGTAGTAGATGTGAGAAGTTGAGAGGCTTTGTCTTTAGTTGTGATGAGTGTGACTATGTTTTGGACGGCAAGTGTGGTGTTTTACCTGAAAAGGTAATGAAACACAGATACGATGACCATCCTCTCTTCTTGTCATATGGAGACATAAATGTGGATGAAAAATATTGGTGTGAGGCATGTGAAACAAAAGTGGATACAAAGAGAGGTTTCTACACATGCAACGATTGTGGAGTGGTTTTGCATATTTCATGTGTTTTTGGAGACTTCTCCTATCTCATGCCAGGTTCACTTATATCTATTGGCTTCAACAGTTATCGAGAACTTGCATATCTCAAGGAAGGTTCAGTGACAAGCTCCAATAAGGAAGTGGTGACCAACACCTCTATTTTTAGACCAGTTTGTTATGTGTGCAACTTTCAATGCAAGCTACCTTCCGTTCTTAAGGTTTCCAATGGCCACGATGTTCAATACATTTGTTCTCTAAAATGTTGTTACAACTTTAGAGAGTGATAAATAAGGCATGTTATAAGTAATAAAAACTTGGTAACATTGTTCTAATGAAACTTGTATTTATGCTTTTAATCATCACAAGTATACATATTAAAACAGTTACAGTGGTAGTGTTAGGTCCCAAAGACTTAAGAGAACAAGAACACAAGTTTTACTACAATTTTCGTTTCATATCATTTCATAAAAACAATCGTTGTTTAAATACACAAAGAAAGGGATCGACAAAATAACTTCCAACTAGACAAATAAGGAACATGTTATACAACTTCCCACTAATATAGAAGCCACACGTATCACAACATTGAGCATGATCTAATCAGGTAGCCCTACGCTGGGAAAAATACACGAAGGGCGAGTAGGATAATAGTGATACTTATCAGAATTATTGCCTAATATCTTTTATGCAGAGCTGAAAGAAACAAGGATACGTATCATTTGTTTGTAGATGTAAAGGTTGGTAAAGGATGGATCAATCTGTGCAGTCAAACCCCTAAATGGTAAAGTTCCTGCAAGCAAAAAATTAAAAAAAAAACAGAGACGTGGAAGTAAAAGTAAAACAGAGTAATGGTTGTGTTTTGTGTTACAACTGTAGCTTACCAACCAAGTCAAAATCAGAGTTGATTTTCATTTTTTTTTTCTTGTATCGCTGATTTTGCTTGAATCCTACCTTTCAACCTTTGGTTGTTCTTTATCCCAATCCCATAGAGTCTGTGATCAAAAGTCTTGTTCAGGAACTCAACTTAATGGTTGATTGTTTTCAGTTTCTAGAATGGTTTTTAGTTTTTGTTTTTCAAAAACCACTTTCTCATCCAATCAAGATTTTAAAGAAATGGATTTCCTAAAATTTAGAGAAACTAGTTTTTGTAATAACTACCTAATTGCGAACAAAAACCAAAATCTGACTTTTTCCAGTTTTTGGAGAAACATTTGACGTTGCTTTTTCTGTTTTTTTTTCTTTTTGGTCATTTTAATATTTAATGGTCATTTCTCCTCTAATTATATGTGTTTGCTGTTTTTCTTAAATAGTCATATATTTACCAAATTGTATATTAAAATCTATTGTTAAAAATATAATAAAATTCAATAACATATTAGTCACAGATTATTTTTGTTCCATGAGAAAGAAAAACAAAAAAAATATTTACACACTATTTTTATTTTATTATAAAATTATTTAATAATAACAAACCTTGTAGTTTATCTATTATTATTACCATTTTAGCGACAATTAATTTTATTAACTAAATTTTAATTATTAAAATAATATGTATATATTCCTGTCGATATTTCAATACCATGATATTTTTTGGTAAATAATTTCATTAGTTACAAAACCAAAAATTTAGAATAACCATCCAATAAAGATTTTTAAAGTATCTTTAAAATATAAGGTTAAGTGAAAATAGTTTGTTTGAAGTATATGATATGAAAAATATAATATAAAAAAAATAAAAAACACTTGCCAATAAATAAAATTAATTATTTAAAAATTATTAATGTACAGTTTATATATTTTTATGAGATCTGTTGGTATTATTAATTAAAAATGATATTTATTTTAGTAATTTTAAGTTTGTTAAAAAGAAATTAACCTATAAGAAATTTTTAAAAATAATAAATAAAGTAAAAATTAAAAAAATAATAATAAAAACCAAAAACTAGAATCTAGAATATCGAATCACCATTCAAGTTTTTTTTGAAAAACTAGAATCTACAGCAAAATCAAAATCTAAAATCTAAAAACCAAAATCCAAAATCTAAAAAGCAAAATCCAAAAACCAACAACTAAAATCCAAAAACCATGTAAACAATCATTGCCTTAACCTTTTTCTTAAAGGGAGCCAGTCTCTGCCGATTCTTATTAGCCAGATTTGGCTTTTAAGGTAAAGCTTCCCTGTTTTGACCAAAAAAAAAAAAAAGTAAAGCTTCCTTGCTTAAAGGTGATGAGTAGGCCTGGGCACGGATCGGATATCCGGGT
The DNA here is from genome assembly GCA_026261945.1 of Hirschfeldia incana. Classification (NCBI taxonomy): domain Eukaryota; kingdom Viridiplantae; phylum Streptophyta; class Magnoliopsida; order Brassicales; family Brassicaceae; genus Hirschfeldia; species Hirschfeldia incana. The sequence goes on along the minus strand of JABCMI010000014.1, from coordinate 1,936,518 downwards.
TTTTGGAGGTATTTGTGATTTGCTTCGTATGTTACGGATATCTAATTTTGGTATTTGCTTTGCTTCGGAGAAATACGGATATTCGGAAAAACGGATATCCGGAAAATAATTAGATATTTGCGGATATTTGCGAATAATTACGGATATATCATATGTTTTGATTAATACAAATAATCTTAAAATTTCAATGCAGATTTGTTTTGTATAATATATTTTTACGTGATATATAAGATAAAAATTAAAAGATTAGTAAATCTAGATATTTTGTAAAAAAATTCAACTTAGTTAACGATTATAATAACACAAAACTTAAAAAAAAATTATAATTATCATAAAATATTATTTTTTCTTTTATGTACTACTTTTATATAATTAATAATGTAAATAAAATTTGTCAAATCATATGTTAGAATAACAATTATATAATTTTATACATATAGAACTTTAAATATAATCAAGATATACATGTATTTATATATTGCCGGATCGGATCGGATATCCGCTTCCCAAAATTTTAATATTTGTGATTTACTTCGTTTTTGACGGATATTGAATTTTAGTATTTGCTTCGATTTATAAAGTTACGGATATCCGGATTTTTCGGATCGGATCGAAGCGAATAACGAATCGAATGGATATTTTGCCCACCCCTAAGTATTGATGGCGTTTGAAACGGTCCGTCCATATTAGGCGATACATATGAAAGGTTTACTGTTATGATGGGCCTTATAAGCCTAATAAAGGCCCATATTAGGTAATTTCTCAGGACATCCTCTTCATATCTGCTTCGACTCTGACACACATGGATCATACGGAACAAAACTCCTTCCGCCTTTGTTCCTGTCTTCTGTTCTGCGCTCGTTTCTTCGTCGCTTCTTTCTTGCGTGAACCCAGGAGAAATCTCCACAGTCCTAGGGAAGGTAATTTATTTTGAATTCACCGATTTGACTTGCATAAATCGTTCTCTGGCATTTTGATAAACCCCTGTTTAGCTAGCTAATCCATATGTCTTTATCGTTGGCATATGCTCTAGTTATTGTCTTGGTATGTTACATAACATACATTATGGTGCCTAAATCTGTTAAACTGCTCGAGGTTCACAGAAAATTAAACTCTTCAGAGCTAAAGCACAATCTTTTTGGGTTGGACATAGCATAGGTAGTATAATAACCTCTAGCATCCAACTAAACCACCCATTGCATCCAAAAGGTTTAGGGTGTATTTGTGGATTCAGGGTTTAAGCCTTGGGAACTTCTTGGTGTAGGGAGACTGTAGGGTGATGTAGTTTATCAAACTTATCAGAAATCTATCAAGCAGGAGTATGTTGACCTTTGTGGAAATAAAATTAAGAACTTGAAAGGCTTTAGGTTTTGATGACAAGTCCAATATGTTAGTTATCTTAGGTGGATGGAGAGAGAAACACCAGATGTGCAGCTGGTGTCTTAAATTTTCTTCCGGTTTTCTATAATCTTTAATTTAATTTTCCTATAAAAGGTATCTTCTTGTTGCTTGGTCAAAGACTGCTGAAATAATGATACAAGTAGCTTCATGAGGAACATTGCTTTCATTTGAAATGGCTTTTTTGAACCAAAAGACTGTATAAGTGAGAAAAGCATATGTTTTCAATTGTTGTACGAGTCCAGCGTCCAAAGTTCACATTGTATTAAGGTTATAACATCCCGTTTTTTTTTCAGGTCAGCAAATGGGACAACAACATCTGATATGAAGGAGTAAGAAGGTATCCCAAAAAGATCATTCTTTGGCATTTTGTTTCGAGAGCATTTTGATTAGCTACACCATGTGTTATCGTTAGCCTATGCTCCAGTATTGTCTTGGTCTCAACTTGTAAACTGAAGTGTTCATATTTTTCTGCTAGGGTGGATTGTCAACCTACGTAGCGGCAAGAAGCATGTAGAAAATGAAGCCTCCAATGGTTATTAGTGCCTAAATCCATTGGGGAATGTGCGGAAAGGTTCACGGACAGTTAGATTCTTAAGAGCTTAAGCACAATCTTGTTAGCTGGGACTGGGACATAGGTAGTACAACCTCTAGCATCAAACTTACACGTTGCAGCCCAAGGTTTCTGGTTTCTTTGTTGGTTTCATTTTAAACCTTGGGCACTTCTTGGTGTTGGGGAGGAGTTCGTTATAAGGAAAGATCTCACAGTGAAAGCCTTTAAGACCTACCATGTCACCCAAATCCAGGTTTCTTTGCGTAAACCCACATGTAGTTTCTTTATCTTCCTGCTATTCTTTGTTTTCATTGAATTGACATTCTTGTGTGGGAGATTGTAAGGTTATGTAGTGTATTCAACTAAACAAAAACTCTAGCAGGAGTCTATTGGCATTTCTGGAAAATGAAATTAAGAGCTTGAAGGCGTCAGGTGTTGGGTACATTTCTATGAGCACACTTGCAACAATTTGAAAAAATGTAGTTAGGTGGATGGAGAAACACCAGAAGGGAAAGAATGATTCTTTGTAGAAGAGGAAGAACTTTCAGACTATACGGAGGTGCTGGCATTATAGTTCAAGGTCTGAAATTTTCCTCCTAGTTTCATATATTTTTATAGTTACTTTTCCTGTAAAAGGCAGCTTGTTGCTTGGTCGAATAATGATGGCATAGTGATACCAGTAGCTTAACCAGGTGTCAGCAATGCCATGAGGAGGAGCATGCTTTCACTAGAGTTGACTTTTGAACCACAGCTTTGCATATCTGAGAAAAAGCAGTTAGTTTCTATTGGGTCTAGCCAGAGTAGTAACAAGACAATCATGATATAGTATTGCTCTCATATAACTTGTGCTGTGGTCTGACCATAGCAATTAGTAGGCACATGCGTTTTGCAACTACTGATATGTCACTTTTTTGTCATCACTGAGTTTTAGGCCCTTGACATAGCTTAAGCACTTGAATGGCAAAGAGACAAGAGAAGGAGGAGGTTTAACCGTTTAAGGCGTTAAAGAGAAAAGCTTCGTGTGGACCTGAAGATTGTGTTACCAGAAAGAAAGTTGTAGGAATTGGTTAGGCAAGTCTTCTTGTTTAGGATTCAAATATTCAATAGCTGTGTGCTTCAGCTTCTAGGAGATGTAGTTTGTTATCTGTTTGATTCCATGGAGACACATGTAGACTTGTACAGTTCAACATTATGTATGTGTAAAAAATATCATTGTTATTTTTATACTTTTGATTCTGAGTATTGAAATATGTGACATTTTTTCTACTGCTATACTTGTTCAGATTAAAGGGATTAGAATGCAAGAAATTAAAAAAAAGAGAGAACCCCTTTTTACACAAGCAAATAAAAATAAATATGAGCGGTGAAAGTATAAGACAGGTTGTGAAGAAGTTATATACATATATGAAAAGAAAGTTGTTTCGCCACAGAGGCAGAGAGAGAGAGAAAGAGCGATTAGAGAGAGGGAGCGACTAGTGAGAGAGGTAGAGAGAGAGAGAGAGAGCTTGCGTTAAGAAGAAGTGTGGCAAAGTGCAGAAGAGAAGGCAACAACAACTGAGAGAATCCCCAAAAAAGCGTTTCTCTCTTGAGACTCCATCTGGTAAATGCGATTGATTTTGTCTTCTTCCTCCAAGAAACTTGTTTGTTGTTAGTTGTTGTTACCTGACTTGTGAACGTTTGTGCATTACTGGAATCGAATTTGTGAAGGGTGTGTTTAGTCTCCGATAGATTTTTTTGTTCTAGGGTATGTAATGTTGTTGCTGCTGTGAATTTCTGAGGCCTAAGGATGAATGAAATTATCAAAAATTGTTTTGATTTGGAACTGGGATTTTAGCATACAAGAGAAATTTGCTCACATCTAACCAGTGGCTGGGTTTAACATGTTATATAGATTTGCTTACCCTGAATCCAAAGTGCTTATTATAATCCATCTGTGTAGCTGTGGTGAAAAAGTGGATTGGTTTCTAGATTTGAGTCAAAGTTAGATCCGAATCTTTGCTGTTTTCTAAACGTGGGTCCTGGATTTTGGATCTGAAATAGCTTATCCCAGAACTGAACAACATCTTGGATTAGAAAACTTATGGGTGGAAAGTTTGCACTTTATCACTAGAGGGACGAACTGGGTTTCTCATGTGAGATTGTACACACTATTAGTCAGATATGAACAATGTGTTAGCCTACATTATGTCCTTCAAATTGATCCAAGTTAGTAATCATAAGACGACTTGTTGCCATTGACTTTGTTTTCTTTCATATTGAATCCTTTCCATGTTTTGTTTTCGACATTTGCAACTGGAATTTTAGCATACAAGATAAATTTTCTTACTGCGTAATCGTTTTATGTACCTGGCTGGGTTTAACATGTTATAGATTCGCTTAAGTGTCTATAATTTCATGTGGTAGATATGGTGAAAATTACATGGGTTTCTAGATTCGAGTCATAGTTAGATCCTAAGAAGAAGTTAACATAAGAACTGGAAGAGTCTTGTTAGGCTTGGCAACAGACGCTTTGATATGTGTTACTGTACACATTGAATCGAAGCTTTGAGGTTTTGTGATTGATAATCACTGTCTTTGTTTTCTTTCATATTGAATCTTTTCCATATTTTGTTTTCGGAATTTAGGATATCAGAAGGTTACGGGACTACATAAAGAAGTTGACCAACACACTCACCGATGCTTAGATAAGTGATGTGCTTTCAGATACTTTGCAAACATGTTGGTGGAAAGTTCGTTCAGCTCTTCCGTTGAATCTAGTCTACTCAACGCATCTGAGTATCAAGTCCCATTTGCTGCATACGATTGGATGTCTCTTGCTGAAACTTATCAGATGATCCACAAACTTCCCCACCAGTCTCAAGTAAGCTTTCTTGATGCTGTTCCAGTCCCTGATGCCATGAAACTTGATGAATCAGAACATTCAGTACCTCCAGAGAAAAATGTTAGGCATAAGGTATCATCGGAAAAGGCCCTGACTTCTCTTGTGTATAGTCGAAGGAAGAGGAGCGTGAGACCTGGGGATGGTGAGGATTATGACCCAGGAAAATGCAAGAAACTGGATGATTCATTTGATGACTCTATTGTCCCAGTTTATAACCCTGGAGAAAGCTCAAAAAGGCAAAATCGATTCAACAACTGTCTTGTCTATAGCCGAAAGAAAAAGAGAGGCGAAACCAGTAGTGTTATTGGAGAAACTATAAGAAGGGCCGATGGGATTGATGATGCTTTTGTCTCTGGGAAAAACTGTGGAGAAACCAAGGGAGGAGAAAGTCAATTAGATGTTTATCTCGTGTACAGCCGGAGGAAGAAAGGTGGAGTAAAATCTAACAGTTGTGGATTTAGCAAACATGTCTCTGGAGGAACCAACATAAGCGGTGATCAAGCTGACTCTTCTGAAGATAGCCGAAGGGGGCAGATAGTTAAAGCTGATGGGGGATTTACAGCCATCAAGAATAGTGGTCATCGACATCTTTACAGCCAAAGTAAGCCGTTGGTGAAATCTAATGGCAGTTTTGCTGAATGTCACACTGGGGGAACCAAGAGAACTGGTGATACATCTGATGGCTTGCTTATGTATAGCCGGAGGAAGCAGAGAGGGAAATCTATTGGTGGTACTAGGATTGATGGTTTTCTGGTGTATAGGCGGAAGAAGACCAAAGCAAATAGTATTTCTCGTGCTGAACAAGCGTGCAGATCTCTGGAACTTAAATCTGTTGGTGCTCGGATTAATGGCTTTCTAGTGTATACGCGGAAGAAGCCCAAACTAAATAGTATTTCTCGTGTTAAACAACTATCTTCTTCTGATGGAACAAATGGCAGTTGCTCGTCACAGTCCATCTCTGAATTTGCTTCTGGTTCCAGTAAAAAGGGAGAAAATGAGGCTACAGACTCCGATTCCTCAGATACAGACGGTAGTATCAGCCCTTTCAGACAGTGCAAACGTTGTGATAAGGCAGGAACTGCGGAGAAGATGTTGATTTGTGATGAATGTAAAGAAGCATATCATCCAAGGTGCTGCCGTGTTCGAGTGAAAGAAGCTGCAGAGATGGATGACTGGGTCTGTCGATCTTGTTTGAAAAAGAAGTCATCAAAGGCAAAGATCAAGGGGAGATCACGGGAACGGAAATGGAGAGTTACAGGACCATTTGTAATAGGAATTCGAGTAGGGAAAGAGTTTCAAGCAGAAGTTCCAGACTGGTCAGGTCCAAGCATGAGGTATTTAACTTCAACTATCACTGGTCCTTTGAATCCAATTGTGAAAGAAAAGATGTCCTTTCACCAAAGTTGAGTGGCCTTTTTTTGATCTGGTTGACATACCAAAGTATATTGATCTCAATGCAGTGATACTTCTTTTGTTGGTCGACCGTTGGAGATTGATGAGTCGGAATATATGCATGTAAGCTCCCAGTTAGTGGATAATAATGTCTTTAAGTTGCCATAGAGTTGGATTTCAGAGGATTGTCATCTTTCTCTCTGCAGGATCTCAAGAAGGCCAAGAATGGTAAGAAACCACGTTCTGCAGAAAATTGGCTCCAATGCAGAGAGGAGGATAGGAATGGTGATATATGCGGAAAGTGGCGTAGGTAACGTGAACAATTTAGCGCGTTCTATTTCTCGGCTCATGCATGCTCTCGTCTTTCCTGGATGTTGATATCTATCACCTTTTCATTAAGCTTTTTACCGTTATCTCCTTCCTTGTCTCATATCTGTAACTGTTGCCATTGGTGTAAAATGAATTACTCTACTCAGGGCTCCTCGCTCAGAGGTACAGACTAACGAGTGGGAATGCTTCTGCTCTGTCTTTTGGGATCCATTGCATGCTGATTGTGCCGTCCCTCAGGTACGAACTCTCTTGCCAGCTGTTCTTATATCTTCTTTTCCTCAAAAAGAATATTTTCAATGGTGAAAAGTTAGTAGCTGTGAAAGCCTAAGCAGTGTACATTCATGTAGTCTTGCTTCATCTTCATCCCTGAACACGTCACTGATTTTCTTAAGACAGATTTTATACATACTCCTAAGTAATCCACTAAGAATTAATACAATGAAACTTCTCTTTGTTTCCTCAGGAACTGGAAACAGATGAGATTATGCAACAACTCAAGTACATCAACATGGTTTGTCCTCTTTTCCACTGCTTCCTTTATCTTCCAACTTTCTTTTCTATCATGCAAATTATCATCAAGGCTATAAAAACTGAATGGTCGCTTTACTGCAGCTTAGACCGCGTTCAGACGCCAAAACACAAAAGACAGGACCAAAGGGTCGAAGCAGATCACATAAATGAAAATATTGATGGAGACGCAAGCTTAGCCACATCTGAAAGGTAGTTCAGAAAATTTTGTCAAACGCAAATGAGTTTTGTACCACTTGCGAAACTTCAGATATTGAGATGCTTTTTATGAGTGATTGATTAGGTTCGTTTTTTTTGTCAGCTCCCAATAACACTGGTGAATAGAACTTTTGTGTTTAGGGGCAAGCTCTTTGGTTAAATCTGAGAATTATTTTCAAAGGGATAAAGCCTTGTAAAGCATTCTGCTGAGTAGATTCATTCATATAGGTAAACTGAGTATTACATTCAAAGCTTGGAAAGGAAAAAAAAAAGAGTTGCAGAAAATCTGTTGCCAATCTCACATGATTGAGAGAAACAAAGAGCGAATCACCATCCGTATTTAGCTTGTGTCTCAGCTTTAGTGAGCAATCCTTTAGAACGTCTCTCAGATAGCTCCGACTCCTTGTGCTTCATGTCCATGAATAACGCAGTGATCTGATGCTTTCTCTTGTGAAGCTTTGACACTTTCCCCTTAGATGAAGATGACTCAGGCTGCAACACAAATGTAAACAAAAAAACGTTAAGCGTATTTATTATCATCCTTTAAGCTATCTAAATGGAAGAAAAGTTCATTTGATGAACCATACCAAAGTAATCACAAACACTATAGACAAAGCCAAAGTTCTTACAGAAAAAAAAATTCCAAGGAAGAGTCGAGTGTTAGAAGCTAAACAAATCTACTAATTACTGGAGATCATTTACAATTCATATTAATGTTTGCTTTCTATGGTTAAACGTCCTGTATCTCAAACATTCATCATCGTCCTTAAAGCTATCTCAATAAAAAAGATATAAGGGTTTTTGAAAGAAGTTATGTCGTCAGGTGTCGTATCTATTAGCTATCTCCCTACAAATCCCCAGAAAAAGGTTGTGCACAAAGACAGAAAAAACTTCAAAACAGAGGCAGCAAGCAGCAGATAAACTCAGGACTCCTACTCTTTTTACTTTAACAAGTTAAATTTCAGGCTTTTCTCAAATACTCATCACCCAATAAAGCGCTCTAATGGAAAACTCCTAAGAGAAAAAGCATTACATTTACATAATCAGAGCAATCACAGAAATTCTCGAGTTCTAGCAGCAAAAAGATATCAAGAAAGAGTAAGAGTTTGAAGCTAAACCAACCCACTCAATGCTCATTATAGGAGATCACTAACAACCCACATTCTATTCGCTTTCTCCACTTAAATTTCGGGGATGCACAAACATTCACCCCATCATCCTTTAAGCTATCTAAATGGACGAAAAGTGCTTTTGATTCACCAAAACAGAGCAATCAATCACCTAGCCTAGAGACAGATCCCAAGTTCTTGTCTTGCAGCAAAAGAATAACATCCAAATGAAGAGTAAAAGAGTTTAGAGAAGCTAAAACAAACCTGATACGCAGGACCAAACGCAATACCAGTAGATTTAACCTGATCAACTCTCGGCCTATTCTTCATGAGCTCATCCTGCTTAACCTCAACAATCTCCGTAGGAAAATCATTCCTCCCTCTCCTTCCTCTCCTCGCACCACTATCCATCGCCATAAACGCCTCAGGCACTCCCGTCGTCCCCTCAAACCCACCACCACCACCAACGTTCCAAGCATTACCTCCTCCATACCCACCACTATCATAGCCCACATAACCAGACACATCTCCACTTCCACTAGAGTTCTGCTCATATCCACCGTAACCAAAAGCATCTACATTTCCACTAGGGTTCTGCTCGTATCCACCATAACCAGTATAATAGTTATCTACAACTCCAGCTACTTGTTCAGTCTGGGTCTCGCTACTACTAAACGACTGCGTTTGATCAGTACTTTTAGTAATCGCAGGCGTCGCTGTTTCAAGAATCGATCTTCGCCCCGTTCCTGATCCCGACCCCAACGAAGGAAGGGCGCCGAGTGCTTGAGAGCTCTTTGGAGCAGGCATGGCGGATAAGAACGATTTCACCGACGAATTGTTCGCTGCTGCAGCGGCGGATTCCATCTGTTTACGCTTCTTCCTCGCTTTCTCCTCCTCTTCTTCGTCGTCTTCGTCATCGAGATCGCTCGGTCTAGGGTTTACGGGAAGCTTGATCTGGACGACGCGTTTGGGTAAGGACGGAGATGGGTTTTGTTGGCGAGAGGTGGAGGATTTGGGAGGAGGGAGAGAGGAGAGGAAAGACGAAGACTTTCCTCGAGTAGTGGTGGATGAAGATGAATTGAAAGCTTCGTCTTTGGAGGATCTTGATTGGTTAGGTTGAGGAATAGCTGAGAACAAGGATGATGATGATTTTACAGTGAGAGACTGTGGGCGTGGTTGAGGTTCTTCTTCTTCGTCCGACGAAGCGTAGCTCGCTACCAGAGAGTCCATGAGAGAGAGAGAGAGAGAGAGAGAGAGAGAGAGAGACAGGACGGAGATATGCCGGAGTATTTGTTGCGTGTAAATCGACTTTTTTTTTTTTAATAAAAGCTTCTAAGCCCACTATTGGCCACAATTTGAATTGGTAAAAGGTGGCCCATTCTGTTATTTTGTCAAGCCTAGACCTTTGGCATTTTACCTGGAGACCCGAACCGATCCAAAAATACATGTCTGGATCTTAAAGTTCGGGTTCGGTTCTTATTTGAGATCCGATTGGAAACCTAATATATCTGAAACTTATTGTGTACTAGATATGGACTCGTGCGTTGCACGGGTTTTATTTGATATTTTAATTTCAAGAACATATAAAAAGAATGAAATATTTTTAAACATTAGTTCTTGGATTTTCAATATATATTGGTGACATTTTAATAACAATAATCTGTTTATAAATTTTGATTTGTATTTCTATTTCAATATTCATGGTGTTTTAAATAGTATATTTATATTTTATTTTTAATAAATACTTCACTTTAAATTTTTTCAAAATAATATTATTTATAGTTAATTGAAATATATAGAACTGTGAACGCTCTATATTGTGTAAGACAAATCAAAAACAACACAATTCAAAATATTAATGTTCTACAACACCAATCAATATGTTTTATTGATAGTCAGCTAAATATCGAATATATTGCTATAGAAAGCATCAAATTTGTTTACATTAGCATTCATGGTGTGACTTTATAACATCTATATTATATTTTGTGAAACATTATTGTTGCAATGTTTTAAAAATATGAAGCTCTTTAGTTGTAGTGACTCTTGATAGTTCGACATATAATTGTAAGACTGGACTTGGCAAATAGACTAACTTTTTAAGCTTGACCTTAACTCTTGTTGATAGTCATTATATAGCTCTTATAGAAAATTGAAGTCTTTTCAGTTTGAAAGGTTTTCTTGCATTTGTTGTTATGAAACTTATTTTAGGAATAAAAATTCGTTTTTTCACATAACTTCCGGTTAGAATTCCAACTTCAATAATCATATTGCCTAAGCGAGTTATCAGTACCACTGTTCTATTGTAAAGTCTTTCTCTTTGATTTAAACTCTTTAATAGCATAACCTACTACATTTTATTTCATAGTCGATCTCTTTGATTTAAATTTCATAATAGCATGATCTATATATAACAGCAAAACCAATTTTATATGTCGATAAAAACAAACACACATAAGTATAATTGTCATATTAACTTAGTCACAACAACATAACATCTATATAAAGCTGGACAGAATAACCGTAAATTTTGACTCGATTCATTATCCGTTTCGATTTGAAATGAAATTCTGAATATCTGTAACTCTACGTAGCAAAGTAAATACTTCTATAAAATTAATATGAAATAATGTTTTATAATGATCTTTTCTTGTGGATATTAGAAAAGAAAAATTAGTATTAAATAAGTTATTTTACAAATTTATTTTTTCTTTAGGATTTTGAAAAGGAAAATTTCTAGAAAATTACTATTAAATAATATTTAAATTAAATTTACTACTAAATAGTTTTGAAATATAATTTTTCAAAATTCGTTTGTTATATTCTTAGTATATATATTTTTAACCAAATAATATTTTGAAGTTATATATTTAAATATTTTTAAATGGAAAATTACTATTTAATTATTTTTTTTAATAAAAAATAATTTTATCACCTAGTATGTTTATTTTTAATTATGAGATAGTTTAAAATAGTCTTTTACAATTTTTTTATTCAGGATTTTAAAGGAAAATTTCTAAAAGAACATTATTAAATCATTCTTTTTTACTATTAAATAAATTTCAAAATTCGTTTTTTTGTTATCTCGTTATATATATTTTTATATCATTATAAATTTTAACCTATTTCATAATATTAAAAGGAAAGTTACTATCAAATAATACTTTTCAATTATTTTTTGAATAGGATTTTAAAATAAAAAATTACTATTAGATAATACTTACAATTAATTTTAACAAATTGTTTTTTGTTATTATCTTATTATTATATTTTTAGTTATAAGATAGATTAATAGATGTTGCAATCTTAAAAATTTATTGATACATGTCACGATCATGTTAGTTAATAACTTTGAAGATCTATGTTTTATATAATAAGAAGAGAACTAAAATCATTTATTACTATTGTAGTATATATATATATATATATATATATATATATATATATATATATATATATATATATATATATATTAATTATAATATAGTTTAACACACATCACAATTTTAAATAATGACTGTCATGTGTCACAATCATGATAATTTAACAATTTTGAAAAACCAAACTCTATATAATTTTAAATGTAAATAATTTTTTGTTTAGGATTCTCAAAAAGGAAAAATTCTGAAAAATTATATTGAATAATTTTTACAATTAGGTTATTCAAAATTCGTTTACTATATAAGTACATATATTTTTAATCATTATATATTTAAACACATGTAAAAATATTAGAAGGAAAATTACTATCGAATAATCTTTTACAATTACCTTTTGTTTAGATTTTTTTAATGAAAAATTACTTTTAATAATACTTATAATTAAATTTTTAATTTTATATTTATAATAATATTAGATTATGATATATTACGTTTTTAATAAGATTATCTTTTATTTATATAATAAGATAGGAAAATAGAAAAATCAATGTAAAAAGATAATTACGAAAATAATTATTTTAATAAGATTGAGTAGGATTATAGAAAACTATCTTTATCTTTATATAATATAGGAATATAGGAAAATCAATCTTAGTATATAAGTGTTAAATATATTGCACACATGTCACAATCTAAAATATATAACCGCTATGTGTCGCAATCGTGTTAATTAGTAACTTTGAAAACTAAGCTTTATATAATAAGATATTAGGTATATTTGGATCATTGGTATATTTTGATATTTTGGATATTTTAAAAAAAAACGGGTCCATGTTTTTGGGTATAATTTTAGAAAATATAATTCTAGTATTTAGGTAAAATTTTGGGTATCTTTTGGGTTTTTTAACCTGATTTTGAGTAATTTTTGGATATTTTGCGGTTCTTCAAGTATATGGAGTTTTTGTGATATTCTAAAGTTTTTGAATCTAATTTGGATATTTCGGATCATTTCGTGTTCTAAATATCCGAACTGACCCTAACCCGAAATATATTCGAGAAAAATAATTATTAGGTGATTTTTCTGTGCTCATACACATGTATAAATATTTATAAAGTAAATTTATTATAAAATTTTATTAATATTTTATTGTTTCATTTGAATAATTTGTCAAGTATATTGATATGTATGATCTGTTTTAAATAATATGATGCAATTTAATAGTATGTATGATTTATTTTAAATAATATTATGTTATTTGAGTATACATATGGTTTTTGAATATATAATATCTTGTCTATATGGTTATTATTCAGATGTATTCGATAACATTTACTTTTCTAATTCAACCATAGTATTTTTTCTACATTTTACAATTTTGATTAGTTTTTTATTTCATTTATTTAGTTCTTTTCTTATATTTGTAAATATATTTTATTAAAATAATCTATAACTTAATACATGTTGTTTTGGGAATCAAATAGTAAAAATTAACTATTGATTTATTCAAAGTTACATAAATGAGTATAGAAGCAATAGTCTTCTCAAACATCACGCATATATAAATTATACCCAAAAAAATGTAATTGAAATAGTTGGTTAATATATGTATAATCTATTGAGAATTTTATATTGGTTTATCTATGTTCAGTTATTCTATAATTTATATGTATAAAACTAAAAAAAAATATTACCTTAAATAACAATGTTTTACTTTTTGTTAGATTTTTATTTTAAATTATTATTTTTTTATTGATCCAGTTACTTATTTTGTGGATATATTGTGTTACATATATTTTTCAAATTAAAGTACGATTATATTTTTCGAATTCAACCAAATCGAACTAATTGTATTCATTGTATTAATCTGGCTCTTCATTAAGGATGGTAATTGGACTCTCCCGTCCCGCTGTGGGTTCGTCGTCTGGCGGTACATGGCAGGCCTGTCCCGCGCGGGATGCGGTCCCCAAAATAACTGCCTAATCCTGTCCCGCAAAACATGCAAGCCTTCGCGGACCGTCCCGCGGGATATTGGATTTTAAATCACCCACTTCTACAGTTCTACCTACACAAACAAGAATTGAGAGCTGTATCAGCTATGACATGTTCGACCATACTGTCGTTTCTGTAATAAAACATAGCATAACAAAACAGAAGGTAATAAAAGAAAAACACCAACTCATAGCAACAAATTTTTTGTTTCCGGCATTGTTAAGTGTCTCTTGTTAAGCTGATATGCGACATTGTTATGCTAAGTATCATCCAATGTAATAACACAAAACAGAAAACACCATATCATAGCAGTCTTTTTCTGGTTATTTTGACTGAGACGCTTAAACATACCACCAAAAACTAGCAAACTCTTAAGAGATAGTCTTTTTTATACATATATCACGATTATTCTAGTTATCATATAATAAAACAAAACAGAAATCATACTCCTGAAACAAATCCAAGAAACACCAAATCATAGTATTGAAACTTTAGAAACACCAAATCACAGTATTGAAACAAACTATAGTACTGAAACAAATTCAAGAAACTTAAACATGAAATCCCAACTTATAATAAAACAAAACAGAAAATCCAGAAACATATCACACTTCTGCAAATTCAGCTTCCGCCACAGTGGCAATGGAGTCAACAGATGGTAATGTCTCCTCTTCAATTTTAGGATCAATTTCATCTTCTGTGGATTTGAAAAAAAAATGAAAAATTTCAGTTGATTACTATTAAGAATAAAAGAACTATAAAATATTTATAATGTGAGTTATTTACTATTTTCATAAGCCTTATATCCCTTGATCCAGTTCCTCGTACATATCAGAGCTTGCACATTTTTGGAGAGTAGACGGCTCCTATATTTGTTAAGAACTCACGACCCAATACTGAAGGAGGACTCTGAAGCAACTGTTGTGATAGAAACGCTAAGCATGTCACAAGCCATTGCAGCCAAATCACCATAACGATGAGTGTTAGTTTTCCAGAAGTGGAGAATATCCAAGTTCTCTAAAGTATCAAAGTCCAAAGGAGGTTCATCAAGATAAGTTTCTAGAGCTATCTTTCCAGAAGCAGCACCATTGACTTTGCGAAATGCCAAGAATCCCTATGGAGTTTTGGAAAAAAAAGTTAACCCACGATTTGTTTCTTTAAAAAAAAACAGAAAGTTGAAAATTTTAAAAAGACTCACATGATAGTTCCCAAACAGTCCCTTTGATCCTGCAGAAACAGCATTTTGTGGAACCGATACAAATCCAACAAGACCCGACTCAGAATCGATCCTAAAAATTATAGGTACTATATATGGTTTTAAATTTGGAAAATTTACCAAATATGATATAGAACTTGATTTTAGCCTCAAACATATACCCCAACTTGAATCAAAAAGAAAAGTAACTTAAAAGTCTTGTGAATTTACGACCAGCCCCTTGTGACCAAACAAAAGAATAGAAGTCAATTTTACGAATATAACCCCAGTAAGTCGTATGAGATTATGAAAAATATTTTGACAAGTGAACAATTAAAATCATGTAATTATAAACAGTTTTAAGTGATGTAAAGTAAAATATAATAGAATTGAATAGTTTTCAATATAGATGAGTGAAAGTAGTTAATCATGATATTTTTTGGTTTTAGGGTTGGACAACATATGTTGTAGTATTGTATGTATTGTTAGGGTTAGATTTTGGAAATCTTGAATGAATTTTTAGAAAAGTAAAATTTTACATATATGTGTATAGTAAACACTTTTAAGTTTAATTTGATTTTTTGAAGTGTTTAGTTAGTTAATTTAGTTTAGGGTTATGTTTAGGGTCTAGGCGACTTAATTTTAAGTTGTCTGTTGAATTATTGAACCATACGACTTTAGACGACTTATTTTTTTCCCCTTTGAATAATTTAAACCAGACAACTTTAGACGACTTACTTGTAAGTTGTCTAGTAAGTCTTCTATTTTAGTTTCCCGCTAAAAATATTTTAGTTTCCCGCTAAACATATTAAAGTCTTCTGGACAACTTCCAATTAAGTCATCAGAATACAAAATATTTAACCTAATTGGATTTTTGTGTCTCCCTATATAAACAAAATACATATTCTCTTACTTCCTCTCAAATGGCTGCAACAAAAATGTAATGTTCATCATTCTAAAACTCTACAACCTATTTCTAATCTTTTTAAACATATAAACACCAAACTTTATATCAATTTGTTATTTTTGTCTCATTTCTTTCTTACTAATTTATCTTGTTTGTGCAGGTTTTTCTTCACATTTTTTTCATATTCCACTCACTTAAAGGTAAATCTACTAATTTTAGAAATGTATTTTTGTGTGTTTTATAATGGTATATTTATCTAATCTTCCACTTATTTTCTTTGTTCTAAGCCATTTGAAAATTTATGGATATGCATGTTTTTTAGATCTGGATTTGGATATGCAGGTTTTTCTGATCTGTAAGACTTATGGGACGACTTACCTGGAAATCGTCTGGACTTCCTGAAAGTCTTCTAGACTTCCTGAAAGTCGTCTAGCGGAGTTTTCTCCTATGTCTCTCCTTTTATAACAGATCTGAGCGTTTTGGTAAGTTTTTATGTCTGATTTTTTTTTATTTGTCTCATGTCTTTCTCACTAATTTATCTTTTTTTTGTTTGCAGATTTTTCATCACATGGTTCTCATCTTCCACTCATTTAAAGGTAAATCTATTAATTTTAGATATGTATTTTTATGTGTTCTATAAAAGTAAATTTGTCTAATTTTCCACTCATTTTCTCTGTTTTAAGAGATTTGACGTTTTTTTATATGCAGGTTTTCCAGATCTGAATTTGGAAGACATCTTGGACGACTTACCTGAAAGTCGACTGGACTTTCTGAAAGTCGTCTGAACTTCCTGAAAGTCGTTCGGATTTCCTTGAAGTAGTCTGGACTTCCTGAAAGTCGTCTGAGTTTCTTGGAAGTCTTCTGACAAGTCTTTTTCCATATCAAGTTGAGTCCAAGCTTGTCTTTGTAAAGGAATGATCTATAATAGTTTTATTTATAGTATATTTTGTGATATGTGTATTCATTTAGTTGTATAATTAGTAATATTGTTTCCCAATATATAATATATGTGCTAATAATATTCTTACACATTTATAAATCAATGAAATAATTGACTTCAATAGTTTTTTTCTTATCTTTGGATCTCTCATATGCAATAATAAAGTTTAAATAGTTTCTTCTCATCTTAATAACAAATGTTGGTAGCCTAATAAAGTCCAAATATCTTCTCCAAATATGAAGGCAGTCCCTCATACCTATCTTCTGCTCCAAATATGAACTTGTAGCGCATCATTGCTTCTGGTAATGAGCAGGTTAACTCCACAGACTTTGTGTTCATGTCCAGACTGTAATCTTCTCGAGCCATTGCAACAATTTCAGCATGTGTTGAACCTCGCTCAAAAAGAACATACTCGCTCCATTGAACTAATCAACCATAAAATTACAACATCCATCTTGCAACAACCATTCTCCATACAATGCATATAACTTCCACCTCACCTGGAAGTCTTCTACATTAGCTAGAAACTTTAATTAATATGAATGTTGGTAATCTCATAATTATCATCAATAAAGTTATAAATTTCATTGAGTAGCCCTAATATATTCTAAAATACATGAATTTAACAAGAAAATGTTAAAAGGTCTTTATAGTTTTAGAGAAAATACAAGTTTATAAAACATTCGCTCAGACGACATCTACGAAAGTCTTCTGAACGACGTTAGACGACGTCCAGAGAGGTCGCCATTTAGGTCATTTTTAATTAATTTTTTACAAAGACGACATCCATAGAAGTCGTATGTCCAGACGACTTCCCTGGATGTCATCCTTTGTTAAAACAGGTTAGTTTTGAGTTTGATCAAAATGTGTCAGAAATTTGACTTATCCTAGACGACTTCTGTGGAAGTTGTCTACAAGAAAAATTAAAAATCAATATTTTATTATAACTAGACAACTTTAACGAAAGTCGTCTCAGGTTAGTTTTGTATTTGGAATATCAAAACAATTTTTTTTTCTGGACGACTTCTCGGGAAATCGTCAATGATAACCAAGGTTTGACCAGAATCTCGGAATAAAATCTTGGACGACTTTTGAAAAAATATTGTTTTGATATTCCAACTACAAAACTAACCTGGGAGGACTTCCGTGGAAGTCGTCTAGTTATCATAATTTTTTTTTTATTTTGTCTCGTAGATGACTTCCGTGGAAGTCGTATGGGAAAAGTCAGATTTCTGACACATTTCGGTCAAACGCAAAACTAACTTGTTTATCTTAGACGACTTCCACGGAAGTCATTGAAGGTCATATGTAATTTTATTTTTAACAAAGAAAGTCGTCCAACAAAACACATTTTAAAAGTCAATTGCAAAACTAACATCTGCTTTGACCAGACGACTTTCGTCCAACAAAACATATTTTAAAAATCAATTGCAAAATTAACATCTGCTTTGACCAGACGACTTCCGTGGAAGTCGTCTGGACGAACATATCTGGGGAAAAAATGATTTCATAGTTTTAACTAGTGAGATTACTTCTCTAGCTCCCAGAAGTCTTCTCCAAGCACCCAGAATCTCAAATAAAAGTGACCCACCGAGAATCGTAAGCTTCAATGGCACAATGAAGCATGCAAATTTTAGAATCAAAATCTTTGGTTTTTATGGATGAATATGGAGAGAAATTGAAAAGGAAAGTATTTTTAGTTGATATGAATGGAGAAAGAAAGAGTGATTTAACGATTTTGGAGCATTAAGAGCTTCAAACTGGTTGTTCATGGTGGTTGGTGTATTGATGACAATGACAATCTTGTAAATATATAAAGATGATGAGATTGTAAGAGTAAAATGTATTTTTCGGAAAAAATAAATCAGTGGCATTTTCGTGAATATTGTAACTTGAGGGTGAATAGGTCAAAATGAATTTTCAAAAAAAAAATAGGGGTTAGTTTTGTGTTTGACTTTGAGTTTTGACCCCATTTTAAAAATAGCCCTTTAAATTTTCAGGATGAGAAATATAGGGCTTGTTCAAACTTGCAGTATAATAGGATTCATATCCATGATATTTTCTAAAATATAATGTAGTTACAATATTCAAAATAGTAGGCAATTTCCGTTACCATATTTTGAATAATCATATTATATATTGTTTTTTTTCATTTTATTGCTTTAACTTCGTATGATTGTTGAACAATAAATACTATTAAAAGAGAATGAGTCTAAAAAAAAATCTACTTAAAAAGTTGGTTGAACCTATTTATTAGACTTAATGTTTTTGGTCTCACCATCATATTGATTAACAATAAATAACCTAATATTTCTCTAATTGTTATGAATATTGTGTGATCTATATTATGGAAATTCTTAGATTTACTTGATTGTCAAGTCTACTTATTCTCCAAGTTCTACTTGGTTCCCAAACTAACTATGGTAATCATATATATTAAAAAAACAAATTATTCATTGAATAAAATTCACCAGTTCCTCTCTTCTCTTCTTTATTTTATAACATGTTATCAGCACGAAACTTTATCATAGATTTTGTTATGTTCTTAGTGATAGAACCGTATTTTATAAAATACGAAAAACTGAATATTGTAAAGAATAAAATTGATATTGTTATACCCAAAATTAAGAAAAAAATGACAAGAGCAGAGTCGAGATATTATTTCATGCCTTAACTCAAAATATGTCTCGTAGTGCAACAGTTTAATAACATAATGAGTCTCAGGGTACAACTACACACAATCTTGTGATTTGTATCACTCTATCAGAAGTCTGGCGAAACTAATTTTTTGTATACTCTTAGACTAAAAAAAAAGAGAATACACAAAAATAAAGAATCAAATATTCAAGTAGACGATCTTTTGTTTTTCATATTTGTTGTTCGCATGTATCTAGAATGAGAAGAGCAGTGACTATTATATTGTCCACTGACCAAACCCTACGTTTGTCATAGACCAAAACGTATGGATTCAATGTGGAGATTGAGAATCATTTTCTCACTACAACATGGATGTGCATTCATGGAGATGTTACAAAATCAACTTTGCATTCATTCCATAACTCACGTTGACCATTTCAATAAAATATATATTTTTATTATGTTGACCCATTACTATATTTTAACACATGGAATTTATGTATGGTCTAAATATCTTTTCTTATACAATCAAAGTCTTAATTTTAATGTATTTTCTCCACTCTAAATAGAAAGGAATTGAACATACCTCAACCGGTATTATTCGTCTTATGGAAGGATTTGAAGTTGATGTTAAAGCCGCGAGCATCCGCCGATGTGTTTTCCCCTCGTGGAATTCTTGTGAGTTCGAATTGGTTGAAATGCCCGGTGATTTCCCTGAAAACCGCGAGGTATGCTTCCATCATTTCATTCGTGGCTTCATACTTGCCATGAATTTGGCTTGTCACTACTGTGAATCGTGAAGGCACTTATCGTGCAAGCTACCACATTTTGTGCATGCCGCAGACCTGCCATCAGGGATTCGTATTCGGCTTCGTTATTTGAGGCATTAAAACCTAGACGGAATGATTGTTCGGTAACTTATCATGTTGGAGACTCGAGCCGAAACCTTGTCTTGAGGAGGCTCCATCGACATGGAGTTTCCACTTCTGATTCCTTCCATCCGAGGTCACTTCTTTGGAAACAAGCTCGATAACGAAATCGGCCAGTACCTGTGCTTTGGAGCTTGTTCTTGGTTTATATTGTATTCACTAAGCTCGATCGCCCATTTCGCCAGTATTCTGTGCTGGCTTGGACTGTGCAAGATTGTTCTTAACAGCTGAGACATCATGACCGTGATGGAATGGGATTTGAAGTATGGTCTTAATTTTCTTGTAGCTGTTATGACTGCCAACGCTAGTTTTTCATTATTGGGTATCTTGTCTCGGCGTCAACCAACGATCTACTGACATAATAGATCTGTTTTTGCTTGTTATCTTCTTCGCAAACTAATACTCCGCTTACGGCGTGTTCTGATGTTGCGACATACAAGAGTAGAGTTTCGCCGCTTATTTGTTTCGAAAGGATTGGTGGCTCGCTTATGTAGGCCTTGAGTTCGGCGAGTGCGGAGTTGCATTCTTCGGTCCATTCAAATTTTTTGTTCCCTTTCAGGAGTTTATAGAAGGGGAGACATCGATCAGTCGATCTCGAGATAAAGCGGTTCAGGGCTGCGATTTTTCCTGTAAGTCTCTGAACTTCTCTGATTGACCTCGATGGTAGGGTTTCTACAAGTGCGTAGATCTATTTCAGATTGGCTTTGATCCCTCTTTTGGTTATTAGGTATCCGAGGAATTCCCCTGAGGCTCAACTTCATTCCGAACTTGTGGAGATTGTTGAAGCACGTCAAGATCGGCTCTCGAGGATTTGACTAGCATATCGTCTATGTAAACCTCCATCGTCTTACCAAGCTGTTCGGAAAACTCTTTGTTCACCAACCATTGGTAGGTGGCCCTTGGGTTTTTCAATCTGAATGGCATGACCTTATAACAGAAGCTACCTCGTTCGGTTATGAAGCTCGTCTTTTCCTGATCATCAGGATTCATGAGTATCTGATTTTAACCAGAGAAGGCGTCCATGAAAGATAGTAACTCGTGCCCTGCTGTGGCTTCGACTAGTCGATCGATATATGGCAGTGGATAGCTATCCTTCGATGCAGACTCTTCACTTCCCATTTTTCTTTTTAACAACTACCGGGTTTGCGAGCCAATCGGGGTACTGGACCTCGCGGATGGAACCCATTTTTAATAACTTATCGACTTCATCGTTCACTGCTCTAGTTTGCTCTGGCCCTAGCTTTCTTCTTTTTTTTTTTGACTGGTTTAAAAGTGGGATCGACGTTTAGATCGTGGGAAGCGATCCCAATATCGATTCCTGGCATGTCGGTGGCGGAACATGCGAACATCTGGATTTTTTTTTCAGAAACGATATCAAGTCGTCCTTTACTTTCAGGTGGAGGTCGTTTTTGATATTCATGCGTTTTTCTGGTGATTGTTCGTCTAAGGCGATGGCGCTTGATAGGTCTTTTCTGGATCTCTTACTGACAGATCTCGGACTCGTGGATGACTCGTATCTTGCTAGGACAATTTTCGATAAGCTATCATATAGCATGATCATGATTCCTTTTGATTCCCATAAATCGTCATTACTCATGTCGGAGAGGGGAATTTTACGCACTGGTGATAGATGGACGAGACGGCTTTCATTTGGTGAATCCATGGTCGTACCAGGATGACATCGTATGTCGACGGGACATTAGTGACAAATAATTTGGTATCTATTTCGAGATCGTGAGCCTTAATGGTCGCTGTTATGGCTTCTGTCGGACATACTTTGTTCCCTTCAAAACTGAAGAGAGGCGGCGCTTCGAGTTCGATCACTAAGTTAGATCAATCTGAATTTTGAGGTGCTTTTTGGGAAAGGATGTTAGCTGTGCTTCCGGTATCGATCATGATTCCCGGGGTTAATTTCCCAGCAAGCTCTAGCGTCTGGCCTAGGGCATCGTCGTGGGGTATAGTTAGCTTGATGGTCTTGCATCGGGAGAAAGTGATTGCATTTTCGCTTGATACTTTATTCTCATATCGCTGGTTTTCTTTTTTCTTGAGATGCAGAGCGGCGTTAATGATCTTCTCCGAGGTTGTTGACTGTTCTGATTTCTTAGTCACGCTATATTTTTGAGATCGACTGGGATCCATAATCGTGCTTAGAAATCCGAAATTGGCTTCTCAGAAAAGATGCTTTTCGTTTATCTTCCCCACAGTTGGCACCAAAATGTAGATCCTAAAATCTACACAAGGTATTTGATAGTGTTTGAGATGTAAACTGGGAAATATATAAAGATATGGGCAACAATATCTTTAGAACAAAAATGGACTTTTATTGATAAGTGAGATCGATTACAACAGAGTGAATGAGATCGGAAAAAACAAAGAGATCGACTAAAGAAAAGTGACAAAACAAGGTCGAAAGTGGTAAAATGAGGTCGATGTAAGGTGTGTGCTCTCTCTAGGGTTTTTCACGTGTGCTTTCTGCTTTGTCTTCATCTCCTTTTATAATCTTTCGACTCCATGATCTGCGAAACCTTCTCCTCAATCTCGGGAACCGTCTTGACTTCGTCTTGAGCTCGCTATTGTTGATGGGCTTCTTCGGTTTGCGGCCTGTTTACGTCTTCTCGGCCCGTTTGGTTATCGGGACAAAATTGGGTCCAACAATAGCCATATTTTCTAAGAGCAAAGTTAAGTATTTAAGGTTTGTGTATTCAAAAGAGAAGATATAATGTGAGATCACAACCATTCGAAAACATGAATAGCTGGAACTCTCATCACCGATACACTTTTATTAAAATAAGTGTTTTATTTTTTTATACTGTACTAGGTGATAACTTGCGCCTTGCGCAGGGTGAGAAAACTTAAATAAATTACAATTTGAATATATAAATATTAGAAAGGTAAAATCATAGACAAATGTGTAAGAGATTCAATGAGACTACAAATGTATAAATGAAGTAAGCTTCAAAGTATTTTAAAACTTTGTGTTATTTGTTTTGTGTAATTGAAATATAGTTTGTGGAAATAAATCTAAAAGAATAAACAAAAAATTATATAAAACTAATGAAACCCGCCATAGGTGTTTTCCTAGTGGACTTCTGGTTTTGTTAATGACGATTCGGAAAAAAATGATGTGATGAGGAAATGTGTTGAAGACAGTGCCTAGTTATATACATGATGTTGTATGTTTATGGTTTAATAATGAAAACAAATCGCCAAAATTATAGCAAATATTTACTAATTAATATTCCTAAACTTGTAGTACAATTTACTTTAAAACTTTCTTTAACACATGTTGTATTTCAAATTAGGAAAATTTGTATTTCAAATTAGGCAAAATTTGTATTTCAAATTGTATATAGAAACATGTTTCTCAGCGATTATAATTGATGAAAATTACTTGATGGTTTAAAAAGAATTATTGAATATTATGAATTGAATCCAGGTTTGATTGATACCTTTGTTAATATTTTAATACTTCAAAGATCATGATCAAATTCTGCATAAATCATTTTTTACGATGTGAGACGAAAACTAATGAAAAAGTCATGTACCTAATACAAAATATTCCACTGGAATGATTTAATTTTTTATTTCGACCAATCATATAACTATGAAATATTTGAAACTATGTATGTGTTCAAAATGATTTGTCTCAGTTAAAATAGCAATTAAAATCAACAGTAATTTAGGAAAATATATTAAATTGCCGTAAACAATTGATAATCTTTGATTATGTCTTTCTTTCCAATTTTTTTAAAAAAAAATAATATAAGGAACATTTAAAAATTTTGATATGATTTATGTAAAAAATAAACTAATGAAAGCATCAATTTCATATCATGATTGACTACTTATTGTATTATAATTAGAATATAAAGTCGTGGATTAGAAAATAAATAATATGATGTATCAAAAATGATATGGTTGGTCGGGTTAAAAAAATTATATGGTTTAGTAGGTTGAGAAAACAAATATTTTTTTTCTTAGTAAGTTTGTTTAAAACAAATATTTCTTTAGCTTGAGAAACAAATGATGTATCAAAAATAATGTAGTTTTAAATAAACAATGTATGAGAAATATAATTTATGCAAAATGTGATTGATCTTTGACTGATTTGATGTTTTTATTAAATCACCATTAGAAAAGGAGTATATTTAATTGTGAATGAGAATTATTTACTAATTTATAGCGATCAAAATCAAAATTTACGGCTGACTGAAACTATTCAGTATTTAGGAAACAATATAATACATTCGGCAATGTACTAATCCCCTTAATTATGCATTTCGATACGCAGAAGTTATGTGAATGATTACGTTGTTTTAATACATTCTCTTTTTTTATATATTTGAAATACATTTTATGTTTAGGAGATAGATATATAATATCCATTTATACGAAATACTATAATACAATATAATACTTTTTCGGTCCTATTATGAATTTTAAAAAACTAATCAAAGCATCAATTTCATATAACAACTGAATTTATACGATTATTATGTGCCTAATAAAAATACAGATCTTTTTGTATACGATGTATCAAAAATGATATGGCTATTTGCATAAAAAAATTATATGGTTCAGTAGGTTGAGAAAACAAGTATTTTTTCTTAGTAAGTTTGTTTAAAATAAATATCTTATTAGCATGAGAAACAAACGATGCATCAGAAATATGTATTGTAGCTTTAAAAAAACAACGTATCAGAAATATAATTTATGCAAAATGTAATTGTATGTTTGACTGATTTGATGTTTTAATTAAATCACCATTCAAAATGGGATATATTTAATTGTGATTGAGAATCTATTTACTAATTTATAACGATGAGAATCAAAATTTATGGTTGATTGAAACTATTATGTATTTTAGGAAACAATATAATACATTTGGCAATGCTTTAATTCCCTTAATTATGATCATTTATGAAAAATTATAAAATATACAAAGCCATGGTCCTTAATTTAAGTGATTCAATATTTTTTCCAAATATTTTAAAAATTAGATGATCAATCACAAAAAGAGGATTACCATAATCAAAAGCCTCTTAAATTGACTACACAATATGTAAAGTTATAAAGATGAGAACACAAATTATGAATTGGTGCCGATAATTTATCTCATTTTCTTTATTTCGCTAGGAGTTTAATGTATTTCATCTTATTATAAAAATGTTGACCATAATGTTAGTTAATGATATTGCATGGATAAAAGTATTCTTGGTCCAAATATCAAAAAGATAAAAAGTTTTATAAATTTTATAAACTGCTCTTGCATCATACAAAACAACATATTACAATGAAATATTTCATTTTTCATTGCAAACCTTATTTTCATGCCTTATTTAATTCGGAGTTTAATGCATTTCATCTTATTATAAAAATATTGACCATAAAGTTAGTTAATAATATTGCATGGACATCATTATGCTTGGTCGAAATATCAAGGGGATAATTTATTTTATAAATATATAAATTGTCCATTTTATAAATATATAAATTGTATTTGCATTATACAAAACAACATGAACCTACAATGGACGAACATATCATTTTATTGCAAACTTTATTTGCAGGAATTACGTGATAATATATTAACAATGAATGAATTAATATTTATGTTAATCTTATCGTTGTAAGAGAAACATGCATATAAAATAAAACATATATTATAATAACTTTGTAAGTTTATGTGACAATGGCATGACATGTAATTAGTCTAAGCATGAAAGGGCTATTGATAAATGATGTGAGGTGCATTGTGGTGTTGACACTTAGGAAATGGCAAAGTTGTTAATCACATATGGATGTAAGGTTTGTTTTTAAAAGTGCTCCACAAATAATAAGAAAGGGATATTCAAAATTAATGTAGTGATTGGAAATGAAATTAAAGTAAAGAGCAAAATGACATATGTATTATAGGAGTATGATACATACACTTTGCAATTAGACACTTATAATAATACATATCTCTGTATAATTTATAAAATATGTTTTAAACTTCTTTACCATTATATATATATATATATATATGAGACTTTAAGTTTAAAGTTTCATAAGTTTTGGAAAACACTCCAAAGAAAGGCATAATCACTAATGTGATTACCTAAAACTCATAATGTATTTTGCATATAAAGTTATCAGATTTAAAGTCTGTTAATCAGTACTCTTTTGAGAGTTAAAAAGTTTGAATTTTTTCTGAAGAAAATATCAATGATGAAAAGATATTAAAGAATACATATTTTCATGGGTCTAATGGGTCTAATGGGTCTAGATCGATTTTGGGTATTGAGCAAAAAATATCTCTATTTTAATATATAAAAGGATTTCAATTGTTTCTTCATCAACAGCATTTCCTCACATAAATCACATTTTTATTTCATCATTTTTACCCCAAAAATATAGACTGTGAATTATATATCTATTTTTGGTAAAATATGAGCGAGTCTAATGCATTAATATATCGAATAAGTAAATCAGAATCTGGAATTATGCCAAACCACCTCCTTTCATCTAAATTAAAGGAGGTAAGTAGCTTAAATTAGATATATTGTAACATAGGATACATTTGACTTCCTACATATACATTTACTTTCTTGTTTCTTTCTTGTTCTTTACACACAAAAAAATTCTGATAAAAGCATAATCAATTTATTTATATTACCAAGGATGAAAAAATCACTTATATTTTCATTTAATGTTTTGACTCTCCTCATCATTTTTGTACTAGGTTTGTGTCTATACTTTTGTAATATATATTACATTTATTCTTAAATAAAGAATTTAGAATGTCTTTATTTTTGTGTTTTCTACAACGCATTACTTTATTTATTAATAAGCTAAGTTGTTACTGACATTCTGTTATAGTTCATTTACACTATGAAATTGCATAATATCTAAACCAATAAAATTATATACAGTACTTTTATGATAAGTCTAGGAACTGATATACAAAACGTATTTTGTGTTATTTTTTCGCCTATTTTGGCGGAAAATGGACATTTAAATCATCATCTGTTTGAAATTGGCAAATTTAGTCTCGAACTATCACTTGCGTGATTTTATTCCCAAACTAATAATTGACTTGTCAAATTAGTTACCAAAAAAGTAAACTGTGAAGTTATAAACGATTCTCATTAGTTTTACATCAATTATCTCCGCCATTGAACTTAAAAAACACGAAATCTCCAAATTCAAATCTTTACCTTTGAGTGAAGATGGTTTATGGTGACAGAATGACGGATTTTCTCTCTTTCTACTGGAAACCGTATTTCTGTCACCAGAAATCGTCTTCACTTGAAGTTAAAGATTTGAACTTGGAAATTTCAAGTTTTTTTAAGTTCAATGACAGAGATATTAGATATAAAACAAACAAGAATCGTTTATGATTTTACGGTTGACTTTTTCGGTCACTAATTTTCCAAATCAGCTATTAGTTGGGGAATAAAATTATGCAAGTGATAGTTCGGGATTAGATTTGATGATTTTAAATAGTTGAGGATTTAAATGCTTATTTTTCCCCTATTTTGGCTAGATATAACACTATAAAGGGAAATAAAAAGAAGACTTCAATTTTCTCTATTTTATTCATAAGCTTCCATATGTTTCTTTCGCTCGTTCTTGTGCTCGACACTTCAATATGTTCTCCAGTGTCCTTTGATCTCTTAGTTTAGGATCAAACGATTGTACAATTTTTTTTTGTTGTTATAAAGTTAAATTTTTAACAAATATATATATATATTAATATATTATGAAATTTTTTAAATTGATTCAATAAACACATTTTCTTTATTACTTCAAATTCACGTTTCCTGAGTAAATAAATATGTAAAGCTATAGCTTTTGTTTAAGAAATAAAGTTGAACTTTTTGTCATCAAGAAATAAAGTTGATATATCATTTTACAAGGAAATTTACATGATAGTTATAGATTTTTTTTATATCAGATTAGTTACATGTTTTGTATATCTCAAATAATCAATGATTTAAAACAACTAAATAAATATTATCTAGCATATTTTTCATTATTTGAAATCTGCCAAAAATATTTTTCATTACATATACTGATATTTATGTTTCATATATAACAGTGGCCGGAACAATTGGGCAAGGGAATAAAAACAAAAAGGATATGTGTCCCATACATCTAGATAATCAAAAGCCTGGAAGTTGTCAGAACAAGCCAGCTTGCTTATCTGCGTGCAAGAAGAGGATAGAAGGGTCAGGTATAAAGGAAATAAATGCTCGTTGCACCTACGAAAAGAGATGCGGCTGCTCTGCCCCATGTCCAAATTGATCTTAATGTTATTGACAACAAAATTCAGATATGTTGGTTTCAAAAAAAAATTCAGATATGTTTATATAATAAATTATGATGCGATTTATAGTAATAATTAAATAAGTTGTCAAATTATGTTATTGTCAAATAATGATAACAATACAATATGATCATTTGCAGATGTAGTAAATTGAAAAATAAGTTGGAAAAAAATAACTAGAGTTATCAACTTCTAAATTTTGGGCGCTAAATGAGAATAAATATGCCTATTAGATGAGCCTCCGCATATACACACAGCCTTGTCTCACAAAAATCTATTTATCTATACTAGTTTTTACGAAGTGATTTGGCTTATGTGTCAGTTTCTCCATATTTTTAGATTTTTTGCTTATTATATTCTATAATATTATTTATAAAGTGATTTAGTTTATGTGTCAATTTCTTGATATTTTTAGGTTTTTCGCTTATTTGTTAATATTTATTTATTTTTGTTTTAATTTTAAACTTATATGTTATTATATTTTAAAATATTTTAATTGGTTATTTTATATGTGAACTGAATTTGTTTATTTGTCATGTTCTCCATGATTTTATGTATTTTTGCTTATTTATCATATTTTATTAATTTTAGTAAATAATGATCTTATTTGTCATATTTTATTTATTTTAGTTGAATCATTTGTTTGAATAATTTATATTATTATTTAAAACTTTTTGTTTGAAACTCTGTATTTAAAACTTAAAAATGCCATCTAAATAAATATTTGATATGATCTAATTTATTGTAAACTAAATGCATAATATAAGACGTTAAGTTTATATAGAAAATCTGCTTTACACTATTACAAAAGTTTAGCCATGTTGAGGGACGTAATGAAACCCTTGATTTTGTATTGGTGGATACTAGCGTCAGTGGACAAATGTATATAATACCTATTGATGATCACTGATGGATATAATGAAACTCCTGATTTTACAATACGTATTGATGTTCACTAACTATTTTGAAACCATTCAACACGTTTCGATGTTCATTAACTCTTGACCCTTGACTTTTGAAGTTTAATAGTTAGTTATATACTATCTTACTATATAAAGCTTAGTTTTCAAAGTTACTAATTAACATGATCATGACACATGACAGTTATATATTTTAGATTGCGACATGTGTTAAATAAATATTTTTTTTAAAAAGGATTAAACCAACATAATTTGAAATTTTAATTTTCCTTTTTCAAAAGTTCTTTATCAAAAAAAAAGTAAAAAGTCAAAATATATTTCCATATAAACATCTATTTAAGTATAAATAGTTATTTATAATTAGTTTTTCTTTTTCAAAATGTCTTTAACAAAAAACTGTAAAAAAATCAAAATATTTCCATATAAACAACTATTTAATATATAGTATTTATTTGCATTCGTGGTTTTAGTTTTCAAAGTTACTAATTAACACGATCATGACACATGTCAGTTATATATTTAAGATTGCGACATGTATTAAATAAATATATATTTTTAAAAAATATTAAACAAACGTAATTTTAAAATTAATTTTCCTTTTTCAAATGCTATTTAACCAAAAAAGTAAAAGATCAAAATATATTTCCATATAAAAGCTATTTAGTAATAAATAGTTATTTAAAATTAGTTTTCCTTTTCCAAAAAGTCTTTAACAAAAAACTGTACAAAATTAAAATATTTCCATATAAACAACTATTTAATATATAGTATTTATTTTGCATTCGTGGTTTTACAAAACATAAAATTTAGTTTTCCTTCTTCAGAAAGTCTTTAACAAAAAAAAAAATGTAAGAGATACAAAGTATTTATATATAAATAACTATTTAAGAATAAATAGTTATTTAAAATTAGTTTTCCTTTTACAAAATGTATTTAACAAAAAACTGTAAAAGATCAAAATATTTTCATATAAATAACTATTTAATATATTTCTTTTGTATTCGTGGTTTTATAAAATACAAAACATTGTTTAAAGATTGATTTCCTTGAAAATTAAATATTAAAAATATTTATAAAACATATTTTATATTATTTCATGTTAAGCAAATACTAAACTAAAGAGAATTGTAAAATGTTTTTTTTAAAGTTAGTTTTCCTTTTCCAAAAGGTCTTTAACAAAAAAAATGTAAAAGTTCAAAATATTTCCATATAAGTAAATATTTAAGAGTAAATAGTTATTTAAAATTAGTTTTCCTTTTCCAAAAGATCTTTAACAAAAAATTGTAAAAGATCAAAAATTTTCCATATAAATAACTATTTAATATATAGTATTTATTTTGTATTCTTGGTTTTACAAAACATTATTTTAAGATTGATTTCCTTGAAAATTAAATATTCAAAATATGTATAAAAATATTTTATAGTATTTCAGGTTATTTTGTTCAAATAGTATTTCATGTTAATCACTAAACCAAAGAGAATTGTAAAACAAAAAAAAATTCAAAGTTAGTTTTCTGTTTTTTTCAAAAGGTCTTTAAAAAAAAAGTAAAAGATCAAAACAATTCCATATAAATAAATATTTAATAGATAATATTTTTTTTCTGCATATGGGTTTACAAATACAACAAACTATTTTGAAAATTAATTTTCTTGCAAATTAAATATTTATAAAAAAATATTTTAGTTAAGAAAATACTAAACAAAAGAGAATAGTAAATAGTTTATTTTGCAAAATAAAAAATATTGGTTTACAAAAATTTAATAATATATACTTTCATTTAATTATCGTATTCATTTTTTAGGAATCTTATTTTAAAGGTCAAATAAAAATATGGGTTGAAGATAATTACAAAATCAGTAGACATTGGCTTATATAAATAATTTCCTTATAAAATAAAATAGTTACAAGATTATATTTTTCTTATAAATACTTAATAGTGATTTTATTATAAATATGTAACGTTTCTCATTGTTACTAATAAAGTAATTAACAATCATTAACAAAAAAAAATTGTTTCATCCTATCAATATATTTATTTATATTTATATTGATCAATATATTATCAATAAATGGTTACACAAATAAATATATTAATACATATTGATCTATTATTAAATTTTAAAACCAAATTATTTGGCAGTTTCAAAACAGAATAAATAGTAGATGAAGAAAATGATTCTCCAATGTTTGTTATATTAAGATTATCTAGAGAAATCGAGAATCCAAATGATGTATTTGATATCAAATATTGTATATTTTAAATGAAACCACAAAAATGTTATAATGATTGTGCATTCTTCGCCTCCATTACATTATAAAATAATAATTTATTATTTATTTTAAGATTTATCACTATTAAAATTTAATTAACAATTTATTTTAATAAATAATACTCACACAATCGGGATTTAGAAATATGGTCTTCATCATGCATATATATATATATATATATATATATATATATATATATATATATATATATTTGTGGCTAAAAGAATCAAAGAAATATCAAACTGAATAAGGTATTAGTAATTTTATTACCTCAAAATTACATGATAAATATTGATCCAATGTTTTCTATTGGCTAAACAACAAATATCATTTCCATTTCACCTGAATTTTTATTTCTATATTTTTCATTAAAATAAATAAATAATATTATATTGGTGGATTTGATTAAGTTTAGGATTTGTAATATAATTTCTTTATTTTATAATAAATTATAGAGATATGCTACTTTTGTCTCTAAATATAGAAACTGAAATAACTTTCACTAATTTTGCTTTAAAGTAGATAACTTTATAATAGAGTCATGTGAAAAGTCATGCCTAAAAAGAGTTTCAATATTTTAGGAGAAAATATAGAAATTATATAGAGATGGATTAGAAATATTTTAAATGTTAATAGACCATACAAAAAGTATATAAATGTTAATAATTTTAGAAAGTTAATACAAATGTTTTGAAGTTTTGGCTCTTGATGATAAATAAATTTAAAATTTTATCAAAAAAATGTTAAATTAAGAGCATAAGAATGTGTATGACATTGTAATCAATTAAATAATTTTGATTCAAATTTCAATTTATTGTATTTCACTGTAACTCATATTTTTTCGTGACTGAGTTTGGTTTTAATTTTCAGATCTGATTTTTTTTCTCTATCCCTAAATAAGAAAACTGATAATTACTACTTAGAGCATGATTATCGGTTGGAAATGTTTCAGATTCTAAAAGAAAAAAAAATCAATAATACTATTTTTTATTAAATTAATTTTCTAAAACAATTAATATTGTTAGTAGTATAACAATTGTCTTTGTGGATTTACAACAGATCCTTAAAAATAGAGAGCTGTGGATTTTTTTTTTAATTCTCTTCTGTATTTTAATTTTGTTTTTTTTTTCTTAAATGATAAGAATCTTTCTAAATACTCTCATTGGAATTTCTCTTATACACTATGATAACTGAAACATAAATACTAACTAAACTTAAGTTGAAAAAACAAGTTTGTATTCCTTAAATAAGTTTCAATCAAATTATGCAAAATTCTACAATCACTTTAATTGTTTTTCCCTTTTCTTTGCTTCACGAAATTAAAACATCAAACAAAATCCGTGCAACGCACAGATCCATATCTAGTTATATATAAAGTTTTGAAATATTGATTCTTTTCTAGGAATACATGGTGAGAAGATATATCATACATTAAAAAGGAATTTGCTGATGTTTTAATTTATCCAGTAAATTGAACTAAGGTGACTGGATGACCATCAAAAAATTTCATATTGAACATGTAAGAGAAAGTTTTATGTTAACGCTTCATGATCTTAAAATTGTGTGGAAATCCAATACCTCATTTTTTGTAACTTAAATCCAATACTTTGTTAAAAAAACTATTTAGTGAATCATGATTTTACTTAGTTGCTCGAGAACCTATTTATTATTCGATGGATATGAGGATATACACAATGGATTATTTTATTTATATTTTATGCTCAATTATTGATTTTAATAAATACTTACAATGATTTAGTTGATAATTTATCATCATCTTTAAAATAATTAGAAAGCTCTATAGATAATATCAAAACTAAATTTATATTTTATTTACTTTAGTAATATTAATATATATATATATATATATATATATATATATATATATATTTATTTATATTATATTTGAATTAATAATTTTAAATTGACTTTACTTTAATATATATATATATATATATAAGATAGAATGAATCATTCATTATGATGATTTTCAAAAAATTGACAGCAATTCAAAATATTATAATATTATTTACGAAATTATTTTTCGCTCTTATTTTAAAAGTTAGAGCGTATAAAGTCTTCATTATCTAAAAATTTATAAATTCCAAAGTTATCTCATTATGTTATCAAAAAAATTTTTACATCATAATATTTTAAAAATAAATATAAATACATGTATATAGTTTTATCTATATATGAGTGTTTTCAAATTTATTTTATGTAATAAAAAATATTTTGTTAATATAAAAAAATTATCCAAAAAATTTTTAATAATATATTTATTTACAAATATTTATAAATATACTTTTTAATAATATATTTATTTACAAATATTTATAAAATATTTTGTTAATATAAAAAAATTATCCAAAAACTTTTTAATAATATATTTATTTACAAATATTTATTTCCAAAATTATTTACATAGTTTTTATTATATCTCAACAACATTTTTTGTAACTAGGTATCTCAACCACATTTATGCTGTTGTATTCAAGGCCATGTATATTAATTGTGTAAAATACATATGGATCCATTTTGAACAATGATCATAATTATATTTACAAAAACTATTATTTTTTTATAACTTTTGTTTTTTAAAATATGTATGTTAAAATATGATGTTCCGAAGCTTTGTATAGCGGTCTTTACTTACAATATGATTGTTTTTAGATGTTATTTGATCATAAATAAAAAATAATTATATATCTTTATCAAGTGTGCTTGTGCATTTTAATTAATGCCTTTTGAGATATTCAAAGGCATAAATAACAACTTCGTGATACCTAATGGGTCTTTTAATTATTACTCCCTCTTTTTAAGTAAGTGTTATTTTAATTTTGTATACACAGACTAAAGAAACAAGTAATATTATATATTTTCTATATAAAAACACAGTTACCTATACATCTAATCATTTGTTAACCAAAAGAAAAATAAATTGCCTCTTAGAATTAATAAATTTTGAATTGAAATTAAAAACGACACTTATTTTGTAACAAAAAATATTTCTCTGCAATGACACATATTTTATAACGGAGAGAGTATGATGGAAAATAAATTTAAAGTTGACCAAATTGAAGAGAAGGAAAAGAAGTATTTTGGGTCATAAATAAGTTAAAAATTACTCTGCTGAAAATAAAATTTTCTAAAGTTTTCACGTTTATTAAGAATATAATAAATATTTACTGTTTAATTTACTCTTTATTTTTCTACACACGTTCCAATAACTATCTACCAATGAAATAATCAATTCAAATATTCACAATTAATATTTCTCAAAAATATACAAAAGTACCTTAAAAATATAGAAAATCCATCTTGGTGGAACAAGAATAAAATCTAGAAAATATTACTTTCGAAAATGGAGGGAGTGTGTTTTTAAAGTGAGGTGTCAGGAAGAGAGGTACTGATGTGTACGGGAAGCTCAACACAATTATTAGATTCTTGAATGTTTAGGAAGTTACTGAAGTTGGGAATGCTCTAAATCTTATAAGGATTTCAATCGGGAAGAGGGACTAAGTCCGACATTCTTTTGGTGGTACCCATAGGTTCCGTTTGGTAGTCTCTAAGTCTAATCCTTTCCTAGGTGAGCATGGCTCTATAAATATGTACATCCTTCTGTTTGCCTTTGACTCAGATGAGTGGAATGGAATTCACTGGAACAGCCCCCAACCAGATCTCAGAAGCAAGTGAGTTTACTGGCCTTCTTCTCCTCGGTGTCAAGACCGAACTGACTCTGCTTCTAGGATCATTGATGGAAAGGTACAAAAAAGGTTCATCCCTAAACCCGTGTGGAATGCGATATTTACATGATACTTATAGATATCTTTGCTACCAGTTTATAGTTTTTTTCTCAATGTAATACTAACTAGGTTGCATGGAAGCTTCGTCGGATATCTACTTTCCGCTTCTGAATTGAAATCGGAATCAGAATCTTGTGGAAGTTTGTAGAATC
Source organism: Hirschfeldia incana (assembly GCA_026261945.1). Lineage (NCBI taxonomy): Eukaryota > Viridiplantae > Streptophyta > Magnoliopsida > Brassicales > Brassicaceae > Hirschfeldia > Hirschfeldia incana. The sequence goes on along the minus strand of JABCMI010000014.1, from coordinate 1,900,690 downwards.
TTCCATCCAAGACGCTTTCAAAATATTCTCTTCAAAAGCACGTTGGAAGCTTATGATTCCGTTTTGGAATCACGCTTCTATTTTTTAGGCATGGTGTTATAACCCAATAAAAATATTAAATTATATTTTTAATTTATATAAAATCCAAGATTTAATAGTAAATGAAGCAGAGATAATAGAATTATACAAATATTAAAACTAATATAAAATATATTTATGTACTGTATTAAGGTTTTTATTAAAAATATAGCATATATTCAAGTATATTTTGTCAATTATTTATGACGTACAAAAAATAACTGATATAAAATTTTATTTAAACTTATTTTATGTGTATTTTCAAAGTTTTAATATGAAATAATTTCAAAATTAATATAAATGAATAAATGATTTATTTTAAATTTAAATAATATAATTTTTAGTTTTTAGGTTTTATAAAATTTTCTTATATTATAAATATATATTTATATTTATGGAAACACATTTCTAACTAGGCCTGGACGTTCGGGTACCTATTGGCGTTCGGGCACCCGTTGGCGTTTGGGTCGGATTTTCGGGTTTACGTTCTTAGGTCCCATGCTAAAAATTGATTAGTACGGGCCGGGTTTGGATAATAACACTTTGGGTTCAGTTCAAAATTGTATTCGTCTTAAAACCCATAAAGTAACCATATATCGTACGGGTTTGGGTTTTATCAGTTCGAATATAACCGAAGTAAAAAGCAAAATTTTTAAACAAAACGTAAAGAAAAACATCTAAATTAAATAAAACTTAATCTATTACACTAAAAACCGATAAAATAACAATAAAATATTAAATCAAGCATGAAAACAAACATCATTTTTGTAAACAATAAGTACTAGGTGGCAGGTGCGAACCCTGTGCGGACATAAACATATTCAAATTATAGACTAAGTAGTACATGGTTTTAGAAGTAACGAATTTTATATCATAATACCACAATTCTTGGGAGAAAACATCAGACACAGAAAAATGTTGGTACTCAATATTTTACATGGACGAGATGGAACAAAGTAACTTCAGTATCAAGAGGTAGTTATTGTGTGTATGTATAATTGCAACGTTCCAAAATAATTTGTATGTTTAAGAAGAAATTTTATTTTCAAAATCTAGAATAAATAGTGTATAGTTTCAGAGGTAACATAATAAAATATTATCACTACACCCATTGAAATTTTCTTTTACCATTTCAGAATGTAATTATGGACATAAGAAGTTCAAAATATAGAATAAAAAGTTCAAAATATAAAATAAATATGGAATAAATAATGTTAGAAACGGGTTGAGCAGAGAGAATATACGAATTACATTCGGTGATTTTCGAATCAGACTTTATCCGCTTATTAAAACTATTAACTTGACGATTAAATATCCAGCTCTCTATGGAGTGACTGCGGATATTGTATCGTATGTGCGGACATTAATATTATGATTAGTTTAATTTTACATGGTTAGTTTATTTATACATACAATGATATGTATATGCATAATATATATATAATATATATATATATATATGTATAATCACATAGTTATGATTTATTATTTGTGGTTGAAAACTATAAGCCTTCTAAACATTATTTAATTCAAGATATAGTGCAATCTACTTTACAGTTAGTTTTTATTTTTTACTGTAAACATATACAAACTAAATTCATTAATTTTTAAACTCTAAATTTTTGGTAAACCTTAAATTCTTGAGTATACTCTAACCCATTGGCTTTACCGGATAAATCCTAAACAATAAAATCAAAACTTTTGGATATACCGTAAACACTAATCTCTCTCTCTCTCTCTCTCTCTCTCTCTCTCTCTCTCTCTCTCTCTCTCTCTCTCTCTCTCTCTCTCTCTCTCTCTCTCTCTCTCTCTCTCTCTCTCTCTCTCTCTCTCTCTCTCTCTCTCTCCTAAACAATAAATTGGTGGGTGTTTCTCATTGATTTAGATTGCATGATAAGCTAAGAAGTAGAATAATCTTTAATAAATTCTCAATAAATATTATACTTATAAGGTAATAATATTTTTGGAATATCTTGTTGATAAAACTAAAGGAGAACATCTCGTGAATAGATTGCACCAGATTTTTGGTTGACAAGTCTCACCATAAATATTAAGTTTTAAATGCATGATCTTAGAGAGAAAATATATTGTCAATTAATTTTGTTTCTCTGACATCTAAAATATTTAGTGAGTATTTAATGAATTAAACAGGGAAATGATCGCCAAAATATGTTCTTTGAATCGAGAAAACACAAAAAGTAAGTATTTAAAGTGATTTCCTTTTTATTAGTATCGATGATTAAAATAAATAGAAAAATAAATTCTAAAAAATCAACAAAAAAGATCAAGAGAATTCTTCCCTTTTTGTAATAAGGAAACAAATTATTACATGTATTAAATAATATTCTTGCGCAAGTAATATTAATATGGGGATTAATTTTTTTTTTCTTTTTCAATTAGTATTCAATGTTACTTTCCTTTTATAGCGGAATCGATGAATTAAAAAAAATTATTTGAATTGATAAAATGAATTTATATTCTTATATATCTATAGACTATATAAAATAATAAACCAAAATATTTATTTAATTTGATAAAATGACTTTATATACCACACTTTCGACAATTAGTTACCATAAATAGTTATTAATAATATTATGTAAGTCATTTGGAATCCAAAATATTTATTTGAATCGATAAAATGGCTTTATATACCATACTTTCGACAATTAGTTACCATAAATAGTTATTAATGATATTATGTAAATCATTTGGAAAGTGACGTTAATTGGTCATTAAATTATGTTTTCCTTTGCAATTAGTATTCAATGGTATTTTTTATTATAGTGAGATCGATGAATGAAATGATATATCGAAATTACAAAATAAGGTAAGTATTTAGAAGGTTTCCATTTTTGGTAGTGTCGATGGAAAATATAAAACAAAAATAAATTTCTAAAAAAAATCAACCAATAGAATCGCTAGATTTCTTCTGAGAAGAGTTGTGTGAGTGCCACGTGTCAAATGTACTTTTCTTTTAATATAACAGTGATTGTCTTATAAAGTGACGTTAATTGGTCATTAAATTATGTTTTCCTTTGCAATTAGTATTCAATGGTATTTTTTATTATAGTGAGATCGATGAATGAAATGATATATCGAAATTACAAAATAAGATAAGTATTTAGAAGGTTTCCATTTTTGGTAGTGTCGATGGAAAATATAAAACAAAAATAAATTTCTAAAAAAAATCAACCAATAGAATCGCTAGATTTCTTCTGAGAAAAGTTGTGTGAGTGCCACGTGTCAAATGTACTTTTCTTTTAATATATACAGTGATTGTCTTATAAAGAGTAGATTTTTTATTTCAATTAGCAAATTATAAAATACTCATTTATAACTAATTATGTATTTTAAGCATTTATTAAAATTTATTTATTATTATATATCACATTACCATAAATATTGAATTTAATAATTGAAATACTTATTTATAATTTAAAATATTTATAATGATTATTAATTTCAGATTTTCCGTGTTGGCTGTTCAGATTCGATTAATAACACTTCGAATTCTGATTTTTGCTATACAAACCTACAAGACACATTCAGATATATTTATATTTTGGGTAGGATAAAGGATCAGGTCTTTTGGTTGGGATTTAGGGTTCCAGATTTTATGCCTACTTCCAACGTGTATCCGTTTCCTAATTTCTTTTTTAAAATCTCGCTTTCTATGCTTCTATATACCGCTTCCATGTAACATAGAGTTCTACTCGGATACAAAATTAAAAGAGGGCGATAAATGTCTAAACCAGCAAAAAGGGCTATCATTTGCGAAATTCTCCAAACTTGTACGAAAGATAAATCTAGAGACGTAGGATCATCTCAGAAACCCCATCAAGCGGTGATCTCTTTCTTGAGCTTTGCAAGCTCCTGCCTCACCACACCAGCCCTCTGCAAATTACAAGACATGAAATAGAGTGAACAAGACAAATAAATGAATATGAGCTTAGCATTAGAATCATACAGCATGGTTTTAAGGTTTGACGTTTATCTAAGATATAACAAGTTAATTGAACTAACATCATCTATAGAGATCTTTTGAGTATAAAGCGGGTAAAAGGACCATTCATTGCAGTGAAAGAGAGATGGAAACTGACCTTGATTTTGGCCAACATGATCTGGAACCTATCGAAGTCATTGAGGGCAGCTCTTCTCTTCTGTACTACCAGCTTCCTACCCCATGAACTCTTCTCCCACTTGTTCTTCACATCTGCAAACGGTTTAAAAGGGTTAAAGATGACGACGCATGGTCAAGACACAGGTAACGTGTGTGTACTAGGAGAGGAACTAACCAGCTTTATCCATAGCGTCAATGAGAATCTTCTTCTTAGGAACTCTGTTGATATCAATGACGATATCAGTAAGAGAAAGCCTCTTCAAATTCATCTGGATTCTCTCCATGTCAGGAGCATCAACAAGAGCCTACACGGGGATACCCAATTAAAAGACAATGCAAACACTAAAAAGACACTTGTTCTATGAGGCTGAAAATTGCATATTGAATCTCTCATTATATAACTCTAGACAGTAAAGGCTAAACCTTTATACATACAGAGATGTACAAACTTCAACTGAAACTTGTTCATTTTACAAAGCAGGTAAAACAGTAAAGACAGAACCTTTTTTGAAGATCTACAATCGAAAGGAAAGCCTAGGTTACATTACCCTGCTTTGGTCGACGACATCGACGATGACGACGAGTTTCCCGTAGTCCTTTCCGAAGTTTACGAGGGCTACTCTTCCTATCTCGACGTATCTCTTGAAAACCTGTACACGGACAAGCGAAATCTGTGAGTGAGAATAACTTTGAAGGAGGGGTGATCTCTATGAATCGGATGTTTACCATTTCTAATTCGGTTGAGCTGAAACGGAAGGAGAGAGACGAGAGGGTTTTTAGGCTTTCACTTAAGAGAAGAAAGCCAATTAGGGTTTTACGTTTGGGCCTTATACTTTGAATATGAGCCCAAAATTGTGAAGCCCGTATTTGCTTTTAATGGATTAGTAGTAACCACTGCTGGAAAAAAAAACAATTCGGATTCATCTTCTTCCGTACCTCTGCTCCGGCCACCTATTAGTTAGCTGCCCATTTTTTTCTCCGGAGGATTTAAAGTAAGACAAGACAGTGTAAAGCCTTCGCTTACCGTCTGATATGATATGTGCTCCATCTAAACTGCAACAAAAGGTATTTGTCACTGACCACCTCCTGGGTTTATTTGAGAAATTTGATGCTATTGGGTTTCTGTTTTTTTTGTCACAAATTGACATAAAGTTTGTTATTTTTTTTCTTCAGATTACTTCTGGGTTCTGAAAACCAGTCCCTGTTTATGTGGGTTTCAAGCTCTATAATCAAGTCTTCTGGGTTTTTTACTCACTTGTTTCCAAGAACTAAGGCTTTTCGATATATCTGGTTCAGGACCTTCTTTCTTCTGGATCATTATAACCCAACAAGACTTCAGAGCAGTTCTGCTAATACAACCACCCACTTTGCATCACGACATTATGCTTCAAACACTGGAGTTTGTTCCAGTACTAACCCTTTTGGTGAAGACTTTGATAAGAACATTGAAGTCCCAGATACTTGTGTTGATACAGTTAGGAGTGTTCTTATAAAGCACGGTTGGATACATAGATTTGATAGTGGGTTTAGTATCGACCTTGATGAGTACAAAGTCACTAGGATTTTGGATGATTTGTTTAAGGAGACTAAAGATGCTTCTATCGCTCTTTACTTCTTCAGGTGGTCTGAGTTGTGGATTGGTGCTAGGCATTCAACCAGGTCTATCTGCCGTATGATTCATATCTTGGTATCTGGAAACATGAATCATCGAGCTGTTGACATGCTTCTCCATCTGGTGAAGAGATCCAACGGAGAAGAGAGATCATTAAGTTTAGTTATGAATGATCTTTTCGAAACTCATGGTGATCGTAGGGTTTTGGAGACCGTGTTAAGCACGCTGGTTGATTGTTGTGTTAAAGAGAGAAAAATAGACATAGCAATGAAACTATCTTACAAGATGGATAAGTTAGGTATCTTTCCTTCGAGAGGGGTTTGTATTTCGTTGCTCAAAGAGATTCTACGGATTCACAGATTGGAGGTGGCTAGGGAATTTGTTGAACACATGATCAGCCGAGGAAGACACCTTAACGCTGCTGTGATTAGCTTATTCATTAGTAAACACTGCTCTGATGGCTGTTTTGATAAAGCTTGGGAGCTGCTTACAGGGATGAAGCACCAGTATGGAATCAGACCAGACATTGTGGCGTTTACCATTTTCATTCATAGATTATGTAAGGGAGGGTTTCTAAAAGAAGCGACTTCGGTGTTGTTTAACCTCAATCTCTTTGGTATCTCTCAGGATTCTGTATCAGTCAGTTGTGTTATAGATGGGTTCTGTAAAGCAGGAAAGCCAGAGGAAGCAGTTAAGCTCATTCATTACTTTCGTCTCAGACCAAACATTTTTGTGTACAGCAGTTTTCTGTCGAAAATATGTACGGAGGGAGACATGCTTAAAGCTTCTACCGTGTTTCAGGAGATCTTTGAGTTGGGGCTCTTCCCTGATTGTGTTTGTTATACTACTATGATAGGTGGATACTGTAAATTAGGCAAAATAAATGAAGCTTTCCGGTATTTTGGAGCCATGTTGAAAAGCGGAAACTCGCCTTCTTTAGCTACTTATACACTACTTATTGGTGCTTGCAGCAAGTTTGGAAATGTAAGGGATGCAGAAGCATTGTTTTGGAATATGAAAGTGGCAGGTTTGTTGCCAGATGTTGTTACATATAACAATCTAATGAGTGGGTATGGGAAGACACATCAGCTGAATAAAGTTTTTGAGCTTCTGGATGGGATGAGATCTGCTGGTGTCTCTCCAGATGTTGCAACCTACAATATCTTGATACACAGCATGGTCGTTAGAGGATATGTTGATGAAGCAAATGGTATTGTCAATGAGATTATCCGACGCGGATTTGTTCCAAGTGTGTTGGCATTCACTGATGTGATTGGTGGGTTTTCGAAGAAGGGAGATTTTCAGGAAGTGTTTCTTCTGTGGCATTACATGGCTGATCTTAGAGTGCAACCTGATGTTGTAACGTGCAGTGCGTTGCTACATGGGTACTGCAGAGCGCAGAGGATGGGTGATGCTATGGTTTTGTTTAATAAGTTGCTTGATGCCGGGTTAAAGCCTGATGTAGTTTTGTATAATACTCTCATCCATGGATATTGCAGTGTGGGAGATGTTGAGAAAGCATGTGAGTTGATTGGTATGATGGTCAAGAGGGGAATGGTTCCAAATAAAAGTACCTATATAGCACTTGTTGTGGGGCTTGAGGGAAAGAGTGATGTGAACTCAGAAAAGCATGCATCCATGCTACTTCAAGAAATTTTTGTCGCAAATAGTGCCAAGTAACATTGTATTTTTTTTTGGTGATAAATTCCTGAAGTAACATTGTTTCTTTTTCAGTGATAATAGTTGAAATTCACTAACGAATTGTTGCGCTTTCAAATATACAAGGATATCACACTAAGACATTATAGAAAGAATCAATAAAAACTAAACAAAACAAACAGAAAATGAAGAGACAGAAAAAAAAAAAAAAAACCTGAAAAATTCATGGAAGCTGCTCTAAAGGAGTGAAGATGTATCTATCCGTTATGAATGCAATGCAAAATGAGATCAGCCAGAAGTACTGTTTGATTGATCTTGCTGGTTTCTATCAAGTTCAAACAATGGCATTAGCCTCCTTTCAACCTCGCTGCATTGTAGATCCATCTCATGTATAACCATTGAGTAAGCAGATTGACAAAACTCATCGGTTCTGAATGCTACCGTCCATTTTCCATCTACTAGACCTTTGGACTTGAGCTTCTTATAGACTCCTCGCTTTATTGGATCCAAGAAAGGTAACGTCGATGGTCGGATTCTCAAGTGTAGCCATCTTGGTTGCTTTTCATCTATTCGAGGCTGAAAACCAAAATAGATCATTGCTATATGTTCAATACCAAGGTTATCTCTTTCAGTGTGTGCGTGATTTTTACAAACAATGAAGGTGAGAGAACATACGTTGCAGCCGGCTAAAGGCGCAATAATACGGACGATTCCGTGATCTGGCTTCAAAGGTGACTTTTCAGCAAGGACAATCCACCCAGAAATACCAGATGACAATGCTAGAAACGAGAATTCACGTTCCTTGCCTCTTTCAAAGGCAATCCAACATGGTACCGCATCAACTGCACCGGGAAATTTCAAAGATTTACTTTAACTACGGTAGATGTATTACTAAAGCAAGCACATGAGAGTCATTTTGCTAACCTAGCTTCACTTCGGTGCCAGGTTTGGGGACTGAAACATCCAAACCAGAAGTTGTTGCGCGAGACGTTTCAGATCTGACGGCAGAAGGGTGGATAGGAGGCTGCTCTGGCAAGGGCCTACCAAGCAAGAAGATCTGGAGTTGATGAAGAAGCACAAAAACCTACGGAATAAAGGCTCGATTATCAGATGTCTGTAGCATATACGTATAAGAAATTTGTATAAAAATATACAGAGAAGCAGAGAACCCAATGAGCGAACCTTTACCACCTCGCACAATTTTTCACCTGCTGTGAATGATGAATCACCAACAGTATTATCTGTAAAATAAATAGTTGCTAATGTCTGTATTATTCACATGTAGCTAGCCGAATAAAATGTAAAACATAGAGTCTACCATTAGAAGAGCATCTATCCAGCTGGAGAATAACAGATATAGGGTCTTTTTGAGGAGATGGAGCTTCGATCACTGTCAGAAGATTTGGTAATTATAAAATTCATTGAGTATGTTCTCACAATCAAAGTCCAACATATGCAGCATTTTGCTTATTTACTTGCCTTTTTTGCACTTTTTCCACTCATCAAACAGTACTTTGATGAGTAGATCAGGCCAGGAACCTTTAATCTCCCGGATTAGTGCTTCTTTGCATTTCTCATACGAATCCTGATATCAGCAGGAAACTAGTCAGGAAGGAGAGAGACAGAGAGGGACAGAAACAGTATTAAACAGAACAAACATTTTGAAAGAAACATACATTAAGCATCTTCAGATGTTTATGATTAAATTCTGCCTGGCTATAAGGAAGCAATTGGCGTAAAAGCCATCCTCCACACCATAAGGTTTCTGCAGATATATTTTCACGGCAGAGAAGGCTGACCAATGCATCCACCACCTACACCACATATTTTATTAATTCAAGACAAGAACTATAGCAACAAGAACCTAGCTTTAACAGATTGATTGTCAGAAGAAATTAAAAACTAGGATTTACAAACAGTTCATAATTTACCTGATGTCTATGTACAAGGGGGGACACTGCAGCCCCACGCAATGAACAGCATACCCCAAACTGCTCCTGTTGGAGTTACTTGAATTAATAAGTCAATCAAAATATAACACAACCAAAGATATGGATGGGAAGAAATTTAAAGAGATGCAGCTAAGTACCTCCAGCCTCCGCAGACACCAATCAAGTTCACTACTTCCATCTCTCATAGAACCATTTCGCGGTGAAAATAGTTGCTCTTCATCGGAGTCCTCCCCAACCAAAGATTGCTATAAAAAATCACTACCACTTAAGTTTTGAATTAAGAAAGTATATTAAGCACAAGACAATGGATAATGACAGAAACTGACCAGTAAAAGTTTTTTGTGCTGCTTACGCTGAGGAAGAATGCCGAAAGCATCGAGCATTGACTCTTCAAGTTCTATTAAAATAGAATGTAAAACGTCAAAAACCGTAAAAGACAAGAACAATCTGCACAACGCCACTGCCAATACCTTTTGTCTGCAACAAAGTGGCTAGCACAAACAAGGAACCCTGAGCTTGCACATCATCTCCCTCAGAAATATATTGAAGTAAGGTCTCCCTAGTTACCAAAACAACATCAACCTATTAGATATGAGGAAGATATTAAGACAGCATCATACAACGCTTAAAGAGTAACAAGCACCTGAATGTAATATCTGAATCGTTGAAGGTACTTTTCGTAGTATTTTCACTGTAAACGTGGGATTTTCCATCCTCGCTCAATACGGCATTGCTTGGAGACTGTTGATCTGCTTCCTCGGTAACACCATTGTCTTGATGCCCATTTCGAAATCTAGGGCGTTCAGGAGCCAAGCTACTATTAGGCTTCACTAGGAAACTTGCAATGAAAGCTTTTACAGGGCAGAAAAGTGTAGCCGCGGTAATATTCGCCAAATCTTTGATTTTAACTATCCGTAGAATGCAGCAAAGCAGATAGAGAGAAGTTATAGGATCGATTGACACATTCTGAAATAACAACAAACTCAATATTAGAAATGGTACCCTCGAAAATATTCACAACTAACAAGGCTAACATTAGCACGAAAAGAAATTAAGAGGAAAATGTGATATTTTGTACATTTACAGCCTCGGAGCATAGAGACGGGAGAAGAAGTGGGAGAGTTAGATTCTGCAGGATGTGATCTGTTACCAGCCTCCCAATATCAGGTATGCCAGCAGAGATAACGTCACTAAAGTAGTATAAGGTGTCCTCAATCCCATCAACGGCAGAAAACAGTTTCCCTCCTGAGTCTGAGGATGGGCTCCTTTAGCAAGGAATAAAATGAAAATCTTTCAGAAGAATAATATTTATCAAGAATCAAACACAAACTAAATAAGAAGATGGATGAAAAGGGGTTATGCTAACTAACGACCAACTTTACAAGTTAATCTCCTGGGAAATGAAAATAGACTGAAACTTACTCTAAAGTGCTCAACACCATTGAACTTAGATCAATGCATTGCTTTTGGAAAAATGAAACAAGTTTTGAAAAGTACTCGGTGTGCGGTGGGCTAACTACATAATCATTCACAGATTCATCACCAACTGCAAAAACAAACTGATTGCATCAGAAACAATACTCAACGCTCTGAGTATATCTACCAAAGAAGCGACAAATCGAAGGAACTAATAAAAATGACTTACCATGATATACATTAAGAGTCAGGGAACGAACTGCAGTGCGTATCATGTTCTCTTCATGAAATGCAAACTTAATGCCTTCGACATAAAGGGGAAAAGAAACTACTACATCCTAGACGCAGAAATGCAGAATTAAAATATGGCAGAAAACAAATCCATAAAGAACTTACAACAGTAAAAATAGTATGCAACTATTCCTTAGAATACTCACGTTCTCGGTCTTCAAAAGCAATGATATTGTATGCTTGTTTAGTTTCCCACTAACAGCTCTAAGTAAAGAAAACATAACAGATATCAGATACAGTCGATAAGTACTTCCTAAAACCGTCACAGCAGCAGAAGAAAATGTACCTTAGGAAGGATATGTAGTAAGATAGAAGCTCTTCATGTTGGAAGTCAAATGTATATGTTATCAAATAGTTTACATATTCGTTACTGAACAAGTAGTCTGCAAGGAGTTTCAAAAGAAGATCATCAATAAGAAATCCTCCAAGACAAACAAGTATATAGCAACTGATAAACTCACAGATGGCTTGTTCACTTTTGAGGTTTTGGATCATAATACTCATGGTTTGCAACAACTGAACAGAAACTGTTACTGTTTTGCTAACCCCCAAGATACGTACAAACTCTCCCATGACTTGCTTCTCCATAAAAAACCTGCAAACAATTTGCGAGATATGAGCATATGCCACAATAGAGGAAACAAAGGTCGTTGATTGATGATTGGCAGAAAAGGCTCTCACTCAAAGAATGAGGGATCATGCTGATCGCCATAGGTAAGTATCTCCGCGATAGATCTCAGTGCCTCGACAACCAAGTCCTTCAAATGGTAAACAAAGATCAAATACTAACAAGAACAAAAGCAATAAGTACCAAAGTCAAAGTTGCTTAAAATTAAAGGAGTTATTTCCACTGACCTTATTGGTATCGTTAACTATCTGGATTTTCCTCAACTGGTCAGTCAGATGCCTACACATGAACAAAAACACTTGCGCTTCATCATCAAGTGGAATCAAGGAACAGATACTGTCGTACACTAAGATCTGAATGAAACTTCGGAAACAAGCCATTCTCCTATGGAGAAGATATGACCTTTTGACCCATTACTGAAACAGGTGAAGATACTCCAATGGCACCATTGAAGCCTCAATTTCCAGGAAACAAACCCTAATTCTAGTGCCAAAGACATTACGACCAAAAACCCTCTAAACAATCGCTTAAAAAAAACAATATTTACACAAGAAATTCGCAAAATCACTCGCGCAACATGATGATCTTAGTCAGAAGACGAAACAGAGATACACTTGTTGATAGATCAATAATAATAAAAAAGGGTAAACCTGAGTTCGACCAAGGAGAATCGATCTCTGGGTCTTAAGAAGGAGAACCACATGATTGTTCGGATCAATCCTTTGACTCCACTCTTCTCTTGATCATTCTTCACTCCCGACAAAAACACAGAGATGATATCCGATTCGGATTCGAATTGCAGTGGTCGTGTTCGAATTGTCGTGGGACGCTTTTAGATGTTTCCGGTAAACAAATACAGAAGTGTTCGACGGAATTGCGAATAGAAGAAGCACCGACGTGGGCGCTGAGCTGGCATTGGGTCAGATTCCCAGTTTCGGATCCGGGTTCGGCTCAATACGTGACACAGGTCGGATATCTGAGTTTTAAAAAATATCTGTTATTTCTTTTGTATATTACGGAACAAATATCTAGAAAATAAATAGATATTTATAGATATTTACGAATACTTACGAATATCTTATATATTTTGATTAATACAAATAATTTTAAAAGTTAAATACATTTATTTTTTGTAAAATATATTTTTACATGATATATAACGTAATAACTAGGTGATTTTCTCGTGCTCATGCACGGACATAAATATTTATAAATTAAATAAATTATAATAACTGATTGATATTTAATTTAATTTTATTAATTTATAATTTTTTTTATAATTTATATTAATAATCGTAATTTAATTTAATCATACATATGATTTTAGATATTTTATATCTAATCAGTTTTGTTGTTTTAATAGTCGATTTAGTTATCTTTTGGACATATTGAATTTCTTTTGTTTCTTTGAATTCAACTATAATATTTTTATTTTAAATATATTATTATTTTTAATTAATTTTCTTATTTTCATTTAGGTTGATTTTTATCTTAGATATATAAGTACATTTTAGTAATATTATGTATAACTTAAGATATATTGTGGTTAGAATGACATAAAATAAACTAAAGTATCTTTTCCAAAACAAATAAATTAATATAATAATAATATTCTAAAGTCTCATGCATATATATAAATTTGCAAAAGAACTTAATTGTAACAGTGAGTTAATATTTTATTTTTCATTTGTTCATATGTTTTAAATCATCCTGTAATTTAAATTTATATAATAAGCAAATTTTTATTATATAATTATATATTCTTATAAAAGAAATAAATTCTATATTTTTATTGTAGTTAAATCTATGATTTTAGATATAAGTGAAATTAGTCAAGTCACTCATGTTGCAGTTATTTGATCAAAAGATGTTTATTGTTAAAAAAAAATTAAAAGTTTTTTTATATCTCTTAAAATATACAGTAAAATTGTGTTTGTTTTTTGAGAAATTATATTAGCTAAGTAAAATATAATTGATATTTTTTTCTGTAATTGTAAGATATTATAGTAGACTAAATATAAGAAAAATTAAAATATATATATATATATATATATATATATATATATATATATATATATATATATATATATTTCAAATACTAATTATAAATCATAAATTATTTTTTTGTCAATCAAACATATATCAGCTTATATTACTTAATTATTTTATGTAATCATCTAATAAAATAGACAGGTATTTAAAAACCAGTTCTATTACTTTGAAAATATATATTCACACTGTGTAAAATGATGTATTAAAAGAAAAATATTTCTTTTTTTAATATCAAGAGCATATGTGTGAATCTTTTTTTTATGGAATCACATTGTATACAAATATTTTTTCATCTAAGAATATATAGATATAAGAACCAATTCTATTACTTTGAAAATATATATTCACACTGTATAAAATTATGTTTTAAAAGAAAAATATTTCTTATCTTCTAATATCAAGAGCATATGTGTGAATCTTTTTATATGAAATCACATTGTATACAAATATTTTTTCATCTAAGAATATATAGATATAAGAAAAGTATTTTATTACTTCAAAATATATTTTATGTTATTTAAAATATCTTTTAAATAAAATATTAATATTTTGTGAACTTTCCTTTTTATGAAATCATATTATATATGCATATATTTTCGTTTTAAAATTTTTTTTTATACTTTATAAATATTTCCTTTTTATTTTATATTGTTATTTGAAAATTTTAAAAAGAAAAAAATAGCAATTAATTTTGTTTTATAAGGGTATCATAGTAATCAACCACTCTGAGAGTTAACGTGAACGCGACACCTAGGAAAATGACTTCTCAAATAATATTATCTTATCTTATCTTATCTTATCTTATCTTATCTTATCTTATCTTATCTTATACTATTAAAAGCCCTTATTTGAGGCCATTGAGGGTGTCCACGTCAGATGGGAAATTCGTCCAATAGTATTGCAGTTAACGGCAACATCATCTCCCTTCTCTCTTTGTTCTCTGTTTCTGTTTCGACGATTGATTTTCTCAACCGAAGTCGATCGATTGACTCCACCACTCCATCTTTGTGCAATAAATCCATCATTTATTGCTTTCTTTCGCCTTCCTCCCTCTGAATCTATTTATATTTTTTTTCCTCAATAATCATCTTGGCTCTCACAATCGAGAATTTCGATGAATATCAACAGCAATACCACCGTCTACGGTGATCTTATCTCTAAGCGATCAAACGGAAATGATGGGGATGAGCCGATCAAACATGGCGGCAAATCCGGAGCCTCCTCCGCCGAGCCGATGAAACCTACCGGCAAATCTGGTGGCTCATCCGCCGTAAGCTTCTTTTAGCTCAGAACTCTAACGACCATACGCTTGGAGTAAGCTTCTTTTATTTATCGGCAAAAAGGTATGAGCTGATATGCTAAATCCCTGTTTATCTTTATATCCTCTGATTATCTTTATTTTTATCTTCATCAATTATCTCCTCTGATATGCTAAATCTAAAATCTAAAATAAAGTATTCTGATATGCTAAATCCTCTGATTATCTCTCTCGATCTTTTTTGGTACTGCTAACTTAAGAATCTAAACTACTTAATTAATTAGCGTTTGTCATTATTGGAATGCAGATAAAGATTGAGAGTTACAGAAGCAATGCTGAGATCAACGCAGTAAGGTTGTCCCAGAGAGAGCGCAAGAGAGAGAGGTTTTGAAGAGGTTTATTGTTGTCTGTTCTGTTTTTTTGTTTATGTTCGTTTAATATTTAGCAAATTCTTCTCTTTTGAAAGTAAACTTAAATCAGGGCCAAAAATACATGCAGATGGAGTTTTACTGCGATGGGTTGCTCTTCTTTTACTGCAGCTGAAATCAATTATAGAGAAATCAACACCAAAGTTGTTTAAATTTAATTTAGTATAGAAGCCATCTGAGCACGACTATGACATTGAGATACTGACTCATAAAGAGAGAGAATGCTTGAGAAGAATCTGACTGAATATGAACATCATCTTGGTTCATGGTAAGAGCCTCCAAATTTGTTCTTCACTTCTTCTTATTCCTTTTTGAATGGTTACCAAATTGGTTTACACAAATTTCAATATGTATCTGTTTCATTATTTAGGTGGAAGAGGAGTTTTTGATGGTGTAATGCAAATTCTGCATCAGAATTGGAAGCACAAGCAGGTTGCATTTGTTTGAAGACTTCGAAGCAAACTGTGATTTAAAGGAGGAATCTCTAGGCTAAGCTCGAACTAAGGATGACAATGGAGTGATCTCTGCAGCTTATTGCTAACAAGAATTTTGTTGATTATACACTAACGTTCAAGACTCTGCTTTTGAGTTATAACAAGATTACATTCTTTGATTGGATTGGATCACAATTATTTTTCATTTACTGTGGTAGTATATGAATTACTCAAATGAGAAACTTGGCAAGTACTATGGGTCGCTTAGATCTACCTTGAAGTGTGACTGGAGCTGCAGCAATAGCTGCAACATAGAGGGCGAGAATGATGAGGGAGCCTACCATAGCTTTATCCAAACTATTTTTGAACTATCTGTTTTTGCATACTTTTTATATAATGAATAATGTGATGGGTACTTTCCTCCCAAGCATGTGTTGTGTTTTCGTAATTATAAAGTTGATCTTTAAAATTTTTAATACATAAAAGACTATTATGTATTATATTTTTATATTGTGATCTGCACCTTTTTACAGTACACTCTATTTGTGTCATTTATTTTATTGCCGACGATGGGATGGATAAAAAAAATAGAGCGGACCACTAACTTGGATCAAAGTACAACAATATTGATCTCAAACTTTCTCTTCGGGTTATTAATTTACAAAAAAAAAATATAATAATTTTTCTGTAACGTTTTCAAAAAGGTATTTGATTTTGCGATATATGAATTGATTAATTGTTATAATAAATATTTTAATGTTACTATTATTAACTACAGTAAACCCTCTATAAATTAATAATGTTGATATTTTAAAATTTTATTAATTTATAGAGATATTAATTTACAAAAGTTTCTTTTCAGATTTTTTTCTATTTTAAAATATTTTTATTTATAAAATAAGAAAATATTTCATTTTACCATATAAAATTATTTAAATTTAAAATATTTATTTTATTGTGTTTATTATTTTATTTGGTCTATATTTGTATGTTGTATAGAATTGTTATGTGGTTTTCAATATAATATCACTAAATTATTAAAATATATTGAACTGCTAAGAAAAATAGAGATATTTTCATTCTGATTATAAAAACAACAGTATAATGTTTAGCTTCAACTTATATATATAGATATTGATCTCAAACTTTCTCTTCGTGTTATTAATTTACAAAAAAAAAATATAATTTTTCTGTAACGTTTTCAAAAAGGTATTTGATTTTGCGATATTTGAATTGATTAATTGTTATAGTAAATATTTTAATGTTACTATTATTAACTACAGTAAACCCTCTATAAATTAATAATGTTTGGATTTTAAAATTTTATTAATTTATAGAGATTTTAATTTACAAATGTTTCTTTTTAGATTTTTTCTATTTTAAAATATTTTTATTTATAAAATAAGAAAATATTTCATTTTACCATATAAAATTATTTAAATTTAAAATATTTATTTTATAGTGTTTTATTATTTTTTTTGGTCTATATTTTTATGTTGTATATAATTGTTATGTGGTTTTCAATATAATTTCACTAAATTATTAAAATATATTGAACTGCTAAGAAAAATAGAGATATTTTCATTATGATTATAAAAACAACAGTATAATGTTTAGCTTCTACTTATATATATATATAGATGGATTACTAATTTATGATTTTAAGGGGACTATAGATTTACATGGAAGTTTTAAAAGTGTTATTATTATCTTATTATATTATCGATTTGTGTCATATTTTATACCGGTCCAAGTTGGGACTGATGAAATTTATTAATTTATAGAAATTATTAATTTATCGAGTATTAGTTTATAGAGGTTCTACTGTATTTGGTGCATAGAAAATATTACTGTAAATGTATGTGCATTTTAAGTATAAAATGACAATAAAATTTAAATATATTTTTAAATACTTACAAAGTTTAAAGACAAATTAACATAAAAGTGAAGACTAATCTTTTTGAGATGAGGTCAGAATTCTAAATTTAGAGTCATTATTGATTTATATGATTTATTATATACAGTTTTGGAAACAGTTTGTTTAAACATTGTTCGTAAAACTGGTTTATTCTGTTATTTTGTAATTTACAATATATTTTCAAGAACTGGTTTGGAGAATAATATTATTTTAGTTTGGATCAATTTTTATTCAATTTAATTTCTATTATGAAACTATTCAATTAGCTATTAAAGCTCAATAATTCTAAAGTTAAAATAAAGTTAAAATCGGCTTCAAATTTAGAATTGTTTTATACAAAACCTAAATAAATAAGACAAAATGTATTTTAAACTAAAACTACGTTCAATTAAGTTTTACTCATTACTTATCATTCTATATATGTTTTCCTTTAATAACAAACGGCAAATTTGTGCGTTTTATAATAATTTAGAATACATATATATAATAAAAATATTTAGAATATTTCAAATTTAAAGAATAATTAGGAATTAATAATCATATTTTATAAAGATATTTTACCATTAAGTCTTTTGGTTCCTGAAATATTTGTTATAAAAATTCTTGTAAAGACATTTTTGAGATATATAAAGTCTTATAGTTCTTGTAATATTTGTGTCCCTTTAATAAGCCATGAAGCAATTTAAAGAAAGATATTAAAAATTGACTGTATAAATTTGTAATAATTAACATATCATTTAAGACAAATAATTGAACCCAAAATAAGGTAATCATCATATCAACTTGTGCAAGTAATTGATAACAAAATAAGGCAAGTTATTAATAAACGAATTAACTAATTAAAAGCCTTTACCAATAAGGTATATCTTTCCTAATACCATAATATGAATATAAAATTAAAGAATAATAATTAGTTTTGATTTTGATATATTGTAAAAAAGAATTATCAGTTTAAAAAAAACTATAAAAAAAAAGGTTGAAATATAATACAAAAGAAAGACCAAATAGTTTGGGTTCTTCAGTCAACTATTCCTTTTTATCAAATTGATTATGTTGAAATATGCAACAAATATTTTACAGCATAAAAAAATCAATGGCTTCGTTTCAATTCAGAATTTCTCGTTTATTAAAAATTGATATATATATATATATATATATATATATATATATATATATATATATATATATATATATATATATATATATATATATATATATATATAAATATAATAAAGATAATAGTTTTGGGTTTTTCTAAATCTAAAATCACCATTATATCTGTGGTTTTCTAAATAGATAATAGTTTTGGGCTTTTCTAAATCAAATCACCATTATCATATAAATTTGTACAAGTAATTGATAGCAAAATAAGGTAAGTTGCTAATAAACGAATTAACTAATTAGGAAAATAAAGAACATTTAAAAGTCGAATTAATGTGATACCGTATTGTGTAATAAAGAAGATTACATTATTTGAAAATAAAGAACATTATATTATTTGAAAATAAAGAAGAATTAAAAGTCGAATTAATGTGATACTCCAATGTGCAAGAATAGCAGATTCTGAATAAATGTGATCAAAACTTTCGCAAGAATTATTTCAATTAAATAAGGTAACTTACATTTATAGTAGATTCATAAGAGATCATATTAATTGTGCAAGAAAAGAATTAATAATCGATGCATGTTCTATCAAAAATGTGCAGATATGTGTTCCCATATAACCGTACATTTTCTCAAACCGTATGGACTACATGTATCTACACTGCTCTCTTTGAAAGAGAATATACATCACACAATATTCATATTCACAATCTAATTTCAGTGAAAAATAATTAAACCATATATTGAGTTACTCAAAACTGAAGTTCAAACCGTATTATGAGTATTTTTCTTTCTTTGAACTAATATTATGAGTATACATTTATTTCACAATAACTAATTTGCTTAACTGCAATGATTAGAAAAGTTATCTCCAAGTATGAGTTCTTGTGAATATTACTAACCTCTACGGAGATGATGTCGAAGAATAGAGACAATGTCGATTTAACCCAATAGAGATGTGCTATATTTCTATTTTTCCTGTCAAGAAAATGGTTGTGATAAATTAGAACAATGGAAATTTCAAATTGTATCAGACTCAAAAGTAAGCGTAAGATAGCTTCATATTATTCAAATTCACATATTGCAACAATATGAAAAATGATACACGAAAATAAATAAAAAATATGCAAACTCAATGTCCATTTTATTATATTGTCTTTAGAATAAAACCAAACTAATTCAGTGACATCTCACAAATTCACTTACGGTAGAAGAATAATTATGTAATGATTAAGATGTTATATGAAACAATATAAAAATATCAAATACCATCTATTGCATTTAGCTATACGGATGTATAATAGAATCTAGTTTCTAAATCATTTGCAAATAACAAAATAATATAAATTAATAAGAACAAGAACCGAATCTTATAGCATGTCTCATCAAATTATATCAATCAAACGATAACAAATTCCAAAATAATAAATCATATCGATAAAATAAATATTTGCCAAGAGTAGTATAAGTAGATCAAACATACTTTCTTAAAAGGTAGATCAGTGACGAAACAATACTCGATGTATCAAAAAATAAAGCATGACATAATAACTTATCTCGGTAAAAACCAGATTGGAGAACAAAGATGTTATCGAAATGATATACGCATCAATGTCAATCGTATCAGAATCAAAGAAGTTTTGATTAACGGTTATAAGTGTACAATCAAATCATATATAGCTTAAGTGGAAAATCGTCATAATAGAATATCTGCATATAAACCAAAAGACAAATCAGCTCTCATGAAATATAAAAGCTTAATGTTCTAAAATAATAAGAAGAAAAAAATTCAGAACATTATTAACATAAAAAATTCAGAATACAAAGTTCAATGATTTCGTTTCTTCTACTGCGACTTCTTATTTATAGTAAATTGGTAGATGTTTGTCAATGATTTAGCTTGCATGATAAGCTAAGAAGTATAATATTCTCTAATAAATTCTCAATAAATCAATATTAGCAAGGTAATTTAATATTAGTAAAGTAAGTTAATAATAACAAATTACCTAATTAGATATTATTCGATAAATCACACCAAGCAATGTAATATATATGATATCAAAAGTGAATTATTTTCCGTATTTGTAATAAAGTAAATTATTAATACATGTAATAATTAACATTCTTGCGCAAGTAATATCTAATAAGGAAAATTATGAATAATTAGTAATAAATTAGTAAATAATTAGTGTTCGACCAATCAATTAAGAGTACTGATTTTCTTTTTAGTTTGTATTAAGTGTTACTTTCCATTTTAATATTGTCGACGATTAAAATACATTTACATTTCAATCAAGAACACACAAAAGATATGTAATTAATGTTCATTTCCTAATAAATATGCTCGTGAAAAAAATAAATTAAAAATGAATTTCTAAAAAATCAACCAATAGAATCGCTAGTTTTCTTCCGAGAAGAGATGTGTGAGTGCCACGTGTCAAATGTACTTCTCTTTTAATATATAGAGGGATTAACATGATTTCATTTTTAACATGATTTTATTTTATTATGACTTACAATGATTTACATCAAGGAATTATAATAATTATTATGGTTTCATTTTTTACACATATTATGATTTCATTATGATTTTAATGCCAATTTTTTACTATTCAAATATTAATAATTAACATGATTTTATTTCATTATGACTTACAATGATTTACATCAAGGAATTATAATAATTATTATGGTTTCATTTCTTACACATATTATGATTTCATTATGATTTTAGTGACAATTTTTTTTGCTTTAATAATTATGATTTCGTGATTGACAGATAAATTATAGTTTCTGAGACCTTTTTTTAAATTGTCAATACTCTAATATGATTGTCTTCCTACTTAAATATGTCATTATTAAATTACCATAATTGTACCTATATAATATATCGATTAATTAAGACCATATTAATTACATGGTATGTGTTTTTGGTAAGGTTTGGACGATGGAAAAAAATTCAAAAAGAAATTATAAAAAAACCGACCAATAAGATTATAAGAATTAATCCGAGAGTGGCTTGTATGAGTGACACGTAAGCAGAAATCATTAAAGTGACTTCTCTTTTAATGTATAGGGGGATTGATTTTGAGTATTTTTCTTTGCTTCGAAAGCTTAAAGATATTCAGAATTTTAGGATCGAATCGAAACGAATAACGAATCGAATCAAATTTAATGGATAAAATGCTCGTCTTTACGTGAAAATAATTCTTATAAGAGATCTCATTTCTTTTACACACCGCATTGTTATTTACTATTTAGGTTCTAAGATAAAATAGTGTGAAAAAGGCGGTTCTTCTAGATACATTCGGTTAATTTTTTGGATTGGTTCTGGTGAAGGTACTAGTCAGATCTCCTTCGAACAAATCATAATACCAAAGTCATAAAAAGAAATTAATATTCGATAGATTAGATATATAATATACTAATTTTTACGTGTCTTAAATTGTATCAATGTAAAAAAAGATAATTTTATAAAATAACAAGATGGTAAATCTTTAAAAATCCTTGCATAAATATATGATCTCATTATAAACATAAATTAATAATTAGCATTTATAGTATTTTTATAAATATAATCAATATATTGCATAATTTTTTTTCTCAACCATAGCAAAAAAAATCTTTATTTTTTATATTTTTAAATATATTAATATTAAATTTCTTTATATTTAAAATATATTTGCATTTATGGTCTACACCAAATAATCGAGTAAAACAATATAAATTGTGTCAGTAATATTTAAATAATACATATTCCATGAAATTAAGGATTCTTCATATTTGTACACAAAACACACTTAAACATGCATAAGTTTTTTTAATAAAATTGTATAAACTAATAATTCAATAAATTAATAAAATATCAAAAATTTCAACATTATTAAATTATGATTTTTTTATGTTTCTGACCAAAAAAAATTACTGTGCTAATTTGATTATTATAATAAATATATGTGGAGAATTTTGTCCATTTTAGCATTTAATTTTTATTTTATATAATTAGATCGGCTAATTCATTTTTATACAGGGGTGGAACGGACCGGGTATCCGAAGTATTTTATGATATCCGAATCCAGATTCGCGGGATCCGCAGAATTACTATCAGAATCTGGATTCGGACGTTCCAGATATCCGGACTAAAATCGGATACCCGCGGATATCCGGATCCGAACGATTTAAAAAAAAAAATCAAAATTTCTTACATTATATAAATATAATTATATTTTAAATATATTAAATATCCGGATCCAAATATCCGAATTAAAGATTTCACTATCCAAATTCGTATCCGGATCCGTTGGATCCATAGAATCACTACCCGAATCCGGATCCGGACTTTCCGGATACCCGTTTTTTCAGATCGGATCGGGTCGGATACCGGATCCGGATATTAAGTCCTAGGCATACCGCTTGGTATTTTGTTTGATTCATTCGATTTCTTGATTTATAGTGTATTGCTTAACCAGCCGACAAAAATAAATATATTGCAAAACCAAATAAGTCACATCAGATTAAATCATTTATTACAGCAGGGACATGCGTACGAAAGATGATGATTATTTTCTTCTTATGATCAAACAGTCAAACCTGCTTCCATCGTCAAATTCTCTTATCAAGTTGTAGTAACCAAAGTTCAGTGATTCATACAATTCATTAGATGTTTGATCCATCCGATACCGATTCATTGTATTATTATCATCTAACCCACTTCATTTAGAATCTACAAATAAAGTTGTAAATTACAAATTAAACCTTGACTTCAAAATTGCCAAAAAAATATCATCCACCTGATTTACATCCATATTACAATTTTGTGTACACGGAAATTCGTGAAATTCATCGTTTCGGTTTAACACGATCCAGTTTCTGTACGGCTTTTACTAGAAAAGAAACTTCCTTTTCAAATTTTCTCTATTATACACCCGAATAAAAGAAGTACACTTCTTTTGATTCACTAAAACAACACAGTTTTGTTTTAAGCAAACAAGACTTAATACAAGATCACGAACCTAAGTACATGATCACACTGTTTATTTAGTACACAGATCTTTTCATAGTCACAAGATTTAATTTTAATCATCATCGCCGGTGATTTCTACGACTCTCACGTTGCGATTCTCCTCTAACTCCGGCGGCGGTAGCGAAGAAGCACCATCTTTGGCGACGAACACGACGAGGAACCCATCCTCCATCCACGCCGTCACCTGATCCTTCAAAGCGTTGTCGGGAAGCTTGAACCTGCTCATGAACTTGTTGTCTCCCGTGCAGATCTGGAGGTATCCTTCGTCGTCCACGAACACGATCGCTTCATCCTGAGTCGTTCCCGGAAGATACGCTTTGAAAACGTGAGCCGTCGGAGTCTCCGTCCAATTGAGCTGGGTTTCGACCGTGGATGGAGAAGAAGAGAAAGGGTAAAGGTCTCGCGAAAATGAAGGAAAGTGGCGGGAGAGGAGGAGGGATGGTGAGGGAAAGTCAAAGAAGGTGTTCATAAGTTCAAATGGCTCCCAGATTCTATCGCCGGAAGAGATACTCCGGCGATCGTTGATTGGAATGATCGACATTTTCTTCTACTGAACTGATAGAGAAGCTGAGATAGCTATAATAAATCTTCTTCCAAGACATTCTAGAGTTTTCTTGAAAGTAACCGGACATAGAGGTGGGTGGGAAGTATAAAGCCCAATGGGCTGTACATAAAAGCCTTTCTTTCTCTCCTAATGGAACTTAGGTGTTTCAAATATTGGATGCTATCTGAATTATTCAATCCAACGGATATCCAAAACGTTTAAATTGACTAAAAAGTTATTTAATTTTGAATTTTTCTGAAATAATAGATTAGTTTTGTATTGATTTTTTTGGTAACTCAGATGTTAATCCAAACTGAACCCGCCTCAAAAATTTAAAGTATCTGAATGAAACTTGTGAATATAATACCAAAATCTGTAACAGAAAGGTACCCAAAAGGTAACCCCTATTTCAACCAATATTCAGACATGTTTAATCTTGTGTGTACTAATCAAATGTAGAATGAAGTTGTTTATAATGTTTATTTATTTTTGCTAGTTGATTGATAGTAAAAGAAGAAACGAACATGTGGAAGCAAAAAGTTTAAATAAGAGAATACACAAAACTACTCAAGCGAGGAATCAATCTTCCGTACGGTTCTTGAGAAAGCAAGAATGTCCTCCGGCTTGCGAGCGCTATCACCTCCGTCTCTGTTACCGTCGCTTCCGCCTTCAACTATGGATTCCTGAACGATCTCTCTGACGACCGTGTCTTCGGCCTTTCCTGCATCATTGTTGACGGCAGATTCGTCTCTCCTCTTGTTCTGTTCATTTTCCCTTCTCTCTTTCGTTGCCTCCATCTCTGTTTCTCTCTATCATGCCCTCCCAACGTTTTCTTGTTTCTTTTTAACACTTCTAGATTCAAGGTGCGAGCTTCGATGACACGTCACACGTTAAACATGTTAACGTGGCGGTGTCTGGTGTGAAGTTCTTTTTCCTAAAGGATCCGTGGACGATGAGTCAAATGAACAAGATTACAAGAAAACCCTCAAATGTTTGATTTATTTACGAAAATATTACATTCTTAGGAGATTTTTAACTTTCATTATCTGATAAACATCGTTTTGATCAAAATACTCAATATGTGAATCAGTTTGCATCAAAATTATATTATTAACTTATTCTTATATACACATGCAAAAGCTGAATTAAGTGCATGTAGGAGTGATCTATTCTCGCTGCCGACTTCTTAAATTGTATGCCAAAAAAACAGTTGTCAGAGTCCCCATCTTTCTCCAGTGCAAAATGAACTTTGATGTTGTCGTCTTGAGGGGTCTATTAATACTAGGTTTGAATCTTCAGTTTCCGTTTCGCTCGGTTATATAAATATAATAAGAACCGGTTGATTATGCATGAAATTTGATTTAGTTATTTTGGTTTTTAGTTTGGGTTGGATAACACTGTTATGAACATCAGTTTGATTTCGGATTCTTTTGTTGGATTTTGGTTCGGTTGTTAGTTCTCTGTTTGTTTGTCCTAATTAAAAGCCGTGAAGACCATCGATTTTGATGGCTTCATGTGTGTTTGGATGACACAAACACATAGGAGCCAACTAGTATGTAGGCTGACCAAACGTTCCAAGAGATAGGATTTCATTTTTCGTTTTCTTTTGGGTTAGGATTTCATTTTATACTTACTCATTAATAAGTTGAAATGTTGTTAACTACAATTAAAAAGCTTATTAGCTCTATGTACTCTATGTATATAAACTGACTATGTGTCAAGAATAATTTATGGGAATGTACAGTTTTTTATGCCATTTCAATGTGTTTTTCTGAATAATAAAAATTAAGAAATCATTTTGATCTAGTCAAAGGATGCCAACAAATAATTTGAATAAGAGAATTTAAAAGGCTGCTGATAGAAAGATAGGAATCATTTGCGGAGTATTTGACTTTTTAATCTTTACTTACCTAAATAATCTATTTTATTTATGGCTTAGATATTTCGCTTAATTTAAATTGATTATCTTCCTTTTAAAACGCCACCAAAACTTCTCATCCGTACATTCTTATAGTCTCTCCGTACAGGTACACAAACACCATATAAGCTCAAACCTCTCTTATCATTTGATCATTCCCTTCATCTCCAACCATATACACAAACATATAGACAGATTAACACACACATATATATAAAGATGATATGCGAGGAGACATATCATCAGCAACCACAGGCACCGATCAAGGAACATATGATGACGATGATGATGATGGATCAACACCAAAGTAGGAAATCACCATTATCATTGCCATCATCTCCATCATCATCACCTAGGTCACCATCATCACCTAGATCACCATCATTCAATAACATTAACAATGAGGAAGAGAGGTTAGAAGTTGTGAATATGAGTGGGATGTCCTTAGAATCGCTCCCTAATCCATCAATCAACTTAGCTCAGATTTGCAAGCTTGATCTCTCCAACAATTATCTTCAGGTTCACATCGAACTATATACATATTTTATATTGTCTTGCATGATTCAATAAATATCTTTAAGCATGTACAACCTCATTTCTCTTGAATGGATCATGCAGATTATAAGTATCTTTGCAGTTTTTGTGTTTTATTTAATTTCCATCACTAATCTTAATTTTATTTTAATATTACAATATGGATAATCTCAGTTTCTTACCTTTTACTTGATATACTGTATTTTAAAGGTGGATTTTTTTTCTTAAAGCTGGAATTATGTGAATGTGTTGTGTTTGATTATAATTTTTACATTTTACATTTTCCATTTCCTTAATACTCATTTGGGTATTTTTTTGGATGTAATACAGACTATACCAGAATCACTTACAGCAAGACTACTCAACTTGATAGCATTAGATGTTCATTCAAATCAGCTCAAAGCTCTACCAAATTCCATCGGTTGTCTCTCCAAACTCAAGACCCTCAACGTCTCCGGCAATTTTCTTGTTTCCCTCCCCAAATCTATCCAGCATTGCAGGTTTCATCCCATAACTTTCACAAAACTCTGACAACTCCCTAACTAAAAACATAAACATGTATTTACATGATTCTCTGTCTGTGGTTTTATCAGGTCACTGGAAGAACTCAATGCAAACTTCAACAAACTCATCAGATTACCAGACTCAATTGGATACGAACTCACCAATCTAAGAAAACTCTCTATCAACTCCAACAAGCTCATTAGCCTCCCAATCTCCATTACTCACCTTACTTCTCTCCGTGTCCTCGATGCTCGTCTAAACTGCCTTATGATTCTCCCAGATGATCTAGAGAACCTTATCAACCTCGAGATCCTCAATGTCAGCCAGAACTTCCAGTACCTTACAGCCCTCCCATCTTCCATTGGCCTCTTAATGAACCTCATAGAGCTTGATGTCAGCTACAACAAGATCACTGTCTTGCCTGAGTCCATTGGCTGCATGAGACGGCTAAGGAAGCTGAGTGTTGAAGGAAACCCACTCGTGTCCCCTCCTGCCGAGGTGATGGAGCAGAACTTACAAGTGGTGAGAGAGTATCTGACACAGAAGATTAATGGTACCGCACCAAGGAGTCCCAGCAAGAAGAAGTCGTGGGGGTTTGGTAAGCTAGTGAAGTATGGTACATTCAATGGAGGATCAAGAAGCTGGAATAGAGAAGAGAGAGAAGGGTTCATCATGCCTGAGTACCGTTCTATTGACAGTCTTGCTTCACCGAGGTACTCTGGAATGTTCTCCCCCCGCCGTCTCTTTTCTCCAAGAAGTTATTTCAGCAGATAAACCTCAGCAACAACACAGAGGTTCCATGTTGCTACAAGCTATAG
This sequence comes from Hirschfeldia incana, assembly GCA_026261945.1. Lineage (NCBI taxonomy): Eukaryota > Viridiplantae > Streptophyta > Magnoliopsida > Brassicales > Brassicaceae > Hirschfeldia > Hirschfeldia incana. The sequence continues at coordinate 1,872,396 of JABCMI010000014.1, read as the reverse complement.
ATACATCTGTAGCATCAAAAGCCAAAAAGAATCCAGAATTTTCTATCAATTTAAAATTACAGTATTAGTAAAATGTATAAAGAGTATCCAATATGTTCATCAGATTCTAGATTTTCTGTTTTTCTTTTCATTACATATTATTGCACCTGGTATCTCTGTTTTTCAATGCACATCAAATTTTGTTCATGAATAAAATGTTTCTTTCAGAAAATATATTCCCATTTCTTTCAAATTCTTTTGACATTAACGGAAGACTCAATATCATTTACAGATGTTAAAACCTAACTAACAGGTCCTCACACACTCTTCGGTTGTATATATGATAATCGTACGAAGGAATCAAAATTCTGGATCATTGTTTCAGTTTCACTTATACTTTCTTCATGATCAGAACTATGTACTTGGCATGACGCAGTATTAAACAATAGAATTATGGCCAAAGTATTTTTGACACCACAGGTCTTCAACTAGGATGGAACTTTCAAGCCATTAAAGACTTGGCTGCTACAACGAGAACATCTATCCCCGTCATTCAACTTTTACTAATTTTCGCTTGCGTGATTTACACGAAAGTCACGGAGGTCCATGAGATCAAATTCATGTATTGACCAACCAAAAAATAACACATCAACGGTTTCATTATATTCATATTTTTGGTGGGTTATCTTAAATTCTTTTAATCTGTTTTTGCTTTGATTTTTTTCTAAAAATTTATGAAGGGGTTTTTTTGCTGAATGAAACATTTACTCACTATGAGTTCTCTGATTTTAAGCAGATCCAGAAACTGAGATCAAGTTCTTGACAAGAAGCCAAAAGACATCACGTGTCTGTCTCTGTCAATCCCACGTCACGACAGCCACTGGCATGTGTGTGAATACACTTGCCGTATTCAATCCTATTTGTACACCTTCTTGTAAGTGAATTCACCAAAAAGCACGTGCATGATCTTAGAGAAGATGTTTTGTTTACACCTCAAATTTGTTTCATCCCATTCAGCATTGTCATTAGCTATATTAGAAAACTAATCTGCACTGAAATTTAATGCAGGAAAAAGACAGATACCAGCTTTCATCTCTTTGGTAATACATCCCACAACGATTTCTTGCCTAAAAGAAAAGGTTGTCATCTTTTTTATCCTTGTCCTCCTCTTTACCAGTTTGCTCTTTTGTATATCTCAACTTTTGTTTCAGGGTTCTCCTTTTCGCTAGTTTGAGGTAGTTGTGGAGACGAAAGAGCCCACAAGGAAGATACATATATAGAATCATGAAGATGTCAAACGCAAGTGATGGTAGCAGAGAAGTCAGGGAACCATTGGTGGAGAAGCATGTGGTTGAATCAAAACAGGAGCAGCCGTGGATGGTTTATCTGAGCACATTCGTTGCAGTTTGTGGTTCTTTTGCGTTTGGTTCTTGTGTAAGTATCCATGTGAAGTCACTAGAATGCCTCTTTTTGATGAATGTTGTTATATTGAAAAGATGGGTTTTGATGCAGGCAGGATACTCCTCACCAGCTCAGGCTGCAATTAGGAATGATCTTTCTCTTACTATAGCTGAGGTGAACATAAATCTTTTTGACCGACCATGCCATTGTCATTGAAATTTTGCTAACACACTTACCTCGGAGTATGCAGTTTTCACTCTTTGGCTCTTTGCTGACTTTTGGTGCAATGTTTGGAGCCATCACAAGCGGGCCCATAGCTGATTCAATTGGAAGAAAAGGGGTCAGGAAAAAAAAAACTGAAACTCTCCATCTGAGTTAGCTTTGTGAGATCATATATGACTACTTAACTACTACTTGTGTATTTGTACGTTGCATCTAGGCGATGAGAGTTTCATCTGCCTTTTGCGTGGCGGGGTGGCTAGCAATCTTCTTTGCCAAGGTTTTACTCAGTATACTAAACCAAAAGTGCTATGCTGGTCTCATGGTTTTGCCTAATGTCTCTCTCTTTGTGTTAAAAATGGTAAGGGAGTAGTGGCTTTGGATCTAGGAAGGCTGGCAACGGGATATGGAATGGGAGCATTCTCCTATGTGGTTAGCTCATCGAGTTTATGAACTATTGAACCTATTCATACATTTAACGCTCTTGTGTATGATATGTTGATGATAGGTACCAATCTTTATAGCAGAAATTGCACCTAAAGCATTTAGAGGGGCTCTAACCACATTGAATCAGGTAAACTTCTTTTGTTTCTTTGATTGTGTGTTTGGAGAATTCTGATCAAAGTTTGCCATCTTGTGACACAGATTCTTATCTGCACTGGAGTGTCAGTTTCCTTCATTATAGGCACAATGGTGACTTGGAGAGTCTTAGCATTAATAGGTTAGAAATCTATGTAATAAGACTCAAGTTTTAAGTCCGAACCATTTGTTAATGTGAGATAGTACCTTGTCTTCAGGACTCATCCCATGTGCTGTCTCCTTTCTTGGCCTCTTTTGTATCCCTGAGTCTCCAAGATGGCTGGTAAGACCATAAAAAGCGCCATGGTAATCTCATGTATCCTTTTCCTGGCGATCTAATGGATGGTACAATGTGTTTATAGGCAAAGATGGGGCGTGATACAGAGTTTGAAGCTGCACTAAGGAAGCTCCGTGGGAAGAAGGCTGATGTATCTGAGGAAGCAGCAGAGATTCAGGTTTTTTGAGTCTTGCATTTTTGTTTCTTCTGAATCAAGAAACCATCTCGTGATCTGAAAACATATATATCTTTATCATTCTTTGGCAGGATTATATTGAAACCCTTCAAAGGCTTCCAAAAGCCAAGGCTCTGGATTTGTTCCAGAGGAGATACATACGCTCTGTTCTTGTAACACCATAACCAACGTTTCGTTACTTTGTTGTTACGCTGGCATCTGTAGTAAGTAACCAAGTGCATGCTTTGTTGGAGCAGATAGCATTTGGATTAATGGTGTTTCAGCAGTTTGGAGGAATCAACGGGATCTGTTTTTACACAAGCTCTATATTTGAGCAAGCAGGTTTGCTTAACATAGAGATCACGAACTATATACTATACGCTTCACTTGTATCTTAACCTGCCATCTTTGTGTGACAGGTTTCCCCACAAGACTTGGGATGACAATATATGCTATTCTTCAGGTTCCCTCTTATTTTTATCTAACGAATACGAGTCCCTTGTTATAATCTTAATTAATATCTCTCTTGTTTTGTTCACAACCAGGTGGTAATCACTGCGCTGAATGCACCAATAGTTGACAGAGCAGGAAGAAAGCCATTACTTCTGGTAAAAAAAATTATCTTGAAAAGATTTAGCTGTATATATGATTATATAACTAACTTGAAAGAGTTGGGTGGTAGGTTTCTGCAACAGGGTTAGTGATAGGATGTTTGATCACAGCGGTCTCATTCTATCTAAAGGCTCACGACATGGCACATGAAGCAGTGCCAGTCCTGGCTGTCGTTGGTATATTGGTAAGTTACTGGATTGTTAAGTGAATAATATATACCATCCCAAATTGATAGTTAAGATCAGTATATTGCTGAGTGCAGATGTACATAGCATCGTTTTCAGCAGGAATGGGAGCAATGCCATGGGTTGTCATGTCTGAGGTAAATACAAATCACATCCTTAGCAAGAAACTTGAGAATGATTTTCTTGCTTACCAAACATAAACTTGCAACGTGCAGATTTTTCCCATAAACATAAAAGGAGTAGCAGGAGGCATGGCCACACTGGTGAACTGGTTTGGAGCTTGGGCTGTTTCTTACACTTTTAACTTCCTCATGTCCTGGAGCTCTTATGGTAAAACTATTTTACATTCTTCACTTTTTTGTTTGAAAATTTCACATGGCGTTCCTTAAATCTTTCATCATTGTTTGTAGGAACTTTCATCATTTATGCAGTGGTCAACGCACTGGCCATTGTCTTTGTCATCGCAGTGGTGCCTGAAACCAAAGGGAAGACATTGGAGGAGATCCAGGCTGTGGTCAATCCATAGTTGAACAGATTTTTATTCTCCTAGATTTTGAATTCTATGTACGTTTTTCTTTTAACTCGGGTACGTACCAATCTTGAAAGCTTCTAAAGAATTAACATTATTGACCCTTAAACAATCTTTTGAAAACTTTTTTTTTGTTAATTATATAATTTGTTTACTGATGAGCTGATTCCATTTTTTAAATATTTTACGTAAAAAAATCATTTATCGCTTAAAAACTTAACGTTTAAGACAAATAATCTCAAGTCTACTATCTGGTTACAATAAAACTATGTCAGCTAGTATATCATGATTTAGCAATTTAAAAGTTAATTATGGTCTTGAGAAGTTTACGTTCACGTGTCAATCCTATCTATCTTTAGTATTTTTTTCTACTTTTGTTTCTTTTTTTAATTTTGGTTATTGCTCGATTATAAATATTTATTTTTGAATTTATTATTATTTCGTTCTTTTGTTTTGGTCTGAGATTTATAAAATGTTTAAAATTTAAAGTTATTAAAGAAATACATACTAAAGTTAAGATCCGTGTGTTGTGCAGAATAAATATTTTATATTAATTACTTTTTATATTTTTCTGCATATTATGAAATTAAATAAAATAATAATTATATATTAAATAACTAAGAAATCAGTTACCATTATGTAATAAATTGGCATAGCATATAAATCAAACGGCCGCTCTTGTTTATTCGTAATTATTTTAGGGTAAATAAATTAAAATAATCAATCTTATCTATCATATATGATATATAACTAAATTTAAATGATATACTTGTAATATGGATATTTAATAAATGAGGTTTCTACTCATATGATTTTGTGTTTATTTGCATATTTGTGTACCAGAATTTTACACCAACTATTTTTTTTAATGTAGAATGTTTAATGGTTTCAATAATTTATAATCATTTAAAAAAATAAAGATTTCAAAATTAAAATATTAACTTTTCAACATATGTTCAATTCAAATATCAAAATATAATATTTTCATATGATGTACAGTTTAATTTACATGATATATATATATATACTAACATTAACACCAATTAAAATAAAATTATTTATTCATATGATTTTATAATCATTATATCTTATTACAGAAAAAAAACTAGTTGTTCAAAAAAAATTAGGAAAAAATTTAAACATTGATCATTTAAACTTTTAACAGTTTTAATAATTTATACTCGGTTAAAAAAAATTAAAAATACAACAGATATAAAAAATCTAAATTTCCGAAGTTGTCCGATAAGATCTGCACGCAGGGAGGAAGTCACTAATTTTCCAGACTTATCTGAACTAGAACATACTGAAGTACTACTAGCTAAATACACAATTTGCATCAATCACTACTAGCTAAATACAAAATTTGAGTCTTCTTACTATTAGCTAAATTAGAACACACTGAATCTACTTGCACGAAGCTCTGCCCATAATAATATATATGGGATTATGAATCTTAGCCATGAATTACTACTAGCTAAATACACAATTTGCATCAAAAGAAGTTGGTGTATGGAAAAGAAAAATGAACGGAATTTAATCTCTTTTGGATCACTGTTTTTACTTTTGGAAACATCATCAAATTAACTTTGTTATTATATATTTTTTTTTTTGAGCAAAATCTTATACGTGCTTTCGTCTTTAGAAAAGGTACATAAGTTTGTCAAGAGAAAAAAAAAGGAAGACGTTGTGCCGTTTTCATGACAAAAGTAGTATAGATGACATGTAGTAACTACTTTCTTCATGAAAACGGCAAACCAAGTCTCTCCGAATGTGTATTTTAGATGAATGAAAAGTAAGTATATTCGGAGAGACTTGGTTACATAGATGAAACTGGATATAATAAAATCATCCTCCGCATTTAACTCAGAAAGGAAGCAAAAGCTTTTGATTTGGTCTTCTTGTTCTACAACCTTTGCGATCTTCAGCTTTTTCTCTGGTGAATTTTTGATTCGAAGTAACTATCCAAAATGGCGTACGTGGACCACGCGTTCTCGATATCGGACGAGGACCTAATGATTGGGACATCGTACACCGTGAGTAATCGACCGCCGGTGAAGGAGATCTCACTCGCAGTGTCTCTCCTCTTGTTCGGAATCTTGGGAATCGTCTCCGGTTTCTTCATGGCTTACAACCGAGTCGGCGGCGATCGAGGCCACGGTACGATTTTTCCTCATTTTTCAATTGTTTCTAAATTGATCAAAAGTTAGCTCAGATTGAGATATTGTGAGTGATCTCTGATGATTGTGGTTAATTAGCTTTTAGAAAGTAATTTTCAATATGAGGATTCTAAGCTTTTTAGTTGAAATCAAGAAACTCTATTCATCTTGATTGTTTCTAATTAAGTAAGTTTGTTGTTTATCATTATGAAATATTTTCGACAACCTCTGTGTGTGTTCTGTTTGTGATGTATATACTCTGATCTTCTCTGTGTTACCTGAAACATCTTTACTGACTGATGCTATGTTCTGCTTCAGATTCTTAGTGTATAGTAAATTAGATATTAGATTGTTTCTCCATTGCAAGAAACAATCACTTCTAAGTGGGTTGTAGAATAGTGGAAGACTGCCAAACAAAAAATCCATATATTGTATGCCCCTTTGGTATCTATCATCCTGATTGTTTCTAATTAAGAAAATAGGGTATGAATAATCTTCGAGAACCTGTATGTTTTGCCATCTTCTCTTCGTTGCCTGAAACATCTTTTTTGATGCACATCTCTTTACTGCTATGTTAAACAAAGCCATGTGCATCAGATTCTTGGTTTAGTAAATTAGTTCTTTCCCCTTTCCATTGCAAGAAGCAACAATCACTTGTTTATCATTTACTCATCAGTAAGATGTAACGTGTTGTTTATCACTTCTCTCTCATTAAACAAAAAAACTCTGGAGATGTGTACACCCATGTGGGTTGTTGTAATACTACCTTTTCTCCCCATTTCAAGTAACGTACAAGTGTGATTATTCAAGACTAATTTCCTCTTTGTTGTTGTATGATTGATGGTGGTGAAACAGGGATTTTCTTCATTGTCCTTGGGTGTCTTCTGTTCATCCCGGGTTTTTACTACACACGGATTGCATACTACGCTTACAAAGGATACAAAGGCTTCTCCTTCTCAAACATACCCTCCGTGTAACGCTTATGTATCTCCGGTCTCTTCTTTCTTACTCAATGTATAGTAGTAGTTTGTTGTTTCTGATGACTTCTTCTCTTTAGTGTGAGATTTTTAAATGACTTGAATGATCCATCCGTGTTTGATATGTAATCTCTTTTGATTTCTCAATTCTCTATGTACTTTGTCCGTGTTAGAAAAACCATGAAATGCAAAACAACTAGTTTTAGTTTTGATGATACAAAATTCTTTTCACACACATTAGAGGAATTAGTAAAGACACTTCCCATTTTCAAATTTTGTATTGGTCATGGAAGGCATTGAGTCCGTGTGGTTGCTAATTACTTGCACAACAGCTTGTGTAACACATTGGCTTCCAGCCTGCAAAGTCAAATGGTTTGATTTTAAACACCAAGCGAAGGTCAAATGGTTTGATTTTAAACAACAACAGACAGCTTTGTGTCTGGTGAATGCTAAAACAAACAAGCTGCGTATATTACGAATAAACATCTCCAGAAACTCCTAAGCTACTTTAGCTCTCACTTTCCTCAACCGACGCAGCTATAGTTGATGAGCTATCAAGTATCAACGACACAACTACAAATGCAAGAAGCTGATTAAAAAAAAAAAAAAAAAAAACTGGGCCAAAACAATCTGCCACCCACCCCTCTGAAAAAAGCAGGCCGTCACACCTCTAGAAACTAAAAAACCGCGTCGTTTTCAATGTTCCAAAACAGCGCGTTGTTTGACAACTTCCTTCTTCATTTATATGTTTAAAACCCTAATTTTTGGACACAGGTGGTAGCTCTTAAACCCATCTCCGATTTTGATTTGAGGGACGATTAATCGGAAGAAGGATGGTTTGGTTTCAATGCGAGGACTGTGGAGCGAGTCTGAAGAAGCCAAAGCTCCCTTCTCACTTCAGGACATGCCGTGCCTCAAGGGTCTCTCCTCCATCTTTCTGTTCTTTATCTCTCTTTGATTGATTGATTGATTCTTCTGTTCTCTAAATCTCTTCGCTTTTTTGTTTTTGTTGGTAATAATCAAATAGTTATCGTGCATCGACTGTGGAGAAACGTTTGGACAAGATAGTGTACAAGGACATAACCAGTGTATTACCGAAGCTGTAAGTACTTTTTAACAACAAGTTGGTTTAGGTTTTTTTAGGTCTGTAGCCTATGTCTTGTAATAAAAGAGATTGGAGAAATGTTTATGTTTATTTTTATTTCTTGTGTATTTAGGAGAAGTATGGTCCAAAAGGTCAGTCAAAGGGCACACCGGCAAAGCCAAAGGACGGCTCGAAGCAACAGCCTGACTTTGATATAAACGTTGGCTTATCCAATCGGTATCCATGGTTTTGTAGGTACTCACCTTCTTTCTACCTTATATCTCGAGTTCAGGGATCTTTTACATTATTTGGGTTCTATTGAGTTATCTTGTAGTTGGATTTGAAGAGTATATGTAGTTGAGTAGTGATTTATCTATGTTGGGTTGCAGCTTATGTAACACAAATGCTACTAGCCAGCAGACTTTGCTTGCCCATGCTGAGGGGAAGAAACACAGAGGAAAAGCAAGAAGTTTTCATGCCAAACAACAAGAATCTGAAAACCCTGTTAAGGTGGATGCAACAGAGATGAATGCTTCTAATGGTGTTACGGAAGAGAAGAAAGATGACTCGCATGTTGAGAAAAAGAGAAAGCTAGAAGAGACTTTGGGTGAAAACAACGGAGACGTAGTTCAAACTGAAGAAGCAAAAGGAAGTGAAGTGAAGAAAGCGAAGAAGCAGGATCATGAGAAGAAAATTAACTGGAAGAAGTTGATCACATCGGCTTTGAAATCTGTACGTATCTCTCTTATCAACTCATCGATTCTCTCTCGTTGACTACTTGCAGTATTATTGGGATATGAAACACATGTATGAATCTGTATTTGATACAGAAGGAGGATAAAACTTTGAAGATGAAGAAACTGAAGAAGCTCGTTCTGGAATCTCTTTTGGATTCAGGCATAACTCGAGACAAATCCGCCGTCAGTGAGGAGATAGAGCTAAAGGTTAGTCAATCTCATTCTACCTGTTTAATGACACAACGATCTCTTTCTTCCTTCAAACAATAATTTTCACAAGAGAACTTTGCTGTTTTCTTCCTTGCAGGTGAACTCGAGCTCCAGATTCACAGTTGATGGCAAGTACGTGAAACTTGTGGCTAAAGATTGAATCGTTTTCTTCTTGAGACAAGCAACAGCAACAGTCAAATTTTTGCCTCGTGATTCATTAGCATTATTGTCTGTACCAAGTTTTGGATTCTCATTATGGTAAAACACTGAAGCAGTTCTGAAGTTGTGACTTTTTTATTCGAGTAGACTTGTAATGAAACAGTGTGGTCTGAAGTAAAGGTCGGGCTTAAGGATCATAATCTCATTGCATTTACTTAAATATAGAAATGGCATATTGCTTCACGGAGATTTATTCCTTCTGATAAAAGCAAGAAGATTCAAAATATACATATAGCAACAGTATTACAGAGTGATCTTGTTAATAGAGGGAGAAACTAAATTTTATTGAGGAGCACAAAATGTATGTACAGAGAAGGTAATGGTTCTGAAGTTATGAAAACAACAAAAAAAATACCCGAAGATCAACGAAGAAGTCTCCATGTATTTTTTATATATATCACTACAACACAGTTATGAGAAGACGAAAACGAAGCCCTAAGAAGAAGTAAGAATCTATATGACCTAAATTTCTGGAGCTAACATTCGTTCAAGGAAGCAAAACTTTTCTTCTACCTTTATGGTTTTCTTTTGTAACAGTTAACTAGTATAACCAACAAGACTATACAGATATAGATGGAGTGTGAGTGAGAGGTAACCTCAAAACTTCATATTCAGCCCTGCGAGATCATCCATTGGTACTCCAAGCTCCAAGATATCAAAATCTTCTTCCTCGTCCATGTTAAACCATGAGCTAATATCACCTGGTTGTGCATCAAACTCTGGACCTCCTAAGCCATCTGGTATCTGTAGCTGAGAAAAGTCTAGAATGGGCTCTGTATCCTCCAGTGCCTCCAAATTATCATATTCGCCGTTTGCTTCATTTGATTTTGGTATCGGTGCTTTGGGTTGCTCCATGATCCTAACAGATGAAGGTATCTGATGAGTCTCCTGCTTCGGCTTTGCTTTCGGTTTTCTTTCACCATTGGCATTGGACAGGGAAGGCCGACCGATCTTATTGGTCCCGCTTCTAGATGAAGCCTGCCCTTTCCCATCTCTGTCCCTCTCACTTCTCTTTCCCTTTGTACTACTTGAGAGTTTTGTCCCAACATCATCAAGATGCAACTCTCTCTTCTTGACCCTATTGGACCAAACTGTATCTTCTCTCCCTGTCGTCTGCTCTATAAAAGCATTTTCAGCATCAGAACAGTTGGCGTAGTTCTGCCCAATGCGTGCCAACGAAGAAGAGCTTGGCTGTGAACCAATGGGTGCTGTCAGAGAAAAGGACACAGGGATTTAAATTAGTAGACCGACTATGTGTATGTAAACAGAAGTCGTTATTTTAGGAAACAGATCGTACTTGAAATCGACGGATTATCTTCCTTGTCTGCAGGAGCTGTTGCCAACCTGGAGATGAACTTATCTTTAATTTCAGGCTCACTGAAGCAGCTTTTGCCCGTCTCTTCGAATTGAAGGCATCGTTCAAGCGTCCTTTTAACAAAAGCAGATGCAGCCTGCTTTGATATCTTGTTAGTGGAATTCTTTCCACCAACAGTGTGATGACGCCGACTTGCCTGTGGTAAAAGAAACGAGACAGAGTTATCAACCAAGAACCGCAGATAAGTGACTTTGCAGCCGCTGCAGAAGTAAGAAAAAATGCTGGAGAGGAGCCAGTTTCGGGACAATTAGTTTACCTTGCTTTTCTTATATGCCATTTCGATGAGTTTATCATAACCAAGCTGATCTAACCCCCTATGTAAAGGACAGAAATACAGATAAAAACCGTTAGATCATAGTCCAGTCCACAAACAGCAGAGCAAGGGAAATTTCATACTTCTCCTGGATTTCTCTCATCTCTATGGCTGGTTTTAGTAGTCTATCCGCCATCTCTTTCTTCTTACAACCCTGAGAAAATAACATAGAGACCTATCAAACGGTGTTTTTTCTCTGGAGAAAGTAAACATGGGACATACAAATATTGCTTTTTGCCATTTTTACAAGGGTTGCTCACGAAACATCAAAGTCCACCTAAACTACTGGAATAAACCCGCTAGGCAGACGAGAAAACCATAATAAATCAAATATAGTATTTGATGAGAAAGAGACCTCCTTGCAGATAGCCTCCTCCAACTTTTTTATTTCGTCAACGATTCCTTCATCCTCCACGTTTGAGATACTAGGCTGCAAGAAACACACAATAACAGCATATCAAGTTGCAAGAAACAAGTATCTCAATAACTAAGATGCTAGGCTTTTATACCATTGGTTCTAAGGAAATTCCAATAGACTGAACTTCCAGATAAATTTTTTCATCTATCCCCAATTTATCATATGGAATGTCTGAGAAGTCAATGGGTGAATGATCTGAAAATTTTCCATTGCACTGGTAAGCCGAGTTATTAAAACCATTGAACAGAATCGCAGACCCATCATCTTCTGATTCATCATGTTCCAGCCTTTCATTGTTTCTAAATCCATTATTCTTCAGAACACTGAATTCTGAGTCATCATCGAGACCAGGCATGGCCCCAAATCCATCAACCTGTAGATCTTCATTTATACTCATCGAGTCCTCGGAAATCAAAGCTGATAGCAGTCTATGATATAGTGGAGAAGCCTTGGAATCCACACTGCTAGTTGCAAGTTCCTCAGGATATAAATTACGGCTATCAAAGTCAGGGGATGTCAGCACAGGTGAAGGACTCATGGAGGAGAGTTCTCCCTAAAAATAGACGAAAAAGCAGTACATGATTAACCATCTAAAATGTGTTGAAGTTAACATGCTTGGTGCTCCAATTAGCTTCCTTAACGCCACAAATGTTCATATCTATCAAATCACGTATTCTTTAACAAATCTAATAGACACTTAACACCATTTCTCTGAACTTATTTTTTTAGGATTCCCTTACCTTTACATTAATGGGGTGCAGATAAATACGTAGGGAGAAAAGCATAGTGAAATTATTGGTACTCGTTTCCATGTATAAACCCTAAACCTTAGCACATTCCTAACCAACTACCCTTTAGCCAGAGAGAAACCAACCAGACTATTACAATATAACTTCAGGTGTAAATAGTTATAACTCAATAAAGATACATCTGTGAAATACCCTTAACAATGAGATCCGAGAGTGAAGTAAAAGGTTTCACCTGGTGCTTCATAAAGTTAATATGATCATTGGATATAAAGCAAAAGTAGCGGTCCATTTGCTTCCAGAAAGAGTTGGGAAAATTCTGAGCTGCATCAGTGACAAGACAATTCAATCCAGACCCCAAAGTTGAGTAGACAACCTAAAAGTGAATGAGGAAGGAAACGATATTTTACCAAAATTTACGGCTGAGTTAACAGCCGCTTGTAGCTCCTCATCGCCATCACCTGAACCGGGAAAGAAACGCAAATAATCCATAAGTTAAATGAACAAAAAAAATCCAAACGAACAAAAGATTCTTTAAATGAACTTGTTTTACCATGAAAATCTAGTGGTGAAGCATTTGCTGCCGTTGCTCTCTGACGTTTGTAAGCCTTGCGATCAGTTAGTTTCCTAGTGGGTGGACGACCCACCTTACTGCACAGAACTCACGAAGAAGTCTATGAGATAAACACCATGGCGTCCAGAAAACTTCAAACACAGAAAGAAAAAAATTAGAGGATATGGTTAAAATAAGAATGATCTCTACCTTTCACTCTTGCCCAAGATAGTTCTTGGACTGCGAAGCTGTTTCGTTGTTCCAGCATTCTTAAGTTTCTGTACTCCCATTGGGTTGAGAGACCTGGTGGAAGAAAAGCCGCCTCGGCCCGTCCTTCCTTGCCTTCTCACACCAACCCCAATCTCTTCACCAGCAGCAGGCTTGTTACCTTTTCTTGATTGTAAAGCAGGGATAGACACTTTAGGAATACTCTGTGCAGCTTTCCCATCAACCTCATCAGACTGTTTCTCCTTGTCTTTAGACTTGATCTCAGGGGGACCAGATTCTTCACTTTCTGACAAAGCTGCTGTGGAGAAGCTGCTTTCACCTCTTATTTTCAATTGAGGAGAAGCAGCTGGCGAGCGCTTATAAAATTCAAACCCATTTTCACTACCACCAGCTGATATAGTATCTGAGTAGGTTTCGTCTTTAATGGGAACTAAATTCGTCCTTCTTGCTGTACGGGATATCTTTTGTGCCCATTGAGTGACAGGTGGTGACGAAGACCGATTTGATGTCATAGGCTTCCGATGTGTAGCCCCCGCCGACACGGTTGGAGGCTTATTTGTACAGCCAGAGATATCCCAGTCACTTGGGGACGGAGGAGTGCTATGGAGTCCTGGAGACAGTTTCGGAGGTAGCCCTGCTCCAGATCTAGGCCCGCGAACTGAAGCATTTGGTTTTGTGTTTGAAACCAGACTTGAGGAATTGAATTCATTGGACCTTCAACGAACCCAATAGATAGAGTAATAAGTACATCATAGAACAATGAGCAGAAACAACAGTAGCTAAAACATCAGAGAGATGATATGGTAAACTGAAATCTTATAATCAAGGTGCATAAGATGTATCGATGTGAATGATAAAAAAAAATCTCAAAACGTGTGATTACGGATATAACACATACTTGTTGACAGCTCTTAGATTCACCCTTTCCTTATCTGAACCAATGGAGCGTTCTCTCTTCTCAATGTCCAAAGAGTTATGATCAGAATCGAGCCTTGACAGTGGGGAATGCCCAGCCAAGCTCGTCTGCTGAGAGAGGTTACCAGATCTGCCATATCCAGTAGCTCCATTACCAGCCGCTTGCCTACAATAATAATTTAAACAGAATCCAGCTGATCGTCACGAAGTGAGAATAAAGAAGAGGTAAAACACAAAAAAGTGATCAGTTAGATCAAGTAAAAGGATCCCCGTATAATTTAAATCCTTGAAACCATAATCCACCCCACTTCAATGAATTAAATAATCATCTGCATCAAGGTCATTTCTTCAGTCAAAAAATCTGCTAGCTAAATGCATCTAGGCAAAGTAAATCGCAGAACATACCTCTAAGAACATGCAACAATCAATAAAAAGGGATAGTAAGTATCAGCACTATACATTGTATGTTGACTGCACCAAAAAGCTATCTATCATGTACATACAACAGGTCATACCTTAACATGTTCGAGTCACTTCGGGAGTCACCCATTGACTTCTGTTGTGTGCCCTGCTTCAAGTCTCGATAACCATTAACCAGTTTACTTGAAGCGAGGTTAGGATGGCAGTCCGTTTTAATACAGGAGCGTTTTTTCTTCATCTTCGACTTTTCCCATCCGTCAATTCCAATTGAAGTTTGATCTTCACCCTGAACTGCATTATGATTAGCCAGCTGCATTGTTTCTCTATCTCTGTCTACAGAAGCTGACTGTCGAACAATAGAATTGCTTCGAACATCCATCTGCACCACAAAATAAAGAGATTCTAAAGTTTTTCAGAAGCAATAGTGACGGACTTGTTAAAAAAACTAAATTTTGAAAATAACATCAAATGCAAATTTTTATAAACTTCTATCAAATACATTCAGGTCATAACAGTACTATGATAAGTGAGAACCTACTAAATATAAGAAGGTAACTGCTATAATACAATCTAACACTTACAAATTTCATGCAATTCAAAAAAAAAAAAAATTACTACTTTTGGTAGCAAATTGCTTCAAGTAACGAAGTTTCTATACTATATCCAAAACTACCATTTGCAACCAGTATTCATTTATTTCACCAATACGGCAATAACTTGTTCAAACGACCCACCTTCCCAGTAACCAACCAAAAGCATGCAACAAAAATGCGGACAGAAAAGTGCATTATAGCATATGAGGCTTACTTGTTAAAGGACGAACCAAGATATCAACTAAAACAACTCCATACGGGCAATAGATTAAAGGAAATTTTGTCAGAGAATTACCATGGAAGTACGTGTTCGCTTATTTGGAACACCACTTTTAGGTCGTTCATCCAGCTTTTGCTGGTCAAGCTCAAAACCACCAGCCAGGGTCTGACCTTGAATGCCCATTTTACCTAGGCCTGATCCTGATACCAAGCGATCACCACCAGAAAACCCTTCTGGTCGAGACCTCTTCTTTGTAGGCGCACTTGGGAAAAACTTGTTAAATACAGAAGAAGCTTCGTTGAAAATTTTTACGCGCTCCCTGCGACCAAAAAGAAGTAAATTAGCCAAAAGAGTACTTCAAACACAACCAACAAACTACCTCGTGGTAGTTAAACTACCTGGCCTTGACATTGTTTTCGCGCAGACCAGCCTTTAGTCTTTTAATCTCTTCTGGAATTAACTTCCCTTTGGATGCTGTACTAGGAGATGACTCATCTCCTTGTATTCCAAGAGCAATATTAACATGCCGCTTAAAGTCACCATGACGAATAGACTTGTGATCCGCGGCAACCACCTTAGGATCAAAACGCAAACACTGAAAGAAGTTTGTTACATCGGTTTGTGCTAGTGGTGAAGTGACCCTCAACATGTTTGGATGAGATGGGGCAGGAAGTTCACGAAAGCTGCTAGATCTTTCCATCTGTGAGGCAAAGTCAGATCTGTATAGAGGCGCACCGGAAGAATAATCAAACTTCCCAGGTGCTGACATGCCCCTCAGCTCTCGAAAGTGAGTTATGTAAAACTAAAAATACACAGTGGAGTATGACAAGCGGTAGCACATAAATGCTAATTATTCTAAGCTCTCAAATAATTAATTTAAGGTACACCTGCAGTGAGACATAAACATCAGTAAACGCCAAAAGCTTTTTCATCTAGGACTTAAACATGAAAATAATCACGAGAGTCATTTGATTAACACAGTCCAAACTCTTGAAAAAGGCCCAAAAGGAAACTAACAGAGAAAGAATATATATGTAATTAATTTGGATTCTTCATTGCAGACATTTAGCTTCCTAAGCATACATTCATTATGACCTTTAGCCAGAACCATGCTCATATCCATCATCTTATTCTAAATACTGAGACTAAGTTAAGAACTAAAACCAAAAAGTAATACGAAACTATTCTAAGTATAATTCCAAGAACCTTTATTTCTCTTACTAATATGATAATTATCCAATTGATTTGTGCTTACTCCAATTTTCACATCCGCTTGAGAAGCTCAATCAATTATCTCATTAAACCCAGAGATGAAAAGAAAATTATAATTCCTTAAATCACAGCTACTCTGCATTGCCTGAAAATTAGATTCCTCAACTAAGTAGAAATTTGAACTGATCACAATCTCAACTCTTTTCGCAAGCTTAAGTAGACAACTTTGAACTGATTATTGATGCTTTTCACAATAATAAAATTCTTTACCACAAAATCAAAACTTTGAACTCACGAACTAAAAAGAGTGAGTCATTCCTTTCAATTACAAACCCTAAGAGAATCAATTATAAGAATTTGAATTAAAAGGAGAATCATTCAATTAAGCAGACAATAATTTACCAGAGATAAAACCCTAATTACCCGAAAAAAATACTCTCGTACCTCTGTATCAAAATTTAGAGGAATTGAGGATTGGGTCGTCTCGAAGAGCACGTAAAGAGATCAAAACTCGAAATTAGCAACGTTCGTGCAACGGCCATGGGAGGACTGGATCATAGCGGAACCAAGGCCTTTGTTTCGTTGCATCGGCGATGAAACTGTTGACTGTCGAAATTACGAATTTACCCATCGTATATATCTTGAGACATTACCTTTCCTAAGGGTAAATTGGTAAAAATGCGACCGAGCCGAGCCGGCTCCAACAAATCTATATGGGCCTCCTCTGGCTTTTCGTTAACGATTAGCGATTTTACTGTTTATCTTTCTGAGTAGTGAAGCTAAAGTGTGTTTGATCTCCAACATAACTAGTCTATGGATTCTATTAACAACAGTTTACTCATTTTAGACAGTGGATTTTTTTAGCTTCACTATTCAGAAAGATACATCTACCATTCATGTTTTTTTTTACTTTTTTTATTAAAATTTAGAGTTTTGTGCTATTCACAAGCCGGTCTTAGCATAATAGAGACTAGAAACAAAATAAATAAAATATGGCCCGTAACCAGGGGCTTCGAACCCGAATTGTCTGCATGTTATTAATTTTTCTTTAATGAACTACTAGACTAATAAAAATTTTGACAATTTTGTGGCCGAAAATTTAATTATTTAGAAACGGCTGGAACCATGTGCTTCCGCTTGGTCCAAAGGCTGACTCTGCCTTATTGGTTATGTAATTCAGTTGTTCATCTTATATTCCCTATATATTAAATGAGAAATTACTTTATTGAATTCTGCTGATATCTCATTCATACAATCATTTAAAAAAAAACTTTATAATTTCATTGGTCGAATTTTTTCTTTTTCATTTTTTTTGAGCACAACCGATCATTACAACTATTACTCAGCAAAATACATAGCCAAACAACTAAAGGAATAAACTAAATTATAGTTAGAATTTTATCGTTAGTTAAACTGAATATGGTTTTTCAAGGAGAAGAAGCTACGTTCATAGAATTTTGTCGGATTCCGTATGGGATTCCTTTGACGAACATAACAAGGTTTTTGGATTCTTTTCATATATCCTTTTGAATTTTAATTGGATTTGGGGATTAGGGTTTCTATGTAATATATAAAGTCTTATTGTGTGTTACAAATATATTTTACATATGGTCGAGTCTTACAAATATATATTACTTGGTTCGATTGTTACAAATATAAACTGGTTTGTTATACTTGGTTTTGTAAATAGTTGAAAAAATATATCTAAATATTTGTGCTGTAATATTAAAACACACGGATGCGTACACACGCTTTGTGTCGATTTATTTGATTATATTCCAAATATTGGACGATATGTATGATTTATATGTATGCGACATATAAAATACATACACACGAAACAAAGTTGTATAAGACGTTTTTATTATTATTGCGAAAATATATTCAAACAAAAATCATTTATGTCACGAGTAATGTAGAATGATGCAAGATAACCAAAATTTTAGCCTACTGATTTATTATGATTTAAACTCATTGATCAATTAGCAACTAATTGCATTTTATATCCATATCTGTGAAATGTGCACATTCCTATTTTGCTTATCATCAGTCATGTCGAGATTAAAATGATTTTCAATTTGATCATACAATTTAAAAATGGAAAAACATTAACACATAGAATCAATCGTGAAGGAATCAATTTGTAATGAGCGATTTAAACCGTTTTAGTTTCCATAACTATCATAAAGAGAGGTTATGAAAAGACAATTCAAAGATACACAACCCTTGGAGAGTCTCCCCTTTCAATTATAAATAAGACCACAAATCATCTCTTCATCTCCATCTTTCTCATTACAATTTGTAACCTCTCTTATTCAAAATGAAATTTACGTCAACTTTCGGTTAGTATCTTTTTTTCTCTAGATTTAGGTTTGTAAATCATCGCTTTGTTGGTTTGCAGCATCGTTGTCTCTTCACCTTTCGTTTACTTGCATTCATCAACACTGTTCTTCAACTTTTTTGAATCGTTTTTGTCTCTTGAAGATGAGTATTCGAGATTATCATTTATGTCTTATATATCCCATTATTAGTCATTGGCAAGTTAGTATAGGTACTGAAATTTATGTATGTTGTATAGTGTTGATAAATAAGTTTATAATTATAGAAGTAACATACTACTTTGTTACGTATGTTATAAGTTTACTAACCAAATTTTTGATCCATTGCATACAGCCGAAGATCTCACCATGGAAAACATCATAAGAGACCTCAAACTCAAGTCGCATGGTTGAAGACTATGGGACTCCCGTAGAAAAGGCATTCGACAAAGGTGTGGAGGTGATGATGGAGCATTACCGGGCCAAGCTGTTTATGATGAAGCAACAGCAGGATGCGGAGTACAAGAAGTTCCAAGAGGAGCTTGAGGTGTGGCACATACAAGGCAAACTGGAACTCCTAAACGATCTATTCAAGGATGATGCAATGAAGGACGAGAAAGAGAAGTTGGAGTCGGAACTCGTGCTTGCCGAGGCGAAGGCAATTGATGTTTATGTTCCGAAGATCGATTGGTTCTTCCTGAACGAGCCGCAGATGTACCGTCGGGTTTAGCCATCTCTTGCATACTAATATGTTTCATGTTTTTAATATTTTGGTTAAGTTTTTATCAAGACATTGTTTGGTTGTTTAAACTTGGTTGAATGTTACACTACAAACTTATTATGTTATATGTGAACCAAGTTCTGATCAGTTTATCCTATTCTCGATTTCTTATTAATTTCACTGTTGGAGATCATGTGGTTTGAATCATATATATTCTATCATGTATAAATATTTATTTGGTGAACAAGTTGACAATTGATATAGCAAATTTAGTAAATTTAGAGAATATTCACTAATTAAGACAAACAGATTCGAATTCGTACAACAAAGTAATATGTAATAACGATATCCAATATGGGATATATATATATATATATATATATATAAAGTTTATATATCTCGATTTATTATGCTTGGTGATCAAACCACATGATTACTGCTAATAAGCAACGCATTCTTCAACTTAGTTAACATTCAAATGAAAAGGATATGGATAATAACTATAATTTGGGTTCGAGTCTCTTACAAATGATTTTATTGGTTCGTCGGACTTGATTTTGTTGTTAACAAGTGATTATATTACAACAAATTAATAGAAATTATTACTCATAATCTAATGAGACATGGTATAAACATTGTCATCTGATCTTTAGGATGAATAAAGATTAATTATGTAAATTGATCTGAGCGATGTAACACGTAATGTGGATTGATTTAAGGTTGCCAAAGAACTTAGCCTATTAGATGATTTTGATATTATAAATTGATTTACTAACATGATTCAGGATGATAAATTGATTTTATAAATTGATTCAAAACCATGTCACATACAACCCTTCAATCAATGTTTGGAAAAATTTAATCAAAATTACCAAGATCTTAGAATTTGTTTGATTGAGATTTATAAATAGATGGAATGGATTAAATAATGATTGATCGTATTTAAGAGTTACATTACATCGTCATCTCGACTGAAAATTTGATCCGATCTTCATAAAACTAATTGATCTATTAGCTGGTAAATGTATTTTATATCCATATATAAGTGAACTTTCTATATTTCTATTGTGATTCCCCATTCAAGAAAATCACGAAATCAATTAGTTTTATATTCCATAAATGATTAAGGATTGCCTTGCTTTAATTAGATCATGACATCATATATCAATTAAAAAAATGCTGTTACATTCGTTCATATTTATACATCCCTTCGTCGTGTTATATTTTGATAAGTTCTTCCTTTCATTATTTAACCAATCTTAAAAAATACATATTTTTGAAGAGAATGGCTGGTATGACTACTATTGTTGATTTGAATACCCGTACTACCGTGATGAGAGTCCGAGTCATGATCATTCATTTGTGGAAGCAGACTTCTACTCAAGGTTACCCAACCATTGAGATGGTCTTCGTCGATTCATATGTAAGAACCTCTCATCAAAAAGTATTTTTGTATACATGTTTGTTAATAATATGCTTTACTTTTCTTATAGGGAGAGAAGATTCATGCAAGTGTTAAGAGTGAATTGGTTCACAAGTTTGATAAAATTCTGGCTCGTGGGAGATGTATGATCTTGACTAACTTCACAGTAACTCCTGTTTGTGGCACATACCGGACAACTAGCCATTGTTTCAAAATCGATTTCCTGTCATCATCTCTGTGAGTTTGACTGACGAGTTCCAGATTCCTCACAATGGTTTCACACCAGTGAAATTTATTGATATTCTAGACGGATCACTGAATGCAGACTATCTTATTGGTGAGTTTTGGTTTGGTAATATACATTTTTGATGTTGATCTTGAAAACGATGAAATTAAGGTTATCCACGTTTGCAAACAGATGTGATCGGACATGTCGTGGAGGCAAGTGAACTCCAAATTGTTGGAGTTAATGGAATGGAGTCGCAGAAGATTTGTCTTGCCATACGCGATGCAGAGTATGTTCACACTTTAAAAAAAACATGAATGTTACAAAAACTATATTTATATATAGTCCTAATATAATTGCCTACTTTAACTGATAATTTATATCTCTATTTTGGTAATGATGTCTCTCTCTCACTGCGTTGTTCAGTGATGTTCGTCGGCAAGTTGTGCTGTGAGGAAATGTCACTACTGACGTGAACCGTGCCATACAGCTGCGTAATGAGCAGGATGTGTTATTGGTTATGAGGTTTGCCATGATTACGGTTTGGAAAGGTACACTAGGTTTGGTACTCTTATCAGAAACGTTAGGATATTCAAAATTTGTTTTTATTCCTTCAAGGCATCAAATACTAATTTAAATTGACATATATGTTAGAATATCGCAACGTGGTAAACGCCTTCAACACCACTGACGTGATGACGAATCCCATAATGGCTGATGTTGATGCATTTAGGGTGATGTAAGTTATATTTTTTGCTTAATATTGACAAACGACAGTATGAGCAAATTTGAATGTTAAACAATCTGAGCATTTCCTAATAATTTTGAATATTATACAAGTGTATTATAGCTAATTTTAGTATGTCCTCCTCTTTAATTGATTTGGAACCATCCATTTAAGGTTGTCAAACGACAATCTGAGTATCAGATTTCTGAAGTCCACACCAACAGCTGCGTCAAAAGTATATTCGGAGAAGCATGACTTTCTTATTCATACTCCCGGGAAAAATGTTGCTGAAATTGTTAGCTGTCGTCAGGTTTTCAATTTAGAGCATATAGTTATCGGACTGATTATATTTTTCAGATATATAAACTATATAACTTGAGGTGGGGACTGAATGTAGGTTCAGATGTGTATTGTTATGTGCAAAATTGCACAAATCGAGACTTCCATGGGATGGTACTACTTATGTTGCCAAGTGTGTTCTAGGAAAGTTCAGTTCGAACCCCCTCTAGCGACATGTCTTAATATCGAGGATGATGTTACAAGATTCAAAACTTACTGTGCCAAATGCAAATGTTATGCTCCTAAAATGTTCCAAAGTGAATACTCTTTTCATTTATTAGAAAGATGGCCAATTTGTCCAAGTATTCATTCTGTATAAAAACATGTCTATTGCTGACCATGTATAACACAATATGTTAATTATATATACAAACTGTACCTGGTCGTGGAAGACAACACTGGTTCGTCCAAGTTGCTCATATTCGACCATCTTGCTCTACAGTTAGTTCGTCAAACTTGCATTGAGTTAACCGGACCCGTTACGGATGAGGTATTATAAATATATGAGCAAACCATGACACCATGAAATATTATAATATAGTTAATTATCTTAACACCACGTTGTTTATTTATGGGATCTATACACAGATCCGCGACCAGGCCGACTTACCCATGGTCATCCAGGAACTGATCGGCAAGACATATTTGTTCAAGGTCGAAATACTTAGAGAAAACTTCGTGTACAATCACGACACCTATAAAGTCAACAAGATAAGCACTAACGCTGAGATCATTGCAGAGTTTCGCAAACGTGGCTAACATGTTACAACAACAGAGTCATTGTTCTAGGAGGCTTTCACATTTGCATTTTTTTCTATTCAGTTTTCAATTATTTATGCGAAGTTCGAACCCTTTTCTACCTTTTTTTTGTTTGTTACTTATTTTTCATGTTCTGCAATTTTATTAATATAGAAAGCCTCCTTTAATATATTCGCGGTACTGAATTTATATCTATATGATCATGTTATTACTGATTGATTAGAAAGGTTTTAACACGTGGTCTTTTTCCTACAATTTTATAACA
This sequence comes from Hirschfeldia incana, assembly GCA_026261945.1. Classification (NCBI taxonomy): domain Eukaryota; kingdom Viridiplantae; phylum Streptophyta; class Magnoliopsida; order Brassicales; family Brassicaceae; genus Hirschfeldia; species Hirschfeldia incana. The sequence goes on along the minus strand of JABCMI010000014.1, from coordinate 1,849,286 downwards.
TGCGCCTATAACAAAAAAAACTAATAATTAGTCTAATTAATATTGAATATTGTGCAATACTACGTATTTTTTGAATGAACATACCATTTTCGATATTGGTTCCATATTGGTTGGATATCAGCTGTTGGTGCCACTGTTCCTTCTAACACTATTAGTTATTAGTTATTACATTTGTGTCATCAATTGTGCAGTTAATAATCATAAAATAACAATGTGTATGCATTCTGCCAAACAGATTTTTGAAGAAATAAGTCGTATGAGAATTGAAATGTAATGTTTGAAGAATTTAATCGTACTGTAGTTAAATTAAGAAAAATGTAGTTTTTTACGTAGGCTAAAGGAATATAACTTGTGTAGCAAGTCAAACATTTGTTTGGCCGCGATTAGCTAAATATTGATACACCGGAGTAGACAGAACCTTTTTTTTAAAGTTAATTCTCATCCGGATTTTCTTCCTTATTTAATGGACATGATAGACAGAAACTTGCTTCATACGAATCAGACTATTTTCAGAAATCCGTTATTGCGTTAGGCCAATCAGTGATATATCATTAATGGAATATTCTCTTGATTGGTTTGGTTTCCAAAATAACTCTTCAACACCTAGGAGTGTAGCACAAGGGATTCATTTTATGGTAATGAAATGATTCAGAAATTAAAATAAAGAGTTACCATAAGCAAAACAAATTATATTCAAACATTTACTTTATAATATTTAATTTCGTACATTAATATTGATATCCAATAGATTGGTAAACGATGAGAAATCCCTCTCATGAAGTCACTATATAAAGGGGACTAACAACGACATAATCACACAAACAAATTCGATAAGAATAACAAATATGAATGCAATAGATTCCATTGTTGATTTAAAACCTAAGAAGTCAATGTGGAGGATCAAGGTGAAAGATGTTAAACTTTGGAGACAGTACTCGGCGGCTGTTGGAGAGTCCATTGAAATGGTCTTTGTTGATGCCAGAGTATGTGAGACTAAAATTTATTTATTCTTTATATGCGGTTTAGTTTTATTTATACATTTATTTATAGTTATATATTATTGTATATTACAGGGTGATAAGATTCATGCCTCTGTTAAGAAGGAATTGGTCTCTCAATTTGGACCTTTCTTCAGTCAAGGATGTTCTAAGGTTCTCTTAAACTTCTCCTTGACTCCCTCATGCGGTTCTTATCGGACAACCAATCACCCCTACAAGATTGGGTTTCTGGCTACGACCCGTGTCCGAAAATTTGCTGATCTCCCGGACAATCTTTCGGGACTCCAACCAGTACCATATCGTTCTATTTTGGATGGAACATGTGATCCAGATTACTTGGTTGGTAAGTTTTTATTTTCTATGTCCCATTAAGTACATTTACCATTATGGATCATATTGTATATAGTAATACTGGCCACGCAGATGTGATTGGGCAGATCGTTGAGGTCAGCCATGTTGAAGTTGTTTCTGTCAATGGGAAAGATACACAAAAGATATCACTCAAACTACGTAATGAGAAGTGAGATGCGTAAATAATACATTTAGCGTATACACCGGTAGATATTTTACATGTTGTTTTGTTGGATTAACTCTAACATTTGTGTTTTTGTTTTTATTATAGCGATGAGCGTCTCCCAATGGTCTTATGGGGTAGATTTGCAACAGATGTGAACGATGTGATTCAGCTTCGAAGTGAACAGATGATAATCTGTGTCTTGCGATTTGGAAAGATTAAAGTGTGGAAAGGTGCTAAGTATCACCAGATCGTTATTATGGTCCTAGATTATTTCTTTGTTTTAATATATATACGTTAACTAAGATCTGGAAATATGTGTTACTTCGATACTTTTATATTAACAGATGACCGTAGCATCTCAAATGCTTACAATCTTTCGGATGTCGTTGTGAACCCATCTACGGCGGAGATTGATGCGTTTGTTCAATTGTAAGTGACGTATATTAACAATAAGAAAAAAAAATTATTACATTCGAAAGATGCCTTAAGATTTAGATTGAGATTTAAATATAGTAGATCACCTATTATTAGGATTCGTATGACTCCCCTCTTATTAACGCAGACTGCCTAAAGATCTGTTGCCGTTAGCCATTGTTGATCACAAATCAGCCGCTTTGACAAACAGTGTGAGTGATAAAGAAGATTTCTTCAGAAACACTCAAAGAAGAACTATTGCTCAAATTCTGGAAACAAAGCAGGTTTATTTCGCTTATATATTTGGTGTCTACAAATTGAGACGTATCAGATGTTCTTACATCTGAGAATACTTTTATGTCTGGTAGGTAGAGAAATGTATCGTTCTTTGCACAATTGCTGGTATCGACTCCGATATGGGTTGGTATTATTTGAGCTGTAAAATATGTGCAAAGAAACTTCTGAATGTGCCACATGATGGCGGTGATGATGCTGATGAGGATGCTGATTTAGGATTCAGCTACTACTGTGTTAAATGTAAAAACAGCGATCCCAAAATTCTTCCAAGGTTGGTATTCAAAGCTGAACCTCATAGATCAAAAATTTATTTATTACATTACTTCAATTGACGTATATTATGTAAACGTATATTCCGTGACAGATAATTCATCCACCTTTTAACGGATTTAGATGGTTAAATTATATAGGTACAAATTGCACCTCACTGTCATGGACGCAACTGCCAACACAAAATTCATGCTCTTTGATAACCATGCTATGCAACTCATTAATCAGCCTTGCATCGAGCTTACCGGCCATCCGTCAAAAGATGAGGTAACTATGGTTTCAAAATATGATATTTTCGTATTGTGAATGTTTAATGATTTGTGAACCACTTTTTTTATTGAATCTTCAGATGAATGTGTCAGATATTCTTCCTCTTCCTTTGACCAGTTTGATTGGGAAAACCTATCTTTTTAAGATTGGTATTGAGAGGGAGAATTTTGTTTACAAACACGACACATTCAAAGTTAATAAGATAGTTACTAACCAGGAGATGATTGAAGAGTTTGGTGATATCGGTTCAGCCAAGGTACAAGCCTTATTAAATTTTTTTCACTTTTCCTGTTGTATCAAGCTTCATTGGTGATTAATGTATAGGATGATGGTTCCATCGGGTTTGGACCAGAAAATTCTGTCCTCTCGGATGCACCAGAGGTTATCTTCATTGAAACTTTAGTACATCGCATATTGTAAAAAATATCTATTAAAACTCTTATTAAAAAAAGTTGCTATTGTATAATACATGAATCACTTATGTTAGGTGACTCATCATCCCAACATTCTGGATCTGTTGATCTGACACCTGCTAAGCGTGGGGCACCAATCATTAACTTGGAGGAGCAGTTCGACCAGAATTCCGTGAACAAGCAATCATGTATCATGAAGATCAAGAAGGAGAAATTTGAGAAAAGTGGCTGAAAGTGTGTGCATTATGCATCCAGTAGTTGAGGCTTTCGTGTTTTATTTTTATACACTATAAGTACTTGAAGTTTGTTGTTTTCGTTTATCTACTCATATGTTTTTTGTTTTCGTTATCTGTTTCATTGTTTTCAGACTTGTTGCGTCCGTATAAATCGAAAGCCTCACCATTTTAATTAACTTATTTGTTCTGATTTACAATCCGTAGACTTCAAAATTAATGTTTACTGTGCTTAAATGTCAAATATCTATACTATACTAAAAGCTGAATATGGAGAGCAGCTAGCATGTCCACGTCAGCAAAAATATTCAGTCTATCAGAAAGCTTTGTTTCGCTATGTCATCTAAGTTTGATCATGGGCCATTCGTGTGTTCTTAAAAAAATTCACTATAGCCCATATCTCTTTGTATAGCGTTAACCTAATCTTCTCCAACGAAATGATCGTCCCCCCTCCCCTCCGCCCCTTCCACTTCGTCGTCATCGTTTCATCTCTCCTGGTAATCACCGTTACTCAAAGCCCTCTTTAAATATGCACAGTCTCATATATTCCTACTAATATCCTTCTTGGCGTCTGTGACCTTTCGATAACTCTATGCCTTTTAGTTCATCGTCAATGCTCTTTTCGTTTGAAAACTCCGGCCCATTCCCATTCCTCCCACTGCTTTCTACTATTACGTATGCCCAGGTGTATGTCTGAGTATTTCTTATCGATTTATCTTATTAGTTGATGAGATTTCAGACATGATCTTCAAATCCATCGATTTATGTTATGTGTTTCTTATTATAGTTTTCTTCTTTTTGTGTATCAGTATCATTTATTAAGTTGGTAGCAAATCTTCCACCAAACATACATTTGCTTCAATATTTAGCATAATGATTTTCCATTTAAATTGCAGGACCTTGACGTAGAAGCTGGATTGGAGCAGGAGTATGAGGAAGTAAGAATCGGAGTATCTTGCTTCCTTTGTGCCAAATTTTTTTTAAGTAATTCAGGGAAGAAATGAGCAAATGAAGTGGACACTATCAGCATTAGATGATGTTGAAAAGAAAAAAAAAGGTAATAATATCCTTTTTCATTGATAAGACCAGAAGAATACGAAGTTATGCAAAATTGACAGATAGATATATATGTGTCACCGTAAATGAAATGCAATTACGACTACTAGACAACATACAAATAGAAATTTAACACATGTGTTTTTTTTGACATTGCAGGTACATTAATGAAGGTCTGGAACAAGAGCACTTGGTATTTGTGTCTATGAAGCACTGAAGGTATAAAATCTTTGCTACAACTAATATGTAAGTTTGATAAGCTTTAGAGGTACTAAAAATTAAAATGTAACAATCCGAACTTTAATGATAGGATGCTGTTGATTTCCCTTAATGGATTGTCCTTTAACATCTTCAAGTCTTTAGCCGAAGAGGTAAAAATATATTCCTCCTCTCCATGTTCAAGTGTTTGTACATTATGTATCATTCAGGTTGACATTATACCATGAACAGTATGATCTAGAGTTGGTGTTTGTGAAGAACTCACACGAATTTGTCCATGAGTATATGACAAAAAACAAAGTTCGTAGAACTCATGAGAAGGCTTGGTGCTTTGGGTGATGGTAACCAAGACCAGAGTAAGTCTTTGTGTTTTGATTCTAACCAAATTTGCTATAGAAACATAACTATTTGTTTGTGACCATTTTATATTCAGCGACGTTATCAGCTGATGAATGGGACGCTGCATATCTATACCTCCTTTTGTCTTGAGGAAGGTTTGCCTTCTTTCTTTCATCATCTTTTGGTTTTCAGTTCTTTTCTCTTATGTATCAGGTATGTTTTAACAGAGGAGGAGAATCTGATGGAGGTCAGGGGAGAGGTGGGAGGAGGAAGAATGGGAACATGAACTTATCTAAAAGACAATGTTTTGTATATTGACAACTTAAGTGTATAAGAGTGTAACTTTACTCAACGAAGAGTGTCTTAAGACTCTGTTTTCGTCTCGACTTTTGTTTAGTTTAGAAAGTATGATCCATTCATAGAGAGAGAGAGAGGACGAGAAACCGCCTAATAATATGGTTGTCGTCGAACACTTACGTTATCAAATGTGCTAGGCTTTAGCAGAAAATACCATTAGGATTCTTACCATCATCAATGTCCGAACACTCACCACTTTGTTTAACGGGGTCCACTTCCTTTTATTAGTATTGTTAATCGAAAACTATAAATGACTAAACTAAGACCAGTTTAGATTTCATATATGTCCAAAATACCGAAAACTGAAAGAAACGAACCAAATCAAACACCCAAAGACCCATGTCTATTATGTATTGATAATATTTAGAAAATCTAATGTGTTGGTGGTCTTTACAAACACCTGGAATATCCACTGTTTGACATAGACTTCCATGTCGAGGTCTTGAACAAAGTTTTTTTACATTACCAATTTTGTATTGTTTTTTGCAGTTTTCTAAAAGCTGCATTTAAAGCAAATGGTTGTTTCTTAGGTTTGAAAAAAATAGAACTATATTCATCTATGCCTATCAGAACCTAATTATATATATATTTTTCAAAATATATTTTAGTACTGAAGAATTTTGTGGTGTAAAGTTGACTCATTTGAACAATTCATATGATTAAAGTAAACTGTCTCAACACTTGCACCATTCATTTCGTACCGAAAATATCATTTGGTATTGGTCTCGCTAACAACATAGTTTATCCTGTTGTAAACATTCAAAGTTTGATAACAAAGATAGAACCTTTTGATACAAAAGCTAAATATATATCTCTCTAAGCATAGGCAAACTGTATACACATTTATAATTTTAGACGTTAATCATATGTTATAATCAAAATTCAAAAGCACTGATAAATTTGTAAAACTTTATAAGCTTCACAATTGTTTTTTGAAAAATAAAGAATAAAAATTATTACATTAAATTATAATTACAACTCAATTTATTTCATCATATTTATTATATTGAATGTGTTATTTTTTGATAAGTGTTAAATTTTATTAATCATCGTAAAAGAATATATCTACAAAGATTACAAAAATTCAGAAATAATCTAAAAACACTTCAGTCTATATGAGCTCCAACCCATCGACGTAGCAAACCCTTCAGCTTTAGTTTCTGAATGTGTTATTTTATGGTTACATATAATATAAACCTATTTTACAGTAACATACAATCTATGACACAACTGAAAAACTAAACTCAAATTTGGAAATATTTCAAAATATTCAATTTAAATTTATAAGAAAGAAAATATTCCACGCTTATCTGTAAATAATATATTACACACAACATATAAACAAATTTTGAATTTAACAAATTTAAAATATGTAATCCGCGCTTAGCGCGGAAAATAGCTCTAGTTTTGCTAATACATGTAAAAGATTTATACTATCCTTGTGTTTATATAAAGCCAAAATGTCCAACAAGACAAATACAGAGTAAAACATATATTTACATCTATAATGTGAAATCATCCATAATTTGGATAGCTCATTTAATTGATCAATGAGATTAAACATATTATTCTTGTGGATTTTTGTCCAAGGAATTATTTGTAACACCATACTCAGCTTTTTTTTTTTGTTAACCCTGTAAAATTAGATGATTAATATGTTTTTTGGGTTTATATACGTCAAGCATAGTGTCACCTGAAATAGTAACCTTCAGAAACTCAATAAATTTACATACGTTTGTGATGCACCTATCTAATAGATGAATATGGTTCCAAAACAGATTAACTAATAAGTATGGGAAGTATTAAATCACCGATTTTTATAATATAATTGTTGCTACACTTCGTTTACATTATTGCTAGGATGGAATATTACTTTCAAATATATGATATCATACGATAAATGATATCCGTTTTTGGTAATCGCATGGTCATAATATGGATTATTGTATTTAATTGGTAGCTAATTTTGGGATTGATCGAATATCAAATGAATTAGCAATAGGGAATAAATTGGTATACAAGGCAAGTTTCATATACCGAATTCGTACTTAGCATACCAAGGTCTACTTATTACTTGATTTCCGTTCTTTTTTCAATTGATTATTGTTCTATATGGAAAGAACGAATATTTGATGAATTACTTCCAAAGTCTGGATTAGTTATAGAAAATATATTATGCGATTCTGCAAACTTACAATTGTGCTGATATTGCGTCACTTATTTTTTTTTACTAATGCGATTTGAACTCATTTCAAGTTTGGTATGTTTAGTGTTCCATATTTTCTTACCCGGAAATTTTTTGATTTGATGCATCATAATATGGGTATTAAATATTCGATTTATAAATTACAGCTACTTAAAAATATTCTATAACATTTAAAATAGGATTGGAAGACACATCCTATGTGCAATATTTAAACGATATATTACCCTAATAGGCGATATCAGGAATCACAAATACCTTACTTTAAAAAAATCATCTACTTATGGCTGCTTTCTGCAACATTTTGGACCTGAAGCCCGGAAGAGACATATGTAAGATAAATGTTCAGATTATCCGACTCTGGATAAAGTATCTCGCAGCTGGTAGAAATACTATTGAGATGGTGTTATGTGATTCAATGGTAAGTTATACACTTAAGGATTCCTTTGGCGGAAATAATCTTTTTTTCCCTGTATTTTTTTATGTAGTTACAACTATCATCACAATGACGTAATGATATTTCATCAGGGTAATAAGATACATGCATGTGTTGGTGAGGATTTGGTTGGTCAATATGGACATGCTCTGACGGAAGGTTACTGGAAAATTATAGAAAATTTTTCTGTTGTTTCGGCGGGAGATGCAATTAGAACCACCAAACATGCTTTCAAAATTAAGTTCAAACACAACACTCGTGTCCGTGTAGAAGACTTTCTTCCACGACCTCTCACTGGTTTCCAGCCTGTTCCGTACTGTTCCATAAAAGATGGTTTGCTTGCTACAGACTGCTTGGTTGGTGAGTTTATTTTTCTTGAATTTATAGTTCATTAGCAATAATATTTTATAGTATAAAGTTCAATAATGAGTTGATCAATACAATCTCCTATTTCGGTTATGTAGATGTCATAGGTCAGATTGTTCGGGCCAGCCTTTTGGACATTGTTTCTCTAAACGGAAAAGACACCGAAAAGATCACCCTAGAGCTCCGGGATAAAGAGTATGGTTCATTACCTCGCATTGGCCTTTCTGTATTTATTCAAGAAATCAAATTGAATTTAAATGAGGCATATTTCATGTTATTAACTGCAGTGATCATCGCCTCACCGTTCATATTTGGGGTAAAGATGCTCAGCATGTGAGTAAGGTGATACACAACCCACACTTGAATAAGTCAGTTGTATGTGTTATCCGATTTGGCAAGATTGATGCCAACAGAGGTAATTATACATTATTTGGCTATAGTTTACGCTGTATACCGTATTACATAAGTATATTTGCTGGAGTGTAGTAATTCCAGTAGAATTCTTAATCTGAATTTTTCAAAATTCTCATTTCTATCAGATCGTAGTGTATCGAATGCATACTATATTACTGATGTTAAAATCAATCCTGATATTGTGGAGGTCGAAGAGTTCTCTAAGCTGTAAGTTGTTCAACTACGAGAATTAAGTATTTGTTATATATTGTTGCTATGCTTTAGACAAAAACATTAATAATTTTTGACTAATATGTAAATAAGGTTGCCCCAAAAAGTGTTGGATGTAAGATTGCTTGTCTCGAAGCAATTTAATTTAACTACTGATATATTTGATAAGTATCAGTTCTTCGACACCACCCCTGTGAAGTCCATTATAGAAGTGGTGCAAACACAACAGGTGATGAACATTATTTAAGTGGCAAATAAATTATATGGTTATCAAATGTGGTTGATTATTTCTGCCTATGATTGTAATACTAAATCTTTTTTGTATACACAGATACAGAGATGTATAGTTAGGTGTACCATTGCTGCAATTGACTATGATATTGGCTGGTATTATCTGAGTTGCAAAATCTGTAGACACAAACTATTGACTGTTCCAATGGACAAAAATGTTTACGGAAGTCGTTCTACCCATGCACTGCGGAACTACTATTGTGCAAAGTGTAAAAGCGACAACCCAGAACCGCTTCCTAGGTTTTTATAATTAGTTCCTTCCACTATTGTTTAAATGTTATGGGTTAAGATAAGCATCTTAAATCCAATAAATTATGTGTTTTGTTGTCATTTAGGTACAATATACATTTGGTGGTCCTTGACAATACCAGCAACACAAAGTTCCTTCTTCCTGACCGCGTAGCTGAAAAACTATTACAGATCCCATGTGTTAACTTAGCTGGCCTCCTAACTGATCAGGTATTACGAATGAAATTGTGTTTGTCATACATATTGCTTGGTACGTACTATATTAATTTTTCAAACCAAAGTATACATTCAATATTCTTATACTCAATATACAGCTCGAGGACCCTATTGAGGTACATAGAGTATTGAGCTCATTGGTTGGAGAATCATATTTTTTCAAGATTGGTATAGACTCGGATAATCTTCAGTTCAACTCAAAAACTTTCAATGTCGTGGAGCTGTTACCAAGTGAATACATGATAGATTTTCATAACCCAAACGGACAACCTATGGTATTTACCTACACCTTTGTCTTTAATATCTTTTTATTCTGCCGTGTTATTTGAAGCTGTTGTTCTGAATTACCATTTTTCTTAGGGTACTCCGAGCTCAACATGCTCTAAGTTTTTAGCTTGGATCGACTGCTGTCATCAGTCCCCTGAATCGGAACAGATTCATTTCTCAGATCTGAAGATCAAATTCATATACGATTCAAAGGATAAATCCTGGAAAAAGAATACCAACAAACGCAAGATGACATCTCCATCGCATGTCAACAAGGTGTACAAGTATCCTAAAAGTGTCTGACGTAATACCTGGTGTCAGTTATGAAAAGAAAGCATTTTCTATCCCTTTCTCTATATTGGATAATTAATTTTATGTTATTTTGAATTTGTCTTTGTGTTATGAGCACTTTATTGGAACATGAATAATTTTTATATGATCCAGTGGATCGTTTTTTTATCTTTTTAAAATCACGCCCATCTCTATTATTAAAAGAGAAATACACTTATAAAATGACCATTACTTTTCAGTGTTATTTACAATGGCATGCCACTGAGAGTATTAATTAACCTACCATATATGAATTTTTGTCTTTTTTCTTTAATTAATGCATTTCCAAAATTAAATTCTAACTAAAAATTATGGAAACAATAATTAATAAGCCCAGCTTTTAATAATTTTTGTATTTTCCTATTTTAGTATATATATATGTGTGACTGAAAATAATTAATTCCATATATATATTTCATAATTAAACATAAATTATATGGTAATTATTTTACTAATTCCATATATACATAATAATTAATTTCATACTAATTAACCTACCTTTTAGGATTTTTATGATTAATTATCTACTATCTTTAAATAGTTACTACTATCTTTAAATAGTTATTATATTTTTATTATTTATAAGTAATAACTAAAATAAAAATCACAAAAAGAAACAATTATATAATATATAGATTGATATATAAATATGATATGTTACGTATATTTTCATAAAAATATTAGTCCAATATAAATTCAGTATAATAAATGTTAAAAAGTAGAAAATATATAGGACCATACATTTTAAATAGTATATACAAGAATTTAGTTATACATTTTTATAAAATTTTGATTCATATAAATAAAAATACATTTTTACAGATATACAGGTCATATTTTAAATAACTAATTTTTTTTTAAATATATTTTTTTCAATAAACTTTTTTTTATACAAATGACTTTTATTAATTTTCTTATAAATCTTACATGGACACTTTAATATGTTATATTTCCATACAAGATGGACAAATAAATTGATTTTACAAAATTATATTTATTTATCTATTTCGTATATTTTACTAATTCAAAGTAATTTATTTTGAAACACAATTTAAATTAACTATATATATATATATATCGGTTATAATCTATCATTATTGATTTAATGCTTTTATTATATACTACCAAACATTTTTTACACATTTGATTGTTATTACAAACTCAAAATAAAATTTAAAGTATTATTAAAACTAAGATAAGCACCCGCCCGGTCGGGCGGGTCATGGTCTAGTATAGCTTTATAATAAAAGAGAGTAAAAACTTCATTTAGACTTCACCATCAATTTAAACCCATTACATGAAAATAACAACTAGAAAAAATGTAAAAGCTTGATTTAAACTAAGACGACAGCAAACATTAGGACAAGTAAGAAAACACATAACATCTAATCACAAACATAAGCTTAAAGACGGATCAAAAGACTAATGTTCGACCTATGGATAAACATGCCAAAGTTTGCTTCAAAAGATACATGACTTAATATTACCTTACGGATGAGTAGGATGACCTGCGAGTTCGACAAAGAGGGTAAGTCTTTTATAATAGTAACATTTACCACATACTTCATCCATATTGTCTGGCTTACAGCATACAAACCTTGGCTTAAGTTTAACCCAATTGGTATGGTAACGCCGAGTCATCTGAATAGGGATTCCCCTAAGAGAGATCTTAATTCTCTCCCAGCATTGATTCGACTTTGCTAAGTTGGTACACCAAGGAAGTTTATCCAAATACTTCATACCTTTCCAATAGTGTCCCTGTGAAAGCATTAACAACCCGTAGGCATACGTACCATTTTTATTCCCCAAGTTGGACGAGGCACGTAGATGTCTTAGGCCCGTGCGTTCTTCATTGTGGTGGAAGAATGGAAGTAATCCCTCGATGTAGTGGGCCTCTGGGTTCCCTGCCTCTAAGCACTTATCTTTCAAACTTATGTGGTCTGTCAAAATTTTGAGTGGATTTGCAGCAAAGTATCGGAGACCGAGATTGCGAAAATAGGTCGTGGGATCATCTTCCGAGAAGTCGTCGTAGTCGGATGATTCATCGCCTTGATGAATGTTGTAATTGTTAACCGAATCTGAACTCATACTACCAAGTGATGTTTTTTAGAGAGAGAGAGGGGACATTTTTTTAGGAGAAATGTGGAAAGGTTTCTCTTTAAGTGTTGTAACTATTTTGGTGGACGGAGGAAGAAGATAGGTTTTATAATCTCAATGACACGATGTGAAAAACGTGATGGTGTTTATTTATATTTTTTCAAAGGCTGATCATCATGTATTGTCATTTCGATTTCTTCTTTATATGTTGTGCTTTATTAAGGCTGAATGCCTTTATAGTTTCATGTGTGCAATCGAGTAAAATGGGTATCTCCCATGTTGACATAAAGTAGATATAAATCAGTTTTACATGGGCACATATCAATACGAGGCATTTTTGGAAAGTTGTTCATAATAGATATGTTTGTATTGAGCGATAAATTAGTTAGACAACAATTTTCATAATATTTTGGAATATCTCGGCCATTCGACAGTAATAACCACTAATTTACATTTTTCCTTTATTAACAGTATTGGTATCCCTGATTGTTTCGAAATGTTAGACATCTCAATGAATATTGTATTCTGTTATTAACTAATTATCGGCAAAATTGATATTTGATCAGATTAAGAAATATTACATTTGATTTACCATAATTGTATTTAAAAGGAAATTAAGCGAAATATCATACATTCCGTAAGGAAATATTGATTATCTTATGTTTGGGATGAAAGGCTAACTAAATACACTATATTTTGCAGAGAAACAAAAAAATTAAAAGATTGATCTAAACACCTTGGAAACCTGTTGTTCCTATGGAATCAAAGATATTGCTTGGTACGTACTATATTAATTTTTCAAACCAAAGTATTCATTCAATATTCTTATACTCAATATACAGCTCGAGGACCCTATTGAGGTACATAGAGTATTGAGCTCATTGGTTGGAGAATCATATTTTTTTCAAGATTGGTATAGACTCGGATAATCTTCGCCGTAGGCGCCGGGCGCCTAGCGCCTGTGCTGCCCGTAGGCGCCGGGCGCCTAGCGCCCGTGCTGGCTCAGGTCTTCGAGCAACAATCTTCCGTGCACAAGTCCCAGGCCCCGGCCGTCAGAAGTCTGTACTTTGAGTCTTTCCCGATTCCTCGCGGAATGAATCATTGAGATTCCGCATACGAAACTCTCATTCTTACTCCAAACTAAGATCGTCGGAAACACTTCGGAAACTCGTAAGATATCAACGGGAAGGAAGATCTTAAATTCTTTGTACGAAACAGTGATGGTTATCTTGAGACACCACTCATCTCAACTCTACAAAGGAATGAAGATCTTCCGAAGAAATCGTAGAAAACAACGGAGGTCCTAGAGACGGCCCGAAAGGGACCAAACGCGATCGGACAATCTGTTTACGATTATCTGAGATAGATACGACGATTTACGTTTATCTTTACATAACAAGATAAATGCTAAATTTCCAGAAGGATAAATGTCAAGTTTTCCGAAGATAATATCAAGTTTCCCGATAAACATGAAGGCCGACGAAAATGGCAAAAGCCCGCTTCGCGGCCCAAAAGGAGAATAGACCGTCATAAGAAGGAGTATATAAGGGAGCTTTGGGAGAGAAGGAAAGGCAGAGCGAAAATCATTGAGAGACTTAGAGAGCAGACCCGAGATGTTAGACTGAGGGAACTTAGAACTTAGGTGGTTAGACTAGCAAGGCATGGCCTAGGACGTCTGGTCGCCTCTCGTTCTACCTTCATCTTGTCCGCAGACCTATGTTCCTTCGGAAGAAACTAACAATCCTTTTACTCAGAGTTCCGCACATGGAAACCCTAGGCGTTATTCTCGACACGCCTGTTTCTATGACAAACGCTCGTACTAGACGAACTCCGCCATGCAGTTTGATCTCTTGTTCAAATCTTTTTAACTGAACTACGTCCGACTTGATCCTCGAAAGGGGTACGTAGGCAGCCTTTCTCAAGGTCCAGTCCCAACTCTTAACAAAACCCTTTTTGTACGATTTTCGTCTTTTGTTATCTTTCCATATTTTCCGCACTTGTTCGATCACTTGTCGTTGGCTGTCGCAGAGAATCCGGACCTTCAGGAAAAGTCGGGTTAACTTAGCTTTCCTCCGTTTTTTACTTATCAAAATCGACAGTGCGAATTTCGGTTCCCACAGTTTGGCGCTAGAAGGAGGGGAGGACGGATTACTCTTACTCTTATGGCCGCAAAATGCTTGATCAAAGCAATGTCTGGAAATATGAAAGACAAGCTCGCAGCTCACATCGACGCTGGTAAAACAACTTCAGCAGTGACTGCTCCTACGACCAACGCTTATGCAAACGGTTATCTAAGATTATCATCTTACAGACAAACGTCCCGAGAACGGACCATCCCGACCAAGTTCGGGTCCTATTAACCATGCACCCCCGTCCAAGTTCCTGCAACAAGGTCCTCGGGTCCATGGACACAACCCCCCTCGTCTGGGATTATCGAAGAAAGACTTCGGGAAAATTCATAAAAAGACTTGGTAGTGAAGACGGATTCCTGCCTGCCATATAAAACGGCTATGGTTAGCTTGAACACCAGTTACCTTAACTATACGGGGAATCGAAATCCTTTCGGAAAAACCAGCGTCACATCAACGGCTTTTTCTAAAGAAAAATCGTAAAAACGTCTAAGTCCCGAAACGGTCCAAAAAGGGGCCCGAATCACGGCTAAACGACCCACATACGATTTTAGAATAGGATCGAGTAGAGTCTCGACTGGAAATGTTTTTTAGAATTTTCCGGAAAAATAAAGACTTGTTCTCCTGGAAATCGCAGAGAAACCCTTGATTACTCGTGAAACAGAAAGCACGACTGATCGGGTTACCAATCAGCGTTTCTAATGTTAAAATTCGATAACGTTTTACGGAACACCTTTCGTAAAATAAATCCTCGAAAATATTTCACGAGACACCTTTTGCATGATTAAACTCAACAACATTTTACAAAACAGTTTTCGTAAAATTAACTCGACAACATTTTGCAAAATAACTCTCGTAAAATAAAAGGTCAACAACGTTCTAAGAAACAATTCCTTGCTGAGATCATGATGAAATCAATGTCCAAAAATCTCGGAAAAACAATTAAAGAAACCTCGAGAGACTATGTGTCGATTGAGAAACCTCTAAAAAACCGAGAAAAATAGGCAGGTCCCGCGAGGAAGCACAGTCCCGGGCGGGCTATGCACGCCCGTGCTGTCCCTAGGCGCCGGGCGGCTAGCACGCCCGTGCTGTCCCTAGGCGCCGGGCGGCTAGCACGCCCGTGCTGTCCTTAGGCGTCGGGCGGCTAGCACGCCCGTGCTGTCCCTAAGCGCCGGGCGGCTAGCACGCCCGTGCTGTCCCTAGGCGCCGGACGGCTAACACGCCCGTGCTGTCCTTAGGCGCCGGGCGGCTAGCACGCCCGTGCTATCCCTAGGCGCCGGGAGGCTAGCACGCCCGTGCTGTCCCTAGGCGCCGGGCGGTTAGCCCGCCTGTGCTGCCTCTAGGCGCCGGGCGGCTAACGCGCCCAGGCTGCGCTGGGCGCCGGGCAACAAAACATTCGTCAAGCACGGCCAATCCTCGTAAAGATTGACCCAACGACTATCCAAACTAATTTTACGAAACAATTTCCGTAAAATTAACTCAACAACATTTTGTTGAATAAATCTCGTTAAATAAAAGCTCGGCAATATTTTACGAAACATCATTCGTGAAGTATAACAAGATCGTAGGCTTCTTGACCTGACCAGTTCGCTCATAGCTTGACGAAACAAGAAGCCCCACTCAAGTAACATCTTAACATTCGTTTTCACTTGTCTACCCACCTTAGCCTTCTTCGGGTTTCGCCTACTTCTCCTCCCTTTGCTTCAACGATTCTGCAACGATTCTGCACTGTTCCTTCGGGTTTCATCAAAAATCGATTCTCGATTCAGTGTCAGACTTTTCGAAGACCTTTGACAATGAAACGTTAGAAGACAAAGAGGAACGGACATGACACAATATCGAGTAATCAATGAGACTAAGGTACGACCGACTTTGAAAGTTTTATCGAGGTTTTAATCTTTTCTTAGGATAGGAATGAGAACGTCTTGTAAACTGCCGTAAAATTTAGGAAACTTAGAACCTAGGTGGATAGTCTAGCAAGCTAAGTCTTAGGCATTTTCTTCCAGTTTGGTTCTATTGTTCCTTGACTGTCTAGGCAGAACGCGCAAACCGATCTAATCTCTCGAAAAACCGAGAAACGATCGCCACGCATCCTTGGCATACTCATTCTACTTCATAAAGAAAAAATTCCTTTCAAAAGGCAAACGGCACTCTAAGATTCGTCTGAAACGCTAGCGGCATAACGGCGTGGTCAAACCGTTACAAACATAGTCTTGAAAACTCTACACCGTCTCTTGTTGCAATCTCGCGACAAGAAACTCGTACAACGTCAGACTGATAGCACGACGGTGAGCTACAAAATTAATGGAATAACCTTCGGTAAAACTCCATGAGTAATTCGAAGCAACTTTCGCCAAAAGACGAAATCAAAACGGAAACATTTCCCGTGTAACCCATAACTCGGAAAACTCCGCTAAGATTTGCATGTCTATCTCAACGAACGCTATTCGGCCATCGGCCGATTACGCCTTTCCATAAAGCCCGAAACTGAATTCGGCATCACCATTAAGGACAATCGTGAACCAATATGACCTTAATGCGAAAGGATCGCAGTCTGATCGTTTACCAACTCCTTGGTTAAACGGCTGAACACAACCTTCACGCCAAGACAAAACAGCTGAACGATCGCCGCTCCAATCACTAAGGGGCCAAACGATAATCCACGATTTGTCATAAAACTCCAAGTGACCATTTACGCGAGCAACTCTGTCGCATAGCCCAAAAGCGGAAATCATGCGATAAATTTCTCGTAATAAAATCAGTCCTAACAGTCATATGGTTAACGGAAAAATTTGAACTTAACATCGACTGATTAAGTTATATACACCCCGTAAACAAAGCATGAAAAGAAACACTCGTGACAAAGCTCCTAGAGTTATACGAGTCATCCTTAAAATCCCAGAAGGCCAACACTTCGCAAAGCAAAGCGAAGGTAGACGCTTCTCCCTGGGTCAAGTATACGCAATCCTTGGTCCTAATCCCTCGTCCAAACTGAAACAACAATTTCTGACTACGGACATTCGCAAAACATCTCCAAGCCCGCAAACATTTGAAATGCGGCACAAGGGAAAATTGACTCGTACGCATTCGAAATGCGTATACTCATATACTCCCACGATTTTGAAGAAACCGGATCTTCGAAACTCTTTACAAACACAGAAACCAAATTTTCGAAACTCTTCGCAAACAAATTCGCCAATCGCTAAACGGCCTCAACAATGGATCCAGTATCCACCAAATAAATCATAAACTATCGCCCGGAAACATTCCGCGATTTCTAAAAGCCCATAGTCCTTTATGGCATAAGAAAAACAAACTTCAAAGCACTGCAAGACGTCGCTTCGTGCCTGAACATTCGTTTTTCGATTAAAACCTTCATACGCCTTCTAAACGGCATCATATCGTTGTTGCTGATCACAACAAACGAACTCTAACGTCCTAAACAGACAAGCCACCTAAGGGTAGGCTCTTTTACATCCGACAAGGATCCCATAGCGCGCTATACAAAAAATCCAAATTTGGTTCAGCACTTCGTAAAGGAAGTAGCTAGATTCGTGCCCAGACAAATCATATAAGCCGATACCACTTCGCGGATTTTAAAACGGTACGAATCAGGTTAAAATCACAAACAGGCAAAACGAAAACCGATTTGTCATCGCACAGCCTCAGTCTGAGAGTAAACCTAGGTCTTGCCCTAAACCCAGCCTTGCTGGTATCTTAACATCTCATAGGCAAAGCGTCAACGACGCGAGATCCCAAAACTTGTCTCTTCACTCAAGTCTGTACGTTTCCACGAATTTTCGCGTAAATCGTAAACCGCAGGAAAATCTCGCTTTGTACAAACGACGGATATGGTGATCATCAGGGAGGCAGGAATGAGACGACAACTCACACCCTGTCCCTCTAAATTCGATAGACAGAAGTTCTGAAAACGCAACATTAATATTTTATAAAGATTGAGCCGCAGAGTTCAACAGATGCCCTGAAAAAGGCCGGGATTCGAAGCCACCAACGGCCAGTCCCACAAATGTACATCATGGCCTCTTAACGGCCGAAACACAATCAAAATAAAAATCTCTGAAGGGATTGATAAACCTAGACGCTCCCCGGAGCATCACCTTCATCCTCAAAACTCACCCAAAGTAGGAACGGTCTCACCGTCGCCTCTATTGGTCGCACCACCGCTGCATGTCTCATATGCACCAGCTTCACGATCCTTGACTGCGTAGTCCTGGTCCTCCGAACCCTCCGAATCCGGGACAAGGGTGCACACGGGTTTCAGACCAGCGAGAATCGAGTCGAAGTCCTCTCCGAGTCCCCGTCTCCTCAAGACTCTGAATCTTCTGTTGAAGACGACGGACTTTTGAAGACATACGTTCTTCTCTTTTTTCACATTGAGCAACGAACTCACGGTCTTTCCGGCATCACATTCAAGATCGCCAATCAAAGGTGATGTGGATGTCCGCAATGAAATATTCTTAGCCACAAATTTCGATTTTCAACTCATAATCTTCCGCCCGCAAGATCGTCTCCGCGTCTTACAGGCTGGGGGGCTAACTGTTGGGGTCAAAAACGGTTCTCTCGAAATCAACGGCTAAAAATATTTATCATGTGCGGACTTTCCATAAAACAAGCAACGAAAGCAAGACAAGTCGTATAGCTTAAACAACCTATGTTAAAGTCGATCGTTCTTGTTTTACACGATAAACTTTACGAGAAAAACCAACTAAGATTTAGTGTAAAACTTCGATGATACAATCAAGAAGAACCGAGAGACATTAGGTCCGTAGCTAAGATGACACGACCATACGAAAGTATACGGAAGAAACGGGAAATATCTAAGTTTGGACAGGCCGAACGACAAAGAATCCGCCTTGAAACTTCAAAGAGCCCGTTCTCTCAAACCATGAGGACCCAGAAAACGAGTAAGATATCAAATCGAAGCCCTCGCCTAGCGCCCGTGCTGCCTCTAGGCGCCGGCCGTCAGAAGTCTGTACTTTGAGTCTTTCCCGATTCCTCGCGGAATGAATCATTGAGATTCCGCGTACGAAACTCCCGTTCTTACTCCAAACTAAGATCGTCGGAAACACTTCGGAAACTCGTAAGATATCAACGGGAAGGAAGATCTTAAATTCTTCGTATGAAACAGTGATGGTTATCTTGAGACACCACTCATCTCAACTCTACGAAGGAATGAAGATCTTCCGAAGAAATCGTAGAAAACAACAGAGGTCCTAGAGACGGCCCGAAAGGGACCAAACGCGATCGGACAGTCTGTTTACGATTATCTGAGATAGATACGACGATTTACGTTTATCTTTACATAACAAGATAAATTCTAAATTTCCAGAAGGATAAATGTCAAGTTTCCCGAAGATAATATCAAGTTTCCCGATAAACATGAAGGCCGACGAAAATGGAAAAAGCCCGCTTCGCGGCCCAAAGGAGAATAGACCGTCATAAGAAGGAGTATATAAGGGAGCTTTGGGAGAGAAGGAAAGGCAGTGCGAAAATCATTGAGAGACTTAGAGAGCAGACCCGAGATTTTAGACTGAGGGAACTTAGAACTTAGGTGGTTAGACTAGCAAGGCATGGCCTAGGACGTCTGGCCGCCTCTCGTTCTACCTTCATCTTGTCCGCAGACCTCTGTTTCTTCGGAAGAAACTAACAATCCTTTTACTCAGAGTTCCGCACATGTCCGCACATGGAAACCCTAGGCGTTATTCTCGACATGCCCGTTTCTATGACAAACGCTCGTACTAGACGAACTCCGCCAGGCAGTTCGATCTCTTGTTCAAATCTTTTTAACTGAACTACGTCTGACTTGATCCTCGAAAGGGGTACGTAGGCAGCCTTTCTCAAGGTCCAGTCCCAACTCTTAACAAACCCTTTTTGTACGATTTTCGTCTTTTGTTATCTTTCCATATTTTCCGCACTTGTTCGATCACTTGTCGTTGGCTGTCGCAGAGAATCCGGACCTTCAAGGAAAGTCGGGTTAACTTGGCTTTCCTCCGTTTTTTACTTATCAAAATCGACAGTGCGAATTTCGGTTCCCACACGAGTCAACCTGGAGAATTTTTGCTTTCCCAACACATTTTCGAGCTACACCTGTTGACAAGCTTACATTCCATTTAGAAGGTGATCAACCTGTAATTTTCAACTAAGGAGATACAGTGGCAAGTGTAATGGCTTGTGCAACTGTGACGAAGACTATGTTCTTAGCATGGTTCGACTGTTGTGAAAACTACCCTGAAGCTAGACTACTGACTTATGCGGAGATGCCGACCATGTTCATTTTCGATAACAAGGGAAAACTTTGGAATAAACGTAAGAAAGGATTTGCCATTGGAAGGCTGCAACATGTTTCTCCCAGTTCTGGTCCGCTTTATTATTTAAGAGTTCTAATAAATAAAATTAAGGGTCCAAGGTCTTATGATGAGATCAAGACAGTTGAAGGAGTAATTCAGTCAAGTTACGAGGATGCATGCTATAAGCTCGGTTTGTTGGATGATGACAAAGAATATATTGAAGGGCTTAAAGAGTTAAGTTTCTGGGCATCAGCACGCTACGTCCGCAATTTGTTTGCACAGATGTTGTTATCTGAAAGTTTGTCGTCTCCAAAATTAGTATGGGAAGCAACGAAAGACATTCTGTCCGAAGACATTTTGTATTTTGAGAGAAAAAAGCGTCGAAATCCAAGTAAGTATCATCATCTTTTCAGAATAGTTATACAAGGTTATATTGTATGGTCATTTCCTTGAATCAATGAGTTTTATCACATATTTTAAAGCTGATCAATTGTTTGCTGTAATATAATTAAATAATTAAGTAATTAACAAATTATATTTGCATGACTAAGGGATCTCGATTTTTCCCACCATCGATTTTCCCCTGATTTCAATGCTTCTTTGATGTTGGTACCTGTTGCATCTACTTTCTCACTGGCTAGATCAAAAATATGTATAACCGAAGTGAATATGATGAAAAACAAAATGTTGTTCAAAGTATTATGTATTTACAGTTTAAATGAATAGCAAACTAAACGTATTTTGTTATTTATATGTATGCAGATTTGATATTGAGTGAAGATCAGATTATCAATTCTACATTACTAATGTTTGATAAGGTGTTGCGTAGTAAGAATTCTTGTTTGGCGAAATGGAAGACGATGCCACAGCCATCCGAAAACGATTATTCAATTTCTGACAATCAACTTCTACAGGCTGAGCTCAATTATCCAGTTGAGGAATTACGCGTACAACATGAGGAGTGGTTTGGACAGCTGACTGATGAGCAAAGGGGTGTTTACCAAGAGATTATGGGCTATGTCGATTCTTCATCCGGTGGAGTTTTTTTCGTCTATGGCATTGGGGGTACAGGAAAAAAAATTTAATGGAATATACTTTCGGCTGCTGTACGAGCAAGAGGTGATATCGTCCTTAATGTTGCTTCCAGCGGCATCGCCGCACTTTTGCTACCTGGTGGGAGAACTGCGAAATCGAGGTTCAGCATTCCTATCAATCCTGACCAATTCTCAACTTGCAGGATACAACCTAAATAGTGACCAGGGTGAGTTAATCGCTAAGGCTTCACTTATTATCTGGGACGAAGCACCAATGATGAGCAAACATTGCTTTGAATCTCTTGATCGTAGTCTCTGCGACATAATGAAGACAACAGACGATAGACCATTTGGTGGGAAAGTTTTCGTTTTCGGTGGTGATTTCAGACAGATCTTACCCGTAATTCCTAATGGAAATCGAGCTGATATAGTAATGGCTTCTCTTCAGAAATCATACTTGTGGCAGCATTGCAAAGTTTTAGAACTGACAAAGAACATGAGGCTTTTCTCAGAATCTGATGGTAATGAAGTTGAGCAGCTTAAGGATTTTTCAAAATGGATTTTGGATTTAGGGGATGGAAAGATCAACGAACCAAATAGCGGAGAAACAATGATTGACATTCCGAAAGATCTCCTGATTACTAAGTTCACAGATCCGGTCGAGGCTATTGTTGCTGAAGTTTATGGAACCATATTTAAAGATTCAAGAGACCCTTCTTTCTTCAGTGAGAGAGCAATTTTGTGTCCAACTAATGATGATGTGGACGTCATAAACAACTACATGCTTGATCAACTGGAAGGTAAGTATATTCTTTTTACTAAGACTGCAAAACATAAGTTTAATATTTTTTTAAACAGATTATACCATTCTTTTTAATATTTTTTTAACTACTTTCATTCATTTTATGCAGGTGAAGAACGAGTATATTTAAGCTCAGATAGTATTGATCCAGCCGATTCACATTCAAAAGATGATTCTGTCTTTACTCCGGAGTTTTTGAATAGTATAAAAACTTCAGGGTTACCTAATCATTCTATCCGGTTGAGGACTGGTACATCTGTAATGTTACTTAGGAATATTGATCCTGACGAAGTTTTGTGCAATGGGACACGTTTGCAGATAACTCAGATGGCTAACCACATTATCGAAGCTAAGGTTATCACTGGGAAAAAAATTGGTGACAAGGTCTGGTTACATCGAGTTCTTCTAGAACCGTCCGATTCTAAGCTTCCGTTCAAGATGAGGCGCAGACAATATCCATTGAAGGTGGCATTTGCAATGACTATAAACAAAAGCCAAGGTCAAACACTAGGCAAGGTTGGATTATATTAACCTAGACCGGTCTTCTCACATGGACAATTGTATGTTGCTGTGTCTTGCGTCAAGTCGAGAAAAGGTCTGAAGATTCTTATAGTCGATAAAGATGGGAATTCGCAGGAGTCGACCATGAATGTCGTTTACAAAGAGGTCTTCCAAAATCTCATTCAGTAACCTGGATGTTGATGTTGAAATTGGCTGATTTACTTGCTTTGTAGTCTATATTTTTATGAAGGTCTATAATTTATGCATCTCTTTTGTTCGGATATATACCTATGTTAATGAGTCATTGTTAAAGATTTTATTTAAACCGCACAAGTGCTTTTGCTAATAAGGATATACCTATTTTACTCAGTCATTTTGTTGTAGAAATCTGATCCCATTTCGGAAGGTAAAAGTTTAAATCATTTGGATCTCATTTTACCTCTGTTTCTCTTACAGTTTAACTATCTTTGACAATTTAGAATCAGCAGAGATTTTTTGTGTGGGAGGTTTAGAAGCAATTAACTTTTTTCGATTCGACAAACAATACCAATGGTTTTCAGCTGCTTTAGTAATACTGTTTTTAAATTTTTAACAGCACCACAAGAACAAGTCAACCTGTTGTGGATATAGCGTTTATAGATATTTACTGGACGGAAAGTTAACAATTTGGAGTATTTTATTAATTAGATCGAACACATTAATAAAATGTGTAATAAAATTCTTTCTCACTATTTTTTCGGACGATTAATACATTCTCGTGAATTTGGAAAAACAAAATCACTAATGAACATAAATTTTGATTGTGTTTCCTAATTCATTTATTTTTAATTTGAACGTTTCCTTAACTAATGATACACATAATACCATTGATTCGATTTAGCTGGCAAACCGGACATGAATTCAATATAAAATCTTGATTGCCAAAAACATCGATTATCATAATTTATTTTCTCGGATTTGGTATACTGATATAAATGATGATTGTCATCATTGGGACAGAAATGATAACAAGTATAAATTTGCAATCACATCAAACTATTGAAATATTAGCCGTATCAACATGTCATTATGTCCGTAATGACTACCTCATCGACGATACTCGAATAAGGAAGTCAGTTTTAATATTTACCCAAAATATCTCAAACTTTATTACATGATGATACGAAAAATCCGATGATAATTAATGTTTAACGTAGATATAAGAGAAAAGGGGTGGCAGAACAAGTCGGACAATCTAACATATTTCTTATCTTTTTCTTACTGTTTGTCTTTGAATGGGTAGTCATGCATCTCTTCGACAACTGGGTCTTTTTAAACCGTTGCGTCCGGTACGAGTGAAGGTTCTTTGCAAGGTTGAAATCGACCAAGTTGAAACGAACTCCCAAAAGACCTCACTTATAGTTGGAGATGACGAAGTGAGTTTTATTTTTTGTATAACTTGTCATGTATGTAAATATATAATACTTGTGTTACTTATCAACAGCCATTTTCTTCTTATTTCGTCAAACAGGGACATACCATGCAAGCAACATTTATCCGAGATTTAGCTGGTCCAAACTTCATCGACATAGAAGAAGGCCACTGTTATGAACTTGCAGAATTCAGTTTATATCCCATCACTGAACCTGTTCGATTAACAAAGTCAACTTTCCATATTATCCTCACCACCTCCTCGGTCGTTTCGGAAATTAATCCTATCAGCAAGACCAATTTGTTTTGGTTCCCAAGCTTTGATGACGTCTATCAAGGTTTATGTCATCCCAAGTTTTCTATTGGTATGTTTTTACACATCTTATATTACGTTTAAGACTGCGGATATTATCATATTATATAATACAATCAGTTTCATATTTCAGAGTAATATATTTTATCACATCTGATAAATTTGTACAGATATTTATGGTGCTTTGGTAGGAGTTGGATTGCTTGAGGAATATGTTACAGAGCCTATGGAGGGAAATGACGGTTTTATAGATCATAGAATTCGTTTCTTTGTACTAGGTTTGAAGTAAGTTTTATATTACTATTAACATTGTTATGCATCTTATGTCCTCAACTCACCTACTGTTCTCTATTTTCTCAGTAACGTCGTTATTAAGTGTGTTGCACACAGAATAGTTGCCCGCAATTTCCAAGCTTTGTGGAATGCCAGAGATTCGGATGCTCCTCTTTGTGTTTTACAGTTTTGGAAAATCAATTGGAATGAAGGTAATGTAGTGAAATAACATCCCTCCAAGTTAAGGTTGATATTGTTTGAAAATAATTCCATCATTCTATTTATTTATCATTGCAAGGCCGATTCAAGAAATTGACAAACATTGGTGGATTTTCTAAAGTTATATTTGAGCCAAATAATGTTCCTGAAATTGCAACTCTCAGAGGAAGGTATGTTTTTTTAATACTAATTGCAAATTTTCTTAGCTGTGTGTTTTTTTACAGATTTATATATTGTTATACGCGTATTAATTTATATACTTTTAATTCATTTTTTTAGGATTGCAAATGGAGATATAATTATTTGAGCTACTTGTCGTTGTTATAATGCTACTTTTCACTAGAGCTACTTATTTTTTTTCGGTACTCGGTAGCTTTTCAATATTCCATTTCATATTTATTATATTGTTGGATTGTTTTTCTATCATACTCAAAGTTTTAATAATTAATACTCAAGAAGAATAATGCTGCATTGATATAATCTCAGCTATTCAATAGATTTTACATCTTAACATACTTTGCAAATAATATATGAAGTCCGGTTCAACAAATAAAAAAGGATTAATTTAAAATTAACACAAATGCTATATATGTGGTTACCAAGTATCAAACTAAACTCTTACCCACCTATTTTACAACCGTAAATACACGTTGATAATATTATGAACATTTTCAAGTCAACTCACCCCGCGCAGGGCGCGGGTTATCACCTAGTATTTTAATATATTCCAAGAATGCGGATTATTGTTAACCAAGATTGAAAATTTGTCTCCAAAAATATATTCAATCTCATAATGCTATATCTAAAGAATACAATCACTTATAAGAAGATTCTTCCATATCAAATATAAGTGATAAAACAAAATTCTTTTTATCGACTTAGAACATATGAAGAATGTTTATTAAACATTATTTTTAAACCCATTTAAAAATCATGAGGATATTCATTAAATACACATTTAATTCACAAATCCCAAATTAAAATTCATTAGCACAAGAAATAGGCATATCTAATAGGTACTACCTCCGTTCCTGAAAATATGATTTTCTAAAGTTTTCACGTTTATTAAGAACATAATAAATATTTACTTTTAATTAATTATTTATTTTTCCATACACTTTCCAATAACTATACACCAATAAAAATTAATCAATTCTAATATTCACAATTAATGTTTCTTAAAAGTATACAAAATTACCTTAAACATATAGAAAATTCATCTTTGTGAAACAAAAATTAAATCTAAAAAATCTTACTTTAAGAAACGGATGTAGTATGATTCTTTATTAATTATTACTTAGTCATTAATTATTTTTTAACAACAGTCATTAATTCCTTATTGTGCTAAATTTCTTGCGTTGGTTCGTTTTACCAATTATTACAAACTTAAGTATAGCATTTTAGTTTTAATTTCTTTCTCTAAATTGTTTCGCTATTAGCTTTAGTCTAGGTACTAACATTTATTATAGTCATTAATGAACATAAATATTATACATTATATCCGAATATACAAATGATACTGTAATAAATGTAGTTTGTCTTATATTCCTATTTAGTTAATTCATTAAATATTATGATTCTTTTTTGTGATATATTGCTAGCTACAATTCATATGAAATTATTTGTAAACATTATTATAGCAATTTAACTTTTATTTTTTAAATTAATATATAGGAGGTTTCCATTCTGTGATATATTGCTTGTGATGGTTCATGTATGCAATTATTGTCAACCATATTATAACAATTAAGCTTTAATGCATTTCCTTTAAATTCCTTTGTCATGTTAATGTACATATATTCCAAAGTCTTATTATGAAAAAAAAAACAAAGATTACAATAATAACTCTCAAACGTGGAAGGTATAATATATATAAAGGAGACTTCCAAGGCTTACGATACAAATATATTTATTTTTTGCTAACCATTTAAAATTCAATGGCAATAGTGTGACAACCCGTCCCATGGACCTCTAGATTTCACAACGCTGCAGCGCATCGATCCAAACCCTTACCGTGGGAGGAAACGCCTCTACATCCACCGATAGGTTATTGATGCGGTTAGCGTTACTCGAATCCAAAATCTCACCTTTTAACAACTCTCCACAAGACAAACTGTCACCAATTGATCTAAAACCCGAGTTTCTTATGTCAAAGAATTAAAACCATGTAAAGACATGTGGCATACTGAAGTTAGAATTATTCTCTCGTGGAGAAATTATAACAAAGAAATCCGGAAACACCTCGAAATGTTTTTTGAGGATAAAGAAGTAATAATATTACTAAAACAAACTTAGAATCATCTTTTACATTTGCAATAGTTTTTCGTATCTACTTGTTATGTTTTCATGCTATTTAATCATTTATTCGTCTAACTCATTTAAATTCTAAATGTCGATCAGGGGCCAATTCAGTTAGTAAACAGCTCATCAAAAATTACAAGACGATTTAACTGAGAGTAATGCAAAGTGTACCCTGTTGTTGGTGATTATCGGATAAGCACACATCATTTCATTTTTTTTTTTTGCTAAATGGCTTATCATTGCACTTTTTGCAGGTTTCTATTGGATTTTGTTTTACCAGGAACTGTACTTTCTAATTTATACAGCTTATGGATTATCTTTCACCCTTTTATAATATTTTTAAAATATATCACTGTTTTATCAAAAATATTAAAAACATATGTAAAATATTTCACCCAGAATACATAGTTACAACAAATATACCACACAATTTCACTTAGTGATAATATAAAATATACAACTTCTAAAACATACACAATTACTTTTTTATATTTTAGATATTTTATGTCTGCACAGGGTGTGGGCCGGTCACCTAGTATCAGTAGTTAAACGTAATGTTTTCAGGAAGTAACTATCAAATAATGACACCAATCTACATGAAGTTAATTTGTTACATTAATGTAACTAATATTCAAAAAGGGGGTTTAATGAACTTGGGAGTCTTTTTCATAAACTTATACTGGTTTTCATAAAAATAAATAAATATGAGATAACAATATTTACAAACAAAAAAAACATAAAAGAAGATGATCAAACATGTGTTTGGATGTTGCTAACAATGACAGTAAACACAAATGGCGAGAAAGAAACTGCCACAAGGAAAACGGCCGTAGAAGAAAAATACATGAACGGTCATTTCTGGGCATATTAAATAAAATGCCACAAAATTAAAAAAAAAAAACAAAGGCAAAACAGCAGCTGCGAAAAGAGAAAGATTCCTTAGGATCTTCTCTTCTCTATACAATGATGACTGTACATATGCGAAAGAAAAAAGTTAAATGGATCAAGAAATACGCAAAGGTTCCAGAGGAATGTTTTGTAGAAAAAAAGAAGATGACTTAGATTTGAGTCATTCTTGTGATGCATCAACGGTAGAGAGTTTTGCGTAATCAATGGCAGAGTCACCTGAGGTTCAAAATGAAGTTTAAGTATGGAAACTTAGTCAAAAGCATAATTTTTTTGAAACATGCAAGTGCTAAAATAACAACAAGGCTTACTTCGGGTGGAGTCAGTTGATGAGCGTGGTGGCGAAAGGCTTCCTTTGATATCTGCCATTCATATTTTTCAATAAACTACATGAGAGGGCGTAGCTCGACAAGCAGAAGAGAAATTGTGTTAATCTGGAAACAGAGAAGAAGAGGTTGGCACCTAAAGAATGGCGAGAGCCACGGACTGCGTCAAAGTTTCTGTATGTATATCCCACAAAATTGATATTTTGAGGGGTTAAGCTCACCTACACGAGCCAAATACAAAAGGTTCGATAAGTAGAGAGCAAGAGCCTCGGTATAAAGCAAAATAGATTTTATTGTACCTTCCATGATGGTCCAGATCCTGTTCTTGTTGGTCTTGGACAGTCCACCTAAGGAAGAATCAGAAGATGATAGTGATGAGGAGACCATTGAAAGAGAGAATAAGAACTTTATAATCCTTGAAATGGTGGGTTTTCCTACCTCATCAAATTTCATAAAATTCTGGGTATCAAGTTCTCCATTGACTACTGGCTTGAAAGCTGCATCCGTCTCGTATAGCTTTTCCCATTCCACATCTTTGAACCAAGGATGAGCCTAGATGATGTGTCTTGTTTTGTCAAAAAACAAATGGAGACAAGAGAACAATAAACAATGTTTGTTTATATTATATTTACAGACTTTGATTTGCTCGGCTCCGGCTCCATGAGAACCAAGTCTATGGTCAGAATCACAAAGCAAGCTGCAAATGAGATCTCGCGCTTCAGGTGTCAACCTTGCATCATCTGGGAATACAAGTTGACTTCTCCAGCTCACAATCTAAAACCACATTATGCAAAACATTGGGATAATGCACAGAAATGTCAATTAATGTTGGAGATAAAATTGTGTGAAGATCCTGACACTAATAGAGCGAAGAAATTTGGAAATGTTCAACACGTCCTCCGTTTATAACTATTTCAGCATCAATAGTATCCTTCTTAAAGAACAAAGTGAAAATTACTGTAATATAGTAGCGAAGAGACCTTTCTACAAGTTGTTACGGGGTCATCGGAGTAGAATGGGGGATAACCAACGAGCATCTCATACATAATGGCTCCCAAAGACCACCTGCAGTTAAATGAGTGTGTATGAGTCGATGAAAGGAGTTAGAAACATGTCGATCAACCAGTAGATTCTCATTAAGTTATGAAGCAGAAAGAAGAAATAATAAGAGGCAAAGTTCTACGAAGAATAATCTAACGATATTTTCAAGTGACCCACCAGTCACACTCTACACCATATCCCTTCTTCAGCAACACTTCCGGCGCAATATAATCTGGGGTACCAACAGTTGAATATGCCTGTTTCAAAAAGAAATTTTAAATTACACCCAAAATGTGATATGTATAAAACACTACTATCATAAACATAGTTTTATTTTGTTCTATACCAGTTTTCTTCTGTTTATCTGCCAATGCTGAAGCTGTTCCAATGGGCTCTTCCAACGCCTTCCACGGCGTCCAATTGAGCAGTTCTCATCATCATCATCATCAATTGATTCATTTGTATTCTCATCATTCAAAGGCTCATTTACATTCATAGCCGAAATGTTTCTACAATCGAGAGGCTTACATAGACCAAAATCTGACAGTTTCATGTGACCATTCTTGTCCAACAGAAGATTGTCTGGTTTTATATCCCTACAAAAGATCTACCTTCAATATGCAAATCTAGTTTAACGCTGGACTCATCTCAAATGAGACCAGGAACCAACCTGTGAACATAGTTATGCTTATGTATGGACTCAATAGCCAAAATACTTTGTGCAATGTAGAACCGAGCGACAGTCTCAGTCAAAGTTTCTTCCCTCATAAGCAAAGTCATCACATCCCCACCAGACAAATACTCCATGATAAGGTACAAATACTCTGGATCTTGAAACGAATAATAAAGCTTCACAATACAGTCACTAGCAACTTCAGCTAGCAAGTTCCTCTCAGATCTAACATGTTCAACCTATTTACAACGATCAACCAAAAGGGGTATCTTAGACTGAAATCCCAAATTTGTATGAACAAAGAAAGTAAAATGAGGAAATTTTCAGACTCACTTGCCCCCTGCTAAGCATTTCAGACTTCTTCAGCTTCTTCATGGCATAAATGTTGCCAGTCTTTTTCTCACGGCATAGCCTTACCTAAGAAAGATGCCACATTTACAAAACTAACTAAAGTGCGTTCTAATTACTACAACAAGTATTCAAAGAGACTAACCTCGCCGAAAGCCCCTCTGCCAATAATATTGAGAAGATCAAAATCATCAACGCAGAGCCTATTCCTCATCAACCTAGTATACTCGGTCTCCTTCCTCTGCAAATCCTCAAGAAGCTCGAGTTGTTCTTTCTCTGATACATCTAAAGATGCTATCTTTTGTTCTAGCACCAAACGCCTGCACATCACAACGAACAAACAATTTCATTGAGAAAAAAACGTTTGTAAAACCACATTGGTGTGCAGAAACAAGGTTCCACCTTTCTTTACGTTGTTGGATGTGTCTCATGCGTTTGTTGTAATGGTCCTCTATATACTTCTTCGCTGCAGCAACTTTCTCCAATGTCGAGCTCGAAACCAACCCTTCTTCCTCAAAATTCTCCCCAGCTTCCGATGTCATCTTGGGCACCACTTCCTCGTGATCCGTTTCACTGAAACTCTCCATCTTTATTTTTTTCTCTCCCAAGAACACACACACAAAAAAAACAATTATTTTCTCTTTCTTTCTCTAAATGCAGAGAAGCTTTTGCTTTTGTCCTTCCGTCGATCGTGATTGCGAGAGTGAAAAAAAATCTCTCTTCTCCATTGATCAAATCACAAAATGTACAAGTTTTGATTTCAGAATATGGAACACGTGAATTGCCTCTGATTTCTTTTTTGGGTTTCTATTTTTGCTGTGTTCGAGGAAAAAATAGTAAGCTACAATTTTAAAACATTCGACAAATCATGACCTGACACGTGGATAACAAATAGTGGTAATGAATTTTATTTTTGGACAAACCTGGAAACTTTTTTTTAATCTTACCTTAGATTTGTTGACAAAAAAAAGTCTTACCTTGGATTTATGTTCCTAGTTTTAGTTTTCCTTTAGAGCATCAACGTAGTAGCGGTATTTAGGAGATGTGTCAATTGC
The DNA here is from genome assembly GCA_026261945.1 of Hirschfeldia incana. Classification (NCBI taxonomy): domain Eukaryota; kingdom Viridiplantae; phylum Streptophyta; class Magnoliopsida; order Brassicales; family Brassicaceae; genus Hirschfeldia; species Hirschfeldia incana. The sequence goes on along the minus strand of JABCMI010000014.1, from coordinate 1,817,185 downwards.
ATGCTTTAATACATGTCTATAAAGTACATGCAAAGTTGTTAGTTAAAATGATGGAATATATCCCATACCCAAAAATAAGAATTTAGTTAATTTTATTTATGTTAATCCATTGTATTTAGAGCTTTCTAAAGATAACTACAAAATTTTATATGAAGTTTTTTTTTTACTCCAAAAAAATATTAAAAACTTCATATTTAAAGCTGTCTGTACTGTTCAAAAATTTATATTATATAATTTTTAATCTTTTCAATGATTTATTATCAAATAATCTTATTAAATTTAAATTTATTATTTTTGTCCTTCAATATTTTACTTTATTCAAAATATAAAATGAATTACTAATCGTAAATAGAGATATTATACAAACAAATATTATAGCAAAATTTTGATACAAAATAAAAAAATACAAAATAAAAGACATGAAAACATTATAATAATGGAAATGGAGTACCTGATCATCTATGGGGACACTATGAAAGTAATTGTAATGAATTATGTATTTTATTTAAATTTATGATTTATTTTGCATTTTTATTTGTTTATGTAATTTTCTATTCAAATGTAATATTTTGTTAATTATTTTTTTGTAATATTTTATTGTATCTTTTATCGTTTATAATTTTTATAATTATATTGACTTTTATAACAATAAGAAATTATACTATAAAATATAAAACTTCTAAAGTTGAATTTGATGTTCTCATTTTGAAGAAAACACCCAAAAACTTCAAATTTTAAATTTTTACCAATTTAAAAATGAATTGGCTTTTGAAGATGTTCTAACATTACTTTTACTATCTACGTATATAAACTATTGGTTAAATGTTGGAGTTGACTATGTTATGCTCCTAGATTGGGTCTCGAAATGTTTTAAGCCATATCTTTAGTATTAGAAAATTATGATTTGAAACCTATGGAAAAAAAAAAGTTAGAAGGCTCAACTCTACGTAGAAAAAAAAACCTCCACCGTATAGTCGAGAATATGAATTAGACTAGTTGATTTTTGGTTGATCAACTTTTTATACTAAGTCAAGAAAAAAAAGTATGGATATAATTTAGTGATTTAGACAAATTTGAAAAACCAGTCTCGGTCAAGTTTTTTTTTTTGTTTTTTTTTTGCTAAAAACAATGGTTAAACTCGGATCAATGATGACACAGATCAATGATGACACAGATTTAACCCTCAGGTGGAAGTACAGCCCACGGATAAACCAGAGTATTCAAATGAGTCGAAAACAATAGATACATATCCGTGTGGCCAGACCCAAGATCATATTGAGACTGAAACTCTTTCAAGTACCACTAGACTAACCCTACCGGTTAGTTTTGGTCAAGTTTAGAGTCAATCCTTGATATAATTAGACTAATATTCATGCTATATTCTCCAAATTTCAAATAATTAATATGCATAATTTAAATTTTTGAAATTGATAAAACTGTATTTATGGATAATACACTCTCCAACCTATAGTTAGTTTAAATCTTATAAATCTCAGGTTGAAGCTCTACAATATGAAAACATCATACATGCCTCATTTTATACAGTAGTAACCAGGTACGTAAATAGGTAATATACAACAAACCTATAATGTACTCCCCATTTCTGTATGTTTACAAAACATAAATCAAATCACATAAGTGCATAGCTCTTTCTTTCTTTATGTTCCACCACAACCATATAAAACCTACGACCCATATATGTACACGCATATAGTATAAATACATTACAACTCCAATTTTTTTTTATGAAAATTTCCACAGTGAGAAATCAACCTGTTATATTAACAACGGCATTAGAAAACCGGACTCTTGATTTCCAATCGCGAATAGCAGATCGGAGTGTATTGTTTGGTGTGAGCTTGAAGTGGTCAAGCTTTTGTCGTGTCACTGGTGAAATGTTATGTTTCTCAAGCCACGCTAAGATCGCTTTCTTCTCATACGTGAATCCATCAGCTGCAATCTCTGGCTCCTCCATTATCTCCTGTTTACAAAACAAATTAAAAATCAAAACCGGTTTGGACTTTTGGTTATTAAAATCATATACCGAGCCAGGTAACTTTCTACTCACTCGTAAGATGGGACAAAAGTAATGACTTGGTGCACGTAAATTGCTTCGTTCTTTATTTATCTTTGAATTTGCAGTCTCTACTAGCCGTTTCAAAACTGGTATAACCTCTTCTTTAAGATCCGGTCTATCTCGGCACCGAAACTCCGCACATTTTAAACCGATCCGTGCCAACTCCTCGGTTTCCGCCAAAGGCCAATCTGTAACCGATTTGTCTAGCATTTCGGTTAATGTTCCTTTATTAACCGCATTTTCGACGGCATGTACAAGCCCGTTGGGTTGACGAGCCGTCAACAATTGAAGAATGATTATCCCAAACGCGTAAAGATCCGACTTCAGTCTAATCGTTCCGGTTCGATGGTACTCCGGGTCAATGTAATGCAATGTACCAGCAAGAACCGAGTGCCGGTACATCGTAACGTTATCCGGTGCAACATCCGTAACCAACTTGGCTAAACCGACGTCTGCGATTTTGCTCACATAGTTCCGGTTCAACAAGATGTTTCCTGGTTTTAGATCACGGTGTACAATTGGTTCCGGTTTAGAACTGTGTAAGAAGGCTAAACCGCAAGCTACCTCGAAAATAACCCTAAACCGGATGAACCAAGGCAAAGGAGGTTTATTTTTCTGGTGAAATATGTATTCCTCGAGGCTTCCGTTTTCTAAATACTCGTAAACCAGACAACCATTCTCCGGACAAGCTCCTAGGAGAAGAACCACGTGTGGGTGTCGGAGTTGGCTTAGAACCTCAACCTATAATGTAAACAATACCAAACCGAAAATAAATCAAACCGGATCAAACCCTAGAAACCAAACCCTAAATGCTAAGTGGTGAGCCTTACCTCTTTCAAGAACTCTTGTTTCTTCTCCGGTGTATCTAGCCGGACAACCTTAACAGCCGCAGGAGTACTATCAAGGCTACAACGGTAAACTTTACCGTACCCTCCTTCTCCGATCACTCTCTCCGGTGAAAATCCTTCGGTGGCCATAAAAATCTCTTCGATTGTGTATTTTCTGTACCGTTGATCCGTTCCTAAAAGCTGATCGATCACTTTCTTCTTCTCCAGGTAATTTTTTAAAGCGTTAACCTCTGCGATTTGTCGTTGACAGTACTCTCTCGCGAGTAATGCTTTCGCTGCTTCTACCTCTTTAATCGCCTTCATGTACCGCTCTTTCTCCAGGGCCGCGGTTTTCCTGTGCAGCTCTTCTTTCTCCACAGCGTTGTTCACTCTTCTTGCGTCTTTGAAACATTCAGACGATAGTACTTGAACCTGGCAGAAACCCCAAAAAAAAAAATTAATTGACGAACAAGCAACCAAAAAGCACTATTTCAAAATGACGAAACAGAGGACGCTTGGTGTAAATATACCTTGTTTTGTGTGGAGAAAAGCTCTTCACAAGCATGTTTATATTTAGCCACTGTGTTTTGTAACTCTCTTTTCAAACGCTCCACCTCTGCTTCAATCTCAACCTGTCAAAAGAAACACCAAATCTTCAAACTCTTTATTCCTTCTTGCTATTCTCATCTTTGAACCAAAATATGATAATAGGTACCTTCTTGGATTTTCTACATGTTGCCGATGGCGAATTAGGGTCTCTTTGTTCCCTGGCAATGTTCTCGAGATTTGACTGTTGTTCGGTTGTTTCATCAAAATCAGAGTAATTTAGCTGTGGAATATCTGATCCTCCACGGCGCCTTATAACGTCTTGAACTGTTGCACTAGAAGCCTTGCTACTTTTAGGCGTTTCGGGTTCCCTTATGGCGAGGCTTAATGCCTCGAATCTCAACTCTTTAGCCGATGCTGACCTCCTTGTGCCTACCTCTGCGATACCATAAGAAAAAAAGAAAAATTATTGCCTGCATAGAGATATCACAGATTATACATAATACATCTATGCATTAGCATTTCATTTCATTTTGTATATTTCATATGAATCTCTTATTGATTGGTGCATCTGTTTGTTGTATATATACAAGTTAGAAAACATAAATTTTATTCTGTAGTTTATTTGAAAATTTTGAATATGCATTTAGCCACATCGTTTTATATTGTATATGAATCTAGTATTGATATTTAATAAAAATTTACCTATTGATTCCCCAAGATCAGATGAAGTTTGAGTCTGTACAGTGTGGAAGCTAGCAGCCCCCTCTTTCAGGAAACCGCGGGCGGTCGCAGCTGCTTTTGGACTTGTGCACGGCACTGAATAATTAGACGATTAAAAACGGATAAAGAGAAGTGATCTAGCAACAAAAATACAGCATATTGAATAAAATTAGATATATAATTTTTGTTTTTACCTCCGTTTAGTAATGGATCCATAGATTTTGTAGTGATTCTGTCTCTGCACACAATGTATACTTCACATGTTTCTGGAGCGTATTTTAAGACAGTCATTGGTACTCCTGGACCTTTGGCTTTTCTAAACCATAATAAGCAAGCCGGTTAGTGTAAATAACCGTGTGATAAGGAAAACTAAACCAAACAGAGCTATTTTACATACCGTGTGAATATGTTTGGATTAAATGATCCCATAACCAAACTGTTAACTCCTGATTTGTATATGAATCGTAGAAGCGCTTTTGCAGGATCATCATACTCTAGCAAGAGAGTTTCTACCTGACACTGAAGGTCACATATTTCAGGGAAATTTTACAGTATGACCCTAAAACATCTATAGGTTTATAGATTTAGAAATGAACCAACCTTGGTACGATTACTCTTGCACATTTTCAAAAAGGGAACAAAGACTGTTTCAAATTCTTGTTTCACGTCTCTCACATACATTTCCACCAACCTCTCCTCCACTTCCTCCAGAGGTAATCTCTCTCCGTCTGCAGCAACGCCATTATCAAAAATATAAATCTCCAGAAAACGTATCCCAAAAGTTACTAGTCTATCCATGATAAAAAAATTACGCTAATCAAATATAAAAGTTTGATTCAGCAGAGTACACTGATATGAATATGATTCAATTCCCACGTAATTAATCATGAATGTTACAAAACAACTCTCAAGTTAAAGGGTTAAAAAATTTTTTTGCTTATTTTCTTTTGCCTTTTGGGAAAAGAAACAAAGCAAGAAACATGTAAAATATGTTGAATGAGTGACTTACTAGGGGTAGGGATAGTACTAATGGGTGGGATGACATGGATCATCACAAATCGATCAGCCTTAGGTAAGAGATTGTCGACGGCCCACCGTACTGCGCGGCGGCTTCCTGCGCCGCCCAACTTATCTCCGATTATACCCTTCACGGCCACCGCCACAAACAACTCACCCTCCTCTGCTTTTTGACCACCACCACCGCTGCTCATTTCTCGACCCTTTTGCGTCAACATTACCACCATCTATATCAATTGACTTACGTATGGTTCAAGTAAAAGTACAGGCTTTTGTTTCTCAAAAAAGGGTTCGGAATATGCTGTTGAAGAGATGGGCATCTCTGATCACGACTATATTGTATACAGTATATATATTTATATGGATGGAGAGCTTACGACCAAGAGGTAATAATTAAAATAACATATGTATGATGATTGGCTTAGCTATCTATCTGGAATAGTTGTAGTACCTCATTGGTTGGGACATAGCCGTATGTTTTATTTTATGTAGCCTTTGAAAACTTCTAAATTGTTTGAGAAAACAGAAAATATGACTGAAAAAGAATCTCAGATCGAATCTTTCTTATCTTTTCTTTGGAGAAAAAATATATCTTATCTCTTTAGATGAAAGACGTTGACAAAATAAATCTCTTTAGATGGAAGACTCTTTTCTAAAACAAAAAGATGAAGGACTTTTATTCCCGGATGAAACAACTTTTTATCTATTTGCATAAACTATTTAACATTTTTCTTTGTATTATTTTTTTTTATCCAGTTGCAGCTTCAACTAGGACTATCAAATTCTTTTTTTTTTGCTAAACTGTAAATATCATGTAACGGGAAAATGTTTTTATAAAATAATATTTTGAATTTGATCCATCTTGGCAAAAAAAACAAGATGGGCTTATTTGTGATAAAGCTAAGAAAAAAAATAAAATTAGTTTTAGAGAGATGTTAGAGAGAGATAGGAAAAAAACAGAAGAGATAATGTGTGATTTTAGCTATTTTGTGAATTTAGTTTTTTTTTTTGTTACTGGGTTCAATTTCTGATAAAATATCACCAATTCTAACCTACAAACACAAGCTCATCTCAACCACAAAAAGAGCAGTGTTTAGTGTGTCCTCTGGCTAAGATGATGGGTTTCATCTCCTTGTCGATGCCATAGGACACTGGCTGAGTGTGGTATTTGGTTGTGAATCAAGTTATTCCTTTGCTTCCCAAGGTGAAAGACTACCACCGTTTGTTTGGCTAGCTTACGCAGAATTGTGTTATTTTTTAAAATTTCAAATGCCACTGATGTAAAATGTCAAAAAGGTCATCAGTTTTGTTTATTTGTGTTGAACATTATAATATTTTTTTTTTGTGAGGATTGAAGAGTATATTTTTTCTAGGAACAAATGGAAGATAGTTTGTTCTATGCTGGGATTTTCTGGTTATCATCGATTCGGATCCTGCAGTCCTGAATATATAGTTTATCCTAAAATAAATTAGATATATATATATATATATAGACACAATCAGTGGAAGCAATCTATGAGATCAAGTCTTTTGAGATGGCCTTCAAACGGTTTAATTATACTTTTTAAATTCGAAACTAAATGGACGGCTATTTATTTTATTTTTTATATAGCGTGCATTTTATTATCCGAAATCTTCTATCAATTTAAGCTTTGTAGGTTTTAGCCTTTTAGGCAAATATTTTTTCTTATTTTCCATGCCAGTTGTGTTTTCTGAATACAATTATTAGTTTATTTAATTATTAGTTTATTTAATTATTTTCGCTACAAATTTAGAAATTTCAAGGGATATATGATAAACTTTATTTCGTAAAATTTACTCTTTTGAAAGTAATATAACTTAATTAAGCTACTGAATTATTATTGAATTAGTCGCAAGTTATACAAATAATTCTGCATATAGTTACTTTCTCTAACAAGTTAGAGACAAATATAGCAATTGATGTTTTGAGTTTTTTTGTCAACACCGTTCATTATAAGAAGATTCATATATAAATCGTTGGGGTTTTATATTAATTTTAATACATGTCACTTTTTAACGTTGTCAGTTACATACAATTCATACACCTTGTAGACCAACCAAAGGAAAAAACAAAACTACATATATAACTTACATAATTCAATATTCTTTGAGTTTTTTTAAGCCCATGTTCAATCCTACGTTATCCGATTATTACGATATTGTCTATTTTGGATCGAAAGGCAAAATCCGCATAGATTTGGTTTTGGATTCCTTCCTAAAAGGCCTCGTACTAATAAGAGTTGGACACTCTTTATATACTAGACATTATTTGTCTAAATTTTCAATATGAAACTTTATTTGCATTCACAACAAACATCATCTCAAATCAAGTACCACATGAACCCTTAGTTTTTACAACCTCTAGCGAAACGTGGCAGATATCTTGTACCGTCGTAATCACCAACATGACTCAATATCTTGTACCGTCGTAATCACCAACATGACTCTTCACCTAACCCTTTTTACACCATTAGGATTTATCCACTTAACCCTTGCAGTACCATTAGAACATTCACCACCTAATCCTTGCAACATCCGTTAAGAATATCCACCTAATCTTTGTATCGTCGTTAGGGAGAAACTTTCGATCAAGTCTCTGGCACCACTTGATCGTGAAGTTATCTTGAAGATTCTCTTTCTATAACCAAAGCTTTCAGGATCTTTTATTGGCCTCTGCTGTTGGACCCGAATATGACCCTCAGGTGATGTACCGGTAAAGCGCGAGCTAACGAGTGGGCCGCGGTGAGCCCATCACAACAAAGGGAGCTAGAAGCTGAGCCGAAGGCTGAACCTAGAAGTTATCATAACAGAGGTCACGACAGAAAGGGAGCTAACACTTCGAGAGACTCGGTCAAGAGGAACCTGTAGCAAGTCCCATAACTAAAGCCGTATATCTCGGAGGTCAGTTGAGGAGCTATCAACGAAACCTAGACTATATAAAGACGGAGAAGATCGAAGACAAGACATCTCTATTCAGATACCAACTTTTGTATTAGACTCAAAGCATTACGTATTTCCTTTGTAATCAACTCAAGATACTTTTCTTTGTATTCATCATCTTTTCAACTCATCAATAAAATCAAATTCATTCTTCAAGCTTACTTACGAGATTCAGCCCACGATTCTTATTCATCATATCTCTCAACCTAACCTGAATCTAAGAAGTGAAACCTTGTCTCTCACAATTGGCGCCGTCTGTGGGGACAAATAATCGAATCCCTCTCTCTAAAGCTTAAGGGTGAATCCACTCGATGGAACGAACCCATCTAACCCTGATCAATCGAACCAGAGCAATAGCTCACCGAACCGCACTGCTCCGGGGGCAAATAACCCGAGAGCTTCCGGAGGGACCAACTCTGGGTCCTCAGCCCTCAATAACCCATTGCATCAATCCGCTCCGAATCAAACGGAAGCTCAGCTTTATGAGATCCGTCAGATGATACTCCAGTTAGTGGACAAAGCTCAGGAAACCGAGCGAACGATGCAACAGCTAGCCGAACGGCAGCAACGGTTCGAAGAGATAACCAGATCTCAGTCCACATCAACCCAACCATCCGTTCACCAGGGAACATGAGTCACCTTCCAAGAACGGTTAGCTGACACCTCCTTCCCTCGAGAGCGTCTGAACTTCTCCCCCGATAGCCCTGGTGCAGAAGGACAGGAACCTGCTTTCCAAACGCCTCGTGCTAGGACAGCTCCTGCGTTTATCCCACCTATCACCAGCACCATGGGAAGCAATGTAGCAACAACTAGCTCCATGCCTGATCGAATCACCGATGGGAGCACCCGTTTGCCTCCGCCGCCACCTCCTTCCGGGTCTGGAGCAGGAACCAACATACCGTCCGGGGGCAGAACATCAGCTTCGGTGTTTCAAGCTAGGGTTTCAACCCCAAATACGGACGAATATCAAAGGACGGATGCTGATCTTGCAGCTCTCCGCACTAATCTCGCTCGGAGCCTAAGGACCAATGAGCGACCTATTTCGCCAGCTAGCTGGGAAAACAACCGAGCTCGGTCTCGCCAGGAACCTGCTCGCCGAGTGTCTGATAATGACCCAAATGTCCTTCCCTTCGAGGGACCTGACGCAATTCGCAAATACATGGAACGAACCCCCGCAGCTCTCCAGATATTGGGAGCTCAAGTTCACTAGGCAACGAGCTCAGCTCCCGAAATCGAGAGCTTAATTGAGGAGACTCGTGGAACTCCGTTCACCGATAGAATTGCCAACTCTTACATAAGAGATACTGAAAAAATTAAGATTCCCGAATACGATGGGAACGCAGACCCAAAGGCTTATTTAAGAGCCTTCCGATTAGCCATCGTCAAAGCTCACTTCACAAAGGAAGAATGCGATGCAGGATATTGCAGAACATTTGCTGAAAACTTGATCGGAACAGCTCTCGAATGGTTTTCTGGCCTCGAGCCAAACTTTATAGACAGTTTCAATCAGTTAGCTAACGCCTTTATGAAGCAATATTCAACCCACATCATAAAACAAGCGTCTGAGGCTGACCTCTGGAAAATCAGACAAGGACTGGGAGACTCGCTGCGAGTCTACATTGAGAAATTCAGGGCAGTAAGAACTAAACTCTCGAACCCCAACGATCAGGTAGCCATTGAGGTCCTTAGGATAGGTCTCTGGTACAAATCAGGTTTCTTCTCGGAGCTGACGCTGAATCCCCCTCCGACTATCGATGACGCCCTCCATAAGGCCTCTAGATACATCACCTTGGAGGAGGAAACAGTGGCATTGGATAAGCTCCATAGAAAACCTTAGAATCACCCGAAAGGCGAAGCCTCCGACGGGAAGGGACTTCACAAAAGGGGGAACTCCCGAAATAATCAGACCCAGGGAGAGCATTCTTACGTAATCGAGGAAGAAAAGAAAGAAAAACATGTTGCCGCGACAGCCAAAGCCCCCTAGTCCAAAGGCAACGACGAGAGCAAACATTGCTCTTACCACGATCGAAAGGGACACTCAACCGAAGAATGTTGGGACCTCCAACGACAACTGGCTGCTAAATTCGCAGCCGGAGAAATAAAGACGTGGACTTCAAAAAGCCACAGCCTTATCAGAAGAGAGGTCCCAGAGATAGCTCTCCGAAACGCAAAAGATCACATGAAAAAGAAACAGACTCACCACCCCCAGCTTCCAAAAAGAGAGTCGATATGATCCTTGGAAAATTCCCGCAAGGGAAAAGCCTACAAATCGAGGGCCTCCTGAGTAAACCACCTCTCCAATCGAGCTCTGGCTCAAGGGTCGATTACATCCTCGGAGGGTCCGACGTGTGTCAAGACTCCGTTAACTCTATCAAAAGTCACGTACGGAAAGCTGTGTCAAACACTCAGCCCAAACCGACCAAACCCGAATCTAACACTAAAATCTCCTTTTGGGAAAGTGAGACATCAGATCTCGGCGGACCTCACGACGACGCCCTCGTCGTAACGTTAAATAAAGCAGGGTACGAGGTTTTTAAGCTCATGATCGACACCGGAAGCTCCGTCGATCTCATTTTCTACAACGCATTGAAAGGAATGGAAATAGACGACTACGAAATTATCGACCAGAAATCTAATCTCGTAGGTTTCTCTGGAGAAACAGCTACCTCAATGGGAACAATTAAACTCTCAATTATAGATGGAGGAGTCATGAAGATGACCAATTTCATAGTCGTCGACAAACCGTCCCCGTTCCATGCAATCCTTGGAAGGCCTTGGATTCACAAAATGAAAGCAGTAGCTTCAACTTATCACCAATGCGTGAAATTTCCAACATCCGACGGAATAGCTACCGTGCACGGTAGCCAAAAGATCTCAAGAATCTGTTACCTAGGATGATTCGAAATCATAAAAGAATCCCCTCAATAGCAATTACAGATCTAGGAGAGTCGCGAAATGCAACAAAATATCCGAGGTCCCCCTAAGAACCTCACTGAAAAAGTCGGCATCGACGACTCAAATCCTGAAAAACAAGTAAGTATTGGATCTGAGTTACCTCTCGAAACCAAGAGGGAGCTCGTCGAATTTTTGAAGCTCAATGTCAAAATCTTTGCATGGACCACCAGCGATATGAAAGGCATAGATACAAATGTCACCACTTATAAGCTCAATGTAGACACTACTTTCAAACCGATCAAACAGAAGCGTCGTAAGCTAGGTCTAGAAAAGGCCCAAGCTGTCAACGACGAGGTCGATCGACTAACGAAAGTTGGGTCCATCCGAGAAGTGCAATACCCCGATTGGCTAGCTAACCCGGTGGTAGTAAAAAAGAAAAACGGGAAATGGAGAATCTGCGTAGATTTCACCGACTTAAATAAGGCTTGTCATAAGGACAGCTTCCCGTTACCTCACATCGACCGTCTGGTCGAAGCAACAGCAGGCCACCAGCTCCTGTCCTTTATGGATGCCTTCTCAGGATATAATCAGATCATGATGGATCCTGAGGATCAAGAAAAGACCGCATTCATAACCGAACGCGGAACCTATTGTTATAAAGTCATACTATTTGGTTTTAAAAATGCGGGAGCTACCTATCAAAGGTTTGAATAAAATGTTCGCTGGACAACTTGGAAAAACCATGGAAGTCTACATTGACGACATGTCGGTCAAGTCCTCGATCGGAGAAGACCACATCTCCCACCTAAGGGAATGTTTCGACATCCTCAACAAATACGACATGAAGCTAAATCCAGCTAAATGCACTTTCAGAGTACCTTCCGGCGAGTTTCTTGGTTACCTCGTGACCGAAAGAGGCATCGAAGCCAACCCGAAATAAATATCGACATTCCTAGAAATGCCGTCACCCAAAACGACCAGAGAGGTACAAAGGTTGACCGGACGGATCGCAGCATTAAATCGATTCATATCCAGATCCACCGATAAGTGCCTCCCATTTTATAAACTTCTGAAAAAATAACAAGAAGTTCCAGTGGGACGAGAAATGTGAAGAAGCCTTCAGACAACTAAAAGCTTACCTCTCGGAACCTCCGATACTATCCAAACCAGTAGTCGGAGAACCACTATACATGTACCTCGCCGTATCGGCAGCTGCAGTCAGCGGTGTGTTGGTACGTGAAGAACAAAACGAACAAAGACCCGTCTATTACACTAGCAAAAGCCTAATAGACGCCGAGACGAGGTACCCTACCATGGAAAAACTAGCCCTAGCAGTCGTAACAGCTGCCAGGAAGCTGCGACCTTATTTCCAATCGCACTCGATCGTCGTAATGACCTCACATCTGTTGCGAACAATTCTGCATAGGCCCAGCCAATCCGGACGATTAGCTAAATGGGCCATAGAGCTCAGCGAATACGACATCGAGTACAGACCTCGAGCAGCAGCAAAAGCTCAGGTCCTCGCCGATTTCATTATCGAACTTGCCTCCGAACACCTAGACCTGGAAACAGAGGTTCCTAAATGGAGCCTGTATGTAGATGGAGCCTCGTCAAAACAAGGCTCCGGCATCGGTCTAAGACTAACTTCTTCAGCCGGAGAAACCATCGAACAATCCTATAGGCTTGGATTTAGCGCTTCAAACAACGAAGCCGAGTATGAAGCACTAATCGCCGGCTTAAAACTCGCCCTGAGCCTCGGAATCCGGGAGCTGAACGCTTATAGTGACTCACAGCTAGTAGCTAGCCAGTTTCACGGCGAATACGAAACAAGGGACAAAAGAATGGGGGCATACCTCGAAGTCGTCCTGGGCCTCACAAAGCAATTCGATAAATTTGAGCTAACGAAGATCTCACACGGAGAAAACTCTTCAGCAGACGCGCTCGCCGCGTTAGCTTCCACATCTGATCCTCTCGTAAAACGAATTATACCCGTGGAAGGAATCGAGAAACCAAGTATCGACATAGCTACCAAGGCTGAGTTGGATAGCAAACCGAATAAAGAACGGAGGATAACATCCCTCTGACGGTAGCTACCCAAGTCCTCACAACATTCTGGTTCCCAAAAACCAGAACACGCAGCGTTAGAAAGTACACCTTCAGGAACGCAATCCAAAACCTGGAAAATAACGACAAAGGTGAAGGTATTCTCTGAAATTCAGACTCTCTGGAGACTATCATTACGAATACCTCCGGGGGCACCATCCAGACCTCAGAGTCACTCGTATACAAAGTCCAAACGAGAAGCCGCTCCGCTCTTAAAAACTCATCTAGGGACGATATACAAACCCCAGGAGACGACGAAGGAACTGGAGACATCCCTCGGGACCAAGACCTTCCGGAGCCTTTTCCAACGAATATCTCCGGGGGCACCACGACACCAGGTCCCGAACAGGAACCTCCCACCTCTCTCCACAATAAAGTCGTAGGAAGAGAAGATTGGAGAATACCGATCATGGAATATATCCTAGAGGAAAAAATTCCACCTAATAAGTGGGAAGCTAGAAAACTCAAAGCCTTAAGCGCAAGGTATTGCATAATCGAATCATCCCTCCACAAACGAAGCGTCTCCGGACCCTACCTAAAATGCGTTCATGGCCTTGTAGCTATGAAAATCATGAAAGAAATGCACGATGGTTCCTGTGGAAACCACTCCGGAGGCAGAGCCCTAGCTATCCGAATTAAAAGGCAGGGCTACTTCTGGCCTACCATTATTGCAGACTGCAAAGTCTACTCCTCTTCATGCGACAAATGCCAAAGGCATGCACCGATCATACACCAACCTGCAGAAAAACTATCCAACATATCAGCTGCCTACCCGTTCATGAGGTGGTCCATGGATATTGTAGGTCCACTAGTACCTTCAGGGAAAGGAAAGAAGTTACTAAACCTCCTGGTCCTAACCGATTACTTCACGAAATGGATCGAAGCTGAAGCTTTCCAACAAATAAACAGATTTGAGGTCGAAGGATTTGTATGGAAAAACATCGTATGCAGGCATGGCGTCCCGTACGAAATCGTAACCAACAATGGAGGACATTTCATATCCCATGACTTCAAAAATTTCTGCGATAAATGGAACATCCGCCTCACCTTCTCATCACCTCGGCGACCTCAAGGGAACGGGCAGGCGGAGGCTGCTAACAAGTCAATTTTAGCAAACCTCAAGAAACGCCTAGGAGCCTAGAAGGAGCTTTGGTTGGAAAAATTACCCGAAGTACTATGGGCCTGCCGAACCACCCCACGAAAAGCTACAGAGGAAACTCCTTTCTCCTTAGCTTACGGGATGGAAGCTGTCGTCCCAGCAGAAACCATCGCAGGTAGCCTCCGACGGGAGCTCTGCACCTCTAATCCCACAGCTATTAACCAGCTCCTGATGGACAGCCTTGACTTGATCGAGGAAAGACGAGACCAAGCCTTGCTTCGCATTCAAAATTATCAGCAAGTAATGGCGCGGCACTATAATTCCAAAGTAAGGCCCCGACAGTTCGCCGTAAGGGACCTAGTGCTTAGAAAAGTGTTCGAAGGAACAAAAGAACTGGGAGCTGGAAAGTTAGGAACCAACTGGGAAGATCCCTACCGAATTATCCACATAGTACGATCCCGAGTCTATAAACTCCAGAAGGTACGAACCGGGGTACGTGAAATCCGATCGTGGAACGCCACGAACCTCAAGAGATACTATCATTAGGTACCCAAATTTCCTGAACTACGTTTGGCTTGATCCCTTGACTGGGTACGTAGGCAACTCCGTCATGAGTGCAGCCCCAACCTCTTTTCACCAATCTCCTCACTTAAGCAAGAGAGGCATGTGTTACCAAAAACACATAGTCTGAAAGCATCTACTGTATGAATAATTCGAATCATGTATTCTCTGATATCTGATATTAATAAAACGATTAATTCGGTTTCATAAACATCAAAGGTCTTAAAACCCTCCAATAAAATTCAGGTCCCCCTAAATCGGGACCTAAGCTCAACAACCTCGAATACGTTCAGGCCCCTAAAAACCTGAACCCAAGGTCTTAAAATCCTTAACAACAACCAAGATTTTAAAATCCTTAACAATCAACAAGGTCTTAAAATCCTTAACAACAACTAAGGTCTTGAAATCCTTAACAATCAACAAGGTCTTAAAATCTTTAACAACAACTAAGGTCTTAAAATCCTTAACAATCAACAAGGTCCTAAAATCCTTAACAAAAACTAAGGTCTTAAAATCCTTAACAATCAACAAGGTCTTAAAATCCTTATCAAAACCGAAAGGTCTTAAAATCCTAAAGAATCAACAAGATCTCAAAATTCCTCAATTTCATCCATTAAACTCTGAAGATCTCGAAATCCTTCGAACTAACTCAGGTTCCTACGAATCTAAATTCAGGTTCCTACGAACCTAGACGCCAGGTCCCAGAACCTTTCGAATCAGACTCAGGTCTTTAAAATCCCCGAGCTAATATCAAAGACTCCTCTTTAAGGTCCTCATGACCGAATGTATACTGAGCTAAATGCTTATCACAGATTAAGAGTAAAGATCCTAAATCGATCCAATGATCACGACACACGACTCAGCCGAGATTCATGATCACTATGTCTAAACAAAACGAAGTTAAGTTCAAAAGCTTGAAACAAAAATAATAACCGAGACTTAAACATAAGAAAGGGTTTAAAGGCCTCCCCAGGCTATTGAAATCCAACAAGTTTTAAGGTTTAAAGGCCTCCTCAGGCACTAAGTCATAAAGCTTAAACGAAACAAAAGCCCTCAGGCCGAAGTCTTGAAAAACACAAAACATAAATTCAAAAGAGCCACAGCTCTCAATCTTCCTTCTCTTCCTGGATCGGTTCACCATCACCAGCAGGAACTCCCTCTTCAACCACATTATCATCGCCTCCTGTAGCTGCTTCGATCGGAGCTAAGTCAGGAGCCATCAAACCCAAATTAGAACCATACTCCCCAGAAAAGGATGGATTAAACATGTTAATCTCGAAAGTACCTGAGCTCTCCGAGATCTGGGGAAGAGGAATCTTGCTGACTGAAAAGTCGGAGACTTGAGCCTTCTCATACGCAGTCGCCGCTCCTGGCAAAAAGGCCACCAAGTGGTTGTACTCCTCTTCAACACTCTGAATCTTGTTGTTCAACATGTCCTTCAAGAGGTCGGCGTTAGCTTGGAGCTCCTGAGCATAAACCAAAGCGCTGACCTCCTCCTTCTTCCTAGCAAACTTCTCCTGAACACAGGCCAGGATCTTGCCGTAAGCTTCGACGACCTCCTTCTTCCCTTCCCTCACAGCTAGCTTGACTTCAGCCTCCTTGTTCCTCTGGCTGTCTTGGGACGTGATAATGAGGTCACAGACATGATGTTCAGCTATACTACGAGCAGCATCTAGCTCGTTGATCCTTCTGCTCTTCACCTGGATTTCGAGCTCTTGACTCTCGATCTTCCCCTATTGAGCATCGACCTTAGAACCTAGCCTCTTCACCTCAGCCTCGAGTTCCGAAATTCGAGCCCGGGCTTGATCAAGATCGGCCTTGGCTGCCTTAACCATCTCGGTAACCTCGGCAAGCTCACCAGCATTGGGGGCATCATGCAATGCATTCTCAAACTTGAGCTGGGCCCTGTTAACAGCCCCAGCCAACTGCAACAAAACCAAAAATATATATATATATATCATCATCTTCAAAAAGTGTAAACGAAGAAAAGATAGAGTCATGTACCTGACCCATACAGTGGGTGATGTCAAGATACTCGTCCCGGTTAGTCAGGTCCTTGAGCGCTGGAAGGGGACATCCCACCCTCTTCAGGTGCCTCAGTATTGCGGCCAGGCCCCAAGGGTCGTCCATGATCGACCCAGGCTTTGAATGGGTAAAACTCCACCCAACGGTTCCTCCTCTAGAAGACGAGGAAGAAGACCGGGTGGGAGCTCCGACATGATCGATCCTAGGCCTCTTGTGTCTCGACGGCTCGACCTCAGAGGTACCCCTCGGAGCCTGGTAATCAGCTTCCGGCACCGGGACCTCAGGGAGAGGAGCAGCATCCTGAGCTACGACCTCAGCTGGAGTGGTCTCGACAGCAGGTCCGGACCCTCCGTCATCCAGAACTTCCTTCATTGAATCGAGGAACGATCCTCCTTGGTTCTTATCGCCTCCACGAGAGGTACTAGCAGCTTTGGAGGGATTACCCCTAGAACGGAATGATGGTCTCAAAGTCATGTCACCTGGCTGAGTCTTTTCGGTTCCTGAAGCACTAGCACCAGTTGAGATCGACACAACTGAGTCACCTGCCGAAACTGGAACAATGGAAATTCTTAAGAAGATTAAAAACTTCAAACAATAAAATCGTTGAAAAAAAAGGTTCGAACTTGAGCTTACTTTCAAGGTCCTCGACGGGAATGGGATCTTGGAAAGAGGCGTTGTAGGTATCTGGGAATCTGGCTGCACCTATTCGAGAAGTGGTATAAGCTACCCAGGTACAAGAATTTTGCTGCAACTTGCGAAACAGAGCTCTAGTGAGCTTGGTAGAGAGCTTCGGAGGATCTTCGATTTCTGCAAGTAAATCCGAGCAAAAAGATAAACCAACCATAAATAAATAAAACGGATATAACATATCCCTAGAATTCCTAACCAGATGGATTAGACCAAGTGACCCCGAGGTTCCGACCCACAGGAACCGTCGAAGGATCGACTTTAACATAAAAGTACTTCTTCCTCCAATCGTCATCACTGCTAGAAAATCTAAAGATAACATGATTAGGACGACTAGGGAGGTAGTAGGTCCCGGTACCACCCTCCTTAGAAGCACTCTCCTTCAGTGAGAAGAGACTCATAAGCTCGGTAAGACCAACGCTAACCCCCTCCTCTTTATATCTAGTGATAAAGCCGTTTATCACTCGGATGACTGAGGGACAAAGTTGGGAAAGGGCTAATTGATAATGATCGAGGAGATCAAGCAACAGGGTCGGAAGAGGAAATCTCAGGTGACACTTGGAGATGTACTTCTCGTGACAACAGAACCAACCCTCTGGAGCAGTTTCGGGGGTTTCATCGGAATTACAAGCCGGGCCAAGCTCCTTCCGGCCAAGAGCTTGAACCATGAGGTTGACCACGTCTTGGCCCTTCAACAACGAAGGCGAGTGAGGACCACTCCCGCTAGAATCGCCTTTCTTCTTCCGCTTGGAGACCCTAGTCGCGATTGTCTCCTTAACCTTCTTTTTCTCTCTCCTCATCTTGACTCCGACCTCCTGCTTAACCTTTAGCAGTTCAGCTCCAGAGGCAGAGGGAGGCATCCCGGTTTCTCCGGTACCTTCTTTCGGATGATCCATGGTACGGGAAGATTAAGAAGAGAATAGATTGCAAGGTTTGGGAGAGAATTTGTAGAAAGAATAACGAAGAAGATAAAAAAGAAAGAAAGAAATCGCAGTAAAAATAAAGAGAGAAGTTACCTTGGTAAACTGAACGGAGGCGTGGAGAAAGTGGGAGGCGTAGCAGTTAATGCTTACAGCTTTATATCCCATCAACTCTCGAGATTCGGAAACACTATTTCAAATCTTCTCCATCTGAGCCGTAGGTTTTGTCAAGCGCAATAAGGACCGTTAGATCAATTAAACCGAATCTAAACAGGATAAGAACTAATCATTACCTCAACGAAAAGATAAGATCGATAGCTAGAATCTAGCTTCCGAGACAAAAAAAGATTTTATTCGGAAGCTGGGGGCAACTGTTGGATCCAAATATGACCCTCAGGTGAGGTACCGGTAAAGCGCGAGCTAACGAGTGGGCCGCGGTGAGCCCATCACAACAAAGGGAGCTAGAAGCTGAGCCGAAGGCTGAACCTAGAAGTTATCATAACAGAGGTCACGACAGAAAGGGAGCTAACACTTCGAGAGACTCGGTCAAGAGGAACCTGGAGCAAGTTCCATAACTAAAGCCGTATATCTCGGAGGTCAGTTGAGGAGCTATCAACGAAACCTAGACTATATAAAGACGGAGAAGATCGAAGACAAGACATCTCTTTTCAGATACCAACTTTTGTATTAGACTCAAACCATTACGTATTTCCTTTGTAATCAACTCAAGATACTTTTCTTTGTATTCATCATCTTTTCAACTCATCAATAAAATCAAATTCATTCTTCAAGCTTACTTACGAGATTCAGCCCACGATTCTTATTCATCATATCTCTCAACCTAACTTGAATCTAAGAAGTGAAACCTTGTCTCTCACATCTGCTACGTACTATCTCTTCCCATTGAAGGTGGAGCGGTTCAAAGGTGAATGTATTTTAGTCTTTTTGCAGATGTTTCTCATCATGACTCTGATACCAATTGTTGAGCTTTTTCAAACTCATGTCCAACTCTACGTTATCCAATTAGTACGATATTGTTCACTTTGAACCCGAATGCATAGCCCGCATGGATTTGGTTTTAGGATCCTTCTCAAAAGGCCTTGTACTAATCAGGGTTGGACATCCCTTTATATATATTTTTTTGAGCAACCATCCCTTATATACTAGACATTATTTTTCTAAACTTTCAATGTGAGACTTTGTTTGCATTCACAACATATTTGATATGAAATTCCTAGACCGATTAATAGATTTATAAAAAAAGTCACACCTTATATCTTTTTTACATATCGATCGTATTAACTGATGAGGATCCAGAGGTTTCAATACGTAAAAAACAATCTTGGATGTCTGCCTATTTATAGCTCCAAACGCTTGTTCTTATATTTACCATACGAAGAAATGTCCGAACGGATGGTCAGCCACACTGGGACTAAAACACGGTCCAGACTCTTAAGTGATATCCCAATGACTGCCATGTCACAAAGTAAAAGAGAAGTAACTTGGACAAAAAGTTTTTTTAAATAATATGTTTTCAAATTTTATTTTCTTATAATTTTGTTTTTGAATTTTTTTTTATTTTTTCAAATTTTATTTTTTGAACTTCGAAAGTGTTTTTTGAAATTATTTGAAATTTTTTATATTTACTTGTACACTTTTAAAATTTATTTTTATTAAAAAAAGAAATCTACCTCTTAACTCTAAACCATAAAGTATATATTAATTAATCCTAGGGGTATAAAGTATTTTTACCTTTTTAATGAAACATTTTGATCATTAGTGATTATTTTTGTGACAACTTTGTTTAGGACTATTTAAGGATATTTCTCAATAATTATTCAATCGGTTAGTAAATATTTCAACTGGATATTATACTAGTCTTAGTTTACATTAATTATCAGTTTGAATATAATCAACATGTATTTTCGAATGATGACAAAACCTGAATGTAAATAGTCAATTCCTTTTCTTTCAGTTATGATACTACTTACATATAATATTTTTTCTAATATTTTTTATTAAAGAAATCATAATACAAAAATACTTTTTTATTAAATATGAGAAAGAACAATAAGGAACAACTTTTTCGAGAATTTTGTTTATGTTTGTCCTTTTCATTTTTGTTTCTACTATTTATTTAATGATCACCATTTAAAAACTTAAAATCATAGTAACATTTCAATTTTTTCCAAAGTTTTGTGATTTGGTTTACTGGTCAGGCTTGCTTACAAAAGATAAGATGTGTATAAACAGATAGCCAAAACTTGCAGATTTATGATCAATCCGATTCAGATGTTTTTTTTTTGCAGTTACTTTCTAATATGTACACAGCGTGGACAAAATTGAAGGTCCATTAAGAAAAAACTGCTTAGCACAGATGAGGGATATACCCGAATAACTAAATATAAAAATACTAATAACCAACTGGTGTTTACGAGGGCGACATATTTAAATTAGTTAAAAGCTTAATCATTCTCGACTCTCTGACTTTATTAGTTAAACCCGCAATTAATTTCGTAGACACACACGAATATAGATGACTAGTCCAATAATATCCAGCAGACTTAACTAGACTTGACATGAACATGACATAAGTAATGACATAACTGATAATTTGATGCCACTTTTTTTATCTACTTTCACTCTCCTTGTCCATTCTTTAAATAAATAAATAAACTCATTTATCATATTCATATTCTCATATTTTGTAACCCTATACCAAAAGGTCAAACTCTACTCTGTAGATTTGTATCTGTGTGCAACAGAAAAAAAAAATCAAATAACAGTTCACCAAAAGAAGAAAAACAAATTATTCCAAACTTGTCTGAGAAGAAAAGTTTTACGTTTGACTTTCCGAACAGTTAGGGTTTATATATATATATATATATATATATATATATATATGCCAATTTCTTTTATTAATTTTTATTTTGTTTACCTTATTTATTTTTTATGTTTATTATTTTGGGGGAAATATTTTTCTCAAAAAAAATCTCACTACAAGAAAGCATGTATTGCATCACATAAATAGTATCAGAAAAACAAATGATTTTACTTTGGTATATTTTCTTGATACTATAAGTTTTATCTAGAGATATAAATATTTTGAAATATCAAAAGATGATGATTTAATTTGGTATAGTTTCTTGATACTATAAATTTTATCTAGAGATATAAATATTATGTAGCTCAAACTTTTAAAATTGTATGTGTTTAAAATTCTTATCTCTTCAACTCTTTATTTTTTTTCTATTTTAAACATATTATTAGATCTTGATCCGTGCAACCGCGCACGTGTTTGTATTCAATTATATTTATATACACATTTTATATTCAATTCAAGATAGTATATATTATAATAGTAACACACACACACACACACACATATATATATATATATGAGATGTGTATATGAATTTTCATAAATAATAATATTATATTTTACTTATTTTTCATCAAATTGATTATTTCAAAATTTCATATGTATTTATATCTTCTTCTATATATTTTTGTTTATTGGATTGGTATCTATTTTATTAAACTCATAAATATATGTAACGTTTGGTAAAATAGAAAATTATTTTCACCTCAAAAGATATTGTAACATTATGAAAATAAATTATCTAATTAAAAAATAATAATATAGACAAATTTTAAATAAAATACATATGATTGTATACTATTAAAACATAAATTTATATATAGTTAATTTATTCATATATCTTTTTATACTATCTATCTATAAAACCAATGGGTCATCTATTCTTTAAATTCAATTATTGTTAGCCCAATATATCCCAGTATAAATTTTTCGTAAGCCCAAAATAATTTATGTAACTGATTCGATTTGTATTTTTTTTTTTTTTTTGTCGACCAGATTACAGACTCATGTAGACTTTGTAACCCAAACTGGTAGCTGTGTATCCATATGGACCGTAAACGACGAATGTTGCCTCACACCACGTGCTAAGCTATCCGCCTTTGTGTTCTGCGTCCTTGATATATGAATAATCTCCGAGCTGTGGAAACTTCTCTTGAGACTTCTGATGTCTTCTAGATAGGTTGCAAATGCCGGCCACTCTTCTGGTTCCAAAACCATCTTCAGCTCGGAATCTTTATGATATTTTAGAGAGAATATTGATGACAAAAAAATATCATAAAATTTTATAAAACAACAATTAATGTCTATACACTAATATAAAATATCGGATCGTTTGGCACGTTGTGTCAGACAGAAATCGTCTTTCGTTGTTCACATGAATGCAGAGTTCAAAGCTTGGTTTACATAGTCTGTATGAGTTTGTGCATGTTGATGACAAAAAAAGATAATTCCATTGCGAATAAAAAATAAAAAATATAGTAACTCATATGATATATGTGTACATATTTATTACTAATTTGAGATTTTAATAGGACCATATACTTACATAGTATTTTTAATTATTATTTTATTGTTTTATCGATCTATCTTATATTTTGAACCGGTCCAAGTTGAGACTCATAAAATTTATTAATTTATAGAGATTATTAATTTATCAAGTATTATTTTTAGAGGTTCTAAGATATTATGAATAAGTTGTTATAGTTACCTATATCGTGGAGATTGATACATTTTTAAATATATCGTGGAGTTCATGGCAACATTAAATATGTGATCTCTAACTAATAGCCATGATGTACATCCTAGCCCAACGGTTTGGAGTTTCAGTTCATGTTTACTTATATCTTGGAAAGTCACAAGTCGACTTCGATAGCTTCGTATTATTATCAAAATGGAAGCAAATGGTTCTTAGTGTTATTTCTCATTATAGAGATGATTTCAACTTTGGTTATGACCATAAATGCAAGTCTTCTAGGGGTTCTATGTTGGTGTTTGGGCTCAGGAAGGAAGCAGTCTCGAACTTTGGCCTGGCAGTGCTGCGTTTCTACGCTCAGCTGGCTTTTGGTTGAGAGCAGTCTTTGTTTTCCAGCTCTTTATTGTGAAGTTATCATATGACATCCATTGATGTTCCTTTCTAAACTTCACTTTTATGTGTTTTTGCGGTTGTCTTTTACAGAGTTGGTTCCTTATTGGATTTCTCCGTTTGTGGAGAATATCCCCACCATTTTGTAACTCTTTTATTTTAATATACAAATCCAGTGTTAAAAATAATATATATATATATATATATATATATATATATAGGATCTGAATGGTAACTACGGTTTGAGCGGTGCAGGACACGTGATTCAACTGCGGTGCGGTTTTAACAGTTATAAAAATGTATAAATATATAATATATGTAGAGATTTTTGTTACTGTTAACTGCGGTGCGGGGCGGAACGCCGTTTACCATTCGAAGCCATAAACTGATCATTATTAAGATACCATCCTAAACACAAAAGATGCAGTTTCTATAGTAATTCTATTTTTCCAAATTAGCTGATGACCTACCTATGACCCCCATATATACGATTTAATCTTAGGTCTTTTAAATTCACGAACCAATAAGATGTTGTTATTCATATTCAATATCTTTTAGAAAATGAAACAAAATCTTGTATTGTCAAGTTATATTATGTTTTAAAAAAATAATTAGTAGTTAATTTTTTTAATATTTTTTTAACACCGACAAAAAAACATTAAACCCTAAATCCTAAACCATTTGGTAAACCCTAAATTCTTGGATAAATCATAAACACTTGGATAAATCGTAAACCTTAAATGAAAAACACTAAACACTAAATCTTAAAAACAATAAATTATTAATTAGAACCCCTAAATTGTTGGATAAAAATAATAACAGTTCCTAAAAAGAGTATTATCTTAAACACTAAACTCTAAACCATTGGATAAACCATAAACCTTGGGGTTTAAGGTTTATCCAATGGTTTAGAGGTTATGATTAAGTGTTTATTGTTTTTAAGATTTAGTATTTAGTGTTTTTGATTTAAGTTTTAGGATTTATCCAAGGGTTTTGAGTTCAGTGTTTTGCTTACAGTGTTAAAAATATTTTCATAAAATTATTTCCTTTTTGGCAACAACTATCATTTTTTTATTTTGTTTTAAAAACATAATATAACTTGACAATATTTTTTTTTCTTTACTAAAAGATATAAATATGAAATAACAAGATCTTATTGGTTGGTGAACCCAAGAATAACGTCATATATTACATATATAATTTAAACTAACAAAATAAATATTATATTTTGACAGATTACTTAATAATTCTAATTATTATAGTACATAGAAAATAAAAAGTTTGAAATAGTAATATTAACAAAATAAATATCTCTATTTAGGTATAACTAAGGGTGTCAAAATAAGTAAAATGGGTCAACCTAAACCATAACCCAAATAGATTGGCTATTAATGGGTCATGTGTCAACCCAACTCATTTAATAGGTTGGGTCGATCCATGATCCATTAAATTAAATGGGTCAAATGGGTTAATGATTGGATCATCAATCCAACATCTTTATTGTTTGCAGTGTACACGGGATTTTTCAGTTTTAACGAAAAATGAGATTTTCTGTTTTGGCGGAAAACGAAATTTCTCAGTTTTGGTGGAAAACACAATTTTCAGTCTTGACGAGAAAGCACATTTTGCGGTTTTGGCGGGGAAATGAAGTTTTTCGATTATGGTGGGAAAATGCATTTTAAGGTTTTGGCGGGAAACAAGATTTTTTTATTTTGGCGGGAAAACACATTTTTGGTTTTGGCGGGAAAGCGAGATTTTTTGGTTTTGGCGAGAAAATGTGTTTTCCGGTTTTGGCGGGAAAATAATATTTCTCGATTTTGGTGAAAAAACGAGTTTTGCGGGAATTTTTTTTTTGGCGGGAAAATATGTTTTTGCGGTTTTTGCGGGAAAATGCATTTTGGCTGGAAAACACATTTTTTGGTTTTTGGCGGGAAAATACGTATTTGCGATTTTCGTGGAAAATGCGTTTTGTAGTTTTGGCAGAAAATGTATTTTGATGAGAAAAGGCATTTTTCGATTTTGGGGGAGGGAAACACGTTCTGGCGGAAAAACACGTTTTTGCGATTTTGGCGAGAAAACCAATTTCTGTGTTATATTACGGTGAAACCTCTATAAATTAATAATGTTGAAACTATCATTTTTTATTAATTTATCGAAATACTAATTGAACCAAAAACTCAATTTGGGACTATGAATTATAATAATTTATAGAGATATTAATTTATAGATTATTAATTTATAGAGGTTATACTGTATATAACAAACACAGAAATTAAAATAATATCACAGCGTTATTCTATTCAAACACCTCCGAATCCCTTTTTAATTTAATTATTAAACTAACCTAATAGACCCAATAGACCTCTAGTCAGAATTGACTCAACCCAATAGATTCATATAACCTGTTAACTCATTAAAATGTTAACCAATTAATCCGTTAACCCATTAACCTGTTAATCAATCAACCCATTAGATCAAATAATCTGTTCATTTAGGTTAATGGGTCAACTTAGGTTGGGTCAACCCATGGATCTTAATCCATTTTGACACCCCTAGGTATAACGGATAAAAATTACATTTTATACCAAAATAAATTGGCATATTAATGTTAAATAGTTAGAGAACTCATAATAAGCCGACCACACCAATTGTTGTGATTTTTCTCTTTTGCTTAATTTCAAAAAATGGAAAATAACGTCATATATATATATATATATATATATATATATATATATATATATATATATATATATGTATATATATCTATCTATCTATCTAAAATAGAGTTATTTTTCTCCGTCCATGTCACAAAGTTAAGTTATCTCGCGTTGACACGTGTCCTAGACGAGTGAAACACATAGTATCATTAATCGGCGACATACATGGATATTTTGTGTTTGGACTCAAGGCTTTGCAGGATAATCCAACCCATTAACGAACAACCCTAAATCCCCTCCACGAGTATCAGATCAAATTTTAGAGTCTTCTTATGATTTGTTCTCCGCCATTCCGACGATTGTGTTGTTGCATTCGTTGTGATGAATTCGTTTTTTGGTTTTCGATTGCGTCGTTTGCGATTCTTCTCCATCATTCATCATTTTACTTTATCCAGTTCCAGATTCATTACATTTAATCTCTTCTTAACTCATTCAAAGAAGTTCTAGCCTTCAATGTTAGATTCTCTTCGGTGAGGCAGTGTATTTGCGAGTATAAAAAGGTACGTCTTCATCCTTTGAACATCATCCTCACAGTCCATTATCCAAAAATTTAATTGCAGATCTTCTTAATGAACTGAAATCTGGTCGCTGTTCTCCACCTCAAGCGAGGAGTTTCACACCGTCGAGAGTTGGTGGATGTGGACATGATCCTCCTTGATGCAAAGGTTCTTCCTTCCTTAAACTCATGATCATTGTAGTTTTAAACTATTCCGGCGTTTCTCTTAAGATATCAAGCTTCTGTGTTCATATCTTTTTTGAACCTCTTTTCAATGAGAAATTTTGGAACTGGTCTCTTTCTTCATTAGAACTTATCGCTTCTACTTTCTTGGTCACAGTCTTAAAGTTTTGTTTTTTCTGCCTCAGGCTTAAGTATCTAAACCACCATGGAACATGAGTCATCACCGAATGACGCCGGAAGGATGCCATTGTACCAAAAAGGCTAGTCAATTAGTATCCCAGACAAATCTTTATTATTAGATCAAAATCTTAGAGATTTAAGCAACATTGATATTGTTTCAGAAGTGGTAATTAATAACAAAAACTGCAGGAAAACAAAACAGGAAATCTAGAGTGAAATGAGAGATAAAGGTTCATGCCATAAGAAGCATATTGCAGCAAATGAGTATTCATGGAGAAAATATGATCAAGAAACAATCAAACGCTCTCCTCATCCTCGGTTAGTCTTAAGTAATAATTTTTCCAAGTTTATGAACCCTCACAAACATTATATGATACATCACTATAAACACTTTAACAAATTAGTTGTTTGTCTGTATTGTGAAATATTTTTCTATATTGGTTGTACCATCCTTACAGAAATCGGGAGCGATCTTAATGTTCCTGAATATTTTACTCGCTAAAAGTCAGTACGATTGGCGAATTCACAACTTCTGTTGTCTAACTTGAAGTCAGGTCCGTGTAGGGTGACTGTTGTGACATGGTTCCTGAATCTCGGAAAGCACGGGTCTTTCCAGTTGAAGTTATCCGCATTCAACTTCTCTTCTAAACATCAGTCTCTTACCATAGCTCGGATCTTTGACCGTATTCTACGTCATCTATACTCAGCTCACTCTTTTGGTACTCAGATTTTTGAATATCCATGCCCAAGGAGGTGATAACAACCCTGATGACGACATACGTGGAGCTGAAGTTGTGACAACAAATTTCGTGAACAGAGAGCAGTCACTGCAGCCAGCATTGGAATAATGCTTTAGGGATGGTTGAAAGAGCTACGACTGCAACTTCACATACTGAACCTATTATCATGTGAAATAAATTTTGAGAGGATACCACTTCTTGAAGAGACGTGCATTAAGTAAAATCTCCGCAAAACTTGGCTTTTTAGAGCACCTCCATTGGTTAGAACCCTTTGAGGGTTCTGAAAATTAATTTAATTGTTGTTTGTGTACTTTATGAAGTTTAGAACCTTTAATAATGTAATTGGTTTTCATAAGGTCCAATGGGAGAACCTCTACGAGGTTCTTAATTTTTTTTAGGAGCAAATTGTAGGATGGAAATGTTTTAGAAGATGGAAATATTTGAGAAGACAAACTAAAGCTAATACACAAGAAGCAAATGGTAGGATGGAAGTGTTTTAGAAGAGAGCAAATACACGAGAAGCAAATGGCCATGACTTATAAAGAAAACATTTGGCTAAAAACATCAAAGGAATATCTACACAGGTGTTCTCTGTTTCGTCCCACAAACATTATGTCTTGGCTTCTTCCGTCCACATGCTGTATCTCTTGGCTTCTTGTGTACCCATGCTTTATCGCTTGGCTTCTTGTGTCACATTTCTTCGCTTCACCTGCAAAATATACATTAGAAAAACTCACACATAAGATACAATCAAGTAGACATACAAATATGTTTGTTTCACTAACAGAATGTGTGGGTACAAAGACTGCTGTTCAGATTCGAAGCCATGCTCAGAAGTGTTTCTCCAAGGTCTTTAAAACTTATGTGCTATAATAGGATTGATGAACACATGGGTTCATTGTTTCATACATTGTTTGGAGACGTGTATATTCTTACCTAGCTCTGTTCTGTTTTCTTTTACACAGGTTGCTTAAGAAGCATATGGAGGTAATGTAAGCTCACTGGAGCCAATTGTGATACCGCCTCCTCGTCCCAAGATAAAACCCACGCATCCTTACCCACGCAAGTTGGGGAACGAGGGAGACCAAACAAGCAGATTTGTTTCTCCCACAGAACGAGACAGTGGATCGCCAACATCTGCATTGTCCACTGTTGGATCAGAAGCCTTGGGTTCTTCTGATTCACATTCACGAGACAGTGGATCAGAAACCAAACAAAAGTATGGATAATTAATGGGTAAGAGTGAACCTGAGGAATGATGGATAATGAATCCATGAGAGGGATGATTCCTTCTTCTTTCTCAGCTTGCGAGGAGTTCAGTGTCCGTCTTGGATCCACAAATCTTTTAGCAAAGGCCAATATCTGATCATTCAATCAAACAGTTTTTAGCATCAGTTTTTTTTCCAATACATGGAGGTTATATATGATATGTAATCTACAAACCTGATCACCGATGGTACCAATGAGAAGAAATAAACGACGTCTATGGCAGCAATGAGAGTTTAGACCTCAGCTCCAGAAACGGAGTTGAAACCAATATCTGATCGTTCTCTTAGACCTCTTAAGAGAATGCAATGCTCATCTTTTTAATGGTGGTGGTGCTCAGAACCAACAGAAACAATGGTGTGTCGGTGGGAGTTGAAACCTAGCGAGAGGTCTGCGTTTTCTGAGCTCAGAAGAACAACCTCTGAGTCTAATTTAAGAGGGTTTGGACCGTACAAGAAGAGATAGATGGTTATAGAGACAGAACAAGAACCGGCAGATGATGAGATGAGATTCGAGAGAGGAGACGTAGTGATCGAGAGCGGAGGGGGAAGAGAAACTAATTTCGCACAAAGCACCGGCAGAGGAGAGAGAAAGAAATAAGGAGTGGTCCAATAGAAAACTGACATGCAAGGGTTCTTTAATAATTCTACAAAGCCTACGTGAGACACCGGTTCTCTGTTATTTTTGCATTTTTCATTTATTTTTTTCATTTTTTTCCTTAAAACTCCTAGTAGGAGACTCCCGATGGAAGTGGTCTTAAGTTATAAGTCTTCTTCATGGGCTCATGAGTGACCACTTCTACTCCTTTTGCTCTAGGATTTTATGTTTGTATAATATGTGATGTGTACGTCTCTTAATTTGAGACTTTTAGCTGCTTTCTTTCTTCCTTACATTTGATAGCCTTACTGAGAGCATTACTTACAAATTAAATATTTTTGTGACTCATTGTTTACAAAAAGAAAAAAAGATATTTTAGTGACTCAACCTCAGACTAACAATGACTTGCTGTCATTCGACACTGGAGAATAAGAAAGACAACCCCTACTCTTCTCAGCCTGATTTACAACGTTTGAGTATATGCTTAGGTCGAACAAAATTACAACTTAACAAGACCCTTAGTCATCAGTCTCCAAATAAAGCTCTTTTGATGATCTCTACTCCACTATGTTATCCTCCTGCAATTAAACAAAATAAGACCTCAATTTTAAATAAAACTTATATACCCAAATTATTAATATATTTACGTTTACAATAACAAATATCACAAATTACTATTTATAATTGCTAAATTATCTAAAAATAATTTACTTAGTATCAGTCTTGTCCGAGCCCAAAACATAATATAATACAAGGAACCCGCCAATGATTCGTTCAACATTTTCAAGAACAGCCAACATGAATACTATTAAAATACTCACAGCCTATCCGGTATCTTACACACCCAAATATTAAGGGAAATATATACAACCATATTCTGAGCAAGCAAAATAAATCATATCACATTATAATGCATATTCCAATCAAACAATCCACCTGACCTAATCATATATGATTTAGTATATATATATACTGTAGTCTGTAGTAATGTAATGAGAAGCCATCCCATAAATCATCTTCCACATCTCTAATTCTTACAATTATAAGCAAATATATAAGCTTAAAAAACATTAGAAAACTACCATCAGTAAACAAATTATAAATTGCCAAAAGAACAATTTAATGGGGGCCAAAAATATTCTTCTGGTTAAATGTATAATTGTTTTTCAATACAATATCTTTTAAATATTTTTCATATAAATTAATTCTGCACAAAGCGCAGATTTTATCTAGTAAACATAATAGCCGAAGTGTTTGCATGTATACATGATTTATAGTTAATTTGAGCCCAATCATAGTGCAGAAACTTAGAGACATTAAGCTGCAAAGGAAAATATTTATGCGAGCTAGACGGTGTAACTAAAATTACCAGGTAGTATTGGTATCTATAGTGCAAGCATATTAGAGCACTTTAAATAGGAAGTTCTACCTTCAGGGTTCTATAAATACCCACACACACACATATATATATATATATATATATATATATATATATATATATATATATATGCATGTATATATCTAAAATCAGATATTTTGGGTTGAGTTTCTCATTAATCTTAAAACCATTCAATTACATATACATATATGAATATGATATATACTTATATGTATTTTTGAATGCCAAAGCTACAACCCTTCATTAAAGTTTGCTCTTAGAGCTTCCCTTCAGTATATACTGTTGGGGAAAAACACGGCGCAGCGGGATATATGATCATGTTCTTATTACCTTGTGTGAATCTGTGAAGAAAATATTTTGCCGATAGCAGAATATAATATAAGTGGAAACTAAATGAGATAAAGCAATTTTTACGTTGGAAACCTCCTCGATATGAGAAGGAAAAACTAACGGAATCGAAGTCCACTAAAAATTTCCTATATAAATGTTAGAGTACAACCATGTCTTCCCTGTTCATCAACTTGAACAGAACATAGACTCTAGGTATAAAGAGTTATCTCCAACAGAAGATACTACAACAACAAGAGAGTAACACAAAGCTTCAAAACCGACAGAAACCAAACGACCTCAGATCACAAGGATTCCGGAAACCAGAGACTAGTCCCATCGTACAAATCCAAGATAAACAAGTCAACAACACCTCTACTGAATTGCATCTTAATCATAGAAGAACTCACAGTCGGATTTACCAAACACTCAAGACAACACTACTGAAAAATTGTGA
Organism: Hirschfeldia incana; assembly: GCA_026261945.1. Lineage (NCBI taxonomy): Eukaryota > Viridiplantae > Streptophyta > Magnoliopsida > Brassicales > Brassicaceae > Hirschfeldia > Hirschfeldia incana. The sequence goes on along the minus strand of JABCMI010000014.1, from coordinate 1,785,418 downwards.
CGACCAGCTTACTAAAACCCAAATAACAGAAAATACAGCTGTTGAAGTCCAAATCTGTTCGGTGAACCTTTAACCCACTGACTGAAGAAGCTGTTCACAAAATATCAATCAAATCAGGATCCGTTTGACCCTTCAATTCTGCCTTGACAAATCCAGACAGAATCTCTCTTCTTTTGTCCTTATATCTCTTTGTCTTAAAAGTCTTGTTGAGTACTTTTCTTTCTCTTCTTGTATTACGTCTTCTGATTCTTTACCCACCACCGAAATTTGGTTAAGAAACTTTATATACTGTCGCACTGACACTCAAAACCTAATACTAATTTCATGGACCAATTCCAATGTTCCAATTTTCAAATTTGGTTATCACTGACCAAACCTAATGGGTTCCTTCCATCTAGGAAAAACCCAATATATACAGTAACTTGTAAGATTGTATACGTATTTTAAGATAGTATCCTTTAAGAATCATTGTTGGACGACAAGATAGCATTCCTTAGGAATCATCGTTAGACTCAAATTAGTAGCTATTTTCTCACTCTTCTATTTAAATACTTATGGTTGTAGATTTGTGATTCACCTATTCAGTATATATATATATATATATTAGCGTTACGATCAACGGGATCATGTGTCCCCTTCTAAATTTTTATTTTCTTTTAGCAATTATATTTAAACTAGCTCAATTTCTATAAAAGTGCCCCCAACTAACTAAAGCTTTTATCTCGATGCCCCCCTTCCCCTCGATGCATGCTTCTTCTAGATCTGCCCCTGTATATATATATATATATAAACACAAACAAACGAGATCGAATATTTGATCTTCACTTGCTTCTCTTCAAATGTTGTGAAGCAGAAGAGCACCTCTTTACTTATTATTTCAGTCTCTCCCAGCCTCTTGCCTCTTAGGTCTTTCTCCTTCAGTGAGTTCCTTTATGATCAACTCTTGCTATTCATGGTTTTCTCCTTCTCATGAGAACCCTTCAGCCTTAACTAGTCCTCCTTTTTCTTAAACTCCAACGCTCATCCTTTCAACAAATAAAATTTATGTATCTTTTCAACAAAGGGTCCTTACAAAAAACAAACAAAACTCTATGTATCCTTATTTCATATTTGATGTAATGTTTATAAGTTACAGTCGTCAATCATCAGTTATATACCACGATCTATATATAAATAGGGCTCCTTCACAAAGAGAGCTTTTCGCACAAATTGTTACCATTATGATGAAGACTTCGCTAATTGCTACATTTTTGAATAGTATAATGAGTGATGTATGAATGTGAGACATAAAACGACAATGGAAAAAAAAAATTTTATCTGTTTGCCCAAAAGAAAAGATTAATCTGTATACTTTTAACTAGCAATCAAAATGTTAATAATGATTTTTAATTATATCCATATATATATATAATCAAATATATATATATATATATAGATAGAGAGAGAGAGAGAGAGAGAGAGAGAGAGAGAGAGAGAGAGAGAGAGAGAGAGAGAGAGAGAGAGAGAGAGAGAGAGAGAGAGACGTTTCTCATAATTCACGTTGCCATGCATGCAGATGCATATATAAATACACAAATACTGAACACTATATATATGAAAAGAGAGAAGGAGACAAGAAGAGGGTGAGCACGCAGAGCTTTCGAGCATGAGCATGCTAGAAAAAAGGGAGCCATGTGTGCTCACTCTCTTCTGTCGCCTTCCTTATTGTATTATACTTACCTTCTTTGATAGTATCTTCATAGTCGTGCATGCATATGATCTTCATGTTATATATTAGCCGCAGTCCCTAAAACTAATTTGATTTCAAATATATAACATATCATAATTTGAAACAATTGGGCCTGTTCTTACGGTTTATATATAAGGATTGAGGGGGTCTACATATGATGATGCAGGCATATATATCATCATCTTCCACTTGTTACTTCTGAGTCGTTTTAGAAATATTCCACCGGATTAAACCCTTCTTTCTTGTCAATTTGAGCTTGTAGATTCTCTCTTTTCTATATTATATGTACATAATGCGCGATTGATATACTTTGTCAACAGTGCATGCTTATTGCAGAAATGAATATTATTTTAGAAATGAATATTTTAAACTATTATCCATTGATCTAAATCTAGACTTATATAAAGAAAATAGAAATCTCCATAGATAGTTTTTTTTTAGTTTATTCTCACAAAATAAATTCTCAAATATAAAAATGACCAAAATATATTTTATTGAAAGGTAAAAATGAATTTATAGTTCTAAGGTTAACTAATTTAAGATTTAGGGTCTATGTTGCATGGAAACAGAAGCGGATACGTGGAAACGGAACCGTTTGGAAATGCAGAAGCGAACTTTTAAAAATATTTAGGAAACAGATTCGTTTTGGAAGCATATATATATATATATATCATATGATTTTAAAAATCATGTTACTTGTATATATTGAAAACTTAATAAAAGATGAATTTATTATGCTCAAATTTCAAAATCAAATATATAAATTTTATCTTAATGCTTATATTCAGCTATATTTTTTAATAAATTAAATGTATCACCTATAATCTTTTTTAAAATAAAAACTTAACCTCTTATGTTCTTTAGTCTACATTTGCAAGCTTTCTAAGAAACTATATCTGCAAGCCAATTAACTCTCATTTTATATAATGCTTTTATTAGATAATTTTACAGTATTAGCTCAAATACTGTGAGAGAAATAAAACTCAAATAAACGTAAATGATTAAATAAAATTGGGCCGCGACTAAGTAAATGAAACTAAAATAACAAATACATGGGAAAGTCCACGTAGTTTGTCTTCTTCATTTTGGATCTCGTTAATTTATAAACCATCAGCCATTGTAAAATACAGATCACGCTTCCAACTAACAAGTAACCGCTTCCAAATCAGAAACGTACGTTTCCTCCATGTTTCCAATCACCATTTTCTGGGAATTGCGTTTCTGTTGCGATTCTAAGCGCTTCCATTTCCACTTCCGATTCCAAATCCTTGACTGGTGTTTCCATGCAGCATAGCTTAAGGTTTAGAGTCAAAGGATAGAGTTTTAGAGTTTAAGTAAATAGGTGTTCAACAAAAAAAAAAGTCATTTTTAATTTTTTGTCACAAAAATAGTCATACAAAATAAAATAACTAAAATAACTCATTTTCTTTTATTTTTTTTTGTTTAAAAAAGAAAATGGCATATATTTAATTGAAGGATAAATATGAATTTATAGTTTTAGGGTTCAAATTTTCACAAAAAAAAATGAAAATTTGAAAATAAAAAAAATATTTTATTTTTGTGATAAAAACTTAAAAGTGACTTTTTTTTAACACCTACTTACTCAAAACTAACTATTTGAAAGAATTGTCCTTAAAAAAACTCAGTATTATACAACTTGCTTTACAGTTTCATGATCAAACATTAAAGAATATATATATATATATATGTCTAGAGCTATGTCAAAGCAAGAACTCTTGTTTGGAGAAAATCAGAGCAAGATTCTCTGACGTAAGATCTACAGAGAACATACGTTGATCCCCCAATCAGAGAGCAAAGGAATAAAAGCTAATTTTGTAAGGACGAATGTAAATACGAAACGTAAGTCATATAAATTAATTTGAAAATAGAAATAAAGCGAATAACTAAAGATTTGGAGTTAAATTAAGTAAAGCCAAAAGATGCTAAGGGCAATGAATTATCGTAGTAATTTGTTTTATATTTTTGCGTTTGATTTTAGTTGATTCTCCATTCACGTTCGCTTGTTAATGTGTTTGATACACCACACATACACACACTGCAAAAGCGGTCCCCCTCTTAATTAAAACGTTTCTTGAAAAGCCATCGTTTCGAGCTTTCATCACCGTTAACGTAATCATTACGTAGTATCAATAGCTCCAGTAGAAAATATTTTAGGTTTTGAACTGCAATGCTTTGATGTATCTCGTCAGCGTCACTAAGGACGTATAGGCTGGTGACGGTCCAACTAATAGTTGCGTCGTCCGAAGCAAAAAATTGAAACTAGTCTTTATCTATTTATCAAAAAAATCATCTTCTATATAATGTGTATACCCTTTATTTCAAATAACTATATCATTTTGGAATTTTTACTAATAAATACTCTTCAATATGTCTAGTTTACCTCTACATATAAATAATTTACAATATTTGATTATAAATTATTCTTAGTTCTCTTATTTTTTTATTTAAATTACTATTTTTTTACTAAAAGATTAATTATCATTTGACTTGCATATATAATATTAGTAACCATTTCGTTTAATCCATGGGGGCTGGAGACTATGTGAATACCCAAGTAGCTTCGCGCTGCGATAATCTAAGTGTAGACTGATTCGAATTTAGATTATGTAAGATCTATGGAATGCTATATTACCACCTGACCAATAACTCGTGATTTAATAACCATTTCATATTATCACATCATAATCTATAGCGTCTAAGCAAAGATTAATACATGGACTTTTATTAATGGAAAAACGGTCATTTCATTCCTAATATATCGTAATATGTTCAATTCATACCCGATTTATACCATTGTGTCAAAACATACCGAACTTTTGAAAATTTCGAATAACATATATATTATTTATCTTTTTGGCGAAATCATACATCAGTCGCCACATCAGCTGTTATGTCATCTAAATTTGATAAAGTGGATGATAAATCCTCTAGTTTTACTGATAACGATGCAACGTCTACATTTTTTCCTAAAGAATAAAAAAATAGTCGTTTTATAAAAATAATTATTTGGAAAATGTAAAATTTATGATTTTTTATATTTAGTAAAATCAAAATTAATTAAATAATAAATTTTAATCTGATATGAGAGATATATTCATAAAACTTTATAATCAATTTACATCATAAATTATTTAAATGTAGCGTTCAGGTATCCTTTAGGTCATGTCGGGTTTTTTTTTGAATTTTGGTTCAATTTTGTAACACTTCATAGGACCCATACTGGTATTTTTGTACATAAGGATTGGAATCGGATATAACACATCGGGTTCAGTTGTTTTTCTATCACATTTTTAGAACTCATAAAGTAACCCGAAGTAAAATAAAAAAAAATTTAAAATAATCGTAAGAAATATATAATTATGAAGCAACAATAGCATTGAACTTAAATCATTACAACACATATACAACTCTCATAATGACGATATTGTGATATGCTAATTTTTTTTACAAATATATTGTTTGTATAAGATTAAAATTTATTATTTAATTATTTTCTGTTAATTTTACTAATAATATATTTATAAATTTTATATTTTTTATATATATTTAATTTTCTAAAACTACTATTTTGGTTATTTTTATAGAAAAAAAATGTACATGTGACATCTTTGTGTAAGCAAAATAAGATGACTTAGAATCCACATCAGCAGATTGATATGCAACTGATGTGGCGATCGATATATACTTTCTCCAAAAAGATAAAGGACAAGTATGTTATTTGAAATTTTTGAAAGTTCATGTATGTTTTGACACGGTGGTATAAGTGGGTATAAATTAAACATATTGTGATATGTTAGGTATGAAGTGACCGTTTTCCCTTTATAAATCTACCAACTGAAAAATGCAGCAAGTCCATTAGAGCATCTCCAATGGTGAAACTACCATTAGAATCCTTAAGCTTTATTTTAATAATTTTATTATTTTTTGAATAGTTAAGGATTATAATCCAAAAAGTTAGTCCAATGGTGTATTCCATTTAGAAATCCTTAGAGAAAAAAAGGTTTATAATGAAACAATTATCTTTGCATCACAACAAGACACACACAAACAAAATGTCTTTGCATCACAACAAAAGAAGGTATTGTTCGTTCGTAGCTCAACAGAGTAAGGTCAGAATAAAAAAGACACACATAACAATCACACAAAGCTCTGTCACGAGCAGACTAGTCACGAGATGATATAACAGTTGTAAGAAAAAAAAAACATAAACACAAAGCTCTGGTTCACTAAACCTATAAGACATAATAATCCAAACAAACCTGAAATGGCTTCGCGGGAAGTCTTGAAGCCCAAGCCGATGTTTTTCCAGAACCGGTTACCACCCTTCCCAGGTCGCTTTCCCTTCCCAGATATCTTCGAGCTGATCAAAAACAGAGACAAAGAGCAATGCATATGAGAATGTATTTCAAAGCAAAATGAATAGAGTGAAATCGATTGATTACCTGAGGAAGACCTTAGGTTGCTTTAGAAAAGCTTCCTCAGTCTGGAAATGTAAAGAAAGAGTATGAGAATTGATTGAATTGAAAGGAAAGTCATCTAGAGTGAAAGACAACTAGTTTAACATGTTCCGCCATGGCTGCTGTTTTGTTCCCGGCAGGAACTTACATTGACAGTAACTCATTAGGATGATGGAACCCACCTGAAGAATAAGGTGACTTAGGTAACTCATTAGGCTCTGTTTGTTCCTTCTCAACTCCCTCACAACGCACATCTGAGCCACCCAAATCTCCTGCATACAAAAAGATATCAAAGACAGAGATAACTACAATACTATATCAGGAAACTCCTAAAAGAATCTACAAATAGATAATCATAATCCCTAATCGCTTCAGGTATCTTCAAATACATAAACGAGATCAAATCCCTAAGAAACATCAGAGAGTGATTCCACAAATCAATCATCATCCCAATAAATTCAAATCCTTTCACCAAAAAGATACTCCTTGGTGTTGTTCCAAACGACCCAATAGATTAAATCAATCCCCTACAAACCCAGTTCATGACATCGTCGACCTTGGAGATCACGAAGAAGCTTCTTCTAGTTCTTCCTTTGACCACGAGAGAGAGAGAGAGAAAAAACACAAATCAAACTGGCACCAATCACACAATGCCAGCGCATCAAGGATCAACCCAAAAAAATCCTTATTTACGGATTAATTCTAAACTATACACAATTTAATATTAATATTTTTCCCCATTTTTCTTAAGGATTTGCCGTAAGGATTCAAGTGTTATCCGCGTTGCGGATGGTCTTATGACATTATCAAATTTGAAGAATGCCTAATGCCAACCGTAAGAAACTCATGTTTGTGAGACCAATCATGAAATACAATAGGTGAAGACTTTGCAAGTTACTTTATATTCTTTAACCTAATCTATTAGGTGAAGACTTTGCAAGTTACAATAGGTGAAGACTCAAGTTACAATAGGTGCATACTAGTCTATTATTTTTATAAACTAATGAATTAAACTTATATAAATACGAAATTTCATTAAAAATAAATCTTATTTTATTTATTAATGTAAGATATCTAAAATATATATTTATTAATACTAATTAGGGCTTGAACGGATCGAGTATCCGGGGTATTTTAAGGTATCCGGATCCGGATTCGTATCCGGCGGATCCATGTTTTTGCTATCATTATCCAGATCCAGGGTTTTTCGGATATCCAGGTTTCGGATATCCTTCTAAAAATTGTAATATCCGGCGGATATCCGGATCCGGATTTGGATCCTTAAAATAAATAAAAATAACATTAGAACATATAAAATTTTAACAATAACTGAAAAAAATAAAAATATGTACAATATTTTTTTAATTATATCTATGTATACTATAACAAAGTTAGTATAAATTTATATATATTAGTATAGAAATAGAAATATAGTAAATTAAATTAGTTTATATATATATATTTCTATTTTTGAAATAATTATCAATAAAAATTACGGATCCAGATATCCAGAGTAAATAATCAAGATATCCGGATCCGGATTCGATTTGCACGGATCCAACATTTTACTATCCGGATTCGGATCCGTCCCCTCCGGATATCCGGATTTACGAGCGGATCCGCATCGAATCTCTAATCGAATCCGAATCCCGGCTAATAATTACTGATACATATATTCATATATCTAATTTAATTTTAAAAGATATCTTATTTTGAAAATATTAAAATAAGATATATAAAAAGATATACTCAAGTATTCTTTTCCAAGATTTCATTTTACTAATATCTTTTAATATCTTTTTATTTAAGATGTAAACATAAATTTATTTTTAACAATAAATTCGTAATTAATATTAATATTAACAAATATTAATTCTTTCATTATAGAATAAGAAACAATATTCCCATAATATTTATATTCAGCTAATAAATATAAAATAATTTAGTTCACTTATTAAATATTTTATAAATCCTAAAATTAAAGAATAACATACATTCATGAATTTTACCACATACTGCAACGTATTAAAATAAAATAGTAAATTAAGATATATAAAATAATAAATAATTATATATTTAACTTATATAATATTAAAGTAATTTTTAACCAATGTAAAAATTAAAAATAAAATTTTACTATAATTTACAGTTTTAAAATATATGTAAAATTAATAAAGGCGGGTTATATAAATGAATTATCTTATTTTCATAAAATCATATTTATTAATTTTAATTTTATTATCTATAAATAAATTTTTAATAAAAATACGTGTATGAAATTTCTAATTTTCAGTTAATAGATTGTTGAAAGAAAAACTGTTTTTGTATATCCGAGTCGGGTAAACACAAGTATAAATATATTAAGTTATTTCAAAAATAACTGAACGGTTTATATATCTCTTGAATCAAAAAAAGAAAAATCATAACTGATCTGAAACCGAAATCCGAAAAGAAAAACGACCTGAAACCAAAACCGAAAACCGGACATCATGTTTAAACATATTGGTGAACAAAAAAGACGGGTTAAATAAATTTTTCAACAAAAAATATATAAATATCTTATGTCCCAACGAGAATCATCAAAATACTAACTTTTAAGATTGATAATAATCTCAGACATTTAACAAATCCGGAAGATCAATGCGTAGGATGATAACAAAAAAAAAATCTTGCAAAGAACGGGTCAAACTCTAGTTAAATCATTAAAACAGTTCTATGATTCTCCAAAAAATTACATATGAAACTGATTAAAGATTATTTCGGTTGTGGAGGTTGATCAAACATATAGCCATCTTAGCGCGTAACTTATAATCCCGTGGCCATGGCGTATAATATAACACTCTAAGGTTTTTATCATCTTATATAAAAGATTAAACGAATGAAGGAGGGATGGAGACTTATCTGAGTATACCAGAAGATATTAATGGCTTTAAATGCAAATTTTTGACGTTCTTTAAGGACAAACTGATGCATATAATGAATAGTTGGACAAGTAGATGGCTTTCAAAATGAGAGAAGAAGATGCTGATTAAATCCATTCTACTTGCTCTCCTGACATATGTTGTGTCTACTTTTCTACTCCCATTGGAAATTTGCAAAAACTTTGTTAGTGCAATTGCACAATTTTGGTGGAGTTCAAATCTACCAAAAAGAGGAATACACTAGATGAAATAAGAAAAAAGTCTGCTTACCAAGACAAGAAGGTGGAATTGGATTTTGTATGATCCATGAATTCAATCTGGCACTATTGGAAAAACAACTATGGAGGCTAGTACAACACCCTGATTGCCCGAGTGCTGAGGGGAAGATATTATATATCGAGCTCGCCACTACGAGTAAACACTGTAAACAGTCCATCTTACGTGTAGACTAGCATTTCTGCAGCCAGGAAACTCTTGCTATTGGGGATAAGGCAGAAGATACATTCTGGCTAAGAGGTGAAAGTGTGGGAAGACCCATAGATCCCAGTGACACCTGCTATACCAGCTATATTTGTTGCACCAATTATGCACCTAAATATGAGGGTCAGTGATCTCATTAATCAGGAGTCAAAGGAATGGGATGTTGGTTTGCTGGAGTTTGTCAATCCTGAGGATATACCCCTCATAAGAAGTTTGGCCATAAACACAACTCATCGGTGAGACACGTTCAGCTGGAACTACACAAGGAATGGCCAATATATAGTTAAATCTGGATATTGATTTGCTCAGAATCTCTTAAAGAACGAGGAAGAAAAATAAATGTTAGAGCCAATTATCACAAAGCTCCAAGCCAATGCTTGGAAATTAAAGGCGCCAAAAAAAAATTTGTCATCTTATATGGCAATTACTAACTGGTCAAGTGGTAGTAATGCAGAACTTAGTAAGGCGCAACGTGAGGTGTGATAACTATTGCCCGAGATGCGGTGAACCAGAAGAATCTGTAACCCACGCTATTTTCGAATGTTCGCCAGCTATATAAATTTGGTCATTATCATCGACCCCAACAAGTACAAATATCTTTCATGTACCTAGCATATATATGAATATGGACTACCTGTTCTGGCGAAATTACCGTATAATCAATCCGGAACAAAGACATGAATCCTTATCCCAAGGGATCCTTATCCCTGAATAATTTGATATATTTGAAAGGTCCGGAATGACAAACTCTCTAGGGGGATAGACAGAGATCCGCTCGAACTTTTGCGATATGCTGAGAGTGAATGTCATGCCTGGTTTAATGTAAATGAGATGGTACCACCAATGGTACAAAAAAACACTAATGAGGAAATCCAAGTCATAAACTTGAGAAATATTAGCTTGCTAGATGGATCGTGGACATCATATGGTCAATTTAGTGGATGTAGATGGGTTTAGATGGATAATGGTGGGAACATTGAGCTTATGGGAACACAAAATTTCTCTAGAAGAGAATTAGGTTTGCATTCACAAATAAAAGCACTGAGATGGGCGATGGAGAATATGCTTCAACATTCGACATGTCAGAGCTTCGGGACAGACTGCATGGAGCTGATTTCTATGATTAAGGAACCTCACGCGTGGCCAAGCTTTGCAACGAAATTAGAGAGGATAGAGACACTACAGATATGCTTTCCAGACTTCGACATTGTTTATGTTCCTCGAGCGCAAAACCAGTTTTCAGATTTTTTAGCTAAGATAGCTAGATCCCCACAGGGAGTTACATTTTATCGGTTGTTCTATTCCATTTTGGTTATCGAGACCACCTCAAGCTTGAGTAATAGAATGGTTGTTTGCTGTTAAAAAAAATATAAAGCGTTAAGTGAACTGTGTGATTATTTGTTTAGGTCTGGAAATTTCTCTACCCAAAAACCTGAACTTTAACCGATCCAAAAATATCGATCTGACTATGAACCGGAAATTTACTAGCAAATATCTTTTGGATCTAAATTTATTTTACCAATTAGACCTTGAGCCGAAGAGACCCGACCCAAATGGATCTGGATCCGAAAAAAACCGATCCGACGAATAAGAATTTATTTATACCCGACTTATACACATGTATATTCAAAATTAAAACTTTTTTTTTGTGTTCTATTTTTTCTTTATATATTATGTTTTTATTTAGTTGACATATTTTTGTAAACAATATTTATTATTATTTTGTAACAATTTTAAGTAATATACAACGTTAAGCGAATTGTGTGATTTTGTGTATACTAGGCCTGAGTATTTTAACCTGGACCCAAAAACCAGAACTGCAACCAATCCAAAAATATCCTATCCGAATCCAAACCAAAAATTTACTAGCAAATACTTTTTGGATCTAAATTTCGTTTACTCAAATAGATTCAGGCTCGAAGAGACCCGATCCAAATGGATCTGGATCCGAAAAGAATCGATCTGATTAGTAAATCTGACTGATAAAAATTTATTTATACCCGACTTAAAAACATGTATATTCAAAACTATGATTTTTTTTTGTGTTATGTTATATAAATTTATTTATACCCGACTTACACTGCTGCAGCTGATGTAGTTAAAACTTGAGAGAAGGAAAAAAAGAAGTTGAAGCTTGAGTTAGCTAATATTCCTAGTAGGGTGTGTTTAACTTCAGATTGTTGGACTGCTTCGGACTCTGGAGATGGGTATATCGTTTTGACGGCACATTATGTTGATCAGAAGTGGGTTTTGCACAGCAAGATTCTGTTATTCTGTAATCTGCTTCCTCCACACACTGGTGATGCTCTAGCTAGTAAACTTCATGAGTGTTTAAAGGAGTGGGGAATTGAAAAGAATGTATTCACTTTAACTCTGGATAATGCTACATCTAATGATTGTATGGAAGAAATTCTGAAGGATGGGCTGAATTTAGATGATGATCTGCTGTGTAAAGGGGAGTTTTTTCATGTTCGTTGCTGTGCACACATCTTAAACCTTATAGTACAAGATGGTTTAAGTGTTATTGTTGGTGCATTGTCCAAGATCAGAGAGACTGTGAAGTATTTTAAGGCTTCGATTTCTAGGAGAATAGCACTCACTGATTGTATAGAAGGTGATGCTGAAGTGGTTATGTCATTGGATGTTCAACATAGATGGAATTCGACATACTTGATGCTTGAGAAAGCTTTGAAGTACGAGCGTGCTTTAAATAGGTTTAAAGTGGTTGACAAAACCTACAAGCACTGTCCTTCTAATCAAGAGTGGAAGAGGGCAAAGATTATCCATGAGATCTTGATGCCCTTTTATTGTATTACTACTTTGATGTCCGGGACAAGCTATTCAACATCCAACTTATATTTTGGACATATATGGAAGATTCAGTGTCTGTTGGAAGTGAATAGGGACAATGATGATAGTGTCATTCGAGACATGATCTCTAAGATGAGAAAAAAATTTGATAAGTATTGGGAGCAATATAGTGTCATTTTTGCAATGGGTGATGTGCTGGATCCTCAGATGAAATTCAGGCTTTTGAAGCGTTGCTATCTGGAGAAAAAAAATAAAACACCTCAAGAAGAAGCTTTATGATCTGTTTGAAGAATATAGGAAAAAATTTCCTTTGACTCCTGTTGTGAGCTCTTCTAGAGCTGTTTCCCATGTTTCAAAACGTGGAAGAGAGCTCTTAGATGTGCAAGATGTAAGTTCTTAATTTAGTCTTTGGTTTAACTTTTTACTTGTTGGTTATGTAGTAATTTCTTAAACTTCAAATGATGCAGGATTTGTTTGATCTTGATGATGTACCAGACTATATGGAAGAAGGAAAGTCAGCCTTAGATATGTATCTTGAAGATCCAAAGCTAGACTCATCCTGATCTGAATGTTCTGGATTATTGGAAAGAAAACAGAAATCGCTTTGGTGCTCTTACTTACATGGCAATGGACATCCTTAGTATCCCCATCACTACTGTGGCATCTGAATTTTCATTCAGTATTGGATCTCGTGTGATAGACAAATATCGGAGTCAGCTGTTGCCTAGTAACGTCCAGGCTCTGTTGTGTACTCGTTCTTGGATATATGGTTACATGCTTGATGATGAAGGTAAACTTTCTTTTGTCTTATATACTGATCATGGTGTATAAAAGTGTAACACTTGTCTTGTGATCATGTGTATAAAAGTGTAACTATTGTCTTGTGAAATTATAGATGCAAATGGAGAAGGTGAGACTGTTGTTCTTAGAGCAAGTCCAAGTAATGTGGAAGATGTGATCACTCAGCCACCAGAGTAAGTGTCGTTTATTGTGGTTGCTTCTTGTGATTACTTCTTGTGGTTGCTACTTGTGGTTACTTCCTGTGATTGCTATTTGTGGTTACTTCCTGTGGTTGCTTCTTGTGGTTACTTCTTGTGGTTGCTTCTTGTGGTTACTCATAAAGTGTGGCATTCTACTAGAAATTATGAATACATACTTACCTTAGCAACTAGTTTTTTTGTGATTAATAAAGATTTTTTAACCTCTTCTTTGTATTTGGTTTCTTTACGGCAACCAGTCTTTGTGAATACAGACAAACCAACTGAACCAGTGGACATCACAATATAGCATGCGTCTCAACTTTGATAAAGACCGTTCGTTTTTGCTTATTTCAATGAGGTGGTCATATGCTTGTGCCTATTTCAAAACTTATTGTTTTGTAAAACCTTTCATTTTAATAGTTTTGGATTATGTTGCAGACTTGCAGTACTAATAATAAGTGTTTTGAATTTTGGAGTTTGAATTATTGTATTAAATATACTGTGTTAAATATTTTGATGAGTTAAATTATATTATTTGTTAATTTCTGCTTAGCATTTTTTATTATTAAATGTTAGTAATTTGTCAATAATAATTTTATTATGATATGATATTTTATTAAAAAAAATATGTTTATTAGTAGCATTTTTCATGGGTCAACCCATTAAAACCACTAACTCATTAATTTATATGGGTTATGGTTTAGCCCAAACCATTTAGTTAATGGGTTGGTTTAACTCATAATCCATAAACTGCTCAATCCATTTGAGTATGGGTTGGTTTGGGTTGGTTTACTCATTTTGACATCTCTCTCTCCCTCACCCTCTCTATATATATATATATTGATTTAGATGAAATATCTTTTGTTAACAATATATATTATTATTTTGTAACTATTTTAAGTAACATGAAGTTTTAAATTGTTAAATTTAAAGTTTAATAATGTTTTATGTTAATTATTAATTGTTTCATTTATGTTATTTTGTAAATATTTAGATATATATGTCAAAGATTAACTAAATTTTAGTGAATTTGGCATGTTATATTTTTTCAAATCTTAAATAGTTGAATTTGATTCGGATCTGATATGGATCTGAAAATTACAGATATTTTACAGATACTGAAATTATAGATTCGAGATTCGGACGTGACATAATTGGACCTAGAAATTTAGAAGTACTTATATGAATCTAAATTTGCAGGATTCAAAAAAATTTGGACCCACATAACCCGATAGAATCCGACAGGATCTGATCCGAACTCGACCGGAGGACCCAGATACCCATGCCTAGCTTACACTTCTGCGATGATGAGAACTTCCGACTCGTTGACGGGGGTTTTGCCTTCAAGAAATTGAGGGTTTTATGGTACACCAAGGAATCCAGAGGAAAAAGTAGTAAATATTACTAATGTTAAGGACTAAAATCTAATTTAGTAGAACTACTGCTCGGCCGGTTTAGAGATGTCTTCTCCTTGCTCGTCAGCTTCTCCCACCACTGCTGCTGTTACCGCCGGCGTTCTGAGTCACAAGAAAATGTACGGAGACGCAACGAATTGGAACGAGGATGAGTATAGAGAATCAATCCTCAAGGAACGAGAGATACAGACGCGGACCGTGTTTCGAACCGCCTGGGCTCCAAACCCTAATCCGGACGCCTTTGTTGTCGCTTCAAGCGACGGAACCCTAGCTTTACACTCGATGAGCTCGCTTGTTTCCCAATCGGCGGCGTTTGGGTACTCGAAAGGTGAGGACTTTATGGTGGCTGCACCTGAGGGAGTGGTTAGGGCACACGAAGGCCCCGCGTATGATGTCAAGTTCTACGGCGAAGAAGAGGATGCTTTGCTCCTCAGGTAGATCTAAATCACTGTGTTCGTTATTTAATTCAAAGCTCTGAGTTTGATGTGAAAATCTGGAAAAATTGTGTAGTTGTGGTGATGATGGTAGAGTTCGAGGATGGAAATGGAGAGACTTTTCTGATTCTACAGAGAACAATGTCAAGCCATTGCTCGAACTGACTAATCCACAACACAAGTGAGTCTTCTTCATTTTATTACTCCTTGTTAGTGAAAATGTCACAGCTACAAGGAGTGTAACAGGGTGTGAAATGTGAAATGTCACTCTCCCTAGTAGTTCTGTGTCACAAGTGAGTCTTGTTCATTACTTGATCACTATTTGTTAGTGAAAATGCTATAGTTAAGAGAGTGTAACAGTTCTGTGAATTAGTTTGGTATGAATCTATTGAACTGATATACAAATGCTTATAGTCAGTCACCATCCTTTTTTCTTATGTCATAGAGGTCCTTGGGGTGCTCTTTCACCAATGCCAGAGATCAATGCCATTTCTGTTGATCCTCAGGTTTGGACTTGTATTTCTATTAGGTCTTTTCACCTTGATGGTGTAGTGTTGTGCTTCTTATTGCTTGCTTACAAATCTCCATCATTTTTCGTTTATGATATAGTCAGGAAGTGTTTATACGGCTGCTGGTGATTCTTGCGCATATTGTTGGGACATGGTATGTATTTAATCGTGGTGAATGTTTACTGCTGTATTACAACAATAAAATCTTAACTTCCAAGAATCATTTGGTGTGACCAACATTTTTAGGAGAGTGGTAAAATAAAAATGACCTTCAAGGGGCATTCAGACTATTTGCATTGTCTAGTTTCGCGTAGTTCTGCAAGCCAGGTAATGGTTTTTCGATTAATTATTACAAGTGCAGTTTAATATTCGTATATTATGAGTTCCACGTTTGGGGTTTTGTCTGATCCTAATTAGTCTTCTTGCACCAGATATTGACAGGTTCGGAGGATGGGACGGCAAGAATCTGGGGTATCTTTCTTGTGCCTACTATCTCTACTACTGTCTTTCGGATCATCTGTGATTGAAAAACTTCTAAAAGCATTTAAGTCCTCATGTTGGTGCTTGGGATTTAATGCTGCTCCGTTTTATTGACTGCTTTCTCAAAACTCAATTCATTAAGCCCTATGTTTTGTCAACCAGATTGCAAAACAGGGAAATGCATTAAAGTGATTGGTTCCCTGGAAAAGAAGTCCCGGTTTCGCATTAGTTCTATGGCTCTCGATGAAAGTGAAAGTTGGTTGGTAAGATTTAAAGCAAATGTAAAGACTCATTGTATATTCCTTACCCTGGCTCCTGATCATTAAGAAGTTTAAAGACATGATTGTCTCCTATTTTCAGGCGTGTGGACAGGGTAAAAATATAGCTGTATGGAATCTTCCTGCCTCAGAATGCGTATCCACAATATCCTCCCCTGCTCATGTACAAGATGTGATGTTTGATGAAAAGCAGGTTAGCCGAGCTAGATTAAAATCTAAGCAGTGTAAATCTAAGGTGTTATTTGTTTACCAAGGCTTAATAGTTTTTGTTGTATCAACGCAGCTTAAATTGATAAACAAAACAAAATATATACTACACTGGAAACACTGATGAACCCTTAGTCTGAAGTCCTTTGAAATGGAATTACATTTTGTTTATTTTGTTTTCTAGTGTTGTAAACTAACGAGTATCACACAAACAGATATTGAGCGTAGGAGCGGAACCAGTTCTAAGGCGTTTCGACTTAAATGGAGCTTTGCTTTCTCAAATTCAATGTGCTCCTAGTTCAGCATTTTCAGTTTCCTTGCATCCAGCAGGAGTAAGTTTCTTATCTCTTTCTCAATACCTCTTTCTTTTCGCCCCTTGTCCTATATTCACTCTCTTTTCATTCAAGCCTCAACAATCGAAATATCCAGATAAATCTATGTTATTGTTGTATATGCGATTGTGAGGTTGTTTTCCTCATTTAGGAGTATAAGCTCTTGATGTTCAATCCAGTGCTTGTGTATATTACAGGTAGTTGCTGTGGGAGGTTATGGAGGTCTTGTTGATGTCATATCTCAATTTGGAAGCCATCTCTGCACGTTTCGTAGCACCTCAATGTGAATTTCGTTAATGTTTCTCGGTTTGGCTAAATAAACCCCTAAAGCGGTATTAAAATAGGGAAAATTAGCTAACTGTGCCATTTCTGGGATTTGTCATTTATAAGGATACTCCCTTTCGTAATAAACGTTGTTCTAACATTTTTCTCTTTGGTACACGAAAACTGTCGCTTTATATTTACAATGCAAATACAAATTATACTAATTTCAGTTAAAAATTTATTGCAAATTGTATTGTTTTTATAAATGATTTTATTTATAAAACAAATATTATTTCAAATATTATTGTCAGAAAAATATAATTAATAATAATTTACATATATTTCTGTTATTTTCTTAATCTATATAAAAAATATTAAAATAACACTTATTTAGTTACGATGAGGTTTTAGTTACGATGAGGTTATAAAAATGTTAAAGTAACACATATTTAGTTACTTTAAAGCGACAGTTTTCATTGAGACAATACTTTGTAACACATACTAAAATAACAATAAATATTTTTATAGTTTTCATTGAGACAGAAGGAGTATTGTTTTAGTTATAAAAATGTTAAAGTAACACATATTTAGTAGACAGAAGGAGTATTGTTTTTGTCTCAATATATTTTTATAGTTACGAACCCTTTAACTAGATAAATAACCAAATTTTGTTAAATTTAGATATTACTTATATTCCTGTTTATTAATTTTATTAAGAAATTCTAATAACTAAAAGTTTCTTTGTTTTGACCAAAAAAAGTTTCTTTGTTTTCTACCTCGATTATTTATTAAGAAAATTCTAATAACTATGTGCTTTTTGAACTCTTTCCAGTGCAAAAAAAATCTTTTCAGCATGATATAATTATCATTGTAAAGTTTTCACACATTCTAAAATAAAAGAGTACACATATATTAAAAAGATACATTAAGATGTTCCTAAAATATAGAAAAAAAACATGAGAAGTGAATTTCATTTACATTAAACCTTTTCAATATAAAAGCTGAGTTCAACATTATAAATTTGAACATGATACAAGAATTACTTCCTAAATGTTCTCCGACTTCAAAAGAAGTAGAATGTAAAAAATATAGAATACATATTCTAAAAACAATAGAACATAGACAAAAGATAAGAATACATATTATAAATATAATAGAACACAAAGAAAAAAGTTAGAATTTAAATTCTACCATGTTTAAAATATAGGATACATGTAAAAATGCATTGTTTTATCTATGATTTATGAGAGTAAAAGATAGAACACAAGTTAACGTATTCTAAACTTTTATACAATGACGGCATGGAGCCTATAATATATATTGTATTTTATAAATAACAAAAACATTGGTTAGAATTCAAGTTGGTGTATTCTGTATTTGAATAAATCACAAAAAATATTACAACACGAATTTGAACTTTTATAAAATGTATAAAATAAGTTAGTCTTTCTATTTTGTTCTTGTAAAAAAAGGTTATAATATACATTCTAACAAGTTTAGATTAACATATCCATACTGTTTTTGGATTTCTATTTTGGTATATCAAAAGATGTAAATATTCTCATGATGGTATTAATTTTTCTTAATGTTTTGATTTATATATAACTTTCAATATTTATTTCTGTTATTATGTGGATAATTATATCAAAAATTGACAAATTAATGTACATGTATCAACTATTTGCCAAATTCCCGTTAGAATAAGGAAACATAAGCTTTTTAATGTCAATAAACCAAATTATTTGGACTGGTTAGTGGTTCAGTATAGGCCTGCACATTTTAACTTGGATCCGAAGATCCGATCCGGAACCGGTCAAAAAAACCGAATGAAAAGTTAAAAAATACTTTTTAGATCTAAATTTCTTTTATCCGAATAGATTCGGATCTAAAAAACGACCTGAATACACCCAGACTCGAAAAGAACCGATCCAAATAAACCCGACCCAATAAGCACTGATTTGTACCCGACTTAAAAACATGTATGTTTAAAACTATGATTTTTTGTGTTCCATTTTATATATATTATTTTTTCTTTAGTTGAAATATCTTTTGTTAACAATATTTATTATTATTTTGTAATATTTATAAGTAATATGAAGTTTTAAAATATAAAACTTAGAATTTAAAAATCTTTTATGTTAAATATTATAGTTTAATTTAAGTTATTTGTAAATAATTAAATATATATTAAAAATATTGATTAAATTAGAATGAGTTTGAGAATTTCATGTATTTTTCAGATCTTAAATATACAGATCCGATGTGGATCAGAAAAAAATATAAGTATTTTACAAATATTGTAATTGTAGATCTAAAGAACCCGGATTCGATAGGACCCGATTTGTAACTGACCCAAAAAATTATAAGTATCTATATAGATCTAAATTTCTATGATCTGAAGATCCGGACCCAATAAGATCCGATTCGAAACCGACCCGAGGATCCGGAGGCCCGGACCTAGTTCAGTAGTTGGTATCGAATGTGAGCTCTTTCGAACGCAAGGATATTGAGTCGGTTTATTAGTCTTGTCTCGTATGAATGACAGAAGCTTAACGTTTTTGTGGCTTAGATAAGTGTGACAAAAACATGAACTTAGAATATTATTTGACAACTTTTATAAAAGGACAAAGCTGACCATTAGTTAATGCTATATATGTAAAACAACAAATAATCGTGTACATTTTATAATGTGGATACATGACTTTTTTTTTCTTTTGATAACGTGCTTTTAAAATAGAACACAAACACATTAAAAAAATCATTAAATTATCTTATATTCTTTTGAAAAATAATAGTAATGGGGGAAGAGGATAATCTGGTGGCACTGGCAAAATGATGTTGTAAAGAAGATACAATCCCGTATATATTAAATGAGAAATATTTTAACAATAATTATTTTAATTTTGATGTAATTAAAAAAAGTTCCAATTGACATGTCAATCAATTAGCATACTAATTGAGAAATTGAATGATTCAATTTAATTTTTTTTTCCTTAAATAAAACTTACGGAATTACCATAAATGACTAATATATATATATATATATATATATGTGATAATTAATTATTTTAATTAAAGATTTGATAAAAAAAATTATATCTTCTCCATCTTTTTAATTTATATTATAAAATAAATTAAATAACCAAATTAGCTACAAATTTAAAATTTAGATTTTTTCATATATGTTCTATTTTGAATTTAAAAAAACTACAATAAATGACGAAAAATATTAAAATTATTATGTTAAATATAATGATCAAAGGTTTAACATTTTTATTATACAAAAATTAACATGATTTTAAAATCATATGAGTAAAAAATATCATTTAATAAGAAAAAAATATGTTATAAGAAAATAATAATATATATATATATATATATATATATATATATATTAAAATATAAACAGTATAAGATTACATAAATATTTTACTATTAAAACTTTCAATGAATTTTCAAGAACATTTATTAGTTACAAACTTATTAATCTTTTCTCAGTAAAAATTTTGTTATCAATGATTTAAATATTTTATTATAAAACGATATGAAAGATCATAGAACCGTATGATTATGATGTCTCATTTAATATATAGCTATATGAAATATAATATTCTTAGAAAACATATGTTGGTTCATCTTAACTTATATTACACTTTTTACTAAACTAACTATCGAATTGATAAATAATGTACAAAAAAGAATCTCGCACTTTCATTAAATAAAAGCTACGAAATTACCTAATATGATTAACGTATATATGAAAGTTAATTATCATGAATAATAAATATTTGATCGCAATTTTTGTATCTTAGTTCTTTTTATTTGTTTTATATTATTAAAAGATATTAAACAATCACATTAACTATATAATAAAACGTCTATAAATTATTAAAATTTGAAGATTCCACTTTGAAATTTTGTGATCAATAGCTTAATTTTTTTGTTATATTAAGATACAAATGATCATAAAAATTGTATTAATATAAATTTTTATTTAATAAATATTCAAATTTAATGGGTAACAATTAGTTGAAATTCTTTACAACAATTAGTTGAAATTCTTTACAATTTTTTTATCATTAAACAAACAAAATTGTGTTCAGTCGAAGACATATTAATTTGATGAACACTAAATATGGAAGAATAAAAAAACTTTTTTTTTCATCATGTTTTCTTAAAAAACATTTAGAGCATTGATATTAATGCTAGATTTTATTATTTTATTAGATGATAGAAGCTTTTTTTAATTAATTTATTTAAATATATAATATTCTTTGATAAATGACTTTTTGACAACACGACTCCAAAATTTGTATAATTTATAATATGATCTCAAACTAAATATTTATGTTTTTGGTATAAAACCGAATAAACTGAAAACCGACGGTATATAAACCAAATCGAACTGAAGTAAATATGGTTTTAGAATATTAGTTATATTTTATAAACTGAAATACCGAAAAAAAACAAATCGAACCGAAACCAACCTGATATTCGGATTGAACACTCCTAATCTATATGAAACCAAACTATTATTTCATTCTCCAAAACATAATTAAAAGAACAATTTCATTCCGCGCAAGACACAAATCTTATCCTAGTTTTAGTTATTGCTGGTGAAAAAAATAAGATATTTTGATTTGTCTATTATATATTTCATCATTCGTAAAACAAGTTAAAACCCGCAAGTATAAGATCATCAGCATTGGAGATGCTTGAATTTCGTTTTCCCATTAGAAAATTAAAAACTTCAGAAATGAAAAGAGAGAAAAGAAGATGAGATTTTTTTTTGAAACACTAAAAAAAGAAGAAGATGAGATTATTGTGAGATTCTCAAACAATTATGAAAATTTCAAAAACTATGTGTCAAATTATGAATGATTAAATTTTCTTTGTTTTTTTAAATTTAATTTAATTAGTATTTTATAGGTAAGAAAGTCAGATAAGATACCCAAACCAATGATGCCTATGTAAAAAGGCTTAGATGGTCGAAGATGATTTCAGATTTGAAAACACCCCATGCATGTCATTGTTTTCACTGACAGTAACAGCCTCTCAACCCATTGTCCCTTGTTCAATTGGTATTTATTGTGAATATTATTGTTCCTTGGCAGTAAATATAAGTTCACACGATAGTGAAAGCCAGCAGTTTCTATTCAAATATTATAAAACAGAATATAATCTCTCGAAATCGCTGATAAAAATATATTTTAATATTTCTTTTGCTAAAAGAATATATTTTAAACTTCATCAAAATAACTAGTTTTTTTTTGAGAAAATGTTAAAGAAACAGTAACAAAGTAGTCTTGAATGATAAACAAATCAAAAAGACAAAAACACAACATCAACATAAAGCAAAAAGCTTCATTTCCTCACCATAGCCCATAGGTATTCTCCGCTATAACGATCAAACCTAATAAAGATTATTTTATGAAAGTTAATTTAGTACAAATCACTGAACAACCTCCAAATTCTCAAGGTCTGAAAATATTCAAAAATTAGAAGAAAAATTAATCAATTAACTACTGTATGTTGGTATTTAAATAAATGAAAATAAATATCACCACCGCAATTCAATAAAGTCTTTCGTCACCATTGCTGTCATCTTCTCGTCTCTCTCTCTGTCTCTCTCGTGATTTCTCTTTGGAGGAAGAAGACACGATACACCGATTCATCAGCAATCCTCGTGCCATTTCCTCTTTTCAACAATCTTCCTAGAATCCACTTTTTGATTCGTATTAGATTCACTAACAACAACAACAACAACAACAACAACCCTCTCTGTCTGCATGCTTCCCCTGTTTCTCTCTCTCGTTTCTTAAAACCTAACCTAACTCTTTTGCAAATGGAGGTTTTGGATTCTGGAGGCGTCACTATTCCCACGGAGAACGGTGGTGCCGATCTCGATACGCTTCGTCACCGGAAACCGAGATCGGATTCTTCCAACGGACTTCTTCTTCCTGATTCCGTAAATGATGCTGGAGCTCCTCCGTCTGAGGTTAGGGATCGGGTTGATTCCTCTCTCAACGAAGTTCAAGGAAGAGCTAATTTGGCCGGAGAAAACGAGACTAGAGAATCCAGTGGTGGAGGAGGAAACGTGGATGTAAGGTACACGTATCGACCGTCGGTTCCAGCTCATCGGAGGGTGAGGGAGAGTCCACTCAGCTCTGACGCCATCTTCAAACAGGTAAATCAATCTCAGAGATGAGAATTTCAAATTGACTTGCATTTTTAAATATTGATTCTTTATTATTTTTTTATTTAAAATGTGATTGTTTTGCTCAATGGCAGAGCCATGCTGGATTATTCAACCTGTGTGTAGTAGTTCTTGTTGCTGTTAACAGTAGACTCATCATCGAAAATCTCATGAAGGTTTGTTAAGTTACCTCTTGCTTTAAAACTTATGATCATCCTGCATGAGAGACTTTTACATTTGTGTGTTTTGCTATCATTCTCTATGTAGTACGGTTGGTTGATCAGAACTGATTTCTGGTTTAGCTCTACATCTCTCCGAGATTGGCCCCTTTTCATGTGTTGGTACAAAATACTTCTTCTTCTTTTATTCCCCTCCAAAGTTGCTTTCTTTTCACATATATATACTGATCAATTCAGATATTCTTAAAGCTTTGAGTTTTTCTTATGTGGCAGTCTCTCCCTTTCAGTCTTTCCTTTGGCTGCCTTTACCGTCGAGAAACTGGTACTTCGGAAATGCATATCTGAACCTGTAAGTAAACGACTCAGCTAGCCATTACTGGATTGTTTATTGAAGACAAAGTTTGTATCCTGAAGAATCTTCCTTTTTCTTCTTATAATTCTCAAGGTAGCTATCTTTCTTCATGTTATTATCACCATGACCGAGGTTTTGTATCCAGTCTACGTCACTCTAAGGTGAGATTTTAGCTTGCGGTATACTTTTTTAAAAATGGTTTAGTTGGCTGACTAGATGCTACATTGATGCTTATCAGGTGTGATTCCGCCTTCTTATCAGGTGTTACATTGATGCTCCTCACTTGCATTGTGTGGCTCAAGTTGGTTTCTTACGCTCATACTAGCTACGACATAAGAACCCTTGCCAATTCTGCTGATAAGGTAAAACAAGTGAGATACAATATTGGTCACTTGCGTTGGTGTGATACTATTTTGAGACCAGACACTGTTTAAAACTTTTTAGGCCAATCCTGAAGTCTCCTACTATGTTAGCTTGAAGAGCTTGGCATATTTTATGCTTGCTCCCACATTGTGTTATCAGGTGATTTTATGCGTCTTCTGCTTAATGGTATCAACATTATTTTTCACTTGCAAAAGTTTCTTGTCTAAAACCTTGCGTCTTTGCTTTACCCAGCCGAGCTATCCACGTTCTCCATGTATCCGGAAGGGTTGGGTGGCTCGTCAATTTGCAAAACTGGTCATATTCACTGGTTTCATGGGATTTATAATCGAGCAAGTGCGTTTTCTACCTCTTTCTTATTAACCTTTGTGAAAATCATCATTTCTGCATTTTTGCCCACGTTCTTTTGGTACTTTGTTTGTTGCAGTATATAAATCCTATTGTTAGGAACTCAAAACATCCTTTGAAAGGGGATCTCTTATACGGTATTGAAAGAGTGTTGAAGCTTTCAGTTCCAAATTTATACGTGTGGCTCTGCATGTTCTACTGCTTCTTCCACCTTTGGTATACCGCGATACCTTCTCCGTTAACATGATTTTCATTGACGAACACCAGAGAATAGGATATCGCATCATGAATTTGATAGTTTTAGTTTATCGGAGTCTGAGATGTAATGTCAGTTTCTGCCACAAATCTTTTTGCATTGTTCTTGTCCACAGGTTAAACATATTGGCAGAGCTCCTCTGCTTTGGGGATCGTGAATTCTACAAAGATTGGTGGAATGCGAAAAGCGTGGGAGATGTGAGTTTTGCAGTTGTCTTGTTTTACTCAAAAAGCTTATGATGTTTTTGTTACTAACCAAAATACTCACTGTCTTCCTTTGTCAGTATTGGAGAATGTGGAATATGGTATGGTTCTCTTCTTGAAACATCCCCTTCTTTTTTATACATAACAGATTAAGAAAGCTTATTGAGATCTTGTTTTTATCTAACAGCCTGTTCATAAATGGATGGTTCGACATGTATACTTTCCGTGCCTGCGCAGGAATATACCAAAAGTGAGTGAGATATATATTTGTATATATTAGTGATCTGCATCATTACTTCAACCCTCCACTCATTTTTGCTCCAGGTACCGGCCATTATATTTGCTTTCTTAGTCTCTGCTGTCTTTCATGAGGTATATACATATCTTCTACCTTGCCCTGTCTCTGGACACATGAACACGTTGTTGAAAGAAAGGCTAACACTCGAAGTATTGTTTTTAATTACATTCTCGTGTTTCTTACAAAATTTCCTTGCAGTTATGCATCGCAGTTCCTTGTCGTCTCTTTAAGCTATGGGCTTTCCTGGGAATTATGTTTCAGGTAAAAAAAAATCAGATAATTTCCCAGTGGATTGCCCAAGCTCTTTTCACAAACAATCTTGAAGCTTCTTTTACCTTTAGTTACATTTTCTAATCACGCAAATGTGTGTTTGAGTAGGTGCCTTTGGTCTTTATCACAAACTATCTACAAGAAAGGTTTGGCTCCATGGTATGCTCTCTAAACTCAAAAGACCGGACAACTCTTTTCTGATGATAGCTACTTACATCTTTAGTTTCTTTTCTTGAAACTTAAAAAAGGATTACTCTGTTTTGGAATATGATGATTAGGTGGGGAACATGATATTCTGGTTCACCTTCTGCATATTCGGACAACCGATGTGTGTGCTTCTTTATTATCACGACCTGATGAACCGCAAAGGAACGATGTCATAGATGTGTCTGTTCTGATACTAAAACAGGAGAAAAATAGTGTGTTTTTTTTTTTTAAATTACAAATTGTCAATTGAAGAAGGAAAGAAAAATAAAAGTTTGTATCAGCAAAAGTTTTGGTAGTGTTAAACAGACTTAGAAGAGAAGAATCAGTTTGAGTTTGTTTCTCTTTGTCTGTCACTGGATCTCGGATTCGCTGTTTCTTATCCTGTAACCAGCCCATAAAGGAAAGTGGGTATTTTCTTTGTTTTTGGAAACTTAGGTAAAGTTTCAGGTTTTTATTGTTAGATCAAATATATAGTAAGAATTTTTAGTAGACTTTGAACAGAAAAAGACTGAATGGCGAATGGCATGGGGATTGTATGAAAACAAAACAACTTGATTGTTGGTCCCATTTGGATGGAATATGTATTTAAGGAGGAAGATCTTAAATTCGAATAGTTGTTTTACTGTTGAGAGCAGTGGGGGCAATGAACAGTTATGAATCTGAAGTTGTTGTTTTCTACATTAGTGGATCCGAAGGAGGGTTTTATAGGAATAAAATAATATATATTTTTTATAAAAAAAACTTAGAAATTATTATTATTTAGAAAACATGAAAAAAAATATTAAACTATATTATAAAATTTATGAAAACATTTTATTCAATACATTAAGAGTATATTACATAAATAGAGAAATTGAAAAACATAGAAAACTTATTAATCTTCATCACCAAACTTTTGTCAAATATTTTCCATTAAATCAACTTTCAAACGAGCATGCTTGTATAAATCTCGAACTTCTCTACGCATGCCTAACATATCACCCACATGAATACTTTCTCTCCTTGTCACCCTCGAACTTCTGCTTGACTCTCCTGACTCGAACTCAGATGTATCAATTTAAGCGTAACCGTTTCGTTCGTCTTCTACTATCATATTGTGCAATATGACACAAGTTCTCATTATCTTTCATATCTTTTCCTTGTCCATTGTAGAGCTGGGTTTTTAACAATTGCAAACCTCGATTGCAATACTCCAAAAGCCCGTTCAACATTTTTTCTGGCAGATTCTTGCTTTTCTGCAAATTTCTCGGCTTTATGACCATGAGGAAGTGGGATGGATTGGATAAATGTTGCCCAGTTTGGATATATTCCACCAGTAAGATAGTAGGCCATACGATAAGTGTGGTTGTTGACCTTAAACTTAACTTTAGGTGCTCGACCATGTACGATGTCATCAAAAACAAGTGACCGATCAAGAACATTGATATCATTGAGGGTACCTTGTAAGCCGAAAAATGTGTGCCATATCCAAAGATCTTGTGATGCCACAGCCTCTAAGACATTTGTCGGCTTTCATGAACCACATGTGAACTGACATTTCCAAGCCGTTGGGCAGTTTTTCCACTCCCAATGCATACAGTCGATGCTGCCTATCATCTCCGGGAACCCCCATACCTCTCCAGCATCGAGTAATCGTTGAAGATCCTTGGTTGTAGGTCTTTGTAGATACTAACCTCCAAACAATTGTATTATTGCATCATTGAAATTTGTCAAACATAAACATGATGTATTGTCATGGATTCGGAGATATTCATCATACGAATCTCCTGATTGACCATATGTCAGCATACGTATAGCTGCTGTACACTTTTGAAGTGCAGATAGGCCTTTCCTTCCGCAAGCATTTCGTCTTTGCTGAAAGTATGGAACTTCATTACTTATACGTTCGACAATGCGAAGGAACAATGACTTGTCCATTCGAAAACGCCTCTTAAACATATCCGGTGTGTATGTAGGCTTTTCCTTGAAATAATCGTTCTATAGCTGAATGTGTCCTTGTTCCCGATCTCTTTCGATATAAGCCCGTATTTTGGACTTCTTGGGGTGAGCATGAATCATTAAGTCGATGAAATTATCAACTACTTCGTCGACCATTTCTTCTAAAGCTTCATCAACTTCATCACTTGATGAGGAAGACATTCTTTTTTGCCTTTTCCTTCCTTAAAAAACAAGAAATTATTTAAAAAAATTTCATAATCCATATATTTTCTTAAGTATAATTTTTAAAATTTTCATAAGCCATACATTTTGTTAAGTATAATTTTTAAAAAATTTCATAATCCATATATTTTCTTAAGTATAATTTTTTAAAATTTTCATAAGCCATATATTTTCTTAAGTATAATTTTAAAAAAATTTCATAATCAAAATATTTTCTTAAGTATATTTTTTTAAAATTTTCATAATCCATATATTTTCTTAAGTATATTTTTTTCAAATTTTCATAATCCATATATTTTCTTAAGTATAATTTTTTAAAATTTTCATAATCCATATATTTTCTTAAGTATAATTTTTTGAAATTTTCATAATCCATATATATTCTTAAGTATAATGTTTGAAAATTTTCATAATCCATATATTTTTTTCACATCTCTATCTATTTTTTACATCTCTATATTATTTTTAACATAATTCTCTACAAGTTTTTATAAATCTATAAATTGTTTTTGTCATTTTTTCATAACCATAATTCTATCATCTTATTTTTTTTGTTACATAATACTATACAGTTTGGGTTGATGCTTACCTTCTCACTAGAAGCTTCAAGATTGATGTTTGGTTGACTAGTGTAAGCGAAATAGTGGTGATCGACTTGAAGCTTCAAGCTTGATGTTTGGTTGGCTAGTGTAAACAAAATAGAGGTGATAGACTTTAAGCTTCAAGCTTGATTTTTGGGTTTAGTGACATAGAGATGCCTTCATCGGTTTACTGATTGGAAGAAACATATACTTTGAAAAGGAGAGTGATAAAAAGTTTAGAAAAGAAAGCAGAGAGCAACAAACATGATCTTTAAAAAAAGGTTCTATTTTTCATACATAATAAAGGAGTGCCGTGATACAAGTTCAGAGCAAGAAACATGACATTATATAGAGAGATCAGAAAAGGAGATAAGAGCATCCGTGATACAAGTTTAGAACCTATTACATCCGTGATACATAATAAGTGTAGCAACAAACAAAATGCTACACTTTCCCGTGACTACCCATCGCTTAAAATACACATCAAACCCACATCCACCAAACATCCAACCCGTGACCTCCAACCCGTGACCTGCAGAAGAAGAGCAAACATATATAAGAAGAAAAGCTTAAGAAACATATATAACATATTCACAACCTCAATAACTCAATCAAGTATATTCACAACCTCAATAACTCAATCAAGTCAACACCGAGAGATTCAATAAAGCTTAACAAACATATACAGTCACCAAATCAAAGCATTTTCGAGAAGGACTACACCTTAAATATTAAATCATATAGAAGGAACTCACCAAATCAACAAACATATATAACTTATTCACAACCTAAGCCAGTCAACCTAAACAGATTCTACACCTAAAATATTAAATCATGTAGAAGGAACTCACCAAATCAAAGCATTTCCGAGATTAGTTTTTTTCTTAACGGACATTTCTTCATCAGAAAGTGTCATCATTCTTGCCTATGAGACGCTCTAGTATCTTTTGTTTCGAAATGTTATTTTTCAATGCTAGCATATTCTGAACTTGATCATAAGCATGTTCATTCACGTGCTTCTTCCGTTTCGCCGCTTTAACACCAGGAGGCCTAACCTCATCGTCAGCCACCACCTCTGGTCCTGCTTTCTTCCGTTTCTCCTTCCCACCATCTTTCGAGGAGGAGGTTGATCTCCATTTCTGATCAAACCTCAGCTCCCTCCAGCAATGCTCAAGTGTGAACTTCGCACCATAGTCATTGAAGAAGATGTCATGAGCAGCTTTCATGACATCATTCTCATTCTGGCCACTGAATTGCTCCTTCATAGCCGCTTCGTGGCTTCCCAGAAACTTGCATACCTGCTCATTCACCCTTCCCCACCTCTGCTTACATTGGCTCCATTCTATAGGAACAGCGCTAATGAGCTGAGGGCTTGAGTTGAAATACTCTTCAATTCTCTTCCAAAACACACCAACCTTCTGCTCATTGCTGACTATGGGATCTTTGCTTGTGTTTAACCAAGCGCTGATGAGCATAAGGTCTTCTTTGGGATGCCATTTTCTCCTTTCCAATGGTTTCCCATTCCCGGGAGAGTTAACAGCCACCTCAGCAGAGTCAACGTCTACTGGGAGACTGTTCTGCGAAGTTAGAAGGTTAACAAACCCGGGAGGATTAAAGGAGAAAGGTTCCATTGTCGTTTTGGTTTGGTTGGTTGTTTATATTTTTCTGTTGTTTCGAGTGGTGGATTTGCTATGTTTATAAACTAATTTGTAAACAATTAAACAAACTCTACCTACCAAACATTCATTGCAAAAGCAACTACAAGTGTTTACAAGCACTCAATACACATCAAATCACTCAACAAAATTAACTACAGCTAAGTACTATGGAACATTCATAACAGCAACCAACAACCAAAAGATAATTAATGACGTCTAGATTTAAGTTCTAGTTAGACATCTAGTTCTAGTTGTAGTTTAAGTTTGGTTTCCTGTGTATATGTTTATGTGTTCTAGTTTATTTTTTTATTCTAGTTCTAGTTGTAGTTTATTTATACAATTTGGTTACCTTTTAATTCTACATGTAGTTTAAAAATTACAGTTCGAACAGACATAAAGCGATCTTGTTTTTCAAACACGCATTTGCAAACATACATAAAGCAATCTACTTTTCGAACAAGCAATCTAGCAACCTATACAGTTATGTCGAGTCTAACCTTTGCTTTTCAGTCGAAGCAAACCTTCTCAAGGTGAGCCACCTTCAGCGTCAGGGAATCAACCTGCCCAGAGAGCATTTCTACATGTTCCTGGACATGGAAACATAAATATAAAGTGTTAGTCACGGAATAAATTACTTAACTAAAATCATAGATGTAAGAGTAATGAAACAGCAAAGATAGTTCACTAACCTCCAGTGTCTCAATCAGTTAACTGACTTTACACATCCCCCTCATCACCTCTTCAGCCTCCACCACCCGCTTAGTCAACCTTTCGATCTTCTCCTGCACACCTATCACCCAAGGCTGACGATAATGCAAGCTATCAGCCTTGGTTACAACATTAAAATACATCAGAGAGGTGTAGTTTATGGAACCAATAAACGTTAAACCACCCTATAAAAAAGTTTACCTGGTGGTTTACGCAGGTGAAGAAACGCTTCCCCGGTTGAGTGTCGTACTCCTTCTTCGGGCTAACCTCATTAATCATTCTCCCACCGCATGGACACCTTCTTGGAATCCCATACTCTGAATTGACCACGAACCCAAACATGTTGATGTTTTCCTTTTGCCTCTTCGAATTTCTTATCTCTTCCACCGGATCCATCTGTGAGAGAAATCGAAATTCTTAGCACATAATATGATTAAACCAACCCTCATTCGAAGTCCCTTATCGATCAAGAACCCTAAGAAAAAAACCCCCAATTTGATTTTGAATCACCCAAATCGCAAAACGCTATCGAACAATCAATCGACCCAAACCCAATTGTTAGCAGATAATAACGATAGAAAATGATTAAACCAACCCTCAATCGAAGTCCCTTATCGATTAAGAACCCTAAGAAAAAAACCCCCAATTCGATTTTGAATCCCCCAAATCGCAAAACGCTTTCGAAGAATCAATCGACCCTAACCCACCCTATAGAAACTACTTACTGACCTAAGAGCGTTGAGAAGAGACACCGTCGTCGATTTGATTGACAAAAGAAACAGAATTCGCCGTCTCGAGAAAAATTGCCCCGGGGATGAGAAACCCTAGCTTTTTTTGAGAAAGGGGAAAAATGAATCGAATATCCCCAGATCCAGTGTTTCGTCGACATCAACGCGTAAAGGACCAGCCAATCCGTGAGTGACGCGTGGCTTGAACTCGCCCCTTACGGGTTCATAGCTAAGGCCCGGTTCACCGATATTTACCCAGTTTTCCTTTTATTTTAATTCAACGGGCCTGAGATCCCGAGCCCGTGAACCCGCGATAAACCGCTAATGCGGCTGCTCTTAGAGACAAATTTGGGCTCTTAATGATTTTTAAAAATTAATAATCGCTAAGGGCATCACCATCGCACATGTAAGTCCTTAAAATCTTTTAATTTTTTTAATTTTATGTTTTATGTTCTAAAAAAAAGTGAATCAATAACGGACCACCACGTGTTATGGGACCCGCAAACAGTGTACAAAACGAAACAAAGACGTTTACTATCTAAGAAGTTTTTTCTCTTTGTCCTTCTTGGTTCTGCAAAATAGTGGTCCCCCTCTTCTCCAAGGACGCAGCAAGGACCTGGGATGCTGATGCCCTAAGAGTTTATACTTTAGAGACTCCTAATTTTTTAACTTCAATGGGAGGTTCTAACTTTTGGGTTCTTAAAAAATATTAAACTAAATTATCAAATTCATTTTCAAGCACAAACTGAAAGCGTCCATGCCCATGTCTAATTCATGTCTATTTCTATGTCTATCTATTTGCCGCAAACATCAAACAACATCTATATCTTCACAATAACACCAAAAGCTTACCAGATATTGTTTGTGTCGAATGAATCTTCCTGCGGCTCCCTCTGTGATTCACTAGATACAACAAACCATCATCCAAGATGATCTTGGTTTGTTGAGCAACTACAAATCCACCGGAGGACTCTCCACAGCGGCAAAGGATCCTTCTGCTTCCTGCAAACAAAACAACATCTCAAAATCAGTTCAGTCATCGATGATTAATTGATTAGTTTCATGAGAAGGTTAATATGTGGATCTTCCTTTCTCTTCTTCTTGTTATCCTGTTCACCTTCCTGCACAAACAGTAGATACTGATCGAGCAAATCCATTGCAGTCTTCTGCTTCTGCTCATCACCAAGAAGCTTCATGGCCTCTCTCTCTCTCTCACTTCTCCTTAGCAACCTGGAGGTAAGCATTCCTTCTCCACCTTGTACTTCTCCTCGTAAGGCTTCTTCACTTCCGCGCTAAGAGACTTCCATTTAGCGCCGAGAATGTTCGATGTCTCCTTGAAGTCAGCTTCAGGATTCTGGTTCTTGAATTCATTCCATTGCTCCATCCACTATAGAATGTACGACGACGATGGTCGCTTCGGGACAATCCTTCTTCTTCTTCTTGTTCAGCTTGTGTGAGAGACTGGCCACAAGCAAACGTCTACAAGAACAACACAAAAATCTTGAATCAACAAACAAGAAACCATACAAGCATCACATACATCAATGCTCACAAACCTAAAAGGAATGTTCTATAAAATATCAAAGCTCAGGTCTCAAATGTTCAATCGTAAAAAACTAAAATCGTAAGATGAATAATTATAGTAAGCCGAAAACATATCCAAGGAATCAAAACCAAGCAGGTTCAGGTGGAAAATTACGCTAAGAAACCTATGAACTTAGAATACGAATTGATACAAACACAATACGAGTCTAATCGGAGATTACATCAAGCGGCGGTGGAGTCACCATAGTCATTCCACTGAGAGCAATTGAACGGTAGGTTTGAGAGCGCCGAACTGAGGAAAAAAATCAAAAGGGAGAAGAAGAACAGAGAACTTGCAGAGGCAAAGAAGAAGAACAGATCTCTTTGTGAAGCTGATTTTCAGATGAATTCGATCTGAGAAGAGGAGATTTTCAGAAAGGGAGAGAGAAAGAGAGAGAGGAACTAGTAAAAGCAAGAGGCGCCTCTTCTCTAAGATTTTCTGAACACGCCCCTTACCCATTTCTCCATTTTTTCTATTTTTTATTATATTTTGGGCTTATGGGGCTTTTGAAGAGACCGATTGATCATGGTCTTATAACTCTAGCTACCAACTTTTTTATACATTTAAATCTGTTTTTATTTATTTTCTTCAATCAGCATATTTTAAAAATATTTCCTTATTTTTAACGTTGGATATATTATGCTATTAAAAATTCGGAAAAAATATTTCATTATTAACTAGGGTGAAAATCAATCACAATAGAAAGCTTTATCTTAGATATGGGATTATTATCCAAAAATTTCAACTTTTGGTTTTCCAAAATACATAAAACACAAATGATTTAGTAATGTCGTTTTTTTAAACTCGAAATTATATTAACTTTTTCATACTGAAAACATCATGGATTACAAAAGTCGGCAGAAAACATTAATATCTTCTGAAACAATAGTAATGTCATTTCTCTTACTAATAATAAAACAAAGAACAAATACTATATACTAGGTGATTTCCTGCACCATGTGCAGTAAATTGTTTTTCAAAATTTAATTTATATTTAAAAATATTTTTATTAAATATTATAGATTTTACTATTTTTACCAATATTTAGATATAGATTTGATTTCATTAAATATTAAATTAAGATAAAATAATTTTGTTTAAAAAATATATTGAAGAATATATATGTATATATTTAAATTATAATCTTAGATAGTATTTTATATCCATTTTATTGGTTAAATATATTATATCAATTTGTATTTTTCACAAATTTGATCAATTTTTTAAATTAAAAATGATATAAAATTGTATAATTATAAAAAAATAAAGTAAACAATATTCATAAAATTTGTAGATATATAAGAAACTAATGATTTCACGTTTAGAAATCTTTTTTTTAATGTAGCAATTTTGAAAATTTTAATAATCAAATTGTATAATTTTAGAAATTAAAATAAAAAAATCGAAATTTGTAATTTTATATATGAATTTATTTATTTTATTGATGACGTATGAGATATTACCATATATAAAAGGTTACCAAAAATAAATATCAATGTTAAATATAATGTATGAATTATTATCATATTCTAAAAAGTTTACCAAAAACATAATCAATAATAAATGAAATAATTCATGTCATATTTTTCGGAAGCCATGTCATCATTTTTTTTTGAAATTGATTGTAGAGAAAACATGTGGCGAAATCACTTCTCAAATAATATATACTAGGTCATAATCCGTGCCCTGCACGGGGTGAATGAATTTAAATTGATTAAAAAATTTAATCTATAAGTATCATCAAAGTAAAAGTTATAATCACAAAATATTGCATTTCATATAATGAAATATTAGACGAAATTTTATACGTCTATAGAAGGAAAGCTTCGATTTTATTTAAACTTGTGTTAATGGTTTTGTGTATTCGAATTATAGTTCGTTGAAATGAATCTATAAGAATAATCAAAGTCTTATATAAAATTAATTATTAATTTTTAAAAAAAACGAAACATAGACAACAAAATAATTTCTTTCATAATATAAATTATGAATATAAGATAAAAGGAAACATATGCAATAGAATAATAAAATTTGATTGAACTTGTAGTAATGGAACTAAAAAATGAAAACCACAACTGCTGTGAAAAATTATAAGATTTTGACCCAAAAAAAGAATGGTTAATAAGATAATGATGATTTGAGAAGAAAAATGTGGTGATGAAATGTGCTATCAGTACCGTATTTATATATGTCTTGAAAAGAGTATAGGGTTAATCAGAATCAATAATCGCCAGTCATAAATTCTTTATTTCACCAATTAATATTCAAAACTTGCACTCCAATGCATAGCTAAAAATTACCTTAAAAATTCTTGCTAATAAAGTAAGGCATATAAAATTTGGATATATAATCTAACTTTCGTTTTGAATGCGCCTAATTGGAAAAATTAATGATATGTTTAAATTCCTAAATAAATGAAGATTATGAATTGATTCAGAGATTGATACCAAAATTTTGAACTTAAACGTTTTATTCACGTTTTCTAATATAAGGAAACTAAAACTGTAAATTGATTACCAAAATCAATCAATCAATCAATAATCAATAAAAATTATGACTCCATAAAAAATCACAAAAGTTTACGGATTAAAAACCGTGTAAATATCTTAAATTTCTTTAAATCTGTGGCACAATTATAAGTCCACTAAACCAAATGTATGATAAAGTTTCATATGTAATATAGAGTCTATAGAAATAGACATATAAATACTTTTAAAAACCGGAAACAACATATACATGTATTTTTGAACATACAACACATACATTTAAAAACTGAATAAGATATTAGTATTATTGACTAATAATGTAAGTTTATATAGCATAAAACATTGATAGTTATCCAATTGTATTATGACTAATATTGAAAGTAGAAAGTAAAGAATGTGATTATTTGTGTAATATACTATAGTTTGTTTCGAATTTATCTAAATTTATTAAAAAAAACGTGTAGTAAAACCAAAAAACAGAAACACTCCGCTGGTCCTCTTCAAGAAGATCGACAGATCACTCCGGGATGTTCTCCTCGCTCGCTTACCCCATAAGCGCTGTCGAGGTCTTCTTTCCCAATGGTTTAGGTTCGCCTAGCGAGCCTCTGTCTTGGTCACTTCAGAATTATTTGCCTAGTTCCATCCTGGTTTTTTATTTTTTTTGAGCCAAATGTAACTCCTTGTTTTAAAGCCTTGTAACAAAACGTTTGTTCCTTTTTTGGTATAATATTCACATTTTATCAAAAAAAAAAAAAAAAAAAAACAGAAACACATGCTTCTTTATGTTTTCTTTAAGAAAACCTTGTCAATAGAAAGCATGTATATATTCTATATGTTTTATCATAATATGTAGAAGATTTATATGCTGTTTTATTATTATAACGAACACATATTAAAAAAAGCATAACTTCACAAAACAACAGACAATGAGGAATTTATGTCTGATCTATAATAATGATACATGCTATGTTATTTAATAATTATGAAGCATAATGCATATTATGTGAAGCTACAATTTAATGATCAATGGCAATGTATATAATTAGTCTAGTAAGAAGAGGACTTTTAACTATAGGATGTGAAGATGATTGTGGTGTTGCCACATTCGAAATGGCAATTTGGTTAATAACACATGAGGATAATATTAGTTTATATTAGTGCTCCTCAAATAATAAGAAAGGGATATATATATATATTTGAATATCTGCAGAAATTACCAAAATAAAAACTCTCTTAATAGTTTTCCTTTTTGTTATGCATGTTAAGATCTGTCTTAAAATTTTCTTATAAGTGTCACTATAAATATATGTGACAGAAGCAGAAGCAGTAGAAAATGTAACAGAAGATTCTTTACTTCTCGTAAAAGAAAGAAACAAAAAAAAAAGTCTTTTCTCAAAAAGAAAAAGGAAATACAGTGAAAGTAGCTCAGAGAATGGAGAGAAGAGAGAGAAAGGAGATCTACTCGATTCCGGCAATCAGCCGCCGCGTGAGCGCGCGTGGCGTCGCTGGAATCAAGTTTCTTTCGATTAAACGATGTACAGTGTGTCTCTCTGTCGTGACCTATCATCATTCGCCTTGTCTGAACTCTGGTTCTGGTCCAACCTCCATGGAGAGTAGGGGCTTGATCTCTAGAGCAAAGACGCGGTTGAGGAGTGGGTTTCTACGGTGGAAAGGCGGTTCATCAGAATAAGGTTCGATTCCGGGAGGGGAAGGCTTCTACAGCTCCGTCGCCGCCGGTCTTTTTCCGGGAGATGGAGGCTCCATTAGCTCTGTCGCCGCCGGTTCTGTTTCGGGAGGAGGAGAATTCTACAACTCTGTCGTCGCCGACTTGTTTCCGGAGGATGGAGGCTCTCCAAACTCTCCGCTGTCGTCTTGGAACCCATTGTAAGTTTGGGTGTTAGTGCATGTTTGGAGGTTTGGATGTTGTGTCTATAGTTCTTGTTGGTCTCGTGATGATATGGGTTAGATCGGTTGAGCTCTCGTGAGAAGATGAAGCTCTCCGCTTTAGATGACGATAGGAGAAGAAAGTGAAGGTTGTGATCTCAAGATTTATTTCCGATGGAATGAGTAGGTGGTCCAGATGAAAGCTCGGTTAGTTTGATTGAAGCTCCTGGAGGAGGACTACCAGTGTTGAACGTTGAGGCTGAGCTTGTGTCCGATGTGGCACCGCTCAGATTATGGCGAATCCATCGGTGGAGGCAGAGAAGGTGATGCGTGACACGTGTCTAGAGTTTCCATCCGGATGAGCTTCGTTGTTGTTGTTGGGCTTTAAGACCATCTTTATTATTTACTTAGTTTATTTTGGTTTGGCCTCGGGCCTTGTTTATTTCGGGCCGTGTGCCCTTGTAATAACTTCTGGCTTGGCCCTTTTATCTAAATAAAAACAATTGACGGGAAAAAAACCTCCACACCATATCACTTCTTGTCTTCTTCGTCTGAGATCAAAATGGACGACTCAGATCCATATCGTACGGTGAGGAAAGAACATCCGACCGAAGAGCCGATGGTCCTAGTTCACTCAGTGCTAACGGTGGGAATAGTATTCAAGATTTCAGGTCTTACAGCACTTCATACACTGATTACCCGATCTGGATACCCAAAAATGACCCAAATCCGAAGAAAGGAAGATCTTCGTCTTCTTCATCGTCTTCGTGGGGATTTGTGGATCCAGATTTACAGAGAAAGAAGAGAGTTGTGAGTTACAGACCTTTTACTGTTGAAGGTAAGCTTAAAGGCTCTTTAAGGAAAAGCTTCAAGTTGATTAAAGATAAATGCAACAAAATACTCAGTTATGCTAAATGTCCTTAAGATAATATACACTTTTCTATGAGTTTAGTTGCAATCCTTTAATCATTATTTTGTATGTGTGTATCTCTTAGTTTGTGATGGTAACTACAAGAAACTAGATATGATATCAAGTTGTACTTCAGTTTTTTTTCCTTGACTGAATTAATTGAATATGAGATGAGTGATTATTATACGACTTTTGACATTCTAAATCATTTCTGTTATGCAACTTTTTAGTTATTAGTTAAAATGTGATTAATTTGGTTACTAATGATGTTTTTTTTTTTTGTTTTAAACAGAAATTTATGAGTCCTGGTACTTAGTTAGTTAGTTCTAAAACGTCAAATAAAAGAAGCGCTTGCAGTTTTTGTGAGTACTGATGTATTTTCATTCATTTTGAAATATCAATATTGTTATATTGTTATAAATAAATAATGGAAAAATAGAAATCGTAATGTATTATTCCTATTAGTAATAATCTTTTATATACGAACATAATAACTTGAGGACCAAATAGAACTTGGTGAACAAGTAAGTTTAGCAATCAAGTAATACATTAATCCACAATAAATATCACATCATAAACATAACATTTCCCTTGATGTCTATTATAAAGAAAAACCTATTTCTTAAACGCGTAATGTAGCATGATATCTCGTTTTTCTGGTGTATTTTTTTTTTTGGTGAAAAACATGATATCTCGTTAATATTCGTACTAGTAATAATTTCCCCTCAATGTATATGCGTCGAATAAGTTGAATTAATTTTTTGAAAGTAGCAATAGCTAATACCTTAGTGACTAAGCCAGCAAAACTGTCACTTGAACGAAACACATAGATCACCCGTTATTCTACACTCTACACTGCATGGGTCTTGGTATGATTTAATCAAAATCTTTAGAACAATGGCATACTTCATCTTTGAAATTCTAGCATTCTACTTAGGTGTTCATCATTTTGTGTGTTCTTTGTTTTTCCAAAGAAACCTCCGGTAAGATGAAAACCACGATAAAAAAAAGTACAACCACACACATTTACATGATTCTTCACTGGAACCAATATCTTAAAGATATGCATTCTGATCAAATGTATGCCATGGTCGGGGGGAGGGGGGGGGGGGGGGGGGGGGGGCAGTGAGCTTAGCAGAATAATCTCTTTTGGTTTCTCTAGTTTCTTTATACTCTTGATCCATAATTCTCTTTTGACATAGACGATAATTTCTCAGTTATTTTGACTTCAAACCAAATCTCTTCACATACAATCATCCAATCATCTCTCTTCTATATACAACTTATTCGTTCTCTTTTATAATTATGAGTTTTTCTTGTCATGTCAAATCACATCTTTCAATTTTAAAAAATATTAGTAACTTTCTTAAATAACACTTTTAATATGATACTTCCAGACCTACATATACAAGCCTTTATATAGCTATAAAAATGAATTAATTGTAATACAATCGGATAGTTGAAAATCAGCTCGTTCCATTTCCGCCAAATGACCTGGCCTCCCCAGGCTCTTCTACCTCTATCTAACGACATAAACAATAGGCTACGTTTGGTTTCAAGTTGATCATCACATTATTTAGAGATCAAAATCCTTCGAAAATGAATCAATTTCTCAAACAAATGCAAAACACACTGGTTATTAAATCATAGTAAGAATTACAGAAACGTAAGAATAAGAAAAATAACTATGACTAAGCTAAGAATATATGAAAAAAAAGAGGACTAAACGATTAAGATAAACTATATCTTGACCCATGCGACTGCACATATGCATGTTCTACAGTATATACAAACTTTAGAAACGAAAACTTTAATGGTTCCATCTTAACTACTTTTGTTTATTATTTAAACTATATATTTCATCACTGTGTCATGTAACAGACACATCTGTAAAATATTATGAGATATAAACATTGCAGTAAGAATTTTAAGGTGAGATTTCGATGGCATTTCAAATAATTTGATCAGCCTAATAATCAATATAACAATGATTTGTTTGATATTCCAAACAAAATTAAGGTTTGTATATAAGGTAATTCTATTTCTAGTATTATATATCTGGTTTATACATAACTTTGGTAAATTTATATGGTTTTGGGTTTGTATAAAATGATACTCTTATGAACAATTAATATGGTTTTGGGTATGTATGACTTGGTTTGATTTCTAATATCACGTTAACATTTTGTACGACTATCATATTTCTTGTTTGATTAGGATTGGAACAATACAAAAACATGTATAAAGATATTACAAAATTACATGTCTATTCGTGTATGTTTATTTTTTTTATATAGGTCTATTTGTGTAGTCTATTTAGATTTAGAAAGTTAATTATAAGATAATAGATTAATACATTGCTATCAATGTTTTCAAACAATTTTTTTGTTACTATACATGTTTCCAAACATATTTAATGATATTTATACTTTAATAAGATAGATAGTTCATTTTTAAAAGCTATATAGTAACTTAAAATCTTGTTTAAAAAATAAAATCTGTTAAATATATGTGTTACAATTGCATGTGATATCTAATACAGTATAAGCTACTACTATAGTATATTAAAAATCTTGTAGAATTTGGAAAAGATAAAAACGAAGAAGCAAATCTCAGATTGAAGGTATTATTTTGATAATATTCATT
Source organism: Hirschfeldia incana (assembly GCA_026261945.1). NCBI lineage: Eukaryota > Viridiplantae > Streptophyta > Magnoliopsida > Brassicales > Brassicaceae > Hirschfeldia > Hirschfeldia incana. The sequence goes on along the minus strand of JABCMI010000014.1, from coordinate 1,744,064 downwards.
AAAATATCCTAAAAGAACTTAAAAAGTCTACTGTTTAGGAATTAAATTCATAAATTCATTATGTACTTACTTGGTGAGTTACAGAGCTACCTTTATTTTCAGAACTAATAAAATTAGGAAACAAATATTGAAAATGAAGGAAAGGAAAAGATATTGCCGCGTAGGTGGGTCTCTACAAAATGAAGGAAATGAAAAGTTATTTCTGTCAGCTCATTTCATATCTACGGTTCTTCTCTCTTTTTCTTTATTTACATTTAATTTAATTGGTCTCTATCTGGGCTGTCATCCCAAAAAAGACTAGGGTATTAAAGGGGTCTTTCATTCTTATCTTTCGTTTCTTCCGCCAAGTTCTCCTCTTGCTTGCGAAGATGAGCAAAAACAAAGACAACTTGAACATATCCGGTCTCACCGCAGGTATGTTTCTCTCTCTTTCTCTTGTCCGATTCTGCTAGTTTTTATCAGGATTTAATTTTTAAAATGCTTCTGTTTTTGTGGTTTTGCTTCGTAGCTCTTAACGAGGAGGATCGAGCAGGCCTTGTGAATGCTCTCAAGGTGAGTTTACTGTTTGGATTTTGTATGAGGAGTGTCTCTGCATCTTTTACTTTGAATGTTTGTAACTTTCAGTTCCTATATGTGCTTTTCCTGATTTTGGGAATTTATGGGATTAAAAAATGGTATGGAGCAACATAATTTGGTTTGAGGATTGTCTCTGCATTTTTTATTTCATTATTTTCTGTCTGTTTGTGCTGATTTGTGTGTTTGTTTGTTTGCAGGATAAGTTGCAGAATTTGGCTGGACAACACCTAGATGTCCTTGAGAACTTGAGTCCGGTAGTCAGGAAACGTGTCGAGGCTCTAAGAAAGATTCAAGTGAGTTAGTTAACCTTCCAGCTAGATCACTATAGACCTAGTAGTCTCTTTTAATTTGTGATATTTGATTTTGCATTTAGTTTGAATTAGTTGTCCCTGATGAAGTCCCAAATTTTATATGATTTTTTTTTCTAAATTCCAGAACCAACATGATGAAATTGAAGCAAAGTTTTTCGAGGAGAGGGCAGCTCTTGAAGCTAAATATAAAAAGTTGTATCAGCCTTTCTACACCAAGGTATAACACTGATCTTTGATTTTGTCATCACATAATATATCATTAAAATGGGACTAATAAAAGTCTCAATCTCACTTGTATGATTTATAATTGATGTTGATGGTTATCTTCTTTTCCAATGTGATGATCACATTCAGCGATATGAGATTGTGACTGGTGCAGTTGAAGTCGAAGGTGCACCTGAAGAAGTTAAAACAGAACAAGGAGAAGATAAAGCTGCTGAAGGTGTGTTATCATACCTAAACTATATTATTTCCAATGATGGAGACATCATGTGTCAACTGATATGAGCATCTTTTTTCTCCTCTACAGAGAAAGGAGTGCCAGATTTCTGGCTTGTTGCACTGAAGAACAATGAAATTACAGCTCGTGAGGTACATTATTAGGATACTTTTTAATGAAGAGGTGATTCTCTTAATCTTGATTTTTTTTTGTTTCTCATGATTGTAGATAACTGAGCGAGATGAAGGTGCTCTTAAGTATCTTAAGTATATCAAGTGGAACAGGGTTGAAGAATCAAAAGGGTTCAAGCTCGAGTTTTTCTTTGATGAGAACCCTTACTTCAAGAACACTGTCTTGACCAAGACATATGACATGATTGATGAGGATGAGCCTATCCTCGGGAAGGCCATTGGGTATGCCTTTTGCGCTATCGTGTATTTTTTTTATAAATACAAAGATGTATTATTGATGGTTAATTATTATTGTCCAGGACGAAGATTAAGTGGTACCCTGGAAAATGCTTGACTCAGAAGATCCTAAAAAAGAAGCCAAATAAAGGATCAAAAAACACAAAGCCAATCACCAAGATCGAGGACTGTGAGAGTTTCTTCAACTTTTTCAGTCCGCCTCATATTCCTGAGGACGAAGATGATCTTGATGATGACATGGTATGGCCATCCCGAAAAGCTTTTCTAGTTTTGCTTATGTGTTTCAGAATGCGTTAAATGTTAACCTGGTAATTAATTATTCTTGCACAGGAGGCTGAAGAATTCCTAAGGCGAGATGGAGCACGACTATGATATCGGGTACGTACATTTCTGTTTTATTTTCAGTTCTATTTGCTTCTTAAATTACCTTTAGGATCTGAAAATCTCCACTGTTTGTCCTGCAGATCAACCATTAAAAAGAAAATCATCTCCCATGCTGTGTCATGGTTCACTGGTGAAGCTGTTGATCCAGATGACATTGAGATTGATGAGGACGATGATGATGAGATTAATGAAGATGATGAGGATGAGGATGATGATGAGGTAGATGACGAGGATGAAGAGACAGAGCAAGGAAAGAAGAGCGGAACAAAGGTACTATGTTGTTAAAATGTTTGTACTTACTGTTTCTCTTAAATATAAAACTTTGGAAACTGATCTTGGTGGTTTCTTTGTGCAGTCATCATCTGGGCACAAGGTTTAACAATCACTCAAATCACAACCGTAGGATCTCTTTCTTGTTGAATATTTAAGAAATGTTGATAAACTTGAGGCTCTTTTCTCTGTAAACAGAAGTCTGGAAGAAGTCAACTTGCTGAAGGTCAACAAGGTGAGAGGCCAGCGGAGTATAAGCAGCAGTGAGTAATGATGAAGAAGAAAGAAAAAAGAGTCAACTCTGGTCTTGTGTTTTCTTAATTTGAAGAGTCATGGTCTTGTTTATATGATATAAATTAAGTTTTGGGTGGTGGTTTGCTAGAAAAAAAATTGTTCTTTGTTTTCGGTTTTGGTTGCGTTCTAATTTTTCATTTGTAATGTGTTCTTCATAAATTGGTTTGAGCAATAAGATTTTGTCGGTGGTCAAATTTCGACAATTTATATTTATGAGTTTCCAACATTTAAAAAAATTTAAGGTTGCAACAGAGTCTTTTGATAAGCTTTTCTCTATATTGTGGGAACCGCAATTCGCACCATCAATATATCGTATAAATAATAAAATTAGGAAAACTCTAATTTCTCTGAGGTTCTGGATATCTGAGAAACCACACGCCAAGCAGCCAGAACACGAGAATTAAGATAAGAAAAATAAAAAATCGTAAAAAGAGCAAAGAAAGATCTTATTTCCGAATTCGTGTATAAGCGTAACAACAAGGTAAGGCGCTTCGGCTACCAGAGCTGTCGGCGAGATTTCTAGTCTAATACCTGAAGGCGGCTAAACCTGATTGAGTCGCAGCTCGAAATAACAAAAATGAAAAAATGCTTAAATTGCTCTAAGTGCTAGTTTGTTGTGTAGAAAGCTCTCCCTATGCCTCTCGTCTTGAACTCCTTATATACTCCCTTCTAGGTCGGTTTACGCCTTTTTCGTTTGCCCTTAAGCCGTCATAGTCGAAAATGGAGATATTCCATTTTTCGATCTTCATGATTATCTGCGGAAACTTTCTATTTATCCGCGAAGTTTGATGTTTATCTTCCAAGCATAAACTGTCCTTGGTCTTATGGGTTTTAAGAAATCGTAAGCGGGCCTCAAATCTAGTTTAGGGCTCTTTGAGCCGTCTTTTGATTCGAGACAATCGTTACGATTTCTTTTATAAAGTTAATTTTCCGCGGTTTTATCTTAAACCAGACTGATGATCTCATTTGATCGAGAAATCAAGAAATGGTTAGTCGTGGTTTGCGGAAGGTTGTAATGAGGATAGGCGAGAATGCATATTTTTATGTCGTATTGATATTTCGGAAGACTTCAGACGCTACAGAAGGACCGCGATGCATGCATGTTTGGTCGCTATAGCGACCGAGCTTTGTTCGGAGCTCGGTCGCTATAGCGACCGAGCCTTGCTCTTGGCTCGGTCCCTATAGCGATCCAGCTTTTCCTGTAGATCGGTCCCTATCGCGACCCAGCTTTGTTCGTAGCTCGGTCTGTATAGCGACCCAGCTTTTCCTGTAGCTCGGTCCCTATAGCGACCCAGCTTTTCGTGTAGCTTGGTCTCCATAACGACCCATCTTTTCCTATAGCTCGGCCCCTATAGCGACCCAGCTTTTTCTGTAGCTCGGTCCCTATAGTGGTAAGGCACTTCCACAGTAAGGCACCAGTTCATGGTCGGGGTAACTCTGGGGATCATGCTCTAAAACACAGGTTCGAAGGATGGGGTGTTCGAAGATGTGAACAGTTCAGTAAAGTAATCAACCGCCACTATTGTCTTCGCTTCATCAGACCACTGATCTTGACCGAATTTATCTTTTAGTTTAAGGAGAAAGGTTTTGATTCTGTTGGTTCGCACAGACTGGTGAAAAAATTTGGAGTTTTTGTCCACTAGCCTTATTGGATAAATGATTTGCACATTTATATATTATATTATATTTTTGATAATTATCGATGTAGGATTGTGTTATTATGTTTGGCCCACTTTTGCTTTTGGGCCTCGGTAGATATTAAACGGAACAAAATCATGACCGCCCCATGTTGTTTGTGAACTCAACTAATTTAACAGTCTTCTAACAAGGAGAATGTCAAATTTTCTTGGATGTTGCTACGAAGGTGAAGGGAGATTTCTTGTTGCTAAGTTTATGCCCAACCAATCATCTTTTCCACTGCAAGAATCAGCTCTCTTCTCTCGTTTATGGCTCTCTATGTATTGTTACATCAAGCTTGAGACATAAACTGTTTAAATTTGTTCAGGAGAGTCGCAAGACTCACAACCGATGAAGTGGACAATGCGACTAAGAGTAGTTTTAGATATTGCTCAAGCTTTGGAATTTTGTACCGGTAAAAGCGTGCACTTTACCATGACTTAAATGCTTCTAGAGTTCTCTTTCAATCAGTAATCTACAAATCAGTTTAGATGACCCGCCTAATCGACAAATCGGATATAAACGAAACATTTTTTTCAAACCAATTTTATTAGGCGCTCAAAAAATCGATTTAGACGCCTAACCACCATTTAACTATTTTTAGAACATAGTGATGTAATGTTCAGAGGATTTAAAACAATTTGGGGCGGTAATGTTAAACTGAGATGAATTTAACCGATTAATGTAATTTATCACTTCAAATATACCAAGTAATAAACCGGTTTACTATACTTCCCTTGGAAAAACAGAGGACAAAAACCTCCTCGCCTTTGAAACGAGAGAACCTAAAACCCTAAAAAGTGTTCGCTTTTCTCTTCTTCTACTGTTGGAAACAGCGTTCGTATGAGTCTCTCTCCTCTGGGCAGTTTCGAATTCGCCATAGTATTCGAAATACTCTGATTACACCTGTAGAAGAATCTTTAGTTAGGTAGTGCCTTCCTTTCTATGGCGGGGATTCTCCGAAACGCCTCTTTGCTGAGACGCTCTCTCTTCTCCTCTGAGGTATTTCTCACTTGGGTTTTGCGAGTAATTAAACTCTCTGTTAGTTTCATTGCAGAAAGAAGAAGATTTAGTCCTAAATGTTGTCAAGTCTGCTTATTGATTTTAATGGGTAATTGTTTTTGATTAAAGGTATTTACTAGAGCTGTGGTTGGCACATCGTCTCATCTCCGAGGTTTTGCTGCCAAAGGTTTGTTAAAGCATTTTTTACCTTTGTGTCTATTGAATTGGTTCGATGGTTTAGATAAAGCCATATCCTTTTTTTACTTTTCTGATTGCTTAGCTCATTGTCGTTCTTACAGTCAGTGAATTGTTTTTGTTTTGTTTTTGAAAGCTAAGAAGAAGTCTAAGTCAGATGGAAATGCATCATCTGAGGAAGGTATGTCGAAAAAGGAGATTGCTCTTCAGCAAGCTCTTGATCAGATAACCAGTTCTTTTGGCAAAGGCTCCATCATGTGGCTCGGTCGTGCTGTTTCTCCTAGAGATGTCCCCGTTTACTCTACCGGATCCTTTGCTCTCGATGTAGCATTAGGAGTTGGTGGCCTCCCCAAGGTATGATATTACTCTTTCCTCTAGAATATGTCTTCTTGTTATTTAGATTGGTTCATTTAGTGGTACATAGATTGGTCTGTGTATCCTGTGAAGAGTCATGTATTACTGATCTTAGCTTTGGGTACCTTCTTACTGTTATGCTTATGTACAATCAATAGGGACGTGTTGTGGAGATATATGGTCCTGAAGCATCTGGCAAAACAACACTTGCTCTTCATGTTATTGCTGAAGCACAGAAACAAGGAGGTCATTTCGTTTTTCCATTAACTCTTCTGCTATGTTCGTTACACAACCATATTGTATTCTAAATGTTTCTTGGTTGTACAGGAACATGTGTATTTGTAGATGCTGAGCATGCTCTTGACTCGTCACTTGCTAAGGCAATCGGTGTAAATACGGAGAACCTGCTTCTATCGCAGCCTGATTGTGGCGAACAGGCCCTTAGTCTTGTGGACACTTTAATCCGAAGTGGTTCAGTTGATGTTATTGTTGTTGACAGTGTAAGTAAGGTGATTCTTATGAGATGTAATAATGGATCGATGCCTTGGTCCGAGCTCTATATTTCTCTCCTCTCGGCTTCATATGAATTATTTTGTTTCTACAGGTGGCTGCACTTGTACCTAAAGGAGAACTTGAGGGAGAGATGGGTGATGCTCATATGGCTATGCAAGCAAGATTGATGAGCCAAGCTTTACGTAAACTGAGCCACTCTTTATCCTTATCTCAAACACTTCTCATCTTTATAAATCAGGTATAGAACTTCTGTAGTTGAGTTTTGTATTGTGCAATGTGTATCTCTTATGCAACTGTATCTTGTTTTCTATTCAGGTGAGAGCAAAGCTTTCTACATTCGGAGGATTTGGAGGTCCAACAGAAGTAACATGTGGTGGCAATGCCTTGAAGTTTTATGCTTCTATGCGTCTGAATATCAGGCGAGTTGGACTTGTCAAGAAAGGCGAAGATGTAAGTATCCAAAGCGTTGAAGCTTTGTCTAGAAACTGCATCTGCTTGTGTTTGAAACTGTATACTTGTGCAGACAATAGGAAGTCAAGTTGCTGTAAAGATAGTGAAGAACAAGCTCGCACCACCATTTAGAACAGCGCAGTTTGAGCTTGAGTTTGGAAAAGGAATCTGCAAGGTCACGGAGATAATCGAGCTGAGCATTAAGCACAAGTTCATTGCCAAAAACGGAACGTTCTACAATCTAAACGGGAAGAACTACCATGGAAAAGAGGCTTTGAAGAAGTTTCTGAGACTTAATGAGCCGGTTCAAGAAGAGCTTATGACCAAGCTCAAAGAAAAGCTCATCGTTGATGAAGCTGCAGATAAGGAGTCTGAATCTGAGGAAGAAGAAGATTCTGGTCGAGTTTTGGTTTCATCTGAGAATACAGATGATGAAGCACCAGCTCCAGTTGTTGTTGCTGCTGCTGCTGTAGTTGAGTCGTGATCAGTCGCCTCCGGTTAAAGATGATATTCTGCTTTTGGGTTTAGAGTTTTTTTTTGGTTTAATGTGGATTGGGTTCGGTTTTCACTATCCCCGTGTAATTTAGTGTGAGCTAATCCTTTTTATCTGATGTGAGATGAATTAGATCTTGTATTACTTGAAGATGTGCAACACATATAAAACACCTGAAAATTAAACAAACAGTCAATCTAAGTCATGATAATCAGAAGACAAGTGAAGGGTCGTGCATGACAATAATATATACCTGTGCAGATGTTATTTTTAGTTTTATACGAATATATAGATATATTTATTTAGATCATTAGTAGTATATATTTTTAATTTTAATCTTATATTTTAATATTTATAAAATTATTTCAAATACAATATTGTATAGTTTATATGTTGTAAACAATCAACTGGTTAACTGTCATATGTATTTGTTGCTTCCAGCTTATTGTATTTGCATTTAATTATTAAACATATTAATATGTGCATTGAAAAACACATTTGACAATTATTTTGTATTTAATTTATGTTAAATTTTTACTCGTCATTCAAATTTGAATTTCTTTTTAGTAGTATATTTTATGTTTATTCATTTATACTATATGTTATTATATATACAAAAGTGAAAAATATATTAATTTTTACACATGTAGTATACAGTCTGCTAATGTTAAGCCGTTCTGTCATCATATTATATTTTTAACATAAATATTTTATATTTATGAAAATGAAATTTATAAATTTATCAATTTAATATAATTTTATCATATTTTAAGTTTGATATAATAAAAAAATTAACATGGTTGATTGTGATTTATAATAGATAAAAATAAGATATAAAATAATTTTTTTTGTTTCATAAAAGACAACTGAATATATTAATGTATAATAATATTTCAAAACTAATTACAAAATTTGTGAAAATATTTACATATAATATTTAAAATTATGATCTTATTAAGATATTTTTAATAGATTTTTTTGAAAATTTTAATACATATACTAAATTTTGATCCGCCCTTAAACAAGGCGGATATATTTTTTTGTTGGAACACTTATTTTATGTAATAATTATTATGATTTTTGATAAATTGTATATTTCAACATTTTATTAAATTTACTTATGTGGCTTATTTTTATTATTTTAAATACGACTAAATTTTTGAAGACTCTAAATAATTTTAACCTGTAAAATGATTTTATTTATTTAACCTAAAGTTAAACTTATTTTACACTGATTTTTTAATTTAAATAAATTATTTTATATCTTCGACACTCTCTGTCTAAATATTACACTAAATCTAGTTTGGATATATTCGATATCCGAAATATTTCATTTTGGATCCGGCTCCGTTCTAAAAATAACATCTTAATAACATCTTATCGTTTTTCGTAATTTATAGACGTTTTAAAAATTCAAAATATAACATAAAATCTAAATTTTAATATATGCTTAGTGTAATTTTTAATCTTTTAATAATATAAAATTAAACAAAAAATGTAGAGGAAATATTTTTATCAAATATGTATGATTTATAATGATTAATTATCATATATATGTTAATCATATTAGGTAATTTCGTAAACTATATTTAAGAAAAAAAACTTATGTAACTTTTATTTAATGAAAGAACTTAAGAGTATTAATTAATGTGAGAATTAGTTTAATAAAAATTACAATATATATTTTTATGGACCAACTTATTCTCCTATGAATTTCTAAAAATCATCCTAATGATGACATGGCTACAAAACATGTTGTAATGTTTCAGGTTTAATATATACGGGAATGTTATTAAAGATCTTGGTAGTTTTCCGTATTTGTAGGTTTATGGTTTTTTTTGAATAGATACTGAAAATTTAAATAAAAATGATTTGGGGTTTAGGGTTTCGTAAATTAGAAGTCATTGAGTTATGATCTTGCTTCACATTGGATTTCTATTTAGTAAAATAAAAAAGGAATTTAAATATTTTGTTATGATTGCATTGTGAAATATCCAAAATAATGTAAATAATTTTCTAAGAAGGTCCACTTTAAAAAATCACACATAAGTAGAAGTTGTGAATTCTGTTTAAATATCATAGATAAGAGATTGATCCGCACACCCATACATTTATTAATTCTTATATTTTTATACATCAATATTTATTTTTCATAATTACTGCTATATATTTTAGATGAGTTGTAATATAATTAATTATATCCAAAAGACCTAGACCAAATCGGTTTAATATGGTTATTTTGGTACACTACCCGAACCCATTTTATACGCAATAGTTATTTAGATATTTTTAATTTTCTATACATCAAACCTGAACTCATCCAGATCTGGAAAAACCCAACTCAAAACTCATACAAAACTTATAATATTGAACGGATCTAATTTCAAAAAATAATAATAATAATAGCCAAAAATAACATGTACCTAAATGAATATCAATGTTCATGTCTAACTTATTTTATAAACTAATAAAAGGACTCTTTCTATGTGTTTGGTTACATTAAGTGAAATAAAAAGAATTTTTTGATTTAGGAAAATAATTATATAGAGTGAAAAATTAAGTGACAGTAAAAGTAACACAATTTTGTTATTTTAATTTAAATTATTATTTTATTCACCAAACATGTCTTTAGTTGTGTTTTTGGCTACGTAATTTTCCAACTGAATGAAACTATTTTTTTGTAATAAAAAAAATTAAACCGAACGTTTGCCCATATATAAAACCTAGTTGTGTTTCAAAAAAATATAAAACCTAGTTATTTCTATTTTTGATTTTATAATTGGCACAAGTTTATATTGATACATTAATAAATAAAAATATGCACTATTATTATTATGGTAATATAATTAATGATGTGAATTATTGTTAAGGTAATATAATTAATGAAATTGTTAAACAAAATAAAATATGGAAATACATTTAATTTAATATTGTTATCCATGTTTCCAAACAATTTTAATTTATACTAGTATTTATGTTTCAAAATAATTTCAATGTGAACTTCAATTTTAATAATATAGACGCAACATTGGTGATTAGGCTTGAGATCAGGTTCGGATAAGGTCCAAAATCTTTGGATCCTAGAGATGTAGACTTATCTAGATACTTGCAAATCTTTGGATCAGGTTTTTCTTTTCCAAGCCGGTTCGGTTCCAAATATTCTACACTTATAAATATCCAAAAGTTTGGGTATAGTTTGGTTTTGGTTTGATACAGTTCTAAAAAACATGTTAAAATCTAGCTGAAATTAATCATATTTATTTAAAATTTTACACAACATAAAATAAATTATTAATAAGTGAAATTAAATCTTTAAACCCTAAATTTAACATTTAATGAGGACTGCAAACAAAAAATTATTACAACTAAATCATAATTTAGAATTTAGAAAATAAACAAATAAAGTCATCGTCTTTGATATTTATGTTATTAGGTTGGCTATATATCGGTTCTTACCAGTCATTTTTGGATCTAGGTCTATTTAGTAAGGTTTTTATTTCTTTTAGAAGAATTTCGGACTCATTTAGATACAGTACTTGTCAAATTTTGGTTTGGTATATCGATTTGGATATTTTCAAATCAATTCTAGTTCAAATTTTCGAGTTCGGGTGAAATAATAATAATAATAATAATAATAATAATAATAATAATAATAATAATAATATTTCAAAGTTGAAGATCCATTCTAGCTTCCGTTACAAGCGAACAAAATAAGACATGTTGAAGATCCATTCTAGCTTCCGTTACAAGCGAAGACATGTTGACACAACAAGAACGTATAGCCAAGGGAAAAAAAATCTGTCCAGAGAAGAGAGAACGATTTATAGCTTGTGGATAACAATCCAAGTGGTATAGTGTAAGCTTAATCAGTGTGCCTTTCAAGAGGAAACATCCACTAGTACAATATTAATTATTATTTTCTTAGTTGAGTAAACGTTCTAGTTTAAATATTTTTTAATTAGAACTCTACAACAGTAGTTACAAAAAAAACTCTACAACAGTAGCACAAACCAGATTAAGGTAAATGTTTTTGTCAAAAGACTCAAAACCAGTGAAATTTAAATTCGCTAAATATGGATAAATCATGTTTAGATATATATATATAGAACTTTAATCATGTTAATACTGAGCAACTATAATATTCAAGAAAGGAAAATGAATTAAAAATAATTTGTTGTTAAAATATGTTTTAAATAGTCTACAGAACAATATCAGCCAATCATTTAGATATGTTTGCTGTAGTTTTGTTAAACTATATGCTAGATGATAATTCGCACCATGCACGGAGTGATTTCTTTAAAATATGCAGTATTTAAATATTACAGTTTTTTTGTCGACTATTTAAATATTACAACTAGAATGTATTTTATTATCAAGAACTTTTTTTACATTTGATTTGGGGTGGACATTCGGATATTATTTTGTTCGGTTCAGTTATGTTTCAATTTTTTGTGAGTTTGATCCCTTTCGGATCTGCGAGTTCGGTTTGGGTTTGGACTTAGATAACTCATTTAATTTTTAAAATAAAATAAAATACATATGTACTTTAAATTTCTCAAAATATAAAAATAAAAATATATTAATAACATATAAATGTGTATAATGCAAGCTAAAATACTTAAACTTAACGTAAAAATTGATTTAGCTTTCAATATTCGGATAAAAAATCAATAAATATTTGAAGTATTGGTATTTTGAGTATCATTTAAATATTTTAAACATGTATTTTTTTAACTATTTGTATATATTTCTGGTTTGGATATATTTGATATCTGAAATATTTTGTTTCGGATTGAGTTCCATTCTAAAAAATAACATCTTATCATTTTTTTCTAAATAATAGACGTTTTAAAAAAATTTAAAATATAACATATATGAAAAATCTATTTTTTTAAATATACTTAATGTGATTTTTAATTTTTTTAATAATATTAATTTAAATAAAATGTAGAGGATACAATTTTTTTATCAAATATGTATGATTCATAATTATTAATTGTCATATATACATTAATCATATTAGGTAATTTCGTAGCTTTTATTTAAGGAAATAAATTTATGTAACTTTTATTTAATGAAAAAATTTAAGACTACTAATCAATGTGATAATTAGTTTAATAAAAAAATATAATATATATTTATATGCAGCAACTTATTTTCCTAAAGATTTCTAGGAATCATCATTGTGATGACACGTACCTACAAAACATGTTGTAGTTGTAATGTTCGATGATTAATATTTATACTATATATTGATAAATCTTATTTTCCTTGTTCCGGTTACATATCTAAGTTAAGTGAATCAAAAGATATCTTGCCCTGGAGATAATAGTTTCTTTGGATCAAACAAATCTTTCCTCTTCAAAAAATCACTCCATTTCGATCCAAAATGCTCAACCCAATCTTCTTTTCTGGTGTAATGCATTAGATACTGCTTAATCTTTATACCAGATTCCTTGCAAAACCTAATGATCGTCTCGTTTACACTCTCCACTTCTTGCACGTTATGTGGGCTAGCTGATTGCAGTAGTCCCACTACATAGAAAACATCTTCATCTGGTATCATCGCCGACATACGATTGTCCCATCTAAATAATTACAACAAGATCGTTATACAAAAATATAGTCCCTTTTTCTTGAAGATTACTATGAATAGAAACCTCTTACTTATTCCGGTTTGTGGGATAGAAAAGAGCAACACCAGAAGTCGAGTTCTGCTTGAGAAGAATGTTTTTGACAACACCGTTATGGAAATCTAGTATCTGAGTTTTAGGGACATAGAGGTTAAGCCATGGATGAGGAACTTCCCATAAACCCAGAGATCTGAGTTTATCTTCTTCAACTTGTACACGGTTCAAGAAATCAAAGTAGAGCACATCGTGCATTGATATAAACCCGGGCAGGTAACTTAGGGTTTTAGTTAACTTGTCAATTACCTACAAAAATAAAACAAATATTAATTGGTATGAATCATAAAGCTCTCTATTTGATGATTTATATGCGTATTTGCAGTTCAAATGTTCATTGATTATGTCTAACTAAATTTTTATTTGAGCTTACAATTCATATTTATGCAAGTTGTTACAAATATGAGAATGCAATTCATATATATTTATTAATATATAAATGTTAACCATTCTAATACCAATAAAGAATTTTATGGTCAAGTTGATATCATAATGACAAGTTTAAGATCCAATAAACCCGTATTCTCTGACATATACAACCAAAATGATGATGCCGTGATTTGACGATGATATGATAATATGGTGCAGTGATTCTTTTGAATTTCTTATGGTATGAATATGATCAATACCATGATGATAGATGATATAAAACGACCATATATGTATATGTAATATACGCATATATATGATATAATGAATTATGTAAAATATGTTTGTACCTGGCCAACGATGGGAAGACTGGGATCATCATAGTACTTGGCTACTTCGAGAACATAGATGATACTATGGTTTTTCACTAAATCAACGACTTTAGATTGATCAGAAGGTGGGAAAAAGGAAGTATCGACGATGCCATTTGACATCAATAGTTGACCTTCTACATAGTCAACTCCAGTGTCATTGTCCATTGATATCAAACTTTCTTGGTCCTTTGTAAAAGCTGTGAAATCACTGTACAGCATTTTAAACCATTTCACCTACATAGTTTCATTTGATAAAATCCCATTTAATTAACACTCTCACGACATAGTAAACCATTTAGTTGCACGTATTTTAAATGCCACAAAATTTTATTTATTGATATCAGCTAGATTTACAAGGCATACGACAAGACTGGACTATAATAAGTCCTATGATTATAAATTGTAATAAAATAGACATAGGCCATATCATTTTTAATTCAACGCATAGATTTTGTTCAAATTACTACGAATTTAGCCTTTGACTATATTCCTCAGAGTGCCAAATTAATTGTATACCTAATTATAGTTTTGGGCTACCATCTACGAAATTTGTAGCAGTTATGATCCACACGTCTCTAACTCTTTTTCTGTCACGAAATGCTTCCCTATCACATGTAATCCAATGTGTAACCAATTATATACCCCAGTATCCGAACTCCATTCAAATACCTTTCACTAAACAATAAGTCATCAAAAATTAATTATTCCTATTGATTTCATTTTATAAATATTATGTGTATATTAAAACTAGCAAGCATTTGCACACACAAAAGCTTACATATATACGATTGGCTTACAGTCCTTAAAATGATTTTTTTCTTTGATAGCTGATATTTTCTATCTAGGTTAAAATCATATGCATTTTTAAGGGTGACAACATTTCAAAGAAATTCAAACTCTGGAATAACTTTGTGCATGTTAAAGTGAAAAAATGAACGAATTCTCAATTTTCTTGAAAAAATATGAAGGGAAATTTCTGACTAATTTTAAAACTGGCCATGAAAGCTTTAGTGAATGTTCGTAGTTTTAATAGACATAAAGATAGGGTTATAACTGATGCTACGTACCCTTTTAGGTGCATGGTTCAAAACAATTCTGGCTCTCGATATTATTCCAAATTGACCCAAACCTCCTAATACTCCATAGAATAATTCTGGGTTTAGCTGTGGCGAGCATGCTAACATTTCACCTTTTCCTGAAACATATAAAAAAAAGTCCTTAATAATAATTAAGCACAACTTAATCTTTTTGTAAAAAAATCAGGTGAAATAATTATTGTTATTTACTTGGAAATAATATATGTTGGAAAACTACGAATATATGTAGCATGCCTAAAGATTTACATTTTAAATTATATCAATGCTTAAATTTTTCAAATTTCATTGAAACCTAACGTAATGATGATGTTTGAGTTATTAGTAAATAGACAAAATAACATTCATAGTTGGAGAAAGCTGGAAGCATACAAAAATCTCCGAAGTGCAAAAAGTTCCATTACATGCGTCATGCATGAGATACTTACTAATTGTGAATAGTGGCTAAACTAGACATTAGTTAAAGATTTATCTTAGCTAGATGCGTTACACATTTTATGTTTCGAAGATTCTATTGCGTGTGGTGCATAAAGTGTAGAATAGAATTATAAAAACATGAAATATGCCACACCAAATAACTTATAATAACTATATATTATGTAGAATTTTTAGCGTTTGCGTACCGGTTATTACGTCCAACTCAAGGACGTTACTAATTTGAGGACCGTTTCTAAACACTTGACCGCCGATTCCAGCATTCGACAGCGTTCCTCCGACGCTAATATGCAAATAATCCGTCCAAGAAACCGGCGAAACGTCTTTCTCCGCTGTCTCTCTAAGCACATCCACCCACAACGTCCCGCCTTCCACGTCAGCATACTTCTTGTCTTCTGAAACCGTTACGCCAGCGAGACACGTCATGTTGATAACTACTCCGCCTGATACGGAGGCTTGGCCGTTTAAGGAGTGGCCTTGTCCGCGAGCCGCCACTTGGAATATAGTCTCTTGGTTGGCGGCGTAGCGGAGGAGACGGGATATCTCGGAGGAGGAGGAAGGGCAGAGGACGCCACCAGGTGTCACGGTGGTGATGTTTCCGTAGTCGTGAGAAGCTGTAGAGACGGTGAAAGGATCGGTAAGGAGGGTTAGGTTTAGGGGTTTAGGTAGAATAATAACTTTGGTGCTTTCTGACGATTTAGCAAAGCTCGGAAGTAAATAAACCAAAACGGAGATCATTAGACGAAGATTAGCCATGTTTATATTCTGCTTTTACTCTCTCTAATTGGAAGATGAAGAAGAGAAAATAGAACTTGTAAAGAAAAGATTGGTTATTATTGTTAAATATATAATATTAATTTGTTACTTTACTCATGTGATAATATATAACTTGGTTTCAACGTGAGGAAGATCAGCCATATATATAGTTATGGCAGTATATAAATCTAACATTAAATTTCGGAGTCAAATGAAATATCTAGCTGAAATTATTTGCCAAAACAAAAAGAATTAAATACTTGGAGGGCAAAATTAGGCACATTCTCATTCATACTTGGAGAGATATAGTAACGTTTTTAATTTAACTGGATTTCTCCGTATCTATGTATGAATGTTTCTTTTTTTATGTACAACGTTTTCTATACTAATTTTTCAATTACTTAATTTACCAAAGTAAAAATGTCAAAAAACAAAGTGTAATAATGGAGGACAATGTTGAACAAGGTTCTTGTATGATTTCACTCTCAAAATCAAAAAAAGTTTTCTGGTTTGATCACTGGTCAAAACTGACTGATGCAATCGACGACCTTTTATTTTACATAAGCAGAGAAGAGAGATCATCTTCATCTAGATTGTGATATGGGTTTGGAGATTTTTTTTTGTTATCCCCTTTTCTTACCTCAGTATGAAGTTATTTGGACATTTGTCTTGTTGACTCTAATTTATATCATTTCAGAATTTGTAAAATATAATAGAATGAATATATTATTGTGTTGTGATAAATAAGAGAATACAAGATGCATATATATATATCGTTAACATTAACATAATGTTAACAATAGATAATGCTAACTTTCATAAACACTTAATGTAAATATGGTAGGAATATCTCAAGATTAACTTGCTCTTCAAGTATTTCTTTTTAGTCTTGACGGTCTTCATGGGTTTCACGGGCTTGACAGTCTTGGTCCGTAAGATACATATCTTCCGGCCCAATATATCTCTAATACTCCCCCGCACGACAAACGTGGGATGCAACACGCAAATCTGCAATCACAAAGCAGATCACGTATGTCGTGGACACTATGTCGAGGAAAACAAAACACTAGATTCCTTCGGGAATAAACTTCAACTTAGACAAGGGGGACAAAAACTTCAGCTCTTCTTTGGTCTTGACAATGGGAATACATCCCGCGGGCGCAACTGCAGCTCCATAAACAATCGTCCTTGACTTGGACAGTCCATACAACGGACTAAAATATTGACCTAAAAACATGAGCATAACTAAAACTTCTCCGTAATGGTTAAACTATAACCAACACTTTCCAAACTATGGAATAATAAACTTTTTAAGAAATTCTAAACTATATAAAATCTTAGATAAAAATAACCCATGTGAAACCCATTATCTTTAAACACCACTAAATCTCTCTCTAATATTCATGCACTCACCGAGAACCAAATTATAACATAATAACTTAATCGAAACCTTTGACTTAAAGGACAGGACTTGGGTTCACCCCCTGTGGTGAATTCTCTAATTCAACTCAACTCCCTACACCAATTAAAGTGACATGTAGGATTAGTGAAAAAATAAATAATTTTTTAAAGAAAAAAAAGTAAAACAGCTGGAAAAAAAAAACGCCGTCTTCTTCTTCTTCATCTCTCACACAAAAAAAACTGAAGTTTTGGTTGTCAACCTTTTTGAATCTCCAATTTTGTGTTTTTAAATAAAATTCTATACCCTAAATCCAAATCCTATACCCTAAACCCAAACTGTAAACCCTAAACCCAAACCCAAATTATAAACCCTAAACCCAAACTGTAAACCCTAAACCTAAACCGTAGATCCTAAACCCAAACCTAATACATCTAAATAGGATTTGTGTTTAGAGTTTATGGTTTGGATTTAGGATCTACGATTTGAGTTTATGATTTAGTGTTTAAAAATTGATGCAAATAATTGTTTATCTATCTCATCTGAGAACATGGTTTGATTTGATCCCGAGAATCTAAAGTTAAAATTGGATTTGAAATTATAGAATTGAAGATTTAAATTTGACAAACAAAACTTCACATTTTCTCTGTGGAGATGAAGAAGAAAGAGATCACAGTTCTTTTAGTTTTCATGTTTTTCTTATTTATTTTAATTTTTTTAACTAATCCTATATGGCAATTTAATTGGTGTAGAGAGTTGAGGTGAATTTAAGAATTCACCACAGGGGGTGAACCTAAGTTTTATTCTGACTTAAATTATAAGACGTAACCAAAACCAAACCCACTAACATTAATAATTAATAAAACCAAAACTCAGCGACTCATGCCCATATTACTACGCCGTCTTCATCATCGGCATCATCACTTTCTTCTTCAACATCGCCAACACCAACGATGACAAGCATCACCAAATCTTAAAACTTGCGGAAGTTTTAATTTTGATCCCTAAAAATCGACTGCTCTGATACCATGTAAAGTATGATAGAATATGAATATTATTGTGTTGTGATAAATATGAGAATACAAGATGCATATATATATCGCTAACATTAACATAATGTTAACAATAGATAATGCTAACTTTCCTAAACACTTAATGTAAATATGCTAGGAATATCTCGAGATTAACTTGCTCTTCAAGTCTTTTCTTTTAGTCTTGACGGTCTTTATGAGTTTCACGGGCTTGACAGTCTTGGTCCGTAAGATACATATCTTCCGGCCCAATATATCTCTAATAGAATTGTTCATCGTCTGTGGAGGTTCTCATCATAGCTAGTTTGAAAAAGTGGAGGGTTTTTGGTGGATTATTCGTGGAATGAATGAAACCGCAGTCTCCCAAGACTCGACCCTTAAGGCAAAAGCTTTGATGTTGCGAGAAGCTTTATAATTAGTGAGGTCAGCTGGATTCTCAAGTCTTCAAATATTTTCGGACTCAATCGTCATTGTCTTTGCCCTGTGCTCAGGGTTGGAAACGAATGAGATTGCCAATCCTCTCTTCGTTATTAAACTTTGCTACTCGCTTGATCATTCCGATATCTTTTAAGTCTAATCCACACACAATATTATATTTAGTTGTTGCATTTGCAAAGACTGATGTGATCAATGATGATTGAGACTTGTTGCATTTGAAGAAAATATTTGAGTCCGAAAATCCACACATTCTCTTTAGAGTTTTAATTGAACGAAATCTTTGACCAAAGAAATAGAAAAAATCACTAACGTCCCGTTTGAAATGAACAATCCATTTAAACATAGACAACTCATGATTTAGTGTTTTTTTTTCATCAATTCATGTTTTAATTTTTATTTTTCGTTTTGAACACAGTTCATGTTTTAAATTATTACTTGGATTTTGTGGACAATACAGCTGGGCATAACCCTATTTAAATTTGCTCATATTTGAATCATCAATGTCCAAAACAAAAACAAATCATCAATTTTCTAGAAAACAAAAATATCCATCCATCTGTAGATAGATTCTATTTGAAAGTGGACATCCCATTAGACACCCCTATTCTCTTATGTAACGGATGTGAGTGTTATTAAAAACACAAATCGTGCTGTTTGTAGTTCCTGTTATCGAACAACGTGCTGGGACTTACCATTGTTTGAAACGGCAGGCCATCCGTTATTAAGGAGACTTTGTTTTTTTTAGTTACTGAAAAATATTTTATTTTGGCTTCTAAAGCAGTGTAGAGAGATGGAGAGCGAGGGAGCAGCAGCAGCAGCGTCTCCTGAAGCGAGCGGAGGAACAGTAACTCCGGCGGCGAAGAAGAGAGGGCGGAAACCAAAGATCAAGGAGGATTCTCAGACGCAGCAGCAGAGCGGTGGGAAGATGAAGGAGAGCAGCGGGAAGAAGACGAAGCAGAGTGTGGACGAGAAGTACACTCAGTGGAAAGGACTCGTCCCCATTCTCTACGATTGGCTCGCCAATCACAACCTCGTCTGGCCTTCCCTCTCTTGCAGGTCCCTCCTCTCTCTCTTACTTCTAAGGTTTCGATTTAATTTAGATTGAATTGCATTTCTGGTTAAGTTAGATGTAGACATTTTCAATTTCTGGGTGTTTAGTTTGATTTTTGCTAGTGTTCTTACACGATCCTCCTAACAAAGGGCGAAGAGGGTTTTCAATTTTCAGGAAACATTCAGTTTTTTTTTTACCAGATGTTTTCAGCTGTATTTATGTAAACATTCAGTCTTTAGTTCTTGTCCTAAGAGGTTCCATTCTAGTTAGGGTTTTGTGTGTCTGTCTTCAGTCTTTTGATCCTCTGAAATTTTATAAGCCTTAACCATCACAAAGGTAAGAAGAAGGTTTTAGATTTTGAGGAAACATTAGCTTTTTTTTAGAAGCATTCATGTTCGATGAAGTCTTCTTTAGTTTCTTGTCCTAAGAGGTTGGTTGTGAATTTGTTGTTTGGACTTCTCGCAGATGGGGTCCACAGCTAGACCAAGCAACCTACAAGAATCGCCAGCGTCTTTACCTCTCTGAACAAGTAAGGTTTTTGCTCTCTCTCCTCTATCTTACTTCCTATATCATTTCAGAAATTGGTCTCATGAGGATATTTGTATATTCTGTCACCAGACTGATGGCAGTGTGCCCAACACTCTTGTCATAGCAAACTGCAAAGTTGTTAAGCCAAGGGTCGCTGCAGCCGAGCACATATCTCAGGTAATTAGTGGCCTCTTTGTACCAATCTTTTTTTACCTGTTTCTGATCTTGTTCCCTCTCACAATGGATTTACTGTATTTACTGTCTTGTGCCAATGTGTTTTCAGTTCAATGAAGAAGCAGGTTCTCCATTTGTGAAAAAGTACAAGACCATCATTCACCCTGGAGAGGTATGATTGATGATGAATCTGTTTAAATCTTTTCATAAGTTTACTTGTTTGACGCTTTGATTAAAGTAAAACCCTTTTTTTAATGTGTATACATCACTAATCCGCAATTGCAGGTTAACAGAATCAGGGAACTCCCCCAAAACAGTAAGATTATAGCTACTCACACCGACAGTCCTGATGTAAGTGCTGCTTCTTCCATTTTGTTATGGCCTAAGCAAATATGTCGGTTTCATGCCTCCTTTTTTGTAGTCAAAGAACATCTTTTGTTTTCATTTCCAGTTTCAGTTATTTGAATACAATATGTTTGATTTCAGGTTCTCATTTGGGATGTTGAAACCCAACCAAACCGTCATGCTGTGCTTGGAGCTGCAACTTCCCGTCCCGATTTGGTATGTTCACTTCTGAGAAATGTCGTTGCAAATCATTGCTTGCCCTTTATTCTGTTTTTTCTTCTTCTTTTGATCTAACCTAATCATTGTTAGTGATGATTCTGTTCGACATCTTCTTAAAGAGTGCTACTTGTTTGCATCATCTGAACCATTATTTTTTTGCAGATACTAACTGGACACCAAGATAATGCTGAATTTGCGCTTGCAATGTGCCCAACAGAACCCTTTGTCCTCTCTGGAGGTAGGTGTTTCCATTTGTGGTGTCTGATCCTATGGGTATACCAGTTTCTCATAAAAAAGGTTCTTCTCTTAGGCAAGGACAAGTCAGTTGTTTTGTGGAGTATCCAGGACCACATCACAACGGTTGGTACAGATTCCAAATCATCTGGATCGATTATCAAACATACTGGTGAAGGTGGTGATAAGACCGAGAGTCCTTCTGTTGGCCCGCGAGGTGTATATCATGGCCATGACGACACGGTTGAAGATGTGGCGTTCAGCCCTACTAGGTAACTTCTTAGCGTAGTCTCCTCTTTGTAATTTCCTTTTCTCATGTAAATATGCTGAACTTTTCATACTTTCTTGATGATGGTTGTGGTGAATTTTTGTGTCGTGAAGTGCACAAGAATTCTGCAGTGTTGGTGACGATTCTTGCCTTATACTATGGGATGCAAGAACTGGCACTAGCCCTGTCACGAAGGTACTGTATCTTCTTCAAATCAAGATTTTAAAGTTTTTACCTTCTGTTTATTTCCTTAAGTCTTGTTTCTGTGTGTATCAGGTTGAAAAGACGCACGATGGTGATCTTCATTGTGTCGACTGGAATCCTCATGACGACAATCTGATCCTGACAGGGTATGACAAAATAAATATACATGCGCCATAGATAAATGATGTGTGTAGAATATGCATACGTGTACTCATTAGATATACTTTGAATGTTTCAGGTCTGCAGACAACACTGTCCGGTTGTATGATCGTAGGAACCTTACCTCCAATGGAGTCGGTACGCCCATCTACAAATTTGAAGGCCACAAAGCAGCTGTTCTTTGCGTTCAGGTTTGAACAACACCTACTATGTTTCTTTTTCATTATATTACTTTTACTTAATTCGCAAACTGATACCATCTTGTTAATCAATTCAGTGGTGTCCTGATAAGTCATCTTTTTTTGGGAGTTCTGCAGAAGATGGTCTCTTGAACATCTGGGATTATGACAGGGTGTGTACACAAGTCACTCAGATATGTCTGAAATTAATCAGTATTCACTCTTCTCGTTGTTTACTTAATTCATTCCGCTCTTTTGCTTTGGTTTGTTTAACTAATCCATCAGGTCAGTAAGAAGTCTGATCGTGCAGCTAAAAGCCCCGCTGGTCTCTTCTTCCAGCATGCTGGTCACAGGTTCTTAAAAACTTGATTTCAACTCTTTCAATTGCTGTCTCATTTACTTGCTCTAAGTTTTGTTTATTTATATACTTTCTTAGGGACAAAGTTGTTGATTATCACTGGAATGCGGCGGACCCTTGGACTATTGTCAGTGTTTCCGATGACTGTGAGACTACTGGTGGAGGTGGAACATTGCAGGTAAACCTCTAAACACTTTCTTGGTACCTCATTAGAGCAAATTTTGTCGATAAAAAAGTGAATGTACCTCTTCTTGTTTGGTAGATATGGCGGATGAGTGACTTGATTTACAGACCAGAAGAGGAAGTTTTGGCAGAGTTGGAAACGTTCAAGTCGCATGTTATGACATGTGCCTCTAAACCCTGAGGGCAAAGAAATAAAAATATACCATTGTCTGTCGCCTATGTGGTAAATCTGATGCGGTTTAGTTGTCGGTTTAGCGAGGAATACTATCTTCTTCTTTAGTTTGTGTATTTGACTTGAAACTGGTTTCGATTGTTTTGTGTTTCAGAATAAGAAAATTACTAATCCAAGTTCAATCCATCTTAATATTCGATTTTGGTGTTTCTGCCTTTTCTGTATAACTAGAAATTATAGTCAATAATTTTCTATGGTTAAATGTATAGATAGAGAATCAAAGTGAACACTCAATAAATGTAACTATATAAAAAAAAAATCATAAAGTTGGTATAAGAATATCATTGAAAGGAAAAAAGAAAACAGCAGCAAGTTGTTACAAAGACAGTTGACTATCAATGTGATTCGGGAAAACATGGAGCGCATAAAGTCGGTGTTCATTATGGACAGATACCTGATCTGCCAATCCCTTAAATTCAAATCTTCTCCAGCTGTTTTTCACCGGATCACATAGTAAAATATAAGACGAGTGGCGACACCTTTTTGGTACAAAAATAATCTCGCCAGGATGAGTGAAACCTGTTAGTTTGAAATCCCCATTATCTAAATCAGCAAAAGGTGAAAGAAAGTCTTGTCCAGTCCATGTGTGTTTCTGTACATCCTCCAAAATCCATAATATTCTATTCTCCATTTTATAACTCATTTGACCAAGAAAAGCTAACCATCCCTTATATGTTATCAGCACGCCCCAAAGGTATCCCAAAGGTAGTTTTATCAAAACAAACTTTTCAGATCTGACATCAAAGCTCATTACAACTGTATCATAGCTCTCACGATTAGCTGCTAGATAATATATCACACCCTCGATGCATCTCCCATATGTATCACAGGTAGGACGATGCTGAATATTAGTTTTGACATTTCTCCATGATTTTTGGGATGATCCCAATGTAAAAACTCGATACACGGAACAAATCCTTTTAGATGTAAGGCACACTAATTTGTGTTTACCTTCAATGGGATCATATCCTAACAACAACGTTGTTTTTTTCAAGTCCTTACACGGTATTGGTAAAACTGGTAAAGCTATGAACTGTCTTGTGCTAGGGTTCCAAACTATCGGGTTTTCTGATCTATGAAAGCAGATCAAGCCATGGACTGATTCGTTAGATGAGAACCGATTATAACAACTTGGGAGTTTCATCATACGATGATGCTCAAAAGACAGAGAAGAAGAGTAGGACCTGTTCGAGGTCTGAGTATGCTGTGGAATAGAGGAAACATAAAAGTCCGAGTCGTCGTCATATGTTTGGAAACAGAGTAGAAGGCGCGGACGTGGGAAAGATGGGTCGGAGGTGATTGATGACCAAAGCTTGGACACACAACTAAACCTCGCAACAGATTTCTCAGGCAGCCTTAAGAGTATCTCTATGATTAGGTCTCCAGGAATCGATTGTGTTCTTCTTCCTCTTTTGTATTTTGTTTTTGTCTTCTTCTTTTCTTTTGGCTCCATATTTCCTCAAAACCCTAATTTGATCATAAGAGATCAACCTATGTATATATATAAAATATATTCTAACATAAAACAAAAAGGAAAAAACACTAAAACGCTAAAACGTAACTAACGTAAAGAAAAGAAACACCACAAAAACATTAGAAAGTCCTAATCTCTCGTATAATGTTTGTGGAGTCTCGTGAAAACGTTTCAGCGATGAGTAATCAGTGAGATCTTCCTTGTATTAATTAGGCAATTCGTATAATGTTTGTGGAGTCCCCTACAGTCAAGATTTGCATCTCACACATCTCAGCTTCGCTGACAATTTATTGGTTTTTGCTGATGGGAGACAGCAGTCAATGGAAGGAATTCTTAGAGTTTTTCAGTGATTTGAGGAGTTCTCAGGCCTATCCATCAGTCTCGAAAAGTCTACTTTATACACAGCTGGTGTAACTTATCTGGATAGAGAAGCAATTCTCAGTAATATCCCATTAGCAAGTGGTACACTGATATCAATACGGTAATTCACAGTCTTACAAACTTCTGGATGTCAGTATATCGATTGCCAAAGAAATGTATCAGAGAAGTCGATCAGCTTTGTGCCGCGTTTCTCTGGTCTGGTCCTGCAATGAGCTCAAGAAAGGAAAAAATAGCATGTTCAGTGGTATGTAAACCGAAGGAGGAGGGAGGTCTAGGCGTGAGATCAGAAACTAACAAAGTTTGTTACTTGAAGCTTATGTGGAGATTACTTTCAGATTCTCTGTGCGTTCGTTGGGCAAAACACTATTTGATCAGGAAGGGATCTTTGTGGCAAACAAAAGAAAACAGCAGCTTAGGCTCCTGGATTTAGAAGAAAGTTTTAAAATATAGGAATCTGGAAAGGTCCTTAACTCAGATTGAAGTTTTCATAGACCTGGGAATCCCTATAACTGCAACGGTGGAAAGATATAGTTGTCGTTGTCATGGGTTGAGCACTTGATCGCTATTGAGAGTGAGATTTTGAGACAGCGATTGCAGGGTCTGACCTAGGAATAAGATATTCAGCTTTGGAAGGGATCCGGAGACTCAACAGACTTGGCATTTGACAAGACTGCAGTCGCCTCAAGTAAACTGGTTTCAGGTGGTTTGGTTCCCAGGAGAAACCACGAAGCTCGCTGTTCTCACTTGGATAGCTATTCATGATCGTTTGGCTACAGGTGTGCGCATTCAAAAATGGAGTCCCAATACGGATGCTCACTGCGTCCTCTGTTCAACCCAAATGGAATCTCGAGAACATCTCTTCTTCAGATGCTCATATACTAAGAAGATTTGGAAGGGATTAACTGTGAAGCTGTTGGGATCTCGCTGTACAGAGGACTGGAACTGCATTGTAGGACTGAAGCTGAATTGTAGAGCTGCATTCTAAGATATGCATTTAAGAGCTCAATTCATAGCATGTGGCGAGAAATAAATGGAAGGAAACATGGAGAGACACATCAGACCTCTGCATCTTTAACTGCAGTTCATTGCTAAAGGAGTAAAATCGCATATCTTCATTATGCATGAGAGGGAGTCGAAGGTTCACAAGTGCTTTAACGACCTGGTTTGATACAAGGGGTTAGTGATGGTTTAAGTTGTTTAGTATCAGTTTACACTCATACAAACTCTAAAGCAATCCCACATTTGTTGTAAAACATTTTTTTTTAATTTTTATAAATTTAACATTCTTTAAAAAAATATCAAGCCGAAAAACACTTTTACAACCACTCTAAATATGAACACACAAAAATAAAGTTAAAGTGTGACAGATAAACTGGTTATCTTTTTGGTTTAGTTATTTAATATCTTTGGTTTAGTTTTATGGTTTAGTCCTTTAATATAGTAGACAATTTTCTCATTTACAAGAAAATCAATCAAACATTACAACAAATATCTTCTTTTGTTAAAACTCTCTCTCTCTCTCTCTCTCTCTCTCTCTCTCTCTCTCTCTCTCTCTCTCTCTCTCTCTCTCTCTCTCTCTCTCTCTCTCTCTCTCTCTCTCTCTCTCTCTCTCTCGTTCATCATCACCATCGCCTTCATCGATCATCATCATCATCATCACCATCATCATCATCAATGAATCTCCGACTCCTCGGGATTAATCCTTCTTCCTCATTGATCATCTCCTAGACTGATGTTTCCCTTGTTTCGGGTTCACGATGAATCTCCAGCTTGGGAACTATCATTTTCTATTTTTCCTATCTTATTGGTATCAGAACCGTCAATCCTTGGTAAGCTGATTTCCATGGCTCCGTGTAAGATTCCTGTGAAATACTCAGGACAATGCGGTCCGGACTATACTGGCGCGTAAAGCGGATCACAAAAATTCAACCCTTTAAATATAGTTAAAAAGTTTACAATTTTAAGTATGTATAGTACCAAAGTATTATTAAAACTGTATTTCTGTTTAACAAAAAAAAAGAAAAATATTAAAACATTATTTCTCAACTTATCGTATCTATTAGGCGTATTGAAAGATAAGCAATGGTATTCTAAATATCACTTGTTTAGTTTTTTTTTTTATTTTTTCATTTGATAATTTCAAATTTTATTTCTTAATAACCTTTTCTACTAATTCTGATTTTTTTTTAAAAAATATATATATTTATAAAATAGATTGAAACAAAATGAGAAAGAATCATTTCAACATCAATGTTCAATTTTTATAATTTTGTAGAGTTTTAGTTGATTTAACTGAATATTAAAATTCTATGATAATTTTTTGTTTGAATTTCAAAAGTTTTTAAAATTTACCAAAATAAGAAAGAAGAAAAAATAAAAGGGAAATTGCAGTGTATGGCTATCATAAATATTATAATTCACCCCATAACCAACCCTCTTGCCTTTTATATAATACTTGGGCAAAATCCGCCCTACGGGTGGGTATACAAATGAAAAAATATTATTAAGTGTAAAATATATTAAATATACAAATGAAAAATATATTAACTGTAAGATATATTTTAAAATATTTTAGTTCAATTTAAACTTGTAAGGTTTAATTAACATTAAATTAAATATATATTATTATGGTCGGAATAATATTTTTTTTTTTAATTTTAAAAGATATGATGCAATTTTTATTTTTTATGAAATTTCAGTTGTCATTTTTTCACATTTTCTCAATGTTTATTTTATTTTTATTATAAGAAGTGAGTAAAATACATTAATTTATTGAAATTTCAGTTTTTATTAATATATTAGAAAGTATATAGCTACTTTTTGTTGTTGTTTTGTGATCAATTTTTAGTACAATTTAATTTATTATTTATAATATTTTAAGTAAATTATTGTAAATTTCTCTGGCTTATAATTAAAAACACAATGGATGTTTTGTTATTATATATATATATATATATATATATATATATATATATATTATAAGATAATAAATAATATTTCAAATTAATTTCAAACCAAACTATATGTTGGAATATAATTATTTTACATTATTTATAGGAATTATTAACTTCATCAGATATTTATACATATAGATGATATATATTATTGTTTTAATTTCTAGAATAAATATTTTATAACATAATTTAACATTAAACATTAATTATATTATTTGCTATAAAATACGTCTGAAATTAATATTAAAATGCAAATAATTTAATATATATGAATATAGTAACAAAATTACTCAAGTTATAATTTTTACGAAATTACTTTGATTTTTTATTCAAATGGTTTTAACTGACGTTGATTGAAAACTTCACTGATTATTAAAATGTTTGTGGACTATTAAGTGATGTATTAAAAATATGGTTTATATAATTATGAATAAGATATACGCTAAACTTCAAAACATTCAAAACAAATTAAAGATGGTGGGAAGTTTCAAAAAGTAAAAAAAAAATAAAGATGGTGTGTCTATTTGTGGTGTTTTAATTGTATAATTTGTATTAATGTGGTCAAATGAAAAGAAAAAAAATCTCAACTATATACCATAAACACAAAAAATTATGAATAGAGAAAACAAAGAATCAAATTTATTAAATTTAGAAGCAACAAAAGTTAACAATTTCTAGAAAGATTCTAGAATTAAGAAAGTATACATTTCTAACAAATACATGAGGACATATATGTAGAACTTCCTAAAATAGTGATAAGGAGATTCCTCGACCACCACGGCTCCCTCTAACCATGGTCCATTAGATTTCTTGGAACTTTTGATTTGGTTTAACTGCTCATCTTACTCGAGTCCTTTGAGAAGGAGCACCCATAATGTTCCATTTAACTTCATTAACCAATGAACCAGCTTCTTTAACCAATGAACCTGAGAGAGAAGTAGAGACGGCAGTAAAATAGTATTAGGCTCAAACACTTGAGTTTTGTCTGCTATGAATAAATAATGACTTACAGCCACATGAATCCAAGCTTAAACCCTTTGGTCTTCACCATATGTGTATGTACGTTTAGACGATGGTCTCATAGCATAATACAACTTCCTGGATCACTGAGAAAACAAAAAACCATCAATATCATAATACAGCTTTTAGTAGCTTTTGCTTTGTCATTTCTGAAATAAACATACAAATAATATCATTAATTCAAAGAAGAACATAGCCCAATCATATAATCAAGAAAGAAATTAAAAGAATAAATCATTCTGATCTGGAGATTCAAGATATCTTTGCTTCCTAATCTCAAAGAACATTTCCATAAAATCATCGACCTTATTGAACCCAGAGAGATCCCAACTTCGTCCCACCCATCAGCAACAGTTTTTGCGAAGTACTTAATATTAGAAAAGAACCAGAATCCTGATCCAGCACCAAAGATACTAAAACAAAATCACTGCTTCATCTCAAGCTGCGTAGAAACTAAATTAAAAAGTTGATATGGAGAAGATTAAACTGAATCCAAAAACTGATCCAATAAAATCAAAAATTCTTAGTCTAACGCAAAAGCTAAGGATAGAAGTCACTGAAATTAAAAACTTTGCTATCGTGATTTTTTTAAAGCATAAATTGGGAGAACTAACCTGATTATTTTCACAGAAGAGAATGTACCTTTTTATAGTGGTGGTAGTGGGACAAAGAGTTAAGATGGTCGTTAATATGATGATTCAATGCATTTCATAACGGTTCGAAAAAATAATCCCAACCATCGTCGCTTGAGTTTCAGATGTAGAAGAGAAGGATGAACGAATCCAAGATTGGATCCCTTGCGTAAAGAAGAAATCTGTCATGTTTTGGGTTTTCAAAGAACAAAATAATCGAAGTCCAAGAACAATATAAAGGTTTAAAGGCCTATTCAGAATCGATGACAAAACAAAAGTGCTGCTGCGTTTTGGGTGGAAGACACGTGTCACGTTTACATAAACTGACTTTGTGACTTGGAATCAGACTTTAATCTCGAATAAGACAAATGGGTGAAAAAAATCTACAACCACCAATTTCAATCTACATGGGACAATAATTAGAAAATTACAATATTGCCATTAATGAAAGAACAATGTGAGCCATTCGATTCTCTTTTCTCTCTTTAAGCCAGAACCGTCAGATCATAAAGAAAGAAAGAAATATGATATTTACAAAAATGCCATTAATGAAATATCGACCATAACCGTTGGATCATCTTGTCTACGATTTAATCTTAGCCACACAATTACATCTATCTCTAATTCTCTCTCTTTCCTATTAATATCAACCACATGATCATTTATTCCTCCTTCAGTTACATGCCATTAGATCTTCTTTATCTTATTTTCAGTTTCACTGGGTATAAATAGTATAACTCGTACAACTGAACATGTTAAGAAATTTTATAACTGATATATAATGTTATAATCTATATATAATACATAGCTACTATAATTAACACTACTAATAAATTATGTTTTACATATGAAATAAACAAACAAATATCATAATTTGTATATGATGACATACTTTCATAGATTTTATTTGAGATTTATCAACTATATTAGTCATATTATTATGATAAAAAAACACCAATCATATTTTTGTAAAGCTATGAAGTGAAAATATTAGTATATATAGTCTCTAAACGTAAATATATAAACAACTGATATAATTTTTATTAAATATTAAATGAGTATTACTGGTATAACTGGTACAACTTTGACATTTCATAAATTTGACAAAACCATTTCGGTATACCATATAGGAAAAAACAATCAAATATCTCAATTTGTATGTACTCCTAAGTTTCTCTTAATTTATTTGAAGTTTTGATTTTTTTTTTTTGAAAATTATTACATAACTCCACAAGCTTACATGGTCTACCTTATACTTTTAAGGTTTGTTAACTTGTTTGTCCACTTCATTTTTGGAAAACATACATGAAATGTAGTTTTACGAAATTGATGATTTCATTTTAACCGGGCAAAAACATGTAAACATAAATAAGTGGTACAACTGATGTAATTGTATTTATTATGCGGTACAACTAATATTTTATGATTTCACTGCCAAAATACAACTATTCACAAGCTGATACAACTAAAAAACTAGTACAACTATGTACAGCCGGTACAATTAGAAAACTGGTACAACTACTTGTTATTTTATTTATTATAATGACTATACTACCGTTGATGAAAATGCATTCTTGACTATTAGATCATCTCACCTCCTTTAATCTGAACCACATGATCTTTCTTCTCCCTTTCTCTCTTTCGGCTGGGATGCACTTACTCTTTCTTTCAACCCTAGATCATTTTTCCCTTGTTCGATCATGGCCACAAAATTTCTCTCATTTGTATTTGTATAACTAATATATCTTGTACAACTACACATGCGAACAAATATATAACTAGTATAACTGATATAATTGGTAAATAAATTATAATTTTCATGTATAATATACCATTGATGTAACTGACATGACCAATAAATTATATTATCCATATGAAATAAAAAAATCTTGATTGGTTAATGGTGACAAAATTTTGTTTATTTTAATTGAGAATCAATATTTTGTTTTATTTACGAAACGGAGATGCGGTTCCTCTCTCGCGGTTCCGAGCCTGCTTGGTTGGATTTGACGAGGACCACCGTGGACACCACCACTGAGTTTCCTCTTCTTCATGCTGAATTCGCTCTTCTTAATCGTATTTCTCTTCTTCCTCTTCGTTGTGGGACCTCTATTCTTCACAGTAGAGTCCTTTTTGTTAATCGCTAGTAAAGTTACTCTAACTCATCGCCGATCCTCCTTCTTTCTTCCTTTCAAGGTGATTTGTGTATTTGGAATCATGATTGATTTTTTTTCTAGGTCCGTATCTAATTTTTTGGTCTTGGGAGCAAAAAGATGAAGATGATTTTTTTCCAAAAATAGTACAACTAGTATAACTTATAACAAATCATTATCCAAATCAAATATTATTAAAAATATACTATTAATGTATTTGATACATGCAGGCAGGGAGACTAGACCAACATGTCTTCTTGGTTATACATCATCTTTTGTTTTATCTTTTTGTACGTTGAAAACAAAAAATAAAATCACTATATTAACTGCAAAGTTGTATTAGTTATACATGTTTTACTTGTATCAGTTATAATGGTTATATTCAGACTATATATACACATTGTAGTTGTACTAGTTGTACTGGTATGAGTTGTACTAGTTGGAGTTGTAATACTCTGCGTTTTTCTTTAGCTTGAATCTCGTAAGTAAAAGAAGAAATTTGATTCTAGATAAAATATAATAGATTAAATATGACTATAGGTTGATCGATTTGGAATAAAAAAGATAATTTTTGTGGATTATTAAAGATTTTTTTATTTTGTTTTAAGGTGGAAGAATATTAATGGAGAAGAAAATAGGAACAAGAAGAAGAAGATTAGGGTTAAAGTCGGGTCGGGTTTTAGGTCTGGATCCGGGTCGAATTGGGGTAGGATAGTCATGGTATAAACTAGTAAATATGTTTAAGTCTTTAGGTCTTATGGTCTTTTCCCCCAGTTTTGATTTATTTTTAATATATTTTTTAATAAAAAATAAAAGAGGTCCATTCTAGATTTTTTTGAGCCTCTTTGTCCCATACTAGCATTTGATGAATTGCCGTATTGTCCCTGTTCGAAACTGGGAAAACCTGTTAGTTAAAATATTAAAGCAATAATTAGCATCCTGCAAAAGTAAGCCGTGTCCCGTCAAGAGTCACACCCCTTCCATAATTTTTTTATTGGTAACCATTGGAGAAGTCCACTAGTTCCACCCCAGATATTCTCTGCGTTTTCCCTGACGCCAATCACAGCGCTAGTACAGGGCTGTTCTTTTGGTGAACGCAGCTAGTTGCGTCAGCGACTGAAATTTAAGCTATCACCACTGCAAAACAAGGCACCCGTGAAACACCGCCAGCCTGCTTTTCTTGATGCTGCGGCTGATCGCGAGGAGTATATGGACGCTGAATATTTCAGCACAGTTGCTTTCCCATATTTTATACTTGCGGCAGTTTATTAGCGTTCATTTTAATTTCGGTGCCGTTTAATTTCCTATCCGTCAGACTATAATTTTCAGTCGCTGACGCAACTAGCTGTGTTCACCAAAAGAACAGCCCTTAAGAGAAGCTGTTTGCGAAGATAATTATGTTGTCAGAGTGTCTGCCTCACTGCTTCGACCTTCACCAATTCACATTCACACCCCAATTTCTGAACTCTTTATCTTACTGTAAGGTTCAATTTGGTCGATTCGATTTCGTGAATATGAAATTGCATGTTGTATTTTCTTGTTTTCCTGTCCAAATTGTCAGAAATTATGAATAAAAACTGCATGTTGTATTTCATGAATATGTCTGATTATTTTTTTTTGTGTTCTTTCGAGTTGAGAAATATATTAGTTATTGTTGCATATATTCTATCTCGATGATATCCATTCCATAATACATATTTTATTATATTTTGTGTGTGCTATCTTGAAGTTTGTTACCCCCTCCGTTCCTGTAAGTAGGATTTTCTGGATTTTATTTTTGCTCCACAAAGATAGTTTTTCTATATTTTTAAGGTACTTTTGTATATTTTTGAAGAACATTAATTGTAAATACTTAAACTGATTAAATTTTATTGGTGGATAGTTATTGGAAAGTGTATAAAAAGATTTTTTTTTGTCGACCGTATAAAAAGATAAATCATAAACTAAATTGCAAATATTTATTACATTTTTAATAAACGTCAAAACTCTATAAAATTCTATTTTCATGAACAGAGGGAGTATATGAGAAGCTTGTGCTATACTATGCAGAATTTAGTAGTTTATCCTATTAAATTGGTGTTCTATTTGTCAAATATTCTTGGCGCAACATTCAACTTTCGTGTTGGTTATGTTTGCTTATCTTTGAATATAGTTTATTACTTCCCAAATATATAGTACAATGTTTTTCTCTTGTAAAACTTTTGAACTCCTGTAAATAAAATAGTACAGTGTTTGGCCATATGTAGAACATTGGGTGCTTGTTCTTTGCATGCTTCCATTGATTCACTTATGTATTGAATTCATTTGTTGTCTATGCATATTGTTATGTCTTACATGGTTTCTATTTTACATCTATCTTATTAAAGTAGAAGTACATTTTGAAAATGTTTGGAAACAATGATAATAGTAAAAAAAAAATAAAGGGGTTCTTTCCAATATAACCTAAAATTTCAAGTCAAACACAAAAATAACCATATTTTTTTTGCAATTTTCTTTTTTCCTATTCACCCTAAAAGTTCGAGTTATTCACGAAAATGCCATTACTTGTTTTTTCTGAAATTGATTTTTTTTACCTTATCATCCCCATCTTCCCCAAGTATTTACAGTATTGCCATTTTCCATCATTACACCAACCACCATGAACAACCAATTTGAAGCTCTTAATGCACCAAAGTTTCAATTTTTACTCATTATCTCAATACTTAGGCACACAAATCACATCTCTTTCACATTCTCTTTAAATTCATTAAAAAAACTAAAACTAAAATTTTGATTGCAAACTTTGTAAGGTTCATAAACACATTGAAGCTCATGATCTTCGTCATTAGAGACTTGATAGCTTTTGTGGTGAAGTTCTGGATGATTGGAGAAGGCACACAAGTCATCTCACAGGTTCAAGATATGAAATCACAAAACACATTTCATTTTTCAGATCTGTTCGACGAATAAAACTTCTAAAGAAGTCTACTTTATCAGATAAAACTTCTTTTAGAAGTCTTCTGGTCAATGCATATGTTAGTTTTGCAATTGATAGTTTGTGTGTTTTTATTACAAGACTTCCATAGAAGTCTTCTAACTCTTTTTTGTAAACAAAAAAATTCAAAAGTCTAAGAGAAGACTTCTTTGGAAGTCTTCTCGGATAATCAAGTTAGTTTTAAATTTAACCAAAGTTTATCAGAAATTTGACTTTTTGTAGAAGACTTCTAGGAAATTCTTCCTGATGAATACTTCAAGAAGTCTTCTACAAGTCGTATGGAAGTCTTCTAAATTTTGCAAGAAGTCTGCTGGGTTATTTTTATAATTGAAAAATAAAAGTAAATGTTTTAACAAAAAGCAGAAGACTTCTAACGAAGTCTTCTCATAGAAGACTTCTATAAAAGTCTTCTCAAGTTTAATTCTGGGTTTGGTCAAATCTTTGCCCGCGAGAGAAGACTTCTATAGAAGTCTTCTGTACGATGACTTCTATAGAAGTCTTCTCCAGAAAAGTAAAAAATAGTCAATTGCAAAACTAACCCAGCAGACTTCTTGCTACATTTAGAAGACTTTCAGACGACTTATAGAAGACTTCTTTTCAAGTATTCACTGAGAAGACTTCTTGGGATGTCTTCTACAAAAAGTCAAATTTCTGACCAACTTCAGTCAAATTCACACCTAATCTGTAATATTACCATACAAATAAGAAAAAGACTATAAACAAAATTATTACACATACAAATCATAAAAATACCACTTCACATCATCCTTTTGTACCACTTTGGGCATAAGACTTTGGAAGACTTTCTGAAGACTTCGTGGGAAGTCTTTTAGCATAAAATACATTTGAAGATTTTCCAAGTAGTCTTCCGAGAGTTCTCCGAGAGTCTTCGGAGAGTTTTCTGAGAGTCTTCCGAGAGTCCTCCAAGAGTCTTCCAAGAGTCTTCCGAGAGTCTTCTGAGAGTCTTCCGAGAGTCTTCCAAAATCTGTCTCAGATCAGAAAAATCTGCATATTAAAAAACATTTAAATGACTTCAAAACAGAGGAGATTTCAAAAATAAATTTTAGATAATAAACAAAACAGTCACAATATGTACACACACACACAAAATGCATATCCAAAATATATACCACTTTAGGCAGAAGATTTCCTGTAGACTTCGTGGGAAGTCTTCTGAGAGTCTTCTAAGAAGTCTTTCAAAGTCTCTCAGATCTGGAAAAACCTGCAAATTCAAAAACATTCAAATGACTTAAAAACAGAGATAACCCTAAAAAAATGAAAATTTCATGCTTACAATCTATAGTTTTTTTATAATCGAACATATAAACACACACATAAACTCATATAAAAATTTAGAGATCTACCTTAGGAAGAGTGAAATATGAGAATCATGTAATCAAAAACCTGCAAAAAGAAGATAAATAATTGAGAAGACATAAGAAAAGAGAGAAATAGATTTAATGCTTGGTGTATCAATCTTCAAAGAGATTAGAGAGAGGTTAAAAAGTTTTAGAGTGAGAAACATAACATTTTTGTTGCAGCCATTTGAGAGGAAGAAAAGGAATGTGTAATTTTTTTATATATGGAAACAAAAATTCAAATTAGGTTAAGTATTTTTGATCCAGAAGACTTATGGAAGACTCGTGGAATACTCATGGAAGACTTATGGAAGACTTTGATTTAGGTGTAAATCTAATTTATTATAAAAATTTTGCGGGAACCCTAAATTTTACTAAAATTTAGGCAGATGTACCAGAAGACTTCTTTTTAAGTCTTTTGTGAGTCTTCCAGACTCTAAACCAAATAGCTATACAAAAAAACCTTTTTAAACTAAAACAAATTTAGAGAGTATTTAAATCAAATAATTAGATAGCTACTAAACATATATTGGTCAATTTGAAAAAGAAAAAATAACAGTAATATTTCATAATCTAACCCTAAAGATACCAACGATATTGTAACATATGGATCAAACCCTAAACCAATGACTCATGCACCAATCTACATTCAGTCATCTATGGTGAAAATAATTTAGTTTCAGATAAACTAAATTCACATCATTAAGAAATGTTTATTATTACATTATTTCAAATTTTTACCCAATAATATATTTTTCTTATAAAATTTATTAATTATTTTTAAGAACTAATCCATGAGAAAATTTTCCCTGGAAGACTTACGGAAGACTCCAAGAAGACTTATGGAAGACTCATGGAAGACTTACGGAAGACTCCTAGATGACTTATGGATGACTTTGATTTAGACAGAAAACCTAAAATTTTCCAAAATTTTGGCAGGCACCCTAAAATTTAGGCAGAAGACTTATTTTAAGTCGTTTGTAAGTCTTCCAGACCCTAAAATCGGTTAAATATGCAAAAAAGACACTTTTAAACTTAAATGAAACTTAGAAAGTGTTTAAATCAAGTTAGTAATTAGTTACTAAACATATATGGGTCAGTTTGAAAAAGAAAAAAAATGAAGGTAAGATTTCAGAATCTAAACCTAAAGATACATACAATAGTATAACATATGTTACCAAACCCTAAGCCAATGACTCATGAGCCAATATACATTCACTCATCTATGTCAAAAACAATTCAATTTCAGATAAATTAAATTTACATCAGTTAGAAATGTTTATTATAACATGAATTCAATTTTTAACCCATCAAAACATTTTTTATAAAATTATAAAATTATTTTTAAGATCTACTGAAAGAGAAGACTTCAAAAGAAGCCTTCTCTAACGGAGGGTTATAATGGTAAAACTGGACACATGTTTTTTGTTTGTTCATAAGGGGACTATTGTAATTTCATTAGGCTTTTAACTTACTTTTATATTTGATTGAATTTGTGGTACATTTTTGTGGTTAAAATCAAGTTTTGAGTCATATTTGGCAAATCCCCTAAAAATAAAATGTTGTTTGGGAACATAATTAGTACTATATTAAAGAAAAAAGTAATAAGTTAAACTTGAATCATAGATTATTATGATCCAAAGTACAATAAATATTTATTCTTGGGTTCTACATGATTGTTATTAATTTGTTAAAGAAAATTATTATAATTATTTACAGTTTCATTTTAAGGGTTTCTTGAATAAATAAAGAACAAAATATATCTATATAATATATATTTCGAATTGTTACTTTCTATTTTTGTA
Source organism: Hirschfeldia incana (assembly GCA_026261945.1). NCBI lineage: Eukaryota > Viridiplantae > Streptophyta > Magnoliopsida > Brassicales > Brassicaceae > Hirschfeldia > Hirschfeldia incana. The sequence goes on along the minus strand of JABCMI010000014.1, from coordinate 1,706,210 downwards.
TATTTTGAATACCATCTCAAAAATTTCTTCATATATAATTGGGGGATTTTCCAAATATGACTAAAAACTTGATTTTGAATACAAAAGTGTACCCCAAATTCAATCAAATGCAAAAGTAACCTAAAAGCATAGTGAAATTACAACAAAATCCCCTTATGAACAAACAGAAAACTTGTGTTCAATTTTATCATTATAAACCTCTGTTAGAGAAGACTTAAAAAGAACTCTTCTCAATAAGACTTATTTTTAAGTCTTCTCATTCAGTAGATCTTAAAAATAATTTTATAATTTTATAAAAAAATACTTTAATGGGTAAAAAATTGAAATCATGTTATAATAAACATTTTTCAATGATCTAAATATTTAATTTATCTGAAACTGAATTATGTTTAACATAGATTAGTGAATATATATTGCTCATGAGTCATTGGTTTAGGGTTTGGTAACATATGTTATAATATTGTTTGTATCTTTAGAGTTAGATTCTGAAATCTTACATTCATTTTTTCTTCTTTAAATTGACCCATATATGTTTATTAATTATATAATAAGTTGATTTAAACAATTTCTAAGTTTCTGAGTTTAAGAAAGTGTTTTTTGCATAATTAATTTATTTTAGAGCCTGAAAGACTCACAGAAGACTTAAAAAGAAGTCTTCCGACACATCCCGCCTAAAGTTTAGTAGAATTTAAGGTTCCTGCCAAAAGTTTGAAATTTTTTAAGTTTCCCGCCTATATTAAAGTCTTCCATAAGTCATATAGGAGTTTTCCATAAGTATTGTTGGAGTCTTCCATAAGTCTTCTAATGAAAGTTTTCTCACGAATTAGATCTTAAAAATAATTAACAAATTTTATAAAAAATATATACATGGGTAAAAATTGAAATTATGTAATTATAAACATTTTTCAATAATGTAAAATTAGTTTATCTGAAACTGAATCATTTTCACCATAGATGAGTAAATATTGATTGGTTCATGAGTCATTAGTTTAGGGTTTGATAACATATGTTTTAGTATTGTTGGTATCTTTAGGGTTAGATTATGAAATCTAAACTTTATTTTTTTTCTTTTTCAAATTGACTTATATATGTTTAGTAGCTATCTAATTATTTGATTTAAACACTCTCTATTTTTTTAGTTAAAAAATGTATTTTGCATACCTATTTGATTTAGGGTCTCAAAGACTCACAGAAGACTTAAAAAGAAGTCTTCTGGCACATCTCACCTAAATTTTTGTAAAATTTAGGGTTTCCGCCAAAATTTTGGAATAATTTAGGTTTCCTGTCTAAATCAAAGTCTTCCAGAAGTCTTCCATGAGTCTTCCATAAGTCTTCTAGAAGTCTTCTGGGTCGAAAATATTCAACCTAATTGAAATTTTTTTCTCCATATATAAAAAAAATACACATTCTCTTTATTCCTCTCAAATGACTGCAACAAAAATGTAATGTTTCTCACTCTAAAACTCTTTAACCTCTCTGAAATCACTTTGAACATTGAAATACCAAGCTTTATATCTATTTCTCACTTTTTCTTATGTCTTCTCACTAATTTATTTTCTTTCTGCAGATTTTTGATTACATGATTCCCATCTTTCACTTTTCCAAAGGTAGATCTCTAAATTTTTGATTCCCATCTTTTTACATATGAATTTATGTGTCTGTTTATATGTTAGATTCTAAAATGCTATAGATTAAACATAGTGTGACTGTTTTGTTTATTTTGTAAGCATAAAATTTTTACTTTTGAAGTTTATCTCTGTTTTGAAGTCACTTGAATGTTTTTGAATTTGCAGGTTTTTTCAGATCTTAGAGACTTTAAAAGACCTCTCCAAAGACTCTCAGAAGACTTCCAACGAAGTCTACATGAAGTCTTTTGAAGTCTTCTGCCTAAATGGTATAAATTTTGGATATGTATTTAGTGTGTGTTTATATAGTAGATTGTAATAAGTTATAAATCCAACCAAATATGACTGTTTTATTTATTATCTAAAAATTTATATTTGAAGTGTTCTCTATTTTGAAATCATTTGAATGTTTTTGAATATGCAGATTTTTCAGATCCGAAACTTGGAGGACTTCTGAGATAATTCTTGGAAGACTTCTGAGTGACCAAACAATTTTCATTTAAACTCTTATCCTTGTTTCCAAACAGTACTAAAGGTACTTCAGTTTTAATAATATAGATAATTACTTTACATATTTTTTTATATTTTTGTTTAGGGTTTATATTTTAGTTTAGGGTTTAGTGAATAAGGTTATTGAACTCACCACTGTATTCTTTCAGACCGAGTACGTTTATTGATAACGCTTGACCTTCGTTTAGAAAATATCTATGTTTCTGTGCAAGATCATTCTCTATAGAAGCGTGGTACCCTGTTTTTATTTTAAAATAACAGTCTTTAGTAAGATGTGGTTGAATTTGATTTTACTAATAAAAATAAAATATACTAGAATAATAAATTTACAGATGAATCCACAAAGACTAACTCAATAGGGTTGCAGATCTGAAGTTGTACAAAGTCCATCTGTTAATGATCTTCACACGAATATTCTGAGTCTCACTGGATGCTTCTAATAAATTAAACGGAACGTAACCTGAACATTTCTTGCGACTATTGACATTTTGAAGGAGAATAGAGAGTAAAATGCTTTGGACGTAAATGAGAGGTATATATAAGTATCAGACAACTTAACCTAGGAGACCAAAGAATATACCCAAGTATCTCATACTTTCCTGTTGAAATAATTAACAATAAATATTGTATCTAAAATACCATAGTATGAGCCATATTTATACGATTGGCTGAACGAATTATAGTATATACCTTAAGATTTTATTTTCTTGGAAACAAAATCAAAACAGATTTTCAAATTAAACGTGGTTACCAATCTAACAAATTTAAAATTTAAGAAAATATCGTAATGAAGTCACACATCGTGTTTCTTTCGTTTAGCTAGAAACATAAACCCTAAATCATACTGCACCCTAACTCTATGGATACAAACCTTAAACCCTAAACTTTAAAAGTATACAACCTCTAGACACAAATCCATAAATCAAAGAACATGCAATTGAGAAATTGGAATTGCATAATATAAATCTTGTTTAACAAACCATATCATATGTGGTTAAACAATAGAACATGCATCATTGTAAAAATGAATATAACATGAATCATTTGCATTTATAGTAAGGTTTAAAATAATATGACATTACAGCACAATGACCATGATGGAGCAAACCAAGATTAGAGGATATACAAATCGAGATTAAAGTGAAACTGAGAACGATCTAAAACCGAGATTGATTTAAATCATGTGATTAAAAACGGTTTAAGAATACCGAAACATAATTGTAAAAGGATTAGTGATGGTTTGACGAAACAGTGAGACAATCAAATTATAACGTTTTCATTAACTCTAATGGCTAATAAAAAACCACACATCAGCATTTTAAATTAGTCTAATCAGCATAGTGAAATAGTGAGCCAATAAGATTATAACGTTTTCACTTAAGCATTTTCTTGAATAATAGTATGATATAAGAAAATAATCAACGTGTACTGCGTGGGAAAATTAGACAGCCTTGTCAATCCCAAAAGGATCAACGTGTATGGGAGCCTGGTGGGGTTGAAACCTATGGCTGGAAATGCAAAAAGCAGATGGTCATTCATATTAATCAAGGTACAAAAGTGGAAGAAATGTTAGAGTCAAGGTGCTGCAAATTTCATGACATATACGGTAGCTGCGAAGAGTTTGAATGGCTCATGAGTTATGGCTGCAAAGAGACAAGTGTTGCTACATCCTTGCTTTATGGAGTGTTTACTCTCGAAATTTACCCTCTGGTTGATCTAAAGGCATGTTTTTGGATAGATATTTGACTGGAGGTTTGAGAAACCGATGATTTTGTCTGTTTACCTTTACCACAAAATAAGAGAGCTGTTAGTTTAAGGCTTGAGACAGCTTGCTCTTGCTGATATGAAGTTCCACTTGAAGGAAAAATGGAGATATAGGCTATTGGAATCGTTTACAGTTTTTTAAATCCTATGGATCACATTGTGCTCTTCCTTAGTTGTTTCCTGAATGCATATTCAGTTCGAGAGCAGGATACTTAGTCTGGATATCCAGTTTTTCAAGAGAATCATGCACACCGTAGCTGTGTGACGACTATGCCTGAAGCAGTGGGTTTTGCAAATTTTGTTTCAATCAAAATAAACAGGAAACATGAAAGTTTTCTGTAACGACCCAGTTACGAGCCCAGTAATTTCGGCCCATCAAGGCCCAGTAATTTCGGCCCATCAAGGCCCAGTACGGTTGCAAGAAACCCTAGGCATGCCTTTTCTTAAATAATAGTTTCATGTAGTTTAATTTTCTACATAAAGTTCATTGCGCCGAGCCTCTGCCCAAACCGAGCCGTCATTGAGATCTAGTGACGAACCGAGTCAGGCACCGTCGACTGAGATCAGATCTGTCCATTACCACCGTCTCCCGCCATGGTAACCGCTGAAACTACAATGTTTATTAGTTTCACTTCGGCCGTTTGGTAAATCGATCATATTTCTCTAACCATGTGGTATTTCGCAAATCCAAGGCCATCGTGTTCATGGTGTCGAGAGGAGTCTGGAGTACGAGTTCAAGACGGAGAGCCGCCGCAACGCTCCCACACGTGCGAACAGAAGCTCCGCGTGTGAATCTTATGTGCCACCACATCTGCCATTCGCGGAGCCACCGTGCTCGGCCACCACCCGCCCGCCGCCGCATCTCCACCGCTGCCGCTTATTTTCTGCTAAGCAATTCGGCCGAGTCGAGTCGACAGGTCAACCGTGTGACTCGTTCTGACAGGTTTGGTTAATTGATTTCTGTTTGGTTTAGGTTAACCAGTTGATTTAATAAATTCATTTCTGGTTTAAATTAATGGATTTGGGTTAAGCTAACCAGCGGTTTAATTGAATTGATTTTTGGTTAGGATTAAATTGGGTTTTAATTGATTTGACTATGTCCAATTGAAATCGGATCCGGTTAAGGAAAGCTGGTGGTTCAATTCGACTTCAATCTGGTCAAGGATTGACCGGCTTGGGTCAGTGTTGACCGGGTTGACATTTGACCAGCGGATTAACTTTTTGACCAGATTTTTGGTTATCCGTTTTAACCATTCGAAAGACGTTCAGACTTGATTTTTCCCTTAAATTCAGATTTGGAGTATGTTCTAGAGTCTGGAGTTCATAGATACTAAGTTTCCAGATTGCTAAGGTGAGGACTACTCCGTTAAATCCCACCTAGTTTAGTACTACCAATATGGGATCCGTTTCTATGAATCGAGTCTGTTTGAGAATCTTATTTAATTATTATTAGGTGAATCACCCGCACTCTGTGCGGGCATAAAAGAATAGTGTGAAATCGGTTGAATTGAATTTTGATAGTGAACTCATTGATCTCAATGTATTGCAAGTGCACATAAGTTGATACTGACATTTACCATGCATTTTCAATGTGTGAGAAAGTGGAACAAGTGAGACTTTCAATGATGAGACAAAGTTTGCGCAAATCTTCTGGACGTAATATGGTAGAGATAAATAACGAGTTGCAGAGATTCTCTTCCGAAAACATTAAAGATTCAAAACCTTGTGCATGCATAAAAATATTCAAAATATGAAAAATTTAAAGAGCTATTTGGGTAGTAATACACGAAAAGAAAGATAATTATGAATCCATACAAAATAAAATAATTAGCTATATAGACAAATGAACAAAAGCGAATTTACCTTGTTGTCCACACTCTCCTTCTTTGCATCACCTGACTCACCTCCCTACTCTTCTTCAAGGCGCCAACAGCGTGACCGAGCATGAGCTCCGATCTCTACTCGAGTTCCGCAAAGGCATCTGCGATAAGGTCTCCAACCAACGCATCTCATGCTCTGCTACGAGCAGCCTCACCGAACCCTCCACTTGCCCCAAGATTCTGGGATTCCGACAAGATTCAGACGAGATTCTGGGAATATGTTGGCTGGCAACAGTGACACCGGAAAATAAATAGAACAAGTCATCGGAAGAAAAAAAAATGACTAGAAAAAAAGGTTAACAGAAACAACAAAAATGTTTTGATTTTATAGCGCTTTTACTGATATAGTGAATGTATTTGAACATAATGAAAACATAAAGCGAAGATATTACTTCTGTAAAGATGAAATTTATTGAATGATGTGAAACCATAACACTCTGTTTTGGATATATATAAACAGAGTACATAAAACAGAGTATGATAAAAAAATAAGCTGAACCGGCTTGGTATTCGGGTGGTTTTACTTTCTCAGCCTTTTTCGGTGAATCTCCACCGCACGATCTGACGCTTCCACCGTAGGATCTGGCGCTTCCACCGTACGATTTATCTAAATCACAATTCACAACCCATTAATCTACTAGGAAAATAACATGAGAAGGATGTGTGACGGTATCAGGACGGAATCATACCAGAAATTATCTAGAAAGCTCATGGATAGAGCAAAGCCTATTTTTTAAGAATATGGGCTTTGTTAGACGTCAAAGAGATACGTGTAAAAGCTACGTTAAACATTGCATAATTTTGTTAGATGTCAAAGAGCTATGTGTACAGGGGCAATTTTGGGTTTAAACAGAAACTGTACAGTTTGTTTCTTTGCTATGACCATTTACTTAAATAATCTTTCAAACATAGACATAGCGTGCAATTACTCAAAATTAAAAGTGTTCTAGTTTTAGAAGCTACATATCTATACTATTAAAGTAGCTGACTGTTTGTGAACCTGCCCCTGAAATTTCAGCCGAATTACCAAAAGTTTTAAAAAATATTTGCAAATCAGGGCTTTTCATTAACATCTTTAACCTATTTGCAAAAACTGGCTTCTCATTTACTACAAAAAAAAATCGCAGGCCCAAGAAAAACATTGATTTCTTATTTACACACTGAATGGACTTTCAATACAAACATGATTTTTCATTTAGTAACAAAAAAATTCGCAGACCCAAGAAAAACATTGCTTTTTTATTTACACATTGGACGGACCCTTTTAGTATCTTTAATTTATAGAACACTAATAAAAAAAAAATTCAATGTGTTACTTCATTATAAAATAAATTAACAAAAATAATAAGTTAATATATGAATAGTGCACGTACATCAAATTGCATCAAGTTATAAAAAATTATTATCAAGCATATGTATTATAAAAATATTCTACTCTATATATAAATTACAAAACATTAAAAATATACATGAATTTGACCCTTGATCACGCAAATTCTTAATGCTATTATCTATCCAAATAGATAATATCTTTTATTTTCTATATTTGTTATATATGCATAAAATCTTGGAACAAAAAACAAAACTACAACAGAATATATATTTTATGATATTTACTATTAAAAAAAAAATATCTTAAACATAACAAATCAGCAAATATTTTCAAATAAATAGCTTCTCATATTTTTTTGGTAATAACTTTATTGTGAATCTTTTTTGATTGACAATCAAATATGTCTAACATAATATATCGTAATCTATCCACCACATCAAACAATTATAAGTATTTCAATTTTTCTAATATATATCTCTGAGAATCTTTCTCAATTATGAACGATATTATCAAAACTTCTTGAGCACTACTCTTTCATTATATAAAGGAACCAAACCGTCGTACGCAGTTAACATTTTCGTTCGAATATGTTAAGCTTTCATATTTTCTTAATCAATTGAATCTCAATGTCTTTATGTTATTTTGCAGATCATATACCTCTTCTTTTATATCGTTTCCATAAGACTAATATTTTCTGCAATGAATCCGGTAAATAATTGTAGTTTGATTCAATGTTCAAAGATTTGGTGGTTTAAATCTTAACTTATTTGTGTAAATACATGTATATTTGGAGATTGATACTAATACTTGAGTGTGAGTTTCCAGTAAGTTACATATTGTTTAGCTCACAGATTTTGGACAATATTTGGTAGAATGCATTCACAATCCTTTTTTTGGTAAATCTCTATAAATTTAATTTATACTGTTTTGTTATGCTTAGGATCCATGTTTTTTTTCTTTTTTTCTATTTGTTTTCTTAGATTTTGGGTGACAATGGTTTAAACGTTGTAACGAGGAAAATCTGATGGTTTGCAAATCATATACCACTCCTATATCATTTTAATAACTCTGGCATTTTCGTTCCTAAATCTGGTAAACAATAATATTTTATGTATGTTCGTTTTCAGTTTTCTTTTTAATCATCTGAATCTCAATGTCATTATGTTATTTTGCAGATTACAAAATTTACAAATGTAATAGTCTTTTAAATTTTATGTATAATTCAAATGTATATAAAAATTAATTTTATAAATATTATCAGCTTTCTACGGGTTTTTAACGGGTCAATCATAGTTAGATCATAGGTTAATGATAATATTTTATATTTATCAATTTTTTTAATTAATGAATTTTCATTAAATATAAACGGAATTATATATCGTTTACCAGTTTAACCGCAGATATAGGTCGGATATGAAAACACTGAATATCTATTTTTAATATAAATTTGTAAATTAAAATTTAAAATATGTTTGAAGATTATAGGTGGGGTCTCTTCAACCTATTTTCAGCTCTCCTATTATGCTTGTTGTTCTAAATATATTTTTCTCTATTATTTCTAACACGAAAATAGAACATTAGGAAAAGTTTTACGTTGTAGAAAGCAATATAATTCATCTATTTATATATAATAACACCAAATCAATCAATCAAACTCCGGTTTCAATCCTAACTACCGATAAACCTAAAACAAAACTCTTAAAAAAACCATTAAAACAGTTGATACATATTTTATGTTGAAATACATTCGTTAGAAAAAAAAATTTGACAAAGGAAATAAATCCGCGCTTTGAAAGCGCGGGTCAAAATCTAGTCTATACTATTAAAGCAGCTGACTGTTTGTGAACCTGCCCCTGAAATTTCAGCCGAATTACCAAAAGTTTTAAAAAATATTTGCAAATCAGAGCTTTTCATTAACATCTTTAACCTATTTGCAAAAACTGGCTTCTCATTTACTACAAAAAAAAATCGCAGGCCCAAGAAAAACATTACTTTTCTATTTACACACCGAATGAGCTTTCCATATCTTTAATAACCCATCTTGATTTCGATGGAATGTTTTATAGAAACAAATATTCAAAATTAAAATCGACATATTAGTTGGTATTGAAATGGAATCGGGATAGACATAAGATGTGTTTAATTAAGATTATCCAAATATTAATCCTAATTTATTAGTAAGATCCGATAATAAAGAGATGATCCCCAAATTTTTAACAATAAATGTGAATGGTAGTATATAGACATAAGATTTTCTGATTTAAAGAAAATTTTCCAAATAGTAATCCTAACTTATTAGTAAGATCCGACAATAAAGAGAATAAGAGATCATCGTTCTCTCCAAGTTTCAAAATAATTCTATCAAATGATGGAACATAATTTTTTTTAAAAACTTTAATTGGTACAACACACTGATTTTCATTTCTTATACAGTATATTTACCAAATCTTTGTATATTGATAATGAAATTCCATCAACATCAATGCTTCAACGAGTATATTTTGAATGTTTCCCCTCTCGAATACTTTAGATTTAATGCAAACCACGATTTATTCCTAATAATAAATCTATAACAGTATATTTAATTTAATAAAATTTACAGCAAAATAGGAATATTCTGTGCATAATAAATCAGTAAACTATAATCAAATTTTCAAATATAAGACTTCCCATATCGTCGTAACAAACATCTTTTAAATAAATGATTATTTAGATTTTAACTTGACAACCAAGATATTTTGAAATTTGTTCTTATCCAACCTGACAAACAATATACTATATAAATAGTCGATTGAACCCTTTTCTTAGTCGTCTTAATAGTTTTCTGCTTTTTTTGTTTATGTGTTGTGTTCATTTAGTTATTACCTTTAGTCTTTTAGGTTTATTGGTTTGCATCCTAATGATTTTTTCTTTGCTAAATAACTTGGCAATCTATGTGTGTTGTGCAGGGACTAAACTCAAGATTAGAAGCACCGAGCAGTATCATTACTCAAGAACCGTTCATGGACTTTTAATCTTGGAGATTGATGCGAAAAATGCTGGTTACTTGCGTGAGAGGTAACCTTAGCCCTACATATATTTTGCCAACGCTGGTTACTTGCGTGAGAGGTAACCTTAGCCCTACATATATTAAATATACGTATACGTCAAGGATGGAGGAATAATTTAAAAAATTTCTCATTTATTTATGCTTTGGACAGAATCTTAAGGTGATCGATGAAGAAGAAGAAGAGAGGCTTAAAACATCACAAGAGAACAATTTACAATATGTCTACTCGATAAGTTAGGTAATTACATATGTTGATTTTCTCTGAAACTATAGTTTTGTATTTGATCAAGGCTTACTTTGTGTGTGTGTTGAGCAAACAACTGTCGGTAATATCAACATGAGTAGTAATAGCATGACGCAGGAAATATATTTTTATACAATTTATTTATTTTATTGTCATTATATGTAAGTTTTTTTATTTAATTTTGGTGATGGATAAATCCCTAACAAATGTATCTGAACCCCAGATCACAAAATATAAACCCTAAACTATGAATCTAACCCCCAAACCACTATACCCCTAATTTTTCTTTTATTATTCAGTAGTTAATTAATTAATTTTGATTTAAATTACCAATAATATACTTCTTTGTTATTATTTAGTACGTAAGTAATTAGTTCATTTTTTGTTACTTGGAAATATTTTAAACATTTATTGTTACCAAAGTGTGATATCAAATTTAATTTTAAAATTTATATTTTGATATAATAAATTTTACACGAAGTAATAGTTAATACTTAAAATATATTAAACATTTATGAAATTGGAAATAAAAAAATCAACCACATTTTTTTCTGGATTTTGAATAAAGATTTAATACATAAATAGATATATCTAATTTATTCTCTACCTATTTTCTTGATTTATCTCTACTTATTAATATTTTATTTAATTTATTCAAATATATATATATATATATATATATATATATATATTAATTATTTATGATTTTCCCATGATTTAGTTCAACAGAATATATTGTATTTAATCTAATTTGATATGATAAAGAGAGTATAGTAGAGATATTCACGAGATTTTTTATGTTTTCTAAATCATATCTTAATTAATCCCTATATATTTATATGGTTGACCATATTGGAAACAAGTATATTGTTAAGAATATAATAATTTCGGCCAAATAATTAATATATGATATTCAATGTTTAATATTCATAACTGAGAATATTAAAGAAAAAAATATAACTGTATAGAATAAATAACGTTGAGTTATTGTTACCATATATTCAATGATAGATATTTAACAATAAGATATTGGTATTTAATTAATTTTCTAAATGCAACAAACCGAACAAGCTAAATAAAATAGGAACATATCCTCAACTCATTATATAAGGATATTTTGAATTTATTAATTGACATGTCTGTCTTTTGTTTTTATATACTTTTTTTTGAAAAAGACGTTTTCATATACTTTTAGTGTTCTAATTAAAATGTTATGTCTGTGATCTTACCCAGGTCTAATAGTACACTGGATAATGGCTACGGGATATCAAAAACAAATAACAATGGCATCATAACGTATTAATCAATTCAAGCGGTTAGAGTTATGGCTGATAACCTCTTTTGTGCTGATCACATCTCAACAAATGATTATATATCGTCTTTTAAATAATCGTGTTTTCATACACATAAACACTATTAAGTTATCTCATAAAAACACATATTCTCCAAAAAATAACAAAATATTTTAAAAAACTTAAAAAGAAAAAGTTACATGGGCTTTCAAAATTTACATATATTTCTTAAATATATTCAACAATGTCAAAAGTATATCCAAAACAGATTTTACATTATTATTTTTTTTTGTTTAAAAGTAAGAGATACTAGGAAAAAAATTTCTATTTTAAAACTACTTAAATCGCGGATGCGGGTCAGATCTATTTTATGTGGCGGTGGGGGTGAGTTGAAATTGAATTGCGGTACCAACCCACAAAATAAAATTATTTTTTTGAAAATTTTCTTTAAAATAATAATACTATTTTCGATAAAAATAAGAAATATAATGAGAAATTAATATATATATATATATATATATATATATATATATATATATATATATATATATATATATATATATATATATATATATGTATATAAACTTCTTTAATCATCAATATAATAAAAAAAAAATATGCGGATCCTGCAGATTATCCGCAAAATTAAGCTGAGTGGATATATGTGTAATATTTTATTCTTATGGATCAATCATGTAAAATGTTTGAGACAAAAAATAATCAACCATGGCGAGATGGTCAGACCGAAAGGGTATGACCAGTTTCCTAGCACTACCGTTCTATAACTTGAAACTCCATATGATTTCTCAAATCTGTAGTAAATTTGAATATAATATATATACGTGAAATTGAAAACATTTTGCATATTTATATATAATTTTGAATAAAATTAACCTGATAAACCTAAAAAAAATACAAATCTTAAAAAAACCATTAAAACAGTTGATACATATTTTATGTTTAAATACATTCGTTACAAATAAAAAATTGACAAAGGAAATAAACTCGCGCTTTGAAAGCACGGATCAAAATCTAGTCTAATCTATTAAAACATGAGTACAAATAAAATTTGACCTTCAGTTTTCCTGAATAATTACATTCTAATGCCATTAATCTAAACACAGTAGTTTTGTATTTTTTCTAACCCATTAATTTCTTTCTCCATAATTCCAAAAATATTCCATTACGCCAGTAATTTCTATATTAGTGCAACTATAATTAAGGAAATTAAGTAAAGTAATAAATGTAATTAATACATCATGCCACTAAATATTCCCACTTAACCAATACGAAATATTGCGTTAGACCAAAAGCAGTTAACAATTATTTATTCAGTGTTTGTGCCACCGTTACAAAAAAAGCAGGACAGACTAATGTATTACTTTTATATTTATATTTACTAAAATAACTGATGATACATTGTAGTTTTTTATTTTTATCTACTTTGTTTTCTATTGGGGACTTTATTAAGTATTAATTAATATTATTTTCATATCCCTGAGGGTATTTTATAATACTATTTTTTACAAAAGCATTAATAGACTCTCAAATCTACTTTATTTTTGATTTGAGAACCTTTTAAGTTTTTAGTATTAACTAATATTGTGTTTATATCTTTGTGGCATATTTTTATATTTTTTTATAAAAGCTGATAACTAATTGTATTTTAGATATTTTTAATAACATCTTAAATAATATGGAATAAATTTTGGTTCACATATAAATTTAATTCAATAATAATTATCTGAAAAAAATCACTTAGATAACATTTGACTGGTAACAATCAAGATTCATAGAGGATTATATAAATATAATCATAACTGGAAAATATAATAATATTTATCTGAAAAAATCACTTAGATAACATTTGATTGGTAATAATCTAGATTCATAGAGGATTATATAAATCTAATCATAACTTGAAAAATATGAATCAGAGATATAGGTATAGTCATTGATAAATTTCATATACCTCAGTGAATTTTATTTTGGTAATTGTTTCAGATTATTTTGATATAGCACGTTAAGAACAGTTCGAATATATAGATCAGGTCTAACAGGGTATAAGACTTTGATTTTCGGATCGATTCCGAATCATGTTGTTTGCTACGAGTATTCTTCACTAATTATGTTAAATAACTACTAAGAAAATATTATATGTTGCAAACTTTAGGAATTAAGTTTTAAAATGATAATAGAATAGCCTTTTGATGCCAAAAAAAGTTTTAAAATGATTTTGAAATGCATATGACGCAAGTGTATAGTTATGCAATTTGAAATATTTAATACAATTACCAAAATTATATTAAATTAAATTAATACTAAACACAAATATGGTTAAGAGTATATAAAATTAAATTCCTCAAGAAAATATTAAAAAAATATATATATCCGCCCTTAAAAGGCAGATCAGAATCTAGCTAGTTGTATATTATGACTAAGGGAAATTGTGTTGTATAAATGTTGTAATTATATATTTTAGGTGAAATATTATATTTATGTTTTTACAGTTTTAAAAAAAAATAGTGACATATTAAAAGAAAATATGATAAAAATTAAAATATAATCCATAAGTAATATAAAATAAGAAGTAAAATTCTCGAAACAAAAATCTCATCGAAAGCTGCAAAAATCTCATCGAAAGCTGCAAAAAGTGAGAAAGGTAAGTTACATAAATCAAACAAGTTAATTATAACCCCTAAGGAAAATTGACAAGTTTAATAGCATAGATATTTACAAGGCATAATTTTCCTTGGGGAATACTAAGAAAAGTCAGTACTAAACACAATTAAATAACTTAATTTACTAATCCTGCGCAAATTTACCTCCCCAAGGAAACGAGAATAATATACGATATCAATCCATTGATATTATTCTGCATTGTCATATCAGAATCATCATTACAAATATACAAAGCCTAAATAACTTGTATTGCCATATCAATAACTTACGCAAATAATGTATTTTTAAAATAAGGTAAGACATTTAATACAAATTATTAAATTTGATAGATTTAAAAATTAATTCAAATAGATTAAAGAAAGTAACAACTTGTGCAAGATATATATAATTAAAACAAGGTAAGTCATTAAAAGGAATTAACAAATTTGATAAATTTAATAATCGAATAAATGAAATACGTTTACATATGCAAGAAATGAATATTATCAATAATGAAACTTTATATTGTCTCATCTTTCTCTATATTAATCGTTTTTTCTATTAATTTTTTTAGAAATCACATATTGTAATAATGTAAGATTTTAGCAACGATTGTAAAATTTAAACTGAATGTTGATTTTTGGTGGGTAAATATTTAATAAACAAATATAATTTATTAATCCTTCAATTCTTAAATAGCCGCTATGTATTATTTTTAAAATTTGTTACATATTTTAGAAAAATATATTTTCTGTTTGCGACCTGCGGTCATGTATTTAAATATTTTAAAAATGAATGTGGAATTTTGGTGGCTAATTTATAAATAAACATATATTAAACTTAAATTCTGAAATAGCCTTTATGTAGTATTTAGTTAATGTTTTAACATTTTTATTATAAAATGTATGTGTGTTTTTTTCTAACAATAATTATATAAAGGATAAGAAAAAAATTACCTACCAAAAAAACACATACAATTTAGATTTATGAAAATATATTATCGCAGGTTGAAAACCAAAAATATATTTTATACTAAATTTATATATATATATATATATATATATATATATATATATATATATATATACTAATGCTCAAAAGAATTATGGTCGTCAATTGTATAAATTTGTTGAGAGTGTTTGAAAGCCTAAATTAAGTGATTTTAAGTTAATTCTTCCCTGCTGATTTAAAAATAAATCAAAAATAAATTAGCAAAAAATAACCAATAGAATTAAGAGAATTATTCTGAGAGTGTCTTCTATGATTGCCAAGTAAGCAGAAATTCCTAAAGTGACTTCTCTTTTAATGTATACTAGATTATGACCCGCTCTTTCGAAGGGCGGATATATAATTTTGTTTAAATATTTTTTTGAGAAATATAGTTTTATATATAATTTATTTGTAATCATATTTTTATTTAATATTTATTTAATTTAATTGAATAATTCTTTAACTAAATAAAATACATTATTAAACATAACATTTAAATAGAAGAGATTTTAAATATAGTGGCAGATTATGTAAATAAAAATATATAAAAGATAGTACTTAATTTATTGGAAATACAATTGCTAATTATGTAAATAAAAATATTTGATCTGCCATCCATGTTTCCAAACAATACTCATTTATTCTTGCTATCTTTGTTACCAAACAACTCTAATAAGATAGATGGAGATTGTTATTGATTGTTAAACATGGATTAGGATAATAGATGATTCAACGGTTGTGTGAAATGATGCAAACTTCCTCCTTATTGTATTTTTCTTGATATATGTTTAATCACAAATCTAAACAAATTTTATCAATAAAACTATTGAGGGTAAACCGATCACTATACTGGTAACACCATATTTACCAGTTCAAAAAATTCTATTGCAAAACCACATCCAAATATTTATAGGGTCCTAAATTAAAAATGTGTGATCTTTTGGATATTTCTTGTTCTCGTAGTTTCTTTTTTCTGAGTTAACTAATTAAAATTACTATGCATATATCAAAAATTTAGTTTATTTTGCATATCTTTAATAGTCGAATAATTTAGGTTACAGGCTTTAAATAATATGTCCAGTATTTACTATAGTAAATAATTGCTAGACTTTTAATAATATGTCGATTACTTTCCATAGGAAATAATTTAAATCTGGTTCTAAGGGTTGAAAATTTTCAGAAGATGGTAGCATTGACGACCTTCCAGGCATTTTAGGGGTACATAATTATGTATCTTGATCCTGATTTCTCAAGAATTTTATGTGTTATTTTCTTTAGCTTACATATTAATCATTCTAAACCAACTCTGTCTTTTGGTTTTAGTTTGCAGCGCATTGAAAATGGGTCTAAACCGCCTATAAACAAAATTTGCATTGAGCTTGTGATAACATCATGGGTTTCAAAAGATGTTATAAAGTCTACAATGTTAGCGCAAATTACACTTTAGAAGCTATAATAACAATTATAATGTGACTTTCAATATATTGAATAATTAAATATTTTTCTATAATTTTTACAAATTGATTACTTATGTCACATGTTTACAATCATATCACAAAAAGATAATAGGTTTTAAGAAAAAGACTAGATTTTGACCCGCGCAACCGCGCAAATGTTTATTTTCAATTTTATATACATAAATATATGTATTATAACCTAGGTGATATATGTTTTTAACGTTAATCATATACTTAAATATATATATATATATATATATATATTTTAACTACCATAATTTAAATGTTATAATTAAAATTATATGTATTTGTCACTTCTTATTATATTTATTTTATTTTATTTGCATTTAATTATTAAAAAATAATATATTCATGAGAAAACATATTTGAAAATTATTTTCTTATTTAATTTATGCTAAATTCTAACCAGTTCTTCAAAGAGATTTTATTTTACCAATATTTCTCATGCTTATTCATTTTAAATAATATATTATTGTATATACAAAAGTCTAAGATATGTAAATTTTTAGACATGTATTATATAGTTTGCTAACTTTAAGTCAGTCTGCCATTATATTATATTTTTAAAATAAATAGTTTACATTTATGAAAATAAATTGTTTTAAAAAAATCGATTTAATATACTTTTTCATATTTAGTTCAATATAATAATTTTATTTTAACATGATGGTTATCACTATAAAATATATAAATTAGGATAGCATTTAAAATTTTCACTTTATAAATGATAAGTTATAATATATTAAATTATTGTTAAAATATTTTAAATAATTCTTTAAAGAGTTATTATAATTTTTAAATATAATATATAAATATATATATTTTTATTTAAGATGAAAATATATGATGATTAAAGGAGTGTAAATTTTAAATATTATAATTTAATTAATCAAATTAGTGGAAATATTAAAATATTTAAATATTTTTAAATTTCGAAATTAGTGAAGATATTTAAGTATAATTTTGAAAATGAGGATCTTGTAAAAATCTGTTAAAACAGATTTTTTAGAATTTTTAAATAAATATATTTATATTAAAATGAAAAGATATTATAATTAAAGCCTTTTAAAGATTGTATATATTACTAATCTTAATAAAAATACATTTAATAAGATTTCTAAGTGATGGTCCAAATTAAAAAATCACACATGAAAAAATGTCATGACTTCTCTTTTAATATATAAGACTAGAGTTTGATCCGCCCTTTCAAAGGGCGGGCAATATTTTTTTGTCATCATCCTATACATTGATCTTCCGGATTTGTTAAATGTCAGAGATTATTATCAATCTTAAATGTTTGTATTTTGATTATTCTCGTTGGGACATAAGATATTTATATATATATATATATATCTAATTGACAAATTTGTTTAACCCGTCTTTTTGATCACTGATATGTTTAAATATGATGTTCGGTTTTTTGTTTTGGTTTTAGTTTGTTTTTCTTTTTGAATTTCGGTTTCAGTTCAATTATGATTTTTCCTTTTTTGGTTCAAGAGATATATAAAACGTTCAGTTATTTTTGAAATAACTTAATATATTTATACTTGTGTTTACCCAACCTGGATATACAGAATTAGCTTTTTTCAACAATTTATTTACTGAAATTTATAAATTTCATACATGTATTTTTATTAAAAATTATATTTGTAGATAATTAAATTAAAATTAATAAATATAATTTTATGAAACTAACATAATTCTTTTATATAACCCGGCCTTATTAATTTTACTTATTTTTTAAAACTGTAAATTATAGTAAAAATTTATTTTTAATTTTTAAATTGGTAAAAAATTATTTTTATATTATATAAATTAACTATATTTCATTCAACCCATATCATACTATATTGAATTATTTTTAATATTTTAATTTAAATATGTAATTATTTATTATTTTATATATCTTAATAACTATTTTGTTTTAATACGTTGAAATATGTGGTAAAATTCACAAATGTATGTTATTCTTTGGTTTTATGATTTATAAAATATTTATAAATGAATTAAGTTACTTTATATTTATTATTTGATATATTAATTTAATTATGAATATAAATATTATGGGAATGTTATTTCTTATTCCATAATGAAAGAATAAATATTATTTAATAATTTTATTCAATTTTAGTTACGAAATTTCTTATTTAAAACTAAATATTAAAAAGAAATTTATGTTTACATCTTAAATAAAAAGATATTAGTAAAATGAAATCTTGGAAAAAGGATACTTGAGAATATCTATCTTATTTTGAAAATATTGAAATAATAGATTGAATATAGTATATATTTATGATAGTAATCCACAAATTCTTTAACAAAAATCTTTTATCACTATTTTTTTCTACTAACAAAAATATTGGAGATGAATTGAGTTGCAACAATATATTTTATTTGATCGGCACATAGATAAGATTGTTCTATGTGAGGAATATTCTCGGTGTACAAAAGATTCTTTTAGTTACATGTAAGGGTTATCATAACATCTAGTTGCGATTTTATTAAGCAGTTGAATCGAATTACAAATAATATAAACTGTTTAGATTTCAAATCATTACAATGGCTGAACAATTGCATCGTGTTATTCATATGTTTCCATATGTATACAAATATGTGGTGAGACTATGAATGAATTGGCAAAACTCATATGAATTTGAATTTGAGGATTCGTGTGAGATAAACTTCACATATAAAACTGTATATCGATGATTGTTGAAGTAAACCTTACATGTGCAGTAGATGAGACAGTTAGATTCAAGATTGCTTCTATTGTTTCTTCGTAAGAAAATAAAATACCACCAGCAAATGGATAACTCGTCCGAGACAAACTGCAACTAAAGCTCTATACAAATGTTCGAGAACTCAACCTTATATCTGGATGATTTGAGACATATCATCCCAAGCTTGTTTCTGACACTAAAGTTTCATAAGAAAAAACATGAAAACATTTTTCTTGAATACGCAGAACTCGTGAAAGCTCACAGAAATTTTCTTGGCTACTCAGTTTTCTTGGGTGGGTTCACACACCTCGAACGTATTGAATCGAAGACTATGTTGTTGTACAAATGATTATAGAAGTGGAGGACTATGTTGTTGTACAAATGATTATAGAAATGGACGTAGATATTAATTTGATAGGATTAGCTAATAATTTAATCATGAAATCGTTGTCAAAATAATAAGGAGGTTGTTAGATTAGTCATAATAATTTATTTAGGATAAGATAAGTCAAATATTTTTAAATGGTCTAACATAACTTTTTTTAGTAGTCCAAAAGCAAGTCGATAAAAATCGCTTCTGTTTTAATAGTATTGATTACATGTTTTTAACAAAATATGATAAGTCATATTGTTTTAATAATTTTCTTTTTAAAATAATTATTACAAAATCTCAGCACATACACATAATCTCCTTAGTTAATTGTTTTAATTAGATAAATAAATAAAAGAAATCACAATCGTAAAATGATTAACTAAAATAATTTTAATGAAATTAATTAACTAGTATTTCTTAATGGTTTTAGTTATTTAAATGAGAAAATGACATAGATAGACCCAAACCAAGTTTTTGTTCCCAAACTAACACGCAAGGCCCAAAGTCACAAATATAAGATTAATTAAAGTGGATCATTTACTCTTTTGTCCTTTTCTTTCTTTGATTAATTAAATAAAAAATAGTAGTTTTAGTTGCGCGACATCGTCATCATCGTCAACGTCGTCTTCATCATCCCTCACCTACGACGATCTACCATAGCTCCGCCGATTTCCTTTTTATCGTCATCGGATCCACCGTCTTCACATCTGCAATCGTCCGCCAACACATCTATTTACCATCATCAGATTCGTCATCACCGTCATCAGTGGATTCGTCGTCTCTGTCATCATCGGATTTGTCGTCACAGTCATCAGATTCGTCGTCACCTTCATCAGATCCGCCTGAACCGTTTCGGAGTGTACAAACGCTCTGATTGGATCATGAAGCCATTGGGGGACGAAAGTGTACAGCAACAACAACAAATTTGTATACTTGTCTGCTCCCACTCTCTAGCTATAGATGCTGATGTTAAGCCACAAGAAGCAGATTCTAGAAGTTGTATCTGGAAATTGTGCCTGAGTGTATTTTTCTTGAGTGAGGTATATGGAGTGGTTCACTTTCTACTTCACTTGCTAGAGCTGTAGTACCAACTGGTCATGTGTATTCTTTTGATCTCAACGAGCAAAGAGCTTCTTGTGCAAGGTATGAAAAGTTTCAAATATATGGGAAGTACTACAGAAGAAACTATAAGGTGGAAGGTTCTATTTTACCAGCAATTAACAGTTTGTTTAGCCTTGGTGAATATGTTCGTGATGTCTGCTTTATAATAAATCAATTCGCAAATAAGTCTCAAATTGTTTTGAAAGATGTACTACATTCCAGGAATAAAGACGCTGGTTAAAATGGCTTTTTAAATAATGAGAAAGCGGAATTCTTTCTTAATGTTGATGGTGTTGCCACTGCCATCAATTTTCTCATACAGATATATGTCATCACTTATCCTCCTCTTCTGCTTACGTTGAATCTCATTGTCCTTCAAAACATTGACAAGCTGATTTGATGGAAACTCCAACTGTGAGGCATATAGACATAGTGAAAACAACATTAGGAACAAAATATGCAATAGATGTAGCATAAGAATACATAAAAAGGAATATATGTTTTTTTTTCAATAACAACAAGAATTATGTAAAATTGTATGCTTATGTATCTCAGAGAAGAAAACAAAAAGAGTTGGAAACCCATGCTGAAAGTTCAACCATCTCTTCGAAAACATAATTATGCAAGAAAACATACTTATTTTATTTTCTGGAAACCCATCCCGAAACTTCTACAAGCTATCCTAGATAGCATGTGTGTTTTATAATGATACCACATTTAACACTTTCTTGATATAATTACTGAAAATGTTTCAAACTATCTTATTTTCATGTTCTCTGTTTGATATGTGTTCTCTATTTTGTAGACAATGACATGTATTTAGTGATTTCTATAACCAATGAATTTTCTAATAGATTTTCAAATTGTTTTTTTGTTTTGGTTATTTTGGAAGATTAAGTTTCAATTCAGGATAGTCATCCTGAACAAGGATTGTCTAACATTTCTTACATACTTTTGATTCTCTTCGAGAACATAGTTATGCAAGAAAACACACTCATTATATTTTTCTGGAAACTCATCCTGAAACTTCTACAAGCTATCCAAGATAACATGTGTGTTTTATAATGATACTACATTTAACACTTTCTTGATATAATTACTGGAAATTCATCAAGCTGTCTTATTTCCATGTTCTCATCTGCTTTGTAGACAATGACATCTCTTTGGTGATTTCTATAATCAATGAATTTTCTTATAGATTTTGACTAGGTTGTTTTGTTTTGGTTATTTTGGTAGGTTAAGTTTCAATTCAGGATAGTCATCCTGAACAAGGATTGTCTAACAATTCTTATATACTTTTGATTCTCTTCGAGAACATATTTATGCAAGAAAACACACTCATTTTATTTTTCTGGAAACCCATCCTGAAACTTCTACAAGCTATCCAAGATAACATGTGTGTTTTATAATGATACTACATTTAACACTTTCTTGATATAATTACTGAAAATTAATCAAGCTGTCTTATTTCCATGTTCTTTGTTTGATATGTGTTCTCTGTTTTGTAGACAATGACCTGTATTTGGTGATTTCTATAATCAATAAATTTTCTTATAGATTTTCACTATGTTGCTTTGTTTTTGTTATTTTGGAAGATTAAGTTTCAATTCAGGATAGCCATCCTGAACAATGGTTGTCTAACATTTCTTACATACTTTTGATTCTCTTCGAGAACATAGTTATGCAAGAAAACACATTCATTTTATTTTTCTGGAAATCCATCCTGAAAGTTCCCAAGCTATCCTAGATAACTTGTGTGTTTTATAATGATACCACAATTAACACTTTCTTGATATAATTACTGAAAATGCTTCAAGCCATCTTATTTTCATGTTCTCCTCTGTTTTGTAGACAATGACATATATTTGGTGATTTCTATAACCAATGAATTTTCTTATAGATTTTGACTAGGTTGTTTTGTTTTGGTTATTTTGGAAGATTAAGTTTCAATTCAGGATAGTCATCCTGAAAAAGGATTGTCTAACATTTCTTACATACAAGAAAACACACTCATTTTATTTTTCTGGAAACTCATCCTGAAAGTTCCACAAGCTATCTAAGATAACTTGTGTGTTTTATAATGATACCACAATTAAGATTTTCTTGACATAATTACTGAAAATGCTTCAAGCTATTTTATTTCCATGTTCTCCTCTGTTTTATAGACAATGAACTCTATTTGGAGATTTCTATAACCAATGAATTTTCTTATAGATTTTGACTATGTTGTTTTGTTTTGGTTATTTTGGAAGATTAAGTTTCAATTCAGGATAGCCATCCTGAACAAGGACTGTCTAACATTTCTTACATACTTTTGATTCTCTTCGAAAACATACTTATGCAAGAAAAACACTCATTTTATTTTTCTGGAAACTCATCCTGAAAGTTCCACAAGCTATCCTAGATAACTTGTGTGTTTTATAATGATACCACAATTAACACTTTCTTGATATAATTACTGGAAATGCTTCAAGCTATCTTATTTCCATGTTTTCTTATGTTTTGTAGACAATGACATATATTTGGTGATTTCTATAACCAATGAATTTTCTTATAGATTTTGACTATGTTGTTTTGTTTTGGTTATATTGTTTTACTAACACCAACACAAAGCTATAACACCCTTGGCCTAGTGGCTGCACAAAATGATGCCCTTTCTTTGAGTTCTTGTGTTATATTGGTGGCAGATGTAACTTTTTTCTTTTTTTCTCAGAATTCTACATCACAGTTTGAGACTTACCAAATATGCATATAAGAACTTAGTTTTAGTTTGAGAGGTAATGAATCTCCCATCGTGTTACTATCCCAGTGTAACCAAGTAAAAAAAATTCAAAATTTGTTAGCCTCAAATTTTCTGGAAAGTTTTCCTGAAACCATATAAATCCTTCCTGAAAAAACACAGTTTCACAGGCACGAACAATCGTCTAGAAATGTCATAAGCAAATTCACGAGTCTTGAAACACCTTTATGAAATCTAGAAAAAAACACAAGACATATGTTTCGCCTCTGCTCCCAACTCTAACTCGTCTTGGCACACATGAAAGTTTGAGTCTGATTACCTGAGATTCCTCTGCGCGATCTTGATGGTTGGAAACACATCTATTGAAGATCTCGGAGCAGGCGGTGGGGCACTGCAAGTAGCTCCGGTAGAAAACTGCTCTAAAAGTTCTTCAAGACCAGGGCCGAAGAAATAGTTGCCAGTGTTACCATGTCTGATGCCGATGCCAGGTGAGCCGTTATTTAAGAGAGCTTGACTGCATTATCTCCAGATAGTCTATAAGGGACCTGACCACCAAAGATCAATAAAGGAGCCGACTTAGAGGTCGGCTAAGTGATTCTTCATAAAGACTGCAAAGAACGCTCTCAGATGACTTAACAAAATAAGGAGACAAAGAAAAATGCATCTCAGGAAATCACACAAAAAAATGCAAAAAACGTTAAACTAATATTATATGACCATTGACTCACATTGACATGTAGTTAAACTAATATTAATGGAAATGATGACATCGCTTTATCTCTTTTCTTGTGAGATTTTACTTTTGAGCCTCCTAAATTGTTAAAAGACAAAATCTTCTTGACAAACTACAAAAATAAAACCGAGTATTAGAGAATAAACAAATATACAGCCTCACAACTCTTCCTCTCTTTAGATAATTCACTATCAGATTAAACAGAAATACTTATATCTTAGATATGTGTCTCATCTCGATATATTCAACATGGACTTACCATTAACATGCTTAGCTCTTTACATGTGTCCTTCCAAGCTGAAATAAATAATTTCAAAAATCCTTTAGAAGAAATCAGCTTCAATCGACACTGAAAACTGAAAGAAATGATGAATCCTTTCTTCACTTATGCGATTTGAATCTCTCCTTGTGGTTTCTCTATTCCCAACAGCCGTCTCATTCCCCTCCAACTTGAGATCTCGCAGCAGCCTCCTCAGAAGAGCCACCACTCTCCGCGTGCGATCTGCGTTGATCGAACCAGACAGCGGGAAGCTGGTGGAGCTCGTGGTCCTGGATCTGCGGCGAAGGGAGAAGAAGCACGAGGCGGCGGAGTTGACGAGAGTGAAGTTGACGGTGATCGATATGCAGTGGATGCACATGCTGAGCGAAGGCGGTGTTGGTTCTGCCTGATTTGTTCTCTGTTGTCGCCAGAGATTTCGTCATGTGGCCGGAGATTTCGTAGTGAGAGAAAGATATCCTAAGAGACGTGTCGCGAGAGAGAAGGAAGTTAATTTTTTTTTAATTACCTGTATTATTTAGTGAGGACAATAGGAACATTTTACTCATTAATGAATGTTATTTTTGTGAACTTCTCCTTCTGGTGTTATTTTTGTGACAAAAACTTGAAAGTGGTCTATTTTAGACAATTGCCCTATTTAAATTACTAAAACAATCTTCTAAAAATTAATTAATTAAAGTAATTAAATCTAGTTAGTTAAAAATAAGTAAATTAATTAATATTCCAAAATTTAGCTTTAGTTAGTTAAGGAAATACCTGATATCATGTTCACAAAGTAAATAAAACTAATTAAATTACTTAATGTTCCTATAATATTCCTTTTACTGGTTAGTTTTATTTAAGGAAATAAATGAAATTAAATCATGAATTAAACATCAATTATTTAATTAATGAATATTCATAAATATTAGTTTTACTAGTTAGTTTAAATTAGTTATGGAAATCATATGTGTCTTGAAATTTTGTAGGGAATTAGTTATTTTTTTTATTTAAGAAGGAAAATCATAATAATATGACAAAATCACCTTCTTAATAGATATGCCAATTTATTTAAGTAGATATTAAAATTCATTAAAGTCACTTTATATTAGAGGAAGCAGATTTGTTGTCTATGAAAAAAACATTTCTACTAAATATAAACACAAACATACATATTATATATATATATATATATAGTTGTAGCCATTGTGTTTCCTATATCTACTAAAATACTTTGTTCTGGTCATTTGTAACAAAGATTTCAACCATTATTATTTCACAATATCTTAAAAAATGTCTCATTTAATTCCAAAGACATTTCTCATATCTTTTGTTGTTTGTTTGTGTTTTGAACCTTGCACCCATGCAAGAAATTTGATTTCATCGAGCACTGAAAATATTAATCCACTCACATCAACAATGAAAGTTGCAGAAGAAAACATTAATGAAAATGTTCTTAACAGAGAACCGGCTAATATAATCTATGGAGGTTATAAAAGTGGACCCGCTCCGAGTGGAGAAGGACACGGTAGATCGCCAACTCCACCACAGTATTGAAAAAAACATTCTCATAAACTGTAAATGGTGGATGTAATGTGTATTAGATAATAATAAATATGATTAATAAAAATTCGTGAAAGTAAGGTTATCTTCTTATATAATGAAAAAAAATAAAGAAACCAAATAATATATTGAAAAAATTGCTAGAACACATTAAAAAAACTACTACATTGTCCCTTTAGCATAAATCTTTTTTTTGTCAGATTTGGACTAAGATACCCTTAGCCAACTTTAAAAAATCATATCAATTATTTTATAAGTCATAAAAATATGAAACTTTATACAAAATGTACATAAACATTGAACAATCATATGAAAAATAATTTGGTTGCCTAAATATTAACAAAACACAATTTCATATTTTGATTTACGGGCAGCAGAAAACAAAATCTACTGTCTACGGGCTGGTAGATTGATGTTTCAGCTAACTACATATAAATCTGGCAATGGTAGATTTTAAAATTTACAAGTCCTTAATTATCCTACCACCGTAGAAAGTAAATGTTACGGTTTTGCTTACAATCTGAGATACCGTAGATTTTTGGAACTACTCTTTCCTATAAATCTACGGAAAAAGAATCATATAATCTGCCTATTACTAACAATCTACCAAGGTGGAATCATAGGATCTGCCGAGTACTAATAAGGGAAATATGGGAAAATACATTGAAACAATAAATAGATTGTCCTTATACCATATTATGAATAGAAAGTTGTCCATTTAACATAAATATTTTTTTAAACCCAATTAAGCCCCTACTCTATTCTAACTACAAAATTAATTTTCTAAAATATGAAATTGATAATAACAATTTTGTAAAGAGATCAAATAAAAAAAATTTCTTATTTCATTAATAAAAAAAAAATCGGATAATAACAATTTTGTAAAGAGATCAAATAAAAAAAACAATTTTCTTATTTCATTAATAAAAAAAAATAAAAAAAATAAAATCGGATAATAACAATTTTGTAAAGAGATCAAATAAAAAACAATTTTCTTATTTCATTAATAATAAAAAAAATCGGATAACAACAATTTTGTAAAGAGATCAAATAAAAAAAAACAATTTTCATATTTCAGTAATAAAAATAAATAAAATAAAATCGGATAATAACAATTTTGTAAAGAGATCAAATAAAAAAAACAATTTTCATATTTCAGTAATAAAAATAAATAAAATAAAATCGGATAATAAAAATTTTGTAAAGAGATCAAATAAAAAAACAATTTTCATATTTCAGTAATAAAAAAAAAAAAATCGGATAATAACAATTTTGTAAAGAGATCAAATAAAAAAAAATTCTTATTTCTTTAATAAAAAAAATAAAATAAAATCGGATAATAACAATTTTGTAAAGAGATCAAATAAAAAAAAAATTCATATTTCAGTAATAAAAAAAATAAAATAAAATCGGATAATAACAATTTTGTAAAGAGATCAAATAAAAAAACAATTTTCTTATTTCATTAATAAAAAAATAAAAAAAATCGGATAATAACAATTTTGTAAAGAGATCAAATAAAAAAAGCAATTTTCTTATTTCATTAATAAAAAAAAATCGGATAATAACAATTTTGTAAAGAGATCAAATAAAAAAAACAATTTTCTTATTTCATTAATAAAAAAAAAATCGGATAATAACAATTTTGTAAAGAGATCAAATAAAAAAAACAATTTTCATATTTCAGTAATAAAAAAAAATAAAATAAAATCGGATAATAACAATTTTGTAAAGAGATCAAATAAAAAAATAATTTTCTTATTTCATTAATAAAAAAAAAAAAAAAAAAAAAAAAAAAAAAAAGAAAATCGGATAACAAAACCAAAAGGGGATATCGACACAATCCCTAATTCTTCCACACCCCACAAGATGCATAGATATGCATGTTTTTCAACAAAAGATTCAAAGTTGAAAGAAGAACGTGAGAAGAAGAAGAGAGAACACGTTGAAAAAAATTTTTTGAGAAAAGTTTTAGGCAAATCCAAAATTTGGAAACAAAATATATTTTCAAATATTTTCTTAACTGATTTTTGAGAAATTTAAGGAATATGTAAATATTTCGAATCTGGCAGAACATACATTCTACTAATCATAGATTGTACATATGATGGTAGATTCGAGACAGTAGAATATAGAATCTAGCAGTAGTAGGATATAATATTGTAGTAGATTATGAAATATAACGATGGTAGATTATTAGTACTCGGCAGATCCTATGATTCCACCTTGGTAGATTGTTAGTAATAGGCAGATTATATGATTCTTTTTCCGTAGATTTATAGGAAAGAGTAGTTCCAAAAATCTACGGTATCTCAGATTGTAAGCAAAACCGTAACATTTACTTTCTACGGTGGTAGGATAATTAAGGACTTGTAAATTTTAAAATCTACCATTGCCAGATTTATATGTAGTTAGCTGAAACATCAATCTACCAGCCCGTAGACAGTAGATTTTGTTTTCTGCTGCCCGTAAATCAAAATATGAAATTGTGTTTTGTTAATATTTAGGCAACCAAATTATTTTTCATATGATTGTTCAATGTTTATGTACATTTTGTATAAAGTTTCATATTTTTATGACTTATAAAATAATTGATATGATTTTTTAAAGTTGGCTAAGGGTATCTTAGTCCAAATCTGACAAAAAAAAATTTATGCTAAAGGGACAATGTAGTAGTTTTTTTAATGTGTTCTAGCAATTTTTTCTACTAATAATCTACCATCGTTATATTTCATAATCTACTACAATATTATATCCTACTACTGCTAGATTCTATATTCTACTGTCTCGAATCTACCATCATATGTACAATCTACGATTAGTAGAATGTATGTTCTGCCAGATTCGAAATATTTACATATTCCTTAAATTTCTAAAAAATCAGTTAAGAAAATATTTGAAAATATATTTTGTTTCCAAATTTTGGATTTGCCTAAAATTTTTCTCAAAAAAATTTTTTCAACGTGTTCTCTCTTCTTCTTCTCACGTTCTTCTTTCAACTTTGAATATTTTGTTGAAAAACATGCATATCTATGCATCTTGTGGGGTGTGGAAGAATTAGGGATTGTGTCGATATCCCCTTTTGGTTTTGTTATCCGATTTTCTTTTTTTTTTTTTTTTTTTTATTAATGAAATAAGAAAATTGTTTTTTTATTTGATCTCTTTACAAAATTGTTATTATCCGATTTTATTTTATTTTTTTTTATTACTGAAATATGAAAATTGTTTTTTTTATTTGATCTCTTTACAAAATTGTTATTATCCGATTTTTTTTTATTAATGAAATAAGAAAATTGTTTTTTTTATTTGATCTCTTTACAAAATTGTTATTATCCGATTTTTTTTTTATTAATGAAATAAGAAAATTGCTTTTTTTATTTGATCTCTTTACAAAATTGTTATTATCCGATTTTTTTTTATTTTTTTATTAATGAAATAAGAAAATTGTTTTTTTATTTGATCTCTTTACAAAATTGTTATTATCCGATTTTATTTTTTTTTTTTTTATTACTGAAATATGAAATTTTTTTTTATTTGATCTCTTTACAAAATTGTTATTATCCGATTTTATTTTTTTTTTTTTTATTAAAGAAATAAGAATTTTTTTTTATTTGATCTCTTTACAAAATTGTTATTATCCGATTTTTTTTTTTATTACTGAAATATGAAAATTGTTTTTTTATTTGATCTCTTTACAAAATTTTTATTATCCGATTTTATTTTATTTATTTTTATTACTGAAATATGAAAATTGTTTTTTTATTTGATCTCTTTACAAAATTGTTATTATCCGATTTTATTTTATTTATTTTTATTACTGAAATATGAAAATTGTTTTTTTTATTTGATCTCTTTACAAAATTGTTGTTATCCGATTTTTTTTATTATTAATGAAATAAGAAAATTGTTTTTTATTTGATCTCTTTACAAAATTGTTATTATCCGATTTTATTTTTTTTATTTTTTTTTTATTAATGAAATAAGAAAATTGTTTTTTTTATTTGATCTCTTTACAAAATTGTTATTATCCGATTTTTTTTTATTAATGAAATAAGAAATTTTTTTTTTATTTGATCTCTTTACAAAATTGTTATTATCAATTTCATATTTTAGAAAATTAATTTTGTAGTTAGAATAGAGTAGGGGCTTAATTGGGTTTAAAAAAATATTTATGTTAAATGGACAACTTTCTATTCATAATATGGTATAAGGACAATCTATTTATTGTTTCAATGTATTTTCCCATATTTCCCTAATATATTTAACAATGAAAATTATTTTGTATATATTATAATTATACAGAAAATGCCAAATTTAAAATTTAATCTGAACCAAAAAATTATTCAGATTATCAAACTTGCTCAGATTTGGATTAATAGTGTTTTCCTCTGAAACTCAATAAAATTGAAAATAGTTCCAAATCATAATTAAATTAAAACCAGGTTTAATAAATTTTCACTAGTTATGGCAAATACTTAGTTTTTAGTAAAAATAATTATATTATACTATGAATGACTGGAAAGGAGAAATCGATGGTGAAAAACAACATAAATCATAGCTGTGTAAAAACTTTGAACACCACGTGCAAACTTATTCCTCATTGTATTTTTCTTGATACATGTTTAATCAAAAATCTGATTAAAAATGTATTTTCTGAACACCATATGCAAAATACTTTGTTCCGGACATTTGTAACAAACAAATTTCAACTTTTATTATTTCAAAATATTTTTAAAATGTCTCATTTATTTCCAAAGACATTTGTCTTATTTTTTGTTGTTTTTTTATGTGTGTTTGAACCTTGCACCCATGCAAGAAATTTGTATTCACCAAGCATTGAAAATGTCAATCCACTCACATAAACAATGAAAGTTGCAGAAAAAAAAACATTAAGAATAATGTTCTTAAAAGAGAACCGGCTAATATAATCTACGGAAGAGGACACGGTAGACCGCCAAATCCACCACACCATTGAACCAACAATCTTTTGAACTGTAAATGGTGAATGCAATGTTAATTAGATAATAATAAATATGATTAATAAATATTCGTGAATGTGAGATTATTTTCTTATATAATGAAACTAAATGAAAATAAAGAAACCAAATAATACATTTAACAATGGAAATTATTGTGTATATTTTATAATTATGCATACAATGTAGACATTAAAATTTAATTTGAACCAAAAAAAATATTAAGGTTATCAAAATTGATCAGATTTGGATTAGTAGTGTTTTCCTCTGAAACTCAATCAAATTGAAAATAGTTCCAACTCATATTTAAATTAAAACCAGTTTAAATAAATTTTTCTCTAGTTAATGGCAAATACTTATTTTTTAGTAAAAATAATTATGTTAAATTATGCATGATCGGAAAGGAGAAATCGATGGTGAAAAACAACATAAATCATACCGTGTAAATACTTTGAACACCACATGCAAACTTACCCCATTGTATTTTTATTTATATATGTTTCATCACAAATCTAAAGAAACTTTATCAATAGAATTATTGAGAATAAACCGATCACTATATTGATAACACCATATTTCAGTTTGAAAAAGTCTATTGCAAAAACCACATCCAAATATTTAGGGAGGGGGGTCCTAAATTAAAAATTGTGATATATTTTTTCTATTATTTTTTCTCGTAATTTCTTATGTATGAGTTTTTTTGGTCAGTAAAAATTGCATTAGAAAATTAAATCGGGTTCGGTACAAAGCCTCTTAGGGCTTGTTTCGCTAAGCCATCTTCAAATACTAAGTTCTCGCGATGGCTATCGAAATTCAATTACATCAAAATACAAGGAGAGAAGGTGAATATCATAGAGGATGCCATGTAACTCCGAGAAGTCCGATGATCCACCAATCGCAGAAATCAATTGTAGGGAATCCGATTCAAAGATCACCTTCTTCAGTTGGAGATCAATTGCTTGTTCTATCGCCGAGCGCATTGCTAGTCCCTCCACCACAAGAGACGAGATCACAAGTGAAAAAGTAGCAGTGTGAGAGTAGATTCTCTCATTTCGAAGATTACTGAAAGTCCATGATAGACCAGCAGCGTTGAGTTTTTTCTTCCACGCAGCATCAGATCGACATATGAATTAGATTCTCGCTGATCGGGGAACTTGAGGTTTGAGAATTCTTGGTGGTAACACAGTTGAGCTCCCTTCCATTCCTCAGGATCACAAATAGCTTTCGTAATCGTTTCTTGGGCTAAGAATTCACCCTTTTGAAATATCAGGAGATTCCTTGCCAACCAGATGGATGCAATGATCCACGGAGCAAGGGGGCAGTTGCTAAGTCCCATGGGAGGAAGAGCAGTAGCCTGTAAACCCAGTCGCCAGCCATTCACAAAGGAAGAGATTTGGGAACAATCAAAGTTTCCTGCAAAAGGTACTAGATTCCAAACCTGTTGTGCATATCGACATTGGAAGAATAGATGGAGAATTGATTTGAAATTGTTGCATCTGATGCACTTTGAACTAGGTAGGATCTGTCTTGCCACTAGAAGTTCTCCTACTGGTAGTGATCCGTGTAGAGTTTTACATAGTAATAGCTTTAGTTTAGGGGACATTTGAACATTCCATAGCTCTTTGATCCATTCCTGAGTAGGTTCTTGGTTTTCTAGGATCCTTAGGTTATTCTTTTGTAGTGCAATATAGTATCCCGACTTTGCAGAATAAGTTCATGAGGGGTGATTGATCCAGATTCTTTTATCAGCTCCTCCCCACTTGCTTGGTCTGATTTCTCTGATATAGTGTGAAATTAGTGGGAAGTGTTGATCGACTTTCTCCGTGTCCCATTCTCTTGATTGTGGTTTGAAGAGGTCAAAGACTTTTAGATTCAGTTCAGCTTCAGGAATAGGGCCGGCCCATTGGGACTCCACCGAGTTCAGAGAAGAGCCAAGAGTCTTGCCATGCCAACACACTTTGTCCATCTCCAATTGCCCATCCTAGGTGTCCTTTAAGAAGGTCTCGACCTATCAGAATACCCCTCCAACCTTGAGAGCATGCTGCAGGGGACTGGACAGTGAGGAAATCCTGATCATAGTAGTACTTCCCAGGAAGAACCCGGGCCAAGAGGCACGCGGGTGAGTTTAAAATACGCCAGCTAACTTTGCCCAAGAGGGCGTCATTGAAGCTTTGTATCTCTCTGAAACCCAAGCCTTCATCTCATTTTCATTTAGTCATTGCTTTCCAAGATATCAAAGACATTCCTTGAACTCCACCTTGAGGATCCCACCAAAATCTGGTCAGGGCCGACTGAATTCTTTTACACAAATAATGTTGGAGCTTAAACCATTGCATCATGTGGTTGGGGATAGCTTCTAAGACAGCTTTGAGGAGAGTCATTTTCACCACAGGGGACATATGTTTTGTCGACCAGCTAGCAGCCATCTGTCGTATTCTCTCAACAATGGAAGTAAAGAGATCACATTTCTTTCTGCCAAAGTGTTCTGGGACACCAAGATTTTCCTGCTCCTCCCTCCTTTTTCAATACCCAGATCGTTCTTTATTTATCTTTCAAGAGCTGAGGGCCAGATTTTTGTGGATTGATTCATTAACCTGAAGTTTTTTCATACAGAGAAAGTATCTGGAGTAAGGATGAGACGTTTTTTTCATTGGTTCTGAAGAAGAAAAGTGTGTCATCCGCGAATAGCAAGTGGTTTATACTAGGGCACTTTGTAGCCACCCTGATCCCCTATAGCCGATTCTCTGCTTCTGCTTTGTGACAGAGTCCAGATAGCACTTCACTGCAGAGAATGAAGATGTAAGGTGATAGGAGATCTCCCTGCCTAATGCCTCTCTGTGGTTTGACAAATCCTTGAGCTGAGCCAATAATGAGAAAGGAGTAAGTTACTGTTTTGATACACTGCATTAGCAGGTTGGTCCATTGGGGTGAAAATCCAAGTTGAAGGAGGACAGCTTCAATGAAGTCCCATTCAAGACGGTCGTATGCTTTACTCATGTCAGCTTTGACGACCATCAAACATCTTTTGGTAGCTTGTGAGTTCTTGAGAAACTGCAGGACTTCATGGGAGATGAGAATGTTGTCTATGATTGCTTTGTCCTGCACAAAGGCAGATTGATTTTCTGAGATTAAGTCAGGGAGGACTTTTTTAATCTTGTTAGCAAGTAGTTTGAGATTATTTTGTAGTAGACGTTGCAAAGTGCAATTGGTCTAAACTCTACAGCTGTTTTGCTACAGTGCTCTTTGGGATCAGTCTGACGTGGGTATGATTTAATGTTCTCGACATTGTATTGGAGATGAAGAAGGTCTAGATTTCAGAGACAATGTATGAACCAATAGATGACCAGTTTGCTTGGAAGAAACTTGCAGAGAACCCATCCGGCCCTGGAGCTTTGTCCGGATGAATTGCAAGTAGCGCCAAGTGTATTTCCGCTGTTGAAGAAATTTCCATAAGGGTAGTGTTCTCAGCAGTTGAGATCTTTGGTGTGAGAGCTTGATAGACGATGAGTATTCTATCTCCAGGGATTGATGTAAATAGGTCATTGAAGTACTTGACTAAGGTCTGACTTAAGCTTCTAGAGGAGTTCCGCATCATTTGTTGGATTCGTCATAGCTTTCTCCAGTTCATGTTTCCACTTATTGATGAGAATTTTGCTAGTACATTGCTTTTCCTTGTTCCACAGTACTATTGCACTTCGGGTCTGCTTGATCTTAGATTGAACGGAGCTTTTTCCCGCATTCCGCAACGATTCTTTAACCAAGTTTTTGATTTCAGGGTTTTCATTTAGTCTTCGGTCATAGCTGAAGATACCCTTGCCTTTCTTTTTTGTTATATTGAAGCAAGCTATAATAGGTCGGAGATATGAGCCTTCATATTTTAGGTATTCAATATTGCTTGAGTGGAAGAGATCAAACCATTGGCTATTAGCAATAGCTCTGTCCAGACGGCAGCGAATAACATCATCTCCTCGTACTCCCCTCCAGGATAAGTAATCACCAGTGTATGGAAGATCATAGAGATCACATTCTACTAGGAAGGTTCGGAAATCAGCTAGTGAGCCTTCAGATCGTTCTCTACCTCTGGTTTTCTCTTGATTATTGATAATATCATTGAAGTCTCCGAACCAAGGCTGATCTCTATCAATTGTCAATTGAGGGAGTTTGGACCATACTGCTCGTCTTTTGATAGGTTCCGGATCTCCGTACACAAATGAGGCTATGAAATTCATAGCAGATGTCAACATTGATAAAGTTCTTACAAGAGTCTGATACAACAAGATTGATATTTTGTTTTCAAAAGAGGGCTAAGCCTCCACTCCCGTGCCCATGCGGGGTGATCAGAATAGAGTTCTTGTATCCCAACAACGAATATTTCCGAAGAACAAATTCGTTGGAATTCTAAGTCTCCGAGAGGAATAAGATATCAGGGGAAAACAATTGTGCATCTCCTTCAATTTCTGGACTGTCGTGCTATTCCCCAAGCCTCGACAGTTCCAGCTAATACTTTTTAAGGAATTGGATCGGGCGGATTCTGAAAATCCACCTTTCTTTTCACCGCTGCTGGAATGATTTTGGTTTGGGGTTGAGCTGTTGGTGCATTAATGCTCCCTGGTCACATGTCTGATTGTTGGAGAACTGTTTATCTTCTTGTTCCTCCTCCTCTTGCTGAGGTTGTAGGATTGTTTCGCCATTTTGGGGAGGCATGAATTGGAGTTCTTCGCTTTTTAATCTCTGCTCCATCTCCAGTTTTTGCGGCAAAGGGCTTTTGTTTATTTTTTGTAAGAGGGGCCGTCCCAGTCTTTTTATTATGGGAATACAATCCTGAATCTGAATGGTTGGATCTATAGGCTGCTCCGATGGTGGAGCTAGTCGTGCTAGAGCTGGTAGCCTTGCAGGACTGATTGGTATAAAGATATTATGATCTTCAACCACAATTGTTGCAGTAGCATTTAGGGTCTCAGCATTTATTATAGCTGCATTAATTGCTGAATTTGCTGCAACCATATTTCTAGCATTTTCCTCAGCCTCTCATTTTTCTTCCGCTAACCTCATTCTTTCTTTTCGTGCAGTGCTTTCAGAGGGATCTACACAATTGGTATATTACACCATGGCTTCCCTGATCTCCTCTCGAGCTTCATTGAGGGTTAGCGTTGGTGGAACAGCAGCTAAAGGAGAACGGAAAGACGAGGTATCAACTCTTTCACCATCATCTCCTCATGCTGGGAACTGTGACCTTTGTTCTCAAAAGAGTTTCTTCGATCTCTGATATAGCTGTTATCTGGATCTCGGTCTTTGTGTTGTGAGTCAATAGGGGAAGCTCGTCTTCTACCGGTATCGACCCATCTGGTTTCCCCGAGGTCATGTTCGTTTCTCTGTTGGGGGAGGAGAGAATGAGTACGAGAGGAATCTTGTCTGGCTCTAGAAGGAATACGGTGCGACCTGCCACTGTCAGTTGAGGATCTTACAGCATGTGAGTAGTCACAGACAGGAGGTGCGTGACATTGGTATCCAGAGTTCCTAGCTTCACTCATGAAGTATGAGGTTTGGTAGGGAGCAGCATTTCTGTCAGCTTGTCTAGTTGAAGAAGTTCGAGTTGAAAGTAGATTCATTTCTCTTTTCTGAGATTGACTTTGTAGCTGAGTAGATTGCTTGCTGCTCTGCTTGTTGTTGGTTAGAGGGCAGTCATCTTGTTCATGGTCTAACATGCAGCAAAGCTTGCAATGCTTCTCAAGCTTTTTATAGAGAAGGGTGGGTGGCCACAACTTCATCACCATTCTTATACTCCAAAGTAGATTTAAAGATTGAGGGATGGATGCCATTTATGTAAGCTCTGAATCTTGCTTTTGAAAGTGTGATTTACCATGTGTCAAAGGTTCCAATATCTGCTCCAATACCGATTTGTTAGAATTTTTAAATAAATATATTTATATTTAAAATGAAAAGATATTATAATTAAAGTATTTTAAAGATTTTATATATTATTAATCTTAATAAAATACATTTAATAAGATTTTTAAGTGATGGTCCAAATTAAAATTATTTAGGGTCCTTATTATTTAATTAATTAATTATCCTAAATATTAGTTTTACTAGTTAGTTTAAATTTTTTTTGAGCAACCGATAATTGATTAGCATGTGGGTCCAACTGGTGACCACATTAAAATTGATAGGAATTATAGGGAAAAAAATTGAAAGGAATGATAAGGAATTAATTAGAAGGAAAAACTGTAGAGAATGAATTAATTTGGTTCCTTGTCTAATTTGATATGGAATATATTTACACCGTAATTCCAATAAAGAGAAGGAACGTAGAGGAATTGTTAAATCCTGCAAGTAATAAAATTTCCTTGCAACTGGTGAAAAATAAAGAATTACATGGAACGTACTGTATTCCTCGCAATTTTTTCCTTAATTGTTGTCACCAGTTGGATCATGTGTCTGTTTTTTTAACACTTTTGCTCCTAAATACTAGTTAGTATAAACTAATTATGGAAATCATATGTTTCTTGAAATTTTGTAGGGATTTGTTTTTCTTAGAAGAAGAAAAAAAATCTTACAAAAAATTATAACATTGCATCTTATTAAAAGATATGATACTTTTTTTTCCTAAGCCATGCCAAGTTGTTTTGTGATAATGTTGTAAAGATGACACATGAGAAATCACTTTAAAAATAATACTTAAGTAGATATTAAATTCATTAAGGCCACTTTGTATTAACAGGAAACAAATTTGTTATCTAAGCAACCTTTTTTACTAACACAAACATACGTATATAGTTAGTTGTAGCCATTTTGTTACCTATATGTACTAAAAATAGTTTGTTCTGATCATTTGTAACAAAGAAATTTCAACATTTATTATATTCACAATATCTTGAAAATGTATCATTTGATTCCAGAGACGTATGTCATATTTCTTGTTATTTGTTTTATGCTTTTTGAATGTTGCACCCATGCAATAAATAAATAAAAAAAATTAATATCGCTCTCTCAATTTCAGCTCTTAACAAGCCTCTTGACGAGCTAGAGTATTTGGAAACCCAATTGCACAAACCACACGCCATCAAGGCACACCGAACTGTTTCGGAGAAGACCAAACTCGGAAACTTTTGTTTTCTGTAGAAAAACTGTGATCAAAATTTTCTTGACGAGGAAGCAAAATCAAATCATAAGTAGAAAGAAGAAGAATCGTGGGGATACGACATCAAATTAGGGTTTTGAAACCTACATTTTCTTTTGCGACGAAACTATTATCTCGCGAGAAGCTGTAACAACAATACGGAAGATCCGAATCGGGTTTCGCGAAATTTCCGTCGGATCCGATGGACCCGCCTCCCTCTGGATCCCAACCTCTACAGAAAGCCGTTCCGAGACTGGCCACAATGGGATGGCGAACTATGTTGATCTTCAATCTCGGTCTTGCAGGTATTATTAGTTTACGTGCACAATGTGTTCGTTGAAATGCTTAGCTGAGATACTTTTTCAAAAAAAATCTTCATTTAGTTAAATGTAATATCTTTGTGTTCTCTCAGCTAAAGGGTTACATTCAATAGATTCTTGTTAAAAAAAATTGTGTATGGATGTAATTGCAATGCACATCTTATTGTATAGTGCTCATTCTATTGAAATGATTTAAGCCTACTCCCAGCAAGCCACAAGAAGTTTCTATAGCATATTATTCATTATACACATCTTGATTTTTATTTGATTCATGCCAGAATATCCTCAATGGTAGAACTTTTTAAGCTTCGTCTGGTTCAGAATCGTGACAATCATATTTGAAAATTTATGCTTTGGCGTTATAAGCAGTTTGACTATGATAGAGAGCAGTCATGTTCTTCCACTTCAGTGTTTGCTAATTTTATCATGTGTTTTTTTTTTTTTTTGCAGCTTTTATATTTGCGAAAAAACGAGAAAGAGACATTGATGCGGGCGAGAAAATGGGAGTTAAAAAGGGAAGCGAGGCCAGAAGTAAAGCTGCAAAAAAGAGTGTTAATAACACCGAGGCCGAGAAGAAAGTTGCAGAAACTGATACAGCTAAGAATCCAGAATCTGCAGTGCCGGAGAAGGAAGAAGCCAAACCGACCCCTAAACCGGATCCTCTGTTTGAGTTTACAGATTCAGCAGCTGATGAGTTGGCGTTTCAGGGTGGTGTAGCGGCGACTGAGCCTGTAAAGGTAGCAAGGAAACCGATCCCAGAAGACGAGCAAAGGGAGCTGTTCAAGTGGATTTTGGACGAGAAAAGGAAGACAGAACCAAAAGATAGGAAAGAGAAGAAACAGAACGATGAAGAGAAAGCTGTCTTGAAACAGTT
Organism: Hirschfeldia incana; assembly: GCA_026261945.1. Classification (NCBI taxonomy): domain Eukaryota; kingdom Viridiplantae; phylum Streptophyta; class Magnoliopsida; order Brassicales; family Brassicaceae; genus Hirschfeldia; species Hirschfeldia incana. The sequence continues at coordinate 1,666,608 of JABCMI010000014.1, read as the reverse complement.
CATTCGCGCTGAGAGGGTTCCAAAACTTCTACCTGATGATTCTGTTGATTCTTCCCTTCGTGATTGGGACAAATTCTTCTCCTCCAAGTAGAAGAGAGAAACACAACAACACTAAGTGTACTTCGTTTTTTTTTTCGTTGGTACACTCTTTGCCTTTTCACTACATTGATTCTGTTGACTCTAAATCAACGAACAGTTAAAAGAAAAAACAGCTTGAATGTGATCTCCTAACGAACTTTGGGTGGTATTTTTTACTTTTAAAAAGATTTAGGAATTTAAAGTAATCGTCAGTAAATACAAAGGCATATATGCAAAAGAGGGAAAATATTTGATATTTAGGTATAAATAGCTTAAACCCTAGAGAAAATTTGAATTCCGTAGCTGAACTCTCATCATCTTCTCCACATAAGAATCTTAATAAAGGCAGGAGGAAGCAAATAATGGGTAGGACCGGAAACACTAAGAAGGTAAAGAGGAAGAACAAGGCTTTGAATTTTGAATCCCAATCTTTTTTAACTTTCAGTATGATTTTTTTCTCAAATCAAAACCTGATTGATTGAATTTGGATGTTTGAAATTTGGTATAAGAAGGGAGAAGCGTCTTCTTCGTCAATACCATCGATGCCAACTAGGGTTTGGCAGCCAGGTGTTGATAAGCTAGAAGAGGGAGAAGAGCTTCAGTGTGACCCTTCTGCTTATAATTCCCTTCATGGCTTCCATGTTGGTTGGCCATGTTTGAGGTAACGTAGACGATAGTTTCTAAAAACAGATTAATACTTTATGGATTTGTAGAGATATTCTTATATGTTCCATGAGAAAGTTATGCTATGTTTATGAAATTGTGTGTAAAAATGTAAGTTTGGTGTTTTAAATGCTTTCTGTTCTATGTTTTAGTTTTGATATTTTAGGTGATAAGTTGGGTTTGAACCGAACTGAGTTTCCACACACATTGTATATGGTGGCTGGGACTCAGGTACGTCTTGTACCTTCTTTATATCCTGGAATGTGTTTTTGCTTTAGAATCTTACGTTTGAGTGGTTTCTTTCCTCTTCGTCTAGGCTGAGAAGGCACCTTGGAATTCCATAGGATTATTTAAAATCAGCAACGTATCTGGTAAGAGACGCGATGTAGTGCCCAAGAATCTAGTGAATGGTGGTGATGGTATGGAGGATGATGATGATGAAGATGAGGACAGTGATAGTGATGAGGAAAGCGAAGATGGAGCTTCCTCTGTTCCTAATATTCAGGTAACGTTCGCCTAGTCGTATTTGAAGTGGAGAAAGTCTCCATGGTTGTTCCTTTGTCTCAAAAGTTGTTTGGATATACAGGTTCGTAGGGTTGCTCATCATGGATGTGTTAACCGGATACGTGCAATGCCACAGAATCCTCATATCTGTGTCTCTTGGGCAGATTCTGCTCATGTACAGGTAGGATAGTGTCCTTATTATGTTTTTGTCTGCTTGTTGTACATGTTTAAATGTGTATCTTATGGTTTGTATTTGTGGGCAGGTATGGGACATGAGCTCTCATCTAAATGCTTTAGCAGAGTCAGAAACAGAAGGCAAAGATGGAACTTCACCGATTCTTAACCAAGCACCCTTAGTTAACTTTTCCGGCCACAAAGATGAAGGCTACGCTATAGATTGGAGTCCTGCAACCGCTGGAAGACTTCTTTCCGGTATAGTTTGTCTCAGAAATATCAACAATACTAAGCTTTTCAACATAGTCAGTGTGTATTTAATTCATTTCTCAATCTTTTAGGGGACTGCATGGGTATGATTCATATCTGGGAACCAGGTTCCGGTTCATGGACTGTTGATCCTATTCCATTAGCCGGACACACCGCAAGTGTTGAAGATTTACAAGTAAAACTATCACTTTGCAGCTAAATATTGTGTTGACTGTTACCGTCTCCTTTCGGCTTAATATTCTTTCCTCTGTTTCTAGTGGAGTCCAGGTCAAGCCAACGTGTTTGCGTCTTGTTCTGTGGATGGGACTGTTGCAATTTGGGATATCCGAACGGGGAAGTCGCCTAGATTATCTTTCAAGGCATATAACGCAGATGTGAATGTCATCTCATGGAACAGGTTCTCTTTCCACTTTGATGTGTAACTTAAATTCATTTTTTTTGTTTTGTGTTACCTGCAAATTGCTCACTCGTTGTATTTCCTCTTTTATGAAGGCTTGATAGTTGCATATTGGCATCAGGGAGTGATGACGGGAGATTCTCTATCCATGATCTTAGGTCTATCAAGGTACTTTGAAGACCGTAGGTTTTATACATATCAATATCTTAACAAGATTTTGATGTGATAGAATTTGAATCGTGAACTAGGATGGGGATAAAGCTAAGAAAGAGCATTTTGAGTATCATAAGCATCCTATCACGTCGATTGAGTGGAGTGCTCATGAATCCTTGACACTTGCAGTCTCTTCAGGCGATAACCAGCTCACGTAGGCCACAGAGCTTATACAGAAAACATTGGCAATCCCCAATAAAATCGATAACACTGTCTAATGTTTTTTGGCTATTTGTTGAATCTGCAGGATATGGGATTTGTCCTTAAAGAAAGATGAAGAAGAGGAAGCAGAGTTCAAAGCACAGACCAAGGAACAAGTCAACGCACCTCAAGACTTGCCTCCTCAGCTACTCTTCGTTCACCAGGGGCAAAAAGACTTGAAGGAACTTCACTGGCACAACCAGATTCCAGGGATGATAGTCTCAACTGCGGCTGATGGTTTCAACATCTTGATGCCTTACAACATTCAAAACACACTTCCTGATCTCGCAGCCTGAAAAGATTAAGTCTTTTGTCAAATGAAACACTTTTGAATTATTTTAGTATCTCTGAATCTGTTTTTCTACTTTTTTTTTTCTTTTTCAGAACGTACACTTTTACAATTCTCAAGGTTTCATCATCGGTTGTTTTGACTTAATGTCAAATGTAAATTTTGAAATGCATTCTCTTAGGCCTATGCATTCTCTTAGACCTTCCGACCACAACCGAATTGATTATCATCATGCATAAGGATCAGATTCGGTTGGTTTTTAGTACTATCTTCACAAAATTTGAGATTATATCCAAAAACTCTAAAAGCAAAGGCGAATTCTCTAAAAATATTGTGAAAGCTGCCAATGAAATTTCAGTAATAGTTTAATCAGTAAAAAAACTTTGAATTTTGCCACAAAAAAAACTTTGAATATTTTTGTTCTTGGAAAAGAGAATTGACATTCTAAAAAAATCTTTTTTTTAATTGAGATTTCAATGAAGTTAAAATAAAATGAGAAGAGAAAACACTGTTATAGTAAGGAAGCTTGTGTTGATGAGAAAATCCTTGTTTCATTTGGTCAATTATGAGAATTTGAATAAGAAGACAAGAAAACTTTGTATCTTTTGTTTGTATATTTTTCTGCATTTCAGTATTTTGATTCATGCAATTTTACATCTTAGTAGAATCTGAAAAATCTAATTATTAAATTTATCGGTTGAACAATAGTTACCATCCATATTATAGCATAATGAGTGTCTTTTATCAAACTTATGTGCTGAATCTTCTTCATACTCGTCTATTTGAAATCAAATTTTGTTTTGGCAACAACTCTAATTGGCATAACACCCATTTTATAGTTTTTTCATAGAATGTTTATAACTATGAACTTATAATTTCAACTATCAATGTAAGATAAATCATCAAAAGATACTTTCAATTTATATATACATACCAAATACTATATTGAGTAGTTTCTGAGCAGCGTTAGTGCATTGATAAATTAATTGTTTCAAACAGTTTGTAGTATTTTTCAATTGTATCATAATGATTTAAGTTATTTGTCTATCATTTATTTCGAGTATGGTGATACTAAAGACAAGTTGTATTCAATTTCTCCGATGTTATGTTCGGTCTTGGGCCACCAACATGGGTGAAATATACACTTTCAAGCCGTTCATTTCAACTACATTTTCAAACCAACTACATCATTCTAGACGAGCCAGTCTTCTGTTCAAGGATGAACGATTGCAAACACTTCATCTCCTTTGCTGACGATTTTGTTTTAAATATTGTGTTATACCATGTCGATGGTCAAGAAATCTTAGATTGATTCTTTTGTATTTCTTTTGGAAAAGGTGAACGATGATTTTGGAGAACGAGATCGATGGACAATTAGAGCACCCCCTTCGATCTCGATACTAGTTTTGTAGATAAGTATCATTGGATTCCAATGCAATAACATAAGAGGCTTAATTGTAAATCCAAGAATCGAGGGTCCGGCATCGGTTACATGTTTGTCGTGTCGGACACAGTAGAGGGAAGATTCACGAGGAGAACACACCACCACAGATTAAGCAGAAATGTAGCTAGTTCACTACCGGGTGATTCCACTCCCGTCGTCGTCGTAGCGGCCGAAGATGAAGCGGCGGAAGGTGGAAGACCTCAGCGAGGATCCTTTGGAGGAAGATTTGGAAGTGGCTGAAGGAGAGGAAACTGAAGGTTGCGAGTTTGAAGGTGAATCTGATGAGTCTGAGGCTGATGATCGGGATAAAGATCCTGAATACAACCTGTACCAACATGGCTTAGTCGTTTTGGCTAACTTTTTTTTAACTCCACAGGCTGCTAGCGTGCAGGAACAATATGTATAAACTGTGTTAAGATGTATAATCACATTTTCTTTTTTTGCTTTCAGGTTCTTATCAGAAAAGTGATTGAACTACATGATAAATACATCGTCTATGCCATTGGCGCTCAGTGCTCTAGGTTGGTGAAGGTGAGAATCTTCTGAGACATGTGAGAAACTAAACCAGTTAGAAAAAGTTAGAATGAGAAAAATTACCATTATTATTAGAATGAGAAATAATAATAAAAAAAAGAAGCTTCAATTTCGTTACTTATGCAATTAGATCAGAAGAACACAAGCCACTAAGCTAAAATCATTTTGTAAAATGTGGAGCCTCTATATATATATATATATATATATATATATATATATATATATATATATATATATATATATAATTTGGCGTCCAAAGCTCTTGCGATATGGACTTTAGCCCAGAATCAGTCATGGTTGTCCCTTTCCTTTTGAAGATTTGATCTTTTTCTAGAGGGCTTAGTTTGAGAGTTCTCTGAATTTCCTTTAGGATGTGGATAGCTCAAACGAGAACCTTGTTACGTTCACAAAGTTTGAAGAAAAGAAACTGATCCTTCATTTGAATTTAAGACTCCCCCGAGTGCTTCGTCTTGCTATTGCCATATGACATGTCTTGGTGAAGTACCACGAGAACGCCTTAGCAATGTAAATGAACTACCAAAACGTCATGCTGTGCTTAGGGCTGCACATTTCCGTCCGGATTTGGTATGTCCACTTCTCAGTGATGTCATGGCAAATCATTGCTTGCTCTTTAGATGGAAGTGATATTATCTCTTTGATATCTTCGTGTATAGTGCTACTTGTTTGCATCATCTGAACCATTTTCCTTGCAGATACTAACTTGACACATAGACAGTGCTGAATTCGCAATGTGCCCAACTGAGCTCTTTGTCCTCCCTGGAGGTATGTGTTTCTGTGATTTGGTGTGTCTGATCCTGTCGTTTTACTAGATTCTCATTCAAAAGTTATTCTCTTAGGCAAGGACAAGTCGGTTGTTTTGTGGAGCATCCAGGACCACATTACAACGGTTGGTACATATTCCATATCATTTGGATCGACTGGTGTAAGTGGTCAGATAAATGAACAATTGGTATCTATTATTAGGCTCAACGTTCAAGTTTTCATCATTGGTTGACTGATTTCAATTGTTACAAAACGTCAGAAAATTTCAAAACTTTGATTGTACAAAAAGCAAACAATTCTGATTCCTTTTAGATCATTCCTTATTCCCAAAAAATCTATCAGACTATAAAAAAGAACAATTTGGAAGTAAATAATGAGATTAAGCTCGGGTTAAAACAGGGTTTCTTAATACAACAACAAGGACAACCCGCAGGTTGCAGCGCCTGCACTATGAGCCAACAGGCTTGCCGTTTAGTTTAGGGAAAGGATCTTGCTTGCTTAGCACTACCACTTTGCTCTTGTGTGCCAAATAACCTTTCACAAGGTTTTTGTATATCAAGATCGTCATTATACACTCCACCTGCAAACAATAGTACCAGAACTGTGAGTTTTATAACATTTTTATGCAAAGTAATCAGAAGCAATGCATGAGAGATGGAAACGTAGGAGAAACCTCGTCGAGATCCATATCTATCTCTAGCCATCTAAGTGCTTTGGCAATCACTTCAAGCTTCAGTTGGTGAGCTCTCGCTGGATCACTCAGCTTCTGGATGATATAACTGAAACATTGATTGAAAAAAAGAGTTATGAAACTGTGAAACTGAAGTAATCTGAGAGTGTTTAATAACTACTACTTACATTTTCTTCATGAGCCTCTGGTAGACTTGGAGCTCCAGCTTTTCCAAGACAAGATACACACCAGACCTCAAGAACCTGATTGATACTAAGTTGTTCAGTGATCTACCAAATAAAACAATCTTTTATGCGATTGACTAACAAGAGCATCTCTACTCTCAGTTAACCTGTTAGCTTTATCACTAGAGTACAGCTACAATCCACTAGAAGCCACCTACGCTAATCACAATGCTCGTACACTAGTCTAACACAAGGACCTAAGATGTAGATAAGTACAGTACGAGGTCAAGAGAAAGACATACCGATCTTCATGTTCTTGAAGAGCATGTCGAAGAAGCCTGAGATCACCCTTTCTCAGAGCTTGCACAACATTCATGTACTGAGCACATACAAAAGTTGGATTAAGGGAGATAAGTTTGACTTAGAACTGAGGAGAATTTTAGAAAACAAAAGCAAAGGTTGTTACCTCATGAAGATTATACTTTTGTAAGAGCTCATCTTTTGGTATGATTCCTAAAGAAAGCTTCACTGGTATTAAATACTTCAATATCATCCTGAACATAAGCCACATAAGCTCATTAAGCAATGAAACGCATGAGGTCAATCACCAATCAGAGAGTAAACCACAAACATACCTTATATTCCGTTCTCTTTTGGGGTTGCAATGTTGTAATGCATATGATAGCTTTGTATCAGCCTGCAAGATTAAAACAAGAACATGTCCTCATCAATAACACTTCAACTAATAACACTACAAAATGAACGTTCTATTTAGTGACTCACAGCAGGGAAATTCTCGTTGAAGACTTCTAATCTTCCGGTATAATACATATATGTAACCTGCATAGTTTGTGAATAAAAAGAATACATAAGATAAATGTATGGTAGCAAAAACTGATTGCAGAGGATTTGCACAAGACCTTGTCTCTTCTTGGGAACTCCTCAAAGTCAAATATACGAGCAGTCTCAATACTTCTTATCACACTTCGACAAAGATTCACAGTTCCAAGCTGAAATAGAGAAAAAAAAAGGGAGACACTTTTAGTAAACGGCTGATCATATGACACGTGAATGTTAACCAAGTTATCATGAGTCTCACCTTGAAGTAGGTCTTGAACAATTGACAAGTCACATATAATGCTCCAACTCGTTTTGGACCTTTACCCTACAGTTCATAAAAACTAAATAAGGATCCCCAAAAGAAGAAACTCAACACAAAAGTAAAAGATTCCTGAAGATTGATTAGAAAAGGCAAGCTTACAGCAAGAACTCCAAAAACTTTCATGAGAAGAGATCCAGCTGCTTTCAGTTTCTCAGGTGATTTTCCATTAGAGGTCAACTCTTTATCAGCCTGCATTGCCATTGCAAACCTTCAGAAGATGTTATACTAAACAGATGTAAGAATTTAAATGAGTGTGATAACTGAAGTGAAAAAGTACCTTTTCAGCAAGAATACGAACTTCATAGCAAACTACATAGAGAGCTTCCAATGCCCAGGCAGATTCCCAATTACGAAACTCCTGAACAAAAGCGCTGCAACATATATAGAATCTCAATATCAGACATTTTCGACACACAACAAGAGAGAGAGAGAGAGAAGCTGCTTATATAATTTTCTCATAAATGCAGCAAGAGAGGGAGGGAACAAAAAAACCTTACTTGGCAAACTTTTCAAAAGCGAGGTATGTTTCGACTAGATTCCCAGTGCGGTAACTTTGTAGAGAACGAAACAAGTGAGCTAGGATCTCGCCGTATTCAGAGAATTTAGGAGTATGGTTTATCAAACTGCTAGCATCCTGCATCATTCAAAAAGTAAAATTAACTGGATTCAAAAACTTGTCAAAATATATTCTCAGAAATTTTGCAAATTAAGGAATGACTCAATCCTATCTCGTAGACACATGAAATCAATTTTATCAGACGGTTTCAAGCCCTAATCTAAAACTTATACTCACTAAAAACAATAGAGAGTGTTTCATACCCACCACAAACTTATACTCATTAAACTCATACACATACACTCTAAATTCAAATTGGGCAAGCAGGGGGATCCAATTGGAGGATAACACTGTAGATTATCCTCCAATGAATTGAAACCTAAACCAACAGAAAGATCAAGCCAGGACCGTCCTCCTACTCTTTCGAGCCCTAAATTAAAGATTCAAACTTTGCAGTAGGATCCCAATTAGATCCAATCGTAAGAACCTAAAAGATACGAACTTTACACACATCAGGGATCATATCATGCCCCACTAATCGCAAAAAAAAAAAAACATAGTCCTACTCTGTTTCCAAGTTGCTAACTTTACAACAATGGGTTTCGATAAAACATAAAAGTTTTAATCAAATCAGAGAAATCTAAGCACCTGGAAGACGTTGAGTGCGTCGGCGAGTGAGAGAAGAGATGGGGAATTGGAAGAGAAAGAGAGTAGGCGACAAAGCATAGATGAGTCTTGATACGAAACGGCGTCCCAGAAGCGGTTTAGATACTCAGTGATTCGCCGGTGGGCTTCACCCATACTAACATACGCCATTCTCAACTTCTTCTTCTCTGCGTCGACTTTCTTATTCCACACAGAGAGAGGAGAAAAAGGAAATTAACAAAATTACATGAGACATAAACGACGACGTTATATATTATATAGGCATCGTGGAATAAGAACCGGTTCGGTTTAGGTTGGTTTTATAAGAACGCAAGACCGGTTCGATTACAAATTTATAACTCACGTTTTAAAACATAACCGTTAGAAGAAACGCGTGTTGTCAAAACGCTTGATCGGTGACCGACTCAAATTAGAAATCTAACCGTTACGAGAGACGATATGTTATCAAAACGCAAATAATAATACTCAATGAAAATAAATCATTTTCTCCCAAATCAGTTCATCTCTCCATAACCTAGTTTTCGTATTTTCTCTATTCCCTCAAGAACTCTTTATCAATCCGACTCCACGATTTGCTGAAACAGATTAGTAAGTGTTTTGATCTCTTCAAATCGAGAATTTGTTTACTGGTTTTTAGAGTTTTCGCATAAAATCTCTGATCGCAAGTTTTGTTTCTAATCGTTTTTCCTTTTCTTGTTCGCCTGGAACAGATCTGACTGGTTATGGTTTCTCGTTCGCCTGAAACCGATCTGTCTGGTTACGTCGAGGTATGTCTCTGTCTATGTTAGGGTTTCTAAGTTCCGTATAAATCCTTCTTGTGTCGCGATTCGTTTTAGGGTTTCCAAAATTGTTCAAATCTTGGTTTAAGTTGTAATTCAAGCAAGCAAGCTTCACGGTGTATGTCTCTCTCTCGGTATATGTTAGGGTTTCGTGTAAATCGTGTACCAAACCCTGCCGTTTTTCATTTCTTCAATTCAGTTTTAGGCACTTGATTGATATGCAAATCAGTTCTGATCATATTTATTATCATCTTTGCGACACTGTTTGCTGTTCGTTGCTTATTTTATACTCTCCTCTTTGATTTATATCTTGTTCCTTTGCAGTTTTATAGCAGAAACAGAGAGTAAGGCTTCAAGAAGAAGAGGCTTTGAATAAGATTCAAGTGATGAAGCGTTTGGTGGACGATTATGATGGGACGAAAATGAAGGAGATTGATGCGATTAGGTTGAGGACAAGCAGGCTGAGTTAGAGCAGATGAGACAGAAACATTACCTCAAAAGCAATGATGATTACAAGCTGTGAGGAAAACAAGGGTATGTATTTCTAATGCCTTAGTGTTGTTACACGTGCATTTTAATACCATTGCGTAGCAGAGTTTTACAACTGAAATGTTCCTGAAGATTTTAACTATTTGCAGTGATCTTTGTTGGGCTTGACTCTGCTCCACACGACCTTTCTAAGGTAAATTCTATGTATGTCCTAGTTTTCCCCGTTTCGTTTTTGTTCCGGTTTTCTTTTGAGATTCTTTCGTTGATGTCTTGAGATTTTTGAAATCTGGATTCCTTTTGACTTTTTCTTTTAATAAGACTTCAAAACTTTTTGTTTTTCTTATGGTTTTATCAGAACCAAGAGATTAGGTAGACGTTCCAATGTTCTACAAAATCTTGTTTGGGCATTGTTGTGGTTTTGTTTTTTATTTTGTTTTTCAAAGCCCAAAAAGGATCATAGATAGACACTAATCTAATAGTGTTCTGTTAGATTCTTATTTGGGAACATTGTTTTTGTTTTGTTTTGTTTTTTTTTTTTTTTCAAACCCCAAAAAAGAGATCATAAGACAGACACTAATCTGATAGTGTTCTGTCCGATTCTAATTTGGGAACATTGTCCCTTGCTGCCTCTAGAAGAAACTTATGCCATCCCCTATAGCAAGATTGTTAATTGGACCGAGAATATGGGTTGGTAGTGCATGTATAAAGAAGGATGTTAGGGAATGGCAAATAAGAGCATGCGACTCAGTAGTCTTAAAGACAAAAAAAATTTTAGTACCCACGGCTTGAGAAGAATCTGTTTTCAGTTATTTGCATTGTTGCGGTATGAGAAAGTCTTAAAGACAAAGACTATAACTGAAAACAGATTGCTTACCCACGGCTTACAAATGTCTTGACAAAGACAAAGACAATTTGAGGGGTTAAAGACTTGTTGGATTGGAAATAACGACCAACAGCCCAGAAAAAAATCATTAGTGGATGAAAGATGATATTTTAGTACCCACGGCTTGACAAAAATCTATTTTCAGTTTTTAATAAGTCTTAAGACAAAGACTATAACTGAAAACAGATTGCTTACCCACGGCTTACAAATGTCTTGACAAAGACAAAGACAATTTGAGGGGTTTAAGACTTGTTGGATTGGAAATAACGACCAACAGCCCAGAAAAAAATCATTAGTGGATGAAAGATGATATTTTACTACCCACGGCTTGACATAATCTATTTTCAGTTTTTAAAAAGTCTTAAGACAAAGACTATAACTGAAAACAGATGGCTTACCCACGGCTTACAAATGTCTTGACAAAGACAAAGAAAATGTGAACAGATTCCTTTCTCACGGCTTACAAATGTCTTGACAAAGACAAAGACAATGTGAGGGGCTTAAGACTTGTTGGATTGGAAATAACGACCAGCACCCCAGAAAAAAAGTCATTAGTGGATTGAAAATAAGACCACACAGTTTACAAGTCTTAAGACAAAAGACTTATACTACCCACCCACGGCTTATAAAATCTGTTTTAGATTATATGGATGGATAGAGTAATGACCAAAGGTCTCAAGACAGAGACTAGTAATTGAAAACAGATTCCTGATTTGGTTACAAAAGACAGATAGGTTGATGACTAGTTGGATGGAATTTAACGACCATCTGTCAATGGTGCAGGGAGTTTCTAAGCCTTGCTGGATGGAATTTAACGACCAGCTGCTTAGAAATTGTTGTGTGGGGATGGCAAAGTCTCTATACAAAGGCAATGGATTGGTAAAAGCCAAAAAAAATTAAAAAAAAAATCTTTAGACAAAGAATTGCTGGATGAAAATAAACGACCAGCTGCTACCATACAAGTCACTAGTATATGGTAAACAAAACAACACGGCTTAAGAGTCTTTAGACAAAAGACTTTGTATTAGTACCCACGGCTAAATAGTCTTAAATACCAAAGACTTTACTACCCACGGGTTGCACATCTGTTTACAAGTCTTAAGACAAAAGACTTATACTACCCACCCACGGCTTATAAAATCTGTTTTAGATTATATGGATGGATAGAGTAATGACCAAAGGTCTCAAGACAGAGACTAGTAATTGAAAACAGATTCCTGATTTGGTTACAAAAGACAGATAGGTTGATGACTAGTTGGATGGAATTTAACGACCAGCTGTCAATGGTGCAGGGAGTTTCTAAGCCTTGGTGGATGGAATTTAACGACCAGCTGCTTAGAAATTGTTGTGTGGGGATGGCAAAGTCTCTATACAAAGGCAATGGATCGGTAAAAGCCAAAAAAAATTAAAAAAAAAAAAATCTTTAGACAAAGAATTGCTGGATGAAAATAAACGACCAGCTGCTACCATACAAGTCACTAGTATATGGTAAACAAAACTACACGGCTTAAGAGTCTTTAGACAAAAGACTTTGTATTAGTACCCACGGCTAAATAGTCTTAAATACCAAAGACTTTACTACCCACGGGTTGCACATCTGTTTTCAATTATTTGAATGGAATGGAATTGTTAACGACCAATGGGTTGAGAATGTCTTAAGACAAAGACCAAGAACTGAAAACAGATGCCTTACTTTACCTCCCACGGCTTACTTTACCACCCACGGCTTACAAATATCTTTTTAGATACAGACAATGAAAATGGGGTGATTATAAGACCTGCTGGATGGAAATAAACAACCAGCAGCCCATATATGTTATTAGTTGATGGAAAATAACACCATACGGTTTACAAGTCTGAAGACTAAAGACTTTTTTACTACCCACGGCTTTCAATATTCTGTTTTTGATCTATGGATGGATGGAGTAACGACCAAAGTCTTAAGACAAAGGCTACAGATTGAAAACAGATTCCTTACTTCACTACTCTTGGCTTACAAATAAAAAGACATGTTGGATGGAACAGGCAGTTTTTAGACTTGTGTCCATCCATAGAAGGAACAAGGTGAGCATACGTAAGTAAAGACTAATTCTTTTTTTTTTGTTTCCTCAGGTCTGTGCTTCAGAAGGCGTTCATATTGTTTGAGAGATTCTGAAGAGATTTCAAGTGTAGCAGACTTATGTGGCAGGTATTTTCTTTTCAAACCTCTTTGTAACTAGTTTAGTCTCGTGTAGTTTACAACTTGCTTGACTCTAGACTATATGGGTTATCCACTAAACCCCTTTGTTGAAATTGGGCAAATGACTTGTATAATTAAGTATGAGCTTCCTCCTACATTTCGCATTCTGCATTCATTTGGTTGTTGTGTGCACATTTTGCATCATGTGTTTACACTCTTGAATTCTAAATTTTACAATACATTCTACATTTTGCATCATTTTGGTTGAACATTCTACTTCTGATATGGGTTATCCACTAAACCCCTTTGTTGAACATCTGAAATTGGGCAAATGACATTCATGTAGTTGTATAATTAATTTTGACTGTCGTATGAGCTTCCTACATTTCGCATTCTGCATTCAATCGGTTGTTGTATGCACATTTTGCTTCATGTGTTTACACTTCTGAATTCTACATTTTACAATACATTCTACATTTTGCATCATTTTCTTGCAATCTTACAATATACTTCAGCATTGAGCTTCCTACATTTTGCATTATGCATCATTTCCTTACACTTATGGGTTCCGTTTTACTATACATTCTGCAGTATGCATCTTCATTTGGTTGTTGTATGCACTTTACATCATGTGTTTGCACTTCTGCATTCTAAATTTCTTTACACTTATGAGTTCTTCATTTTACAATACATTCTGCAGTATGCATATTCCTTGCAATTTTCTAGTTAAATTTGGATGTCTGAGCACTTACGACATTCCGCAACATTCCACAACGTGATTCGTATCGAATTTATGACAGTTTTCTTTAAAGGCCCATCTATTGTGACAGTTATGGTACTAAAATGTACGTCTTTTGTCTCTTAGCCATACATAGTTGATAAGCAGTGGAAATCTATTGAATCATGGATTCATGGTGTTCATTAAAATGTGCAATAGGCGTTTCTCGGTTTTTCTCTGATACTTTTGTTTTAATATCTTTTTATGATTGTTGTCAAAAAAACAGGAAATTAATATTATTTGAACTCTTCTTTGATTCGCTTTTGTATACGTGCTTTAATTTCGCTGTTATTTATTTAGGCTATATGTTATGTTTCTATTATTTTGTTTCGGTTCTAGGAACCATATTTTTGGTACCTCGGGTACATATTCTGAATTATTGTTCAAAGGTAAATTCAGCTATATCCTTTAGTATATATATATATTAAAATTGTATAGTCTGTTATTTATTCCATATGTAACATTTCAGGAAGATGGTATTTATTATTATTTGACTATTTGTTAGTTTAATACAGAAAAAATGATTATAGATGATATTTTCTTGACAGTAATGTTTTATGTATTTTTGTAACCTTTTTAAATGGTAGAATTATAATATGTCACTTAAATGTGCAATAGATGTTTCTCGGTTTTCTTTGTTTTGGTAATATGTTTTTGATTGATGTCAAAAATCAGGAAACTAATACTATTTGAACTCTAGTTTTGCTCTCCTTTGTATACGTGCTTTAATTTTCTCTGTTATTTATTTATTCAGTAGACTTTGTTGTTATGTTTGAATGTGATCTTAACTTTCTAATATGGCCGAATTATATAGCATCTTATATATTGAATTTATGTCTGTTTTTCATTTCATATGTAATCTTTCAGGAAAATGGTATTTATTAGAGTTGACTATTTGTTAGTTTACTACGGAAAGTTTGATTTTAAATGATATTCTCCTGATAGTAATGTTTAGGTGATTGTGTAACTTTTTTAGTGGTATAATTAGAATGTCACTTATTAGAGATAGATCTAACATTTTAGTTCACTAGTCCTTCGTTGTTATGTGTGAATGTGATCTTTTTTTTTTTTTTTTTTTTTTTTTTTTTTTTTTTTTTTTGTGTGAATGTGATCTTAATTTTCTAATATGGTCGAATTAGATACCATCTTAACTTTAAAAAAAAAAAAAGAGGAACAAACGAACAATTAATAAATTATCAATTATTTTCTTGAAATATATTTTGATGCAAAAATATATATAATACATGCTTTCCATATATATTTTGTAAGTAGTTTAACTATTCGTAATCGTTTATGTATTTTTTAACTTTTTAATGATAGAATTAGAATATGTCAGTTAGAGAAAGATCTTACATTGTAGTTCATTAGTCCTTCATTCTTATGTTTGAATGTGATCTTAATTTTCTAATATGGTCAAATTATATACCATCTTAACTTTTTTTTTTAAAAAAAAAAGAGGAACAGACGAACAGTTAGTAAATTATCAATTGTTTTCTTGAAATATATTTTGATGCAAAAAGGAAAAAAAATATATATATATATATATATATTTTAGATGCAAAACTATAGTACATGTTTTCCAAATATAGTTTTAATCGTTGATGTCATATAATGTTATGTTTGGGCTCAACCCAACTTTATAAATGTTTCAAACGTGAAGTTAGTTGTTTCCATTCTAAATAATGACTTGATTATGTTGATTGTTAAATCTTTAAAATTTAAAACTATGTTTTCGTTGTATTGCTTGTTGCGTGGTTTTAGATTTTAGATTTGGATTCATGGCTTGCGACCATCTCCAACCTATCTCTATTTTCATCTCTATATTTTCCTATAAAATAGAGAGACTCTATTATATAAATGAAATTGTTCTAATGTATGCTTTTATAATAGAGTTCTTCTATTTATAGAAGAAAATATAGAGATATGCACTTTTCACTTTTGAATATAAAGACAAAAAGTTTTTTTTTTTCTTTATTTTTCTCTAAAATATAGAAACTCTATTATAGAGACATACATTGGAGCAATTTCACTTCTGTAGTAGAGATATTTTAAAAGAAAATATAGAGATATACATTGGAGATACTCTAATTAGCTATCGGTTAGAAACATGGTCTATAATGCTTTCAAACTATTATATTTTTTTGCCGCATCTATTGTAAAGTGTTTTTATATATCATAAACCTTTAATTTATAAACCCCAAGGCTAAACTTTATACAAAAGTGTATTGTCATCCATGAATCAGTGATCTTTTTTTTGAGCCAAGACATTAGTGATCTAAAATTTCTAGACTAATTGATAACCACTCATAGTAGGAGTTGCTTGTGGACCATCTTATTTTTGTTATTGCTTTTTAGAAATTCATGTTAAGGTATCAATATGTACATTGATCGTGTAAACAACATTCATTAACTTAATATTTTATTGATAAGTCGATGTCTTGATTGTCCTTGTTTAGTGGCCACACAACATCATACACTACATAATTTGCCAAGACAACCAGTCTTGGTTTATCGGTATCAAAAATAGAGTGGTATGGCTAACCCTAAGATTTCGACTTTATTATTCCACATTTTATGTTTGCCTAGTTGAGAAGATCTATACCGGACTAAATACTGAAATTTTTTGGTTAATATGAACAGAACTTTTCTTTCTGATGTGAGCTAAACAAACATAAGCAAACATAGTAATTTCTCGTGTTTGATTTGAGTTTGATTCATATATACGTCCTTGCTTTTGTGATGTTGATAGCTGACACTAAATTTAGAGAGGGATATAAGAACATTATTATTAATAATTTTCTCAAAATTATTTTTAAACAATTTGTGTATGTTTATTTAGTATAGATTTTTAAAATACATAATAAAGAGTTTTCCAAAGAAAATTGAGAATAATTTAGTAGAAAGACTCCTTTTCTCTTTTCTACATTTTTTTAAAAAAAATTATCATTATTTTGAATGAAAAAGAAAACAATTTAAAAGATGATTAACCAAATATAATTTAAAAAAGTACAGACAAACATAATAATGTATTAGAATAATTTATACATAATACAAACAAGATAAAAGAGTCATCTTATATTCTCTCACGTCTCATCACCCATCCATTCATCATTCAGAGCAGAGGTATCGCTTTCAACTTTTAAGCTTCAATAATTACTATTTTTTTTTTGTTTGTTTGGGGGCTACCAAATAATTACGAATTGAAAGTCCATTTTATTTTAATTATTCGTTCTTTTATTTTCTTTCTTTGGTGATATGTTATCTCAAAGGTCAATGGCAATGGTAGACGCTGAAATCGCATTTCGGCGAAATCATCTGTATCAGCAACCTCGCCGTGTGCTCTTGCCGCACCACCGCGTCTTCTTTCTCTACAAGCACAGCTCCGACGATTCTCTCATAACCTCCTCCGCCTCCGTTAGCAATGTAATCCACCAACGCCGCCTGTACTGGCCCCAAGCTAGGGTTATACGCCGCCGATTCCATGTACCAACCTCTATACACTTTCCCGTCGCAATCCACCAGCGAAACACCCGACGGACACAAACTATACGGCGCGTACGATCTATTCGCCGCCGCTAGAGCCGCACTTTTCAATTTTCCGTTGCAGATTAGATCGAGATCCGAGATCGTGAGGTTGTTATCGTGATGCTCGAGGATGAGAGGGAAGTCCTTATCGAGAAGATCCTCGGGACCGAATCTGTGCGGCAAGATGCTCCCGAGGCGGAGGAATCCGTCGGAATCGGCATCGGGATCCGCGGCGGCGTTCGGATCGGTGATTACGAGCTTGATCTCCGGCGCGTCGCGGATTTCCTGGAGGAATTGACGGCAATGTCCGCACGGCGCGGCGGAGACGGCGAAGTGACGGAGGTGACGCTCGTCGTTGAGGGTGAGGTTGGTGACGAGGAACTGCTCGGCGTGGATCGAGTGGTGGAGAGGGAGGCCTGGGAACTCGACATTGACTCCTAAGAAGATCCGACCCGATGATCCGAGTCCGACGGCTCCCACGTGGAATTTTGAGATCGGTGGTCGAGCGTAGGATTTCGCAGGGTTGACCAGCGATGGGAGGAGCTGGAGGACGGAGACGCCGAGTTCGTTCGCGGCGGATTCAGCTTCTTCTGGTGAGATGACAAAGCTAGGCTTATCCATATTTTTTGTTTGTCTCCGGCGGATTCTGGGTTGACCCGGTTTGGGTCGCGTAAATGGGTCGGGTCGGAGATGTAAATTGAGAGATCCGGGAAATGAGGATCACGAGATGGATGCTAACTACTAACTAGACGGAAACTATTTATAGATAGCAACAAAGTGGGAATCTATATTTTACGCAAATGTGATACAATTTTGGTTTTCCACCTTCCGTGTTTAATTATGAAATACAAAACCATGTTTCTTTCATTCAGAAAAACGAAAAATAACATGTAATGTGAATTTTACATTAACACCCAATAATTGGATTACTATATGCAATAAAATATTTATAATGTAAAAATCGTGACCATTCAACATAAACTAAAATGTACATCTGTTTTTATGGGTCAAAGGAACCTACCTAATAGTTTCGACCGCGTTAGGAAACTACAATGATCTCAAAATGATATTATTTAAAAGGAAAGAAAGTTTTGCTAATGACAACCTAGGTTTGATCATTTTGTACATTTTAATTCCACAGATCAATTGAGAATTTAATTGAGATCCAGAATGATTGTCAAGGACAATTTTTTTTCTCTTTCATAAGGCCTTGCTATATTGTTAATGACAAGATATTAAAGAGCGATGGATGAGAGAAGAGCATTGTGCCTTCAAGGCTTCAACTTATGTTTTGTTCTTATTTTTTGTAACAAAAGTACACTTCGAGTCTTCGACTATAAGATGAGACTTAGATAAGCCCAAACAAAAGATAAGTCTTTGTTGATAGTTATGTTTTAACGAAAGGTTTAAGATTTCTTAGTTTGAAACTGTAAGAAGTAATCGATGTATCTTAATCAAAAAGTATAAACACTGGATGAAGCTCTTCGTTAAGAATTTTTTTCTCTCTCTCCTCCCGTTTTTCTTTCTCGACACGAACTCACTCGCCTTCTGTTTGCTCCGGCTCATGCAGCGCGTGAGCGCTCAGTTCGGCGTCGGAGGCTTCACCATCGTTTTCCTTAGCTTTTCTATTTGTTGTGTTTCCGGCTATGGTGCTCTCTTCCGATATGCTCGATTTTCTGGGTTAGGGTTTGGCTCCGGGATCTGCTCCGCTCGAGAGGAGTTCGACTCCGACAGCTTCTCTGCTTTCTCTGGTCTCTCGGCGAGGAGGATGAGCGGTGGTTCGTGGACGCAGTCGGCTTTTTGGGTTCAAGATTGAGGTCGGTTTTCAAATCTAGATCTCGATTGGTTTCTCTTGCGCTTGTGGAGGAAGTACGGCTTGCTTCTCTTCGGTTCCGGTGGTGCTCTGCCTCGGTCCTTAGAGTCTCAAGAGGCTACGGAGGGTGATTCTCGATTCTTGGCGGTGTCGTCAATCACCAGTCTCTCATCTTTTTAGTCAAAGCGCGTGCCGATGGATTTCATTACCACGGTAACGAGTCTTGAGGGGTGAGTATGCAGGCGGTGATGGTGCTCTCTCTCTCTCTGTTGTGGCTCGGGATGGTCTTGTGAGAGGAGTCAAGGGGTAGTCGTATATGGCTCACCGATGCCCTCTTGCAATGCCTCAGCGCTTTCAATTCTCCTCTACTTGTCTCCTTGGTTTGTGTTTCTCTTAAGGCGACGGCCTTCGAAGAGAATGCCTCTGTTTTCAATTGGTGTTACGTCTCTGTCGGTACCGGAGATGGATTTAGCAGCATAGATATTAGCTTCTCGGTTCTCGATGGCTTCAAGCGTAGTGACGGTTCTCGTAGTCATTGGCCGTCATGGTGCCACGCTTGGTCACGCTTGTGAGAGACAAGATTTCACTTCTTAGATTTTAGGTTAGGTCAAGAGATGAAATAAGAATCGTGGGCTGAATCCCGTAAGTAAGCTTGAAGAATGAATATGATTTTATTGATGAATTGAAAAGACGATGAATACAGAGAATATATTTTGAGATGATTACAAAGGAATACGTAATGCTTTTTGTCTAGTTCTAAAAGTTGGTCTCCGGAGAAGAGGTCCCTTGTTCTTGATCTTCTCCGTCTTTATATAGTCTAGGTCTCGTCGATAGCTCCTTAACCGACCTCCGAGATACACGGCTTCAGTTACGTACCCGCTCCAGGTTCCTCTTGACTGAGTCTTCGAAGTATCAGCTCCCGTTATAACGTGACCTCTATTATGACGACTTCCAGGTTCAGTCTTTAGTTCAGCTTCCAGCTCTTCTTAATGCGATGGGCTTTACGCGGCCCATTTGGCAGCTCACGTTTTACCGGTACCTCACCTGAGGGTCATATTCGGGTCCAACAGTTGCCCCCAGCTTCCGAATAAATTATTTTGTCTCGGAAGCTAGATTCCAGCTACCGACCTTATCTTTTTGTTAAAGTAATGATTAGTCCTTATCTTGTTAGATTCGGTTCAACTCGATCTAACGGCCTTTATTACTTATTGGCAAAATCTACGGCTCAGATGGAGGGGATTTGAAATGACATTTCCGAATCTCGAGAGGCGATGTGATATAAAGCTGCGAGCATTAACTGCTACGCCTCCCACTTTCTCCACGCCTCCGTTCAGTTTCCCAAGGTAACTTCCCTCTCCTCTCGGTTATTTTTACTGCGATTTCTTTTATTTTTTTTTTATCTTCGTCGTTACTTCTTTCTCTGCAAATTCTCTCCCAAACCTTGCAATCGATTTTCTCCTTGATCTTCCCATATCATGAACCCTCCGAAAGAAGGTTCCGGTGAGTCCGGGATGCCTCCTTCTGCCTCTGGGGCTAAACTACTGAAAGTTAAGCAAGAAGTCGGAGCCAAGATGAAGGGGAAAAAGAAAGCCAGAGAGACGATCGCAACCAGGGTCTCCAAACGGAAGAAGAAAGATGATTCCGGTGGGAGTAGCTCACACTCACCGTCGTTGCTGAACAATCAAGACGTAGTCAACCTCATGACTCAAGCTCTTGGCTCGAAGGAGCTTGGCCGTGCCTGTAGCTCCAATGAAACCCCTGAGACCGCTCCGGAGGGTTGGTTCTGTTGTCACGAGAAGTTCATCTCCAAGTCTCACTTGAGATTTCCTCTCCCGACTTTACTACTCGATTTACTAGATCATTACCGACTAGCCCTCTCCCAACTCTGTCCCTCGATTATCCGTGTGATTAACGGATTCATCACTAGGTCCAAAGAAGAAGGGGTTAGCGTTGGTCTTACCGAGCTCATGAGCCTCTTCTCTTTGAAGGAAAGTGCTTCTAAAGAAGGCGGTTCCGGGACTTATTACCTCTCTAGTCGTCCCAATCACGTGATCTTTAGGTTCTCCAGTAGTGACGATGACTGGAGGAAGAAATATTTTTATGTCAAAGTTGATCCTTTGACGGTTCCCCCTGGTCGGAACCTCAGGGTCACTTGGACTAACCCATCTGGTTAGGAATTCTAGGAGTATCCTTTTTCCTGTTTTGTTTATTTGCGGTTGATTAACCTTTTTCGGTTCTGATTTTTTCTTTTGCAGAGATTGAGGATCCTCCGAAGCTTTCTACCAAGCTTACCAGAGCTTTATACCGCAAGCTGCATCAGACTCCTTGTACCTGGCCTGCTTATACCACATCTCGAATAGGTGCAGCCAGGTTCCCAGACGTCTACAACGCTTCTTTTCAAGATCCCATTCCTGCTGAGAACCTTGAGGGTAAGTTCAAGCTTGAACCTTTTCATTATTAATCTTGTTGTTTTCGAAGTTTTCCACTCTCATAAGAACTTCCGTTGTTCCAGTTTCCGCAGGGGACTCAGTTGTTTCGATCTCAACCGGTGCTAGTGCTTCAGGTACCGAAAAGACTAAGTCAGGTGACATGAATCTCAGGCCATCATTTCGTTCTAGGGGTAACCCTTCGAAGGCTGCCAGTGTCTCCCGTGGGGGAGATAGGAGCCAAGGAGGGTCTTTCCTTGACTCGGTGAAGGATGTCTTGGACGATGGAGTATCCAAACCCGTTGCTGAGGCTACTCCCACTGATGTCGTAGCTCAGGATGCTGCTCCTCTCCCTGAGGTCCAGGCTCCGGAGACTGATTACCAGGCTCCGAGAGGTACTTCTGAGGTTGAGCCGTCAAGGCACAAAAGGCCTAGGACCGACCAAGCTGGAGTTCCTGCTCGATCATCCTCCTCGTCTTCTAGAGGGGGAACCGTGGGGTGGAGTTTCACCCATTCGAAGCCTGGGTCAATCTTGGATGACCCTTGGGGCTTGGGAGCAATACTGAGGCACCTGAAGAGGGTAGGATGTCCCCTTCCAGCGCTCAAGGACCTGACAAACCGAGATGAGTATCTCGACATCGCTCACTGCATGGGTCAGGTACATGATTTCCATCTGTTCTTTGTTTATACTTTTTCTTTTAAAGGTAATAATATTCGTATATTTTCGACGTTGTTGCAGTTGGCTGGGGCTGTTAACAGAGCCCAGCTCAAGTTTGAGAATGCTTTGCATGATGCCCCCAATGCTGGTGAGCTTGCTGAGGTGACTGAGATGGTTAAGGCAGCCAAGGCCGATCTCGATCAGGCCCGGGTTCGAATTTCTGAACTCGAAGCTGAAGTGACGAGACTGGGCTTGAAGGCTGATGCTCAACAAGGAAAGATCGAAAGCCAGGAGCTCGACATCCAGGTGAAGAGTAGGAAGATTAATGACTTGGAGTCTGCTCGAAGGATAGCTGAACACCAAGTTCGTGAGCTCATTATCTCATCCCAAGACAGCCAGAAGAACAAGGAAGCTGAAGTCAAGCTGGCAGTCAGGGTAGGGAAGAAAGAGGTCGTCGAGGCTTATGGTAAGGTCCTAGCATGTGTTCAAGAGAAGTTTGCTAAGAAGAAGGAAGATGTCAGTGCATTGGTGTATGCTCAGGAGCTCCAAGCTAACGTTGATCTCTTGAAGGATATGCTGAGCAACAAGATCTAAAGCGTCGAAGAGGAGTACAGCCAGCTGATGGCTTTGTTGCCGGGGGCGACGACTGCATATGAGAAGGCTCAAGTGTCTGACTTTTCAGTCAGCAAGCTTCCTCTTCCCCAGATCTCGGACAGCTCAGGTACTTTCGAGATTAATCTGTTTAATCCGTCCTTTTCTGGGGAGTATGGTTCTAACTTGGGTTTGATGGCTCCTGACTTAGCTCCGGTCGAAGCAGCTCAAGGAGGTAACGATAATGTGGCTGAAGGGGAGGTTCCTGTTGGTGAACCGATCCAAGATGAGAAAGAAGATTAAGAGCTACGGCTCTTTTAACTTTGTGTTTTGTGTTTCTCAAGACTTTGGCTTTCGTTTATGTTTTATGACTTAGTGCCTGAGGAGGCCTTTAAACCTTAACACTTGCTGGATTACAATAGCCTGGGGAGGCTTTTAAACCCTTTCTTATGTTTAAATCTCGACTACTGTTTCTATTCCAAGCTTTCGAACTTGAATTAGTTTTATTTTAAACATAGTGACTGTCATTCTCGGATGAGTCGTATATTGTGATCATCGAGTCGAGTTAGGACCTTTAGTCTTAATTTGTGATAAGTATTTAGCTTGGTACGCATTCGGTCACGAGGACTTTGAAGAGAAGTCTTTGACATTAGCTCGGAAAACTTGGGGACCTGAGTCCGATTTGGAAAGTTCTGGGACCTGACATCCAGGTCCGTAAGGGCCTGAGTTTAGTTTCGTAGGATTTCGAGATTTTTCAATTTTGGTAAGGGTTTTAGGACCTTATTGAATTTTTAGGATTTTAAGACCTTGTCGATTGCTTAAGGGTTTTAAGACCTTGTTGATTGTTAAGGATTTTAAGACCTTGTTGATTGTTAAGGATTTTAAGACCTTGTTGATTGTTAAGGATTTTAAGACCTTGTTGATGTTAAGGGTTTTAAGACCTTAATTGATGTTAAGGATTTTAAGACCTTAGTTTATGTTAAGGACTTCGAGACCTTTGGATTTATCAAGGATTTTAAGACCCTAGGTTCAGGTTTTCCGGGAGCTGAATTTGTTCGAGATAATTGAGCTTAGGTCACGATTTAGCGGGACCTGGATTTTCTTGGAGGGTTTTAAGACCTTTGATGCTTATGAAACTGAATTAATCGTCTTATTAATGTCAGATATCAAAGAGTACATGATTCAGATTGTTTACATAGTAGCTCATTTTTGGGCTAAGCGTCCTTGGTGACACGTGCCGCTTTGGCTTAGGTGACGAGATTGGTGAGAAGAGGTTGGGGCTGCACTCATGACGGAGTTGCCTACGTACCCAGTCAAGGGATCAAGCCAAACGTAGTTCAGGGAATTTGGGTACCTAATGATAGTATCTTTTGAGGTTCGTGGCGTTCCACGATCGGATTTCAGGTACCCCGGTTCATACCTTCTGGAGTTTGTAAACTCCGGGTCGTACTATGTGAATGATTCGGTAGGGTCCTTCCCAGTTGGTTCCTAACTTTCCAGCTCCTGGTTCCTTAGTTCCTTCGAAGACCTTTCTGAGTACCAGGTCTCCTACAGCGAACTGCCGGGGCCTTACTTTGGAGTTATAGTGCCGAGCCATTGCTTGCTGGTAATTTTGAATGCGGAGCAAAGCTTGGTCTCGTCTTTCCTCGATTAAGTCGAGGCTATCCATCAGGAGCTGGTTGTTAGCTGCGGGGTTTGAGGTGCAGAGCTCCCGTCGGAGGCTGCCTGCGGTAGTTTCTGCTGGGACGACAGCTTCCATCCTGTAGGCTAAGGAGAAAGGAGTTTCCTCTGTAGCTTTTCGTGGGGTGGTTCTGCAAGCCCATAGTACTTCGGGTAGTTTTTCTGACCAGAGTTCTTTCTGAGCTCCTAGGCGTTTCTTGAGGTTTGCTAAGATCGACTTGTTAGCAGCCTCCGCCTGACCGTTACCTTAAGGTCGCCGAGGTGATGAAAATGTGAGACGGATGTTCCACTTATCGCAGAACTTTTTGAAATCATGGGATATGAATTGTACTCCGTTGTCGGTTACGATTTCGTATGGGACACCGTGCCTACATACGATATTTTTCCATACAAATCCCTCGACGTTGAATCTGTTAATTTGTTGAAAGGCTTCAGCTTCGATCCATTTCGTGAAGTAATCGGTTAGGACCAGGAGGTTCAGTAATTTCTTTCCTTTGCCTGATGGTACCAATGGACCTACGATATCCATGGACCACCTCATGAACGGGTAGGGAGCTGATATGTTAGATAGCTTCTCCGCTGGTTGGTGTATGATCGGTGCGTGCCTTTGGCATTTGTCGCATGATGAGGAGTAGACCTCACAATCCGCGATAATAGTAGGCCAGAAGTAGCCTTGCCTTTTAATTGGGATAGCTAGAGCTCTGCCCCCGGAATGGTTACCGCAGGAACCGTCGTGCATTTCTTTCATGAGTTTCATAGCTACTAGACCATGAACGCATTTTAGGTAAGGTCCGGAGACACTTCGTTTGTGGAGGGTTGACTCGATTATGCAATACCTTGCTGCTAAGGCTTTGAGTTTTCGAGCCTCCCACTTATTGGGCGGGATTTTTCCCTCGAGGATGTAATCCATGATTGGTATCCTCCAGTCTTCTCTTCCTACAACTTTGTTGTGAAGAGAGGAGGGAGGTTCCTGTTCGGGACCTGGTGTAGTGGTGGCCCCGGGGATATTCGTTGGAACAGGCTCCAAGGGGTCTGAGTTCTGAAGAATATCTCCAATTCTTTCATTGTTCCCGGTGGTTTGTGTAGTGTTTCTAGACGTGTTTTTGCGAGCTGCGCGGCTTCTTGTTTGTACCTTGAGGACGAGTGGTTCCGAGGTTTCGGTGGTGCCCCCGGGGGTATTCGTTAAGTTAGGCTCAGGAGAGTCCGAACTTCGGTGAATACCCTCATTTTGGTTATGGTCCTCTAAGTTTTTGGTTGCATTGTTAAAAGAGTGCTTTCTGAAGCTGCGTGCTCTGGTTTTAGGGAACCAGAATGTCGTGAAGATTTGGGTAGCTTCCGTGGGAAGGCTGTTATCCTCAACTTTTGCTTTTGACATGTTATCTAGCTCAGCTTTGGTAGCTATGTCGATACTCGGCTTTTCGATTCCTTCCACGGGTATAATTCGCTTTACGAGAGGGTCGGACGTGGAGGCCAACGCAGCGAGCGCGTCTGCTGAAGAGTTCTCTCCCCGTGGGATTCTCGTTAGCTCGAACTTATTGAACTGTTTTGTCAGGCTTAGGACTACTTCGAGGTATGCCCCCATCCTTTCGTCTCTTGTTTCATATTCTCCGTGAAACTGGCTAGCTACTAGCTGTGAGTCACAGTAGGCGCTCAGCTCTCGGATTCCGAGGCTAAGGGCTAGTTTTAAGCCGGCGATTAATGCTTCATACTCAGCTTCGTTGTTGGAGGCGTTAAATCCAAGTCTATAGGATTGTTCGATGGTTTCTCCAGCCGAGGAGGTTAATCTTAGGCCGACGCCGGAGCCCTGTTTTGACGAGGCTCCGTCCACGTATAGGCTCCATTTTGCGACCTCTATCTCTTGGTCTAAATGTTCGGACGTTAGCTCGATAACGAAATCGGCAAGGACCTGAGCTTTTGCAGCTGCTCGAGGTCTGTATTCGATATCGTATTCGCTGAGCTCGATAGCCCAATTAGCTAATCGTCCGGACTGGCTAGGACTATGCAAAATCGTTCGTAATGGATGTGAGGTCATTACGATGATTGAGTGTGATTGGAAATATGGTCGTAGTTTCCTAGCAGCTGTTACGACTGCTAGGGCTAGTTTTTCCATGGTAGGGTATCTCGTTTCGGCGTCTATTAGGCTTCTACTAGTGTAATAGACAGGTCTTTGTTCGTTTTGCTCTTCTCGTACTAGCACCCCACTAACTGCGGCTGCCGATACGGCCAGGTACAGGTACAGTGGTTCTCCAGTTACAGGTTTGGATAGTATCGGAGGTTCCGAGAGGTATGCTTTCAGCTGTTTGAAGGCTTCCTCGCATTTTTCGTCCCATAGGAACTTCTTATTATTTTTCAAGAGTTTGTAGAATGGGAGGCACTTGTCAGTGGACCTGGAGATGAATCTATTTAGTGCTGCGATCCGTCCAGTCAATCTTTGTACCTCTCTGGTCGTTCTAGGTGACGGCATTTCTAGGAATGTCGCTATCTGTTTCGGGTTGGCTTCGATGCCTCTTTCGGTTACGAGGTAACCTAGAAATTCGCCGGAGGATACTCCGAAGGTACATTTAGCTGGGTTTAACTTCATGTCATATTTGTTGAGGATGTCAAAGCATTCCCTTAGATGGGAGATATGGTCCTCTCCCATCGAAGATTTGACTAACATGTCGTCGATGTAGACTTCCACAGTTTTTCCAAGTTGTCCAGCAAACATTTTATTTACTAACCTCTGGTAGGTAGCTCCCGCGTTTTTCAAGCCAAATGGCATGACCTTATAACAATAGGTTCCTCGTTCGGTTATGAACGCGGTTTTCTCTTGATCCTCAGGCTCCATCATAATCTGGTTATATCCAGAAAAGGCATCCATAAAGGACAGGAGCTGGTGACCAGCCGTTGCTTCGACTAAGCGATCGATATGGGGTAACGGGAAGCTGTCTTTAGGACAGGCCTTGTTTAGGTCGGTGAAATCTACGCAGATTCTCCATTTCCCGTTCTTCTTTTTTACTACCATTGGGTTGGCTAACCAGTCGGGGTATTGAACTTCTCGGATTGATCCGGCCTTTGTTAATCGATCAACCTCGTCGTTAACAGCCTGGGCTTTTTCAAGACCTAGCTTACGACGCTTCTGTTTGATCGGTTTAAAGGTGGGATCTACATTGAGCTTATGTGTGGTGACGTTGGGGTCTATGCCCTTCATGTCACTGGTGGCCCATGCGAAGGTTTTGACATTTTGTTTTAGGAATTCGATGAGCTCTTTTTTAGTTTCGGGAGGCAGCTCGGATCCGATGCTTACTTGTTTTTCAGGGTTCGAGTCGTCAATGCTAACTTTTTCGATGAGGTTCTTGGGAGGACCTCGGATATTTTGTTGCATTTCGCGATTCTCCTGGACCTGTAATTGCTATTGGGGGGAATCTTTTATGATCTCGAATCCTCCCAGGTAACAGATCCTTGAAATCTTTTGGCTACCATGTACGGTAACTATCCCATCGGTTGCTGGGAACTTCACGCATTGGTGATAAGTTGAAGCTACTGCTTTCATCTTATGAATCCAAGGTCTTCCAAGGATTGCGTGGAAGGGAGACGGTTTGTCGACAACTATAAAGTTGGTCATTTTCATGACCCCACCAGCTATGACTGGGAGCTTGATGGTTCCCAAGGAGGTAGCTGTTTCTCCTGAGAAGCCCACAAGGTTGGATTTCTGGTCGACAATTTCGTAATCGTCTATTTCCATTCCCTTTAATGCGTTATAGAAAATGAGATCGACGGAGCTTCCGGTGTCGATCATGAGCTTAGGTACCTCGTAGCCTGCTATATTTAACGTTACGACGAGGGCATCGTCGTGAGGCCTGTCAAGGTTTGATGTCTCACTTTCCCAAAAAGAGATTTTAGTGTTAGACTCGGGTTTGGTCGGTTTAGACTGAGTATTGGACACAGCTTTCCGTACGTGACTTTTAATAGAGTTAACAGAGTCTTGACACATATCGGACCCTCCAAGGATGTAATCGACCCTTGAGTCGGGGCTCGATTGGGGAGGTGCTTTATTAAAGAGAGCTTCGATTTGAAGGCTTTTTCCTTGGGAGAATTTCCCAAGGATCATATCGACTCTCTTCTTGGGAGCGGGAGGTGGCGAATCTGTTTCCTTTTCAGGTGACCTTTCGCGTTTCGGGGAGTTATCACGGGGACCTCTCTTTTGATAAGACTGTGGTTTTTTGAGATCCACGTCTTTTATTTCCCCGGCTGCGAATTTGGCAGCCAGTTGTCGTTGGAGGTCCCAACACTCTTCGGTTGAATGTCCTTTTCGATCATGATAGGAGCAATGTTTGCTCTCGTCGTAGCCTTTGGACCAGGGGGCTTTGGCTGTTGCGGCGACAGGTTTTTCTTCCTTGTCATCCTCGATTACATAAGAATGCTCTCCCTGAGTCTGGTTATTTCGGGAGCTTCCTCTTTTGTGAGGTCCCTTCCCGTCGGAGGCTTCGCCCTTCGGGTGATTTTGGGATTTTCTGTGGAGCTTATCTAACGCTGCAGTTTCTTCTTCCAAGGTAATGTATCTAGAGGCCCTGTGGAGGGCGTCGTCGATAGTTGGAGGAGGATTTAGCGTTAGCTCCGAGAAGAGGCTTGATTTGTACCAGAGGCCTCTCCTAAGAGCTTCAATAGCTACGTATCGTTAGGGTTCGAGAGTTTAGTTCTTACTGCCCTGAATTTTTCGATGTAGACTCGCAACGAGTCTCCCAATCCTTGTCTGATCTTCCAGAGGTCAGCTTCGGAGGCTTGTTTCAGGATGTGGGTTGAATATTGTTTCATAAAGGCGTTAGCTAGCTGATCAAAGCTGTCTATAGAGTTTGGTTCGAGACTAGAGAACCATTCTAGAGCTGTCCCGGTCAGGTTTTCAGCAAATGTTCTGCAATAACCTGCATCGCATTCTTCCTTCGTGAAGTGAGCTTTAACGATCGCTAGCTGGAATGCTCTTAAATAAGCCTTTGGGTCTGAATTTCCATCGTATTCAGGAATCTTGATTTTTCGAGTGTCTCTTATGTAAGAGTTAGCAATTCTATCGGTAAACGGAGTTCCACGAGTCTCTTCGATTAGGCTCTCGATTTCGGGAGCTGAGCTCGTTGCTTTGTGAACCTGAGCTCCCAGTTTCTGGAGAGCTGCGTGGGTTCGCTCCATGTATCTGCGAATCGCGTCAGGTCCCTCGAAGGGAAGGACATTTGGATCATTTTCAGGTGTTCGGCGCACAGGTTCCTGGCGGAATCTGACTTGATCATTTTCCCAGTTCGCTGGCGAAACAGATCGTTCGTTCGTCCTCAGGTTCCGAGCGAGATTAGTACGAAGAGCTGCAGGATCAGCATCCGTTCTTTGAAATCCGTCGGTATTTGGGGTTGAAACCCTAGTTTGGAACACCGGAGCTGATGTTCTGCCCCCGGACGGAATGTTGGTTCCTGCTCCAGACCCCGAAGGAGGTGGCGGTGGAGGCAATCGCGTGCTCCCAGCGGTGTTTCGATCGGGCGCGGAGCTCGTCGTCGCTACGTTGCTCCCCATGGTGCTGATGACTGGTGGGACAAACGCAGGAGCTGTCCTAGCGCGAGGCGTTTGGAAAGCAGGTTCCTGACCGTCTGCTCCAGAACTATCAAGGGAGAAATTCAGACGCTCTCGAGGGAAGGAGGGGTCAGCTATTCGTTCATGGAACGTGATCCCTCTTCCCTGGTGGACGGACGGTTGGATTGTTGCGGATTGAGATCTGGTTATCTCTTCGAATTGTTGCTGCCGTTCGGCTAGCTGTTGCACTGTTCGCTCGGTTTGTTGAGCTTTGTCCACTAACTGGAGCATCATCTGCCGGATCTCAGAAAGCTGAGCTTCCGTTTGGTTCGGAGCGGATTGATGTGATGTGTTATTGAGGGCTGAGGACCCAGAGTTGGTCCCTCCGGGGGCTCTCGGGTTATTTGCCCCCGAAGCAGTGCGATTCGGTGAGCTATTGCTCAGGTTCGATTGATCGGGGTTAGATGGATTAGTTCCATCGAGTGGATTCATCTTTAAGCTTTGGAGAAAGGAATTCGATTAATTGTCCCCACAGACGGCGCCAATTGTGAGAGACAAGATTTCACTTCTTAGATTTTAGGTTAGGTCAAGAGATGAAATAAGAATCGTGGGCTGAATCCCGTAAGTAAGCTTGAAGAATGAATATGATTTTATTGATGAATTGAAAAGACGATGAATACAGAGAATATATTTTGAGATGATTACAAAGGAATACGTAATGCTTTTTGTCTAGTTCTAAAAGTTGGTCTCCGGAGAAGAGCTCCCTTGTTCTTGATCTTCTCCGTCTTTATATAGTATAGGTCTCGTCGATAGCTCATTAACCGACCTCCGAGATACACGGCTTCAGTTACGTACCCGCTCCAGGTTCCTCTTGACTGAGTCTTCGAAGTATCAGCTCCCGTTATAACGTGACCTCTATTATGACGACTTCCAGGTTCAGTCTTTAGTTCAGCTTCCAGCTCTTCTTAATGCGATGGGCTTTACGCGGCCCATTTGGCAGCTCACGTTTTACCGGTACCTCACCTGAGGGTCATATTCGGGTCCAACAACGCTCACATCCCAGCATCACCTTTGGTTTCGCTTGGACTTTGGTGGTGGTGTGCGAGTCATATTTGTGCAGGTTTTGGGCCTCAGGTCAAAGAGTAGCAGAGTTTACAACCCGTTTTTTGCAGGTTCGGAGCGGCTTTAGCGTGTGTATAGCTCGGTCTTGTGTTTCTCTTCAGGTATGGGTTTCTCGGATCACTCGCTTATTGCTTGCTCGCGCTTCATTGAAGGATGAGATTGCAAGTTAGATAAGATCATTGGAAGCTAGCTACACTGGAAACGACCCGGGAAGACCCCGGCATCCATGGCAACACGGAGAATCTCTCCTTCCTGTGGGTTTCGTTGAAGGTGAGAACGGTTTTCCAATGCCTGATGATTATGAATTCGAACTAGCGGAACGCGCCGGGGACATGGTTTGAGCGAAGCTAGCTAAAAGTAGTTTGATTTTGGTATTTTGTTCGAATCGAATCTTGTAATCGAATCTTAATGTCCTTTCTGGGAAGATTTATAATATTTCAAATAAAAAAAAAAAGTATAGACACTGCACAAGTGGATTTATAACCTAGAAAAATAGTGCCAAAACTAACGCCTAAGCACAGAACAAATCAAGATAGTTATTAATTTCCTACGTGTATAAAAGATACAATTAATTTCGAATGAACATAGCCAAAATCTGTATAGACAAAACACAAGGAAATTTCTAAGAAAGGTATAGATGAAGAAGTGGAATGTGGTGGTAAAGATGAACAAGGAAATGAGAGTTTATTTGATTGCTTGAACAAGTGCCATAAGGGTTCCTCCTGCTGTATATAAGAAGATAAATACATTCGAGTATGGTTGTTTCAAACACAATAATCGTATTGAAATAATTATATTAGTTTTATTGCTTTAACAAGTGCCATAAGAGGATTAAAAGTATTGTATTTTGTTTGAAAGTCGTAAGTAATATTTAAACTAATAGTTGTAAGTGAAAACTTATAATTATTTTCGTTTGAAACAACCATACCCATATGTATTTATCTTCTTGAGTTGTGTATGGAAAATGGAGTGGTTAAAAGAAAAAAAAGTGATTACTCTATAAATAAAGTAATGAGATTTTTATTTCTTCATCGTTCTATTTTCCACTCCATTTTACAGTAATTGTGAAGTAGGATTGGAGATGCTATTAATATATGTTAGACATTGCAGGATGAAAACCAGATATAGAAATGCGAAAAGCAAAATAACAGATGTTCATGATAAAAACTCTAGATTTTAATATTTTATATAAGTACCGACAATCAATCAAAATTTTAATGTTTACTTATGTAAAGATTATGGATCTTAATTCAATCGGTTTACACTTCTATCCAGAACAATGAGATTAACTTGACTAAAAAATTGGTTCAAACATATCTTCTTTCTTCGGAATCAATGTAACATAAACATAAAAAAAATTGTGGAAGTCCTCTAAGTCCAATAATTGACTAAAGATTCATTAATGCTTTACATTTAAAAGTCAGAGATTCAAACCTCAAAAATACTAAATTATGCGGATTAAACATATTACAAAAAATTTTCAATTTGGTGCAGGTCTTTGTAATAACATAATTAATCAGACGTTAAAAAAAACAAATCCAAAACTACCAAAACATTTCAATAAGACTTACAAAGAAAAATACAAATGTCAAAAAATTGTATTAATGTGCAAATTCAGCAAATGTTACCTTGTTTACTTGATTATATTAATATTAATATTAATTTTCCCTCGATCTGTTTTCTTTCTCGTTCTCCAACCACCGGAAAGAGGGAGAGAGAGAAAAAGAAACGGAAGCAGAATCTATCTCTCTTCAAAATCACTCTCTCTCTCTCTCTCTCTCCACCCCGCCACCACCATCGCTGAGATGCGGCGGTGTAAAATCGGCGAATTCTTCTCCGCGGAAATGATGAGGTTTCTGGCGTTTCTCCTGATCTGTAGTTTCTCTCTTGCATTCTCCGCCGAGTCCGATACCGGGTCTGACTCAGTCATCGCACGCGAGATCAACGGAACCGCCGCTGAGTACAATGCGACGAACGCGAAACCTAAGGAGGACAGTTTCGCGGATATGATCGATCGGGCACTTGAGAAGGAGTTTCCGGAGAACGACCAGAACGATGGTTCGTCTACTACGACTACTAGATCCTTTTAAGTCTTCCACATTTCGCTAGGGTTTTGTTTCATTTTGGTGTCAACTGAATTTCAGTTTCTCTCAGATTTAGTTTTGGTGAAAAATTGATCCTCTTTATAGATTTATCATTGATTTAGCTAATGCTCATGCATTGGAGAATGTGTGTCTGTTTAGGTTTATAGATTTACTCATGGCTTCTAGAACTTAACAAATTATTTATCGACCCAATGAGAGTTGGCAATAGTAGTTACAACTCTTGGATTACCTTAGCAAGTACTCGATTTAAGAGGTCCCATGTTCAAATTTCGTAATATCACATGGTCTCCTAGAAGATGTTGTTGAACTCTTTGAATATGTTGTTTGTGAATTGCTTTTGTTTTTCTTTTTGCAGTTCCTGATCCTGGAAGCTTTAATAATAGTGTTGCTGATCAGCAGGTTGGTTCATTGCAACCTTTTGAACATTTTTTTCACGCCAGTTCAGTTGTGGCCTTATTGCTTTTTCTGTTTGACGCAGCACACTACTCAATGTTTGTTGTTTTGTTTCTTTCTTTTTATTAAACCATTTTTTATGCTCATTAGGCTGTTCTGGAGACTGTTGCTCGTGTGAAGCCCAAGAAAAATGAGACCAAGACCAAGGAGGACAAGTGAGTCACTCAATAATCATGGTTACTTTACCTTTTGTGGACTCGATTTGTGAAACTAGTGGCTGTCATCTAACTTTGTTTCAGAGGCTAAAGCAAACTATAACATAATCTGTGCCTTCTTTTTTTATTCTAGATCATTCTTTAATTTGGATAACGAGAATGGCGTAGAGGATACTCCAAGACTCATAGATAGGAAGGTAAGCTTACACAGGTGTTTAATCATTTGTAACATATATTGATTAAGGGAGAATATACACCTGTTATGTACCCGTTTGTGACAACTTTCCTGAAAAGTGAACTTTCTGCAATTCCAATCCAGGACAACGTTTTTATCATGTCCAATCCAAAATCCAAGTACCCTGTACTGCAGCTAGATTTAAGGTAAATATATCATTCTTAAGGAAAGTTCTTTGATCTTTATCATTTGTAAGAATCGACCCAACCGTTTTCTCTTGGGACGCTCTCTTAACCGGTATATTTTGTAGGCTGATATCAGATTTGGTCGTCGTCATTGTTTCTGCTACTTGTGGTGGAATCGCCTTTGCTTGTGCTGGTCAACCGGTGAGTCCACGCTTCCTTTGTAGAGCTTGTAACTTTCAACATTATTCCATTAGCATTTGAGTATTTTCTTTCCAAGAGTTTAGAATTGATTTTGTTGGCACTCTAATCATCGGACTGTGACAGCGATATTTAATTTCTACACTACTTACATGGCAGGTCATTACTGGGTATCTATTGGCTGGATCTGTCATTGGACCGGGTGGGTTAAGCTTTGTTAGTGAAATGGTGCAGGTAGGTTACATCAGCTTTAGTTCTTCGGAGTTTCTCATTTATCTCTTCATATTATATTTGTTCGGAAGTTTTCATGACTAAGAGATTGCCTGGTTATATTAATGGTCGACAAGGACTTATTTAATATTTTTTTTGCGTAGCACAGGTTGAAACAGTAGCTCAGTTTGGTGTAATCTTTCTCCTTTTTGCTTTAGGATTAGAATTCTCGGCAGCAAAGGTTTCCATGTTTCCAAGCTCTTATAGTTTTCTTCTTTGATCTTTTGACACTTTTGAGACAGTTACTTTGTTGTTGCAGCTTCGTGTAGTTCGTGCAGTAGCTATTCCAGGGGGTCTTCTTCAAATATTTTTGTTCATGTGCTTGAGTGGGATAACAGCCTCGGTATGTTCTAGATTCTATATAGTAATAGCAATTGAGTAAGAATGATGTATTAGGCTTATTGTACGTATGAATCATGAAAAAAAATGCATTGGGTTGACTTAGCTGCTTCTTCTTCGTTGCATTTGCAGTTATGTGGAGGTAAACTAACAGAAGGAATATTCGTTGGTGCTTTTCTTTCGATGTCATCAACAGCGGTGGTATATTCTAATATCACTTGTGTATTCTAAACTGTTATAGCTTACACCTTGTGCTTACTCTCACTTAATTTAATCTGTCTTTTTTTGCTGTACCGTTATATTTCCCTAAATTTCTCTTGAGGCTTTATCCTCATATGTTACTATTACCTTGCCATGATTCTTTTACCAGGTCTTGAAATTTTTAATGGAAAGAAATAGCATAAGTGCTCTACATGGCCAGATAACCGTTGGAACACTTATCCTTCAGGTATCTACTTAGCCATTCAGGCTACTGTTTCCGCTTACCCTTTTGTATGCAATTGGATTTCATCAGTTAATATGTTGTATGTGACAGTTGCTTTCATTGGATTTTTAATACACGGTTTCGTGAATCTCTAGGATTGTGCTGTGGGTTTGCTTTTTGCTCTCCTTCCGGTTCTTGGTGGCACATCTGGTCTCCTTCAAGGAATGTTGTCCATGGCGAAATCGTATGTATTATGTTTTCCTGGAAGTTCTGTGAAAATATTGACAAGTTTTGATTACTTCATTTCTTTTGACCTTCCGGTACTTTCCTTCCAGGTTGGCTATTTTGATTGCGTTTTTGGCTGCTTTGTTTGTATTGTCACGTACCTGGGTACCTTGGTTTCTAAAACTTATGACAAGCCTTTCTTCTCAGGTATACCCATCTTTTTGTACCTGCTTCCGTTTTTGGGGCTTTAAAATGTTTATCAACGTAAGCGTTTGTCAATCTTTGACAGACTAACGAGCTCTACCAGTTGGCCGCTGTAGCATTTTGTTTGCTTGTCGCTTGGGTTAGTCTGATCCCTTTCTTGTTCTTATCATTTGGCTGTGTTTGCACATGTGTTATCTCAAATTTCAACTTCATAAACTCAGTATTGTTTTGGCTTTTTCAGTGTAGTGACAAACTCGGTCTAAGTCTTGAGTTGGGTTCCTTTGCGGCAGGAGTGATGATCTCAACAACTGATCTCGCCCAGCATACTCTGGAACAGGTAAGAAGTAAAGTTTGACTATTTCGAACTGGAGGATCTTATCCCATTTTCTTTGGACACTCTTATGTTGCTAGTGTCTTTTTGGCTATATAATATCTATTGGTGACTTTATGAAATCCATATCCCGTTTTGCCACATAGAGCTCTTTTTTATCATTCCTGCGCCTCCCTTTCAGGTGGAACCCATCCGCAATTTTTTTGCAGCGCTGTTCCTTGCTAGTATTGGAATGTTGATACATATGCACTTCTTGTGGAACCATGTTGACATTCTGGTAGCAGCCGTGTTACTGGTGATAGTGATAAAGACCGTGGTAGTTGCAATCGTTGTTAAAGTCTTTGGATACAATAACAAAACTGCAGTACTTGTAAGAAGTGAATCCTTCTTTTCTTTTTCCAGCTTTCCAAACCTTCTCATACTGAGAGAGGTCTTACAGTTTTCTTGTCTATAGGTTGGAATGTCGCTTGCGCAGATTGGGGAATTTGCTTTTGTTCTGCTAAGCCGAGCATCTAATCTTCACCTAATCGAGGTAAGCTCTTTGATTTATAGATCAAACTAAGCCTGTATCAACCAGACTGTGTAGTACAGTAATAGCTTGCTTTGGTGGAGTGATGCCAATGAAGTGGGTTTGTGTTTGTCTGCAGAGCAAACTGTACCTCCTGCTTCTGGGGACAACTGCTTTAAGCTTGGTATGATCCATTTATTTTGCGTTATTGCATTTTAGGTTCAGTTTTAGAACGAATACTTGGCAGTGAACTTCAACTTGCTTTGTGACGGATATGAGTAGATTTTGCATCAATATTATGGTTTTTAGTATCTTTTTCAAGGAAAATTTGTTACAGGTGACAACACCATTTCTATTCAAGTTGATACCAGCCGTTGTACATTTAGGAGTGCTCTTACGGTGGTTCTCTCCCGACAGCTCAACCGAGGTAAGCACCACAAATCATCGCCATCTCTATGAGCTTGTCTCAAACTCAGTTTTTTCTTTTCTTTTCTTTCATCTGCAGATTGGTTTCAAAGGAGGTTTGTATCGTTCAGAGAGTGCAAAGCTTATATCACAAATGCTCCAAGGTTCTCTTCACGATTCTTGATGGTGTTTCCGTAGTAGACACACGACAACATCAACGTCACATTTGATCTCAAACTAGGCAAATACAATGAATGGAGAACCGTCGATTGTGTTCCGGATGTATAGATGTTTCAGAGAGATCAAACGGACGAGGAAACTGTATAAAATCTCTTACACGAAGATAACCACTACACTGACTTGTAACTTCGCCTTCATTCTTCTTATAATGTTTTTGGGATTCATTTTGGGTAAAGAGGTAGGAAATTTAGAGAGAATCTTCAACGTATTGTAATGATACCAACCTATAAAACTACCAGATGAAGAGTTTTCCGAGTTAATCGACTATAGAGTACAACAACAAATACAATGTAATCAAAGAAATAAGAAAGAAAAAAATGAATTATGTTTCTTTAACATTCCGTAGGAACCCCTTTTGAAGAGTTTCAGAGTGGAAAAGAAGATTGGTCGCCAACAAATATGAGTGTACGACATTTCAGACTCTTCAAGCCATCGGTTATGTCGTGTCTCTTATTGATTGCTTCCAGAAATCTCCTAAGGCTAATCCGCGTTTTTCACCAAGCAGCTGAATACACACATCATATGATACATGAGTGTTACAACAATGTAAGGTTAAGAAAATCTATAATCATCTAAAAGACTAATATTAAGTTTAAGTACTGACCCTTCGGCATTCATGTACTACATCCCGCTCTTGAACCTCAAAGCTACCACGAGCTTTGTGTAGTGACTAAAAAACAGTTATGAAATCGATGTTTATTGAGTATAGGCAGGGTTTCTTCAAGGAAACAAAAAACAAGTTTACTTTACTGAAGTACCTCTGAAGGAAACGATTTTTTAACAATCTAGACATGCCATAATAGTACAACAAGTTTAACACTACCTGCAGAATAAGTTTTAAACATCAATCTATTCATTCGTCTGGATGCAACTGAAGTGTGTCAATTTCCCTTTTTGTAGAGTCCTATAAACTAACCTTATAATAAAACCGTTCAGACCATGGGGGGGCTTTGCATAGAGATAGAGGGGATATAAGAATCAGATCCAAAACTCGATCTTTATGTTTAATCTGCAACAACCATAAAACAACCAGTGATAAGTAATGAATTGCTGAATGATGTTTTAATAATTGTTGCTACAAATAAATTCTCCAAAGAGCCTCCATACAGCAAATAAGGAAAGGATGTAGGCACCAGCAGTGATCCCCTTGCACATTACTGACTCAAGGCATACACATTTTAAGGATTATAGTTGCAATTTACTGAGAGTTAGCTGATTAAAACTTTAACCTAAAGAAGTTCAATACTTCAAGAATCTGGTCGGCAAGCTCTTCAACAGAAGGCGAAGGATCATTGGAACAAACTGGAGCAGATTCGAACTATGCAAACTCTTTGTAGAAACGATGGAACCGACACAATGCAAGCAAGCAAGCAGCAAAGTAGATATACGGAGAATGAAACAGTTTTCAAGACAGATCAATATGGCAA
Organism: Hirschfeldia incana; assembly: GCA_026261945.1. Taxonomy (NCBI): domain Eukaryota; kingdom Viridiplantae; phylum Streptophyta; class Magnoliopsida; order Brassicales; family Brassicaceae; genus Hirschfeldia; species Hirschfeldia incana. Next base: position 1,627,723 of record JABCMI010000014.1, on the reverse strand, counting down.
ACCTCATGTCCTGGGGGAGTAATAAGGTAGATGCAGAAGTTGTGTAGGAGTAAGGAGAGTACTGCTTCAGGGAGGAGAAACAATCCTTGGAAGCAAGACAAATTAATCTCTACAAACATAACAATCTAAAATCAAGTGATATGAAAGTGACTATATCCGGATAAGTGATCAATGCTGTTTTCTCTTGGTCTCCATAAACTGCAACCGAAACTAAACCCATGGCAAGTTTTGACACGATGCTCCTGCAAAAAGGACGAAAATATAATCAAACAATGAATCAGATTATCATACTGTATGACTCATACACACACACACACACCATCATTATCATCCAAAATCAGCTCAACATTGTAGAGAAACCACAACAATCTTTAATCTTATTTTATTTTTCTTCTTATAAGCAGATACAGCTAGGAAAGGAACATTCCAACATTGTGGGAGACGGCACAAAAATAAATAAGGTCCTCAATAGATTCGTCCATGTACCAAGGCTGGATATTCTACTTGGGCACTACTGGTTAGGGATAAAGTTAACAGCTTTGGATTGATGGAGCCATTCTCTGTTGATCGGTAAAACTAAGAGGGAGCTTATGGGATCTGTCCAAAGACGTCGTTTTGCAATCACGATTTATCCAAAGACGTCAGTTGGTCTGAATGCGAGGAAGATGAGAACTGTTTCTTCCCTCACGCATACTTCTTTGTGAGATATATGTGTGACACGGAGAACTGTTTGTAGCATTCTTGTTCCCCTTCCACCAAAGGCTCACGATGCTTCGAGGTTTCTTGAATGAGATTAAAAGAGGGAGGGTTAAGCTTCAAGACAATGTTGTTTGCTTTTGGTTCTAGCTTTAGAATTCCTTCCATATTTTTGGTTTTCTTTCTCCTAGGATCTTGAGAATCAACTTTAATGATATGTGGAGTTACATGGCATTTTGATGATCATACGCATACGATGCGTAGCTGATGGCTTTGAATCATATGTAAGGTTGTTCCTCAAAGTAGTGTTAGCATTTTCTTGCTACATTATCGCTAACCAAAGAGAAATTAAGAACGTGCCTGAATCTCTTTTCATTCAAAAAAAAAGTCTAAAATTGTAACACTATAAACTACTCATCAGCTTAATTCTCAATGTGGCATATACACATCAGCTCGGTCTCCTTGAGCATAGGCTACGTTAAGACAAGGCCTCAAGAGTGTCTTTCCAAATGATATCCATCCTAAGAGAATGATTTCTGATAAGTATCAGTATTATCCTACTCACTTCATGTTAATTTTCTCCACGTAAGGCCACCATTGTTCCGGAGAGACAGTTTGATATAACTCTTCAATATGAATATACTTTGTACTGATTAAAAGCATAACTATAATTTCCATTAGAACAATTATACAAAGTTTTTATTATTAAAGATATGCCTTACCATTCTGTTATAACAACATTTTAAAGAACAAATGTATACAACAACTTCGCCCTTTGAAAACTTAAGAACGGAAGGCAGCAAGCATCGGAAGTTACACACATAGCAAACTGGTCTACAAATAGAGGTGTTTGACACCACTTCTTCAGAGGATCTTTCCCCTGAACCTTTTCTGATATTTGAGGATTCATGAGAACTGGAGATAACAGATGTGAAGGTACCTGGCATGATGTGTGAGAAGTTTCCAAAAACGCATGAAAAATGCAAAACGACTCCACAATCGTTGCATGTGTAGAAACCTCTACTTGCATCCACTTTTGTTTCACATGCCTCACACCAATGTTTTTCATCCACATTCATGTCTCCATATGACAAGAAGAGAGGATGATCATCGTATCTCCTTTTCATTACCTTCTCAGGTAAGAAAACACACTTGAAGTCCAATGTATAGTCACATTCATCACAACTAAAGTAACAGAGACTTATGTCATCACATCTACTACAACACCTAAAGTTGTTTGTAGAGCAGTAGTATAAAGGATGTGGATGGCTTTTGTGCTCAAGTGAATCTGATATCGAAGCACATCGTACATCTAAAACGGTAGCAGGGCTAGATACATACCTGAAACCTGTGCAAAGCTGAGCACAAAAACTACACCAAAATAAGTGAGAATCTGTGTGAAGCGTGAATGGTAGGTTGTCGAGTAAATGGCGTTTCTTCCATGGAAGGTTTGCGCATTTTTCGTAGAGAATGAAATCACATTGATCTTGCTTGCAAATGTAGAACGGTTCTTCACCAATCTGGAAGACGCATGCCTTGCATAGTGTGCTTTCAGATAGAATCATCCCATCCTTGTTGAATCGTAAGTTATGATGTTCATGGCTGAAATGTCTTATGGTGGTGTCATCAATCACCTCGTAAGGCGCAATTTCCTCTTCTTCTGGTGTACCTTCTCGTTCGACCATGTCCCATACATTTTTGTCTGTTGCACATCTTGCATGAGCAGCAAAACTAGGACACTTTGAGCAAGTATAAGCTCCGTAGAACCCATCAACTTTTTTACGACAAACTCTGCATTTCCACTCTCCATGTCCAAGGTGAGGGGTGTAAGAGATGTGGTGATTGTGACGGTTGATGTATATGACGCGTGGTAGATCGATGCATTCTCGATGGATCATGAAATTGCATTGAAGACAGAAATAAGGACTTTGGTTACCTTTCGTTCCACAAGCATTGCAAGCAAAGTTAATGAGTCTTGGAATAAGATGAAGTTTATGTTGATGTGTCTTCAAGCATTCAACGTCAACTGGTGGTGGGCTTCTTATACATGCTCTGCATATGTTGAAGTTACAAACATCACAGTGGTGAAGTTGGTGATGTCGTTGATCGAACTCCTTCTCGCAAAGAAGACATTTGTTGTCTGCGTAATGAGGGATTTGACCTCTAAATGACTTAAGTGGGTGTTGGGGATGGGAAGTATGGTATGCTTCTGGAAAAAAATCAACACAATCCATATGGATGACAAATTCTTCGCACTCTTGGCATCTATACTGCGGAGTTGTCAGGTTTACAATGGTCCCACAAGCTTTGCAGGTTTTCTTTTCTCGTGGTGAGTGGATGCTCGTGGTGTCCGTAGGAATTTTCAGGAAGAACAAGTGGTTCTGGTCTTGTTGCACACTCCAAATCCAACTTGAAATCACATATTCTACAACAATAACCAACTTTGAACAATCTTCCACAGAAACATGTATGTGGTTGGGAATCTTGTAGAGGAAGGGTAGGGATGATGAGTTTGAGAGGGTGGTCGGGATGGTAAGAGTGGTTGATCTCTTTTAAGGGCTTAAAACACTCTTTATGGAACACAGCATATACACAACCCAACTCATTGCAACGGTACCCTCCGTAGATGTTAACATTAAATTCGCTAAAGAAATGACTGCACCCTTCACAGTCACTAAAAGAAAAGCGATTGAAAGGTATCAGAGGATGCTCGTGAAGTTGTGGTAACATTACTCTCTCCATGCTTATTTGCTTAACCAGGACTAGAAAAAAAAAGATTCTTACACTATTTGAGAGCTGAAAACTATAGTTTGAGGAGAAGGAGGCGTGACCTCAAGAGAATGGTGGAGGTCATTACTAGAGGTTAGAATAATAAACCTAGGTCAGAAGCACAAATCACTGGTTTCTCGGGCCAAATAGACTATTTAGGAGGCTTTGTTTTACTTTAATAGCCCTTTTAAGTACAAATAAAATAATATTTTCATTCTCCGGCGGTGGACAATGACGTCAGCTTCCAAGAACTCTAAACTCCGTCTTCTATATCCGCTGTGGCCCCTCCACCTGAGCAGAATCCTAAAACTTATCGGTTGTGTATTAACCTTTGCCATACAAATGTATATATACAAAATCCTTAGGTCGGCTACTACACTTACGACGTCCTTATCGGAAAGGGAATGTGAATATCCTAGCCATAACATTAGGAAATATAACATAACAATAATATATGGCCAATATTGTGCTCTTCTTCTTCTACTGCTTCATCTCCTTTACGTAGCAGTAGAGACTACTGATTATTTATGTTTACTGTATAAAGAGAAGACTCAATACTTTATTATTAGGTATACACAGAGTATTTATACAGCAGGATACGTAGGTTAAATACAAGACTTAAGTAATTACAACTAGATCCTCAGAGTATAACATATATACTCCACATGCCCCCTCAAAATGATGGTGCTTGAGCAACACCAATCTTGATACGTATGCTCTGAAATGGTGCTCGAGAAAGGGGCTTAGTCAAGCCATCAGCAAGTTGATCTTTGGTGGAGACGTGGACAACACACAACATTCCAGCTTGAATTTGACCACGCACAAAGTGAAAATCAATCGCAATATGTTTCATTCGCGAGTGAAAGACAGGATTTGCACACAAATAGGTGGCTCCTATATTATCACAGTATACCGTAGGAGTGGTAGGTACTGTGATTCCGAGCTCGGTAAGTAGAGAGCATATCCAACGAAGTTCAGAAGCTGTATTCGCAACTGCTCGGTACTCCGCTTCTGTAGAGGACCGTGCGACACCTTGTTGCTTTTTCGACGTCCAGGAGACAGGGTGCGAGCCAATGTAAATCATGTAACCATACGTCGAGACGTAATCATCAGAATCCCCTGCCCAGTCTGCATCAGAGTACGCATGAAGAGGAGAAGTAGCTTCCTTGCGTAGAAAGATACCGTGTGTTAACGTGCCTGAAAGATAGCGTAGAACTCTTTTAAGAACTTGCCAATGATCAGTGGTCGGTTGGTGCATGAACTGTGATAGGCGATTCACAGCATATGAAATATCAGGTCGAGTCAATGAGAGGTATTGTAAGCTACCAACAAGCTTACGATACTCATGAGGGTCTGAAAGAGGCGAGCCAGAGTTAAGGGTGAGCTTCGGATGGGCTGGAAGGGGTGTTGAGACTGGTTTAGCATGTAACATGTTTGCTTTACCCAGAAGATCAGTAATGTATTTCCTTTGCATTAAGTGAAGTCCTTGAGACGTTCGTATCGTCTCAATGCCCAAGAAGTAACTGAGATGCCCCATATCTTTGATGGAGAATATGTTTCCCAAGCTCGTGATGACTTGTTGAACCATGTTTGAATCACTGCCGGTGACGAGAATATCATCTACATAAACGAGGACATAGACAAATTTATCTTGATGCTTGAGGATGAAGAGAGACGTGTCAGAGAGAGAGTTTTGAAAACCAGAGGAAGTCAGGAAGGTTCGTAGTTCAGAGTACCAGGCCCGCGGTGCTTGTTTCAAGCCGTATAAAGCCTTCCGCAAGCGACATACATGTGTAGGCCGGTTGGAGTCAGTGAATCCAGGAGGTTGAGACATAAAGACCGCTTCATTCAAGTGACCCTGAAGAAAAGCCGTATTGACATCAATCTGTCGGATCGGCCAATTATTGTTGACTGCCAAACCCAAGATGATCCTAATCGTGGTTGCCTTGATGACTGGACTAAAAGTGTCGTTGTAGTCGATTCCGTGCTGTTGGTGATAACCTTTGGCCACAATCCGAGCCTTGTACTTCGCAATGCTCCCATCAGGATTATATTTAATCGTGAAGACCCAACGACATCCCACTATGTTCATCGTCTCAGTGGCAGAGACAAGATCCCATGTGTGGTTTTCTGTTGTAGAATTAAATTCTGAGCTCATGGCTTTCCTCCAGTGTTCATGTTTGATTGCCTGTTGCCAAGTAGAAGGAATCCAATGGGGATCATTGTGGAGAGAAGCAGTGAGATTGTACCGTGTAACCGGCTTGACAATGTTGTTGCGTGATCGTGTGGTCATAGAGCGGCGTGGAGCTTGTGGTGGAGGTACTGGTGCAGCAGCCTCAGGAGCAAGAGAGTCAGCCGCTGTAGAGTCAGAGGTCGCAGTCTGAGAAGACGGTGGAGGTGCCGGTGCCATTGCAGGCGGACCAGTAGAAGCAGCTTCCGATGGTGCCGGTGAAGAATCACTACTTGAGTTGCGGGTGTCCAGAGACACCAGAGGAGACTGTATGAGTGACTGAGGTATGGGAACAGTGGTGAAAGGTGGGAATGATGAGTTAGGGACAGAGTCAGGAGGAACAGAGGATGGTTGTTTAGTGAGCTAAGAAAAAGGGTATTGAGTTTCATTGAATCTCACATGGCGAGAGATATAAATGCGACCAGATACTGGTTCAAGACATTGGTAGGGACTTTGTGTGAGAGAATATCCAACAAAGACACAAGGAGCTGAGCGATTTTCAAGTTTATTTGGAGCATATGGTCTTAACCATGGAAAATAGAGACACCCAAAGGTTCTTAGTTTGCTGTAGTTAGGTGGGATACAAAATAATTTTTCGTAGGGTGAGATGTTGGAAAGGACAGGTGTGGGAAGTCTGTTTATGAGGAACACAGCCGTAGCAAAAGCTAAAGGCCAGTGGGTGAGGGGTATTTTAGCAGAAGACAAGAGGGAGAGACAAGTCTCAACAACATGCATGTGTTTTCTTTCAGACATGCCATTGTGTTGGGGAGTATGGAGTGGAGTGGTAAGATGAGAGATTCCATGAGTGGAAAGAAAGGAACGAAGAGCAATAAATTCCCCACCATTATCAGTATATAAGGTACGAAGTTTGGTTTTGAATTTGGTTTCGGCTAGGGGTTTGAAGGTAGTGAAGACTTCTTTGACTTGAGATTTGGCTGTGAGTGGAAAAAGCCATGTATATCTAGTAAAATGATCGACTAGAACAAGATAATATTTGTGGTTTTGAGTGGATGGAACAGGTGATTGCCATACATCTGAGAAGACATAATCAAGAGGATGAGTAGAGACAATGGTACTTTGATGAAAAGGAAGCTTTTGTGTTTTATTTAGTAGACAATCATTCCAAGGAGATAAACTGGAAATTTTATTGGAACATGGCAAAGAAAAGTTTGAAACAATAGTGTTTAAAGTAGAGGAGGGGGGATGGCCTAAACGGCGATGCCACTGAGAGATAGTAGTTTTCGTATCAGGGTAAGAAACATAGGATGCAGATGGTTTGGGTAGAGGTAAGGGCCACTCATACAAGTCACCCTTCGTGTGGCCTTGGAGCAACCGGATTCCCGTTTGTAGATCCTTCACCTGAAAACAAGATGGAGACTTGATTAGCATTACATAGTCTATAAACTGAGATCAAGTTCTTGTGAACATTTGGCACACAAAGAATATCTTGCAGTTTAAGTGTTTTAGTTGGCGTTAAGATGGACGAAGAGCCAGTATGTGTGATACTTAAACCTGAACCATCTGCTATAGCAACTTCATCTACTCCGGTATAAGCTTGATGAATGGCCAGATTATTGAGATAAGACGTGAGGTGATGGGTTGCACTGCTGTCAAGGAGCCAAGCATTTGGGTTGTAGAGCGAGGCTTGAGCCATGTTGGCACGGGGCTGCCATGAGGTGGAAGGAGGTACCATCTGCTGCTGGTTCATGTAAGCCGCATTACCACCATGGAGTTGTGGACAACGACGAGCACTGTGTCCAAAGACACTACAAATCTGACACTTCCCTTGATAGCCACCACCACGAGATTGTGACTGTTGAGAGTGCGAGTTGAAAGGCTGTTGGTGTTGTGGAGCATAACCTCCACGAGAGCCTCCATGTCGATAGGTATTGTTGTTGTTACGGTTGTTCCCCGGAGGACCCTTGTAGTTAGTGTAGTTGGCTGTAACAAGAGCAGGAGAGGCAGCAGTAGCACTGAGTTGGAGCTTAGCTTCATGATTAATAAGCTTTTCATGGATCTCGGTGAGCGAAGGGGGAGTATCACGACCCTCGATCTGATCAGCAACGGTCTTGTATTCCTCGGGAAGACCGTTCAGAATGTTCTCGATCTGATCCTCAGTGTCAAGAGGCTTGCCAAGCAAGGCAAGTTCATCAAAGCGAGTGGTTAATCCCTGGTAGAACTCATCAATGGATTTGGTGTCTTTCTTCTAGGAGCGGACTTGATTTCTGATTTGTTGGACATGACCGCGACTAGGCTTCGCATAGGTTGCATTGAGTGTGCTCCAAACCTCGGCGGCCGTTGTGGCAGTAGAGAGAAGCGGCTGTAAGGTCATCGTGATAGCTCCAATTAAGGCACTGTAGATCAATCGATCTTGACGTTTCCATAGGGCGTAGGAGGGATTAGTCGTGAGAGAACCATCATCAGCAGTGATGGTTGCAGGAGGAGCAACACCTGATCCGTCAATGAAGCTAGACAAATCATATCCATCTAAGAGAGCATGAACTTGTCTGCTCCACATGAGAAAGTTGGAACTGGTAAGCTTTGTGACATTGGTCATGTTTATGTTTAGAAGAGTGGGGGTGGTAGAAACAGCAATGGTTTCGCTGTGTAAAGCCGGAGATGTGGAGCTACCAGACATGGTGATGCTCGATGAAAAATTAAAAAGAGAAAAGAGGCGGCTAAAGAAGTGTATACGGTTCTGATACCATATAAAGAGAAACTCAATACTTTATTATTAGGTATACACAGAGTATTTATACAGCAGGATACGTAGGTTAAATACAAGACTTAAGTAATTACAACTAGATCCTCAGAGTATAACATATATACTCCACATACTGTGCAGGTATCCGACTTTTACTAGGCTAATAGGAGTGTCAAGACAGGTTTTGTTACAGTGTACGAATAGGCTCTCAAGAGATGAAGATCCTACACTGATTCTAATAGATACATAAAAAGCACATACATTCTCTTCTTTTTCTTTTCAACATTCCATTAAGTTACGAGCACGCATACTTTTACAGCTCTTGGAACATTTATACAAATTGTCAACAAATCAAGACTTTTGTGACTAGACACTTCTACTGTTTTCTTCAATATATAGGGGACATATGGGCAGTGGAATGTAACTCCATATCTGTAGGTAACAAAACTATCTCTATCACCTAATTTGGCTTCCATCTCAACAGGTGTATATATGGAACCTTAGCGCAGTAGTTCTGCATTCAGCCAACATGTGAATGAGCGTTGCGTCTTCAAGACCAATATCTGTCCAGTATTGAAGTCTTGTCCTATTGAGAGGATAGATATCTGTCATTCACAAACAGTGTATTGGCTCTGTGTCCGTTTGTGGAGAAACCATAGATTCTTGGACAAGTAGATAAGACGAGGTAAGTAGTTGGGTTCCTTCTCAAGAAGCACTCATGTAACTACTCTATCCAATTATAAATTTGTATATAATTTAATCGGATGCAAAGTATCGATAATGAATACACACAAAAGTTGATTTTTTTTAAGTAAATGAAATAGAAGTTTTGGGTAACAAGATCAGTTTCTGTATTTAGTTCATTGCTCACTCGGAAACTGATGTTGCTGAGTACATATACAAGTCCAAATCTGATATTGCTTCTCTGGTGAGTCACCTTTGTGAAAGACTTGACTGATGCATGCTTGCTGCAAGTAACCACCTCATATTCTCAAAATAACTTCACTCATTGTTTCACCAATAGTGTATATATATACATCTTGAGCTTTTCATTATCTATTTACTATTGATTTGAGCTGATGCATATGTTGTTCCCATGAATAGAGAGAAAGTCAGAGCTTATAATAGAATCAAGGGAGAAATTTATGTTTTTCTGTTCTGAAAATTTGCAAAACAATGTAAACAATAGAACTACAAATGAGCATTTTCTTTCTCAGCCTCAAGATGATGAATGAGACTTGTGGGATATTGTCTGCTTCCTTTGAGATATAGAAAATTTACCGCATTTTGTAAAAGTGGGTCCTTGAGATTTTGCAATGCTGGCCATTCAAAGAATAACTGAGCTTTATGTCGACATCTCTTGGATTCTTCTTGTTAGGTGCAATGGTCATGCTTCCAGTTAACATTTCACCCTCGCATATGGTCAACACGTCTTCAAGGTACAGCACTGTTTGCTTCCAGTGTGTAGCCCTAGCTTTTGGTCCTGCATTGCATTTTGTAATTGTCTCATGAGTTCCAAAACGTCGACCACGAAGCTATTGCATCAAACATATCTTTGTCTGTTGTTTCAGAATATCGTATAATCAGAAAACTTGCCAGGAAAAAAGTGTGCTACCTGTTGAGAAACAAATCATCTTGTGGCACATGGTGAAGGATACATCAAAGTAGGCTACAAGAGCATGGATATGATCATTCCGTTTTGCCACAAGCTTAAAGGGTGATGTAAAGGAAGCATCTTCAGACGCCATCTTAGAGATATCCATCGTCTTTAGAAAAAACAACCAAAACAAATGGAATTTTGCATTAGAAATAAGTAACTAAAGAGGGCTATCAGTAACTACTTTAGTAAAGTCTTTACTCACCTTGAGTAGCTTGCTATCAGTAACGATTTGGTTCCCATCAACAGTGTCAACAAGAGGTTCCGTGATTGCTCTTCTCTTGATGCATGACATGTCAAACCCATACACGTCGTTCCAAACTGTATAGGAGAAACAACAAGAGGCTGTAAACTAAAGGAAACGTATAGAATAATAGAAAAAAGTGACTAAGGTCTTACTTCACACACTCACATTCAACTTTGTCTTCTTTGTAATGAGCATCCTCTATGGCTGTAAGATATAGAGAAGCTTTATCTGGTAGAACAATTCCACCATCGACCTAACAACAGCATAAAGAAGAAGTGTTTAAAACTATAATGAAGCCATCAAAGGCGAAAACTTTTAACTTACAAGCCATTTATTGCGGGCATACAAGACGGTTTCGAGCATGTTTTCATAAACAAGAAAGTAACCCATCCATTCAGAGATAATCACATCCACTTTAGGAACCGGAAGCTCGATTTCCTCAATCTTTCCTTTCAAAACCGTTATTACTGCCCTCCCAAAAAATAACCAAACAGTTGTTAGTAACAAAGTTATTTACGAACACTTTAAACATTTGTATCAGCTCCTATCAGATTATTACCATCAGAAAACCCATTAGACTTAACGATCTCCTTTGCAGTGTCAGCCATTTGAGAGCATTCAACCTATTCAAAGAATCATTTTATCAATCAAATGAATCCAAAAGCCAAATGTGATTATAGGAGAGGAAGAAGATAGTGTATTATACATACAGCGTATACGTGAGCAGCTCCAGCTTTAGCACAGAAGAGAGACAAGATCCCTGTTCCAGCTCCAACATCAAGAACGATTTTGTCCTTGACAAGAAACTTGTTCTTGTAAATAACATCACGATAACTCTTTGTCCTCACTACATCCTTCAACATTTCCTAATAAATAAGACAAACACCACCATCATCAAGTCAAGACATCATACAGAACAGAGGGCTTCGACTCAAACTGCAAAGGCACTTACTTCATGAATACCTGCAAAACCCCAATCAATTGGAAATATAGTTAGCACTATGCGGATGAAAAGAAGAAAACAATGAGAGAGAAGCTTAAAAGATGAAAGCTTTTAAGGGTTTTTTTTTTTTACCGAAATGGGAGTAAGAATCGAAGTAGTAATCGGCGCTTGTTGTGTCATCAGCGACATCGGCATCGCACATTGTTTCATCGACGTCTTGAAAGGGTAACTTCGTGTGTTGATCAGAGCCTTGCTCGTTGTGGTTGTTCTTGGTACCAGCCATTGCACTCAGTGACCGAGAGAGGAGAATCAGGGTGTTGGAGAGAAGATTCGAATAGCAAAGAGCCTAGGGTTTTAGGAAGACAACGGTTATGTTCCCGGTTACGCCGTCGGTCCAATTTATTTGAAAGCTACACCGGTCTGATTTATTATACTGATCTGAATTACACCGATCCGGTTCAGCTAATTTAATTTCTTTGGGTTGACTCGAGAGAATATTTTTTAAAATAATTTTTATTTGGTATGAATCAAGGAAGGAAGGAAGGAAGGAGCGGCGAGAAAGGAGGAGGAAGACCAATGAGATCGAAACCTTAGCGAAGAAGACAAAAATACGATAAAATCAAAATCCAGAAGCTTCTTCCTACTTACCTAGAGAGAAAAAGGGAAAGAGAGAGAGAGAGAAAGAGAGTCAACGACGAGAGAGACGATGATGGTTGGCTCTGCTTTGACGCGTTTTTCGGTAGCTTTCTTCCTTGTCATCTTCCTCGCCGATGTCGTTCGCTGCGAGGTTTTGACCTTCCTTTCCTTTTGACACTTCATCCTCTTTCAGTCCGTTAATGATTTGTTTTTTCTGTCTTATTGTTGAATCAAATTGTCACAGGAGTGTACAAGAACCTGCATTGCCCAGAATTGCGACAGTAAGTGTGTTCCTTTGTTCTGTCTCTAATATTCTTTTTGTATTTAACTTCTGACTTCCGTATATATATATTCTTTTACAGCACTTTCTATACGATATGGGAAGTATTGTGGGATTGGACACTCTGGATGTCCTGGTGAGTAGCCTTGTGATGATCTTGATGCTTGTTGTATGGTCCATGACAGTTGCGTTGAGGCCAAAGGTAAAAAAACCATTCAAGAACGCAAATCACTTACTATTTTAATCATTCAAAGAATGCATATCATAAGGCTTCACTACCCTCTTTTATTGTTTATTTTTTGGTGAATTGTGAGAAGAATGATAGTGCAGAGTCCTAGGATATCTGAGTGTGATTATCGTTTAAGGCCATTTAGGTTCAGGTGATCTTAACTGATTCTACTGCTTTATGGATCTTGCTTTCGTCATATGAAGAGACTGTCTTCATTGGTCTCAGTTTAGTGATCTAAAACATATTACTGTGATCCATTGTTATTAATCTATAATTTTAACGAATTGCAAATGCTGAACCGTATAGTCTTGACTCTCGAGTTGGCACGCTTACATACTAAAACCTCTGGTTATTTGTTTCCCCATTTTGGCAGGTATGACTAACATAAGCTGCCATAAGAAGTTCCAGAAATGCGTAAACAGGCTAAGCAAATCGATAAAACAATCCAAAAACAAAAAGGTTGGATTTTCAAAACAGTGCCCTTACTCGGTAGTCATACCAACAGTGAATCAAGGAATGGATATCGGCATTATGTTCAGTCAGCTAGGCAATAATATGAGAACAGAGTTCTGAGTTTTTTGCTACGCATATACTCTTGGCCTATGAGCCATCACATTGGTCGTTTGGTAGTTTTAGAAGATTTTTTGGTGGTGGTGATGGTGATTACTGGTAACGATTGCCACCGCAAGTCTCAGTTAGATTAACATAATTCATGTTCCACTTATTGATTCTAAGATGTTATTCTTGTATACTATAAGGCACTATATGATTTGCTAGTCTTTTTTTCTATTTTTATGTTCAAATTATGAATTATGATCCTGCTCATACCTACACTACATTTCTCAAAGGATTGGTCAATGTCCTATCTTTTCAGTCTCACCAAGTGTAGATCATGACATCCCTTCTTGCTTCTTATGTTCTCTCTAAATAGTAACGCTCATCGCCTCTACTTTTTCCTTCCAGATCTCAATTGATTTTCGGTGATTGGTCTTGAATTAATGAATTTTACACACGCTTCATATTTGATATTAGTTTATGTGTAAGAAGAGTTTCAAGCCCTCTTGGTCGCCATAAATGGTTCTAGAAATCCTCGTGAAGTCGTAAATCGTAATACATAAAAATCCATATGTTTTCTCAAAAAAAAAGCCACTTTGAAGCACTTTACTATTTTTGCTTTTTTCCTTCCACTCAGTTAACATTTATCAATTCGCATTTACAAGCTCCACTAGACAATCAAGCATCAGTAATCGTCATAGTTTTCTGACTGCAAGTTCAATCTTTAACCATGACATGTGTGCAGGGTGGTCCTGAATATAGGGAAATGAAACATTGGCATAGGTTTCCCAATTTATTAAAACCTTACTAAAATATTTAGGGCCTCCAACATATAAGACACCCCCCTGATGTGTGATACTCCTGACCGTTAAGTTTCAACCATGACATGTTGACATTCCCAAACTAACGGTGTTGTAGATACGTCAACAATTTACGTATGATTTATCTGGTTTAAAAAACTAAAGGACATATTGCTTTCGGCTCATTTGAATGCTCACGAGAAGATTTATTCGTAGGCTGTATGTCCATCCGGAAGTTAGGTTTTTGTCATCATTGACCCAAGTTTAACTTTTTATTTAGAGTAAATTAGCTCAATACACACAAAGAAGTTGAATATTAGCTAACTACCTGCTACAGTAAAACATTGGAGTGAACAGTGAGAATGTGATAGGCAAAATAACGAGTTTAACCTCATAGGCAAGTTAGTTATCGTCTGTGTTTAGGTCTAGTAGGTGTAATATAGGGACAGCAGTGTCCATATAAATTTTGAAACAGTTTGGAATAGTGTAAAAAGGTATATAGCTAATTAGTGGAAAGTTTGTGTGTAGAGGATACAAATTCTCTTTTATTTATCCAAAAAAAAACTAAGGAGGTGTATTCAGCTGAAAATTTTAGGTGATTTGTTTTAAAATGACAAATCCACTGTTATTAAAACATGAATTTTAAAAACTCATTGAAAATCCACTGTTATTGAATTTGACATTTCGTAAAGTACTCTGAAATATACTGTTATTGAAAATATTTTAAGTTGTGGAGTTTTAAAGTTATTAGGTGATTTTAGGGTGTTTGGATAGAGTTTATTGCTTAAAAAATTGAAACACAAATCTCATAGTTTTAGGTGGTATTCTATAGTGGTTTAACAAAAATCACAAAAATCTCTCCAGAGAAAACTAAAATATATGCATTTTTTCTAATAGAGTAAATGTGCAAGATATATGATGTGAAGTAGGTGTTTTTATGCACCATATGTAGTTATAATATTTTTAAAAATAAAAAATTTATTTTAAATACAACTTTCTTATTATTTTATATTTTATTAATTTTTACCCATATTTTAATCTAAATTTTTATTTAACTGAACATAATATACTAAGATTTTTTTTATTTTAATTTATATTTGATATATATATATATATAATTAAAATTATAATCTTAGATGGGCTTTTTATCTGTTTATTTTGGATAAATATATAAAATCAAATTGTATATATTAATTAAGAAATGATATAAAAGTTGTATAATTATCAAAAAGTAAAACTAAGAAGTATTTCTAAAATGGGTATATATCTAACATAAATTAATGATTACGATTAAAATTATATTTTTTTCAAAAAAATGTAAAAATGATTGAAAATCTTTTTTTGTAATAAAATTGTATAATTGTAAAAAGGTAGAAATAAATAACATTTCGAAAATTTGAAAATACTATTATACTTCTAGTATTATATTATTTAATGTCATATTTGAGATTTACTTTACTGTTATTGAAACATGAATTTTAAAAACTCATTGAAAATCTACTGTTATTGAATTTGACATTTCGTAAAGTACTCTGAAATATATACTGTTATTGAAAATATTTTAAGTTGTGGAGTTTTAAAGCTATTAGGTGATTTTAGGGTGTTTGGATGGAGTTTCTTACTTAAAAAAATTGAAACACAAATCTCATAGTTTTAGGTGGTATTCTAGAGTGGTTTAACAAAAATCACAAAAATCTCTGCAGAGAAAACTAAAAGGTGTGCATTTTTTTCTAATAGAGTAAATGTGCAAGATATATCACTACAAAAAAAAACATGGTTTAGCATCATTTATTATAAATATTTGCATTAGTTATAAATGATTCAAAATCATTTTACATCACTTAAATAAATGACTCTGAAAGTGGTGGTGATGCAAATAATTAACATCATTTGATAAATAACTGATTCAAAATAATTAAATATTTCCATCAATTATTTCAATTAATGTAAATATGTATCAGTTGTTAGAAAATGATACTAATATTTACATCAGTTTTCAAAATGATGTTAGCTTTTAGTATCAATTAAAATAAGTGATTTTAATTATTAATATCACTTGTCAGTAACTGACGTAAATTTAAATAAAAATTTAAAATTAATTTAAAAAATATACAATTCATAATTATCGATTTAATTATTAGTATTTTAAATTAATAATAAATGGGTTACAATACATTTTAATAATAAATACATTTCGATAAATCTTTATTATTTCATTTATTATTGAAAATAAAATCTGAAGAACAAGGAAACAAATTAAAAAATATACAGAGGAATGAAAAAGATAAATTGAGAAAACGGAATGTAAAACAATTATAACAAAGTCTTCTTCTTTATTTCCATCTTCGAGCTTCATTGTAAAGGAGAGACTGAATTGAATCAGTAAACTATCCATCAACCTCTTTCCATGTAGACTTCTACTCGACTACTCCTTTAAATTTGCAAGAGATTCTTCATATTTGCCACTGAAAATAATGAATTCCAACAAAAATGGATTCATAAACCATAAACAGAAAGATAAAAATGCAGTTTCCTAGAAAAGTGAAATAAAAGAAGATGAAAAAGGATAAATATTACCTTTACATCAGATCATAAGACTTTAGATTTCTTTCAAATCATGCGTAAGACTAAAACATTTATAACTCATAAGAAAGACGATTGATTCTTGTTGATACGTTTACAAATCAAATAGCCCAGAATTTGTTTGTTTAAACTGATAAAAAGTTGAGAAATGTAGTGAACTGTGTCGAAAACATTTTTAAAGAGCGGAAGAAGATGACTATGTGAAAAAATATCTTAAAGATCGTGGTCTATATTCCGTTTGTTAAGTGTTGCTAAAAAGATTATGTGATCTAGTGGGCGAGACAAAATAGGGATACTACGATGTGTTTAATTGTAATTTTTTATTCTACAAAAACATTACGTTGCGAAAAATAAATTTAGTTGCTGCATTTATTTAACTATGACGAATTCAAACATATTAATTGTAATGTTTTATTCTACTACTTATTTCTTTTAATCAATAAAATATTTTTATTTGCATATAATTAGTTAAAACAATATAAACTTTCATATTATTTATTAATAAATATCTAGTCAGTACATATTCATTTATTATTTTAACAATTCAAGATATCAATTTATTTAAATTACTTATCAAGACAATTAAATTTTAATGAATTATTTAGTAAAGCAATAAAAACTCATAAGAAATTCAATATTTAAATTGATATAAATTAGCATGATAAATTTGAGTATTTACTCTGGATTATATTTTTTCAGTCAGCAATATTGACTTACGTACATGTTAATATTTAAATTTAAAGTATATCAGTATCATTTATTAAATTAGTAATATAAAATTTGCATCTTTTATCAAAATGAGGTTACTTGTGTATCATTTTGGTAAGTAATACTAATATAAATGAGTAAATGTATCATATTATTTATTAATAAATATCTAGTCAGTACATATTCATTTATTATTTTAACAATTCAAGATATCAATTTATTTAAATTACTTATCAAGACAATTAATTTTTAATGAATTATTTAGTAAAGCAATAAAAACTCATAAGAAATTCAATATTTAAATTGATATAAATCAGCATGATAAATTTGAGTATTTACTCTGGATTAAATTTATCCAGTCAGCAATATTGACTTACGTACATGTTAATATTTAAATTTAAAGTATATCATTCATTTATTATTTTAACAATTCAAGATATCAATTTATTTAAATTACTTATCAAGACAATTAATTTTTAATGAATTATTTAGTAAAGCAATATAAACTCATAAGAAATTCAATATTTAAATTGATATAAATTAGCATGATAAATTTGAGTATTTACTCTGGATTAAATTTATTCAGTCAGCAATATTGACTTACGTACATGTTAATATTTAAATTTAAAGTATATCAGTATCATTTTTATTAGTAATATAAAATTTGCATCTTTTATCAAAATGAGGTTACTTGTGTATCATTTTAGTAAGTAATACTAATATAAATGAGTAAATGTATCAATTATTTAACTGACACAAAGTTATATTTTGTTTCAATTCCTGAAAATGATGTAAAATGATATAGATTTGTATCAGTATTTATTGAAATGATACCATAAAAATTAATAACCACATCATTTACCATAATTGATGTTACAACATTTATTTTGTATCATTTGCTAATAAACAATTCAAAACAATATCATTTATGTAAGTGATTCTATTTAAGTGATGTATTACGAACTTTTTTTATGATGTGAAGTAGGTGTTTTTCTGCACCATATGTAGTTATAGTATTTTTAAAAATTAAAAATTTATTTTAAATACAACTTTCTTATTATTTTATATTTTATTAATTTTTACCCATATTTTAATCTAAATTTTTATTTAACTGAACATAATATACTAAGATTTTTTTTTTAATTTATATTTGATATATTTATATAATTAAAATTATAATCTTAGATGGGCTTTTTATCTGTTTATTTTGGATAAATATATAAAATCAAATTATATAAATTAATTAAGAAATGATATAAAAGTTGTATAGTTATCAAAAAGTAAAACTAAGAAGTATTTCTAAAATGGGTATATATCTAAAATAAATTAATGATTACGATTAAAATTATATTTTTTCAAAAAATTGTAAAAATGATTGAAAATCTTTTTTGTAATAAATTGTATAATTGTAAAAAAGTAGAAATAAATAACATTTTGAAAATTTGAAAATGCTATTATACTTCTAGTATTATATTATTTAATGTCATATTTGAGATTTACTTTAATAATGATATATAATTTACGATCGTATTCTATAAACATTACAAAAAAACATAAAATAATAATTAAATGAAATTGTCATGTCATATTTAGGATTAAACTATGCCATCATGTCTAGTATGACATGTCAGATTTATTTAGTAAAATGATTGGTGAGAAAATAGGTGTCAAAATAACTTTGTAAATAATGTCTCAATGATGTATCTTCACATAAAAACTGCTCAATATTGAATATGAAACCTTCTATTAGGATTGGATATTTTGGTTTTGGTTCTGTTTGGGTTCAGGTTTGTGGTTCACTTTTTTTTGTTCATGTATGCGGTTTGGTTTTGGTTTCAGTTTGGATCGGATAACAATGTTGAAATGTTGTTAATATCCAAAACAAAATTTTGGGTCTAATTCAATTTTGATTAGTTTGAGTAAAAATTTTAAATAATTTTGGTTTTCTACAAAGTTTTTTTGGTAGTTTGGGTTTTCAGATAAAATATCGGATAATTTGGATAATTTTAAATATTTCGAAAAAAAATCATTCGGATAATTCATTTTTTGGTGATTCAGTTTATAAATAATATTTAGAGTATTTTTTGTTTCAAAATTAAAAGAAATTAATAGTTTCGGTTTGGTTGGTTTTCAATTTTTCAACTATAGAAATATGGTATCCCTTTAAATATTTAAGAAATTTGGTTTATTTTAGGTTTCTGTTTGATCGGTTCGACTTTTCGGTTCCTGATAATCGTGTCAACGCCTGTTTCGTACCCGAAAAAACTAATTGAATGTCCAATTAAATCATCTACATATGAAGAAAAGAAGTGAAATTAGGTCCGATGAAAAATTTAGTCGACGAATTGGAACTTTCCTAGTCCTTTCTTGATTTATTTTTCACACGGCTTTCGCATTACACGTCGCTGACAAAACTATATATATTAATGGTTTCGGGCAAAGTCCAACCTAATAGTAATATTCTATTCTCATCTTCCTCATCCTCCTCCGAATCAACAACAATATACGTTTCTTCTGGGTTTGTCCCCTTCGAAAATTCCAAACCCTAGTTTCTCTCTATTTACTTTTTCCGCCAGAATCGATCAGCTTCTCTTTCCGATCTTCGTCGTCTCTGCGTGTCTGCTAAGTTTCGTTCCATGAAGAAGGTTCTTCATCGAGGCTTTAAGCCTGCTAAATGGTACAATTCGATTCCTCTTGTTTGAGAGTATGTTAAACCATTGCAGATTGTAGACTTTGTCGTCTAGGGTTCAGTCTGATCTATCTTTGTATGTTACTGTTTCATCTGTTCTTATGCTGATTTATATGATTGTGTAGCAAAACAGCTTTACAAATGGCGAATTCACGCCTGAAGATACTCAAGAACAAGAAGGAGATTCAGATTAAACAGCTGAGGCGAGAGTTAGCTCAATTGCTCGAAGCTGGGAACACCCCTACCGCTAGAATTCGTGTAAGAACAACTTGAATCTTTGTTTGTCTCATGTTCTGTGTTGATCACATTGTGAATGTGTTTGGTTGTCAAAACCACACTTTTGTTTATGTTGTTTGTTTATGAGATTGTTAATGTGTTTGGTTATGTTTCCTCTTTTTCTCTCAGGTGGAACATGTGGTGAGGGAAGAGAAGACAGTGGCTGCTTATGAGCTCATTGGGATCTACTGTGAACTTATTGTTGTTCGTTTAGGTGTTATCGAGTCTCAAAAGTAAGCATAAGTTTGCTCCTTTTGGTGAACATTCTTTGTTTTTTTTTTTTAATTCTGTGTATAATGTGCTGAACATTAATTACAGAAACTGCCCCATTGATCTGAAAGAAGCTGTTGCGAGCGTCTTATTTGCTTCCCAGAGGTTATCAGATGTTCCTGAGCTCACAGAGATCGTTAAGCAATTCACTACCAAGTACGGGAAGGATTTTGCTACCTCTGCTATTGAGTTGCGTCCAGATTCTGGTGTCAGTCGGCTGGTAAGTCGTTGCATCCTGTCCTTTATGTTTATTTTTTTTTTGAGAACGGTTCTTGATTATGATCTTGTTTTATCTTTCTAGTTGGTGGATAAATTGTCTGTCAAAGCCCCTGATGGTCCAACAAAAGTCAAGATTTTGACGGAGATAGCTGAGGAGCATAATGTCGTATGGGAGGCAAAGTCTTTTGTTGAAGCGGATCCAAGAGACCAGTTGTTGGTAAGTTATAATAATAACATGTCAGTGGTGTTAAGGAATTGATTGTTTTCATCAATCTGTTAACAATAACAGTGACTTCTTACTTGTGTGTTTAGAGTGGAGCAAGCTCGTTTCAGTCAGCAAGTAGTGTTAACGTTGTGGATTCCTCTAGAATCCCAAACAAGGAACAATATTCAAGCGCTCAAGCTCCAGCTCCAGCTTCAGCTCCTGTCAATGTTCAACATGGATCAAGTGAAAGGCATCATCCATCAGAGAACTCTTATTATGCAAGTGATGGAAGGTCTTCAAGCCGTACCAACAATGTTACTTCTGGAAACGCTGATGACTATCATCGTCCAAATCCAAGACCTTCTCGTAAGTGGTTTCCTTCCTGCTGGCTTTTGTTTTTTGTTTCTTGATATGAATCATTCAAAGAAGTTGGTTTTGTTTGACAGGGGGTAGGCCTGATGAAGGAGAATGTAGAGATCCAAATCATGGCGAAAGTAAGCAAAGGTGGGAAACAGAGTTTGTTGATTCTACAGATGCTGCACGTGCGGCTGCTGAAGCCGCTGAGAGAGCAAGTTTTGCTGCTAGAGCAGCTGCTGAACTTTCGAGCAAAGAAAGGATGACGAGGCAGAATTCAACAGAGTCGCATATGTCCTCTCCATCTGTAAATTTCAGAAACGAGCCTTCACATAGACGTGACAGCTCGAATGTACAAAGCCAAAGTTTTTCTGAAGATCATTCATCTCCAAGACACAATACTAGGATGCAGAATGAAGCTATGGACAGAACCCAACAAGACAGATATGGTAGGGCAAAGGAATCTGAGATTCCTCCTGTAGTTCAGCCATCAGAAAGACATTACCTGGATAACTCGAGAAAGAGCGGTTCCTTTGGTAAAACAGTTCGAGAGAAACAGCATAGCGAGGATGAGGAGACAGATTTAAATGTTGGTTACTCGGAAGATGTTCACCTAAAGAAGCAGTCAAGCAGGGCTTCATCACATTCACATTCAAGCAATTATTCTGATGAGCATGTCATTGACTCAGACTATATGAAGTCACCAAAAACCGTGGAGGAGAACATTTTTGCCACTGAATATGATCACCAATCTCAGAATAGCTTTAAAGATAAAGATGTCCATGATCATGGACATGATGATGCTGGTACTTTTGATGATTATAGATCCTTTTTTGATAAACCCAAATTCGATGCTGAAGATGATGAATATGATCATGGAGTGGGATTCTCATTGCTTGGCAGCAACGCATCTAATCTTACGTCAACACCAGCTGCTTCCTGGAGCTTCAAAAGTGACCATAGTAAGTCTCATGAAAATCACAGCTCAAGCTCACCGGTGTTACAAGAGAGACCAAGTTCTCCATTGTTTGATGATGTCTCTACAAGTCCTCCGGCTTCTTACAATGAGCCGGATCGCCATGCTAAGTTTGACAATTATGATCCGAATTCAGAAAGCGAAGATGATCAGCCTAGACACAGAGGTAAAGTTTCTGGAGGTGTAGATGAAACTGTGAATCTTACATCTCATCGATCTCAAAAGTTTGACGTCTCTGATCCTGTGGGACATGAGTTTTTCCCTGTAGAGACAGATGAACATAAAGATGACTCCAGGATAAGGGAAGAATCAGATTCTGAGGGAGATGCTCAGATCGGTCTGAGTTTTAAACCTTTGGTTGGTGGGTTTAGGAATAAAAGGACACTCCCACCATACAGAATGAGCATGGCAAGAAACGAGACAACGTCCAAGTCTGGACAGGACTATGATGGAACTGATGATGCTGGCAAGTCGGTGTCTACTCCTAGAAGTAGCAGAAAAGATACCTACACTAAGAAAGCAAGCAACAGCGAGAAGAGACCAAGCTCTACGCCACCACAACCATCTTCTAGTGATGATGATGACTCAGAGATCCAACTTCGAGGAAAAAGAACAGAAACAAAACCTCAGACCTCATATCGTCATTCTCGTTTCAGCCGCGATGATTCAGAGGAAGAACTTCCAAAACGAGCTTTTGCTAGAAGTCAAGAGAAGACTCATACTCCAGCAACGAGAGTGAGAGATCAAAATAGATCAAACTTCAAGATCCCAGCTTCGACTCCATATGAAGATGATGATGAAGAAGTCGAAAGAGTCAGTGCCAAGCCAGCTAAACCAACCGGGGTCTCTCTAAGGACAAAAGGACAAGTGAAAGCTCATGAGAAGCGTACATTTCCAGTTACACCAACGAGAACCAATCAGGAGTCTCATGACTATCCATCTCCAAAATCAACTTCAGGGCAAAAGACAGTCTCTGTTCCACAAACTGTAAAATCACCAGATCCAGAGACCCCTTCAAGGGCTAGTCATGTCCATCCCAACCTCCCGGATTGTGATGATATCTTTGCCAGGCTTGGAGCTCTTCGTACTCCTAATCGGCGCTGAATCTGATCTAACCTCCGTCTGTTGATACATTTACTCTTGTTACAAAGATCACTCCAAACTCATTCTTTACTCGACTGGATTTTATATTCTTACTCATTATACTGATTGAAGCAGTGGTGTTTTAATACTTGGTTCTTTTCTTCTTCTTTTTTTGCCTTTTTGGTGTTTACTCTGACTAAATTTGATATTCATACATATTATACAGATCGAAGCATTGGTGTGAATATGCTTTGTTTCTTTCATTTTCTTTTTGCCTACAATACTTTTGGTGCTTATTAACAGAATATGAACCTTTATTAAAGGATAATATAGAACAATGGAACCATTGTCACTAACAAATATAAGTTTTGTTCTCTAATTTGCCATTTTGCTCAAAAGTGCAAATGCAAGAAACAAACAAGTAAAGATGAAAAGATGAGACAAAATGACATGTTCTCTCAGAAGCTGAACCTCCTGCAATATGGATTTAATAGAAGAAACCTAGGACCTGACCACCAACATTCCTCTTGATAGCCTCTTCATGGTCCAAAATGCCATCAGGAGTTGTAACGACAACATAACCCCACTGCATATAATATAATAACGAGGTTAAGTTAGTGTTACTATAAGATATATTGCATAATTCAAGATACTTTTGAAAGGGGAAAAAGAAACCTGGCGGGTTGGAAGAGTGCGTTCAGTGTACTGCCCAATCTCTTTAGCCTTGACGTCTTGCCTGTAAGTGAGAGCTTTGCAATCATTGACCCTTCCTTGAAGGTCAACAGTTATTCTTCCAACTCTGTGGGGATCATGGACTTGATAGTTCTTGATGTAACCTTTGCATACATAAAACATACTTATTTTAGAGTCCAATTTAACAGGAGGAGGAAATTTTGAGGATACGAATACCAAATCTACAAACATAAGCCACAACTTTGAAACGAACTTGTTTTGACTAAAGGATAGCCAAAACAAGATCAAGTAAAACACAAATCGAAACAAGACGTAAATTAGACCATAGAGTTGGAAAAGGATCAAGATAAGGAGTTTAAAAAACATAAACTTTCAATTGTCTGCAACTTCTTCACTTCAAAAGCAAGAACAAAAAGATCATCTTTGGACGATGTTACTAGTCATTTAACATTGAGAGAAGATCATAGAGAAACAGAATCACAGAACTAGAACTAGGTACTTCACCACAATCAAGTGAAGTCAATGATGATGACGAACCAAACTGATGAAATCAAAAACAAGAAAGATGGATCTTCAGGGAAATGAATCAAAGACCCAAATGGCCCAGAAGAGAGAATCATAAGTAAAAGATGTCCGACCTTTCTCCATCATGATTCTGAGGAAGGAAGACATAACGGTAGAGACAGGCTTCAACTCCACCGAAGCTTTCCCTCGCTTCTCCGCATTCACGATCGTCCTCAACGCGTCGTTCAATATCCTCCTCCCCATCTCTCTTTCTCTCTATCCGATTATTCGTAACAGAAGTTCTATAAGAAGAAGAAATGAATCAAAAGATCTAAAACACTTTGATAGATAGAACCCGCTGAGCAAAAATGTTTACCATCTTGTGACATTATCGATATATTTTACTGATGTTTAGGGGTAATTTAGACTTTTCCTTATTTAGGGTTTTGTTTTACAGAGGTCATATATAAATAGTTCGATCGTCATATCACAAAAGCTTCGGCATCACCATATTAAACTCTCGAGTCTCTCTTTCTCTCACGGTAAGCGTTTAGATCCTCTCTCTCAGTTGTTCTCGGTTGCATCTACATCGATCTGTTCTTGTCTGTATTGTTGATTTACTTAATTCATTTCTGTTTCGATTGGTTTGGTGTTGGTTATATAGGTTTTGGAAATGGCGACAGTACCAGGACAATTGGTATGGGAGATCGTTAAAAGAAACAACTGTTTCTTGGTCAAGCAGTTCGGTAGAGGCAACGCCAAGGTTCAGTTCAGCAAAGAGAAGAACAATCTCTGCAACCTCAACTCCTACAAGCACTCTGGTAAATATTCAATCAATCTTTTTCTACTCAAAAGTATATGATTGTCTTTCCTGAAAATAAGATTATTTTGTCTAAGTTGGATGTTTTAATTAGCATAAGCTTATTCTCGAATATGGTTGTTTCTGAGACCCTGAATAAGAAATGTAGCTATATTCTATCAATTGAAGGGTTCAAAATTGAGTTGGCTGCCTTGAGCTGGATTAATGTCTCTCTCTCTTTTGTCTTGGGTTCAGGTCTTTCAAACAAGAAGACAGTGACCATCCAGCCAGCTGACAACGAACAAGGTGTTGTCCTTGCCACCACCAAGACCAAGAAGCAGAACAAGCCTAAGGTCTCTGTCAACAAGTCTATCCTTAAGAAGGAATTCCCCAGGATGTCCAAGGCTGTTGCTAACCAGGTATCTGTCTACCTCTACTACCTTTTAGATGTTTGTTTTCATGTCTATGTTCGGTTTCTATTTCTAGTTATTAATGTTATTGTCAGTGTTGTGATCTACAGTTGGTCTTCGTGTTACTAGTCTACTTGTGAGTGGAATGTTCATGTATGGGTTGGTAGTAGAATTATTTGGTTATTTTCTATATGGGTTGGGATGCATATCATGTTAGGCTGGGATTTGTTGGATGAATTTTCCAACTTGGTTTGACATTTATCTCTGCATAATGTTTCTGTTTATGATAACCTTGTCTCAGTTAGACGTCTAATAAATACCTATTTGTATTGACATTACATGTGTTTTTGTCATAACCTTGTTAATTATGTGAAATATGTGCAGGTGGTTGACAACTACTACAGGCCAGACTTGAAGAAATTCGCTCTTGCTAGACTCAGTGTCATCAGCAAAAGCATCAGGGTTGCCAAGTCCGGTGCCAAACAAAGAAACCGTCAAGCTAATTAAGCTTTTCTTTCAGAAAAAAAATTCCTTTTTGAAGTAAAAGATCTAGAGTTTATTAAGTTGTTTCTGTTTCTGTTGAAGTTGAACCACATCACTATGCTATTTTATCCTTTCAAAGGAGTTGAAACTTTTTTTCTTATTATATGCTTATGTTTCTTGTGTGCTTGTGTTGGATCCTTTTATGAATTCAAAAACTTGATCAAACCTCTATTCTTCTTGTCAAACGAATTGGGTGAAATACAACCAATTCTACATAGTGATGTTGTTTGATTTTGTAATGAACATGTGATGTGTGAGACCTAATCGAAGATATATACATGGAGTTTTAGCTCTATTAAGAGATAACGTGTAGGTGTGAGGTTTAACTGTTGACTTATCCTTTACATACACTAGAGCTGCCCAAATATTCGAACGGAAGAGTTTATCAGATAGAGTCGTTAAGCAAGTGAAGATAACGATTAAAGCTTAGAGATAATTTAACTTAGCTCTTCCTACCGCATACAGATATTTCACTGCAGCACCATGCCAGCAGCTAGATTACATTAATCTTCTGCACTCGAATAGCAAGACAACCTTATAGACCTAGATTACACAAAACAACAGACTAAGAAAGAGAAGGAAGAAAAGACAAAATGTAAAGAGGCGTTTTGTTCAGCTTCCGATTGTTTCTTTGTGTATCAACTTCCACAAGAGAGGCAGTCCTCACGGTTTGTCAAAGAGCAAACCATCTGCGCCATCTTCGTCTCACTGTCTTCTTCTGTTCCTTCAGTTACATCAGGCTTCTCCTGCGGCCCAGGCAAATGTCAACTTTGCTGACTAAGCGACTATCGAAATATAGAATCATACGGTGACACAGAAAAAAAGTGTTGGTTGTTTTACCTTTAGCATTGCTGTGTCTACTGTAAACTTTATTGCATCTGCTGCAGCACGTGATCTCAAGTAGTACATTCCCGTTTTCAAACCCTTTCAATATTCACAATACAATTTTGTGAGGTCAGGTTACGGAATCTAAGCAAGTGAGTTTCTTAAAGCGATGAAATCATATTAAACAGATTCATCAACATTCCTATTCAGAGTTTAAAGTCAAGCCTTGAGATAAGTTGTTACCTTTTTCCAAGTGTGGAAGTGTAAGGAAGTGAGTTTAGCAAAGTTGGGTTTGTCCATGTGTATATTCAAACTTTGGCTTTGATCAATAAAGCATCCACGATCAACTGCCATATCAACCACTGTTCTCTGCTTAATCTCCCATACAGTCCTGATTCATTTGCACACAGGTTAAAACAATTAAAGCAGAGTAATCAGCGCATAAAAGAGCTTATAACAGAGGAAAAGCTATACCTATAAATGGCTTTCAAGTCTTCGGGGATCTCTGGGACATTTATAACAGAACCATTCTCGTAGATTATCTTGTTCTTCAGAGTAGGAGACCAGAGTCCCATGTCAGTCAAGTCGTGAAGAAGATGCTTGTTCACAACTACGAACTCACCACTGAAAATACAACACAAAAACAAATGATTGAAGCCTATGGAGTAAACAAGAAACATAACTCTCTGGTGTACTCTTTACTCAGCATACCTCAAGACTCTGCGACTATAAATGTTTGAGGTATACGGCTCAAAACATTCGTTATTTCCAAGAATCTGGCTGGTTGAAGCAGTTGGCATTGGTGCTACTAGAAGAGAATTTCGAATTCCATTCTTTGAAATCATGTCCCTGAGACCAGCCCAGTCCCAGCGGTTGGAAGGAGTTACATTCCACATGTCAGGTTGAAGAATACCCTAAAAGAGTCATCAAAGCAATTAGCAACAAAGAGTTTATGACGATCTTGAACAGATATATTAAAAAAATATTTGTTGAGAGATACATACCTTACTCACAGGACATCCTTGGTAAGTCTCATATGTACCTTCCTTAGTAGCAATCTCTGAAGATGACTTGAGTGCATGGTAGTATATGGTTTCAAATATATCTTTGTTTAGTCGTTGAGCCTGTGGTTATTGCAAAAGGCTGGTCAGACCAGAGAACAAAACTATTTTGAAAAGTTGATTCCATCATATGATATAAGTTACCTCAGGGGAATCAAATGGCATTCCCAGAAGAATGAATGCATCTGCAAGACCTTGTACACCAATACCGATAGGCCTATGACGCATGTTTGAAGTTTTGGCGGTCTCCACAGGATAGTGATTCACATCAATTATCTTATTGAGATTAACAGTAACTGTTGCAGCCACCTGAAGAAACAGAATTTAATTTGTTTAAATCAACATCAAAATTACAGACATGGAGACTTAACAAAATGAGATTTAAGTAATTAAGGGCTGACCTCTGCTAGCTTGTCGAAATCAAATTAACGATTCTTCGAACCCAAACTGCCTACAATCTTAGACGGATGTGAGTCCAAGGGGACATCCTGTTGTGAGGTATTAAGACATGTCAAGAGTTATGCGCCAAGTGACCAAGCAAAATCAATCACAAGAAACACCATTTTCAACTCACCTTCTCCCTAACGAATCGGGGTAAAGCAATAGATGCAAGATTGCACACAGCAGTTTCTGTTGGACTTGTGTATTCGATGATTTCAGTGCATAAATTGGAAGACTTAATGGTACCCAGATTTTGCTGATTGCTTTTCCTGTTACATGAATCCTGCAGTAAAAATGAAGAGTAAGAACCTGATGTTATGTTATTATACCAAGTAGCTACGTAGTTACAGACGAATTCTTACCTTGAACAGCATGTATGGTGTCCCTGTTTCAACTTGGGATGTCAAGATTTCGTACCAGAGTTGCTGTGCTTGGACAACCTTCTTAGCCTTACCCTAAAGATAAAAACAGATACATAGAATAAAAAGTATTATGATAGTAAGAGTTTGATATCTCAAAGTGAAGTAGTAAACCCAAGATTAAATCACTCACCTGTTTCTCATACTGACTGTAAAGCCTCTCAAAATCTGCACCCCAGCAATCTGCCAAACCTGGAGCTTCATTAGGACAAAAGAGTGACCACTGCCCATCACACTGGACCCTTTCCATGAAAAGGTCTGGTATCCAAAGACCGTAAAACAAGTCTCTTGCCCTGTGTTCTTCCTGAATAGCAACATAAAAAACTGTAAGTAGAGTGTAATAAACAAACTCAAGATATATTGTAGGGAAAGTGAGTGATCTCAGTACCTTGCCATGATTCTTCCGGAGCTCCAGAAAGTCAAAAATGTCAGCATGCCATGGTTCCAGGTATACAGCAAAGGCTCCTTCGTCAATTGCAAATAAATACACATAAGACAAGACAGAACTAGCAATTGAGAAACAATCATGATAGTAGCAGCAATGAAATGTATAATACCCTTTCTCTTGCCTCCTCCTTGGTCAACATAACGAGCAGTGTCATTGAATACACGCAGCATTGGAACAATACCATTAGATTCTCCATTAGTGCCACGAATGTAACTTCCAGAAGCACGGATATTGTGAATTGAAACACCTATACCCCCAGCTGATTTACTAATAACTGCACACTCTTTCAATGTATCATATATCCCTTCAATGCTGTCATCCTTCATGCAGATCAGAAAGCAGCTGCTTAGCTGCAGATTCAAACATTTTAAAACCGGACATCAGTAAAACGAATGCAGAGAAAATATTGTTCAGGGTAAACGAAAATATAAGCACATTACTTGAGCGCTTGGAGTTCCTGAGTTAAAGAGAGTGGGAGAAGCATGAGTAAACCATCGCTGAGACATTAAATGGTAAGTTTGAATAGCGGAATCAATGTCTTCTTTGTGAATGCCAACAGAGACCCTCATGAGCATGTGCTGAGGCCTTTCAACAACTTTGCCATGGACTTTCAAGAGGTATGATCTCTCAAGAGTTTTGAATCCAAAGTAGTCATATTCAAAATCACGATCATAGATGATTTCACTGTCCAGACGAGTAGCATTCTACCAAAAGAAAAGACAAGAGATGTAAAATTCAAAAGTAAAACTTCCCCTCGTATTTTTTTTTTTTTTAAAAAGAAGCTTTTTTAATACCTTGATAATGATCTCAAACACATCATCAGCAATGAGAGGAGATTCAAGACCAGACCTCTCATTGACATGATAGTACATGTCTTTAATCCTGAACAAGATACCCCCAAAATCCATCAAACTCAACTCATATCAATCACTGAAACATAATAAAATTCAAAGATTCAAAACAAGACTTACGTCTCAGAGAATGACTTCTTAGTGTTCTTGTGGAGATTAGAGACAGCAATCCTTGCAGCCAACTGATATATAAACATTGAAGCAATCAAAATA
Organism: Hirschfeldia incana; assembly: GCA_026261945.1. Lineage (NCBI taxonomy): Eukaryota > Viridiplantae > Streptophyta > Magnoliopsida > Brassicales > Brassicaceae > Hirschfeldia > Hirschfeldia incana. Next base: position 1,597,407 of record JABCMI010000014.1, on the reverse strand, counting down.
TATTATTTCTCTATGCTTACTAATCGCATCATGAAGATTCAATTGAACATGGGAATTGAAACTCACGGAGGCGTAATCGGGATGATTGGCGGTCATAGCAGCGGCAGTCTCGGCGGCTAACTCGTCGAGTTGAGTGGTAGTGACGCCTTTGTAGACGCCGGCGCAGACTTTCTGGGAGACGAGGACAGGGTCGCAGTGATCGATGCTGAGGCCATAGCTGAGCTTCTTGAGACGAGCTGTGATCTTGTCGAAGTGAACAGGCTCCTGCCTTCCATCACGCTTCACTACGTACATCTTCGGGATTCTGTCGAACACTTGGTAGGCGTCTCTGTCTGTCTGTGTGACCACTCTCTTTAGTAAGATTTGACTCAATTAAAGCACGGATGGGCTTTTGGTTCGCGCCAATGTTTTAGATTTTCCCGCCAGCTTCCGAGAGAAGAAACTTGAATGTGATAGACAGCCTTGATTGTTCTCCCATAGGCCCAAATAAGCGAATTAAATAATGAAATGGATATAATTTTGTTATGTCTCTCAGTCTCTGTTTTTTTTATTTTTTTGACGACAAGATTACAGACTCAAGTGGACTCTGTAAACCAAGAGGGATGCTCTGTATCCATATGGACGGTAAACGACGTCTGTTGCCTCACACTACGTGCTAAGCTGTCCGCCTTTTTGTTTTTCGTCATTGGTATATGAATAATCTCCGAGCTGTGGAAACTCCGTTTGAGACTTCTGATGTCTTCCAAATAGCTTTCAAACGCCGGCTATTCTTCTGGTTCCAAAACCATCTTCACCAATTGAGAACAATCCGTTGCAAAAGTAACATTATATTGCCGTAAATTCCTCATGCACTCCATAGCCCATATTAAGGCATCTACCTCCGTATGTAATGGTGATTGACTTGCTCTCGTATTCCGAGCTCCGAGTAAACCCTCAAACCCTTCAAGTGTACTATACCATCCATGCCCGGAAAAGGTATCTCCCAGTTTCCAAGAACCATCTGTAAAACACCATCTTCCCGATCTGACCGGTAACTCCATTGCAGGCATTTGTAAGATTTGAGTCTTCTGAACGCTAGATTGTTGTGCATCTATCCAGAGTGCCGATTCAGTCATAGCCCGGTTTAAAGTAACCGCCGGATCTATGTCCAAATTACTGAAAACCTTATTGTTTCTCTCTTTCCAAATGTACCAAAGTATCCACGCAAAATAGTGCTCTTCCAGAGCCGGTTTTATTCTCCAGAATAAATAATCCATATTCGTAAACAGAGCTTGTCCTGGAAAACAATCCGGATGCGATGGGATCCTCGATAAAGCCCACACTTGAACTGCTGGTGGGCATTCAAAAAAAAAACATGATTAATGGACTCCTCCTCTGCTCCACATCTATCACAACCAATATCTCCCATAAGTCCCCGGGTCTTTAAATTTTTCTTCACAGCTATGCATCCTGACAACAATTGCCACAAAAAGTGTTTCATCTTTGGGGGACATCGCACTTTCCAGCAATGTGCTTTAAGATCCGTAACTGTTGGGCCAAATTCAACTATCCCAGTTCCTCTATCTGGATAAACTCGTTCTAGTTGATATCCTGATTTTACTGTATATTTTCCATTCCTTGTGAAATGCCAACCATCACGATCTGCTGTTTGTAACCTACTTAAAGGAATACTTTCAACAATCTTTACATCCGCAGGATCCATTATTTCCTGTAATGCCAATGAATTCCAACTACACGTCGAGCTATCAATAAGTGCATCGACCGTAAGATCCGGTAAGAGGACATTTTGTTTTTTGTTTGCTGGTCTCGGGCGGTTGGTTGGGAGTCAAGGATCATTCCATACTAAGATAGAAGACCCTGATCCCACCCGTTTGATTAGTCCTTTACTAACCAGAGATCTAGCAGAGATTATACTATGCCAGCCATAGGAGGACGCGTACGATCTGGCTGGTTCTAGGGGTGAAGTATTCCTAAAATATCGACCTTTAAAAATACGAGAGAAAAGAGAGTTTGGTTTCTCTATAAATCTCCATAATTGCTTTCCTAGCATTGCTGTGTTGACATCCGTCAAATCTCGAAAACCCAAGCCTCCCTCATCCTTATTTAAACAAACTTTGTCCCAGGATTTCGAATGTAATCCTCTAGTATTACCACTAGAACTCCACCAAAATTGAGAGACTGCGCTCGTAAGTTTCTTCATCATCGTTTTTGGAATTCGGTAACAAGACATAATGTGGTTGGGTAACGCTGTTACCACTGATTTAATAATGACCTCCTTTCCTCCTTTCGAAAAGAATTTAAAAGTCCATCCATTTATCCGTTTATTTAAACGTTCCTGAACAAATTCAAAAACTTGGACTTTTGATCCACCTAGACTCTCTGGTATTCCTAAATAAGTCCCCATTCCTCCCCTAGTTTGTATTCCCAAAATATCCCGAAGTTCCTGTCGGGTCTCCCCACCAATCTTGTGTCCAAACTGAAGCGATGACTTGTCAAAATTAATCTGTTGTCCCGAAACCTTCTCATATTTCTTAAGAATGGACAAAATAACCTCACATTCCTCCTTTTGTGCTTTACAAAAGAACAGACTATCATCTGCGAAGAGTAGATGCGATATGGGCGGGCACGCCCGTGCTACCTTAATTCCTGTCAACTGTTTACCAAATTCCGCCTTTTTAATATTAGCTATTAGAGCTTCCGTACACATAATAAATAAATAAGGGAATAACGGGTCTCCCTGCCGTAAACCTCTCTTTGGTATTATGTACCCCCGGGGTTGACCGTTTAAGAGGACTCTATATTGAACTGAGGATATACACTCCATCATCATTTTAATCCAGCGATCCTCAAACCCCATTTTCTGCAGTAATGCCTCAATGAATCTCCATTCTACTCGGTCGTAGGCTTTACTCATATCCGTTTTAATGGCCATAAACTTGTTTTGACAAGCTTTATTAGTCCTTAGTCCATGAAACATTTCTTGTGCAATAAGGATATTATCTGAAATCAGTCTCCCGGCTACAAAGGCCGACTGAGTTTCCGAGATCAGAGATGGAAGACAAACTTTTAGCCGTTGGTACAATACCTTTGAAATAATCTTGTATCCTACGTTACAAAGACTTATTGGTCTGAGTTCCGTCATCCTTGTCGGCCTTTCCGTTTTGGGAATCAAACAAATATTTGTAATATTGAGACGCTCATCCATCTTCCCTGTGAGCATAAATTGATTTACCATTTCCACAATATCACTTTTAATGATGTGCCAGGAATGTTGGAAAAAAAGAGCCGTCATTCCATCCGGCCCCGGTGCCTTTTTCGGGTGCATCATAAATAATGCTTGTCGCACCTCTTCTTCAGAAGCAGGCTGAACAAGTCGATGATTCATTTGCTGAGAAATAGATGGTTGTATTTCATCTAGAAACTCATCAAATTCCGAAGGCGACGTAGTGCAGAAGAGTTCATCAAAGTAACCCACTGCGATCTTCTCAATGCCACTTTCATCCACTACCCAATTTCCATTACAATCATATAATCCAACAATACGATTACACGTCCGCCGTTGTTTCGTTAAAGCATGAAAAAATTTTGTACTCAGATCTCCCGCTGTGTTCCATGTATTCCGACTCTTTTGATGCCAATACTCTTCTTCATCCTTATACGCCTCTTGTAATTTCTTAGACACCTCTAGAATATCCTTTTGTGATCTATTATCATCTGTTTGGACTTCCTCCAAAGCCTTTTGAAGTTTTAAATTTTTTTCTTTTCCATATGGAGGGTTATTTTTGTTCCAGGTAGAAATCTCGTGCCGGCAATTAATAATCCGAGACACGACACCTCCCCTGGTACCCCTTGAATTCCTCATTTCCTTTGTCCAACCTCTTGTAATTGAGTCCAGAAGTCCATCCCTTCCAAGCCAGCGTTTGTCAAATCGAAACTGCCCTTTGCGTTTCACAATCTTGTCTTCTAGATATGCCACAATCGGTCTATGTCTCTGTTTATTATTAGAAAATTGGACTGTATACTAAAAAATAATGTGTAATTAAAAATCTAGGTAAAAGAAAAAAGCCTCTAATATTTTTAGAATAAATATTACTTATTATTCTTGTTTACCGGCTGAAAAGGATCAAACAATTTTTTTTTATTATTAATTATTACTACCACTTAAGAATATGCCTTAGATAAATTGGAAAAAAAATCAATACTATTAAAACATAAGATTTTTTTTTGAGGTGCTCTTCAAGTTTTAAGATATTTACTATGAATTGCCACTGAGTTATTTTATAAGCTATGTTTTTATTTAATACTTTTATTTTTGTGTGATTAATCACAGCTTTTATTTTTGGAAAACGGTTGCTTTTGTTTATCCACTTCTTTAGTTTATTTACCATGTTTAATTATGCTTCTACTATCTATCCTAGCGTGGCTATATGCTGTTGACTGTGGCTACCAAGATAAATATGTCAAACTTTAAGTTTTCGTATAATCATCTTCTTCTTTAGCTTAAACAACAATGTATTAACCAAAAAGATTGAACGTTTATATTCACAAAGAAAATGTGTACCAATTGTTATAATTTTTTTCATATATTAATAAATATAGACTGATAAATAATTTTTCTCTTATTTTTAACCATTGAAAAAACTTGATTGTTATTAAACTAACGAAATTAACATATCTTCAAACGGAACTTCTAAATACAAATTTAAAACTTTTTACATATTTTTTTATAAAAAAGATTATAATTCATTTAAACAAACACTGGTAACAAATCGCATAATTCTCTCAACAAAAACGTAACATACGTAATTAATTAAGATAACCACCAAAAAAAAATTAAGATAACCACCAATAAAATTCATTCCTTTAAATTTTAGTAATCAATTTAAATTTCCATAAAGAATCTAAATATAATATACCAATACCCGATTCGCAAAAGGCATATTTTTTTAGCAATCTTTTAACGAAAGTCTTAGTTATCTTGCACTGTTTTCGCCAAATCATTTCCTTTCGTCTAATCATGGAGTTTTAAACCTAACATATACCAATATATCTTCTCACAATAACAACCAACTTAATATTCTCAAGTATATTCTCAAAACATATCCCAACATATTAGGTTAATCACAGTAACCATTATTTAAATTATCCATAATTAATCCAAAAATAATAAATATCAACGGTTATAACAAACCCTGATTCCCAAGCCATTCTCTATTACATTCATTTGCTATATATACCTATTACTCGACATAAGCAACCACACCATGATAAATAAATAAAATACCTAAAGAAATGAAGGCTACACCAAAACCATCATACCTGTCATATATCAAGCCGTACAAACCTGAATGGTGGGTCCAAGTCAGAGGTTCGGGTGTTTGTAGTTTCTTAATACAAAATTCATGGATACTTATGTCTATGGTTCCAGTTTTTGTTCCATGATGCTTTTTCAGACGCTGTCTTCATGGGCTACTTCCAGTGTTGAGGAATTGAAGTTGCTTCCAGCCTTCCACAGGGCCAAGGATTCGGTTTTCCAGCTCTATGTAAGTGAATCTCATTTGCTTGTCGTAAATCTAGATGAACATGGCTGCAGTTGATGATGGTTGACACGTTATAACTGTTCTGAGTAGGTATACAAGAACAGGAATGTCGTTGGGCAGCTGGTGAGAAGAGCCGAGAGAACATGGTTCAAAGCCATTGCTCTCACTATAGACACTCCAAGGCTAGGTCGCAGAGAGTCTGATATCAAGAACAGGTAAAAGCCACGTCAGTTAAAATGTTACATGAGTTGACTGGATATTAATATTACTACAGATTTATTTTGCCTCCAAACCCGATATTGAAGAACTTTGAAGGTCTTGACCTCGGAAAGATGGACGAGGTAAGCACCAATAAGATACTATCAATCAATTATAGTCTGAAAATGATTCTCAGAACAAGCCTTGAAGCAGTTTTGTTGTGTCTGTCTCTACCTGCAGGCCAATGACTCTGGCTTGGCTTCATATATATGCTGGTCAAATTGACCGTACCTTAAGCTGGAAGGTATGTGGGTACAATACTTTAAATATTAAACACCCAACCGAGTTGAGATAAACTTAATTTAGGACAAGTCTAACTTTCATTTACACAAACAGGATGTCCAGTGGCTCCAGACAATGACCAAGATGTTAAACATGGAAATCATTTTTGCTGCCAAGAAGGTAAAATATTTTGATCTACTTTGTGGCTGTATTTCCTGATTTCAAAACTTAAGATTAAACTTTTTGACCTATTAAACTCTGTTTTTCATTATTTTAGGGAAACAAAATTTAAGCATCATGCAAGAAAAACTACTTGCTTAGTAAGGGTGCGGAATGGCGGAATGCCGTGTGGTGCTATAATACGATAATGTTGTTCCTAATTAAGAAAATATTATTTTTCACATTTGTTGTCATGCTATATCTAAAACCTGAAAATTATTTAAGAAACCTGATTTTTTTAAACCATTGCTACATCTTATTTTGTCGGATTCTGTGAAAAGTCTTCATTATCTATAGTACAAAATTGTGTTGTTCTGTTTTGTTAACACCTTGGATATTCTTGCATGTCAAAATAAAAACAGAGTAAGAGCACAAAATATTTACCGATTGCGAAAATAATGCATGTTTGAAAGATCTCTTTCTGATTTTACCAAAGTGAAGATATCTTTCTGGAAAGATTTGATCCTTTATCTTCTCAACATTATTTTCTTAATTATTTGATATGTGTTGAAAAATATTTATCTTTCTGATAATAATTATATTCCCAACATTAATTAATGATGGACTTTTCATTTTAAACCATTTTTTAAAAGTCTATCATAAAATTTAGAATGAGAGAAAAATTAAATTAAATAAACTGGAAGGCTTTTTATAATTTAAAACTATTTTTAAAATTGTCATTTAGTTTATTGTTCTAAATTAAAAACACATGTAGAAAAGCCTTTACTTATATTTAAATTTGTTAGGCATTGATTAATAATTGTTTCTTAAAATTAATCATTCAAAATAGTTTTTAATCAGTCATGATTCAAATGCTTTTTTAAAAAAGAAAATCTAACTACGACATATATCCAAAACATAACCAAACATAAACTATAAAAGTAGTCCTCAAACAATGAATATAGTTTCAATATTTGAATAACATGACAATTTAAAACTAAATCAAACAAAACCGGCTTAACATACAAAATATCCATACTAACCATATCAAAGCATCTAAACTCATATAAATACATAATCGAACGATTTTTATATCTCTTTGGCCTAAAAATATAAAATCACACAATCGAACTTATTCAAACAAAAAATTATGAAAAAAAATTTTGCGCTTTTCAAAGCATCTTGTGCCACTGATTTTATTTAAATATATGATTTTCGTTAAATTCTAACTAAATATATTTAATTCTAACAAAATCTATTTAATCCAACAATAAAATCTCATATTTAAACTAAACCCTTAATTTTAGGATGGATTTGTTTTTTTATAATTGTTTTGTTTTATTTTGTAAACTTAAAAATATTTTAATATATTTTAATATACGAAATTAACTTATTATTAATAAATGTGAAAATATTTTCAATATCTTAAAATATTTATGAGTTGCAACTATCATTTAAAATGACCACATAAATGTTAATTCTTAAATTAGATTGAAGTTTAAAATAAACAAGAAATGCAAACTTAAATAGATTATCAATAACAAAACAAATTAATGATGTCATATCAATAGATTTTAGGTTTTTTCTGTCGAGATTTTTTTATCAAAATTTAAAGAATCACACAGTACACAATTTCTTAATTTTCTATAATGTTAAATAAATATGAGAAGTTTATTTAATTTTTAGATATTATTAGATTTCCTTCTGGATTTTTACCGGGTCAACCAGTTTTGGATCATGGGTTACTGGAATGTTTTCGGGGTTTACTAAATTTTATTCGATTTTTAATTAATGAGTTTTTGGTAACTCCAAACCAAATTATATATGGATCACATGGTTTTCGGTTCAATCGCAGGCCGAGGTCAGATATAAAAAATGAATAAAATTTAAAATAAATTTTTTTGATGATTGTTTTTCATATAATTTTAAACATTGAAAGAAAAATTTAGTGCATATAGGTAAATAATTTGAATAAATTTTGTACATAAGTTAAAAAATAAATGATATGTAGTGTCTAAATTATTATATTTTTTGAAACATATATATTTAAAATTATTTTTTCAAATATTTTTTAAAATTTTGTTCTCTTTACGGTACGGGTTGGATTTGATATTAGTTTTCGAATAAAACACTTTAAGAACTGCTTGAATAAGGTCATGTCTAACAAACTAATAGAGTATGAAATTTTGATTTTCATGTTGATTCCAAATTGGATTTTCAAGATACGAATATTGTTGACTATATTAGGTAACTAAAAATTAAATATAATATGTTGTAAGCTTAATTTCTGAATTGCATATGGCACAAGTGTATAGTTATTCAACTTGATATATTTAATACAGTTACCAAAAAATTATACTAAATTTATATTAAACATAAATATGATTATAAAAAAAAAATCTCAAAATAACTTAAAAAGATAAATACCCGCCCTTTTAAGGGCGGGTCAAAATCTAGTTACTCAAGAAAATATATTCTCACTTTCAAATTGCACATTAAAACACTTCTCATATGTCACACGCTTTCTCTATGAGTAATGTCATTTATTCCCTCAACTAAAACACAACTACATACTGTCCTAACTATAACAACGATAAAATAAAATTAAAAAACGGTTTAAGAAAAGACACCACGTTTATTTTCTCCTAAAACTACTTTCGATTTAAAGATCCATTTTCCCGAATTTTCTAATATAACTAGATTTTGATCCGCGCTTTCAAAACACGGGTTTATGTTTGGTGAAAACTTTTATATAATTTGTCTTGTATATGCATTATATAATTCGTCTCATATATGTATCTTATATCCAGATTTATTTTCGGTTTTATAGTTTTGATCGGTTTTTGAAACCTGACTTTGACATACGGTTGAACAAGTTACCGGTTGGTAACCTGGTATTTTTAATATTGTGAGTTTTTTAATGATAAGATAGATTCAGTGATCATAAATTGGAAATTTGTTTAATATACTTATATTTTTCAAAATTGTTTTAAACGATAATGATTGTTGTCAAAATTAATAATTTTAGAATTAAGAAACATGTGGTTAATGACAGTATCAAACATGAAAATAATCGATGCAGTATCAAACATGGAAATAATTGCAGACTGAAATTGAATTAGGAAACCAGTGGTTAATGACAAACTAAAAAACAATTAAGAAAAAACCGACGCAAAATATCCATAATATCTTTAATGAATACAAAGGAAAGACTCTAATAGGGTAAAAGAATAAAAATACAAAACATGCTTGTACTTTAATAGTATAGACTAGATTTTGATCCGCGCTTTCGAAGAGCGGATTTATGTTTGGTGAAAACTTTATATAATCTGTATTATATTAGCATTTATATAATCTGTCTCATATATGTATTTTATATTCGGGTTTATGTTTGGTTAAAACTATATTGTATATATATTTTTAGGTTTTTAATTTTGAATTAGATATTTTAAATGTAAATCAATATAATAGTTCTATTGTTTGATCGGTGTTTGAAACCCGACTCGGAATTGCGGTTGAACGGGCTACCAACGATATTTTTAATATTGTGATTTTTTTAACGATAAGACAAATTCGATGATCATAAGTTGGAAATTTGTTTAAAATATACTTATATTTTTCAAAGTCGTTTTAAATAATAATAATTGTTGTCAAAACTAATAATTTTAGAATTAGGAAACCGGTGGTTAATGACCGTATCAAACATGGAAATAATCGCAGATTGAAATTGAATTAGAAAATCATTGGTTAATACAAACCAAAACAAACAATTAAAAAGAAATCGGTGCAGAATATCCAAAATACTCATAATGAATACAAATGAAAGATTCCTCAATAGGGGTAAAATGAGTAAAAATCTAAAACATGCTTGTATTTTAATAGTATAGACTAGATTTTGATCTGTGCTTTCAAAGCGCAGGTTTATGTTTGGTGAAAACTTTATATAATCACATTTATATAATCTGTCTTGTATATGCATTTATATAACTCGTCTCATATATGTATTTTATATCCGAGTTTATGTTCAGTAAAAACTATATTGTACATGTATTTTTAGGTTTTTAATTATGAATTAGATATTTTAAATATAAATCAATATAACAGTTTTATAGTTTTGATCGGTGTTTTGAAACCCGACTCGGACCTGCGGTTGAACGGGTTACCAGTTGGAAACCCGATATTTTTAATATTGTGATTTTTTTAATGATAAGACAAGTTCGGTGATCATAAGTTGGAAATTTGTTTAAAATATTCTTATATTTTTCAAAATCATTTTAAATGATAATAATTGTTGTCAATATTAATAATTTTAGAATTATGAAACCAGTGGTTAATGACAGTATCAAACATGAAAACAATCAATGCAGTATTAAACATGTAAATAATCGCAGACCAAAATTGAATTAGGAAACTGGCGGTTAATGACAAACAAAAAAAAGAACAAAACTTAGGTTCACCCCTAAGGTGAACCTCTAAATTCACCCACTAATAGGATTTAGTTATTTTAGATTTGATATCTTTTAAAAAGGAAACTAAATAATAAATTCATTTAATGAATTAAAATTATGTTTTTAGATAAATAAAAAATAGTAACAATTAAAAAAAAGATTATGTTATAATATTGATAAATCTGTCGGCAAATACTAAACCATAAACCCTAAATTCTAAATACTAAACCCTAAACCCTTAGAAAAAGTATGAACCCTTGGGCAAATCATATACCATAAAACGTTAATCCTAACCCCTAAAGCGTTAATCCTAACCCCTAAACCTTTAATTCTAAACCATAATATTAATCCCTAAATTCTAAACATGAAATCCTAAACCATAAATTATTCGACAAATTTTAAATTCTAAACATTTAATCCTAAACCATAAACTATTTCGAATTTAGGATTTAGGGTTTAGTATTAGTGGTCATAATTTAAGGTTTATTACTTAGGATTTTGTTTATGATTTAGGGGTTGGTTTAAATTTAAGGGTTTAGGGTATATGATTAATCCAAAGGGTTCATGCTTTCCCTAAGGGTTTAGGGTTTAATATTTAGAATTTAGTGTTTAGGGTTTAGTATTTACCGACGGATTTATCAATATTATAAAAAAAATATGTTTTTATAATTGCTACTATTTTTTATTTAACTAAAAACAAAATTTTAATTCATTAAATTGGTTAATTATTTAGTTTCCTTTTTTAAAAGATATCAAATCTATAATAACTAAATCCTATTGGTGGGTGAATTTTAAAGTTCACCCTAAGTGTGAACCTATGTTTTGTTCAAAAAAAAACAATCAAGAAGAAACCGGCACAAAATGTCTAGAATACCCTTAATGAATACAAAGGAAAATCTCCTTAATACGAGTAAAAAAAGTAAAAATCTAAAACATGCTTGTACTTTAATAGTATAGATAGCTATGAAACCTTTTCCTTCTTCTTTCTCAATTTGTTTTCCTTCTTCTTCCTAAATTTCATAAACCATCATCGAAACTGTCTCCGCTTGTTTGATACTGTCTCTTAGGTTATACCAGAACTTAGATTGTGTGGGATTTTGATGTAGAAACTTTGGGAGATGAACATGGACCAGAGTCAAATCCGATTAGAGGATTTTTTCACCTTCGATGAAACCTCCAGCGGATCCTAAGATATGTGTCCATGACATTGATGGATCATGAGTGTGTGTAATCTAACTCACACAATTCTATTATGGAAAGTCCTAAATATACTTATTCCCCAAACTTTATTTTTTTCTTCAAATTATATCATTTTCAAAAGCTAGTGTACTTCTATATATGATAAATTATCTTTTCAAATCTCCGTTTCTAAACCCAATATTTTATCAGAAATTATTTTTTAATCAATAAATGAATAACTCTATCGTATATGAACAAAAAATTACTTTATTACTTCTTCCACTGTACAATAAGTTTCATTTTGCACAGAGATTTAGAAAATTAGAAGATTTAGAAAATTAGTAATTTTATGTCTTACTCATATGTTTAATACAATGTTTTTTTTTCATTTTTGTGCATGGCTTAATTAAAGATTAAGGTAAAAATTGGAAAATTTATTTAATATCAGATGATTCAAATATTAACTAAACAAAGTTTTATTTTTTTTTTCAATTTTTAACTATTTTAATTTATATTTATGATTTGTTATAAATAATACTATGATTTTAATTCGACATATGATTTTAGATATATAATATCTAGTTAGGCTGGTTATTATTTGGGTATATTGGACTGCATATACTTTTATAAATTCAACCATAACTTTTTTATTCTTCAGAAATTAAAGTTTAATTAGTTTTATTGTTTTCCTTTAGTTTGGTTGTTATTCCTTAAAATATCGATATATGGTTTAATAAATGGACATATAATTCAATCATGTAAGAAATAAGGAAATATATCTAATGTTTTAAATAAATATATATAACATATGGTTTATTTCATATTATATGATAAATTATATTTCATTACATTTTATACTCTTCTTAACTCAATTTGTAATTCTGTGTAACTTATGTTATTTGAATTTATCTTAGGGGAATATACTATTTAATATCAAATTATTTGTGAACTTTCATTTTTATGAAATCATATTATGTATAAATTTATTTTCTTCTATAAGATTTATAATTATTTCTTTCAATAATTTTTTTTGTTTTTATTATATATGTTATCTGGAAATAATATAAAAAGGAAACCAAATTAAAAAGAAACAGAAAATTGATAATACAAAGTAGGTATACTATTTAATTCATTATATAAGTGTAAAAATGTAATTAATTGTCGTAAGAACTAAAGTGAATGTGAAACGTAGGGCTGACTTCTAAAATAATACTTTCATCATTGTTAGATTCAAATAATACTACAGTAAAAATGTTTTAGTTCATTTTTTAAAATATATTATTTTGCTTAAAATCATTTTATAAACAATATATTAATCATATAAATAAATACCGAAAATTTATGTTTTATAAATAAAATATTTATTTATGTTTAACATCCAAAACAAATTTATGAATATTTTTTGATAAAGCATACTATTTAAGTAAAATATTAGTTTAAAAATATAATATATTTTATCTATGTAATTTGATTAAAAAAATAATATATATATATATATATATATAAATTTAAAGTCAAAATTTGAAATATATAACAATTTTATTTACAAAGTATAAATAGAACATATGTGTAGTATTACTTCTATAATAATTTTAAATCACTAATGATATTTTTTATGTTATTTAATTTTTTTAAATCATATGACAAAATATCTTGACATAAATAAAATAATTACTTAATAAATAGATTTATATAAATATTTTATTATTTAAGATTCTTTAAATAAATATATCGTTTTTAATATAAACATCATGTTTTGAAAACTTTCCTTTGATGAATGTGTGTATATATATATATATATATATATATATTTGATATAGTAATTTTTTCTTTTAATAAATGTTTAAATTTATTATATATGTAATTTGGAAATAATATAAAAAGAAAAAAAAAGAATTTATTTTGTTAATATATCCCATTTAAGGAACAAAAACTTCGATTTCGTTCCATCATCTTATCTATATTATCAAAACTGAAGTACCTTTTGGTGCTGTTTGGAAACATAGATAACATTTTAAACAAAAATGTTTGGAAACATATATAGCAGTATTTGAGTACTTTCTTTTATTTACACATTTAGTCACTACATGTACAATAAATTAAGTACTTCTTTTTGTATTTATTTTATTTACATATTTTTCCACTATATTTAAAATTAATTTAAATTAGTTAATTCTAATTTCAAAGTTTATCTAATCAACTAAATTAGTTAATTTTAATTTCAAAGTTAATATTGTATGAATACTAACTAAATCTTTGTATTAAAGGGAGATAGTATTTTCATGGGATTAACTACAATCGTCAAATTACAAAAAATAAAATCGTACATGAGTTTTTTTATAAAACCAACGGTTTAAAAATTTAGATTGAACATAAATTAAATCAAACCCCCTCACAGAAGTCCGGGTCAAATTCTAGTTACTAATTAAGTAAATATTCCTACAAATTTAATGTTTGCCGGTGAAAAAGACGATCTAGGTTGAATTTGACTGACATGTTGGTGAATAAAATGTTGAACATGGTTTCTGGATACTTAGCTCTCTCTCAAAGAAAAGGCGTGGGCGAATATCCCTGATGAAGGAGATGATGTTGATTTAAAAGAAGAGCATGGGTTTGATGTTTCCTTAAAAAAGTGAGAAAGATATTTAGACAAAACTTTAATGATCACAGAAATGTTTAGGGTGATTCAAGTGGGGATTTAATGGATTTATATTTACAACTGAAGAAGTATCTGATTTGTTCATCAAGAAAACAAGTATACATCACCGATGTAGGCTGGTCAAAAATTATAAATAAAAATAGATTTTGGTTTGGTTTAACTGATTTTAAGCTGTGTGGTTAAGAGTAACCAATTAAAGCCATCGTCTGTGGGTCATAAGTTTCAAACTATTGATTTGAGGATAAATATATTTGCAAATATCAATTCATGGCAATCTAGCATGAGGTTATTGTTTGGTCGGGATCTGGTGCTATATGATAGCTCTCATGGATAAATAGATTTGTCGACCATTTTTACTGATTAATGCATATTTAATTTATTTTAAAATCATTTGCTAGCAAAATGTGTTTACCGTAATGCCAAAATATAAATAAAAATATGTTACAAAACAGATACTTTATTCATAGATTTATTTGACATCCCACTACAAAATTAACACTTTACCATAGTTTTAGATTTAAAGGACACAACATATTTGATCAGTGAGAAGGACAACAAACATTGATATCTAATATATTTAGTATCAGATAGAATGCAATAGCCATTTTTATAACCTAATTCTACAACACAATGGTTATAGCATTCTTGAAATGAGAATATATCGTTACAATCTGGTCCACATATCGGATATGCAGCTTGCATAAAAGCTTCCGCTTCAACTACCAATTATAAAAAAAAAATAGTTGGAGGGGCATACAAAATTATATAATATAGATGATAGAAACACTTTGAAAAGAAAATGATATACCAGGATAAAAATCACATGAAATGACCGCCATAGCAACAAGAGTAAAGATAACCATCAGTTTGAAGGAATCCATTTTTAATACTCAGATTCTTAACAAACCAAGATACTATAGTAAAAAAACAAGATTTTATATTCCTAAGATCTGGTTTGATGACTGGTAGTTGACCATGAAAGAGATCTATTTATAAAATTACATGAAAAGATCGTAAGTTATATGACTTGTACCCGAATCAGGCTACGTTCCGAGTCTATCTGATTCTTCCACTTTTTTTTTCCTTTGTAGGTTTGATGGTTTGTTTATTTGGCCATTGACTTTTCTTAATTTTAAGATAACTGATATATCATAATTTTTTATTTTTCCAAAAAAATAGTTACTTTTGACTAAGATTTGTTTGTTTATTTGTTGACATATTTTACTTTATTTTGATAATTTTACTAAGTTTTCCTCAGATATTTTCCCTTTTTATCTGATTATATTTGACCAAGTAAATTAGTGTTCTAGTGATTTGTTTCTTTGTTTAATTTATTTGTCAAATTAATTATTGTCGAGTTACTTGTTTCTTTGTTTATACCAAATTTGCTTCATTTTGAACACAAACTAACTGATATAACTAAACTGTATCAAACAAACACGTACCGTGTTTGAAATTTAATTAGTTCATGTTGGAGAAAATTCATACTAGAATTTAGTCATTGATGTTTGAAATCCAGAGGACAAATGAATATGTAGTAACCTTCCTATCTATACAGTTAAATATATTTTATTTAAGGTTATTTCTTGATTTAGATTTTTAATGAACAGTTTTATCCGGGATCAGAGTGTCCATATTGATAATTCAGAGCATATCTTGTTTCACAGCTCTTCTCCTACCTCTCATACACTAGGTGATTATTCTTTGATACACAGATAAAAATATTTCACAATAAATATATTATAATTGCTAACATTTTAATTTTAATTATAAATATTTTGTAATTTATATGTGTGATTCGTTTTAAACAATATTATATTATTTTAGTTTGACATGCAATTTGGATATATAATATTTAGTCGATTGGTTCTTACTTAGATATATTGAATTATATTTATTTCTTCAAGTTTAACCAACGTATTATGGCCCTAATATATTTTACATCAAAATGCTGTTCTATTACTCAAAAAAGATTATTTAAGCTATCAAATTGACGCACAATTACTTTTTATTCTAGTTAAACTAAAATTGATTAGTTTTATTTCTTGCATTAGTCTAGTTCTTCATCTTAAATTTGTTGACATACTTTAATATTTTTGGATTTTTAAAAATAGTAGATAAACTGAAATGATGATAAGTACGTAATTTTATAAAATTACCGATAAACATAGGTTTTTATAATTCTGTTCATATTACAGCCTTCCCATTGTAAATGACGCAACTATTTAAAATTTTTAATCAATTTTAAATTCAATAAAAAATTTGAAAACTCATGAACGGATGTCAATATTTACAAAATATATTTTTTTTGTAAAATTTAAGTAACTTTATACTTTAGATGTATACAATATAAATGTCAAAAAAGCATGTATAAAATATAAATTAAAAAATTTCTAAATAATCTTAACCATAAAAATTCATATTGGTTTATGTATTATTATTACTTATATATTATGTTTTATAAATATCTAAAAAATAAAAATAAAAATAAAATATTAAGCCTTAAAGAATTTTGGTGGTTTGTAGAATAAGATCCCTATGATAATACATATTTTATATGCTCTGAAATATTTTTATTATATTTCATTACTATTAAATATATGAAAGTTTTCAATTTAAGGTTTGATCGCAAAAGATACATAAGTTTTTGAAAGCATTTCAAAGAAAAAGTATAATCATCTGAATGTGATTTCCTAAAGCTCATCATGTATTTGCATCTAAAAATTACTAGATCTGAAGTCTGTAAGTAAATCTCAACAATGATGAGAGGTAATAAAAAGGGTATGATCACATGGCTGTGATTGCCTAAAACTCATTATGTAGTTTGCATCTAAAAATTACAATACCTGAAGTCTGTAAATAGAATTCAACTACGTTGGATGTTAATGATGCAAAAATGAGAATACATTTTTCATACAAGTAATATTGTCCAGCAGACACATGACTGACAAAAGAGAGTAAAGAAGTTTATACTTGTAGCTTGTCTCCTTGAGACTCAGAGAAACAATGAGCAATTGATGTAAGGTCAAGACCAAAGAGTTTCTTTTAGAACTCATATTCTCATTTAAAGTTGTGAAAATAAAGATGGTAATAAAGAAGATATATGATTTAATCATCTAAAGATGAAAGAAAATTATTTTGAGTGCAATACAAGGTAGTAAATCCTTATAGAATGTTTAATAAGAAGATATACATGAATGCTCCAGAAGACTACATAATATTACTATACATAAGAATGCAATTTACAGTCCTTATTACATTATATTCTTATAAGTCTCAAAAGTTTAAAAGGATCTGAGAAATAATACATGACCCATGTAGGGTATGTTGTTGATTCAAAAATGAGATTCATTCGAGATTGATAAACCAGTAGTATTATCATCTCGAAGGAGAATAGCTAAAGAATCTCACATTTTATGATAAGTGAAACATCCAGAAGATTATGTTTGCACAAAAATTAAAATTGATGAATAATTCTCAAAGCAAATCTGTGAGATTTTGAGACACTTATGTTGAGACAATAAGCAAAAGAAATGCTGTATATATTTCAAATAAGAAATATTTGTCAAGGCAATATATGTATTTTAGAGAAAGTATATACAGTCTCTTATAGATTTTACTACACAAATATTAGTGTAATGGAGATAAATATAGAGTAAACCCAAAGTCTACAAAATACCTGGCATGAACCAGTTAGACCATTTTGATTCAGTAATGACGCAAAAAGATACATAAAAAATTTATGTGAATATTCATTGAAGAACCAGAAGATTCTTGTGAATGATTTCACATAGGCTTCTCGCTCCTAATATAAAATGGAAATACGGTTTCACCAGTCAAATGAAATTATTGGCATGAATAAAAGAGATGTTGGTGGACTGATCACCCACTATGCATCTTTAAAATACTGGTGAGTTCACTTCGGAAAGTCTTTGACGACTATAGAAAAATCACTAGGATAAGTGTAAACATCTTGAGCAACACTAATTCGCATCAAACCAACAATTAATTAATGGTTCTCCCCGTTATGGGTATTGGGTAAAAAACCAACCATTTTCCATCTAAGAATGTTTGATGTGTGATATACATTGCAATTGCTCCACCACAGAGCTTTAAGTAAGATGCATTTTCAAATGAGGTTGAGAATATATGTTGGATATGAATCTCCATTGATACTAAAGAATCTAGAGCCATCCCCAAAGGATATGAGTGCTAAAAGTGAGTTAGTGTTTCCAACATAAGGGGGAGAAAAATAAACAGCTGAAAAAGAAAATAAGTTGACATGAATTATCCTTGGAAACTTCCTTCTACGATTGTCTCAGGTTTCTCCAAAGGTCGTGAAGCGGAGATACTCGTATCCTTGGTTACCTTTGAAGTGCAATGCTTGTGGCAAATATGGGCATAGTACTGAGAAGTGTCGACCGGAAGCTTTGGGTAAAGACAAGGTAGATAAAACTTCTATGAAGAAGATATCAAGGCGTGCTCGTCATAGATCAAACTCCAGGGCACGAAGGGATGATGAGACGCCGAGGGTCGAGGATTCAGAGAATAGTAATACTGACCAGTCGGGAGGTGCAGGTCAGCAGGAGTTAGTGGGGTCTGAGAAGGAGTCTCTTCAGGACAAGCAACCGGATGGGTCCATTGTAGGTGGTGCTCAGAAATAGGTGGAAGTAGGACACATTTCTGAGCTTAACCCACGTGCTCGGTCCCGTCGAAGGTCTCGTTCGAGAAGTAAATCAAGAGCGTTAAGTTCTCCTCCGGAAGGGCCAAGGGGTATTAACACGCTTCTGGAAGAAAAGTCTATTCAGACCTCAATGCTTCAAAGGGGTAGTCAGGGAGATCAGGCAGAGCAGTACAGCGCTATAGTGTTTGCAGATAGATTTGAGGAGCGTACTTTGAGTTTGCAGAAGGAGGAGGGAGAGCTAGATGATGATGGTTCAGTCTGGTTTACTCACCACTCCAAAGCTACACGAAAAGCTCTTCGTCTGGCTGCTTTGCAAAAGGCAACCGGTGTTGGTCTCTCACCGGCTGAACACTATAAGTTTCTCATTCGAGGTAGCCCCTCGCATGAGACCTCTGGTATCTGATTTCGTCTTTCCCCATCTTTGTAAATATGAAGGTTTTTAGTTATAACATTAGAGGTCTGAATCGTTCTGGTAGACAGAGAGTAGTGCGAGATTGGTTGAATAATTTTGATTCTTCGGTGGGTGTGTTGGTGGAGACCCGTGTACAGGAGAAGAATCTCAGTAGCGTAGTGGGGGCGGTTGCGCCAGGTTGGCGTTTCGTGTCTAATTATGATCAAGATGAAGGAGACATAATTTGGGTTTTGTGGAAGCCTGCGGTTTCAGTGGTTGCTTATCGAAAGACAGATCAAATGATTTTGTGTGGTGTTTTGGATCCAGCAACGAACATAAGCTTCACAGTTGCTTTTTTTTATGCTCAAAACACTGAAGTAGAGCGTAGAAGTCTGTGGAGAGACATAGTTTCTTCAACGAGTAACCAGTTGGTATCTTCCTCCCCCTTTCTGATTTTGGGTGATTTCAACCAGATTTTGTCGGCGGATGAGCACTTTTCTATGCTGCTGTATGAGCTGCCAGTAAGAGGTATGGCGGATTTTCAGGAATGTTTAACTGAGAGTGGTCTTACTGATATGGAGTTTCGAGGTGCCTTTTTCTCTTGGTCGAACAAAAGACCAGAAGATCCTATTCTTAGGAAGTTGGACAGAGCGAATCTGTAATGATAAATGGAGGGAGGTTTACCCTGAGGCTACTACTATCTTTAAACCACCAGGGGACTCAGATCATTCTCCAGTAGTGGTGAGCTTCTTGAATCTCCCAGCAGTAAGGAAAGCTAGCTTCAAGTATTTCTCCTTCATTTCCTCTCATCCGCAGTTCAAAGAGGAATTGCTGAAAGCGTGTGAGGAGTTGATTATGGTGCGATCTAAATTGTTTTCTTTGGGTCAGAGGTTGAAGAAAGCAAAGTATACTTGTCACAGGCTGAATAGAGAAGAATTCGGGAATATTCAGCAAAAGGCTAAAGAAGCTTTGATTAGTTTAAAGCAGATTCAGGAACAGCTACTATCTAATCCAACAGACTCCTTGTTCAGACAAGAGTTTGTAGCCCGCATGAAGTGGAAAGTTTTTGAGTCTTCCTTGGAGATCTTTTTAAACAGGAAAGCTCGTATTAGGTGGTTGTCGTGTGGTGATGCCAATACAATTTTTTTTTATAAGGCAGTGATAGCTCATCAGTTGCGGAACGCTATTAGCTATTTGGTGGATGGGGCTGGTAGTAGGGTCTTCAATCAATTACATATCAGAGATATGGTGATTGCCTATTTTCAAAACATCCTAGGCACAGAGGATGACATGATAGTGCCAGTGTCAGTAGAGTCCTTGAGAGTATTGCTTCCTTACAGATGCCCGCAGAGTATCAGTGAGCAGTTGGTTAGGTTGCCGTCTCAAGAGGACATCAAGGGTACTTTATTTGGAATGCCAAAAAAAAAGCCCCAGGCCCTGATGGGTTTGCTGCAGAATGTTTTTGGGAAGCTTGGGAAGTTGTTGGTGCTGATACCATTGGAGCTATACATGAATTTTTTACCTCAGGAAGATTGCTGAGACAGTTCAACGCCACTGCTATCTCCCTAATTTCTAAGGTGACAGGGGCGGATAATCTTTCCTCCTTCAGGCCTATCTCGCTCTGTTCCACTATTTACAAAGTAATAGCTAGACTTTTAAAGAAGAAGCTAAAGCTTTGTGTCTCTGAGGTTGTACAGAGAAACCAAGTGGGTTTCATTCAAGACTGTTTGCTGTGTGAGAACGTCCTGCTAGCATCTGAATTAGTGAGGGATTTTCATCTGCCTTAAGATCGACTTATCGAAGGCGTACGATAACTTAAGTTGGGATTTCATTCTCAAGATTCTAAAGGCTATTGACTTCCCTGACGAGTTTATTGGGTGGATCAGAGAATGCATAACCACCCCTTCTTATAGTATGGCAGTCAATGGAGAGCTCAATGGGTACTTTCAGGGTAAAAATGGCTTACGATAGGGAGACCCAATTTCCTCCTTGTTGTTTGTCATTGCTATGGATGTTCTGTCTAAGATGTTAGATGCAGGTGCTGTGAATGGTAGATTTGGGGTCCATCCGGAATGTGAGGCACCTTTAATTACGCACTTGAGTTTTGCAGACGACGTCTTAATCTTCTTCAACGGCTCAGCTGATTCTCTAAGAGGTATTTTGGATATTTTGGATGAGTTCAGAGATGTCAGGGTTAAGGATAAACAGAGATAAGACAGAGCTGTTACTGGATGGTGGCAGCGTGAGTAGATGTCGAGATATGGCTGCGGAGCTAGGTATTGCTCAAGGTTCTCTCCCGGTGAGATACTTAGGGGTGCCTCTGTCCCCAAAGAAAATGGACAGGTCGGATTTTCAACCTCTACTTGATAAGATACAGGCTCGTTTCAATTCGTGGACAGTGAAGCATTTATCCTTCGCTGGTCGCTTTCAGTTGATTCAAGCTGTGATCTACTCAACCATCTCCTTCTGGGCCTCTATGTTTGTGATTCCCAACGACTGTGTGAGAATATTAGAGAGAATGTGCTCGGCGTTTCTGTGGAACAGTGCCCCGAGCTCAGCTAGGGGGGGCTAAGATAGCTTGGGCTTTGGTTTGCACTCCAAAAGAGGTTGGTGGATTGGGTCTAAAGAGGTTAGCAGATTGGAATAAGGTCCTCGGTCTTAAGCTCATTTGGTTGATTTTTACGGCTGGAGGTTCTCTCTGGGTGTCTTGGGTGCGACGGAATCGTATTGGCAATGAGAACTTCTGTGTTCTGGAGCTGAATGCAAGTAGAAGCTGGATTTGGAAATCTATTTGTAAGTTGAGAGAGTTAGCAAGACCTTTCATTCATTGTCAGATAGGATCAGGCATTACTGTTAGCTTCTGGCAGGATAATTGGACGTCGAGGGGTCTTTTGATTGGTCTGGTGGGTCATAGGGGCCCGATCAGTTCGGGTATTAGTATCAACGCGGTTGTAGCTGATGCTTTGAATGAGAATGGTTGGCGCTTTGAGAGGAGCCGAAGTAGAAATCGTATCATTGCTGTTCTGAAGAATTGTGTTCCTGATTCTCAACAGATTCTTATCTCGGAAGAGGATGATAAGTATGTGTGGTCTTCAAATGGCCAAAATGGTTCTGGTATTTTCTCAGCTTCCCAGACTTGGAGGACTCTCTTTCCTTATACGGAGGAAGTTTACTGGCATTAGGTCGTATGGTTTAAGGGACGTATTCCTAAGCATGCTTTTTTATCTTGGATTGCAGCAAGAGATAGGATGGTTACTAGAGGTAGACTACTCAGTTGGGGGATTTTAGTTTGATGTGTGCTATGTGCAGGACATGATGAGTCGCCGCAGCACCTATTCTTCGACTGCCCGTTTAGCAATCAGGTGTGGTCTTTCTTTGTATCTAAATTGCATCTGAATCCTCCTCGCCTGTTTGACGATGGTCTAAGGTGGTTAAAGGCTCCTTCTAGAAACAAGAGTGTGAAATTGTTTGCTAGGTTGATACATCAAGCGTGTGTTTACTTTATCTGGAAAGAAAGAAATTCCAGGGTTCATACGGACGTTGCTAAACAGGCTACGACCATTATTGCTGAGATAAAAAAACATCATTAGGCTCAGGCTTGATCCTTTAGCTCGGATTTAGAGACTAAGCGACGGGGAAGTTTCGATTCTTGCTGAGTGGTTTCGATTTTTTGATAGGTAAGTTCTTTTGGGTTTTTTCTTTCGAGGTTTTGGGCCAAGCAAATTGTGTATAAAGCTGTGGTCAGGTTGTATTCAGGTAAAAAAAATAAAATTATCATTGGTCATTAGAATAAACATAATGTGAAATTGAAGTCCAGAAGATAATCCAATTATAGAGCTTAGTAAAAGCAGTTGTCATACACAATTACTGAATCAAATAAATATAGTGATCAAGTCACATATACCAGCTATAAATGCTCCAATAAGAGTAGATGTTCCAGAAAAACAATATCAAACTGCTAGCCACGCCTGAAGAGTGGTAGACATGGTGGTTCCTAAGATAAGAATCCTTGTATATGAAAAGAAGCATATATTGATAATGGTTAAAACGAGGCAGTATAGTTTTTGAATGATCTCCAGAAGAGACATTAAACATGACTGAAAGAAATTCAGGTATCCGAGACAATGAAAGATCTCAATAAGTTTTTGTCATCTATAGAATGGAACCAACAAGCAAATCGGCATCAATGATATTAATGCACGCAAAGTGGCAGTTGATATGATGATATAGCAATATGATCATGAAAGAAAGTATATTGGAAAATGTACGCAAAGAAATGATTGGCCAAATAAGAAAGAAGTAATAGACAAAGATACAAACTCTTGTGAAAGAGAAAAGTATTTGGATCAGTAGCCCATACACTAGAAATTGTAAAACCAGTGGGATAGAAATGATCTGGTTCTCATTGAAAGATCAATATGGAAATGATTGTGAATAGACATAGTCTCATGTGGTAGATGCAACTCTTTCAAGTTCCTTATTAGTCTGACAATAAATAAATAATTTGAATAATACAACCACTGAAAACTGATAATCCGTAAGAGATAGAATCCTATAAGATAGAATCCATGGAGGATTGGTGATATCAAAATCATGAACTCTGTCGAAATATGTTTTATGGGGTATATGAAATATTTGAAGTTAATCAATACATCTTTGTATTTATCAAGAGATTATAGATCAATAGAGTCATTGATTATCTAGAAGATCCTTACAGATTTTAAGATGAACATATATATATATATATATATATATATATATATATATATAATTGATTCTGAAGTATTGCATCTAAGAGTGTTATTTGAGAAAGTTACTAATCTCTTTCATAACAAAAAGATGTAATTTCATATGACAAGAAAGAAAGTCATAATCGTAACTTTTTATAGTTGTGAATGAATAACTCGTATGTACGAGACAGATGTCTAGAAGAATATATGTAAAATATTTGGTTTGAAATCCAAATAGACCAAGAAATTGTTATCTATGTCAAAAGATAATTATGGACCAGAAGTATAATTAAAAGCATATTTTATAACATAAAGCAAAATAATTTATTTTGCTAAGCTCAATTTCCTGAAGAGATATATTGACTGAAATGCATATCCTGAAAATAATGCTTCTAGGACAAGAAATGTGGTCGTACTTTTTTTTCCTTATTATAGTTTTTATCCTACTGGATTTTTCTATGACAAGGTTTTAGTGAGGCAACAAAGAACATACAAATGATAGACACCTACAAATAAGGTTATAATTTCATAGATGAAAGTCTATCATTATTCTAAAGTTTTTGAGATAAAGAGAATCTAAGAAAAGGATCACGTCATACAAGACTCAATCACTATCGAAGAATGATGATGTCAGTGTGCTACATGTTTGTTCTAAGATCTCGAAGTATGTACACATAAGGGGAAATCATTACACGATACACTCTTTTTCTTTAACCTTGGTTTTTACTATTGAATTCACCTGATGAAGTTTTTAACGAGGCAGCATCTAAGAACTTGGTTATAATGGACGTAAAGGAGAAGTGTTATAAATATTATGTGATGTACTTTATAGAAAGTATACTCGTTCTCCAAATTAGTTTTGTCTTCAATCTATTATAACATTATATAAAAGATCTGTTACTCATAGAATAATACACACCAATTCATTCTTCTCTCTTTTTACTTACATCACTAGGTGTTTTCCTGCACATGAACCATGTGCAGTAAGAATATGTGTATTTAAATATTATAGTTAGTATATATTTTGTTATCTTAATTTTTTTTACATTTGATTTGGGGTGGACACTCGGATACCATTTGGTACAGTTAGGTTCAGTTATGTTTCGATTTTTTGTGAGTTCGATCTGGTTCGGATCTGCGGGTTCGTTTTGATCGGGTTCCGTATTACTCTTCTAGATACCAAAATTTTGAAGCCATTCAGATATCTAACCAATTTATATTAAAGTTTTGTACTATTTTTTAGATTATAGTTGGTTTGGTTTCTTTTTCTAGTAAATTTTGTCCACGTCTATATTTTTGATTGTAACAATATACACATATATATATATATATATATATATATATATATATATATGTGTGTGTGTATAATATTAAGATCTCAATAAGTTTTCAATGAAAATTTTGAAATTAAATATTTATATATTTATATATTAGATAATTTAATTTAAATGATATATATATATAATAAAATTTCATATTCATACGATTTGTGATCAATTGTCCCTTGTTTGAACAAAAAACCAAAAAAACCATTGATCACAATTTTTTAGTATGAGACTTTTACCATTTTTCGTAATTTATAGACGTTTTAAAAAATTAAAAATATAACATATATGATAAAAACTATTTTTTAACATATGCTTAATGTGATTTTTAAATTTTTAATAATATAAAATTAAACAAAAAAGGTAGAGGATAATTTTTTTTTATCAAATATCTATGATTTATAATCATTAATTATCATATATACGTTAATCATATTAGGTAATTTCGTAATTTTTATTTAAGGAAAGAAACTTACTTACCTTTTATTTAGGGAAAGAATTTAAGACTATATGGTTAGAAGTTAGGGCTTTTTGCAAAAGTAACTCAAAACTTGGAGTCAAACATAAAACTAACATTTTCTTTTCTTTTCTTTTGACTCATTTTTTTGAGATTTTCACCCCACACCTGCATTTATCTACGAAAATGCCATTAACTTTTTTTTTTCCGAAAATGGTTTCTTTACTATCTCAACCTCATATTCTTCAAGTATTTACAATAGTGCCACTACCATGAATAGTTCAACAACCTTGTACTAACTGTTTGGAGCTTTTAATGCCCTTTAATGCACGTAAATCTCTTTACACTCTCTCTGTTTCAATTGTTATGAACTAAAAACAACATTTCTTTCACTTTCTCTCCATATTCATCCAAAAAACTCAAGCTTTTGATTCCAAATATTTTATGGTTGACAGAGACATATTTCTTTCGTTTTGACTTACGGTTTCGTTTGAGATTCTGGGTGGTTGGAGAAGACCCTGTGTGCAAACGAAGTCATCTCACCTATTTTAAGGTACGAATTTGATTTTTTTTGAAGATCTGTTCGCGTAGAAGACTTACTAGTAAGTCATCTGTATGTAGAAGACTTACTGATAAGTCTTCTGGTCAAACGGACGACTTAAACTAAGTCGTCCGGCTTTGTTTGTTAAAAAAAAACTCCATACGACTTATATAAGTCGTCTACCAGAAACGGGCTAGTTTTGCATTTGACCGAATCATGTCAGAACTTTGACTATTTCTGGACGACTTATAATTCAGTCGTCTCTGGAAAAGTTAAAATTTCAATATTTTATTAAACTAGACGACTTACGTGTAAGTCGTCTTAGGTTAGTTTTGTAATTGAAAAATAAAACTTCATAATTTAACTTTTACCACACGACATAATATAAAGTCGTCCAACCAGAAGACTTAATTTAAAGTCGTCCGGAAAAGCAAAGTCGTCCAGAATTTTTCCCAATTTTCTGGTCAAACCTTGCTTATCCCGGACGACCTTAAATTAAGTCGTCTAGCTGGACGACTTTCAATTAATTCGCCTGGAGAAAGTTAAATTTCAAGTTTTATTTTTCAATTACAAAACTAACATATGACGACTTACGTTTAAGTCGTCTAGCTTAAATAAAATATTGAAATTTTAACTTTCTCAGAGACGACTGAATTATAAGTCGTCCAGAAATAGTCAAAGATCTGACACGATTCGGTCAAATGAAAAACTAGCCCGTTTCTCGTAAACGACTTATATATAGTTTTTTTTAACAAACAAAGCCGGACGACTTAGAATTAAGTCGTCCCTTTTAATTTTCAATTGCAAAAGTGACATCTTTAGACGACTTACCTTTAAGTCTTCTGGACGACTTAATTCTAAGTCGTCTGCGGCAATGTTTATTGAACTTCTTCATTTTCTCTATGTTTACTAATGTGTTTTATTTTGAATATTTGCAGATGATTTGTCAGTTACATGCAGTGTATGGAGAATGGTTGTTGAGAGATTGTCATTGGGATTTTGTGGTTGATGATCTCAAAGGAGCAAGATTGTTTTTATTGAATGAAGATTCAACACATGCTGAACTTGTTGCAATGGGTCAAGAAGATTATAACATGGACATGAGAACAGTGACTGTGGAGATTAGCTACTCATTACCAGCAGAAATGATGATGGCTCCAGGCAGTCCTCCCATTCATGTTACAAGTGATAGACAAGTTCTAAACTTGCTCGAGATACTCAAAACGCATAGAGTATGTCTTTGTGTATCAAGCCGCAGCAAGGTGGAAACGGTTTCAGAGAAAAGGGATAATGATGAAGCTGGTGAATGGGAAGAAGATGTTGGTGATGATGAAGCTGGTGAATGGGAAGAAGATGTTGGTGATAATGATGAAGCTGATGAATGGGAAGAAGATGTTGGTGATAATGAGTTTGGTGAAGATGAAAATCAAGATGGGGAGGAGGAAAATGGGGAGGAGGATGCTGGTAACTCTATTGTTGGTGAAACGGATCAGAATGGTGGGGATTACAGTCTTTATGGAAATGTTCAAGATGAGGACGAGAAAGATGATGCTAATATTTGTTTTGAAGAAATCGAAAAGACATATGCTAAGACAAATGCTACTGAAAGAGGAAAATCAGATGGTACCAGTATCTATGTCAACCAGAGTTTTGTTAGCAAGGATGCACTGCTTTCAGAGCTGCAGCTGGCATCAGTGAGGGGCAGGTTTTCTTTCAGAATATACAAATCAACGAAAATTCTCCTTGTGGCAACATGTCGGGTTAGCGGTTGTGGATGGAAGATCAGAGCGAGTGTGAAACATGGGACAAACACGTTTTGGGTAACAAAGTATGTGGAAAAATATTTATGCTCAGTGGGAGACCGAATCGCTCAGCGGAGACACTGTACTCCGAAGTATGTTGGTAGTCTTTTCATTGATCGTGTTGGAATCATTGATGGGATAACTTCGCAGCATATCACTGATGCAATGAGGAACATGTTTGGCATGGCGCTTGATTACACCACTTCATACAGAGCACTGTTATATGCACAAACATTGGTGAGAGGAACAGCAGAAGAAGAGTATTCGCGTCTGGCATCATATCTCGAGCAAATCTCCATTGCAAATCCTGATTCTATCACGGCTATAGAACTTGATTCTGTTAAAAGATTTAAGTATCTATTTCTCTCTTTTGGAGCTTCTATCAAAGGTTTTAAGTATCAGAGAAGGGTCATTGTGGTGGATAGAACTCATCTAAGTGGAAAGTATGGAGCTGTTATGTTAGTTGCAGCTGCACAAGATGGCAATTTTTAGATATTATCATTGGCTTTTTGGATCGTGGATGCTGAAGATGAACCTTCTTGAGAATGGTTTTTCACAAAATTGGCTAGTTGTATATCTCATGACAAGCCTCTGGTGATAGTCTCCGACCGGCACGCAGCCATTAAAAGTGCGTGTGATAAGGTGTTTCCTTGGGCAACCCGATGAATACGTTATTATCACCTTCAAGATAACATTGTCAAAAAGTTTAAAGGGAAACATCTCATGTACTTGGTGAAAGGGGCTGCTTATGCTCACACGGTTTACGTTTTTGACCGGTACATGGCTGAGATACAGAGTGCAAACCTGGAACTTGCAACGTATTTGGAGAATGCCGACGCCAGCCTATGGTCAAGGGTTTATTGTAAGGGGAACATGTACAACATAGAAACAAGCAACATCGCTGAATCTATTATTTTCGCACTGAAGCGAGCAAGAGGATTTCCGATTCCATTCCTGCTGGAGTTTATAAGGCAGAAGTTAGGAAAATGTTATTGGAAAAGGAGACAAGATGCTTTGAGTCTCACAACTCAACATAGCCGGGGTGTTGAATACTTGCTTGTTGTTCGAACAAAGATAGCAGATACGGTCCAACCAATTGATGGATGGCGATTCTTTGTCAAAGGTGGCAAAATAGACTGTGTGGTTGATTTGGAACATGCAAAGTGTGATTGTGGTGTCTATGGAGTGGAGAAAATATCTTGCTCTCATGCTATAGCTGCTAGAACACATGTTGGTTTGCATATCTCCACACTTGTATGTCCACTGTACTCAAAGAATTATCTGTATGCAGGATATTCAGAGAATATATATCATATCGTGTCACAACATATTGAGGAACGAGAATGCTTTCCTCCAGACGTAAAGCGTGGTCCGGGGAGACAGAAGAAATCAAGATGGCAATCTTGGTTGGAGGTATCTAGGATGAGAGGACACAAACCCAAGAAGAAACACAGGGCACAGAGATGCTCAAACTGCAAAGAAACTGGCCATATGAAACCACAATGTACACAACCAGTCGACTAGTTGTCTAGACGACTTATTTGTAAGTCTATACAAATACAAATCTAATCATTAGAAAATCTATACAAGAGGAGTTCAAATACAAATACAAATCGTTAGAAAAACATGTTCAAATACAAAGACAAGTTCAAAGCCATACACAAATCTATTCATACATGCCCACGAACTTATCACCATCCACATTTTCTTTCAAATGCTGATCAAGAATCTCCGTCCATATATCCACCGCCATATTATCCCTCGTATTCTTCGTGTTGGACCTAGCAAAGTCTTTAGAGTTAAAGGGGACCCCAAGAGCATGACATTCAATGTACTTTAGAGCGTACACGCCACAATCACCATTGTTGGCCGTGGGTACATCTTTCAGCTGTCTCTCATATGTGTATGACTCCAACCCGTATTTGACCCGTCTTTCGTCGGTGGCAGCGCACTCAACAAGCAGATAATGGACCATCTTGAGAAAAGGCTGCATTATCTCATCACATGCTTCTGGTACCGTAGCTGAAGGTATGCTGTCCCAGACGACTATGTGCCTCTTAGGGATCAATATCCAAATAGCAACCCAATGCTGGTTGTTCAAGTTCACTGGCGCATAGATATCATCAATATCCTCCCCCCACTTCTTGTTATAATAAGTCGTCTGGAAAGTCGTCCAGCTGGAAGACCTTCTAGACGACTTATAATAAGTCGTCTGGAAAGTCGTCCAGCTGGAAGACTTTCCAGACGACTTAATTAAATCGTCCAGCTGGACGACCTTCCAGGCGACTTATTATAACTCGTCTACTAAGTCGTTCAGCTGGAAGACCTTCCAGACAACTT
This sequence comes from Hirschfeldia incana, assembly GCA_026261945.1. Taxonomy (NCBI): domain Eukaryota; kingdom Viridiplantae; phylum Streptophyta; class Magnoliopsida; order Brassicales; family Brassicaceae; genus Hirschfeldia; species Hirschfeldia incana. The sequence goes on along the minus strand of JABCMI010000014.1, from coordinate 1,566,672 downwards.
ATAATAAGTCGTCTACTAAGTTGTCCAGCTGGAAGACTTTCCAGACGACTTAATTAAGTCGTCTGATAAGTCGTCCAGCTGGACGACCTTCCAGACGACTTTAATATAAGTCGTCTGCGCAGTCTTTTGGATTGAAGTAAATACCTGACTCAAGATAGCAACTTTCATTGATCTGTGGCCTCTGCTGCCCTCGTAAGCTAGTATCGGTGGAGACGGACTGTTTGCTCTGGGACCACCAATAATAGAACCCAATTCCGGCATAGCTGTGTACACCCAGACCTGAAGAACTTGTATAAACCCATCCACGGTGTAACAGCCAGTAATATCTTTGTTCCATAAAGAGTCCATCACCACCTTAAACGAGACTCTCCCTCATGGATAATTCTCAAACTGTTCTAAATCCATCACTAGCCTTGCCAGACTAGATCGTGTAGCGGTTGAAAACTTTCTCCCTTCAATGAATCCAGTGAAGATGGAAAGGTACGCGAGCCGCTTGTGATCTTTCGTGGACCAATCCCTGCATCTCTTCAGTGCTGCTATTATCTGATCAGTAGTTAGCCCAGCTTCCAGATGAACTCCCAGCATCCCCCAGAAAAAAACCATCTCTTTGGTAACCTCACATTTTGGTGTATCAAGGTCCTCGATGTACTCGCAGTTTAGACCAGTGAGGTTTTCAAACTCTAACAGTGAAAACCTCAAAGGTTCTGGACCAACGAGAGACCACATCTCATACTTCTTCTTAATGTCTAGCTTGAAACTGAGCATGTAGTGAACCAGCCTTGAAGCCCAACCAAATCCCTGCTCCTTGAACTTGATGAAAACTCTCAAACTCGACTCCTTGAGCTCTTCAAATTCGTCATCAGTAAGAGCTTCCCTGAGAGCAATATGCAACTTGTTGTTATCCGTATGATACGAAATGCTATTGTGGGCTTCTGGCTCTTCCCCTAATGTGTATAACCTACGGGGGAGTTCTGGAATATCATCCTTTTTGTCTGCAAAATAATCAAAGATAACAATAGAGATAAGCTAAACAAGCTAAATCTAACAAGAACACATGGAAAAGTCACAACTTTCCAGACGACTTATATTTAAGTTGTCTGGAAAGTCGTCCAACTGGAGGACTTAGTAGACGACTTATATTTAAGTCGTCTGGAAAGTCTTTCAAATAGACGACTTAGTAGTCGACTTATAATTAAGTCGTTTGGAAAGTCTTCCTGCTGGACGACTTATATTTAAGTCGTCTACTAAATTGTCCAGTTGGAAGACTTTCCAGACGACTTAAATTACAAGTCTTCCAGTAGAAAAATTTAAAGCGGACCTGATTAGTCGCAGAAGGAGTTGGAGTACTCGTCATTGCGGTTATAGATCTGAAAAAATAAACGTGAAATGGTGAGAATGAGTAAATTGATAGAGACAACGTTTTATGCTCATCTTTTCCTCGAGATTGATGACTTACCGGCGTTAGGGTTTACAGAGAAATGGCGCTACGGTTTACAGAGAAACGGCGCTAGGGTTTAGAAAAAGCGGCGGCGCTAGTGTTTAGAGGAAGCGGCGGTGAGAACGTTGGTGAACACGGTGGCGAGGGCGACGGTTTGTTCGGAAATAGTGGAAGCGGCGGCGCTAGGGTTTAGAGGAAGCAGCGGCGCTAGGGTTAGAAGAAGCGACGGCGAGAACGGTGAGAATGAAGTGAGATAGATAGCCGACGTTGAGAACGATGGTTTGTTCGGAAAAAGTGGGAACTCGAAATCGCCTTTGATATCGCCGGTGAGAGAGAACTGTTAGGGTTTCTGAATTTCGCGAAAAATGAACAAAAAAAATCACCTTATATATTGGGTAAATAAACCGGTTAGCTTTAAAAGTACATTGGTAAAATTTAAGGTTTGGTCCGGTTTAGACGACTTATTCTTGCTGATAATGTACATCAGACGACTTAATATTTAGTCGTCTGTTTATAGACGACTAAATATTAAGTCGTCCCAGACCCTAAAATGAACCCGTAAACTAAAATGACTAAATTAACTAACTAACCACGTTATAAAATCAAATTATACTTCAATAGTGTTTACTATAAATAGAAATGAACACGCTTAGGTAATTTTTAAATTTTTCAAAAACGGTTTTAATGCTTTCCGAAATCTAATCCTAAGAACATATACAATACTACAATCATGACTCACTACTTTCACTCATCTATGCTCAAAACAATTGAAATTTGTTATATCTTAATTTATATCTCTTTATATGTTAATTACATAATTCTCATTTTCACTTATCAAATTATTTTTTACTAAATTTTTAAATTATGAGAATAACTGTCTAGACGACTTTCAGTATAAGTCGTCCTGACGAGTTGCGAGGGGTAAAAACGTAAAAAAAATCTGTTTTTTTGTTTGTTCACAAGGGGATAGTTGTAATTTCAATAGTCTTTTAGGTTACTTTTGCCTTTGGCCCAAGTTAGCGTATTATTTTGGGTTTGACTCCAAATTTTGAGTCACACTTAGCAATTCTCTCTAGAAATTATTGTGAAGACTAATTAGATGACATGTAGCTTTTAAAGATGTCATGTCACCATTTTTTTGAAAAATCACTTTGCAAATATAGACTAAGGGATTGTTCTTATTTTATACCAAATATATAATGAACACAAAATATTCGCGTACCATAACGCCCATTCAGCATGCCCAAATTATAATAATATGGAAATTTTTATATTAGGGTTTTCATACCTTCTTTTAATTTTCTCTCCCTTGTACCGTCTGAAGAGAAACAGAGATAAGACGAAATGGAGAAAGGGAAGGGAAGAAAAGAAGAGATTGTTACCGGGGAGTACACTATCAACCTCCACGGATGCCTTCATAGCCGGTAAAATGTTTAAATGTCTGTAGATTTTGACATCTCATTGTTTGTAGAAGAAGAAGATTAGTCTTATGATAAGTAATGAACAAGATCATCTCCTTATTGTACATTTCCATGAGGATGCCTCTCGTTTTGATGATTGGTCCATGTTGTTTTAGAGAAGGCACCCAATGCCATCAAAGACATTAGGAAGTTTGCATTGAAAGCAATGGGAACAAAGGATGTTAGAGTGGATGTCAAGTTCAACAAAGAGATATGGAGCAGAGGAATTCGTGGTCCTCATAGGAGAGTCAGAGTCTGTGTTCCTCGTAAGAGAAATGATGATGAAGACGCGAAGGAAGAGTTCTGCTCTCTTGTCACTGTTGCCGAGATTCCGGCTGAAGGATTGTCTGGTTTGGGCACTAAGGTCATCGATGAAGATGAGTATTGGTGATGTATTCACACAAAATGTTATCTTAAAAGTATCGTTGCAGTTTTTTTGTTAATCGTTAGATGAAATGAAAGGCAGAAATAGAAGAATCTTGCTTGTTTTGATCACTTACCCGGTTTTCCATTTTAGTAATTAACTTCTTTTGCTTGAAAGTTCCGGACACAAGAACATATGCTAGGTTGCTCTAACTATGTTACCATCTCTGTTAAGTTTTAGATTTGTGAAAAGAGTACCACATTAATTCAAATTTAGCATTTAGTGCTTATAAAACATAAGTAATAAATTTTACTAAATAAAAATAAGAAAAAATAAATAAATCTTCAGTTTCATAAATCTACCATATATGGTACCAGTGACAATGTCCTAAACACCTGTTTTGGGGCCGGATCTGAGGCTGACAAAGTAGATGTCTTCCGTGTGAATCGTTTGGCATGGTTCCAGAGCTCGTTTGTAAGAAGAACCTTGAACCAAAGCTAACGGTTACACTGGTAGAACGGACAGTATGGTTCGGTTGTAAGAACGTTGAACCAAAGCTGAATAAACTTTGGAGACACAGTTGGTTTATTAAAGGCCCATTTGAAACCCACTATGGCCCATATAACGAGTAGAGAATATAAGCAACAGTCTAAATTCTAACCCTAAAAAGTTGACCTACCGTCGTCGCCTCCAGTCAGAGAAACCAGAAGAGCCTCCTAATCGACGATGGGTGATTCTTCTCGACTTGTTTTTTTTTTCTCTATGCTTCGAAATACATTTTGGTTATCGTCCTCGAAAATGTTGCTGATTTTAGTCTCGTAATGAATTGCAGGGAAGGTGCACGGTTCATTGGCTCGTGCCGGTAAAGTGAGAGGTCAGACACCGAAAGTAGCTAAGCAGGACAAGAAGAAGAAGCCACGTGGCCGTGCTCACAAGCGTTTGCAACACAACCGCCGTTTCGTCACTGCCGGTAAATACTTTTTTTCTCCGGATTCTTAGATCAATCATTTGATAGCTCTACAGCTAGATTATCTCTGTCTTTAGACTGAGATCAAACTCTGCAAATAAATTAGGGATCGTTCTTGAACTTATTAGGTCTTGTGATTAGTCATTTTAACTTTATTCAGTTGAATCACAAAATTAATGTGTAATTATGAATTCCATTTTAGTTTCTTGAGGAAACCTGTTTCGAACTAATCAACAGTTTGTATGTTTTGTTCATCATTAGATTGCGTTGGGTTAATTGCATAATCTTGTTCTTTTGTTTTTATTCTGCCTTAAGACTCTGCGCCTTGTGCTTAATACATTACTTGATGATTTTTATGACATCAACTTAGCGTGTGCTCTAATCAACATTTATATGTTGATTATGCTACGTGAACATTCGTCTCACTACCGTGTCTGTGTCATATGAAGTTTGTTAGAAATTGATTTAGTCTACTCTTAATATTCGATCACACTGATATAGTATTTTCTGAAAAACAAACACACATGTGATCACTGATTCCACTCTCTTTCATCTCTTTTTCGATCACACTTATATATTAAGTTTGTTTCAAATTTGAATCAACAATTGGATTCTTATTCTATTTTGTTTGTGTTATCTTCAGTTGTTGGCTTTGGAAAGAAGAGAGGACCAAACTCATCAGAGAAGTAGACATGAATGCTTCACCTTTTAATTGTGGTTTTCTTATTATTTGAATGGCTCGTTAAGATCAACAAAGCCAATGAATGTTGTTGAGCCAATGTTTTTTTACTCAGTTTCATTTGTGTTACATCTGTTTCTCCTCGGATTATGTACCATATGCTCTTCGATTAGTGGCTTATAAATTTGATTATTGACTAGATTGCCATATTTATAACTACGTTAGATATATGTTTTCAGAATGTATTATAGGCTTTATAGCTGCGATGGGTGAAAAACTCTACTTAATCACAGAAAATGTTCAAGATCTAATTACTTCTGAGATTTAAGGTTCTTATTATACACAGTACGACAGTACCGAAGGTATCTATACAATGTCCTAACATTATTCTTAAGTGCATTTTCAATAGAGACTTTATTTTGAAATTTGTGAAATTTCATATTTGAAATATAAAAACACACTTGTCATAGTTAATTTAAATTAGTTTTATTAACTATGTGATCCTTACATTTGTCATATTTAGATGATACTGATGACAGCAGTGAAGGGAGAAGATGAGGATGAGGAGGATTTGGTGGAGATGGATGTAGAAAAGAAATATTCACCGGCGGAGATAGGGTGCAAGGTGATGGGTCCTCTTCAAACCGTGTGAGCCAGTCTTTGCCGTTGTTCAGATTGGTTCGCATCAGTTCAAGGTGACACACTGATCAAGGTTCTTCTATTGGGATCCGCAAGCCAGACGATTATTGGTAGGCCTATCTTGCCTGATGCGACTGTCCATGCTGCATTCGATGAAAAAGTGCTCATTTTCAAAAAGAAACGGAGGAAGAATTATAGGAGAACCACATGACATCGACATGAATTAACAAAGTTGAGAATAACGGATATACCAGAACCAAAGATTGTCCTTAAGCCTTCCAAGTCAGCTGATACAGAGCAACCAGAGGTTGAGCTAGTTGGTTGAAAAGAGAAGAACTGCTTTTTCTCTTTGTTGCTGATGCCACTACTTTGAAGCTTCTGAAGTTTTGGTTAGAACAAGGCTTAAAGGACGAAAAGGCCTTGGTAACTACTAAGCTTTTAAGATATGAATGTGATTGTATTGGAACTCGCTCAAGCTTCTGGATATTGTTTGTTTTTTGTTTCAAAATTCATGAAAAAAGATATGCTGAAACAGTGGTTTAACTATGCTTTTGTGCTGTAAAACGTAATCACGTTGAAATTTTTCCCTTGTTTTTAAGCATTCGAATAAAAAAAGAAAAGAATACTGTTTTATTGATTTTCCCTCTTTGTTTTTCACTGCATCATAGATTACATACTTAGATGATTAGTAAAGTGGCGTTATCATCCTTAATTATCTTCTAGCATGGATAATCTATTTACCATTGCAGTACAATGAGCTGTAGATGAGGAAGAATCGCCTTTTACCGTTTGCCATGCGTTGTTCAGCTTGTCGGGATCCGATACAGCCACTTTGGTAAAACAAACGACGAGAATTCTTGGGCGAGTTGTATAAAAGTCTTGCCTTCATTGGACTTGAGAATGCAACCATTGCTGCTGCTACGTTCCAACTTACAGTGGAGGACGAACTCGCCAATGCGTAAGTTCATGGATACCAAACATTGGGTGTCCAAGTCGTTGCTCCAAAAGTAGACTGTTTCAGCATCAAAAGGTTCTATCGCCAACGGAATAAAAGGGTATTCATGACCATTGTAGGAGACTTCAGATACTAGTTGCCATTCCCAGCTGCTCTTTAGCCTCCATACGCTCAGTTTATGATGCTCAGCGCCTTGAGAGACAATGTTCATATACATGAGACTCCCTTGAGAAACAGAGCAGAATCTTTGCAATAGTGGAGATGTTTCTAAATCAGGAAAACGCGTAACACGGCATACGGGATGATCAGAACCATAGAAGTCGATGGATAGAACAACTTCATCATCATTAACGTAACTGCTAGCGACCCAGTGAAGATTTCCGTTCAAGCTGATGGAATAGCTAAACTCTTGACGGTAGTGAAAAGGGCAAGGAAACTGTACGGTTTCTTGACTCCACAAGCCAGTCTCTGACGAATATATCAGCAAAATATACTTATTTGTCCATGTTGTTGCATCGTAGAGCAGAACGACTTTGTAACCTAGAACGACACCGTTTCTATCGGTTTGTGTGGCTAAACCTAGGTTCCGGTCATACTCCTCTGTTTCACACCATGGAGGATCTGTTTCTACGCATTCTCGTGAAACGGGATTAGCCACGTACAAGGACACGTTCCCGAGGGCAGACACGACACGGATCAGAATCAACCCGACATCCGTGTAAGCCACGGCTCTGGCTTGTCTGTATTTTTCCTTGTGGTTTAAGAAGGCGAATAATTCGGTAGTGAAAGTGGCGATGTAAGAGCCAAGTGGTTGTGGTGGAAGACCCCAAATCTCGCATCCGTAATGTGCAACGGCTTCTTGTTGATTATCTTTCAGCATGAGAGACCACATAGAATGGGAGTTTTGATGGCGAGAGAGGAAAAGGTTGTGGAGAAAGGGAGATTCGAGTAGTGATTTCCATCGCTTGCAGACCAGTTTGGAAGTGGCGATGCTCTTTAGCGGTAATCCGACAAATATGATTACCAGTATATCCTCTGTCAAGGAATTCATCTTCCTCTAGTATTTTTCTTGATTTTTTATTTTAAGATGTGATTAGGGTTTGTTTTATATAGAGGGAGCCCTGGAGAAAACGGAGCTGTTTTGTTTGATTTGGTAAAAGATGGCAGTTGACTTTATTTACGAAATAATTGCATTTGGGAAACTTGGCTTCGTTATCTCCGGTTTAATTTGGTAAAAAAATGACAAAAGATTTTATCATACGAAATAATTGCATTTGAGAAACATTCAAAAATTCTTTTGACAAAAAAGAAAAAAAAAAGAGAGTAACTATCCAACTTTCGACCAAATGAAACAGAAACTATCCAAATTTGTTTTGACAGTGGAAAAAAGGAGAGAGAAACTTTCAAGATCGAATGTAATTACTTTAGAATCAGAATATACTATGCTAAAATATATATTTAATTTAATTGATATGTATTGCTTTTAAAATTTTAAAGACCAATGTGAATGTTTTATCCGGCTGTGTTTAAAATGGTCATGAACATTGAGCAAGGGAGTATGCGTCATGAAATTGTGTATTATAACTCACAGTATAAAGAGAGGCAAGAGAATTGTGTGTTTTGATGTCTGAAGAATTATGTGTCACTGAAACACCAAAAAGGATAAAAGAAATCTGATAAACCGCCATGGTAATAGGTAAGTTGGAGGCCAGATCGAGGACGATCATGTCTAGTGAGAAGATTGTGTTACTTTGTGGGTTATTGAAGATGCCAAGTAGCAAAAATGGATCGAGAAAACTATTGTGGTTCCTCCTTCAACCGTGAAGTTAGTACTCTGAAGGGGCACAAGTGGTGATGAAAAACTAGCGTTCGTCTCTGGCTGTCCCTACGTTGTTTATTATTACTATGATGATATGAAAAGAAACAAATAGGGTGGAAGGACTCTTATCCTTGGCCAGTTTCGACCCAGGCTAACCGGCCGTGTCTAAAAAGTCCAAGTTCCTGAACAATTTCTCTCCATTTACATTTTCCTTATGTAAATTCATATAAGCTTATCTTTCTACAAAACGTTCTTCTATGTACACGAATATGTTTCAAACCACAAAACGTAAACCAACAGCATATCAAATAATAAAAAAAGCGCAAAGCATATGAAGGGATAAAAAGATGATCAAAATGCCATTACAAGACACACAAACAAGGTAACAGAGACCAATATCAAGATATTGGTTCCAATGCTTCAAATTGATTTGCGTTTTGATAGCATTACGATTCAATCACAGTGAAAAAGAACTTTTTTTTTTTTTTGTTAAAAAGAAGAGACTTTGAAACTGAAAAAAATTTAGAGATCAGACTCCATGAGGTAATCCCCGAGCCTTTCAACAACCAAGTTGCATTGACCTCCAGTCATGGGCTCCTCGTAGATGCCAATGACCAAAGCTTGATTCGTCTTCTTGATGGTAACGCCTCCAGGTCCCTGCATAGATTGTTGTAAAATGAATTATGATCCCATTCTCTAACATAAGATGTACAAGCAAAGGGGGTTAATCGATACGAATCATGTTTACCTTTTTGCCTCGGATCACAGCTCCTGGTTCACCTTGAATAACCATGTACTTAGCTCCACCGAGGAAGAGTCCGGTCGGGGCAAGAGACCCAGGCGTCTCAAAGTCAGTGGTGATTCCACTGATTTCTTCAGGCTTCAACTGTAAAACACATATATCAAGAAAATCACAAGGCGGGCGCATTAGATTCGAAACACTTTGGATTATCAAATAAACAATTTGATCCTAACGGAAGATCTCGCATCTACTGATACCGATGAGATCTCAAAACCCACGACTAAAGAACTTCTAGATACCTAGGTTGAACTCAATTAGATTACGGAGAAGAGGATCGGCGATAGTGAAATCGAAAATCAGATCCGAGATTCCTCAGATCCAATCACGGAAAATCACAAAACAGACGGCTGTGCTGACCCCAAAGGATCAGAGAAAAGAAGGAAAGAGAGAGAAACCTTAGGGAAATTGGCGCTCTGAGCCCAGACACTGCCGTCTTGGCCGAGAATAGCGGCGGCGGCGAGGTGGTTGCCTTCCACATCGCACATGAGGTGGTCATCAACGTACGATTGCCACGACATCTTCTTTTTTTCTTTTTTTCTCCGATGGGTTTTTTTCTTTCTTTTTTTTTCTTCTGTGAGAATGACTTCTCCACTTCTCTCTCGATGCGAGCTTTGGATCGTCGACAAGGAAATGTTGTGGTCCAAATTTATATTCTCTCTCCCTTCCACAATTATTATTATTTTTTTTCTGGCTCAACATCTAACTTTTCATTCATCCAAATTTAAGTGTTTACAAAAAAAACTTAGAGCATGTATAACAATGAACCTCTATTGGGATTCATATATATTTTTTATTTATTTAATTGTGAGCCCGTGAACATTATTGAATCCAGATCAATTGTGCTTCTCCATCAATAAACCTCAAATCCGGATTCATAAAAATAAAATAACATTTTAAAAAAAAATATATATTTTTTTCATTTGAAAAAAAAATAATTGTTTTTTAAAACTTATTAAAGATTTTACATCATTTATTAAAAGTTTCTATTCAATACATTGAAAAATCATGAACATACAAAGATTATTCATCACGATAACCAAATTTTTCCCAAACATTTTCAACTAAATCAGCTTTCAAACGCTCATGTACGCTTGGATCCCGAATTTGATTGCGAATGTTAAGCATATCGACATTCACACTTTCTCTCGTTGTCACCTTGGCACTTCGGCTAGATTCTCCTGATTCGAACTCAGATGTATCAGCTAGAATGTATCCCTGTCGTTCGTCCTCTACTATCATATTGTGCAATATGACACACGCTCTCATTATCTTTCCTATTTTTTTCTTGTCCCATTTTAGAGCAGGGTTTTTTACAATTGCAAACTTCAATTGCAAGACTCCAAATGCTCGTTCGACATTTTATGACAGATTCTTGCTTTTCTGCAAATTTCTGGGTTTTATGACCTTGAGGAAGCGGGATGGATTGGATAAATGTTGCCCAATTAGGATAAATTCCGTCGGTAAGATAGTAGGTCATACGATAAGTGTGGTTGTTGACCTTGAACTTCACTTTAGGTGCTCAACCTTGTAAAATGTCATCAAAAACTAGTGACCGATCAAGAACATTGATATCGTTGAGGGTACCTGGTAAGCCGAAAAATGCGTGCCATATTAAAAGATCTTGTGATGCCACGGCTTCTAAGACAATTGTCGGCTTTCCTGAACCACGTGTGAACTGACATTTCCAAGCCGTTGGGCAGTTTGACCATTTCCAATGCATACAGTCGATGCTGCCTATCATCCCCGGAATCCCGCATGCCTCTCCAGAGTCAAGTAGTCTTTGAAGATCTTCTGCTGTAGGTCTTCTTAGATACTCATCTCCAAACAATTGTATTATCGCTTCCGCAAAAATATCCAAACATAAAATTGCCGTACTTGCTCCAAGTCGGAGATATTCGTCATTGGCATCTCCCGCTTTACCGTATGCCAACGATCTTATGGCTGAAGTGCATTTTTGAAGTGTAGAGAGGCCGTTCCTTCTATGACCATTTCTTCGTTGCAGAAAGTATGGAACTTCATTACCTATGCGTTCGACAATGCAAAGGAACAAAGACCTGTTCATTCGAAAACGCCGCCTAAACAGGTCGTGTGTGTATGTAGGATTTTCACTGAAGTAATCATGGCATAGTCTCATGTGCCCTTGTTCCCGATCTCTTTCGATGTATACTCATCTCTTCGGCTCTTTGGTTAGAACAAACTCGATGAAATCATCAATTTGTTGGTTCACCATTTCTTCAAAAACTTCATAAACTTCATCATTTGAGGAGCTTGACATTCTTTTTTTTTTCAAAAAAAATAAAAATTATCAATTTTATTCTCTAGTCCAAAATATTACAAATTATAATTTAATTCTCTAGTCCAAAATAATAAAATTTATCAGTTTTATTCTCTAGTCCAAAATATTAAAAATTATCAATTTTATTCTCTAGTCCAAAATAATAAAATTTATCAGTTTTATTCTCTAGTGCAAAATATTAAAAATTATCAATTTTATTCTATAGTCCAAAATATAACTAATTATCAGTTTTCTTCTCTAATCAAAATATTAAAAATTGTCAATTTTATTATCTAGTCCAAAATATAACTAATTATCAATTTTATTCTCTAGTCCAAATTTTATTATCTAGTCCGAAAAATTCCAAATTATAAATTAACATTGCCTAAGTTGGATATTAGCCATGTATTGGACCATCAATATGATTGATCATCATTATAATTTGTATTCACAACCTAAATTGATATAACCTAAGTAGTATAACATAGCAAATGTAATGAAAAGCATACGTTGGTTTGTGTTGTTGTCGAGCGGTTGAGGCAGTTGAAGCGTAGTTGTCCTCTTCGTTTGTAGTTGATCAAGTGTTTCAGAAAGACATCAAGAAAGAGAAGAATATGATCAAGTGTTTCCTAAGTTGTGTTTTTGAAATTTTGAAATTCAAAGACATAGACATAAAGAGAAGTAGTTGAACTCTGATTTAGAAACATACATCAAGAGCATATTTATATATGCTTCTTTGTTACATGACCCTTTGTTACATGATCCGTGACTTTAAAAGCTAGTGTCGAAACATAGTACAACCCGTGAAACAAAAAGACATAGTAACAGTGTGACAAAAACTCCACTGCATCTGTTCATCATAAAGCAACATCAGTGTAGAAACTAACAAAATACTACACTGATCCTGTACAAATAAAGCAACAACAGACTTATTATTAAACCAGCAACATAGCAACCCGTGATCCAGACATAGCAACCCGTGATCCACCAAAAGACATAGCAACCCGTGACCTAGAAACCTGCAAAAGAAAAAGGCAACCTCAAAGTTAATAACTAAACATATTTAGTTAAACCTAAGAAAAAACAGAGATTCCATCAAGCAAGTTAACCAATTCAATCAAGGAGTTCAGAAATGAGTTTGTTTTTGAGGGTGATTTCGTTTGGAGATAGATCAGTTTCTTTTTTGGCAAGGAAACGATCAAGGAGTTTCTGCTGAGAAATTTTCTTTCTCTCAGCCAAGATACTCTCAATTTGATCGAAAGCAGCTTCATGACCGTGCCTCTTGCGTTTAGCTGCTTTGGAAGCCTTAACACCAGGCGGTCTAACCTCGTCCTCAGGTATCACCTCCTCAGCTTCCTTCCTTTTCTCCTTGGCACCATCTCTTGACTTAAAAACTGACTTCCACTTGTGATCATGTCTCAGTTCCCTCCAACAGTGTTCCATGGTGAACTTCCCTTGATAATCATTGAAGAAAATCTCATGGGCAGCCTTCAGGACATCATCCTCATTTTGACCACTTGATTGGTGCTTTAACGCCGCTTCATAGCTTCCCACAAACTTGCAGACCTGCTCGTTCACCCTTCCCCACCTCTGCTTACACTGACTCCATTCTCTAGGAACGCAGCCAGCGAGCAGAGGGCTTGAATTAACATACGCCTCAATTCTCTTCCAAAAGGAAATCACCTTCTGCTCTTTACTGAAAATAGTGTCCTTGCTCGTGTTCAGCCAACCACTGATGAGCACAATGTCCTCTTTTGTTGACCACTTTCTTTTTGAAGCCGGTTTCACTAACCCGGGAGAGTTCGCTACAGCCTCAGCATAGTCGCATTCCATTTCTGGACTGCTCTGCGAACAGAGGAGGGAAATGAACCCGGGAGAGTGTGTGGAAAAGAGTTTCATTTTCGTTGGTAATTTGGTTTAGGATGATTCAATTAAGTTTATGGGGTTTTGGTTCTCTATTTAAACTAGTTTTAGCTTAGATAGAAGTGAAAAATTAAACTCTACCTGCCAAACATTGAATATAAAATCTAATAGAGCAAGCAACTACTTGACAGAGAGAAGTAATTACACATCAAATCGACTACTTAATACAATCAACAACTTCAAACATTAAGAGCACGCAACCAACCAACACAGCTTTAATTCGAGTGTACTTTTCGCTCTAGGTCTAGTGTTGATAATTAATACAATCAGAGAAACCAAACAAGACAGACAGCGATTTCAGTTTGGTTTGGTTTCAAAATACGAGTACTACTTCAACTTATTAATTAACTAGTTATGTATTTAATTCAGGGGAAACAATTTCCTAACTACATCACAACAAAAGATTGGTTTTAAACATTTACCTCTGATTTTCAGTCAAAGCACACCTTCTCCAAGTTGCCGACCTGGACAGTGAGGCTTCTTACCTGTTCCTGGACATGGAAACAACAATAAAACAGTGTTAGTTACTCATTAAGGACTTACATACAAAGTTACGATAAGTGTGATTAAATAAGCTTACCTGCAGGGTCTGAATCTGGTACTTGAGATTCCATACCCCCTTGATCTCCTCCAAAGCATCCTCCAGATCCTTCCTCAGCCTTTCGATCTCCTCCTGGACACCAACCACCCAAGGATGACTAAAATGCAACCCATCATCCTTGTTGACAACAGAAAACAAATATTATAGACAGTTCCTATTATAAGAAAATTTAAAAACTCAGATTAAGAAAGTAAAACTTACTTCATAGTTGATGCACGTGAAGTAGCGCTTTCCAGGTTGACTGTCGTAGTCTTCCTTCCCCCGGACCTCGTCAATGATTTTCCCACCGCAAGCACACCTTCTTGGAATCCCGTACTGTGAATCATGGACGAACGATAACATGTTGCAGTACTCCCTTTGTTTCTTTGAATATCTTATTTCTTCTGCGGGATCCATCTGCACCAGAAAGAAGAAATGATTTGAACATACTAACTAAATAATATGATAACGAACCAGTAAGAGAAACAAAAACCAGAACTCAAACAAAGAAACACAACCCAATATGATTAAGAGAAACAATTAAGTAACAGACTCGGATGGATTTCAAACACAACCCAATATGATTAAGAGAAACAGTTAAGTAAAAGAAACACATCTCTTAAACTAACTAAGAGAAACAGTTAAGTAAGAGAAACACTAATCTCTAATCGATTTCAAATCTACTCCGAAACAAAACCCAATCTTTAACGAACCCAAACAAAGAATTCCCAATTCGATTTCAGATCGACTCTATTCAACCCTATCAAATAAACCCTCTAATCGATTTCAAATCTCAGACTCGATCGTACCCTAACAAAGATATCTCAGACTCGATGGAACCCTAACAAATAAACACTCGATTTCAAATCTCAGACACGATGGAACCCTAATCGATCTCGTTATCGATTAACAAACAAACCTCGTAATCGATCTTGTTATCGATTAACAAACAAACCTCGTAATCAGATCGGAGAAAATCCAAAGAAATAAACCCCCAATCCGAAGAAAGCCTTAGAAAATCAACCCCCAAATTGATGAATCCCCCTCGAACCCCCTCGAAAACTGACCTCAGGTCGATGAGATAACACTACGTCGTCGATTTGATGGAGAAAAGAGCACTCGATCGGAGTCGGTAAGAAAATCGCCTCTCCACTCGCAAACCCTAGTTTTTTTCGGGAGAGAGGATGAAATGAGGAGATACACGAGATGGGGCTACTTTCCGCGTCAACAATGCGCGTCGCACAAACCAATCCCTTCTCGCCACGTAGCTTGAACTCGCATCATGCGGGATCACTTCAGCGGCCCAGTTCACCAAATATTACTCATTTTTCTTTTTCTTTTCGATTTAAAGCCCGCTAAACCCCAGCCCATGACCCGCCTATGAACCTTCAATGAACATTCTCTTATCAGCCTCTACAAAAGCTCTCAACCACATAGGCATAACAGAGTACACCTTAGGAACATTGGACGTAAAAGTCATAGTTTCCCTCGCTACTCTATTGGCTACTTTAATGCAGATCCTAGAATAAAAACTCAGTTCAAAGCCGCAGTTCTCCTCCATCAGCAATCTAATCTCCTGCACAATAGGCTTCAAAGAAAGCCACATATGTTCCTCCCCGCAGACTAGTTGCTTTAGAGTCAGAGAATCAGTCTCGAATCTTACTCTTGAATAGCCAAAGCCATATAAGGTCTGAACCGTCCAGTGCAGTGCTTCCGCCTCTGTCTCGATGACTGATCCTGAACTTGCTAGCCTCTTTTCCCCTGCCCACACGAGGTTTCCAAGATGATCTCTTGCCACCCACCCCACACCACCTTCTTATGTTTCCTTTTTCCAGGTTCCATCGACGTTACATTTGATCATTTTGGGTGGTGGAGGCTTCCAATTTTGCTCGCACCTCTCAACTGTGGCCTTTTTAACCTCTGAATTTTTTACCTCTTCCCTGCTTTTCCATTCCAGCTCATCCTCCGTGGCTTTCAGAATCGTGGCCTGAGCCTCATAATCTTTCCCATTAAACACGAACTCATTTCGATTCTTCCAGATTCTCCACAGCAACCATGGCACTAGTCCTTCTTTCACTTCTTCCAAATGGAACTCTTTTTCTGATTTAAGACCCAATGAAGATTAGTGTGGAAGGAATCTGACCAGATACCGTGGGGTGGAGGATGTATTGTCGACATTGTCCAAATCAATCTTGCATAGGGGCATTGGAACAATACATGATTGATACTCTCCTCTGCTCCCTCACATCTACTACAGCTCTTATCCTTGCCAATATGTCTTCTCACCATATTAGCTGCTACATGGACCGAATTACTAACACATCGCCATAAGAAATGTCTAACTTTAGGGCTTGTATTCACCCGCCACACTTGCTGGTAGAGTCCATCAAAGCTGGGCTGATTCACTTCTTTCTGCTCTTTTTCTGCTTCAATAACATTCACTTGGACCCAGTAGCCTGACTTGACTGGATAGTGACCTGTTTTTGTGAAGTCCCAAGCATAGGAATCTTCACTCCTCCCTCCTACTGGTACGATTTTCCTGATCTTGGCTTGTACTTCTACAGTAAACAGGCATCCCAGCAGTTCCTCATTCCACGTTTTACCACTTGGATCCAAAAGGTCACTTACTCTCATCTGGTCAGACACTAATGGAGGCTGCTGATCCCTACTCCAGACCATTGATTGGACCATTGTGGCTGGTGTTCGTCCAATCCATCTCTCCTGCCAGATTTTTGTTCGCTTTCCATTACCAATGATCATTCTAGCTCCCCTCTTTATTAGGCCTTGAGCAGCAAAAATGCTTCTCCATGCATAAGATGGCCGTGAGCCCACGTCGCATTCAAGGGATCAAAATTCTTAAAGTATCGACTCTTATAGATCTTGGACATCAGCGAGTCTGGATTAGTGACCATCCTCCAAAGCTGCTTACCCAATAACGCCAGGTTATAAGCTTCCAGGTCTTTAAAGCCTAAGCCTCCACACTCCTTCGGTTTACACAAAGATTCCCAGTTTTTCCAATGTATCTCCTTGGAGTCTTTATTTGTCTTCCACCAGAAATCAGCCATAAGAGAGGCAATCTGTTTACATATTGTTTTTGGGATCAAGAAACAGGACATGGTATAGGTTGGAAGAGCCATGTCCACTGCTTTAAGCAAGACTTCCTTTCCATCCTGAGAAAGAAATTTCAAATGCCATTCTTGGACCTTCTGGTTCATATTATCCTTTAAGTAGCTTAGGATAGATACTCGGGACCCTCCCATCGATTCTGGAACTCTCAAATAGAACCCTTCTCCACCTGTCTGCTCAATCCCAAGCTTCATCATGATTTCCACTCTCCTTTGATGCGGTATATGCTTCCCAAAATATATGCTTCACTTCTGATAGTTGATCCTTTGGCCTGATGCTATGCTATAAGTATGCAGGAGTTGAGCCACCTTATCAGTTTCCTCATCCAAGCTCTTGCAATAAAGCATACTATCGTCAGCGAACAAAAGATGTGCTACCGCTGGCGCGCTTCTCGCCACTCGGAGGCCAGAGATCTGTCCTAAGCTTTCAGCTTTCTTCAGCATTTGTACCAACATTTTTGTGCACATCACAAAAAGGTAGGGAGACAACAAATCCCCTTGACAGAGTCCGTGAGAGGGCGTGATATCTCCATATTGTGTTCCATTGATTAACACCTGGTATCAAACCGATGAGACACAGCTCATAATGAGTTTGATCCAATGATCATTAAGGCCCAACACCTTCAAGGTTTTTTCCAGAAAACACCATTCCACTCTATCATAAGCCTTTGAGATGTCTGTCTTTATGGCTATGGCTTCATGAGAACATTTGTTATCCGAGCTTAGAGCATGGAGTAGCTCATGAGCTACAAGGATATTGTTGTATATAAGTCTCCCTTCCACAAATGCAGCTTGCGTCTCCGAAATAAGTGATGGCATCACCTTCTTTAACCTCCCCGCAAGAAGCTTTGAGATCACCTTATAAGCAACATTACACAAGCTGATAGGTCTGTACTCAGTCATTCTTCTGGCAGTCAGGTTCTTGGGTATGAGACAGATGTTTGTGTTGTTGAGGCCTTCTTCCATCACTCCTGGCTGGAAAAAACTCTGCACCATCTCCATAATTTCCTTTTCGCAAGTCTCCCAGAACTGCTGGAAGAAGAAACCGGACATACCATCAGGGCCTGGGCTTTTATGGGGGTTGATATCAAACACAACTCTTTTAACTTCTTCTCTTGTAACAGGCTGCATTAGTTTATCAGATTGAGCTTGGCTTAAAACAGGTGGGATCTCATTTCATTCTGCTAACTCCACACCGACATCTTCCGAAGAGAACATAAATTTAAAATACTGCTCAGCCACTCTTCCCAAATCCGCGTCTGCAAACCATTCATTATCATTATCATCAAGCAAACTTTTGATCATGTTTTGGGCTCTACGGTTTTTTGTTACAGCATGGAAAAATTTAGTATTTCTATCCCCAGCTCTCATCCAGTTCATCCTGCTCTTCTGCCACCAAAAACGCTCCTCATTATAATATTCTTCATACAGCTCCATCTTCAGGTTTTCCAACTCCTCCTTCCTGAATTGCTCTTGTCTTGAGGCCTCATCTATTTTGTAGTGAAGCTCTTGGATACGGATTGCTAAACTGGATTTTGCACTTCTCTTCCAAACAAATATGGCTTTTCTACAGGAAGAGAGTCTTCTCATAAGTGTAGCTTGACCATTACCTTTCCCTCTCCAGCCTTGCTTCACCACGTCCACAAATCCATCTTTTCACTCATCTACAGTCATACTTAAACGTGCCTCTTTTCTTCCGTTGCACTCCATCCAGAGCTGTCAGTATCGGGCTATGATCCGAGCAGACTCTCTTCAAATAATATAAAGTAGCCTGTGGGAAGCATTCAAGCCATTCTTGGTTTGCTAGTGATCTATCCAACCGACACTGAACCAAACCGTTATTCTTTCTCCCTGCCCAAGAGAGGAAATCTCCTTTGTGCCTAATATCCCAAAGACCAGAATGATTCAGAAGCTGGCGAAACTCAAGCCCCTCTTTTTCCGTCCTCTCGACACTTCCTAACTTCTCTGCTCGGTTCACCATCTCATTGAAATCACCCGTTAATATCCACGGGCCTCTTCTTTCCACACCAATCCTAGAGATTTGTTCCCATACTTCGCTTCTTCTTCCTTTCACAGGATCTCCGTATACACAAGATGAAAAGAATGCTCTTGCCATCTCACCTTCATATCCACAATTCTACTATTAGCTTGCAACACCTCAATTTCACAGGAGTTCTTCCAAAGCACTGCCAAGCCTCCACTCTTTTCTTTTGCATCCACTGTAAGCAGAGAATGATATCCTACTTTTTCCACAACGTACTCTAGGTAACTTCTTCTACTTTTGGTCTCGCTGAGGAATATAATCTCAGGAGAATACTGACCAAGTATCTCCTGTAGATGTCGAACTGTAGGGGTATTCCCCAACCCATGACAGTTCCAGCTTAGTATCTTCATATTGACCTCGAAGGGATGGTATTAACCATCAACCCTTCTTTCCTTTTGTTTCCACTTGCCAATGCTATCCTACGGACAAAATGGTCTGGGACAGAAGCTGCTACAAGAGCAGAATGAGTAGGTGTGCTGTAGTCTTCCTCGCCGAGTCCTGACAACGACACTGTTGCCTTCTTTCTTGAACCTTTACTCGTATTTCCAAGACGACAGAACACAGATGGGGTCGCTGTAGCCTTCTCAGTAGAGTCTGTTCTCATCTTCTTCGGGTTCCTCTCATCACTACTGCTTAACCTTCGTCTCTTTATCAAACAGGAACCACCAGTTTTTCTTTTCTCCCCTGATGAAGATTTCGCGTTTCTTCCCAGTCTTTCAAACACAGATGGAGGACTTTTGCTACCTTTATAGGATTGGCCTTCCTGCTTATCACCAGATCGGGCTTCAGTTAGTTTATCTCTCAGATCCTCCAGGGTCACTTCTGTGTTCTGCCCTAGTTCCATCCCACTTAGGCGATTGAAGACAGAATCCAAGCCTTGTCCTGTCTTAGAGATTCCCCCCTCTCCAGAGCTTCCCTGAGTTCCTCTTCCCCTTTCACAATTATTTATTTTATACACAAACATTAAATTTTCTATCAAAATATATTATTATTATTATTATTATTATTATTATTATTATTATTATTATTATTATTATTATTATTATTATTATTATTATTATTATTATTATTATTATTTCTAATCAAATTCAACCATCGACAACTCAACAAATCCAACTATTCTCTAAAATATTATAATTTATTATTACTAAATAATAAAATTTATAAAATATTAAAATTTTACTTTTGTGAAAAGAAATTTCTAATCATAATATAATAAATCTTTTTCTGCTTAATTTAAAATAATTATTTTTTTTGGGCTGTCAAATCAAATTATTTATAGTTCAAATTATTTTATTTTTAAATATTTAATACTTTATGTATTCTTACGGTACAAAAAAGTTGTCGAATATATTCTTGCTATACAAAAAGTTGTAGGAAAGTGGAAAATTTGAATGGGAAACATGAAGTTCAAAAAAAAAGGAAGACATTCACAGAAACAATTTTTTAGTCTCAGATGGTATATGTGTGTAAATAAGTTGAGAATCTATGAGTTTATCAAAGGAAAGAAAAATGGAGACAAAAATCATTTTACTACATTAGTTAGTTATATAATAAGCTGTATCTAAAAAACGTTATTTTAATTTTTTAAAAAATTGTATATTACCGCATAGTTTTTATGTTTTGAATGATGCTTCTTTATGTGGTACATTTTAACAAAATATTTAAAATTTGATAAGGATGATTGACTGAGATGTAACAAGTGATTTTAGCTTAAATTTATATCTATTTACAATCATAGAAGTTATCAATCATGATTTATCTAGTTTTCAAAACTAAAGTTAAAAGTTTAAAAGAATGGATGTAGCAACTTTGTTTTCTAAAACATTATTTTATAAAACACTATTTTTCTATTTTTATTATTTTATCACTTAACTTTTACTGCTACGTCAAAAATCGTATAAGACAAAATTATACAATTAGGGATGGCAATTGAGTTCTCCTGTCATGTCCCGTTCCGAACCGCTGCGGGTTCGACTTCTGGCGGTACACGGCGGGCATGTCCCACACGAAATGCAATCTTCAAAATAGCTGTCCAATCACGTACTGCAAAATATATAGGCCTTCACGGGTTGTTCCACGGGATATCAGAGATAACATTACTTACACCTGCACAAAAAAACATAGACAAGAATTGAGTTTCAGCTTGTACATGATCGACCATACTCTTACAAGATCAATAAGCTTATATGCAACAAATATTTTTACTATCATTTACGATGGTTTGAAGAAGCTCCACCAGTATAGATCGGAGGCGCTTGGGAGACCGGAAGCATCATCGACCCTAGAACCACCATCAACGGAGCTCCATAATGTCGAACCGCCTTCTCTCTCTCTCTCTCTCTCTCTCTCTCTCTCTCTCTCTCTCTCTCTCTCTCTCTCTCTCAGGTGAAAGTAAAAAATGGGGACTTAGGATTGCGGATCTTCAAAATCCCGTAGGTTAACCTGTGGTCTATTCCGTTTTCGGCCCATCCCGCTTTGAACTTGTCTAGTTTCGAGCCCGCCCCGCGAAGGCTACAATTTTACGAGCTTACCAAATAAAAGTCTAATTCCGTCTTGTAGCAAGTCTTTACGGGTCAGGTCCGCGATCCAGATTCTTGATTGACTTCCCTATATACACTGAACGAAATGCAAGCGCTTGAAACAGGCTACTGCTATATGCACTTTTAGACACGGCATGCACACTTGAAACAAATCGGATGCCCGTCATTATCATGACTTACCAGACATGCTTGTTCCAATAGCTCAAACGTGATGAAACAATATATACCATTTTGAATTATTCAGTGGCGGTTAATTATGTTAAAACAACATTCAGAAATAGCTCAAATGTGTTGAAACAATACATGATATGGATACATATAATCTCTATACGATAATTCTGTGGTTTATATTTTGCTTAATTGCAATTGAAACCGAAATTACTTTGAATTGCTTGCACTGAGTAAACGCAGTGGCTCATACCATCATATAACTAAGCACAATAATTAATATCTTTAACTTTAAATTTTGCTTTTTAACATATTATTTTAGACGATGAGTTGTAAACATGATTGAATTACAGATTTTTTTTTCAGTTATTCGGCACAAAAGAGAAGTTGAGGGGTGCCATAATGTGCCCACCAATCCACCATTCATTCCTTCTCTACTTCTCTCCGAATACAGAGTGGATATTCTCTTATGCAGATCACAATTCATATGTTATTGCGTGACACCTAACATTGCATTTACATCTGCCCCATCACTTTCATAATTTTAGTGTTTTAAGTCAAATTTGAGAATTATTAAGATGGTTGTAGATTTTGAAATACTCAAGTCTTTCATAAGGTAGTGGAAATAGTCTAGAATTAAGTTTAGGATCTTTTTTTGGGAATTTTCATGGTTGCCATCTTCTTGATATTATTGTTCATGTTTATCACCACTAAAGAGATATTTTCAAAAGTCCATTATTGAATTTTCAGGTTTACCATCTTTTTGCTATTTTATTTTTTATTTTATATTTTCATATTATAGTTTTTCAAATTTGAGTTTTTCTATAAATTTTTTTCAAACTTTCTTTTGGAAACTCGAAAATTACTTTTGAAACTATTTAAGTATAGATTTATATATTAAGTATTTATTTATATATTTATTAGAATCCTAAATTTTACATTCCAAAAATCATACCACATCCCTCAATTCTAAACCTGTAGTCCGGATAAATTAATCATATGGCTAAAAATGTCTTTGACCATTCATTAAAATTGAGGATAAAAGTGATTAGTATAAACATGAAAAGTGGTACTATGAAAGTGATATTTTTTACAACTTCATTTTTTCTTACCCAAAGAAAGAAAAAAGTTGGGCGATAATTATCCCATGAAATATTCAGTTTTTTTTTGTTGATCATTCGATGAAAATGTCTTGGGTGCGTATTATGAAAATCTCGCGCCTATTTTTCTACGTATTTTCGTCGTCGTCTCAATCAATGTAAAATATGTACTTTTTTATTGGTAAAATGTTAAGCTTACCATTTTCTGGAGAGGAGATACAATGTTGTTGTGGAACAACTTATTACAAACTAAAAAAAAGGAAGGGACTAAGACAGAAACAACAATTTTATACATTTTCTGCAGATGGATGATTGTAAGATTGGCTTTAGCCTATTCGCTAGGATCTTGGTGATGATCTTATACACGATATTACAACAGCTGATGGTACAATAAGCATGGAGCTTACACGCTGAGGTAGTCTTAGGAATAAGAGTAATGGTTGTAGTGTTTAGATCTTTTAGCAAACGTCCGTTCCTAAGGAACTCCGCTACAGCAGCAATGACATCACTACCAACAGTGTCCCAAGATGCTTTGAGAAACTCAAAGGTATATCCGTCAGGACCAGGGCTTTTCCTCTGAGGCATAGCGAATATAGTCCCTTTGATCTCTGTTTCTAGAACATCTCGCCTATGATATGCCTTCTGCAAGTCATAGCACTGGAATGATATCAAATCTTCTAATGTGTCCGAGGTTACCAGCAAAGTAGGTAAGTCAGCTTGACCAAGAATACTCTGAAAGTAAGTGGCTGAGTGCGCATTAATATCATCCAGTGACCCCAAAAACTGTCCAGATTTATGTGATTTCCGTCATTCTGCTGAGAGACTGTTTTTGAGAAAATGTTGTGTTTCTATCTCCTACATCAGCCCCACAAGATCTCTGCCTGAAGAACTGCCTTATTCTTTCTATCTTTTAATAAGGATTCAAAGATTTTTTTAAACATTTTGATTTTTGGCATATGATTGTTTTAAAAAGAATTAATTT
This sequence comes from Hirschfeldia incana, assembly GCA_026261945.1. Classification (NCBI taxonomy): domain Eukaryota; kingdom Viridiplantae; phylum Streptophyta; class Magnoliopsida; order Brassicales; family Brassicaceae; genus Hirschfeldia; species Hirschfeldia incana. The sequence continues at coordinate 1,542,809 of JABCMI010000014.1, read as the reverse complement.
GACTACATATATCATTATATTGAATAGTGCCCTTGAAACAACCTCTTCTTAAATGAAAATATCATCCCAGTTTGGATCTCTCTAGCTAGTTTCTGTACACAGTTAACATTTTACTCTGGAAAGTATTTTGGCATACCAACACAATTTTACAATTACAACGGAGAACTATTATTTTGTACCATATGTTGATCATTCTAAATTTCCCAAGCTCATTGGCAAAATCTATCATGTAATAAGGTTCTATCAATTTAAATGTTATATGCTTTTTCTATTTCTCAAATAATATAAGTAAAATATAGGATAAGAATAAGTTACAAGTAAATGTCATGAATTCACCAAGATTGGAGAACCATGCCATGCAAACCCCAAATGATTCACCAAATGGTGTACTTTATCTAATCTATTAAAACTGAAGTACAAATAAGAATTAACCCTAAATTTTCCTAAATATTTACCATGGAATGCCATTACTTTTTAATTTAATTTTAAAATCAGTATTATTAATTGGATCTAAGCAAATGAATATTTCTTCATGGAATCAAATGATATGGTGGGCCACACTTAAAAAACAGAATCAATAGCTTTAATCGTTAGTAGATTTTGTCCCTAACTTATAGCAACTTATGTAACCTAAAATTTATGGTTTTATTTTTCCTAAATATATTATTTGTAACTGATATTAGAAAAGTTATACAATACTACGTGAGCTAATATCATCAGTAATATTGTAAAATTTATCTGAAAGTTTAAAAGTTAAAATATTCACTAATGTTACCCATTGTCTAAAGTGGAATGATTAGTCACTGAAGCATATAAATAATAACAATGATTTTAAGTAATCTATGTCTTACCATTGAAGTACCAAATAACCATAAAATTTACAAGTTATTTACAATGCAATGTCATTAAAGTACCAACTAACCTAATTTTAAGTAATCTATGTATTTTCCTATTTAATTAAATGATTTCCTAAATTTCTTTTACTTTTCTTAACAGAAGTCGGTGACATTAATTTAGGAAAAATAGTTTACCATTGCATACTTACGAAAATGCATTTCAAAAATATAACAGAATGTCTATTACTACGGAAGTATTAACGATTATTTTTATAAATAAAGGTTATTTTTAATTGATACAATTTTTATTAATAAATATAGTACTTATCTCAAGTATATTTACTTCCACATTCGAATACCTTTAATACATAACATAATTAAAAAAAAGAAGTAGTTGATTTACATAAGCAAATCCGCATATGCCAAAATATATAATTTTATGTGCATAACACTCCATTGCAAATCAAATATGATGAATGTGGAAGAGTATAAAGTATACAACACCAAATTTAAATAATATATATATATATATATATATATATATATATATATATATATAACAATTTATAATACATTAAAAATATGATCCATACCAAAAGTAAAAATACACTACGAGTGATTCATATGCCAATATATATAATTTTATGTATATTTTTTATGTGGATAAATGTCCAATGCAAATCAAATATAATGAATGTGGAAGAGTATAAAATATACAACACCAAATTAAATAATATGTATATATATATATATATATATAAGTATTTATAATACATTAAAAATATGATCCATACAAAAAAGAAAAATACACTACGAGTGATTCATATGCCAAATTATATAATTTTATGTATATTTTTTATGTGCATAATATTCCAATGCAAATCAAATATGATGAACTTGGAAGAATATAAAATATACAACACCAAATTTAAATAATATATATATATATAATAATTTGTAATACATTAAAAATATGATCTATACAAAAAGTAAAAATACATTACGAGTGATTCATATTCTAACAGTTTGAAAACCAAGATAAATTTATTCCACATAAACTATGAACTTTTTTTTTTTTGAAATACAATATTAAACAATTATTTCAAACGGTAACTTTTTAAAATATAGACTACGATTTATACAGTTTAAATATTTGTTTAAAAATGTAAAATGTATACCCGCACGGATGTGCGGGTCAAGACTCTAGTATTTAGTTAAAACTTTATTAGTGAACAAGGAATTACATAAACACACTGATGCTTTTATATTAGTGGGCTACGCTAAGATTGAGCTAAGCCTGCTTTGTGTATATATATATGGGCCCATAAATAAAAGTTCTTTCCGGTTTTATTTTTTCACGGATTAATAAAAAGAAAAAGCAATATAAACAACAGTGATGACGTGTGTATCCTCCTGAAGGAGTAAAAAAATCGAAAGATCTGAGAACGGAACGCAGAGGGCGAGAAGAAGATGGGAATAAGGTTCATATTGATGGTGAATAAGCAAGGCCAGACTCGCCTTGCTCAGTACTACGAATGGCTCACCCTCGAGGAACGTCGTGCTCTGGAAGGCGAGATCGTTCGTAAATGCCTCGCTCGCAACGACCAGCAGGTTAACCTAACCTCTTTCTCTTTCCAATCCGATCTTTCTAATTCTATCAGATCGATCGTTGATTTTTGGCTTGGATCTCGTATCCATAACTCAATTGATCTCACTTCCGATCTGTTGGAGTCGTAATCAGCAGTTTCAAATCCTGGAATTGGCCTTTTGATCAATTCTGAAATTTGATTTTGGTTAGATCGATCCGGCATTAGCTTTTGAAAAATCTCATAGTTTGGATTTGATTGATCATAGTTTTACATTGAGCTCTTGTGATTAGATTAGATTCGATTGATGTTTGAGTTTATTGGTTCTTAACAAGCAGTGTTCGTTTGTGGAGCATCGCAACTACAAGATTGTCTACAGGCGTTATGCGTCTTTGTTTTTCATGGTTGGCGTTGATGACGATGAAGTAAGCTATTATACCATACCCTTCTACGTGTTCTCGGTGTGTCTGCTTGTTGATTCTAAACTACTAACTAACGCATTTTTCTTCCGAGTCTTGTCCTAGAACGAGCTGGCGATTCTCGAGTTCATACATCTCTTGGTTGAGACGATGGACAAGCATTTTGGGAATGTGGTAAGTTTTAGTAGTCTCTCTAACTGTATTGAGTTTGTCTTGTTTTGTGTGATTCTTCTTTGTTTTATGTGCAAATTCTTATGCGTGCAGTGTGAGCTGGACATAATGTTCCATCTGGAGAAAGCGCATTTCATGCTCGAGGAAATGGTGATGAATGGTTGCATTGTCGAGACTAGCAAAGCCAACATACTTTCACCTATACAACTTATGGACAAAGCCCATTAAAGTCAAGACCCTAGTAGTCTGTTTCCTTTTCATCACACTGTTCAGACAACTTCTGTAATATTATTATTACTGCTTCACTCTTTTGCCTCAGTCAGAATCTAAAGAACATTTTGTTTCTTCCATGCTTTGAATTGTAGTTGCTAGAGATGTTAAATGGGGCAGATCCGACCCATCTAAACTCCAAATCCTTTGAAGATCCGTTTTAATCTACTTAAACGAATTTTAATTATTTACTAGCTTACGTTAAACAAAAGCTTTATTTTTATCCTCTAGTTTTTCTCAAATTTCAAATGTTCAATCAAAAATAAAATAATACAGAAACCTCCATGAGAAAGGAACAACATCGCTATTGATTCAAACTTTAAACAAAGCAAACCAATTGAAATTGAATACATGTGTTCTTGCCGTAAGCATTAGCTTTCAATAAATATATCTCGCACCGCCAACTCTCTACTAGCACCTATAGTTAGAAGATGCTTTGAATGTCTAGGAGTATTAGTATCGTGTTGTAGTTTCACCAATCCTATTTATTTAATAACTGATCGAAGATATCGAAATATCAAAGATAAAATTTGGAACTTAGAAAACTCAAAGATATATAGGTCAATTTATTTTATTTTATTTCATTTTGATAAAATATAGCATTATTCTTAAAATGATTAGGAAAAGAAAAGAAGAGTGAACATTATAACTTTTTATTAGATAATTTAAACTTTCGTTTTATGCAGTAGAAACTCATCAACCTTCTCTGTCTTGTCCTCCAAGTAAAATATGTAATATCTGATCTCCCAACTTTAACCTTTCACCATTTTAGTTTCGCCGGAAAATACTGTAGACATAAAAATGCATGCTATCTTACAAATTTGGATATTAGTTTAATACATATTCTGTTGACTATAGAAAGTACTTTTACCTTGTTGATAAGAGAAATGTAGTAAGGCTTCACTTGTTCCACATCAACGTGAACTTTGCTCTTACTGTATAGGTCATATTTACTGCAATTTTATTTTTCAAATACGTTATAATAACAAAAATTGGAATATAGCACAGTTACAGAGCATAAAACATATAAATAATCAGTTACAAAAAAAACATATAAATAAAATTTTACTTGAAAACATGGAGCCACTTGAGATCCTCCCTGTCTTCATCGTTCATCAAGTGTGTGTACGTTCCCGCCTTGTGCAATGCTACACGATTATTTTTTATAATGTTAGTGCTGAGATCTATACTTAATTTCCTGAGAAACCAGAAAAACACGTTTGAATACGTACGATAAAAGGAATGGTATCGAATAATGAAGAGACCAGCGTGAGGAAGAGTTGTGCCATTCTCCTTAGCCACCTATTTTATATTATCAAACCAACATATTATAAGTTTGGTTGTTCTTTAAATCATACTAGTGATTTATAAAAACTAAGAAAAAGATTATTACCAAATACATGTAGTCGTCATGACCCCATGACATAAGGACATTGTCCAGTCCACATCCTTCACTGTAAACTCCATTTTTGGTGTTGTACTTTGGAGTATTATTATCAGGATTTTCTTTGAAATACTGCAATATAAAAATGGTACATACATGAGTAACGTAACTTATTCATATATATATATATATATATATATATATATATATATATATATATATATATATATATATATATATATATATATATATATATATATATATGTATGTTAGAATCGAACATCTCTTTCACAAAATAAGAAGCATATTTTTTACCTTGTGGTGAATATTGGCCGGGTCGAAGGTGCATCCAACTGGAAATGTATCACCTGTAAATCGTTAGAGTTGTTAAAAATATGTATATTTTTGTTGCTAATTTACACAATTAATTAAATGAAAAATATATAATTCTATACTAGTAATAAACAGTCCAATACAAGCTTATAATAGGATAATTTATTTGTAATACATACCAACGACAGCCCACTGAGGAAGACCACCGAATTCTGGCAAAAGGAGAACCTTTCCAAGATCTGTATAAAAACAACAGTAGCTCAAATTCGAATACCGACACAGGATTACAAGTTACATGTTTTATTCGAAAAGAAGAAGGGTACGTACAACCAAAAATCTTTGGAACTATTATTGGCCGTTTTATACTCAATTCATTTATAACGAGGGTGAGATTTTTTATTAAATTGCGTGTTAATCAACTAGCAGCATTTATATTTCTAGACCTTCCAAAATAAGTTAAAAAGTTCTAATAACGAATTCATTGAAACAAATAATCATCTTCTGTGAATAATTATTATACGATACATAAAATTTTATGAACTTAATATATATGTATATATAATTTTGATATAGCAGAAAAGGACATGTACCATGGATTAACGCAGTAAGATGGAGCCAGTCTTCGTTAGGATAATCCTTGCGAATGGCTTCAGCGGTTTGGAGAAGGTGTTGAATTTGAGGCTCATCGAGATCAGGATCGCTTTCATCAACCACATTGTTCAATAGCTCACAACATTCCCATATACTCATTTCCATCTTGTTAAGTTTTCCATACTCTTTTCTCATATCTTTCACCTGTTTCAAATTTTTCTAAGTTGTTAGCTTTCTATTAACACTAGATATTTTTTTTTATTTAGTTTGCCTCATAAAACTTATAATTTAATTAATCTTACAAAATCATAAGTCTGATGAATATGTTGCATCCTGTAGAATTCCTCAACACCCTGCTGTCTCTGGCTTTCACCATTCTCATAGTCCCTAAACATAAATACAAAATGATTGTGATAAATTTTAATGAAATGCAACATTCATAAACATATTATTACATGCGGGTTTATCAATGAAGTTATATCTCTAAAGAGCAAAAAAAAAGAGCAAAAAAAAACACAAACCTAAAAGAGTGGCCAAGGAAATTGATTTCAGGAGCATCGAATTCATCAGTTTCTTTAGATTTTGGAACCATAAAACCCCCATCTAACACCAATTCATCACCCCTCTCCTCTTTCGTTTTCTTTTCCTCAATTCTTGAATCTATATAAAATGGTCAAAACGTAAGTTTCATATGTTTATGGATAAAAATCTTATATATTAGTAGCATTGTTCAAAACTAATCCAAGTATAATGTTCTCTGATATATTAAAAGAAAAAGGAAATGAAACGTTACCAGAGACGTAATGTTCAACAAGAACAGTCATCGTGTTAGTAAGTTGATACGGAAATTAAAGACAGAAAAGCTGATGAAATAACGAAGATACTGTGAAGATGTTGATGAAGGTGCAAGAGAATGAAGAAAGGTATTTATATTGATCGAATCAAAAAGTCCTTCCTGCATATTTGGAGACAGTGGGAGTCCTTAGGGAGCAAACTTAACTTGTATTGTGTCCTCAAACTGAAATTACAAAATAAGAGGAGTACAAGATAATCTAAAGTAAAGAAAACTTTTAAGAGGAAAGAGACATTGGAATAAAAGAATATCTTAGTTGCAAAATTGAGGAAAACTGTCCTGAATTGTGAAATAACGAAATAAATTAAGTTACAAAAAAATAACGAAATAAATTGAGTCCTAAGCAGCAAAATAATAAATTAGGATTCAAGAAGAACAGCTGTGTTGTTCAGTTTTTGTGATATTTTAGGATATATTATTGAAATTGACAAGTTGGGAGGAGAAAACAAGTCAGCGTGACGTGGATAGTTATCTCCAAGCAGCTGTGTTTGACCAATCTTTGAGTCCGTATCTACTCCGATTTTATTTCCTTCTTTTAAGATTTACTCTCTTTCTAACTTGATGTGTTTTTTCTTTTTGGAAAATACCTTAAACTTGATGTTTAAAATATTATTCTACAGATCTAAAAATGATTAAAAACACAACCACTAAATTTCCAGTTTTGGTAGTTTATTAACTTAATCATTTGGTAGAGATCGCCAGATCTGCGATAAGAATTCATTTAAATATACGTATTGAAATATAGCATTGATTTTGTAATCTTTAATTAATCACATTACAGTTGTTCTCAACCATATGTATTTTTGTGTTATTTAGTTTTACGATTGTGTGTTAGTAATTTTCGGGGTTTGCGACTGATGCTTAAAATTGAATTTGTATAACGCGTTTTTGTTTTTAAAAATGAGAAGAAATTATGTCAATTTGACGTGTTTCACATATGAGAAATTGCGGCGGGGATACTTCACCGTCCATAGCACTTTGTCTTCATGTGCACCTCGTGATATGGTCGTTAGATTTAATACTTTTTTTTATCAAAACTAAATTTATAACAAAACATTTATAATATGACGTCAAGAAACAAAAAAGAACTATCATCCATTTATCACATGATTAAAAAGATTTGTGTTTACAGATATTTTTTTATATATATTGATACTTATTTATTTGAACAGAAAAGAGTTGTTAAGTTTCTTTTTTTTTTTGGCACCGAGTTGTTAAGTTTCTAATACATAAATATAGTGCATTCCTAATTCTGAAAATAGCCTATTTTAAAATCTCCCTATTAATGTATGGTAAGGAATTTTGATTATATACAGTACTACAGACGGGATATATTTTATCTGTGATCGATGTTTTGATTTTTTTGTAGGATTTTGTAGTTTACATTTTAGGTTTTAATTTATATAAGATGTGTATAATAATAATGATTTTTCTCTTCTAGAAAATTTTAAGTGATAAGGGATATTTACATACATTTTATTTAACGTTTGATATTCATTTGTTTTTGAACTTATTTTTTTTTTCAAATACATTTTCTGACATTACAATATTTTTGTTATTGTCTTTCTATTTGTTATGTTTTTCTTATAATGAGCACATATTTTTATATCATCTTCACATATGTCTAACTAAAATTTCTTTATTTTTATTTTATTTTTATTATAAAATAGTTTTCAATACAGTGTGATAACTTTGTTAACAAAGTGTTTTTAAGTTCTGGCTAATCCACTAGATATTAATTTTGGAACATTACAACATATTTTGTAGTCACGTGTCATCACTAAAATAATTCTTAGAAATCCTTAGGAAAATAATTTGGTCTGTACAAATATATATTATACTTTTATTAAATTAATTATCACATTGATTAGTACTCTTAAATTCTTTCCTTAAATTAAAGCTACGTAAGTTTGTTTTCTTAAGTAAAAGCTATAAAATTACCTAATATGATTCATGTATATATGACAATTAATGATTATAAATCATACATATTTGATAAAAAAAATTGTATCCTCTATATTTTTTTAATTAATATTATTAAAAAAAATTAAAAATCACATTAAGCATATTTTTTAAAAAATTAGATTTATCATAAATGTTATATTTTGAATTTTTAAAATTGTTTATAAATTACAAAAATGGCAAGGTGTTATTAAGCTGTTATTATTAGAACGGAACCCGATCCGAAAAAAATATTTCGGATATCAAATATATCCAAACCAGATTTATATACTTAATTTTAGAATTTAATATCTAAAATAATATACCAAATATATAAGATGTTATTAAGTTATCCAAAATACTTGGAAATATATACAAATAGTTAAAAATACATGTTTAAAATAGTTAAATGATACTCAAAATACCAATACTTCAAATATCAATTGATTCCTTATCCAAATATTGAAGCTAAACAAATTTTATGTTAAGTTTAAGTATTTTATCTTACATTATACACATTTATATGTTATAAAAAATTTTTTCTATTTTATTTTTTGAGAAATTTAAAGTATATATAAATTTTATTTTATTTTTTTTTTTAAAATAAATAAGTTATCTGAGTCCAAATGCAAACCAAACCCGCAGATCCGAACCGGATGGAACTCACAAAAAATCAAAACATAACTAAACCGAACCAAACCAATCTGAACCAAATAGTATCTGAATGTCTACCCCAAATCAAATGTACAAAAAGGTTCTTGATAACAAAATATTTCTAATTGTAATATTTAAATATTTTAAAGAACTCACTCCGCGCATGGCTGGGTTATCATCTAGTATAAATTATTCTTAAAACATCTGTTGTTCACTCCATGCTAAGCGAGGATTTTTTTGCTTAGATGTTGAATGTTTGGTTTATTTTGGTGGTGCTAATGGGTGTCTTCGAGGTTCTTCGGTTTGGAAAATGGTGTGGGTCAAATTGATACAGAATAGCTGGTAGTTTGATATTTTGAAAGTCATCTAGTTTTTTGGGTTTCGTTTTAGGGTTTATTTGCCAAATAACCATAAAAAATGGGTACTTAGATTTTGGGAAAGAGAATATAGATAGGAAGAGAAAGAAAGAGAGAAGGTTGGATTTTGGTTATATAATAGATTACTAGGATAAGATCCGCGCCTTGCGGGGGATGAAGTTGTTATTTGCATTATGTTCTGGAGAATGAAACAATAATTTGGTTTCTTTTGGATTGGGTTGTTCAATCCGGATATCGGTCTGGTTTCGGTTCGGTTCAGTTTTTTGGTTTTTGGTATTTTGGTTAGTAAAATATAACTACTATTCTAAAGTCATATTTACTCTGGTTCGGTTCAGGTTATATGCCGTTGGTTTCCCGGTTTCAGTTTTATACCAAAAAACATAATTATATAATTTGAGATCAAATTATATATTATACAAATTTTAGAGTCATGTTGTCAGAAAGTCATTTACTAAAAAAATTATGTATTTAAATAAAATAATAAAAAAATGCTTCTATCATCTAATAAAATAATCAAATAAAAAATTAATATCAAAGCTCTAAATTTTGAAAATAAAAATAGAAAACTAAACAGAAGCACGAAAAAAATGTTTTTATATTTTTCTATATTTAGTATTCATCAAATTCATATGTCTTTGACTAAAGACAACTTTGTTTATTTAAAGATAAAAAAAATTGTAAAAAATTTCAACTAATTTTTGTCCATCAAATTTATAATATTTATTTTAATATATTCAATGTTAAAAGAAAGCAAAAATGTCAAAAAGAAGACTAAAAAAATAAGAAGTTTCGGTTACGGTGAATTGTTACTTTATTATAGTTAAAGTGATTTACAAATACTTTTTATATGGATATTAGTTGGTTTTTTTTTAATATCTTAATATCCTATTGTAGAATTGGATTTTAGATTCATATTTTTTTGGAACCTTACATGTGGTTTTATATTAAAAACAAAACATATAATACACAATGTGAACACATTTATGTAGATTGTGAATGATCATTCTCAAACAAAGACTGTCAAAAGCCTATTATAGTGTGAACACATTTTTTAAAATATTTTTTCTTTAATATAAGAGATTTGTAAATCACTTTAACTATAATTAAGTAACAATTCATTGCAACTGATGCTTCTTAATTTCTTAGTATTCTTCTATGATATTTTTGCTTTATTTTAACATTGACTAAATTAAAATAAAGATTATAAATTTAATGGATAACAATTAATTGAAATTTTTTGCAACTTTTTTTTTATCTTAATACAAACAGATTTGTGTTCAATCGAGGACATATGAATATGATGAACACTAAACACAGAAGAATATAAAAACTTTTCTTTCGTGCTTCTATTTTTTTTCTTATTTTTATTTTCAAAATTTAGATCTTTAATATTAATTCTAGATTTGATTAGTTTATTAGATGATAGAAGCATGTTTTATTCTTTTATTTAAATATATATTTTTTTAATAAATAATTTTTTGATAACATGACTCCAAAATTCATATAAAATATAATATGATCTCAAACTAAATAATTATTGTTTTTGGTATAAAACTGAATAAACCAAAAACCGACGGTATATAAATCGAACCAAATCGAAGTAAATAAGGATTTAGAACAGTGGTTATATTTTACTAACCAAAATACCAAAAACCAAAAAAACAGAATCAAACCGAAACCAAGTATATCCGGATTGAACACCTCAATCCAAATGAAACCAAACTATTGTTTCATTCTCCAAAACATAATGAAAATAACAAATTCATCATGTGCAAGGCGCGTGTCTTATCCTAGTCAAATATTATTTCTGTTGTTTGTTCATATATGTTAGACATAATACAAAAAGTTGTTTGCGTGGGTCTTATCCTAGTCAAATATTATATGTATTGTTCGTTCATATATATTAGACATAATATAAAAAGTTGTTTATTTATACTCATATAAATTATATTTTTTTTTATTTTAATAATATAAATTTTATTAATAGTATTTTTCTATAATTTATTTGTTATAAATTCTTTTTATTTTATTAAATTTTAAAGTCCTTAAATATAACATAATATAAAAAGTTGTTTATTTATACTCATATAAATTATATTTTTTTGATCGCTATATCAATTTTAACTGCCATGAATCGTCTACCGAAACCTACATGAATCGTAAAATTTATGTGCTCTCTCTCTTCTGTCAACGTCTTCAGATTCACGTGGGATTCAACTCGATCCCATGTTCGAGTAACAACCAATACAATTCTAAAACTCTTTATTATTTTTCAGTTATCAACTTCGATTCTTGACAGTATACAAAGAACGTCAATACATCGTTATGAACTTAATGATAAAGTAACTACGTGTTTAGAATAAAAAAAATAGGAAACATTATTTCTTTCCTAAATATTTTTTTGTGAGGAGCTCTATTGAATCGACACGTCACTACACTAAGTGTCAAAGTAATGTAAGGCTGCCATGTGGCGAATATAATGTGAACACATTTAATGCAAAATGATTCTCTTTTAATATATAAGGGATGTTTTTTTTGGTGCTATAAAACATTACTAGATTTTGATCCGCGCTCCGAAAGCGCAGATTTTTTCTTTGGATCGTAAACAAAATCATTATTATGTCACAAAGTCATTATATCGAAGAAGAACCCTTGTTTTAAATTAAAAAAAAGTTAAGAATTAATTTATATAAAAATTTGTATGTACATTTTTATATAACTTCTTTTTAAACCTTGACATTTTACAGGATCCGTAAAACCAAACCAAAGTCCACCCGAAAATATATCTATGGTTTGGGTTTAGGTTTAGTTTATTACAAAATCTGATATAACTTTGGGGGAAAATTGCGTTTCTCGGTATATTATTGATAAGTTTCTTGGGCTTCCAACTTAAAACCAATTGGCGATTGGTGGAGTCACCCAAGTCCCTTATATATTATTCATGTCCTTTACATATATTCAATGTGAGATCTTCTCTCCAATACCCTCCCTCAAGATAATGGTGGGTCTAACCATTGATCTCGCAGAATTTTCTACCGATCTCGGAGAACTGAGCCTTCTATGGGCCATCAGCTAATGTGTTGATCGAACCACTGTCCGGGCCGAATTAAAAGGTCAGGATATTGGGCCGGCTATGATACCATGATAAGTTTCTTGGGCTTCCAACTTAAAACCAATTGGCGATTAGTGGAGTCACCCAAGTCTCTTATATATTATTCATGTCCCTTACATATATTCAATGTGGGATCTTTTCTCCAATAATTATTGTTGACATATTCTAAAGTTTGAGCTCAAGCCTCTGTTCAAAACAAAGCTAGTGGTGACCGGAGAATCGAAAGGCTTGTGGGGATGGAGTAGCCATTCCGACCTCACTTTGTCAACCATTCGTACATTGTATTGTTCGTAGACTCTTCCTCTATTATCTGCTCACCACTGTTCCGCTTGTTTCTCACGAAATCTTTTTCGGCTGTTGTAAAACAGAACAGAACAGTCAAGAAAAAAGTTAAAACTGATTGTTTGTTTCTAGGGGAAGTAAGGTATGATTGTACCTGAAATTGACACTTTTGAGGTCTCTAACACCTCCTGCTAAAGCTGTAAAAGTGATGTACACCAGGCTCATCTTGTTCAACCCATTCCTTCTTGGTCTGTGTTTCATTCGTTGCTTCTCCATTTTCAAATACAGGTGTAGTGGTCCCATCAGGAAACAATGAGCCATTTAGCTCGGGTTCTTGACCAGTTGGTCGGTTTAAAATATTAAAAGGGTCAACGCGACCAGGGCTGGAACCAAATGAGTAAAGAGACGAATGGGACTTCAGAGTTCGAGCTGATCCAACTGGTAATCTTTCAGTCATGTCTTTGAACTGCACAATTGTGCATGCTTATAATCAGTCATAACTAATCACCCACAAACCATACTATTATTTTTTAGAGCTTTGAAATTTTACTTGAGCGGTAAGTGATTTGATAACTTCTTTCTTGTTCTCAAACGTTGATAATGAACTCAAGAATTAAGAAGAACTAACTCTTCTTATTGCTTAAGAAACTCTCACAAAACTTAAGCTCTCAAACACACAACTCTCACACCAATGCCCTTAACTCGACATTGATATATATAGTACTTCATATATCCTAATCCTAATAGTAATCAATAATATTAGATAACTCCTAAATACATATTGATCCTTATCTCCAAAACCTCAACCTATTAGGATTATGATAGCTTATCTCTTAGGCTAACTTCGAGCTTACTCCAACATTCACCCCTCTAAGCTTGAAGTCCTTGTCTTCCACATCATGAACGCCTATGAGCTCCCGCATTTCCTTGTACTTGATTCTTCCGAGAGCCTTGGTGAGTATGTCCGCCTTTTGCTCAGCTCCAGGAACATGCTCTACTTCCATAAGGCCCTTTTCCACGCATTCTCTGATAAAGTGATATCTGGTGTGAATGTGTTTACTCCTACCGTGAAAAACCGGGTTCTTCGTTAAGGCTATAGCTGATCTGTTATCTATGCGTATGACCGTCTTAGCGCATGGTACTCCGATGATTTCATGAAGCAGGTCTTGGAGACAAATTGCTTGTCTATATGCTTCAGTTCCTGCCATAAATTCAGCCTCACAAGAAGATAATGCTACTGTATCTTGTTTCTGGCTGCACCATGTGATCGGGCTCTGTCCAAAGTAGAATATGTGTCCTGTTGTGCTCATTCCATCATCGGTATCCACGTTGTGACTACTATCACTATATCCCACTAATGCAGCTGCATTCTTTCCTGACCTTTCGAACGTAATCCCATAAGACGTGGTTCCCTTTAAGTACCTTAAGCATTGTTTTAATGCTGTTCCATGTGAGTCTCTAGGACTCTGCATATATCTGCTCAATACTTCTACGGCATAAGAGAGATCGGGTCTTGTATGTAGCAAGTATCTAAAACAGCCAATAATCTTCCTGTAACCTGACGCATCAATTTCATTCTCGGACTCTGATTTCTCCAACTTTAGACCGGAGTCCATCGGAGTATGAACAGAGTTGCATTCTTCCATACCGGCTTCCTCCAAAATCTTCAATGCGTATGCCTTTTGGTTTAGTGTAATGCCTCCTTCATGTTGCTTGACCTCAATGCCTAGGTAATAGGTTAGTCGTCCGAGGTCACTCATGTCGAAAGTACTCGCCATCTCTGCCTTAAATTCATTTATTGACTTCATGCAGGATCCTATAACAAAGAGATCATCGACATATACTGCAACAACAAGAAGCTTTCCTTCTGCTTCCCTTCTGTACACCGAGGGTTCCTTTAGACAACGAGTGAACTTAAAACCCAGCAAGATCCTATTCAACTTATCACTCCAAGCCCTGGGTGCTTGCTTTAGACCGTATAGCGCTTTCTTGAGTTTGTAGACCTTATGCTCACTACCTTTTACTTCAAAACCTTCCGGCTGAGTGACGTAGACTGTCTCTTTGAGTTCTCCGTGTAGGAACGCAGTCTTGACATCTTGATGATGTATTTCCCATCCATGAGTAGCTGCAAGGTTGATAAGTAAACGTATTGTCTCAATTCTGGCTACAGGAGCAAAAACTTCTTCATAATCGATCCCATGTCTTTGAACATATCCCTTTGCGACGAGACGTGATTTGTACTTGTTTATGCTGCCATCAGAGTTCCTTTTAATCTTGAAAACCCATTTAAGGCCAATTGGCTTAGCACCTGATGGAAGATCAACAAGTTCCCATGAGTCAAGCTTTGAGATCGAGTCAATCTCATCCTCACACGCTTTCATCCACTCCTTGTATTCCTTAGCTTCACCAAAACTCGTGGGTTCGTTGTTCAAACACATAAGCAGACGTTCTCCTTCCTCTTCACAAAGAAGCAGCACACAGTCCTCTAGGTACTTTGGCTTTGTGATTGTACGTTGTGATCTTCTCAACCCTGTAGTCGAGACATCTCTGCTTGTGTCTACTTCATCATCACTTTCTTCGTCTTCTTCTTCATTAGTTTCATCCTCGTGTCTTCTTCCTTAACCTCTGTTTTATTTTCACTCGACTCTTCCTCAAGTAATCCATGATTTCCAAACGTTCCCACAGTAATTTTGAAGCTTCCAGCTCTGGTTGATTCTCTGGAGGTTGTACTCCAATTCCATCCCTTTGACTCGTCGAAAACGACATCCCTGCTGACGATTACTTTCTGTGTATGAGGATCAAACATACGATAGGCTTTGGACCCAGGTTCTGTCCCAAGGTGAACAAGCATCCGTGACCTGTCATCAAGCTTCTTCAAGAACTTTGCTTCCACTTTTGCATATCCTATGCATCCAAAGATTCTTAGGTGACCAACATTCGGCTTCTTCTCTCTAAACAGCTCATATGGAGTCCGATCTTTGATTGCTCTTGATGCTATCCTGTTCAGTAAGTACGTAGAGTGTCTTACAGCTTCCCCCTAGAGATAGTTTGGTATTGACATGTGCTTCATGATGCTTCTGGTCATCTCCATCAACGTTCGGTTGCGTCTTTCTATAACCCCGTTCTGTTGCGGGCTATACGGAGCAGTAAGATGCCGCTTGATACCTGACTTGTCGCAATAAGCATTGAACTCATTAGATACAAACTCTCCTCCTCTGTCTGTCCTGAGTGTCTGAATACGCATCTTTGACTCTTGTTCCACCAGATGTTTGAACGTTTTGAATTTGCTAAAGGCATCACTCTTCTGTTTTAGAAGAGATATCCACATGTATCTTGAGTAATCATCAATAAGTACCAGTATGTATCGGTTTCCAGCACCTGTACTTGGTGTGATGGGACCACAAAGATCACCATGTACAAGTTCTAGTATCTTCTCTGCTCGAAATAGGGTGGCTTTTGGAAAAGGATGTCTTGCTTGCTTCCCAAGTAAACATGATCCACAGACCTTTGCCTCAATATCAATCTTTGGTATTCCAGTGACCAACTCCCGAGCTATCATGGACCTCATTGTCTCATGATTAATGTGTCCAAGCCTTGCATGCCACTTACTTGAATCACCTGTCTTCGTAGACAGATAGCACATGCTCTCTTTAAGCCCCATTCGTACCTTGTAGAGTCGGTTCTTGGATCGTACAGCTCTTGCAATCAACTTCCCCTCTCGATCATGCATTATCAAGACTTCGTCTTTCATTCTCACATCACATCCAGCCTCGGTAGCCTGCCCCAGACTAATGATGTTACTCTTTAGATCCGGAATATAGTAAACCTCAGTGATCTTCCTAGGTTCTCCGTTTCTGTCTGTGAATTCTATAGTCCCTTTTCCTTTGATGTCAATGCGCGAGTCATCTCCAAAACGTACCTTCCCTGTGATTGACTCATCAATGTACGAAAAATATCTCCTATCTCCACTCATGTGATTCGATGCTCCGTTGTCCAGATACCAAACATTGTTCTCAACCTCCTCTGCTTTGTAGATACTCGGTACAACCTTTCCTTCATTCAAGTAAACGACCTCATGCATCATGAGCTCATCTGCCTCATGTGTTTCATTAGCATCAACTTCCTGAACTTCCTGCAGCTTCAATAATCTGTCTGGACACTGATAGACATAATGTCCAACCTTATCACATCTGAAACACGTGATCTTCGATGCATCCCTTGGACCACTCTGACCTCCATTATATCTCCCACGCCCGCGTCCTCTGTTGTACGAGCCTCTTCCTCGACCTCTACCTCTGTTGTCATTATTGTATGACTCGTTATTAGCATATAATAGTTTGCTTTGATCTTCTTTTACTTCTTCATCATCAGCTACTCGATCTTCATATGCTTTCAACCGTCCAACAATGTCTTCAAAACCAGTGGTCTTGAGGTCTAAGACTTGTTCCAAAGCAGCCACAATATGGATGTACTTCTTTCGTGGTAAACTTTTGAGAAATTTCTTAACCAGTTTAGGCTCGTCTATTACTTCTCCCAATGCTACTGACTTCGATGAAATCTCTGAAAGTTTCCCCGCAAACTCGTCTATTGTTTCTGTATCCTTCATTGTGAGTCGATCAAAATCAGACATCAATGTCTGCAACCTTGCTTTCTTAACTCTTTCGGCTCCCACATGTCGAAGTTTGATCGCCTCCCAGACTTTCTTTGCCGTATCAAGTTCTCCTACTTGAAGTATAAGCACCTCCGGTATCAACTGGAATAATAACTGCATCGCCATGTTATTCTTCTTGACATCGACTTCCTCTGTTTCTATAACTTCCCAAACCTCATGCACCTTAAGTAGTATCTTCATTCTCATAGCCCATACCGTATAATTTGTAGAATTTAGTAAAGGGCATTTGATTGAAGAACCGCCTTCTTTAGGTTTTGGATTTGAAACAACGATATCTTTGTCTCCCATGATCTCAAGCTCTGATACCAATTCTTGTTCTCAAACGTTGATAATGAACTCAAGAATTAATAAGAACTCACTCTTCTTATTGCTTAAGAAACTCTCACAAAACTTAAGCTCTCAAACACACAACTCTCACACCAATGCCCTTAACTCGACATTGATATATATAGTACTTCATATATCCTAATCCTAATAGTAATCAATAATATTAGATAACTCCTAAATACATATTAATCCTTATCTCCAAAACCTCAACCTATTAGGATTATGATATAGCTTATCTCTTAGGCTAACTTCGAGCTTACTCCAACATTCTTTTGCCGCCGTGCATCTTGTCGTTTCTTCGCTAGCGATTGCCAAGGCCTCCTTGAGCTGCTTGGCTGTTCTTTCCAGCTCAACTTCTTGGACCTGTGCCTTCCTTGTAAGACTCTCGACCTGTTCATTTTACTTGTGAGCAAATAAACAATCTTAAAGAGAAACTGAAGCAGTAATTAAATATGAAAGTGAAAACGTTTCTTCACAAAACAAAGTAAATTAGTGGCAGCCAAGTACTCTTCAAAAAGCACGATGTCATCAATATATTAAAGTCCATAACAAAGGTGACCGTGATCAGGAAACAAATAATGACAGAAAGGTAATAGCATAATCTCACAAACTACTGTCTTTTTGTAGCAAAGAAACGTGTAGAAATTATGTCAACACGTGCGAAAAAAGTTTTGACTTTCAGATAATGCAAGGAAAACAATGGCGACCAAGTCGTCTTGTACCAAATCAACCGCCCCCATGCTCCGTTCCCAACCATTGTTCGATCGTTTATGCAGTGCTTAATCTGAAGCCATCCCGTCGTCATCTTCTCCTTCCAGGGCGTTGGCTTCGTCATACCGATAGAAGTGCACGAAGAACACAGCTCACTCCGGATTCGGGTTTGTGTGATACGACATATTCTTGGGCTGTCAAACGCGAAAGTGAAAGCCTAACAGAAGCCCAAAGAAAATAGGCAGTGTTTCATTTATTTGACAGGTGTCAGATGCTCGGAAACTGAATTTGTGTGATGGCGTCCGACATGTCATAGCTCATAAGGGAGGAAACTGAACTTTAAAGATAGATAGATATGAAAACTTATTAAATGTTTAGCACTTTGCAGGTATCAACCATAAATTTTATCGTGAGTTAAAAGAAATCATGAATTTTATTCATTTGCTATAACTTACACCTTTTAATAAGTTTACTAGATTTTGATCCGCGCTTTAAAAGTGTTGGATTTGTCTCTTTTACAAATAATTTATTTTATAATTTATAAATCTCCTAAAATATTTGAAAATTGTAACCTTAATTTTGTAATAATTAAAAAAGACTCATGCTTAGTTGTCACTCAATTAGATAGTCAATTACATTCAATTGAAAAATAAGTAGGTCCACATTCGATTTTAATGTCGTTAGATACATTCGTTGGTCAAAATATATGATATAATGATATGATGATTTTTACGATAGAAGCAATTATGATTGTTCCTCTAGATATAATTATTATTTTATTTTCTTTCCTTACATAAAACCTACGGAATTACCATAAATGACTTATATATATATATGAAAAATAATGATTTTAATAATAAAATTTGATAACAATTTATATCTCCTCCATCATTTTTTGTTTCATTTTATATTATTAAAATAAATTAAACAATTAAATTAGATATAAAATTGAATTTCAAAAAATGACAAAAAATGACTAGAACTATTAAAATTATTATGTTAAAAATTAATGATCAATGGTTTAACATTTTTATTATAACAAGATACACATGATATTAAAACCATTTGAGTAAAAGAAATATCATTTAATAATGAAACAAATATATATATATATATATGTATAATTAAACTATATACCATATAAGATTACATAAATAGTTTAATCTCAAAACATTAAATGAATTTTCAAGAACATTTATAAATTATAAACTTATTAAATTTTTCACCTTGAAAATTTTGTTATCAATGATTTAAATATTTTGAATGATATGAATGATCATAGAACCCTATGGTTATGAAGTCTCATTCAATAAATAACTATATAAAATATAATATTCTTATAAAATAGTTTGGTCCATCTTAACTTATATTACACTTTTTATTAAACCAACTATCAAATTGATAAATAATTTACAAAAAAAACAATCTCGCATTTTCCTTAAATAAAAGTTAAAAAATTACCTAATATGATTAATGTATATATGTAAATTAATGATTATGAATAAAAAAATATTTGATAACAATTTTTGTATCTTAGTTTTTTTTATTTAATTTTATATTATTAAAAGATATTAAATAATCACATTAACTATATAATAAAAAATTTAGATTTTTTTTCTTATAGGTTATATTTTGAATTTTTCAAAACGTCTATAAATTATCAGAAATTTGAAAAATCCCACTTTGAAATTTTTGTAGTCATTAGCTTAATTTATACTAACGATTTAATGTAACAAAATTGGATGCATAAATTTAGTCTTCCAGTCGAAACCTTTCAAAACTATGTGGAAGACTAAAGCCAAAGTAATTCAATTTGGAAATAATAAGATGATAGTTCTAGAATCATTAAGATTGGTTCTCAATCATTAAATCACTTGAACCACTTGAACAATAATTAAGTAATAATTTACGACAACTAATGTTTCTTATTTTCTTAGTTTTTTTTGATATTTTTGCTTTATTTTAACAGTAATAAATTGAAGTAAATATTATAAATTTGATGGACAACAATTAGTTAAAATTCTTTACAACTTTTTTTATCTTTAAACAAACCGAGTTTTGTTCAATCGAAGTCATATTAATTTGATGAACACTAAATATGGAAGAATAGAAAAACTTTTCTTTCATGCTTTTGTTTTGTTTTTTATTTTCATTTTCAAAATTTATAGTTTTGATATTAATTCTAGATTTGATTATTTTATTATATGACAGAAGCATTTTTTTTTCGTTTTTTATTCTTTTATTTAAATATATAGTATTCTTTTAATAAATGATTTTTTACAACATGGCTCTAAAATTTGTATAATATATAATATGATCTCAAACTAAATAATTATGTTTTTTTGGTATAAAACCGAATAAACTAAAAACCGACAGTATATAAACCAAATAGAATTGAAGTAAATATGAATTTAGAATAGTAGTTATATTTTACTAACCGAAATACCAAAAACACCAAACCAAATCGAAACCAACCCGATATCCGGATTTAACATCCCTAATCCAAATGAAACGAAACTATTGTTTCATTCTCCAAAACAAAATAATAAACAACTTCATTCCACGTAAGACGCTGATCTTATCCTAGTTTAATATTATAGCATAGTAATAATCTTACAATTTCATTTCATGTGTACACAATGTGTTTTGTGTAGATGTGTAAGTTTTGAATACCACTAATTTTTAACTTACCATATTGAATCATGGGAAATTAGGTAAAATAACCAACAAAGAAACTAAGAAGGTGTTATTGGATAGATTATTTATAAACACTTCTAAAGATTTAGGTTTTGTAGTGATTCTGGTGTTATTCAATTAAAACTCTTCAAAACTATGTTAAAATTTAATGTTATTAGTTTATGATTTTGCAATAGATACATAATAGAGTCTAAAGCAGTGTTTTTGATGTCTGACCCGGACCCGTGGTCGAATCAGTAAACCCGGTGACTCGGTAAATAATCCAGTTTGGGTTTTAGAAAATATCTATTATTTAAAAATCTGATAACATCATTAAAAATTCTTAAATCCAGTAACCTGGCAACTGTTGAACCACCGGCTGAACCAGCAAGTGATTTTACTTATTTTTGTTTTTTAAATTAAGTTTTGATTATTAAAATCTGTGTTTTTTTTTGAAATTTCAAATTTATTGAACTATCAAAATATTGTTATTTACATATCAATCACCTAGTATATAGAAACTCTCTAGTCTGTAATATAAAAGAAAAAATGAATCTAACTCTTGATCTGAAACCATCGCTGCAGCAGCCCTCCAAGCTTGTGGTTCTATCAATAAGCATGTGCATCTGGTCTATTTATGTCCTACTACGCTGATGTGTCCTTCCATTTTTTCCCTCCAAATATGGTAGACTGTAGTCTGAAACAAAAGTCTCACTAAACAAGAATCAACTCCTTTGCCCCATATTCTCTGCAAACGCTGTATCGTCCACTGCCAATCTGGGTTGACGCTGTTTCCAACAAGTCTTAGAGTGAGGCTCTCCCGAATCGTGTAGGAATAAGGACAAGCAAAGAACCAATGGTCTCTTGTCTCATCCCTTTCTCCACACAGTTCAAAGTCTTGAGTTATCCCCCATTGCCTCATTCAATCACCTGTAGAAAGCCTGTTATTGATAGCAAGCCAAAGGATAAAGGAGAAACGAGGAACTCCTTGTGTAAACCACACCACTCTGCTCCATTCCACTTTCTTCCTTCTTGATCTTATCTGCTTCCATGTCTTCGATGCAGAAAACACTGCTTTGTAGTCATCCTCACCATGTCTCCATAAAATTATATCGCTTCCATTCTCCGGACAGGTGCCTCAATCTCCATTATACTATTATGCAGTTCATGAACTCGCGTACTTCGCTGTCCTCTATTCCCCATCCATTTAATGTTGCTGCCTCACAGACCTTAGTGTGTCTCTGCACACCGAGGGTAATAGTGTCAGCAGCTCCAGTGATATCTATCAATCGTCCCTGCCCCGCCTAATCATCAAACAAAAAGTGACAATTTTTGCCATCCTTAACCTCAACCTTGAAGAACTGATAAGCTACATCTCTAAGCTTTAGTAACTTTTTCCATATCCAGGATCCCTTTGACTCATCCCTGACATCCCAAAAGGAATTATACTTTGGCAAATAGTGTTTAACCCAACAAACCCACAATAATGAGTGTTGAGTAAACAGGCGCCATTTGAGTTTTAAATCAAAGGCTCTTGCTGATTCTCAAAGTTTCCTCACTCCAAACCCTCCCTTGTCTTCCGGATAACATAAATCGGCCCAAATAACCTTTGCCTTGTGAGTTTGAGTAGGAGATCCTGACCAGAGAAATGCACTACACATACTCTCAATAGTATCTAGACACTTTGCTGGTAATATGAACGCAGAGCTCCAAATATTCACTGTGCTAGAGATAACTGACTGGATAAGCTGGAGTCTTCCTGCAAATGATAGAGATTTGTTGGGACAACAGAACATTGTACTTCGAATCTTGTCTATCAGAGGCTATAGTCATGGCTAGTGAGAGATTTAGTAGTCAGCGGCATTTCTAAATAGAGAATAGACAAAGTACCGACTCCTATACTCAAAGACTCAGCTGTAGAGAGGAGAACACCAATATTATTCCCTGAAGCATATATAAAATATTTTTCTGCTTTGATGTGGAGACAAGACATCTTAGCAAACTGATTCATAACCTCAATGACTCCCAAAAGTGAATCCCTGGTGCCATTGGTGAAGACCAGTATGTCATCAGCAAAGCTTAGGTGCGTAATCTTGACTTCATGACACTGGGGATGATTTCCAAACTCACCATCTTCCGCTGCCTTGTTCAAAAGCTTAGACAGAACATTGTTGAGGATGACATACAGATAAGGAGAGAGGAAGCATCCCTGCCTGATGCCTCTGGTGCTAGTGAATAATCCCTCCAAGCTTCTATTAACGGATACTGAAAAAGCAGCAGTTGATATACACAACCTTATCCAATGAACAAACTGAGTTGGCAAACCAATAGCTTGTAAAACAGAGGTAACTAAGGACCACTTCATTGTGTCAAAAGCTTTCGAAATATCAAACTTAATCTCACACTTATCTTTATTTCCTGTCCTGTGGTAACCATTCACAAGTTCTAAAGCAAGTAAAACATTCTGCAGAAGCAACCGTTTCGTGATAAAAGCACACTGATTAGCCTCAACTGCTGCAGGAAATATAACTTTCAGTTTGTTAGCTAGCACCTTAGAAATTACCTTGTCTAAGAAGTTGCAGCAAGCAATAGGTCTGTAGTCCTTCATTGCTGGGCAGTTGTCGTCTTAGGTATGAGGGATAAAATAGTGGCATTAAATCCTGTAGGCATGAAACCGAAAAGAAAAAAAAGACTGCACAGCTACAATAAACTCTCTCCCAATAATTGGCCATGCTGCTACAAAGAATTCCTTGGTAAAACCATCAGGTCCTGAAACTTTGTCATTAGGAAGAGCATGTGTATATCCTGAGCTGTGACAGGTCCGACAAGCACTGCTGCCTCTGAAGTAGAGCATCTGTATGTCAGTAAGTTATGCAGAGAAGCAACCGAGATGTCTTCAATGGTAGGATCCTGGCTTTGTAGGAAGTTCTGAAAGTAGGAAGCAGCCTCAGTTTTGATATCCTGTTGCGACGTAAGCACTACACCTTGCGAATTAACTAAACTTCTGATTGTATTTCTAGCAGCCCGAGTTTGCACCACATAATGAAAGAACCTTGTATTCTGATCTCCTGCACTAAGCCAACGGACACTAGATTTCTGCCGGTAAATTTTCTCCTCAATACGAGCTAATCTGTTCCATTTTCCTTCAGCCGCTGCCGCTTGCGCAACATTGCTAAGACTGGGATCATGTAGCACTTGATTTTGGCAAGCGTATAACTCATCATAGGCATTCTTAGTTCGAGCTAGGAGGTCTCCGTAGTGCTCTTTGTTAATGCTCTAAGAGGCTTCTTGAGAAGCTTTATTTTTATGTGGAATTTAGACAGAGCTGTCCTGGAATGATGAAGTATCTCAGTGGTATCCCAGACCTCTTTAATAATTCGTAAGAAATCCTGATGCTCAGTCATTATAGTTGAAGAACTGAAATGTTTTCCTTGATTCATTGTTATTTCTGGATGTACGAATTAAGCATCTAGCATGATCAGAAACACCACCTGCTTCAAAATGAGCCAATGAGAGAGGGTAACGAATCATCCATTTGTGATTTACAAGAGCTCTGTCTAGCTTCTTCCCTATTGGATCCTCCTGTCTCTTATTCCACCAGGTATACATCGCTCATGTGTAAGGCAAATCAGTCACCAGACAATCTGTTGTAGCTTCCTGAAAATGTCTCATGCCCACTTGATCAAAATCGTAATCTTAAGCTCTAACTGTTTGCTTGATGCTAGTGTTGCATTAAAATCTGCAAATATGATCCAAGGCAAACTCAGATGACTGTATGCAGCTCGAGTTCCCCGGAAATATTCCCAAAGTTGAGTTCTCTCAGTGAATGTGTTGAAGGCGTAAACAGCAGAGCAAATGAATTGTTCCCCCGTACTAGGAATCTGAATAGCACAAGTAACAACCTGATAACTCATATGTAGCCTGGTAACTACCACATCTCCATTCTAACAAACCCAGATCCTGCCCAATTGGTGATACTCATAATTTGTGATCGATTTCCAACCCGGCATAGCAGCAAGCATACATTTCAGATGATTGATTTCTTGAATTCTCGTCTCAACTAAACAACCAAAAGAAGGTTTATCCTGTTGTAACCACGTTCGGAGTGCTCTATGCTTGCATGACATGTTAAATCCATGCATATTCCGTGCAAGGAAATATGTCATATCTTCCTAACAGAAGATTTTTTTTTAAAAACCGTACTTACCAGCCAACATCATACCCTAAAAGTTTGTACTGCCTCAGACCTCAGATTTGTGAACTTCCATATACCAAAGAAATCTCTGTTTCAGGGTATCATATTCCAGGATTTTCCTATGTAGATTACGAAAAAGCCTTTCTCAAAGAATGGTATTGACTTAGGGCAATGGAAGTAAAAGGATATGAACCAAGAATGGCTGTAAGTTCGCAGGTATAATGTAAATATACAAAGCGAAGATCCATATGACGGACCCTTATCGCAAGACCCGTAAGAAAAGTTTAAAAACAATGAAAATGAAAAAGAAAAGAAACCGCAAAACAAGAAAAAATAATCAAGAACTCTGCAGATTCAAGTTTCAACAAAGCTTACTTCAGTTCAAAGCTACCAAGACAAGCCAAAAACATTAATCAAGCAAAGAAGGAGAAAAAATCAACAATCAAGTCAAGTTCAACAATTATGGTAACATCAAGACACTACTCATTCATAAACAATGACACTTCATCATTCAAGACTACTCAACACTCAATGCTTCAAGATAAGGACACATTATCATAAAATCTTTCTATGAAATTAGTATAAATAAGAAACCAAGCTTTTGTAAAAGGCAGAGCGATTTTCAGCGAGACTTCTCTAGAAAATTCCCTGCCCTACAATCTCTCTAAATATTCTCATATTTCTATAGTATGTTCACTTTTGTAATTTCAACCTTGTATTTCAAAGGAATCAATAAAAGTAAGTTTTAATCAGATACTGTTTATAATTTCATTTCAGCTTTTAAATTTTATAACTATAAAGTATAGTATAATATACATAACCTGGGATTTGACAAGTCAATGGTATCAGAGCCATCAAGTTTTTGTTAATAATAGTTACTTAATTTCCAGTAATAATTTACAATTCTTTTGAATAAAATTTTCACAACTAAAGATAATAAACTTAAACTATACTTCTTCTCTTGTTAAAATCAAACTATCAGAAACTTGCCGAGTGCGTTGTCAACCTAGGTGTTCCAGGACATAAGTCCTAAAGGCAGTGAGTCCGTTGGTAAGCAATCTTTCTGTCCTCGTTAAGAATCGGTTAGTTTACATTTAAATTTGAGTCATAGTGTAATTTAAACATGGCATCTTTGGTTAAGAAGTGGTTAAAATTAAAACATGCATCTTCTTCAAGAGAACTTATGTCTAAAATCACAACATTTAAACAAGAAATATCGCATGATCAACTACCTCATATTAGTCCAGAAAATATATATCAAATATGAAATTTTGATTTTAAAACTGCATACTCTCTATTAAAGAACATGAACAAACTATATCATTACAAAACGAATTTGACGTAATTAAATCACTATCTTCTATGGTTTTAGAAAAGTATAGAAGAAATTTTTTTAACTATATTCATTTCGGATTAATACAAATAGCAATTATACCCTGCATTTCCACTAGACTTACTTGAAAATTTGGAGCATAATTAAAATATACTGGTCCATTACATAAGTTTGTTTGAACAGCTTCTAATAACGAGTCTTCAAATTTCAGTAGGATTTTATCCCTTAATACTACATATAATCAAAATTCCTTACCATATGTTAATTTTATCATGAGTTAAAAGAAATCACGAATTTTATTCATTTGCTATAACTTACACCCTTTAATAAGTTTATTTCGATTCATTCTGTTATTTATTTATTATTATTTTAGTTCAGTTTGATGGAGACTTTCAAAAGAAATATAAACTATCGTGCTGATAAATATAATTGGACCGAGAAAAAAACATGAAGAGATATGTGCTTCACTGGGGTGATGCCAATAAACACGATGATCGTTTCGAAATTCAATGAGTTGACGACCTCTTTTGGTACGCGGATGGGAAAAACACTGTACTGCTCTCGACGTCGAACAACCACATTCCAGTTGAATTTAATAGTACAGTAAAATCTCTATAAATTAATAATGTTGTAACTTTAAAATTTTATTAATTTATAGAGATATTAATTTACAAAAGTTTTCTTATTCAGATTTCTTATTTTATGATAAATATATTCTATAATAAGAAAATATATTTTATTTAAGTGTATAGACATTAATTTTTATTTTTTGAAGTTTGATATTTATATTAATTTTATTATATTGTTTGGTTTATATAATATATATTGCATAAAATATAAATGTGATTTTAGATATAATATTACTAAATCTCATCAAAATATATTAAGTGTTAAAAAATATAAAGATAATTTCATTGTGAATATAAAACTTAAAATATAACAATATGTTCTTACTTATATAAAATATGTATGCATATGTATATTATTAACTTATAATTTTGATGGGACCATATATTTACATAGAATTTTCTAAAAAATATTATCTTATTATTTTATCGATTTGTGTCCAATTTTAAACCGGTCCAAGTTTGTACCGGCGAATTTTATTAATTTATGGAAATTATTAATTTAGAGAGTATTAATTTATAGAGGTTTTACTGTATATACCCATTTTTTTTAAATCTTATTCCCATGTTTACGTTTGAAGACTTCCTGTAGTGTATAACTTTGTGGGAATGGGCTAGCCGCAATGTGTAACAAAGCCAGGGCCTAGTAGCATGCAACTTGAGTTTTTTAAAAAAAAAATTGGACACAGGTTTTCTCTTCTGAGCCTCCATCCATTATCTTGCGTTGATCAGAACCGAACTTTCGAGATGAATCTTTCTTTGAGAACTTGCGGTCTTCAAACCAAGTATGATTTCGGTAACCCAATGAACTGGCATTATGCTTCTTCTCCTCTATCTATTTTAGGTTTTTGCTTGGGGGTTGCTTTTAATTAGCCATTTTGTTGTAACCAAATTTTTGTAAAGCCCATGGCTAAAGCTACTTTTCCTTTGGGCATTTGATCCAACTGTAGAACAGTGGATTAATGAAATTATATTAAGGAGAAAAAGGTGAGAGTAGTTTCATACGAAATGTTTTCACCGAACCAAAGAGAGGCATAAAGGCAAAATTAAAGAATATGCTCCGGACTACTATCCGTTTTTTTACTCGACACTCTGGAATTACATACATAGATTAAAAAGTCAATAAATTTATACATTTTACAAGAAAAGACATCATCATTAACTATCTAACTGCAGTTCCACCTATAGAAATACAGGAAATAAAATCATATAACATAAAAATAATAAACTTTGACGTCGACACCAAAAATATTAGAGGGGCTTATTGAATTGGGTATTTGAAGGAGTTTCAGTTTTTAATCAAATCTCCCCTTATTGTATTGAGCATTTTTTAAAAAACCTACAAATCCAAGGTTATTGAATTAATCATTTGTTTAAATTCCATAAAATCACCCCTTATTGGAAAAATGGGATTTCAACAAGAATTTTTATCAAAAGATACTTTAGATTATTTGAGAAGAATTTGTCGTTAAAATTTAGCTAGAGTAGAATACCATCTAATGAGATGGTATTTCAGAAAAAAAAAGGATTGTTTCATCCTTCTCGTTAAAAACCTAAAAGTGATCAAAACCTTTTCTTAGAAAATAGTTTCATCCTGTATGTGATATCATCATCTAAAACCACCATCATGATTGATGAATCCAATGATGTCCAGGATTGATAGGTTACGGTACCCTCAATTAGAGCTAGGGACACTGGACACTGCATTCTCAGTATTTTTCTTGAGATGTTCTATTAAACTCTCCTAATTGCCTGTTATTAGCGATGGATCCATCAATAAGAGCTGAAGTTTGGAATTAATTGTCTGTTATGTATTGATTATCACCTTTCATTGTTTTACACACCCAAAGGTTGACAGTCTGTTTGCTTTAAAATTATATCAGAGAGAGTGCTAAGTTTAACTCTCTATTTATTCATGCACACCGCTATGGATTTATGTCAGATGCTTTGTGTAGGAACTGGTTCACTTGCATGTGTTGTAACAACAAGAAACATCAGGATGCTCTTAATGCTTCTTGAAGCAGTTCTAAAGACAGGAAACCGGATGAACGTTGGGACAAACCGAGGCAATGCACATGCGTTTAAGCTATTTGATGTCAAAGGCACTGATGGAAAACAAATCTCTTGCATTTCGTTGTACAAGAGATTTTGAATGCAGATCTAGTTATGCAATTTCACAGGTCTTCTTATAGCAACACAATTGCATCCATTAACCCCTAAATTGAAAGTTGCATCCTGACTCTGTTGAACAATCCGCTCAACGTCTCATTCCGGCTGAACAAAAAAAAATTGTACGTGATGATGGTTTGAGAATATAAGATGTTCCTAAAGTACCATCAGCAAAGAAGACTCTTCGTGGTAGGACTATACAAATATGCTCATAAGAGGAACATGATTCCAGTGTTACTAATGTAAAACATGTCCTCCATTAGGCCATTACTGACTTATGCTAAACTATAGTTAGTTCTTTTCTAATGTAGTTATGACTGCAGCGTAAAATTTAAGTTATCTTTATTTGTTTTTGAAACTCTTAAAATCCTATCTAATCACCTCCTAAGAATTTGCTCAAATTCCAAGTCTTTATAAAATTCCCTTGAGTTTTGTATATATTGAAAACCTCTCAAATCATCAATTCAATAAGCCCCCCTTAATTTATTTAAAACAAAAGTATCAAATTCATCATATATTAAAAGTCGGAGGAAGGAATCTGATGGACCTGAAACAAGTAAATAACATTTTTGATTTTTGCAAATAAAGTGGTGGTATGATCATTTGATTTTTTTTCTATTGACTATTGAACTAAGATGACCATTTGATAATTCTTGCGATCGCATCCAAATACCAACCACTTGTATTCTTCTACCAATTAGAGAAACCTCATCAATTCAGCGGTTTTTTTCGACTTCTGAGAGAAAGTGATTTTGGAAGGAGAGTTTCTTGTCCATGCCCTGAGGGCCGTTTGCAGGCATGCCTAATACTCTTTCTGTTTGCTAGTTTATCAAAAGTGGAAATAAGTAGAACCATTAGTTAGTAACAGCTATCTGTTTGCTCATATATGCGACTGTGGCACCAAAAAGAAAAAAAGCCTTCTAATATATTTGACCTTACTGGATCAAGGCAATGGTAAATTTAGATTGGTCAACACTTTTTAAAATATAATTGGGGGCATCCTGATTCCTAACCCCCTTATAATAATATAGAGACATGCTTTCTCTACACATGTTTTTTTCTTGGTATTTATATTTTATTACCATAAAAAGAAGAAATTCACTCGATTAAGCCCATCAAAATTGAGGTCACAAAGCCTTTTATTCTTAGTATCTTTGATGAATTTTAGTTCTCTAATGCTTCCCACAAACTGCATGTTTTACTATTCCAGATAATCACTGCCAAACCGGTAATGAGCATATCCTAAAGTCTGGGCTACGAAGCTTTTGGCTGCGGCATCACGCAATCGGCTCTGTCCTACGAAGTTTGGTCAGCCACACCTTTACCACTCACATGTCGGATGTGAACTAATCCACATAAAATTGATCCCCAACAATTACTAATAATTAACTTTTCATTTCTAGATACATTTACATTGTTTTGTCAATAAGATTTTGATCATATCACTTTGAGATGTTTTTCTCTTTCAATTTTTTTATTTTATAAAGTTATTTTAAATGAGTTAATCCACAATTGTAAATATTTAAAACATCTATATTATTAAAGCTGAAGTACACTTTAGAGTTGTATGGAAACAAAGATGGTAGTAAAAAAATATAGTGTTGTTTGGAAACATAGATAACATTATTCTAAAAAAATAAGGAGCTTAACTTGAATTATAGATCATTTTGGCCCAAAATACAATTAATATTTATTCTTACGTTTTATATGATTGTTATTAATTTGTTAAAAAAAATTATTTTAATTATTTATAGTTTCATTTTAAGGGTTTTTTGAATAAATAAAGAAAAAAATATAATCTATATAATATATATTTCGTATTGTTACTTTCTGTTTTCATATATTTTAAATATCTTTCCCAAAATTTCTTGATATATAATTTAACAAATACATTATAATTATAAGTTATTCACTCATGGTTTATTCTGTGTATTTAAGAATGATACATTATTATTAAGTTAAAATATTAAATTACATAAAATATATTTATTTGTAAAATTCTTACTACAGTGTTTACAGTTTACATTATTTTACGGACCCTCATATTACATGACATAAAATACGTAGCATGAACAATAAAAAAATCGTAAAACTGAAATCGTAAAATTTTAAATTTCTAAAATTTGTATATACTAGATATATATTGTAAAACATGCACCCGCACAGTTGTGCGGATCAAGATCTAGTGTACTATTACAGCAAAATCCTTGTTATGATTCTGCCCATAGTTTTTTTGAATTATTTATTAAAGAATGTTATTACTTTTTAAAATTTTTAAAATATGTTAGCTACCAACATATTCGACAAATCAGAAGCGAATCTTATCTTATACTATTAAAAGTTCTTATTTGAAGCCATTGAGGGTGTCCACCTCAACAAATTAAATCAACCTATCATATACAAGTTTTATGCCATGTCATCACACTCAACGTTGTTAGGGTTATCGTTTGCTCTTCTACTCGCTTCATCTTCTCTTATATTTTAGGCTTCTAAAAACCTCTCCTTGATTTCTTCATTGCAGTTTCACCGTTGTCTTCGCATCTTTTCTCAAATCTGAATATTTTGCCAAATAAACAAAACTATCCAACCATAACTTCATAGCCACATTCTCTACCAATTGGCCGTCACTGTGAATCAGAGTAGAAAGATGTAGGAGCTTGATTTCGTGTTGCCAAAACAGGGCCTGGAGATAAAGACAACTCTCTGGATCCAAAGTTTTATGTCGATTTTGACGCACCATCTTATCACATGTAACTTTTTGTTTTTTTTTTTTGAAAAAAGATTTATCACAAGTAACTTTTCAAATAAAATTTCCATTGTATCATGGTTTCACATATTTACAAATAAGCTTCCACATATTGTAGATAAGAAGAGGAAGACGTTTCAGAGAAGAATCCGTTAGGCAGGGAGGAATCACAAAAATAAAGAAGAGACGCAGCCATGCAGGAGATAGAAGAGTATATATATATATATATATATATATATATGAAGCTGCTACATTGAGAATGAAGCAAGAGAAGGCCTTGCTGTGAAACGTGAGAAAAGACCTGATGATGATACACAAGTAACTTCTCTCTTCTTTGCCACTATCACTTATAACTAAAGGCCACACTGCTACGTTCTTTGTTTAATCTCCACCAATCAAACATCTGGAATTTTTGTTCTTTTTAGTTGAAGATATGAGAATATCTGAGAAGGTTCTGATTTTATGACACCCGTGAACTGTTAGTTTCCTTCGGAATGTAGGTTTTGATCATCTTGATGTTTTCTCTTGCTTCAGCACAATAGAGTTGGCTCTCAAGTAGGTTTTGAAAGATTTAGTGGTTTAGATGTCTAATACTACAGTTTTTTCTCCCCAATATCAAGTCCAATAAATTTGATTTTATCCGTATGAAAAATAAATGTTAACTGGGTGTTGTATATGAGTATTATTCTTACACCTAACATCTTTTTTTGGGTGTAAATACATCTAACATCTTATCCCTTATCCAAACGCTTCTGCTACATAAATAAATGTAGCCATGATGGAGGAAGTTTGAGGAACTGTACATGTGTCCATGCGTCATCTTCACAAAGCTCTCAAGTGTAATCAGAGGTTGCTTGGTCCTGACTATATCCAGGTTCTTTCTCGATGTTCTCTAGAAACATCACTTTTATATGTATTTTATTTGCTTATCCTAATATTTTCTGCTTATTATGTACTGTCCTTTTTGTCTGCACGCAACTGCCCCCCGATAAATCATCTCTTGTTTGCAGATGATACTATGTTCTTTGGGAAATCAAATGCGACAAGCTGCTCTGCTTTACCCTCCATTCTGGATAGATACGAGAAGGCCTCCGGTCAGTGTATTAACAGAGCCAAATCTGCGATCACCTTCTCGTCTAAGACAAACCAGGAGTGTCGAACTAGAGTGAAGAGGGAACTCAATATTAATAATGAAGGTGGCATCGGTAAATACCTTGGTCTTCCCGAGCACTTTGGAAGAAAAAAAAGAGATATCTTTGCATCGATTGTTGACCGGATAAAGCAAAAAGCTCAGAGTTGGACAAGTAGATTCCTCTCGGGTGCTGGAAAGATGGTCCTGCTGAAAGCAGTCCTTGCTGCAATGCCTTCGTACGCCATGTCCTGTTTCAAGCTTCCGGTCTCGCTTTGCAAACAAATTCAATCAGTCTTAACCCGTTTCTGGTGGGACGTTAAACCTGAGCTTCGCAAGATGTGCTGGATTTCATGGGATAAGCTTACTTTCCCTAAAAGTGCTGGAGGTTTGGGATTTAGGGAAATTGAAGTCTTCAACGATGCCCTCCTAGCTAAGCACACCTGGAGACTGCTAAAAAACCCAAACTCTCTTTTAGGTCAAATCTTGCTGAACAAGTATTGTAGGGATGCAGATTTACTCACCTGTTATGCACCAAACTCGGCTTCCCACGGCTGGAGGGGAATTTTGGCGGGTCGTGAAGTGATCAAGAGAGGAATGGGCTGGGCTGTAGGTGATGGTGCACGCATCAGTGTCTGGAGAGATACTTGGCTGTCGACTGAGCACCAGTTAAAGCCCATAGGCCCTCCCACAGAGCAAAACCAGAACATGGTGGTTCAGGACCTAATGCTCCCTAACTCAGCTGATTGGAACTTGGAGATTATAAAGCGCCACTTGCCCCAGTACCAAGAGCAAATCATGAAGTTGTCTACTTGCTCAGCTCAAGAGGACGAGATTGTCTGGTTACCGGAAAGATCAGGTAGCTATTCGACAAAATCAGGGTATGCACTGACCAAGATTCATAATGGGAACCCAAAGCCCTCCTTCAACTGGAAACGCTATGTATGGAATGTGGAATGCTCACCAAAGATTAAACAGTTCCTTTGGAAACTGAATAATAATGCTTTAGCAGTGGGAGAAGCCCTGATCAGACGTGGATTGCAGGTGGAAGGCAAGTGTAAGAGATGTAAAGCTAGTGAATCAATCTTCCACGTGATGTTTGACTGCCCTTTTGCTAAGAGCGTCTGGGCCCTTGTTCCTGCCTTAGCGATCCTCTCCCGTCACTCATGCAACACGATGGAGGATCTGCTTACAGCAAGCGCTAGAATGACAAACCTACCTCCATCAGGACTGTCTAAACCCTTATACCCTTGGATTTTTTGGGTCTTGTGGACTAGCAGGAATCAATTGATGTTTGAGGATAAATCTTTCTCAGAAACAGAGATATTGGCAAAAGCAATCAGAGCAGCAAAGGAGTGGCAATCTTCTCTTCCTCTCCATAAACAAAGCTCTGTTTCAAAGAAAGATTGCGTCACCTCGAAAAACCCTCCCCAGGCCCCTGCTCACGTTAGTCTTTTGTACTCGGATGCGGCCTGAAATTCATCTACTCTTGCAGGTGGACTTGGCTGGCTCTGTACGGACTCGGGAGGAGTTCACCAGTTTCAAGGAACAGACAAGAAACGTTATATAGCCTCAGCTCTAGCAGCAGAAGCATTGGAGTTAATTGCAGGCCTCTCGAAGGCAAGCTCTTTGGGAATCAGAGACGTGATCTGCTTGTCAGATCTTTTCTCATAGATATAATCACAGGTAACAAAACTGTGGTGGCTCTTAGAGGGATGCTCCATGACATCAGCGTGTTGAGTAACTCCTTCAGCTCTATCTCCTTTACTTTCATTTCTCGCTCTTGTAATGTTCAGGCTGATAGATTAGCTAAAGACGCCTTGTTTCAGTTCTCGAACGATCTCACTGAGATTGATAACTCTGTCTAAGTTTAGTTAAATGAATGAATGAATTAAGGTTTGAACAAAAAAAAAAAATTCATATGATTTTGATATTTGTTATAATTAACACTGTTGAACTACTATGCTTATAATTTTATTACATTCTAAAATTTTAAATGATATTAACACTCACGGAAGCGCTCGTCAGCCTTCTAAATCACACTGAGAATCAAGAAAAGATAACAAGATGCATGTCTCACTCGCTAGCCTACCGGTATCACACCTTCTCTTTGCTGATGATAGTCTGTTCTTTTGTAAGGCGGATCCTCGTGAATGCGATGAAATAATGAAAACACTAGGAACTTATGGAAAATCCTCTGGATAATGCATCAACTTTGATAAGTCATCTTTACTCTTTGGTAAAAGGCCGGATACATGAACATGGGAAAGAAACGATAAAGACATCCACTGGAATCACATATGAAGGAGGAATGGGATCATATCCTGGTATTCCCGAGGACATCCGTGAATCGAAGATTAGGCTTTTTGCATACATGAAAGAAAGGCTACAAAACTGGGTAATTAAACGGTTGGACATGGAGATTACTTTCGAGGGGAGGAAAAGAGGTGCTCATAAAATCAATCCTACTGCCCCTGCCTACATATGTAATGACAACCCTACTACTACCCTTGGAAATTTGTGAATACCTAGCTAGTGCCACTGCACAGTTCTGGTGGAGCTGAAACCCTCCTAAAAGAGGAATACACTGGATAAAATGGGAGAAGGTGTGTAAACAAAAAGAAGAAAGAGAGATAGGATTCAGGTTGATCCATGTATTCAGTTTAGCTTTACTTGGCAAGCAACTATGGCGATTAGTGCAATTTCCGAACTCCTTACTGGCAAGGGTTCTGAGAGGAAGATACTTCGGTTGCAGTTCACCCATGCGCCTAAATAAAACGACAAATCCTTGATACGGGTGGACAAGTGTAATGGCTGCAAAACCATTGATAACACTGGGGATTAGACAAAAGATACACTCAGGAAATGAGATTATGGTCTGGAAGGACCTATGGATTCCAACAATACCAGCAAGACCGGGGAGATAGATTGCCCCAGTAGTAGACCCAATGTTGTCTGTTAATGATCTTATGACGGGTAATCCGAAGAGATGGAATACATAGATGCTGGAAAACTATGTTCATCAGGAGGACATTGCTTTGATTAAATCTTTAGCCATAAGCCAAGATTATAGTCGTGATGAGTATTGCTGGAGTTATACAAAGAATAGGATGTACTTTGTAAAGTCAAGATATTGGGTCACAACTTCTGCTTAGAGAAACAATATTGGAGACACATGAACCGAGTATTACAACATTTATAGCCTTTCCTCGGAAGATATAAGTTCATCCTAAAATCAGACAACTTCATTTGGCAATCCATATATGGACAATTAGCAGTGACTAGTAATCTGACTCATCGCCATATACAATGCGATAATCCCTGTCCTCGATGTGGTGCAGAAGATGAAAATATTAATAATGCCTTATTTGAATGCCCCCAGCTATACAGACATGTACACATGCAGCAACACCGATTCCACCGAGTCAATTCCCCAAAGCGAGTCAATTTACTAATATGGATTATCTATTATGGAGAAAGAACGATACTGAAGATCCATAGTTAGATAGCGATCCATACCCTTGGATATTATGGTATATCTGGAAAAAGAGGAACAATGAACTCTTTAGAGGAATAGACATGGACCCTTCGGAAACTGTCTTTCATGCGGAATCTGAATGCCATGCATGGTTTGTAGCTAATCAGAAACATGAAGTAAGGATAGAGACACAAACTCCAGTACAAGATATAAACTCAGAAAGGTGCTTTGATGGATTTTGGACACATGACGCACCTTTTAGTGGTTATGGATGGACATGAAGGAATGCAGGGGGTGGGATACAACTAATGGGGGCAAGGAACCAACCTAGACAATCTCACCATTACATGCAGAACTGGAGGCGCTATCATGGGCAATGGAATGCATGCTACAACTATCAACATGCCAATCGTTCGGGACAAATTGCAAGGACTTAATCTCGATGATCTAAGATCCTAGAGCATGGCCGAATTTTTCTACTGAACTGAAGGAGTTGTTAAAGATGAATAATAGATTTTCAGAGTTCTCGCTTGTTTACATCCCACGCACTGAGAATATATCTTCTGATTCATTAGCTAAGATAGCGAGCTCCTTTCATAGGACATCGTACTACATTGGTTGTTCTGTTCTGATCTGGTTTCCCAAACCACCTCAAACTTTAGTAATAGAACAATCTTATGAGAAAAAAAGAGATCAACACTAAAGTTTTGAACAAAAGGGATACTCATATGATTTTGATTTGTAAACAAAATTGTAACCAATTTCAGAAAATGTAACAACATTGTTTTAAATAAAATTGCATTATGATACTTTTCAAAATCTAAAATAATTATAACCATATTTTATATAATGTGTAAAATTTTTGAAAATATTAAAATAACTTACCTACAAAATTATTCAAATAGATGATGTACACAAACATAAATTATATATATATATATATATATATATATATATATATATATATATATATATATATATATATATATATATATATATATATATATATATATATATATATATATATATATATATATATATATATATATATATATTATGTAAATTTAAATTAGATATTTTTGTCAACCAAATAAAAAATTATGCGAATTTGAAAACGTGAATCTAAATTTAATAAATATTTACGTTCAGACATCATGCATGTTAATCATTAAATATTTCTCATTTTAAAAGAATAAATAAATTGCTTCACCCGTTAAAATATTAGTTTTGATTTTGGAAATTTGGGGTTAACGTACAGCCTCGCGAGATTTGACTTAATATTACCAAATAACCACGTTGTTTTGTGATACTGGTTATGACTGGGAAAAACTAGGGATGGCAATTTGGACCATGACCAGCGGGCCGGTCTATAGAAGGCCCATGCGGGTCGGGTTTGGGCACATATATTTTGAGCCCGTTTAGTTGCAAGACACAACGGTACTGGGCCTCAACGGGATGGGCCCATGCGGGCTGCAGGAAAACAATAAGGCCCACTACACTTACCGCTCATATGTCTTTTTTTTTGTCAACAACCTCTCATGTCTTTATTTGGTGACTAAACGATCGAAACTGGACAACGGCGATTGTTGATCTCCACTCCTCTTCATCTTCGATCAACGAGCACAAGATGGACAACTGCATGTGATTCTTCCTTACATCTTCTTCTTCTCTTGGGAAGGTGCAATAAAAAAACTTTTATTTCTTCTTGTTTCTTTACGCCTCTTCACGATTTCTTCTTCGATACTTCACCTCTTCTTTGATGAATGACCTCTTTGATACGACAGATGTGTTTAGGGTGAGATTGGTCTCAAGCGAGTAAACAATACTAAAAATGGGTCGAACAGAGGTATTTATTAGATTTCGGAGTGAGATTACAAAGGTGGAGAAAAAGGAAAACAAGCCGGAGCTCGGGGAGCTTTAACCGGAAAAGTACAACAAGCGGAGAGATAACTCGTACGGACTAAAACCCTAATCTCGCCGCTCAGTGTGTGTGTGTAAGTGTCGATCCCTTCTCCTTTGCTCTACCCTCTCCTTTTATACCCCTGCTCGGGAGACTAAACCTAGTCTCCTTTATCAATTGATTGGGCCTTACCATCTTATTGGGCTTGCCTTCTTGTTGCGAGCTGTTGTCCGCTGGGTGTCCCCTGCTCGGCTAGCTGCACCCTGCTCGGCTAGCCGCTCCCTGCTCGGCTAAAAGCAGTCCGCAGTCGAGCCGTAATGCCGGACTGCGATTCCTTGGCTCCAAGACGACTTTGATAATTCGGTTGGGCCTTTGTTTGATGGGCTTTGAGGATGGGTTCAATCCATCCCCAACAGTAAGTCCCCCCCCCCCCGTGTCAATTGAGGAATCGGATGATCGGTGGTCGATGGATTTGGTTTTATTAGCTTGGAGGACAAAGGGATATACCGGGTATTCCGAGTGATTCTCTCCTATGAGTTTCCTCGGTCGTTATCACGGAGGCGGTTTATCGGTAGGATAGTGAACCGGCTCGATTGGGGATCTCTCTGGGAAATTGTACCGAGGATTCGGACCGGTGTGATTGGTAGGTTTAAAGAGCGCGACCGAGAAAGCGAACCGGCGCGATTGTGCGCTACGCGCAACAGTAACCAGGCCCATCTAGGCCATTTTAGGCGTAATAATGACGCCTTGGTCCGAGAGCCTGTCTCTCCTTATAAATAGCACTCCCCCTTTTCCTCATTTCCTCATTTTGCTCCGCATCGATCATGTACTTTCTCTCTCTACCTTGTCTATCTCTCTTAATTTCTGCTTTAAGATTTCGATCATCCGAAATGTCGTCTTCTCGACGTTTGTCGCAGGAACAAAAGAGAAAGCAAGTGGCTTCTGTTCGGAGTTCTTCCAAAGATCCCGCGGAGGAGATTCGCCACGAGGCAATGATGGACACCCAGAACCTGGAGTTAGCTCAGCGTTTGCTCGTCGCGGACGCGGAGGCTCAGTTCCGAGGAGACGGTGACGGCCAGGACGCAGTCGACGCTACGATGATCCCGAGGAGTTTTTATCCCGGGAATATATTTACTGATGAGGGTCCTCTGGAAAGGTCAAGGGTCCGTCGATCGATCGTTACCGGGCAAGATTGGGGGAAGGTTGAGAAAACCCGATCAACGACTAAATCGGTGGAGGCGCTTCTTCGGAATCTGAGCGCGGTTGGAGTGACTTTCATTATTCCGAGAGAAGACCAAAGGCCTTGGTCTCCTCCGAAAGGATACCAGTGTGTCTACGAGGCGTACTTCGAGAAAGACACCAAACTCTGGTTCCCGATCCCTCGGATTGTTACGGCGTTCGCTTTCAGGCGAGGAATCGCCATAAGTCAAATTATTAATGGCACAGTTCGTCTGATGGTCGCGACGTCTGTTGTTGCGGCGGAGGCTGGAACGTCGTTGAGCGTCAGAGCCTTTGAGGAGCTGACTTTGGTGTCCATCTCAAAGGACGGCATTATCTCGATAAGGCAGCGACTGAGCTATAATGTCATTGCTGGGGGTCCGTCGAAGACTACTGACTGGCAGAGATTTTATTTCTATGTCAAGTCCAACAGATCGGCCTTCGAAGAACCACCTAGTTCCAAATATCGCGTTTTGTGGAACACAGATTTTGGTACATACTGACTCATTAACCTCCGCATTTCAGGTTTATCTGACCTTATGTCTTTCTGTTCTTCTTTGTCTTGCAGTTGCTCATCCAAACGTCGGCACTTACTCGGAGGATTGGGAAAATCGTGTCCGAACAATTGTCTTGCAGAAACAAGATCACTGGAATAATTTTTCTCGGGACAGGATTCGGAGAGCAGTTGGTCGGATCGTTAATCGTGAGCTTCTCATCCCCCTCGTTCTTTTGTTCGTGGTTTGTAGACCACAAGCCTAATATTGTCTCTTGTTTGCAGAGGATTGGATCACGGATTCCGTTCCTTACGTCAGACAACCGGCCAACAAAAGATTAACGATTTTCACTCCCGCCGAGCAGAAAGAAATCAATCGAGCCAGACAGATGAAGGAGCTACCAGATCTCTCCAAAATCGTGGCTGCCGAGGCGAGTGCCAAGAAGACGAAGCCCGGGGATGGGGCTGTGTCAGCAGGGGCGCGAGACGTCGTCGCTTCCGGGGGAACCGCGAGGGTTCCATCTGGTGGAAACACCAAGAAGAAAACTTCCAAGAAGAAGAAGTCGTCAGCTTCCTCGGAACGGGAGGATGAAGTAGAAGTCCCCGAGCAGCAGGAGGATGCGGGGGAACTTACCGAGGAGACGCCTGCAGAGCGTTCTTCGAAGAAGAAGAAGAAGAAGAGGAAGCACACGGACTCTGGGGCCCGGGCATTGAATATCGCTATCCCGGACAACGAGGATCCATCTCCGGAGGAAGTTTCACTGAGAAAAAGGAGGAAGAAGTCTGGTGGAACGACCCGTGCATCCTCTGTTAGCGAGGATGAGCTTCAGGTCCTTGATCCAAGGGCTTCGTCAGAGGTCCTGGGTTCGGAGGACTTAGACAATCTAACGCTGGCTGACAGGGCTAGGGAGCTGAGAAGGCGATCGAGTGCGAACGATCCACCCGAGTCTCCGATCAACGAAGACGCGTCTGGTGGGGGATCGGGAAGTCCAGCTTCTCCCGGAGGGGGACGAGACCTGCTGCCTGAAAGATCGGGAGCTCGGGTTGCTGATCGTCTCGGAGGGTCCTCCTCCGATAAGTTCCATTTTGAATTTAATTGGAAACTGCCTTTGTCCTTCTATCCCGAAGATTGCGGTCGATTGATGCTATCGCTTAAGGGTGGCCCTGATCTGATGCCCATCGCCAAAGACCTGATCATTAGGAACGAGTACGAGCAGGCTTCCAGTTCCTCAGTGAAGGTAATCTCTCCTTCGTTCTTCTTGCACTTTATCTTGTTTGAATTTGCATATATATGTTTTTTTTGGTGGTAATCTTTTGGTTCCCGAGCAGAATCACGGCGACTGACTCGTGGACAAGTACAACTCCGCTCTGAGGGAAGCTCGGGAACAGCTCCGTAAGAATGAAGAGGAGAAGAAGAGGGTCGAGCTGAAGAATAAGGAAGCCCTTCAGGCCGTTATTCGTCAGAAGGAGGAGGCTGTTGCTCGTGCTAAGGAGCTTAAGAGGCAGTACGACCTGACGAGGACCTCCGACTTGGAGGAGCTTGAGATGTGCAAAGGCTCCATAAAGGACTTGGAAACCGTTGTGGACAAGCTCAAAGAGGAGAATGCCGAGCTCATTAAATCCAGGGACGCTGTGTTGCTAAGGCATTCTGAAGACGTTGCTCGTCTCCGATCATCCCGCAAGTATGAGGTTACTCACGAGAGGATTCGGGTGATGATCGCCATGATCGCTAAGGCCGGGAAATGCTTCCACCAGATTCAACTTCGCGAGACTCAGAGAGACGCGTACGATGATGCTCGGTGTCTGTACAGCCAAGCCTACGGGACGAGGAAATGCCTCGAGCAGGTTAGGGATTCGGGAATAGACGTTCCCCAAGAGACCATCAACACATATGCCGAGCAAGAGGAGCGTTTTAAAGCCGAGGCGGCTCGTCTAGAGGTGAAGGAGATCCCTGAGGACTTCCTGCGCCTTTCTCCTCTGAAACTGGATTCTCAGTTCCTTGTTGAGGACGTCTGGAGAGCAGTTAACCCTTACGGGTCGAACATTCATTTGATCGACTCGGAGGCTGCTGAAGCTTTAAGGACCCCTCGTGTTGAAAGGGTTCCTCGCGCGGAGGATCTCACTGATGGTCGTATCCTCTCGGTCGGATCTTCAAGTCAGCATCCCGATCAAGACCCTGTTCTCGAGACTCAAGTTCCTCTGGAGGTGGTTCCTCAACCCGATCGAGTGGAGAAGCCCACGATCGTTCTGACCGATTCCCCTTCCAGGGCTGTGCTTAAGGCCGCCGGTCTGACGGCAGGTGATCCCGCACCCTTGTCCGTTCAAGTTCAGGGAGCAGATCCTGAGGCGTCCAGTCGGCC
Organism: Hirschfeldia incana; assembly: GCA_026261945.1. NCBI lineage: Eukaryota > Viridiplantae > Streptophyta > Magnoliopsida > Brassicales > Brassicaceae > Hirschfeldia > Hirschfeldia incana. The sequence continues at coordinate 1,499,967 of JABCMI010000014.1, read as the reverse complement.
GTTCGGACGCGTTTCGGGTCCTGAAGTGGGAGACGGTGGGAACAAGGATTTAGCTCCAGCTCAAGGATGATCGCACTATCTAATTTTCATCGGTTGTTTCTGCCCGAGTGGGCTTAGTTGTTGTATTGACTTAGGGGTTTCATCCCCCTTTATTTTTCTTTAAACCTTTAGGTTCTTTGTCTGGGTGGGCTTTTGTTGTTGTTATGAACTCGGGGTTTAATCCCTTTATCGTTTATTCGGCGTTTATTTCTCTTATCTTTTGTGCTTAGGTTCCCTCGAAATTTCTTTCAAGTTCTTTTACCTTAGGCAATCCAAAGATAATAATAAATTTTCCTTCCCGCCGACCAAATACTTATGAATCCGATTAACCGTAAGAGATTTAATGGAATAAACAACGGCAAGAATTTTATTCAAAGATAATTTTATCGAGAAAATGTATTCGAACGCTACACAATGAATAAGAGAAACTTGGTCGGCCAACTCTTAGTTCTTTATTCGTGATTTGGTTCGAAAATTTCTCGACGAGCCGGTCAATGCGGATGGCATAGGTGACGCGGATCTTCGTTTCCCCTTGCTCCGATCTGATCAGGATCCGAGCGATTGATCGGGACGAGTACCCGTGCGCCGCTTATCAGGTAAGGGTCTGGCATCGTTGCTCGGGATTACTTCCGCAATTCTTGTCTTTGATAGAGCAAGTGAGAAGAGTCGCCGAGTCTGAATTTTTGTTTTTGTTTTGGTTGGGGCTGGACCCCGTAAAGGGGATGCCTACGTACCTCCGAAGAGGATCAAGCCTTTCGTAGTTCGGTTTGCCCGAGCAAAAGTGACGTAGGTCATTGTTCGGACGTGTAGAAGTGACCGTAGGGTGCATCTACTCGTTTTTTTTTTTTGTTTTTTGCGAGCAAACCGTGACTGTTGTCATTTGCTCGGTGGGACAATCATTGGTTCAATCTTAAGAATAGAAATGACGAAGGTGCATCGAGTTCCAGGCTCGTGGGACTGCCTCTCCCCGGGAAGTCGCAAGTCGGTAAACGCCTGGTTTCACGACTTGGGTAATCTTATAAGGTCCTTCCCAGTTCGCTCCGAGCTTCCCAGCGTTCAGCTCTTTGGTGTTCTCGAAGACCTTTCTTAGGACCAAGTCTCCGAGTTCGAGGGGTCTTGCTCGAACTTTTTTGTTGTAGTAGCTCTCGATCTGATTCTGATAGTTCTGGATTCGAAGTAATGCTTGGTCTCTCTTTTCCTCAAGCTCGTCGAGAGCATTCAGCAACATCTCGCGGTTAAGCTCGACGTACTGTGGCATCTTCGCTCGTCGAAGACTTGTTACGTTGACTTCCGCAGGGGCCATCGCCTCCATTCCGTAAGCGAGGGAGAAAGGGGTGGATTTGGTCGCGCCTCTTGGGGTTGTTCGGTGCGACCAAAGGACGCCATCGAGTTCGTCGGCCCAATGTGCCTTCTTCAGGTCGAGATGCTTCTTGATGCCATCGATGATGATCTTGTTGGACGACTCGGCCTGACCGTTCCCCTGAGGATATCTCGGGGTTGAGGTACTTAGTCTGATATCCCATTTGTTGCAGAAATCCTTGAATCCTCCCGAGATGAACTGCGAGCCATTGTCCGTCACGATTTCGTAAGGTAAACCGTGACGACAAATTATGTTTTTCCACACGAAACCTCGGACTTCTTTCTCGGCTACTTGAGCAAAAGCTTCTGCTTCAATCCACTTTGTGAAGTAATCAGTTAAGACAAGGACGAAATGACGCTGGCGAGAGTTCGGCATCGGACCGATGATGTCCATTCCCCATCGCATAAATGGGTAAGGGGCTGCTGAGGTTCTTAATAGCTCAGTTGGGCTATGGATGCTCGGAGAGTGCCTTTGGCATTTGTCGCACTTCCGGGCATATGCTTCACAGTCCGTATTCATCGTCGGCCAAAAGAATCCTACGTTTCGGATTTTCAAGGCGAGTGCTCGTCCTCCGGAGTGGTTTCCACCTGCTCCCTCGTGAGTCTCAGCCATGACAAGTCTCGTTTGCTCGCCGTAAATGCACTTGAGTAAGACCTTGCTAGCGTTTACTCGGTGGAGCTCGCCTTCCATGATGACATAGTGTGCACTACGTCTCTTTAGGCGTCTTGCGGCCCACTTATCAGCCGGAACTGTTCCGTTAGTAAGATAATCGATGAACTCTGTTCTCCAATCATTCGGTGCTTGATGTTGATCGGTCATCTCGATGTCACCGTCAGCCTCTGCTCGGGACGTTCTCTCGGAAACTGTGGTGATAACGTCCATTGCCTCCCCCGAGATGTCGATGCTCGGTTTCTCAATCCGATGGATCGGGATGGTTCTCTTGACTTGATCTCGAAGTTTGCTTCTGAGTGCTGTCAATGCGTCTGCGCATACGTTCTCTCCGCGGGGGAGCTTTGTTAGCTCGAAGAATTCGAACTCCTTTGCTAGATCTTGGACAACTCGGAGATAGGCGTCCATTCTGTCATTCCGTGCATCATACTCCCCGCTAAATTGACTTGAAACTAGTTGCGAGTCACAGTATGCACTTAGTCTCTTGGCTTTAACTGCTTTCGCGAGGCGAAGCCCTGCAATAAGTGATTCGTACTCCGCTTCGTTGTTGGACGCCGGGAAGCCGAAGCTGAATTATTGTCTGATGAGCTCCCCCGTTGGAGACTAGAGTTGGACTCCTGCTCCCGAACCTTTGTTCGTCGAGGAACCGTCGACATGGAGAATCCAGTTTGCATCTTGCACTTCGAGATCTTCGGCCAATTCGGGCGACAATTCAACGAGAAAATCTGTGAGAACCTGAGCTTTGGCCGCTGTTCGGCACTTGTAAGTGATATCGAGCTCTCCAAGTTCAATAGCCCACTTGGTTAGTCGGCCAGCTCTGGTTGTGTTTTGTAACACGGTTCTCAGTGGTTGATCGGTAAGAACTTCTACCGAATGAGATTGAAAATAAGGACGTAGCTTTCTTGCTGACTCTACCACTGCCAAAGCCATCTTTTCGAGCGTCGGATACCGAGTCTCGGGTCCGGTCATCCGTCGGCTCATATAGAACACGGGCCTTTGCTCACCGCGGTCCTCTTTAATCAATACACTGCTGATAGCAGCGGAAGACACAGCGATATATAGGGACAAAACGTCGCCTACGTCTGGCTTGGCTAGGATTGGGGGAGTCGTGAGGTACTGCTTGAGTTGAGTAAATGCTTCTTCGCACTTGTCATCCCAGAGGAACTTCTTGTTTCCTCGGAGGAGATCATAGAAGGGAAGGCATTTATCTGTTGATCGTGAGATAAACCTGTTGAGAGCTGCGATTCTGCTGCTAAGCCGTTGGACTTCTCGGCAGTTTCTTGGACTCGGAAGATCGAGGACTGCTGAGATCTGTTTGGGATTTGCTTCGATTCCTCTTTGCGTCACGATGTATCCGAGGAACTCGCCAGATGAGACGCCAAAAGTGCATTTGGCCGGGTTTAACTTCATCTTATATGCGTTGAGGATCTCGAAGCATTCTTGCAAATGTGTCAAGTGCTCATCTACTCGGAGTGACTTAACAAGCATGTCATCGATGTAAACCTCCATCGTTTTTCCGAGTTGCTTGGCGAACATGCGGTTAACCAACCGTTGATAAGTCGCTCCTGCGTTCTTCAATCCGAAAGGCATTACTTTGTAGCAGTAAGTCCCTCGATCGGTGATGAACGAGGTCTTCTCTCGATCCTCGGGGTGCATCAGGATCTGGTTGTACCCCGAGAAAGCATCCATGAAGGTAAGCATTTCGTTTCCGGCGGTCGATTCGACGAGTAGATCGATGTTCGGCAACGGGTAGCTATCTTTCGGGCATGCCTTGTTGAGATCCGTGAAATCAACGCACAGGCGCCACTTGCCGTTCTTCTTCTTTACTACGACCGGATTGGCTAACCACTCCGGGTACTTGACCTCAGTAATTGATCCGGCGTTGAGTAGTCGTTCCACTTCTTCAACGACTGCTTTTGATCTCTCGGGACCCAGCTTCCGCCTCTTCTGACGAATCGGCTTAACGTTAGGATCTACGTTCAATTCAGGGGTCGTGATCGCGGGATCAATTCCTTGCATGTCGGACATCGACCACGCAAAGGTTGATAGATTCTTCTTCAGGAAATCGATGATCTTGAGTTTCATTTCATCGGAGAGATATGCGCCAATACGGAGAACTTTGCTCGGATCCGAATCATCCACTGGAACTTCGAGCACCTCCTCCTTCTGAGGACATACCTTGCTTATTGGTGGTGACACCAAATTAACGAGGGACTGTGATCGTTGAAGCTTGACGGTTGCGATCAGGAGATCTCGGGCAGCGCGCTGATCTCCACGAATAGACTTGATTGTCCCGTCGAGTCCCGGGAACTTGACGCACTGGTGGTACGTGGATGCGATTGCTCGCATGGAATGTAGCCACGGGGTTCCGAGGATTACGCGATAGGGAGTCTTTGTGCTGACTACCGAGAACTTGACCACTATGGTCACTCCTTCCGCTTGGACCGTCAGGCGGATTGTTCCGAGAGTTACCTCGGAGGATCCACTGAAACCAGTTAATGTTCTCGACGATGGTTTCACATCCTTTAGATCGATTCCCATCTTGATCAAAGTCTCTTGAAAAATAATGTCCACCGAGCTTCCTGTATCGATAAGCACCTTAGTGACGTCGTACTTATCGATTGCTAAGACGACGAGCAGTGGATCATTGTGAGGTAGGCTGACTCCGAACAAATCGTCCGGTGAAAAAGAAACCTTGGGATCGCTTGATTGCTTTTTGAGGAGGACATCACGGAGATCTTTGCTCTCCTCCTGTTGATCGGCATTGGTACGGTTCAGCTTCTCGCGTAAGTCGCCTACTTTGGCCTTTAGTCGTTCCCTCAGATCAGAAACAGGAACCTCGTTAGGAGACGCATGCTTCAACCGTTTAGCATCGAGCTTCGATCTGAGATCAGAGGTACCAGGGGGTTTCCCGACCTCCGGGGTCGCCTTTCTCTTGAGGAATTCACGCAGGTCCGATGTCTCGAAGGCTTCCTCTTGATAGCTTTCGTCATCCGACGACGACTCGGGTTGGGTGCGGATAACTTCTATCCTCTGCCTGACCACTGGTTGATCTTCGTCTCCCGAGACGTCGTCGTCATCGTCTCTCTCGGGCGCCTACTCGGGATCTTTTGGTTTCGGGTTATCCTGTTTAGGTTTGCCCTGATTCTTCCTCTGGTTCTTTCTGTCCTTATTCCTGCTCCAACTGCTTTCACTCTTAGGTTTTGGAGAGGGGATCTTAAGCTCGCCGCTTTCGATCGAGGAGAGAAACTGCGCGAAGAGCGTCTTGCACTCCGAAGTGTCATGGCCCTTGACTCCGTGTAGCTTGCACGACTTGGTGAGACCCGGTGGAGTTTTGGATGATCCTGCCACAGCATCAACTTGGGCTGGTGCAGTAGCTGCGGTTGCTCGGGGCGTCTCATCCGGGGAGTCCGTTTCTCGGTGAAACGTGTTCCACTTCTTCCCGTTCTCGTCAACCACGTAAAGGAGACCACCTCTATGGTTATTTTTGCTCGAGGAAGCATGCTGACGCGGTTCGACGTGAGTGCTGGCGGTGTTCTTGGTCGCCGTTTGCTTCGCAGCGTTATGTTTACTCAGAATGGCCTTGGTGTCTTCTTCCATTCGGATGAAGTTATGAGACCGAGCAATGGCATCCTGTAGAGACAGGGTAGGCTCCGATAGAGGTCTTCTCGGAACTTGCAGTCTACTTGGAGGGTGTTCATCAACGCTTCGATAGCAATGTTATTGATACACTAAAAATGAATCCTTGCTACTGCCAAGCTAACAGTTGTAATTGTAGTAATTAAGATTCAAATCCAGAGGACCAGTCTACACTTTATTTCTATAAGTTCGAAATCAAGCTAAGATGAAAAGTATGTTGATTTTAAGAAGTGACAAATAGCTAACAAGATAAACTAAGATTGGTTCAAATTAATAAAGAGCTAACCTAGGGTATTTCATTGGGTGTCGATATAGAGCCAAACAATTATTCAAGCACGATGAAGTACCTTCTAGGACTCGGATCACTCAACTGGATCGTTCCACTATCGTGGTAGCGATCGCTTTGCAGATCAGTCTCACCGCCTAACTGTCGTTGGGATGAGATCTGATTGCAAGCCTTAGAGATCAAGTCCGATTAGTCCACTTACTACCCTAATATCTACTTTCGCTGATTAGGGATATTAAGCTCATTCAATACAAGTCAGGTTATCTCCTAAGCGGTTAGCTAGATGATAAAACCCTAGATCTATCAATAAGTGATCAGATTATCAATAGCATTAAGATTAATATGAATGAAGAACAGTTATGAATATTGCTTATCTATGTTTAGCTCAGGTTCAACACCCTAAAAACCCTAGGCGAGCACGGCTACTACTCGATCATGATGCAAGCAATCAAAGACATAAATTCTGAAATAAATTGCATAAGATAGAAGTAGAGAAACAAAGGGTTCAGGTTGATCTTCTCTAGGAAAGATGGAGCCTTCTCCCTTACAATTGCAAATCGCCAAAATCAAAGTCTAAGTCTTGTAAAAACTAACGTAAGAAAAGAAAATAGAAGTAGCAGGTCTTTTTATAAGGAGGCGCCAAGAGGTAGAAGTAAATTAGGGCTTTTGGGCTTTAATTCCCGAAATAAGAGTTTCCATATTCGTCTGGAACAATCACCGGGATCACTCCGTCGTTTGTTCCATTGTTCTTCTTGAGTGTTCTCCGCAGGATAACTCCAAAAAGGCATCTTTTCTTCATATACCTTCTACTCACTCATCTACCAACTCTGGACCTGAAAAAGACCACAAAGTACTAGACTAACACGATTAAGAGACTTGAATCTAATAAAAACATATATGCAAATGATGTGAAAAACACCATATATCAATTCCCCCAGACTTAGATCCTTGTTTGTCCTCGAACAAGGCAAGTACCAAGAACAGGGAAAAGGTTTAAAAGTGTGGGAACTCGCTTATCATCAGAAACCATACTCTTACCACAAATCTCTGAACCATACAAGAAGTTAGCTAGGACCTCATACACTTACTGGAACCTTCTGACTGCTGTTCGAAAATAGGCTCCATACTCTACATCTCATACCTGAAAAAGCAACACTATCGAGACAAAACTCCCTACATTCATTTAAGTTCAGCGTGAGCTTCTTGTCACAGGCACTACTCAGGGTAGACGGGCTAGGTATTAAAGAGGCTGTTTAAGTGTTTGAGTAGTGGAGCTTATAGTGTTTAGGGGTTACCGATTTTATTTAGGTGGATGCAGGATATCGCACAAAACTGCAAGAGAGGACGGATCCATTGATCTCCACAGCTCTTACTCACTTCTGCTCTGATCAAACTGGCTGTTCTCCAGTCGGATCACTCTGTCTGACTGCTCCATTCCATAGCACTAACTCTTTCTTACTCCATTTATGGTACTGAATCATTACACCTTTCCCAGTGGCACAATCATATGAATTCATCTCCTATCTCGTCACTTAAATAATAAAATAATCGTTTTTTTTTTTTTTTTTTTTTTTTTTTTTTTTTTTTTTTTTTTTTGAAGTAACATATATACAATGATTGCATAGTGACGAGATAAGGAGGTAACAAGAAATTTTTGGGAGCCACTGGAGTGTTTTACCTCAACTTTCTGACTTGTTCTTCTCAATAGCGGATCAGGCCTCGGACTGTTCTCTCTCGTGGCATGTTCCTTCCTCTTCTTCTGAATGATGAGCATTGATGAGTAAGAGGCTGTGTCGATCCTTTCCTCTCCAACCTTTTTGCACATATCTGCATATATAACATGGGGAAAACAAGTGCATGTGGGTGGAATAAAAGGTTAAGGTGCAAGGTGGGAACTAGCTAAAGATGAGCTAGCCACTCAGGAACAGCAAGAGGGATAAAAGGAGAAAGAAGTCATGAGTGTAGGTCTCGTTTCCCTGATCTAATGCCCATAACAAGAAGAATTAAAAGTCAAAGTTAGGTCCGAGTTAGGTGGAGTTTAGTCTACCCAGTGTAACCTGATCAGTTGAGAACTTCTGGAGAGTCTAATGAGAAATGTCAGAGTGTTCCAGGTCCATGTATGGGTCGTTCGCCACTGCTAAGGTCACTGAATAAGAAAGTTAGAGCACGAGGTGGTTAGGATAGCATCACACAATAAGGTCCTTATTCCCACAATAGTTCAGACTGACTCGATCCTAAAGCAAGACTCAAAAAACATAAAAATGACTCAAGAACAAACTGACTCAAAGCACACAATGCTCCCCCAGACTTAAATCACACCATCCCTGGTTGTGATAAGAATGAAGGAACAAATAAAACACACCTAAATAAAGAAAGCATGAAAAATAAATAGTTCAGATGGATAAGACAATGGGATAGAAAATAGTCCCCAAGGACTCAATCAGAGTGGCCGCTCTCGTTGCCAGGTGTCCTCCTGTTCCTTGGCAAGCGATCATCTCCTGTGGAAGTCCCAGCTGGTTCCTTTCCTGCTCGGCGGGTTGGCTGTGGTGTTCGCGGCTCCTCCTGACTACTCTGACCTGCGAAACATCCTCCTGTGATCAGCTTCAGGATCTTCTTCATGAGGCTGTTGTTCTTGCGCTGAGAGTCCACCATCCACTTGCGGTAGGCCGTGTCATCATCGAGGTCAAGATGTGGAGCCAGGTCGAACTCGCCCTCTTCTGCTGGAGTCACATCCTCCACATCATCCATGTCATCATCATCGTTTGGAGGTGGAGCACGTGGGTCTGGGCAGAGCTGTTCCGCAGGTGGTAAGAAGATGATGTTGTCCAAGGTGAGGAAGCTGGTTGATCCTGGCATGGGGAGTTTGCAGTACAGCTGATTTCCCTCCTTATCCTGGAACATGTAGGTGTTCTCGTCGCGTAGGATGTGACACGCGAGCAGGTAGGGAACGTCGATGTACTCGATCTCGGAGACCACCGTGTAGGAGCTGAGGTTAATGCCGAAGTGCTGGAACAAGGGAGTGAGGAGACTGCCACAGCGATCCTTCTTATCGTCCGTGCGGAGCAGTGCAGTCTTGCGCTCAGCGAACATGGAGATCAGGTGGAAACCTGGGTTGGTCTTGACTTCCTGCACCGGAACAACCTGGTCCCTGCGTATCTCATCATTGAGACAAGTGTAGAGGACCTGGAGCTCAGCACTCGTGACCTTGGAGGTGTACTCCTTGGCGAACAGAGTGTTGGAGATGATCTTGGCGAGAACTCTCAACGTCGGGTTCCGGATCTGAGATTGGTATGCCTTGCGAGGTATGAACTTCCCAGCTGCAATGAGATCCCAGAAGGCATTCTGTGGCACAAACTTCTTATCCACTGAGACTCCCTTTTGATCCTCATCCAGAATCTCATAGACTTCGTTGAGTTCAGCAAGTGAGATGGAGCAGAACTTGCCGTCAGCCATGAAGGAGAAAGAGCAGTTCTCGTAGGTAGGCGCCGTCGGGTTCTGGTAAGTAACTTGGCACGTGGCAAGAACTTGCCTCACCAAATCGGGGTATAGAGGGTACACCCTGTAGCAGAGACCAGCGAGACCAATGGAGTCTATTGTGTCGAACACATCAGTGTCAAGGCCGAGTTCAGCCAACACGTCGGCGCTTGGGAATTTGGTGGGGCAGATCTCAACCTTGAGAAGCTTGTTGTACCTCGCTGCCGACTCTTTATCCCACCCCTCAACATTGTAGTCCAACAGCATAGGGTCACTGATGTCAATAGGCTTGTTCTCCTCCTGGTTCGGCCAAGGGTATCCTTCAGGGGCTCGTGCGGCAGAGGAGGGAGTTCCTTTCGATTTGGGTAGTCTTAGCTTGGGACCCATCTGTAAAGAATAAACATAAAGATGTTATTTAGCAAAAGTCTCAAGAAAAACCAAGCAAGCCTATGCAAAGAGATATAGAGCGATTAAACAAGCTTGCTCCAAAACCGATTTTAACACCACACAATTTCAGTTTCCCTTATGATTTCCTATGCCATTTATACATCCCTTGAAACTCACTATAGTACATCCCAAAACCGATTATGAACTTATATCAAGCCTAAAGTTCCAATGCAAAATCGATTGCAAAGACCAATCTTAACATGCAATCGGCTAACTTGTTCAATTTCTGTCCTAGCTAGTAAGAGAACAATGATTTCAAGCTATGTAAACAAGGACAATCGAAATTGAGAACAAGAGTAGAGAGAGGGCGATTTGAGCATGAAGCATGTGAGGGAGGGAGACTCTCAATCCGCGATTTACCTTTCCAGTTGGGGAATTCCTGTAAAAACAGAGTAAACTTGCCAAGGATTGAAGTTTAGTAACCGAAAATCAAAGAGATGGGAGGAGATATGAAGAAATCGATTTTAGGGTTCAAGGGGGGAGGAAGAGGGAGAGCGGCGTGAAGGGGATAGTGGGGAAGGGAAGGGTAAAAACCTTTAAAAAGGTAAAACCTAACCGCTTCCTCTTCTTTTTATTTTTTTTTTAATTTTTATATATATTTTTTTTTTATTTCTGAGAACTTACCTGGAACAGTCGAGTGGAACAGTCACCTGATTGTTCTGCCGAAGTAACTCAGATTTTCTTGATTTTTATGACCTGCAATTGAAATTTTAAAAGAACAAAAACATAAATAGAGAAGAAATACATACATACCAGTGGGTTGCCTCCCACCAAGCGCTTGGTTAACGTCACTAGCTTGACTTTGATGAGCGGATCAGGCTAGAGAAGGATCGCCTAAGGGTATTTCTACTCCTTCTGCGATTGGTGTGTCAGCAAGATAAGGCTTCAAACGCTGACCATTGACCACAAATTCTCCACCTTTTGTGTCCAGCAACACAACAGCTCCATATGGGCGAACTTCTTTAATGGTGAAAGGTCCAGACCATCTCGATTTTAGCTTTCCAGGAAAAAGCTTCAGTCGAGAATTAAAGAGCAGGACCTGATCCTTCGGTGCAAAACTCCTATTGAGGATTCTTTTATCATGAAATGCCTTTGTTTTCTCCTTGTAGATCTTAGAACTCTCATAGGCCAGATGTCTTATTTCGTCCAATTCATGCAGTTGCATTGTTCTCCTCTCCGCGGCTGGTTTGATGTCGAAGTTCAGTACTTTAACAGCCCAGGCGGCTTTGTACTCCAGTTCAACTGGTAGATGACATGCCTTTCCATAGACCAGGTGATAGGGAGTCGTTCCTAATGGTGTCTTATAGGCGGTTCTGTATGCCCAGAGAGCATCATCTAGCTTGAGAGACCAATCCTTACGAGTAGTGTTCACTGTTTTCTGCAGGATATTCTTGATCTCTCTGTTTGAGACTTCCACTTGACCACTGGTTTGAGGATGATAAGCGGTTGCGACCTTGTGTTTTACTCCATTCTTGCTCAGCAACCCCTGGAACAGCTTATTGATGAAGTGTGTTCCTCCATCGCTAATGACGACTCTAGGAACACCGAACCTTGGGAAGATTGTCGAAGTGAACATCTTGGTTACAACCCTTGCATCATTGGTTGGACTAGCTACGGCTTCTACCCATTTGGAGACATAATCCACGGCCACCAAGATGTACTCATTCTTATGAGAGATTGGGAATGGTCCCATGAAATCAATTCCCCAACAATCGAACACTTCCACTTCTAGAATGTAGTTCTGTGGCATCTCGTTTCTCTTACTCACATTACCCATCCTTTGACAGGAGTTACATCGCGATATAAATGCATGAGCATCCCTGAACATAGTGGGCCACCAAAAACCAGCTTGAAGTATCTTGGAGACTGTTTTGAAAGTAGCAAAGTGGCCAGCATAGGAGGAACCGTGGCAGTGATGGAGAATACCTTGAATTTCATCTTCTGGAACACATCTCCTGAAAATCCCATCCTTACCTTGGCGATACAGATATGGTTCATCCCAGAAATAATGTCTAGCTTCCCTTAGAAATTTCCTCTTCTCATTACCAGTGAATTTCAAGGGTTCCTTCTCTGCAGCAAGGTAATTGGCTATCTCTGCAAACCATGGAAGATTAGGATACTGCTTCTGGATTGCTGCTGTGAACTTCTCTCCTGCGCTAGAACAGTTGGTATTCGCAGTAGATGACTGTTCCAGACAGTCGAGACCAATCATGTTGACATATTCCATCGGCTGTTCCTCGTCGAGAATGGCTTCATCTGAGACCTTCATCCGGGAAAGGTGATCTGCAACTCCATTATCAACCCCCTTCTTGTCTCTGATCTCTAAATCGAATTCTTGGAGCAAGAGAATCCACCTCAACAGTCGTGGTTTAGCATCCTTCTTGGTGAGCAAGTACTTAAGAGCTGCATGGTCAGTGTGCACGATTACCTTTGATCCAACCAGGTAGGATCTGAACTTCTCAAATGCATAGACGATAGCTAGAAGTTCTTTCTCTGTAGTTGCATATCGGCACTGAGCTTCATCCATCGTCTTACTCGCATAATAGATTACGTGCAGCTTCTTGTCTTTCCTCTGTCCTAGTACTGCTCCTACTGCAAAATCACTCGCATCTGTCATGATCTCGAAAGGAAGATCCCAGTCTGGAGGTTGAACAATAGGTGCGCTGACTAGAGCCCCCTTGATCGCATGGAATGCGGCCAAACAGTCGCTGTCAAACGAGAACTGAGCTTCCTTGCAGAGCAGCCGTGTGAGTGGTCTAGCAATTTTAGAGAAATCCTGGATGAATCGTCTGTAGAAACCGGCATGTCCCAAGAAACTCCTAATTGCCTTCACCGTAGTAGGTGGCTGTAGACTCATCATGACCTCGATCTTTGCTTTGTCTACCTCAATGCCCTTTTCTGATATTTTATGTCCTAGAACAATCCCATCTCGGACCATAAAATGACACTTCTCCCAGTTCAGCACCAGGTTCTTCTCCTCACATCTCTTCAATACCCTGCACAAATTTGACAAACAGACATGAAAGGAGCTTCCATAGACGCTAAAGTCGTCCATGAAAACTTCCATTATGTCTTCAATTAGATCTGTAAAAATCGACATCATGCATCGCTGGAATGTTGCTGGAGCATTGCACAAGCCGAACGGCATTCTCCTGTAGGCGTATGTTCCATATGGGCATGTGAACGTCGTTTTCTCCTGATCATCAGGGTGGATGGGGATCTGAAAGAAACCTGAATAACCATCTAAAAAGCAATAGTAAGGGTGGTTAGCTAATCTCTCAAGCATTTGATCAATAAAAGGAAGTGGGAAGTGATCCTTGCGAGTTGCTGCATTCAATTTACGGAAATCAATGCACATGCGATGACCTGTAACTGTTCTAGTTGGGATCAATTCGTTCCTTTCATTTGTTATAACAGTGATGCCACCTTTTTTAGGTACTACATGAACAGGGCTAACCCACTTACTATCAGAAATCGGATAGATCACACCAGCTTCTAGAAGTTTCATTATCTCTTTCTTAACAACATCTTTTAGATTTGGGTTTAACCTCCTCTGATGTTCTACAGAAGTCATCGATTCATCTTCTAGATGTATTCTATGCATGCATAAATCAGGTGAGATGCCAGGTATGTCAGCTAAAGAATAACCTAATGCTTTACGATATTTTCTCAGTTCACACAGGAGCAGAGCAGTCTCAGCATTGTTCAAGTCAGAATTTATGATGACAGGATATGTTGAGTTAGGTCCGAGAAACGCATACCTGAGCCCTTTAGGAAGGGGTTTAAGTTCTACCTTTGGAGCTTTGAGCTCACTCCATGAGTCATCGGCCTGAGACGCTGGAACAGATGGGTTCTGGGTCGAGGTTGTTCCGGCTGGATTGCTGCTTTCGCTGTTCTCCCCCAGACTTAGATTCGCCACTAACCTCTCCATACTTCGTGCTGAGTCCAGAAGCTTCGCATAGGCATCAGCATCAACGTTTTCCAAGCTTTGCTCAGCCTCGGCTCTTGTCAAGGCGAGTTCTAAAGGATCATCAGTGAGAACTTCCTCAATTATTCCCTCATGTGGTTCTAGCAGATCACTCTCCTCTTGAACAGTGAAGGTCTGTCCATCCAGCATCGGCTTCTTCAGCATTTGCTCCATCTGAAAAGTCATCACAATATCACCAAGATGTAAGTCAATTTTTCCTTGTCGGACATCTATGATGGCTCCCACTGTGCAGAGGAATGGTCTGCCCAGGATCAGGGGATCCTTGGACTCTTCTTCAACTTCCAGAACAACAAAATCAGCCGGGACCAGCGTGTTTCCTACTAGGACTTGAAGATCTTGAAGAATTCCAACTGGTGTCTTCACTGAGCGATCAGCAAACACTAGAGACATCCTGGTGGGTTTGAAATCTGAGTATTCAAGCCGCTTAGCAACAGAATATGGCATCAGGTTTATGCTGGATCCTAAATCAACCAGCGAACAGGAGAAGATTGTTCTTCCAATCTGGATCGACAGAACAAATTTTCCTGGGTCACCTAGTTTCTTGATCTTCCGATTCTGGAGTACTGCACTACATTCCTTAGAGACAACCATGTATTCACTGTCGTCCGCTATCTTCCCAGAGATCAGTCCTTTAACAAAGTTTCTCATAGATGGCATCATCTGGATCGCACTCATCAAAGGGAGCCTAACCGTGAGATCCTCTAGCATCTTTCTGCATTTAATCTCCTCTTTGTCCTTGCGTGTGGCTTTGGCTGGAACAGGGTAAGGGACTTTAGGAACGTACTGGCGAGCAGGGGAAGGGTTAACGGTCGGAGGAACGGCCCCAGCAGGTCGTTCTTCAGCTGTTGGTTCTGTCTCGGTAGGATGTTCTGCCTCTTCCTCATCAGTCTGTATTGCTTCAGGCGGTTGGTCTGATTCCTTCTGCTTTCCTTTCTCAGCGGCTGTGTGCTTCCTAGGTGCGTGTTCTGTTAGAGGTCTTCCACTCCTTAGTGTTACAGCGTTACACTCCTTGGGGTTTTTATCTGTTCTTGCTGGGAGTGTTCCTTGCTGTCTCTTCACACTCTCGGCGGTTTGAGCAATCTGGATATCCATCTGCCTCATGTGGCTAGAGACCTGGTCGTACTTAGCACTCAAATCATCAAACATGTGGTTCATCCTTCCATTGATGTCTGTCGTGACTTGATTCAATGCTTTGCCTTGTATTTGCTGTCCTTGGAGCAGCTGCTGCATCATCATGGCAAGGCTTTTAGTGTCATCTTTGGAAGCTGATTGAGAGGCTGATTGATTTTGTGGAGCAGTCTGTAGATTGGTCGGTTGTTTCTGCGCGTGAAACTGACTGTTCTGCGGGTGGCTAAGCACAAAGGTCCTTCCTTGATGGTTGTAGTTCCGCTGGTATCCAGTGTTCTGGTTGGTCTGAGTGTTATCAGTCGCTCCATCCGGTTTGTTTGTGAACAGGTGAGGGTTGTTCCTGACGTTGTGGTTTGGGTTATAGTTCTTGAACTGCCACCCTTGGCCATTCACGTAGCTCACTTCATTCAGGTCCTCAGCAGATTGATCCGCCTCTGATTTACCATCTGATGCTGGTTTTTCTGGTGTAGCTTCCTCCATAATGAACACCTGGTTTTGCTGACTCTTAAGCATCTGATCCATCTTTGCTGCTAACTCATCGATCCTGCTATTGTCGACACTGTTCACCTTCTCAGTCCGATCATTGTCCTTGTTGCTGTCAGCGGAACTTGAAGCCATGTTCTCAATCAGTTTGAAAGCTCCTGGGGTTGACTGAGTCATGAAATCTCCATTACTGGCTGAGTTCAAGGCGTTTCTGGCTTCCCATCCCATTCCATCGTAGAACACTCCAAGGAGGTAGTCATCCTCAAAACCATGATTGGGACAGTCTCTACGGTAGAGGCTGAATCTATCCCATGCATCACAGAACGGCTCATTGGCATGCTGTTTGAAAGATGTGATCTTGTGCCTTAGGGATGCGCTCTTAGACTTCGTGTAGAAGTGGGTGAGGAAGGCAGATCGGACCTGTTCCCAAGTGGTGAGTGATCCGGTTGGTAGAGAATCGAGCCAGCGAGCAGCTTTCCCATCCAGAGAGAAAGGGAACAGGGTACACTTGATGTAATCTGGTGGAACTCCATTCGCCTTTGTGAAGCCGCACATTCTCTCAAAGTTTTCAATATGATCGATGGGGATTTCTGCAGGGAGTCCATTGAAGATCTTTCTCTGCACCAGGCTTATGAAAGCAGGCTTGATCTCAAAATCCTGTCGAGTGCAGGGTGGAGGAGTGATTGCAGATCGCGTAGCAGGCAGGTTGTGGAGAAGGTTTCTTTGGCCTATGGGAACAACTTCTCCATGCTGTTGCTCCTGCTGCGGATTGTTCTGAGCTGCGAGTACTGCAGCTGCTTGCTGTGTTTGGATGGTGGCTTGCATCTGCGTCATCTGTTGCTGCAACATTGCGATTGTGGCTGCAAGTCCATCCTGATTGCCTGGATCGGCCATTGCTGTAGTCGTATTTCTTTGTTGACGGTTCTGTCTTTCTAATCTCGCTAGTTCCTCGTTACTGAATTGCTGTAATGGTCCTTGTGTGTTGCTCCGAGTGTGTCTACCGGACATACACCTGGATCATCAACTACAACAAGAAAATAAAAGCGAGTTAGATATCTTAGACTAGATATAAAACCGAGAAATAGAGGTAAAAATCTGGTCCCCGTCGCAACGGCGCCAAAACTTGATACACTAAAAATGAATCCTTGCTACTGCCAAGCTAACAGTTGTAATTGTAGTAATTAAGATTCAAATCCAGAGGACCAGTCTACACTTTATTTCTATAAGTTCGAAATCAAGCTAAGATGAAAAGTATGTTGATTTTAAGAAGTGACAAATAGCTAACAAGATAAACTAAGATTGGTTCAAATTAATAAAGAGCTAACCTAGGGTATTTCATTGGGTGTCGATATAGAGCCAAACAATTATTCAAGCACGATGAAGTACCTTCTAGGACTCGGATCACTCAACTGGATCGTTCCACTATCGTGGTAGCGATCGCTTTGCAGATCAGTCTCACCGCCTAACTGTCGTTGGGATGAGATCTGATTGCAAGCCTTAGAGATCAAGTCCGATTAGTCCACTTACTACCCTAATATCTACTTTCGCTGATTAGGGATATTAAGCTCATTCAATACAAGTCAGGTTATCTCCTAAGCGGTTAGCTAGATGATAAAACCCTAGATCTATCAATAAGTGATCAGATTATCAATAGCATTAAGATTAATATGAATGAAGAACAGTTATGAATATTGCTTATCTATGTTTAGCTCAGGTTCAACACCCTAAAAACCCTAGGCGAGCACGGCTACTACTCGATCATGATGCAAGCAATCAAAGACATAAATTCTGAAATAAATTGCATAAGATAGAAGTAGAGAAACAAAGGGTTCAGGTTGATCTTCTCTAGGAAAGATGGAGCCTTCTCCCTTACAATTGCAAATCGCCAAAATCAAAGTCTAAGTCTTGTAAAAACTAACGTAAGAAAAGAAAATAGAAGTAGCAGGTCTTTTTATAAGGAGGCGCCAAGAGGTAGAAGTAAATTAGGGCTTTTGGGCTTTAATTCCCGAAATAAGAGTTTCCATATTCGTCTGGAACAATCACCGGGATCACTCCGTCGTTTGTTCCATTGTTCTTCTTGAGTGTTCTCCGCAGGATAACTCCAAAAAGGCATCTTTTCTTCATATACCTTCTACTCACTCATCTACCAACTCTGGACCTGAAAAAGACCACAAAGTACTAGACTAACACGATTAAGAGACTTGAATCTAATAAAAACATATATGCAAATGATGTGAAAAACACCATATATCAGTTATCGGGGATGTTGATTCTTGACACGATCGATTTGAATCTCTCCATGTAGTCTCGGAGGCTCTGGTCTTTCTTCTGCTTCAAGTTCCAGAGACTTGAAGCTGTGGCCTCTCGCTTTGTAAACATGATGTAAGTCTTCAAGAAAGCCGAGGAAAGCTCCTTGAAACTGCCGATTGATTCTTCGTCAAGCCCGGAGTACCACGTCAGGGCTTGCTCGTTCAGCGTCTCAACGAAGAGTTGGCAATAGCCCGCTTCTTTCTCTTCCGCAGAGAGCCGAGCTCTCGCCATAGCTATGTTGAAGGCCGTCAGATGCTCGACTGGATCTCCTCCAGGTTTGTAGTCGGGAAGCTTTATCTTGTCCATCTTCCTGAGCTTTACTCGGGTCAACTCATCAGTGAAAGGAGTCCGCGAAGTCGAGGCGATAACGCTGTCTATCTCAGGAGCAGCGCTTGTCGCTTGGTGAATCCTTGAGCTCATTTGTTGAAGGTTAAACTTTAACTCGGCGATCTCTCGGATAGTCGTTTGGTCGGACATCGCTGGAGGGGTCTCAGCTGCTAGGGTTCTGACCCGCTCGGCTTCGTTTGCTGCTATACCTTCCGTCGGAGTTGGAGGGTTTGTGTCGAAGAGTTGTCGTCGGAACGGCAGTCCGCTGGTAGGCGGTGCGCTGAGGGCAGCAACGATGGCAGCGAGCCGTTCGTTCGTTGCTTTCTGGATCTCTTCCTGCTGAGCGAGTCGGGCCATGACCGAGCTCATGAAATCTGACGAGGAAATGGGAGGAGGCGGAGGAGGAGGAGTGAGTTCCGGCTCATCTCCAGAGGTGTTAGGGTTTGGACCTGTGGACGTCATACCGAACTAAGAACACTGAATCTGTTCAGCCCCACGGTGGGCGCCAATTGTTTAGGGTGAGATTGGTCTCAAGCGAGTAAACAATACTAAAAATGGGTCGAACAGAGGTCTTTATTAGATTTCGGAGTGAGATTACAAAGGTGGAGAAAAAGGAAAACAAGCCGGAGCTCGGGGAGCTTTAACCGGAAAAGTACAACAAGCGGAGAGATAACTCGTACGGACTAAAACCCTAATCTCGCCGCTCAGTGTGTGTGTGTAAGTGTCGATCCCTTCTCCTTTGCTCTTCCCTCTCCTTTTATACCCCTGCTCGGGAGACTAAACATAGTCTCTTTTATCAATTGATTGGGCCTTACCAGCTTATTGGGCTTGCCTTCTTGTTGCGAGCTGTTGTCCGCTGGGTGTCCCCTGCTCGGCTAGTGATATCACTCAAATTACCCTAAGGAGTGAATTACTCTCATCAAAATAGGTTCGATTGTAGTACTTAGGGATCGAATCCACAGAGACTCTAGGACTACACAACAGATTGTTTAGTTTTCGAAATAAAGCTAGACTAATATGGTTTAAAACAGTAAATTGCAGAGGTAAGCAAGTTATTGCTTGGGTGAATACTTGTGTTTGTTTAGGGTTTTAAGAAGTAGCTAGATTTAGGTATTTCTCAGGTTGATTATGTATCTAGAGTGTTAAGGTTTTTAGTTTTCATAATTCTGGACTCAAACTTAGAAGGTTATCTTCTACTAGATCTCGGGTCATGTACTATCGTACGATAGCCGCGAGAAAGTATCGATCGATACTCGGATGGAGATATCGATCGATTAACCTTTCGCTATATCGGTCGATCAAGCGTATGCTCTATCGATCGATATAGTTTCTTGAGAATCTTAAGGGCGAGTTTGATTCAATCCTTTAATCCTTACTAAACTTAAACTCTCGTTTAGGTTTAGCAGGAATAAATCTAACTAGTTGGTTTCAGTTATTTATCAAGTTCTCACTTGGACAAATTAATCCTAGGATCTAGGTTAAGGTTGATCAATTCCTTAGCATAGCATTAAGAACAACTAGAAGAAGAATTATATTTTAAACACCCTAACAATAGCTTATTCAATACATAATTTAACCTTGATGAGAAACCTAAATCTAACAGAGAGACTACTCAAACATATTCATGGGAGACAAAATCATGATGGTTTGAATAATACTTTTGAATAGAAATAAAATGAGAAATAATAATAAATAAGTAAAGCAAAGGGAGTTCAAGATCTTCTCTGTGATTGCAGTTCAGATCTCTCTCTCCAATCCTAAGCTCTCTCAATGGTGTGACAAAGTGCTTCTCTCAAATCTTAGATCTCTTCAAAGGTCTCTAGGCAAGTCTGCCCTAAACTAGTACAAAAACCCTCTATTATAGCCTAACAGGCGGCCAGGGACTTAAGGTGTAATTAGTAGAAACATTAGAAGTAATTAGGGCTTCTAATTTCTAATTAATGACTGGGGAAACTTCAATATCGATCGCTGTTGAACTGCTTCTATCGGTCGATCTTGATTAACTTCTATCGGTCGATAACCACAAAATGGCATCGGTCGATGGTATGAACGGTAGCTTGGTTAATATCTTCATAAAGTCTCTGTTTTAGCTCCATTTCAGCTATTTTACACCAGTGAGTACC
The DNA here is from genome assembly GCA_026261945.1 of Hirschfeldia incana. Taxonomy (NCBI): domain Eukaryota; kingdom Viridiplantae; phylum Streptophyta; class Magnoliopsida; order Brassicales; family Brassicaceae; genus Hirschfeldia; species Hirschfeldia incana. The sequence continues at coordinate 1,479,694 of JABCMI010000014.1, read as the reverse complement.
TGAACCTGAAAAAGCTCTAGAAAGGCACTAAAAGTATTCTTTTGTTTTCAAAAACATATATAAGTCATGGTAAAAAGTGGGTAAAATCCATGACCTATCAGCTAGCTGCTCCCTGCTCGGCTAGCCGCTCCCTGCTCGGCTAAAAGCAGTCCGCAGTCGAGCCGTAATGCCGGACTGCGATTCCTCGGCTCCAAGCCGACTTTGATAATTCGGTTGGGCCTTTGTTCGATGGGCTTTGAGGATGGGTTCAATCCATCCCCAACAAGATGATCTTCCTCTTCTCCTCTACACAGCATCACGACCAAAACAACCATGCATGTTAAAAGGTATTTGGTTCATTCCTCTCTGTTTTGGATAAGGTTACACTTTATTATTTTTGATTTTTTTGTGCCGACTCAGTTTAGCTCGCAGGTTCTCATGATAGTTTGAGTGACTGAATATATACAATTTAGCTCAAAGGATTTTTTTTGGGTTTTGTTTATCGCTAGGTTACTTGAATTTTTGCTTGAATTTGTATTTGACTTGTGGTTTGAATATGGTTACGTTGTCGCCTTGTCGGATAGGGGCATTTGCTTGTTGTTCGTAACTTGCTGAGTTGCTGTTGGCACACTTATTAAGGTTCAGTGTTTGTTAAGTTTTGGTTAAACTTCTTTTGTTCTATTTTTTGTTAAGCTTGTCTTGTTTGTTATGTTACTAATTATGCTTGTCTTGTTTTCTTCCGGATTAAGCTTGCCTTGTTCTGTCTTGTGCCTTGATGTTGCATGTTTCTAGATCACGTGTTCCATGATGTTGCGTGTTTCTATCTCACTTGTTCCATAAACAAAAAATATTTTTTTCTAGATGACTTACATATTACTCGTCTCAAGGCTTTTACCTAGATGACTAACATGTAAATCGTCCAAGATCAGCAATGTTTGACCAGAATCTCGGAGTAAAATCCTGGACGACTTACAAGTTAGTTGTCTAGGTAAAAAACCCGAGACGACTAACGTGTAAGTTGTCTATAATTTTTTTATTATTTAATATTTCAATTGCAAAACTAACCCAAGTTGACTTACAAGTTAGTCGTTTAGAAGAAAATATATATATATATATATATATATATTTTTTTTTTTTTAATTTTCTACTGGTTCACTAACTTGTAAGTCGTCAATGAAACTCAAATTTCTGACATATTTCGTCAAATGCAAAATTAACTTGTTTTTCTTAGACAACTAACTTGTAACTCGTCTCGGTTTTTTTATCAAAAAGTTGGACGACTAACCTGTAAGTTGTCTAGAAAAAAAATAAAAGTTAAATGCAAAACTAACATTTGCATTGACCAGACGACTTCTGGTAAGTCGCCTGGACGAACAGATCTAGAAAAAACTTTATTTCATAGTTACAACCAGTGAGATAACTTGTTTAGCACACATAAGTCTTCTCCAAGCATTCAGAATCTCAAACTATAGTGACCCACCAAGAATCGCAAGCTTTAATGGCTATATGAACCATAAAGAATTTAGAATCAAAATCTTGGGATTTTTTTGGATGAATATGGAGAGAAAGTGATAGTTGATAAAAATTGAGAAAGAAGAAGTGTAAATTGATTTGAGGTGCATTAAGAGCTTCAAATTGGTTGTCCATGATGGTTAATGTATTGATGGCAATAGCAATCTTGTAAATAAATGAAGATGATGAGGTTGAGAGAGTAAAAATATCATTTTCAATAAAAAAACTAATGGCATTTTCAGAAATTATGTGAACTTGTGAGTGAATAGGACAGAAGAAAAATCTCATAAAAACATAGGTTAGTTTTGTGGTTGACTTTATGTTTTGAGTCAATTTTACAAAAAGCTATTTTATTAATATATTTCTTTATATTTTTTTATCACTACCGCACTACTCTTTTTAGCAAAATCACACTTACTTTTTCTATAAAAACCGTATTTATCCCGTAAACCGCACAAACCACAGTTGAATCGTACCACACTTTAATTTCATACTGCTTTTATTATCAAACCGTGGTTATTATTTGGACCCACTGACGCATCGGATAAAAATCATGAAGAAACACTCAGTTTGCAAATATTTTATTTTTTTCGAGCAAACAAGTATCTACATCAACCTCGGTCTTGAGTATGTAACTGCATATAATACATAGGAATATTATTCCAGATAGAGGCCTACACCAAGGAGATCCTTTGTCTTTTTTCATTTTTATTCTATGCACGAAAGCGCTCGTTAGCCTTCTTAATCATGCAGAGAATCAAAAGAAGATAACAGGGTTGCGCATTACACGAGCATGTCCCTCAGTATCCCACCTTCTCTTTGCTGATGATAGTCTTTTCTTCTGTAAGGCGGAGCCCTGTGAATGTGAAGAAGTAATGAAAGTATTCAAGATATATGGCAAAGCATCGGGACAACATATCAACTTTGATAAATCCTCTTTATTCCTTGGTAAGTGGATTAATGCAACCACTAGACAAAAGATTAAAGATGCACTTGGAATACAAAAGGAAGGAGGGATGGAGACCTATTTGAGTATTCCAGAAAATATTAGTGGTTCTAAATGCAGACTTTTTGCTTTCTTCAAAGACAAGCTGATGCATATAGTGGATTACTGGACAGGTAGATGGCTCTTGAAAGAAGGGAAGGAGGTGCTGATTAAATCCATGTTGCTTGCTCTCCCGACATATGTAATTTCTACTTTCCTGCTCTCATTAGAGATATGTGAAAACCTCGCCAGTGCCATTGCACAATTCTGGTAGAGCTCCAATCCACCAAAAAGAGGGATACACTGGGCAAATGGGAAAAAGTATGCTTACCAAGAGAGGAGGGTGGGATTGGGTTTTTTATGATTCATGAATTGAATCTGGAACTACTGGCAAAACAATTATGGAGACTAACACAATACCCTGGCTCGCTGGTTGTCCGAGCCTTGAGAGGAAGATAGTATAGATTGAGCTCACCCCTACGATAAAAAACTGTTACTAGCCCATTAGTGTGTGGACAAGTAAGAAAGAAGATACATTCTGGTTACGAAGTCAAGGTGTGGGAGGATCCATGGATTCCAACGACACCTGCTATGCCAGCTACACTTGTAGCACCAGTTATGCATCGAAATATTATGGTCAATGATCTAATTAATCAGGAGTCTAAGGAACGGGATGTTGGTATGCTGGAACAATATGTCAATCCTGATGATATACCCTTATAAGAAGTTTGGCTATAAGCACAACTCACTGGAGAGAAACTTTCAAGACAAGGTGTTGGTATGCTGGAACAATATGTCAAGTATGTAACCCATGTTATATTTGAATGTCCACTAGCTCTATAGGTTTGGTCATTATCAGCAACTCTAACAAGTCCTGATATATTTCCAGTACCAAGCATCTACATAAATATGGATTATCTGTTCTGGTGGAAGTACAATATAATTGAACCAGAACAAGATAGGGATCCTTATCCCTGGATAATCTGGTATATATGGAAAGCTCGAAATGACTAACTCTTAAGGGGGATAGATAGAAATCCCTTGGAATTAGTGTGATATGTTGGGAGCAAATGTCAGGCTTGATTTAAGGCAAACGAGATTGTATCAACATGGGTACAAGAAAACAATCATGAAGAACCCCACGTCATAAGCTTGGAAAACATTTGCCTGCTAGATGGATCATGGACATCTAATGCTCAATTTAGTGGATGTGGATGTGTTTGGACGGATAGTGGTGGGAACACTCAACTTATGGGAACATAGAACACTACGATGGACGATGTAGAACATGCTTCAAAATTCGACATACCAGAACTTCAGAACATACTCCAAGGAGTTGATTGCTATGATTAAGGAATCTTGTGTCTGGCCAAACTTTGCAACAAAATTAGAGAGGATAAAAACGCTACAGATATGCTTTCCGGATTTTAATATTTTTTATATTTCTCGAGCACGCAATCAGATTTCAGACTTCTTAACTAAGACAGCTATATCCTTCCGTAGAAAATTGCATTTTATTGGTTGTTTTATTCCGGTCTGGTTACTCATACTACCTTAAACTTGAGTAATAGAATGATTGTTTGTCGTAAAAAAAAAATGCATAAGAATTTCGAAAACAACGTTTCATAAGATTGCGACATCCAACGGCTGCCATGGCCTCTACACATACCAATTATTTTTGCTGTCAATTGTATATTTATTGTAGTAGACAACAAACTTTCGATCATGTCCAAAAGGCATTATTTTAAAACGAAATATAATAAAACTGAAGTGTAATATGATTTTCTTAACTACAATTACCTAATTTATATGTAAAAACCTCTCTCTTAATCTCTCCAACTTCTCTCTAGGTTAAGCAAAAGCTGAAATTGTCTCAGGTGGCCGGTGAGCAATTCGCCACCGGTCGCCACCCCTTTTCTTTTTGGTTTAATCATCTTGTATCATATTAAATTTAGCTTTCTTCGATCTATAGATCGATACTATCTTCGCTAGGCGACTTTCGTATTTCCGTTAGCGGATTAACTGTTCGCGGTGGCGACTTTTGTTTTATCTTTCGCTGGGTTAAAAAGTATATTCCATCAAGGCTTGGGTTTGAACCTCATATTCTCTGTTGGTTGTGCACAGATCCCTTTCTATGAGGCTCTTTATCTCTTAATTATTAAGAGTTTACAAGTCAACAGTAATGGAGCATCTCAGATGGAAAGGACGATGGTGATGTTGGAAAACGTTCAATTGAGTTAAAAGAGATTCAGAAGAATTGGCATCTTCTATGAAGTTGGTCCAATAAAGGGTCTCCTTGATTCAATTAGAGTTTCCCTGTTTTAAATCTCTAGCAATTGTATGGGGTTGCAGGCTTCTAGCGATGGTTTTAAGCGGAAGTTTAAATATGAAGGGTACAATATCAAGGCGAATGGAAGATTGAAGATGGGAACGTGAAGCTTTGTCATCGGAGGTGATCGGATCTTTGCCGACGGCGAACTGAAGAATCTAGACATGCTTGTCCCATTTAAGCTACGTGTATGATAGATAGCTCGCCAATCCTACACGTGCATCATATCTGTAATCGTGTAGAATTATAAAAATTGTACTCTTTATATTTAATAAAATGTGAAGTTGACAAAAAAAAAAAAAACTACAATTACTTTTTCCATTATTGATTATAAAAGTCATATCCTTAAGTCTTTCATACGATCCTTGCAAAATCCCAAGGAATGGTGACAGGAGGCAGAATTCATGCAAAAAAAAAAATCATATATCACTCACTTTCATACAATATTAGTAGTTTGGATTCCATTGGTTAGAACTTAGAAGGTTACAATTATGTCTTTGCCACAATTATGTCTTTGTAGTTTGGATTCCATTGGTTAGAACTTAGAAGGTTACATATAATTGATCTTAGATATTTAATGCTTTTAGACTTGATACTTCACGTATACTTTATGGTTATGCCAAAGTATATTATTAAATAATATCAGGCTAATATCAGGAAGTTTGAGGATAGCCTTTTGTTCAAAAAGAGAAGTTCGAGGATATTGGTACGTATGTGTCAATCCATCTACGATGAAAGAAAATATATATGAGTTTCATATAGTTTATGATATCACTAGGTGTTTTCCTGCACCATGTGCAATAAGAATATGTTGTATTTAAATATTACAATTAAAACATATTTTGTTATCTTAAACTTTTTTACATTTGATTTGAGGTGGACACTCGGATATCATTTGGTACAGTTAGGTTCAATTATGTTTCGATTTTTTTGTGAGTTCGATCCGGTTCGGATCTGTGGGTTCGTTTTGATCGGGTTCCGTATTAGTTATCTAGATACCAAAATTTAAAGCCATTCAGATATCTAACCAATTTATATTAAAGTTTTGTACTATTTTTTAGATTATATTTGGTTTTGTTTCTTTTTCTAGTAATTTTTGTCCACATACATTCATATATATATATATATATGTATAATATTGGTTAGATATCAATAATTTTTCAATGAAAATTTTGAAATTAAATATTTATATTTTTATATATTAGATAATTTAATTTAAATGATATATATATAATAAAATTTCATATTCATACGATTTGTGAAATAGATGCACCTGCAACCTTATAAACTGTGGGTTGAAATAATTATTAGAAATAGATGCAACCTTATAAACGATTTTATTAGACCTATTTGGTTAGAAACCAATGGTTAGACACGATGGGTGGTTAGACACGAATGGTAAGACACAATTTTGATGGTTTACCGAATTGGTTAGACACAAATGGTTAGACTCGTAGCCTTTTATTAATTAAATTTTGGTAACATTGGTAACAATATATGGTAAGAAGTTATGCTGAAAGTTAATTATATGGTAAGAAAATTCTAAGTAGTGTAATTGATCGACATGTGGACTTTCATGTCACATTTTTTTGAAAAATCACTTCTCAAATATAGTTTAGGGAATATCCCTCATTTTCTTGGTAAAATATATATATTCCTCATTTATTTGGGAAAAAGTCCAACATTTAATATATGTAGACATAAGGAAAAGTGTATGGGTTACAAAAAAAGACATAAGGAAAACTAGGTTTATAAACATTGATCCAAGTTAGTTATCCATGGTTACCGCCTAGGTGCAACAACTGCAACTCGTGGGGTCACAAGGAGTCTGAGTGTGCTCAGATGAAAATGGGTGCAGCAGTGATGCAGGCACAGGCAAAAGGCTCATTGTCTCCAGACGCAATCAAGCGTAATGAGCGGTTTGAGAATGTGCCCATCCCTGATACAGATCCTGTTTCCAAGGAAGCTTCAGATACAGAGCCTGGTACTAAAGAGGTGTTACAGCTGGTGGAGAATGAATCGATAGTTGACAGTGTGAAGGAGGTTACTTTGCAGCAGCCTATAGGAGATGATGCTGTAGAACATGGAAAGGATTGGAAGCTTGTAACTGGGAAAGATTCTCCACGAAATTCTCCAGGCAAGCAATATGGTAAATCGAAGCAACATAGTACTCAGGATGCTAGTAGCTCTGAGGTTTCACCATCTCGCATTAATCTCCTTGCAAATATTAATGAAGAAGACGAGAGGTTAGAAGAGGGAGAGATCAGTGTGGCAGAGGATGAAAAGGAGGAGGTTAAGGAGGGGGAGGACGAGAACTCAGCAGCATCCGAAGCAGACATCCAGGAAAAGATGCAAAAGTTGAAACCTGCAGCTTCTCAGAAGAAACGTGCAGGACATAAGAAGAATGCTCAGACAAAAAAAAGATCAGAAAAGTCAGAAAGAACAGCAACTGGCCCAAACAAACACAACAAAGAAGTCCTCCTCACGGAGGAACTAATGATCATGACGTCATTTTTTGCGTGGAATGATCAACAAAACGCGCAAACATGAGTTAGGTCGAAACTGGATTCAGTCTTCTAAACCATCATTTGGCTGTCTCCTGGAGACACGAGTGAAGGAGGAAAACAGTTCCAATATTTTAAATAATGTATTCCCAGATTGGAGATCCGAAACAAATTATGATTACCATCGTCTTGGTGGAATTTGGTTGGTTTGGTCTGATGAAGTCATTGTAACGGTTTTGTTCAAGAGTCCCCAGATGATAACTGTGGGAATTGAAACGATTAGAGGAGAGATTTTTGTTTGCTCTTGCATCTATGCTTCTAACTTCCGAGCCGATCGAAAAACTCTTTGGACGGAGTTCCAGAAAAATAAGGAGATGTTTGGTACCTCTAGCATTCCTTGGATTCTATTAGGGGACTTCAATGTGGTCCTCGCTTCTGAGGAGAGCTCTAGAGTTCTGAGTGGCTTAGGGGATCAAGGAGGGATGTGTGAATTTCAACAAATTGTCTCAGATTGTGGTCTCTCTGATCTGAGCTACACTGGACCACAGTTTACATGGTGGAACCATCAAGACTCAGGTCCTATTGGAAAGAAACTTGATAGAGCGCTTGTTAATTCAGACTGGAATGATGCTTTCCCTGATTCGTACGCTGCTTTTGAGACTAATGGGATCTCAGATCATTCAAGATGTGTTGTAACCCTCAAGAAGAAGGCGACTGTAAGGAAGAGAAGTCAGTTCAAATTCTTCAATTATTTAATAAAGAGTCCGCTTTTCATGGAGACGGTGAAAGATTTCTGGGCTACCACGGTTCCTCTGTATCATTCTCTCTCTGCTATGCATATCTTCCATAAGAAATTGAAAGCTTTAAAGCCTCTGCTACGCGCTTTAAACAGAGAAAGATATGGTGACATTACTCGCCGGACTCAAGTTGCTCTCCAGGTTCTCTGTGAAAGACAACGACAAGCTTTGTTGAATCCGTGTACGGAAACGTTCGAAGCTGAGGCAGCTGCAGCTCGTGATTGGAACCATTACGCTGAGGTGGAGGAGCATTTTTTCAAGCAGAAATCTCGAATCACTTGGCTGCAACTAGGAGATAATAATACCTCATTCTTTCATCGGGCGGTGCAGATTAGGAGAGCCATGAACTCACTTCGTCTGATCCACGATGTAAATGATGTATGTCTCACTGATGCTGATGAAATAAAAAACGAGGCTGTAAACTATTTCAAAGATTTTCTCCAAGCATCAGAGGAACATGAGGTGGCTGATGAAGGCAATGATTTATCTGAACTATTGGACTCTGAGATTCCCGAGGATAAGAAAAGAGAGCTTGTCAGTTTCGTCACTGCAGAAGAGATAAAACAAACTCTCATCTCAATGTCTTCAGAGAAAACGCCGGGACCTGATGGATACACTAAGAAATTCTTTGTTGCAGCATGGGAAGTAGTCGGACATGATTTCGTTGTTGCTGTGCAGTCTTATTTCCAGTTTGCGTTCATGCCCCACGGAGTGAATGCAACTGCGTTAGCTCTGATCCCGAAGAAGGCTGAAGCTCGTACAATGCGTGACTACCGTCCTATTGCTTGTTGCAACACATTGTATAAAGTCATCTCTAAGACCATTGCAAACAGATTGAAGAAACTACTCCCGGAACTCATTCAACCGAATCAAAGTGCTTTTATTCAAGGGAGACTGCTTCTTGAAAATGTTCTTCTCGCAACAGAGATTGTGAAAGATTATCACAAGGATACTATCTCTCCTCGTGCGGCGCTAAAAATTGATATCACCAAGGCTTTTGATACTGTCCGTTGGGATTTTCTTTTCAATACTCTAAAGGCTCTGGGGTTTCCTGTGGTTTTTATTAACTGGATCCATGGTTGTATCTCTACTGCGGCTTTCTCAGTCAATATAAATGGCTAGCTTGAAGGGTTCTTCTCAAGTTCTCGGGGACTAAGACAGGGTTGCTCTCTCTCACCGATACTGTTTGTCATTATTATCAACGTGCTGACGTTCCGATTAAATAAAGCAGCACGACTGGGCAGATTTGGCTATCACCCGAAGTGCAGAGAAGTTGAGCTAACTCATTTAAGCTTCGCTGATGATCTGTTTATTTTCACGGATGGATCAGGTCAATCTCTATCTGGTGTTGTGGAGGTTCTTAAAGAGTTCGAGAGGGAATCAGGGTTAGCCATTAATATGAGTAAGTCTGCTCTATATATGGCTGGAGCTACTCTGTATCCATGTGAAAGTTTATCGTACTTTTTTTTCCTAAAAAAATTTCGGGATGATTCTTTGTTTTGAGATTATCACAAATTTATTGAGTTTCAAAAAGAGTGATAATCTCAAAACAAAGAATCATCCCGAAATTTTTTTAGGAAAAAAAAGTACGATAAACTTTCACATGGATTTGTCATTTTTCTTAGAAATTTTAATTAGTTATTAATAGAAATTGTGAAATATTTTTGTAAACAAACCTATGGCATAGGACTTTCATAGTTTATATATAGCTAAGGGCATGTCTATTGGTGATTTATTGTAATTTTATTTCACTGTTATAAAAATTAGTTATAAAATAAAAAATTTATTTCCGTTGGATCCATGATTTCAGTATTTAAATTTGGATTCTTGCGTTCCGGATATCCGGGTTTCGGATATCCGTCCAGATATCATAATATCCGCGAGTATTTGGATTCAAATCCGGATCTGTCAAAATAATAAAATATTTTTAAAATACAAATTAAAGTCAAATAATCTATAAATATTACATAAATTAAATGTTTTTACAAAATTTATGAATTTATTTATTCATATAATATTATTAAAATTATATTTGATATTATAAGACTAATTTTTATGTATAAATATTAATAAATCAACTATGATTATTAATAAAAATTAAAAATTTAATATATTTTAAAAAATCGGATCCGGCTCTGGATATCCAGACTTGAAAATCTAGATATCCGAATCCAGATCCGGATTCGACGGATCCGACATTTTACTATTCGGATCCGGATCAGGATGCTCCAGATATTATATTTTCGCAGCGGATCCGGATCGGATCTCTAATCGAATCCGGATCTCGGATAATAATTGCTAGCCCTATTACTATAAACTAGAATTCTAAATATGAATACGTATGTATTAATTGTATATGCGTACGTAGTTGTAGAGTCCATTAGATAGTGTAGAATCCTACCCTTTTTTTTGTCACTTGTGTAGAATCCTACCTTAAAATCCTAATACAGACTCCAACAAGGTCGGGTCTACCCGTAAAGTCGGAAAATAGGATGGGCGCTCCGTCGTTGATTTAAACCACTCAGTCAGTCTGATTATGCCACGTGTCTAAATCGTAACACGAAAGTTCCTACTCTAGTCGTAGGCTTTGTAATGTCTGGAGAAGCAATGATACGTCATCAGTCAAAGACCAAAAGCCTTGTACCACGTGTACTTTTCGTACAACTTATTTGTCCCCCGTTGATTCTTTTTCTGTTCATATTTTTATATTTTTCTTTAGCGATTTTTGTAAGCTTTTGTTGGGATCTTGGCTATAGCCAAAAGGAAGAGACACGTAGTAGGAGAGCAGGATAGGTGGCCCTCATAGAGCCATTGTACGTGACTTGGAGATAGATCACGTGATTAGGTTACCCTCTTTGGACATGTTCGCTTCACCTCCTTTATTGAACTTGCTTCTGCAGACTTTCTCACTATGCACAATAATGGCTTCCAACACATGCTTCTATTAAAGCATTTTTTTCTGTTCTATTAAAGCATTTAAAGGAATATGCTTCTACTGAAGCATTTTTAAAAGGAATTAATGATTTGAAAAAGTTGACAAAAAAAAAAAAAATGATTTGAAAAATACTTGATTCGATCTAGTTATATTTGTAATGACGTGTTTTTTTCTGGTTCATTTTGGTATAATATTTTAATAGTAACCACTCCCTCTGTTCCTTAATTTTCTTTAAAAAAAAATTGTTTCAGAAAGATTTTTTTTTATGTTTTCTATAAAAAAATTTAAATTTCAATAAAATTAATTGATTTTATTGAAATTGTTGGTTAAAATGAATTAAAATTTAATTAATTTTTTAAATAATGTATAATTAATTTATTTTTTAATATATGTGAAACATTAAAGCATACGTCATTAAAAAACAGATGGAGTAGATTTTGACATGCATATCGGTGCATATAACTTTCATTGTTGTAACTACTGAACTTAAAACAATATATTATTATTTGATTTTTTTTTACGAAACTAATGCATTATTTTATATATAAATTGAAAATTGTGAAAAAAATATTTATAACTTTTTAAACAATTTTTCATTATTAAAACTAAACATTATTTTTTTTATTAAAATTGTTTTTAACATCTTAATAAATTAAAAATTACAACAATGAAAGTTATTCTATTATATTTATTTATTTATTTGAATGACAGTTTTTAAAAAGAATTTATTTTACCAATTTAATATCATTTTAATTTTTAATTTAATATATTACTTCAATTTTAATAATATATAGACAATAATTATAAAATTTATAGAAAATAGCATGTAATTTTATTTTATTTTATAATAAATTTTTATCTAAAATTAATTATAATAATAGTATATTATTAATTACGAAATTATTCAATTTATTAATTAAAAAATATTAAATATTTTGGTAAGATCCTGTTAGATTTATCTCACCAGATTGGTAATTTAATATCTTTATAATTATTAATATTTTTAGAAATCTTTTATATTTAATAGATTAATGTAAATGGTCAGATATATGTAATTAAGTAAATGGAGAAAACTAGATCTTGATCCGCGTTTAGAAACCGCAAATCTGCTTTCGAAATTAAATATTTTCTTAAATTATTTTATATATTTACTGTATAGGTTTATTTACATTTATCGAGAACAAAAACTAAACTAAAATTTTTAAATTTCATAAATAATCGAGAAGGTCATATATCTCTCAAAACAAACATTGAAGTCAGACAAAAAAAAAAGACTACCTGAATTTATAAAATACAAATTATAAGATTAAAATATTAATTATATTTAATTTTTAAATAACAATTTATCATAAAATATTATTTATAAACCGAATTATTCAAAAAAAATTATTACCAAAATTTTTTTATTCAAAATATCCAATATTTTATTTCAAACAATCTGATTCTATACTATTATTTGTGAAGTAAATTTTCGCAACAGAGTTCTTACGTTAAAAGGTAGAGCGGTTAAAGTCTTTGTTACCCTTAATGAAAAATTCCCTAGTTATTATTTGCGAAGTGATTTTGCCACATGTCTTTTCTACAATCAGTTTCACAAAAAAATGAAGACATGACTTTCGGAAAAAATATGACATTGAATATTTCATTTATTATTGATTATATTTTTGGTAAAATTTTTAAAATATGGTAATAACTTATACATTACATTTAACAATGATATTTATTTTTGGTAAAATTTATTAAATATGGTAATATCTCATACGTCATATATAAAATAAATATATTCATATATAAAATTACAAATTTCGAAATGTTATTTTATTTTATTTTCCATAATTATAAAATTTGATTACTTAAGCTTTCAAATTGATGATTGGAAAAAATAGATTTCTAAACGTAAAATCAATAGTTTCTTATATCTACAAATTTTATGAATATTGTTTAGTTTAAATATTCATAATTATACAATTTTATATCATTTTTTAGTTTTATACAAATTGATGTAATTTGTGAAAAAAATACAAATTGATTTAATATATTTAACCAATATAAATAGATAGAAAATAATATCTAAGATTATAATTTAAATATATGCATATATATTCTTCAATATATTTTCTTTTTAAAAACAAAATTATTTTATCTTATTTCAATATATAACTAAATCAAATCTAAATCTAAATATTTGTAAAATATATTATAATCCATAATATTTTATAAACTTTATTCTTAAATATAAATTAAATTTTGATAAATTTATGCACCATATGCAGGAAAACACCTAGTTATATTTATTAATATATAAATTTTCGCAACAGAGCTCTCACGTAAAAAGTTATAACGGTTAAAGTTTTTGCTACCCTTAATGAATAATTAGTTATTAATATATAATTAACCAAAAATAAAAAAATGAATTTCATTAATTAGTTGATTATCCGTATCCAATATATAGTTGTCCATAAGTTAAAAACGAAATTCACTGTTTTAATGATTATCTTTGTCTAAAAACTATTTTTCTTGTCATCAACTTACGGATTCATATAGACTTTGTGAACCAAATTAGGAACTCCGCATCCATGTAAACGGCGAAAGACAATTATTGTCTGGCACTACGTGCTAAACGACCCGTCTTTTGATTCTCCGTTCGTGGTAGATGAATGAACTGTGAGCTCCGAAAAACTCTCTTGTAACTTCTTGTTGTCCTCCAGATAACTTGCAAACGCTGGCCACTCCTCTGGTTCCAAAACCATCTTCACCAACTGAGCACAATCCATTACAAACGTAACCTGAAATTGTCTTAAGTTTTTCATACACTCAATTGCCTAAATTAAAGCCTCAAACTCTGAGTGAAGAGGAGATAGACTAGCCCGAACATTTTGTGCTCCCATTAGTCTCTCAAATCCTTCCAGAGTGTTATACCATCCTTGTCCCGAGAAAGAGTCATTGTCTTTCCACGAACCATCCGTGTAACACCATCTTCATGGAATGGCTAAAGATTGTCGTACTGGTGGTTGTACAGTCATTTTTACTTCTAAATCTTGTGCTGCCGCCCACATGGTGGATTCTGTTACGGCCAACGTTAGTGTATCCCTCGCATCGACATCTATATTACTAAAAATCTTATTATTCATTGCTTTCCAAATATACCACAAAATCCATGCAAACAAGTCATCATTCATTCATCTCTGGTGCAATTCTCCAGAATAAAAAAATCCATATTAGTGAACAATGCGTCTGAAGGAAAGAAATATGGATTCGTCGAAATCATTGACAATGCCCACACTTGTCGCGCTGGAGGACACTCAAATAAGATATGGTTTATTGATTTTTCAATACTCCCACATCTATCACACCAGATATTCCCTTGCATTCCTCGTGCTTTTAGATTCTTTTTAACCGCAATACACCCAGTTATAATCTGTCATAGAAAATGTTTCATTTTCGGTGGACACCTCACCTGCCAACAAAATGCCTTTAGAGCGGCTACTGTTGGTCCAATAAAATCTGGTTGTTTTTCTCTGTTTGGGTAGACTCTTTCAACCTCATAGCCTGATTTAACTGTATATTTTCCTTTGTTAGTAAAATGCCATCCATCCTTATCCTCTATCATACTTCTACTAAGTGGCATACTTTCAATAATTATTGCATCCGCTGGTTCCACTAATTCTCGAATAGCTTGTGAATTCCAATTTCGAGAACCTGGAATGATAAGAGAATCCACTGTATGTTCCGGAAATAAATTATCTTGGTTTTTGTTTGCTGGTTTCGGGCGAGTGGTTGAGAACCAGGGATCATTTCATACTGAGATAGATGAACCTGTTCCCACTCTTTTGATTAGTCATTTGCTAACCAGAGATCTAGCTGATACAATACTCCTCCAGCCATAAGATGGGGAGTAAGAACGGATCGGTTCCAGGGGTAAAGCATTCCTGAAATACCTTCCTTTAAAAACTCGAGAAAACAAAGTATTTGGCTGATTTATCAAACACATAAGTTGTTTTCCAGGCATAGCCGTATTGAAATCATCGATCTCCTTGAAACCTAGTCCCCCTTCCTCCTTGGGTATACACACTTTGTCCCATGATTTCCATTGTATGCCTTTTGTATTCCCCCCTGGACTCCACCAAAACTGGGCTACTGCCTTTGTTAATTTCTTTGTAGTAGTCTTTGATAATCGATAGCAGGACATGACATGATTTGGTAAGGCCATAACCACTGACTTACTAACAACTTCTTTTTCTCCTTTGGTAAAAAACTTGAAAGTCCACCCATTTATCCTGGTATTTAAACGATCTTGGATGAACCCAAACACTTTGGTCTTGGGTCCTCCTATGTTTTCTGGTAACCCCAAATAAGATCCCATACCTCCTATGTATCTCCAAAATGTCCCTCATCTCTTGTCTCCTTGTTTCCTCAACCCTGTGTCCGAATTGCATCTAAAAACTATTTTATATTGTATTATCCAACAATTATTTTATGTCATAACGTTTTGAAAACATAAAAAGAAAAGGAAATCCTTAAATATATTGATTTTATCAGTTTATGTAATTTCAAATTTACTTTATGCAATAAAAATAAATTTCTTATACCGAAAAACATTTCCATATATAAATAATTTTATTTTGAATTTATTACTAAATATTCAAAATGTTTAATTAACGTTTATTTTTTTTACATAACAAATAGTATTCATCTTATGATGAAAAAACACAAATTTAATTAATTTAATAGTTGTCCTTATCGATAAAATATATAATTGTCCATAAGTTAAAAAAGAAATTTATTTTTTTAAATAAAAATCCTTATCTACAATATATTTCATATTTTAGATTTTTTAAGAACTTAAAAAGAAAAAGAAATCATTACATATATAAATTGTATCATTTTATGTATTTTCAAATTTACTTTATGCAATAAAAATAATTTTATTATACCGAAAAAATTTATCATATATAAAGAATTTGATATTTACTTTACTACTAAGTGTTTAAAATGTTTAATTAATGTTTTAATTTTCTTTTACGTGATAAAAATTATTTATCTTATGATGAAATATTTTGTATATATATAACAAATTGTTTAGTTTATTATTAATTATTCTGAATGCATGAACAATAAATTATTGTAAAGTACTTGAATGGATAACATATATATTTATAAATATAAATTATTGTGCCTGCATGTGCGGACAAAACACCTAGTTACCTAATGTTTATAATGAAAAACCCTAAAGTATCTGATATTCTTTATCTATAAGTCATTACACAAGAAAAACTGAATCAAACTGAAACTAAATTGGGCTTTTATTAAGACCAACCTAAAAATTGAAGTCAATTGCAAAACCAACTTCTTTGTTTTTGTCATTACTATTCATCCTTAAAAGTTCCAAACCATCCTCATGTTTTTGAATTATTTACAAAATTGTCATTATTATTTAATTACTTAATTATTTCGAAAATTACAAAAAAATTATTACACCCTAAAAATTTCTTCTTATTTACAACAATGCTATCATCATCAATTTTACAACCACCATTGAACCACCATTTTTGAGCTCATAAAAGCTCAAGAACTCAATTTATAACAATTTTTTTTCTCTTTCTAAGCCAACAAATCTTCATTTCCTCTTGTTTCCTCTACATTTCTATCTAAAAAACTCGCATAACTCTTATTTTCATAATCTCAAACATTATATTTTCGAGTTTCTTCATCAGCAAATTGTAAAAGATGCTCCTTTTTGCTCATTTTTGGAGTCGGGATGGTTGAAAGGGTTGGAATCGAGGTTCACACCGGAAAAAGGTAACTGTTTACATGGTTTTCACCATTTTTTCAGTATGTGTCGCGATGGTAGACTATTTTATATGTCTACACCAATGTGTAGACGTACGCGTCAGTCTATTTGTCAACGCACAAGTCAGTTTTGCAATTGACCTTTCGAACTTTTTTTTATAACGTAGACTTCTCCAGCAGTCTACGTCCTTAACTTTGACTACAAAAACAAAAATCTACGTAGACCTATCAAGACGGCTACGTAAAAGAGGTTAGTTTTACATTTGACCGAACTTTTGACTTTCTAAAGTAAACTTCACAGGAAGTCTATGAAATGTAGGCTGCCAAAGAGATCTAACTAAGGTCAGTTTTGCATTTGACCAAAATATTGACTTTGTTGAATAGGTTAGTTTTGTATTTGACTAAAATTTTTTTAAATGAAATAAATATATTTTAAATTTTAGACTTCAAATGCAGTCTTCTCATCTTGGACAAAAAATAGAGACTGTTTTTGAAGTCTACATATTTATTTTGGTCAAATGCAAAACCAACCCATGAGTTTTGAAGTTAGACTTTATGCGAAGTCTACCAAGCTGTAGACGTGCATTTTAATCTACTCATAGAAAGTCAAACAATGGTCAATTGCAAAAC
Organism: Hirschfeldia incana; assembly: GCA_026261945.1. Classification (NCBI taxonomy): domain Eukaryota; kingdom Viridiplantae; phylum Streptophyta; class Magnoliopsida; order Brassicales; family Brassicaceae; genus Hirschfeldia; species Hirschfeldia incana. The sequence goes on along the minus strand of JABCMI010000014.1, from coordinate 1,462,233 downwards.
TAACATTTTTCAAAAAAATTAAAATATGTAGACTTCATATGAAATCTACCTTTGAAAGTCAAAACTTGGATGAGTTCTGGTCAATAGCAAAAACTAAACTTTTTAATGTAGTAGACTAAAAAGGAAGTCTAAATGTATAAAGTCAAAACTTTGATGAGTTCTGGTCAAATAAAAAAAGTAACCCGTTAAATTTTCAATTGCAAAAACTAACTTAAATATTATACCTATTTGGCCGTCTACAAACGCAAACTGAAACGAACGTCTACACTTTTGTAGACTGATTGAACAGTCTACGTAGAAAAATAAATTAAAACTGAATTTATGTATTATTCATAAAGCTTTTGCTATATTTTTTTGTTTAAAAGTGTGTGTTAGTTAATCCTAATGGGTTTGAGTGATTTTGAAAAGAAAAATTGTTGTAGTTATGAAATTATAATACTTTTGATTTCACAATTTTGTTAGGTGTTAACAGTAGACATAATTATAAGTCTATGTTTGTAGTTTTATGAAACATGAAATATTTATTCGCTAATTATGTGAAACTGTATTTTTTTACAGACAATGACTTAATTACCGGCCGTATACAGAGAATGGGTGGAGAAAAGCTCATTGTGGGAGTTTGACGTCAATAAAGAAAAAAAGAGGAAGAATGTTTCCCTTGAAAGATGGTTGTGCACATGGTTAATATTTTGAAATGGTACAAGAAGATTAATGATCTAAACAAGAAAATCGAAAAGGTGGTGTGATCGAGTTGTCTAAAAAACATTTTGTATGCCTTTGTGTATCAAGCCAGAGCTAAGTAGACTACAATTTTTGACTATATGTTAGATAATAAATGTAAACGTCTTTGCAAGTCTACATATGTAAACTGCAGTTGAAGTCTACGTCGTAAATTCTATTAGAAGTGCATTTGTGTATTATTCATCATATTTTTGCATGATTTAATTATTTTATAGTATATGTTTGTAAATCTTAATTGTCTTGGATGAATATCAAAAGTTTATGTGTTATAATTATACACTTGAAACATCAAAAAATTGTGATTAGTTTTACTCTTGAAACTTCTTGGAAATTTTGTATGGATTTTTTTCCCATGTGTGCTAGTTATTGTTTTAACTTATGGTGGTTTTGTTTGGTTGACTAGAGTATCTTGTGGAAAAATTAATAGCTAACAAAAATTGATAATATCATACAAGTGAAACACAACTAAGAAAATAAATCCAATGTTTATAAATTATGTATTAAACAATTATTTACAAATGAATATTTTATTATGAGAAATTATTACAAATGAAATATTTTCATAATTTTGATGTCTTATATGAAGTCTTGGAAAAGAGTACCTGCAAAGTAAGATAAAGTTATGAGAAAAACATAAGAAAAAATATAAATCATATTTTAGTAGACTTTTTATTAAGTCTACTGAAAGTTTATGGTTTTGTAGATTTTCTCTGGAGTCTACACTAACGAAAAATTTCAGAACTATAGTACACATTTAGAAAATTTGAAATACTCTTTGTTCTGGAAAATATTTAAAAGTTGTTTTTTGGTCAAATTTGTAGTAAAGAACAAAAACATAAGTATGAATCTATAAATTAGGTACAATAAAAACAAGAAAAAATATTCATATATTGAATAAATGTGAATCTTACATTTTTGGGAAGATGATTTGAAAACATTGGAGGAGAATAACTGCAAAATAAAATCAAATTATGAGAAATAAGATAAAATATTAAGACTTTAGAAGATATAATTTATAAGATAAAATAGTATTAAATTAAGTACATATAGTTTGAATATGCAATTTTATTTATATATAAATATAAAGAACATATTTGAAATCTATATATATATATATATATATATATATAAATCTAACATTTTTGGAAGGGGGAAATAACAACCATGGAAAAAAATATCTGCAAAATTAGATTAAATTATTTAAAGAACATATAAGTCATATTTTTTTAGACTTCCAATGAAGTCTATTTAAAATTTGTGGTTTTGTAGACTTCATATGAAGTCAACTAGCCTTAGCTTATAAGCAAACTTCATTAGAAGTCTACTCTATAATTTTCAGATCTGGAAAAATGTGTACATTTTGAAATGTGAATCTAGTTTTGAATCTAAAAATACTTAAAAATAGAATTTATAAAATAAAACATTAGAAAATTAAATGAACAGAGATTGATCTACCATTTTACTTGAATAGAAACATATAAACACACATTTAAAATCTATAGATCTAAAACTTACATTTTTAGAGGAGAATATGAAAACCATGAATGATAACACCTACAAAAAAATATAATATTGTGAGAAAGAAATGACATAAAATTACACATTTAAAATCTATAGATCTAAGACTTACATTTTTAGAGGAGAAGATGAAAACCATGAATGATAATACCTAAAAAAAAATTAAACATTGAGAAAAATAATATAAAATTACACATTTAAAATCTATAGATCTAAAACTTACATTTTTAAAGGAGAATATGAAAACCATGAATCATAATGCCTAAAATAACAAGATATTGTGAGAAAGATATGAGAGAAGTGGGAGAATTTTAGAGAGAATGGGGAGAGTTTTAGAGAGAAGGGAAAGAGTTTTAGAGAGAAGTGAGATATGCAGCCATTTTGGAGAGAGATTGTGTAAATTTCGTTTATATATGGAGACAAAAGTGAAACTAGGTTAAAATTTAAGACACTGTAGACTTCTTTTGAAGTCTACTAAAATTAAAATTTTGGAGTATACTTTGCTGTAACTTCGTAGACTTTTAGAAAGTCTACTATGGTAATTTCATTATTTATTATTTTTTATTGTTTTGATAATTTTAATATATAATTTATAAAATTCTTTTTATTTTTATTTTTAAAAGTTATAGTATATGATTTTATATTTTTATTCTCAAGGAACTCAACTTTGTTTAAAAATAATGATCTTTTGTAAACAAAATTTAAAAATTTGGACTGAAAAAGACGTCTCCAGCTATATAGACTTTATTGTAGGTCTACGAAACCCTAAACCACAAATCTCAAACCCTAATTATTTTGCTTGATAATCAAAAATTCTTAATTACTGTATCAAATATCAAAATTACACAAAATATAAACTACTAAACATTAATAAGAAGATTTAAGTCAATAAAACAAAAAAAAACAAAATCTAAAGTCTAATCCTAAAAATCCACCACTAAAAGACATAACATATTACAAACTTTTGTTTCTAAACTATGAACATTGTTTAACACATGGTTACCAATTTATTATATATTCCTTAAAAAAATTTAGTTATATATAATTTTAATATAGTTACTTCATATTATCTATTATATTGATGATTAATTCAAATCTATCACAATAATTATTTTTATACAATTTTAAAACTAAATTAGTAGATAAAATTTTGGTGTAGACTACACATCAAGTCTACAAATTAGACTTCGATGGAGGTCTAATAATATGTAGACTTCCTTTTTCTACATGTAGACTTTCAAAAGGATAGAAGCATAAATACAACTCTGTCTTTTTGTTTGGTCATAAGGACTAAATAATATTTTCATCATCTCTTTAGGTTGGTTCTGCATTTGACTGAAATTGGGGTACACTAATACATTTGACTTCAATATTTAGGTTAGTTTTAGCAATTCTCCCAACTAAATTGGACCCCAATTTGTTTCTTTTGCATATTAGTCGGTTTTCAAATTTCCTACTGAACCGAACAAAAACCATAAATAAACTAACTAATACTAAACTAAACTTTGTAAGTACTTGAACGATTCCTAAATTTTTGAACCAAAAACCAAGACAAAAACAAAATACCCAAACCAAAGACGGATGTTATGGACTAATAGTGCAAAGAAAATATTATGTTATTACAAATTATTTAACTCCTTGGTACATATTTGGTTTATAGGTGGATTAACATATAATCATTGTACTTATATCTGATCCGGATCCACAATCGTACCGGTAAACCCAGTGGCTATATATAATCCGAATTGGCTTATATTTTTCATGTAGCATTCTATCTCTACCAACCAATATATTTCCACAAAATTTTAATTTATGAAAAGATATTAAAAAAATTTGATAGAACCCAAAAACCTGACATTAATCCTTAAACCAACACAGGTTAACCCGCCAAAAACCTAAAAAATATTATGATGTATTTTGAAAAATTGATAAAAATTTTCATATACTTTATAATAGTACGTAAACCTGAATACATACAATGAATATTATTAAATTTTTATTACGATATTATACATCAAAATGGTTTGTATTATGTTTGGTTATCTATGTAGAGTCTAAAATCTATTTACAATCAATATTAACAAGATACAATGACTGATATTTTTAATAATATAGGAAAGGTATAGAAAGAATGTAGTCTAATGTTAGGTAGGGTCTGGATTAACGATTGATAATAGTTTGTTTATATTGGATGGAAGTTTATTTATATTGAGTGAAATGAATTTTGCATCGATCTATATATCGTATATCCATACTGTGTACCAAATGATATGGTATGTCGTACAATTTTGTCATGTACCAAAAGATGTGGTGTATAAATTATTGTTAGAGAAATTTTAGGTTATTTTATTGCTATTTAAATCTATACTATTAAAAGTAGTTTTTTGAGGCTCCGGAAGCTGTCCACATCAGCGAAAAAAATCATCTCAGAAAAATGCTACGTAGCATTTTAATATTACTGATAAATATAATTTCGAAAATAATAATATGTAAATTTCGAAAAATAATAATATGTAAACATATAACATAAAAATGGAAATATTAAATTAAAAATATGTAAGATTGTCATTTTACTACTTTTAAAAATATTATTTTACTTAAAAATCGTATTACTGAAGTTTTACATTTTTTAAAAATTGATATAATATTTACCTTTACAATTTAATATAAATATAATTTTGAAATAATAAATAATATGTAAACATATAACATAAAAATAGAAATAATAAATTAAACATATGTAAGATTACAATTTTATTACTTTTCATAAATTACTGTTTTACTTAAAAATCGTATTACTGAAGCTTACATTTTTGAAAAATTGATATAATAATTATCTTTACAATTTAATGCTATTGATAAATATAATTTTGGAAAAATGTAAACATATAACATACAAAATGTAAATACTAAATTAAACATATGTAAGATTGCCATTTTACTTTTTAAAAACTACTATTTTACTTAAAAATAATTTCCAAAAGCTTTACAATTTAATATAAATATAATTTCGAAATAATAAATAATATGTAAACATATAACATAAAAATGGAAATAATAAATTAAACATATGTAGGATTACCATTTTATTACTTTTCAAAAATTATTGTTTTACTTAAAAATCATATTACTGAAGCTTTACAATTAAATGTTATTGAAAAATATAATTTTGGAAAAATGTAAACATATAACATACAAAATGTAAATACTAAATTAAAAATATAAAAGATTTAAAAATATGTAAGATTACTATTTTATTAATTTTCAAAAATTACTGTTTTACTTAAAAATCATATTACTGAATCTTTACATTTTTGAAAAATTGATATAATAATTATCTTTACAATTTAATTTTATTGATAAATATAATTTTGGAATAATGTAAACATATAACATACAAAATATATATACTAAATTAAACATATGTAAGATTACCATTTTACTTTTAAAAACTATTATTTTACTTTAAAATAATTTCCAAATAAATAAATAATATGTAAATATACAGCAAAAGAAATGGAAGTACTACATTAAACATATGTAAAATTAACATGTATTATTAAAAAGTTAACTTTTTCACAAGACGGCTAATCTTCATAATGTAAAATTCTCACTTAATTAAAAGAGCAAAAATCTATATATAAAGAAACTTATGTCTCCCTTATGAACACCACCTCAACATCGGCTCACATCATTACCTCTATCAAAGAAAACTCCAGCAAAAGAAAACAATGGCTCCCCCCCCCCCATCAACTCTTAGTGTGCTAAAAAATTTTGAGGACCTCCAAAGAGATTTCTTTAACCAAAATGTTTTTGTTAGGATGATTCACTGTTGGGAAGCTTGACACTTCACAAAAAAGAATACAGTCATGGAAATTGATTTACTCCCCATCGATTCTAAGGTATTCTTTCATGCCATTGTTTAATGCATGATTCCAACATATACAAAGATTTTAATGCATGATTCCATCTTTTCATTGTTTACATTCATAACTAACTCTTACCTAATGAAACCATCGCAGGCAACAACCATTCATGCGTTTATCTCAAAACACTTCCGGCCCCGTTTTAAAGATGACCTGAAGCCGAACACAATTTACAAGCTCAACAGGTTCACTGTCAGACCTTCCAAATTAGTTTACGGAGTCTCAACGCATAAGAATGAGATCAGCTTCACCAGCAAGACAACCTTCACTCATGTTCATGAAGAGAACTTCCAGATTGATTCTCAGCAGTTTCGTCTACGAATTTCGAAGACTTCACCAACAAAAATATTACATTAAACATCTATCGTAATAATATCATTTTGATATAAAAATAAAGAGATTAAAATAAGTAAATATTCAATATATTTAATAAAGAAATATAAGTAAATATAAAATATAAGATATGAAAAATTAAATGAAACATTTACCTGAAGTAAAGTATAGTAAAATCTTAATAAGTAAATATATTATAAGAAATAAAATATTAATTTAAAAATTTATTATAATATTAGAATAAGTAAGTATATAAAAGAAAAATCATAAGTAAATATACAGTAAAAAATAAAATCTACATTAAACATCTATCTGAAAATATAATAAATATTAATTAAATATACAATAATAAGTAAATATATGATATAATAAAAATAAATAATAAGTTAATATAGAATATATAAGAAGTAGAAATCTTAAATTAAACATCAAACATATTATTATCTTTTTTGACATCATAATATTATCATTTGGTATAAAAGCAAAAACAAATATAGTGAGTAAATATATAATAAAAAAGTAAATCTACAATTAAGAAATGTAAAAACTAAATTAAACATATATTTCAAAATATTTATAATAAAATGAGTAATAGACAAATATACAATTTAAAAAATATAAATATTATATTAAAAATTTATCATTATATTAGAATAAGTAAATATAGAATATAAGAAAATAAATAAAAAATATAACAGAACAAGAAACAAAAATATTGCATTAAAATCTAAAATAATATTATCATCTGATATAAAATTAAAGAGTTAGAATAACTAAATATACAATATAAGAATAAAATTAAAATTAAATATACAATATAAGAAATAGAAAAACTAACTAAACATCTATCTGAAAAATATATAATAAAATTCATCATAAGTAAATATATAATATAAAAATTAAAATATTACATTAAGCATCTATTACAATATTATAATAAGTAAATATAAAATATAAGAAAATCAATAATAAGTATATACATAATATAAGAATAGAAAAACTACATTAAACATCTATCTAAAAAATGTATAAGAAAATAAATAACAAATAAATGTAAAATATTAGAAAATATAAAAGCAAAACAATTAGAATAAAAAATATACAATATAAGAAAAATAAATAATAAGTAAATATATAATATAAGAAATGAAAGAAATAACATTAAACATCTATCTGAAAAATGTGTAGTTTTCATACTTTTATTATTTCCAAATATTTTTATATGATGTCAGTATATCATCCACTTATTTCGCACTCAAGCACATCACTATAAATGTCTTTGCAATGCAATAACACACATAGTGATTCATATGACAGAAAAAACTATCGAATGTGAAATAGTCACATGTACACATGTTGGTGAAAGAGTCTCACTCCAAATAATCATTTTATCTTGGAAAAAAGTTTCTCAGCTACACGAAGTTTACACTAATATGTTGGAAACCATCTAATGTATAAAATTGTGTCAATAACTACACGAAGTTTATGTTAATACATGTCACATGTACGAAGTAAATAATAATATGGTGGCAACATCACAATCGGATTTAATTGATCATAAGCAAAGTTAATGGAGTCAATCTGTAATTATTGAAACTTAATAAACTTAATTGATTTTATTAATAAACTTAATAACTATTAAACTTAGTAAAATTAATAATTATTAAAATTAATAAACTTAATAAACATAATAATTTTTAAAATTATTAAATTAAACTTAATAAATGTATTAAGCTTATTAAATTAATTAAACTTAATAATTTTTTTAAACTTAATCTATTTAATTTATTTTATTAATAAATTAAATAATTATTAAACATAATGAAATAAAAAATTTATTAAATTAATAAACTTAATTAACATAAATAATCTTTTTACAAAAATCATTAAACTTTTTTTCATAAATAATTTATTAAAAAATTTCCTTGGTAAATTTATTAAATTTATTTCCTTAAGTTTATTAATTTTAATAAATTTCAAAAATAAAAAAATTTAATATAAAAGTTAAAAATTTTCCTTAAGTTAATTTTAATAAATTAATAATTTTATAAAGTTTAAATAATTATTACGTCCATTAATAAAATCAATCATATTTATTAACTTAAATAAATTTATTTAGTTTAATAAGTTTAATAAATTTAATAAGTTTAATAAATTTATTATATTTAATAAATTTAAGTAAGTTAAAAAATTATTTATGTTAATTAAGTTTATTGATTTTATTAGTTTAATAATTATTAAATTAATTTGGTTTAATAAATTATTAAGTTTAATAAATTTAATAAGTTTAATAATTTTTTTAAGTTTAAAAATTATTATGTTTATTAATTTTATGAATTTTAATAATTATTTATTTTATTAAGTTTAATAATTATTAAGTTTATAAGAAAATCAATTAAGTTTATTAAGTTTCATAAATTACAGAATGACCCCATTAACTTTGGTTAAGATCAATTAAACCCGATTGTGATGTTGCCACTATATTATTATTTACTTCGTACATGTGGCATGTATTAACATAAAGTTCGTGTAGTTATTAACACATTTTTATACATTGGATGGTTTCCACCATATTAGTGTAAACTTCGTGTAGGTGAGAAACTTTTTTCTTTTTATCTTCAATAGTCTCAGACCATCCATTCATACTTAAGAAAATATTGTTTCTAATAAGAGTATGTTTTGCAATAAATAGTAAGTAAATAAATAATATAACAAATACAAATATTGTATCAAACATCTATTACAATATTAGAATAAGTAGTTTAAATATAAGAAAAATAAATAATAAGTAAATATACAATATAAGAAATAGAAAAACTACATTAAACATCTATCTGAAAAATATATAATAAAGGAAATAATTAGTAAATAGAAAATATTAGAAACAGAAATATAACATTAAAAATCTGTCATAATATTAAAATTGTATATAAGCGAAAAAACATAAAATAAGTAAGTATACTATATAAGAAAAATAAATAACAAGTAAATATACAATATAAGAAATGAAAAAATATACTATCTAGGAAATTTGTAGTTTTACAATTTTATTATTTTTATATAAAGAAACTATAAATGATTTTCAATGCAACACCACTCATCGTGATGGAAGAACGAGTTATAAAGGTGAAATAGTCACATGTACAAATATTGGCAAACAAATTTCACTACAATTGGTTTGAAATTTGATATTTTTCACGGAAATTTTTAAGAGGTAAACAAGACATTAGAGAGGAGAAAAGGATTTGTTCTTTGAGGGAAAAAAACAGTTTTTTCGAGTCGACGTATTTCATACAAAAACAAAAGATGAAAAACTTAATTTATGATAATACCATTTTACTTTCTGAGTGTTTTGTATAAAAAAAGAAAATTTAACATTAGATTTTGATTAAGGTTATAACTATTAATTAGATGTTTTTTTGCTAAAGTTAATCTAAGTAATATATTATTAGAAGCTAAATTAGAACAAACTTAAAAATATATTTTATGATTTCTAAAATAATTAGACTATGTTTAGCTTTTTGGTTTTCAAAATAAATAGATAAATTGACGTGAAAAATATAAAAATTAATGAAATATTTTAAATATATTTAGTTATTTGTATATTTGTACCCGCCCATAGGGCGGGTTTAATCCTAATTTATACTATTAAAAGTAGTCTTTTGTGGCTCCAGAAGCCGTCCATATCAGCGAAAAAAATTCTCTCAGAAAGATGACACATGACATTTTAATATTACTGATAAATATAATTTCGGAAATAATAATATGTAACTTCGAAAAATAATAATATGAAAACATATAACATAAAAATGGAAATATAAAATTAAACATATGTAATATTATCATTTTACTACTTTTTTACAAAATTACTATCTTACTTAAAAATCGTATTACTGAAGTTTTACATTTTTGAAAAATTGATATAATATTTAGCTTTACAATTTTATATAAATATAATTTCGAAATAATAAATAATATGTAAACATATAATATAAAAATGGAAATACTAAATTAATCATATGTAAGATTACCATTTTGGATAAAAAACTATCAAATTGTTACAAACGAATTATTATTACTATAGCCCACATTATTACTCTAACCTATCCGAAATATTACAAATAACCGACTAACCCATGTCCATTACTCAAACCCAACGATAATAACTCATCCATCTCTTTCTTGCCACTCAAGATACCATACTAAAAAAATGTATAGTTTACATTTTAAATACATTAAATATTGTTTTACATTTTAAAGTTAATATAAAATTGTAAGAATGGAAATACTACAATAAACATTTATCTTAAATCGAAAAATATTTCTTTCAAAAAATACCACATGACATTGTTACCAAAAAAAGAATAATATACAATATAAGAAAAAATAAATAATAAGTAAATATACAATATAATAAATAGAAATATCACATTAAATTATATATGAAATAACGTATGCTTTAAATTTTAAATATTTCCAAATCTTTTTAAGAAATGGTAACATTACAATATTAGTAACTATTATATTAAACATATATTTGAAATAAGATATATTTTTATATATTAATTATTTTCAAATATAACATCTATCTAAAAAACAAAGAAAATTAGAATAAATATAATTTAAAATAATAACAATAAGTAAATATGTAATATAAGACATATAAATATTACATTGAACATCTATTTGAAAAATGTATAATTTTACATTTTTATTATTTCATTATCGCACCAACATCAAACTCACATCCATCAAAGAAGACTCCGACAAAGACTCCAGAAAAAAGGACAATGGCTCCACCATCGACCCTTGCTGTTCCGAAAGTGTTTGAAGACATATGTTGATGTGTGATTTTATGTATATAAATTAAATATGATCTACAAGATAATATTTCGAGCAGACCAACGGATCTCAGGAGAAAATTTCTAAATTCATATATTATGAGGAAAAAACTTTGGAGGTATATAAATTACATTAAACATCTATCTTAATATAATCATTTGCTATAAAAGCAAGAAAATTAGAATAACTACATATATAATATAATAAAAAATGAAAAATAAGTAAATATAAAATTAAGAAATGAAAAAAAATTAAACATCTATCTGAAAAAGTACAGTAGAATAAATAATAACTGAATAAACAATATAAGTAATAGAAATATTAAATTAAACATTTATCATAATATTAAAACTGTATTTTTATAGAAATACCTTTTGAGGTTCTTTAGATCGTCCACATCAACGAACAATTCTTCTCTCAAAAAATGCCACGTGACATTATTATTAAAAACTAGAAACAAATTACAAGTAAATACACAATATAAGTAAAAATAAAAAATAAATATAATAAGAAACATAAATATTACATTAAACATATATCTTAATATAATCATCTGAAATATAAAAGCAAGAAAATTAGAATAAGTAAAAATACAATATAGTAAAAAATAAAAAATAAGTAAATATAAAATTAAGAAATGAAAAATAAACATCTATCTAAAAAAAGTTCAGTAGAATAAATGATAACTAAATATACAATATAATTATTTGAAATATTAAATTAATCATTTATCATAATATTAAACAAGTAAATATACAATATAAGAAAAATAAATAATAAGTAAATATAAAATATAAGAAATAAAAATATTACATTAAACATCTAACGCAGAAAAATAGAAAATAAATAATAAGAAAATTAAAAAAGTAATTATAAAATATAGGAAAAATATATACAATATAATAATTAAAAAAAGTAAATGTAAAATTAAGAGATAAATAAATAAATTAAATTTCTATCTGAAAAATGTATAATAAAATAAATAATAAGTAAATATACTATATTAGTAATAGCAATATTATATGAAACTTAACATAATATTATAGTAAATAAATATACAATATAGAAAAAAACAAAAAATAATTAAATATACACTATAATAAAATAGAAATATTACATAAAACATCTAACGTAGTATTATCATTCGAGATGAAAGCAAAAAATTAGAAAAAGCAAATATACGATATAGGAAAAATAAACAAAAACAACGTAGATATACAATATAAGAAATAGATAAACAAATTAAATATCTATCTGAAAATGTATTGAAAAATCATAATAAATATGAAATATAAGAAATGACAATACTACATTAAACATCTGTTAAAATATTAGAATAGTAAATATAAAATATAAGAAAAATAAATAATAAGTTAACTTATAGCATAAGAAATAGAAAAACTACATTAAACATTTATCTTAAAAATGTATCATAAGTGAATAAAAAATATAAGAAATAAAAATAATACATTAAACATCTATCGTAATATTAAAATTTGGTATAAAAGCAAAACAATCAGAGCAAGTAATCATACAATATAAGAAAAAATAAATCACCAGTAAATATACAATATAAAAAATGGAAAACTACATTAAACATCTATCTAAAAATGTATATGTTTACATTTTTATTATTTCCAAATATTGTTATATCTAAATATGAATAAGAAAACAAGAATACAATATAAGGAAATTTTAGTCATGCATTTTGGTTTAAAAATAAATTATTCAGTTGCTTATCACTATTTAAAATAAAAAATAAAATCTTCTTGAAATATATAGTTTGTTAGGATATATATTTAAATAAATGTAAATTCTCTACAATTTATTCTAATACTGATATTTTAAATAAAAATCTTTACACACAAAACAATTAGAATATTTATAAAATATACATGTTGAGTGATAAATTAGAAATTTAAGATGGTGACACTTAAGCTGGCAAAAAAAAGAGGGTGATACGCAAAAATATAAAAAACAAAAATCCTAAGAAAGTAATCAAAATATTAACTCTGGTAAAAGATCAACATCATAAGTGTGAAAATAAATTATAGAATCAGTTTCGTAATTATTTTTTTTAAACATTAGTGCTTTAAGTTTATAAACATTTTAAATTTAGCATTAAAAAAATGTTGATTTTAATCTTTGAAGGTTGTTTTATAAAAGACAGCAATCATGAAGACATCGTAGTAACTAACATCAACTCATATAATTTCTCAAAACCATAAATATTATTTGTACTATAATATTGAACTAAATGGTAAGTTAAAAAGCGAGTTTAGTGATTGATGTAAAAAAATATAAATCAGTTGAGACTAATAATATATTTTGATAATATACATATGTAAAATATATAAATATTTTGGATAATAACTAAGGTTAAAAAATTATTTATTAATTTCACGTTTGTTACCATCTCATACATATTTTAGATTTTAAAAAGAATAAACTCACAATAAAATCTCATTCATATTTAATTCAATTTACTATTTATATTTTTGTACCGTAGATTAAATATATCTTTAAGATATATATATATATATATATATATATATTTATATATGTATATATATATATATTAAAATATAAATATATTGAATAACATTTGTATAAGCCCGGGTGTAGCCCGGGCAAAATCTCTAGTATTATGAAAAGATCAACAATACTGTTAGTTAATGAAAGAGTCCTAACAATTTTTCTAATTAGATTTATTAAAAGAATTCTCTTTTAATAGTATTGATTTTTAAAAAAAAATTATTAGTAGTAGTGTTTTCTGTTAACGAAAATATTAACTAGTAATATTAGTGTTCTTTGACCAAAAAAATATTAATGTTCTAAAATATAATGAGAATTTAAGTTACACAGTTCATTTCAACTTGAACTATAACACAATGTTCTAAATATTAATTAATTTCATTTTGAATATATATTTATCATTTCTGTGTAGAACACTCAACTTATTTTCAGTTTGATAAAATAAATGAAACTGAACAAGCCCACTTAAGGGCTTAATGAGACCAAGGTGTATTACAAAATAGAACAAGATGGAGCTTTAGATTATTTTTAGGTTGTATTAAGGTTGTGAATTTTTGTTTGTTTTACTTGTAGATATTATTTTTCACCGTGTATATTTTTGCATTATGATTTATTGATAATTAAAAATATATATATTAGTGATTCATGTATTTTTATAACTAAAATAAAAAAAAAGGAAAATATATAATTTTAGGAAAATTGTAGGTCGTGATCGGAAGAAATCTGTGTGTTTAGAAAATAGTTTTTGGTTGCGTAAAAAATTTTAAAACGGTTGCCAGTAAAATTACAAAGCAAATAATTTTAGAGTTAAAAAAATACTTTTAGTACCCCCTCCTTTTATTTTAAAATTTATTTTGTTTTACATAATGTTTTAGATTTTCAATACATAAATTTCAGTTTCATCCATATTCTCTTATTTCTTAATTTTATCAGATAAAAAAAATCAAATAATGCGTTAATGATAACTAAAATAAAAATATTTAGTTATATTTTTAATAGGTGTGAAAAATAGGGCTAGACAAATAAATTGAACCCGGAAATTTGAACCAAACCCGAACTGATAAAAATGCATCCGAACCGTTTTTTTAAATCTAACATAAATACCAAATAGATCTTGTTTTATGGTATTTCAGGTTATGGGTATTATCCAAACCGAACCAAAACCGACATGGATATCTGATAAAATCCGAAACATTAAAAATCCAAAAAAAATTGTACCAAACATCACTTCAATTCCTAATATGTATCTAAAATACACTAATGTAGTATTGAACATCTAAAGTAATTATCTATTACATGAAGGTTGATAGTTAAAAGTGACAGTTGAGGCCTGAAAGTTTAGATTTTGGTTTCGTTTCCATTGAATAATGTTTTCATTTCTTTAGAGAACTTAGTTTTCGTTTTATACTTTCATTTATTTGATTTTCTTTCTATTGATAACTATTGGTTACTTTTAGTTTGATTTCTTATCTTTGAATCGATTTTACTTATATTTTGGTTGCAAAATAAATAAAAAATCAAATATTTTGAAACCGGAGAACCGATTTCACTTATGTTTTGGTTAGAAAATAGGAATAATTCAGGTATTTTTACACCGAATAATTGATTGAGACCTGAACCCGAAAGTATATCGGCGTGTACCAGTTGTTTGAAGATGTACAAATCCCGATACGAACCGATAGAATCCGAACCGATCTCAAACTGAATTTTCATATAACCAAAATAAGACTGATTTTTATAAACCAGAAAAACTAAGACCTGATTGGATAAACTGAAACCCGATTGCGAAACCGAATGGCCCAACCTACTGGGAAATATTAATGATATATAATCTGAAAAAACAAGTTACGTTATTGTTACAACTTATCATGCCGCATTTTAAATGCATATAACATATATTAAGGCAAATAAATTATATACACTACTGATAAATCAAATGGAAATGTTCCAAATGGTCATTTTTGGTTTTTTCGTCCTAACAAAAGTTCCAAAACTATATCATTAATGGGTAAAAACACATTTATATTTTTATTAACGGTTTACATAATTTTTTATTAAATAGAAATAAATAAATTTTAAAAATAAAAAATACAAAATAAAATCCAAAAACAAATATGGGAAATAAATTTTCTTAAAAGAGTTTATGAACATTTTTATGAATTTGTATAATTTCTTTCTGAAAAAGAAAACTTTTGTTCCAAAATCTCTCTAAACATATAAACTTTTTTTTTTGAATTTAGGATTGCGTTCATAAACATGTAACTAAAACTTTGGAATGTTAAATTTACGACATCTAAGAAGTTATTCATAAATGTATCTTCTTCTGTTTGATCTATATGCATCCTATTTTTTTAAAAGAATATATATAGAGAAATTCTTTGGGATATCACTAAAAAGGTTTTTGTCAGAAATTTAGACTCTAAGGATAAAAATGACCAAAATGTTACATTAAAAAGATAAATATACACTTATACATATTATATATAGAGAAATACCCTGAGATATCAGTAAATTTTTTTTTGTCAAAAATATAGACTCTAAAATCAGATTTTTTAAATTTACATTTAAGAAATTATTTCAAATGCAAATTTATGGTGGAGGTGATGGTACTTCAGATGGTCTAGCCGGTAGCCGTAAGTGTTTTTCCTCTCGAAAACTGTTTCATGAAGACAGATGAATACAGATTGGTGCTTCTCGATGGTTCCTCTTCTCTCTCCTTACGAATTGGGTGAGTTTTGACGCGACTGATCCAAAAGTAATCCTCGACGCTCTGATTGTTCAGAACAAGTATGAGTCATCCATCAGGCCTGAGGCTTGTCTCCGATGGAAGATAAGCTTTTTGGTATCAACAGACCTCTTCTTACAGAATGACCGTCCCCTTTGAGTTTGAATCTCTGACCATTTTGAGCGGGTGCAGAATCCTAGCTACTCAAACCCGTGAAGTGGCAAATCATCACAGATTTTGGTGGTTGGAACTTGGAACCACGCGGCACTTTGTGGGTGGTTGTGCGAGCTTAGACATAAAAATCAAAATCGGGAGTTTATTGGTGTTCACTGGAAGAAGAAAATTATGTACTTAGACTATATCTCCAACCCAACTTCAAATAATCAAATTATGAAGTTTTTGTTATTCCAACTCAAATTTAAATTCTCTAATTTTGAGGTTTTGAATAGTGATACCTCAAATTTATGGTTTCACTATTCAGAACCTCAACACTATTATTCATTTTCTTTTTTAGTTTTTATAATTATTTTCTTTCATAAATACATCTATTAATTCTATTTAGAATAACATAAGTATACCAAAATAAAATAAATTAGAATAAATATCACATAATATTAAAACAAATTACATAAATATTAAAATATACATATCTTACAAGTGATACCAAAACACCAGATTTCATTGGCTTACCGGTATGTGTGTTGTTTACTTAATTTATATTATTTTTATTATATATTATTGTAATACTGTGTGTTGTATAATATATTAAAATTCTGTTTTATATGTATTTATGACGTTTATCATTTTTAGTAATATTTTTTAATGTCAAACACTATTATGTAATGAATTAATTTTTAAGAATTTTTTAAAGACTCGTGGTTAGAATAATCAACCCTCAAATCTTTATTTCGAGGTTTTGTTCTCCGTAAATTAAGTTTTTGGGTTGGAGATGTTTTTAGTCTTTTTTTTCATGATTCCCATGTTCTACTTAGAGTTGTGTCCGTGTTTTTGTTCCAAATTATTTGTAATATTTTTTTTCTGTTTCCGGGTATATCAGATTTATGTACTCTTCTAATGTCCGTTAAGAGAAATTATATTTATATATTATTAATAAAATATTTTAATACATTGGCCGCTACAGAATCAACACTCTGGGGGTAGGCACATGCAACAATTATAGAGAAAGCGGTACCAAATAG
Organism: Hirschfeldia incana; assembly: GCA_026261945.1. NCBI lineage: Eukaryota > Viridiplantae > Streptophyta > Magnoliopsida > Brassicales > Brassicaceae > Hirschfeldia > Hirschfeldia incana. The sequence goes on along the minus strand of JABCMI010000014.1, from coordinate 1,444,414 downwards.
CGTGGATGCAATTTTATCGTCAATTCGAGGACGGTGTTGTTTTACAGATGGCTCCTGAAAAATAATGATTTCTTCTCTAAACAAAGTTGGTATAGTATGTTATAAGGTTTTGATGGTCTTATAAGGGCAAAGAATGTTAGGGCTAGCCTCTCCCCTCTTCACGCAGAGGTGGAAGCACTAGTTTGTGCAATGAAATGTGTGAAGAATTTACGACAATTTCCGGTTACGTTTGCAAGGGATTGTTCTCAATTGTTGAAGATGGTTTCGAAATCTGAAGAATGGCCAGCTTTTGCAAGTTATTTAGATGATATATAGACTCCGAAAAAGAGCTTCTTTAGCTCAGAAATCGTTCATATACCAAGAACGAAAAATTTAAAACGGACAGTCTAACATGCAGCGTCAGAATACACTGTGAACTACAGATCTTCCTAGTTGGTTTTTAATCGACGACAAAAGAGAATATTTTAATACAAGAGAAAGAAAAATAAAGCGAATGATTTTGATCTTTGCCGGCTTCTGCCTTCGGAAGAAAATTCTTTTTTGCCGGCTTTATGTGTATCTGACTGTATTCTACCCTTTTTAATATAAATTATCAGAAGACAAAAACAAAAGAAACGAATTAATATGGGATCACGTAGGAGTCATGATCGTATTTAATGTTGATGGAATCGTACAAGATATTAAAGTTCATTTAGTGGTCGGTCATACATGGGGCATGCACTGTTTCCTTTCATGGTGGCATTCTTATCATGTATTCATATGTATGACAGTATGAGTGATGACACGTCACTACAAGAAAACATATTTTTTACGAGGGCGCTTTTCGATGTTAATTCGTCGTAATAGGAGCTTTACGACGAATTAACATCGAACAGCGTTTCGTTGTTAAACGCTCGTCGTAATGGAGCATTCGTCGTAAAGTCGTAGTTACATTTACGAGGAAGCTTTTTCCTCGTAAAGTGGAAGGAAACATTTCGTCGTAATGTCCACGTAATACGCGTTGTAAATGCCACGTAAAAGTTCGTTGTAAAAGACACGTAAGGTTTCGTCGTAAACTCGATGTAAAGTTTACAACGACTTTACAACGAGCACATGTAACTTCGACGTAAATGTTACGAGGACTAAACGTGGAAGTTTACAACGAAATTACATCTCCATATTTAAAATATTTATTAATTATAATAATTATCTATTTATTAATTTTTAAATTAAAATATTTTTCGAAAAAAAAATATGAAACCAAAAACTTTATAAGAAAACTAGAAATTCATTAATTAATATAATTTAAAATTTTTATACAAAACAAAAGAAATAAAAAAAAAATCTAATGAAGACCGACATCATCGTCATCGAAGTAGTTGGCTGAGGGGTTCGGGTCTGAAGATGGTCCTGCTTCGGGATCCGGCTGGCTCATCCCGAGAGCTGCTCGCCTCGCCGCCAAAGCCGTCTGCAGAGCTGGATTTCCCACCGCCATCACATCCAGCAAACTCTCGAGAGAGTCGAGACGCTGCTGCTGGGTATCCATACGAGCCTGCATCCGCTCGTTGTCCTGCTCCCGTCTCGAATAGTATGACGAAGTCGCCCTTGCAACTTCGTTAACGAAACCTATTCCGACCGTCCTTCCCTTCTTTCTAGGAGCCACCTATATGTATATATATAAAAACTTATTTAGAGTTCATTAATAAATAATAAAAAAAAAAATTAAATTTTACCTCCTCGAAGATCTGGTCGACTTCTTCGGTTGACAACTTGACGGGCAATCCGTCTGCAGACTGTTGGGTGAGTTGCGTCTCTCGCTCTTCTACCCGAGACGCCACAGCGTTGAAGAGTTTCTCTGATGCAGGATCAACAAAAACTCCATCTGGTGTGGCGTGAGTCATCTTGAATAAGTCCGAGAGAGATGGCAGAACTCCCGTCTTCTCCAACTAATAAACAAAAATAAAAAATTAATTAAATATATTAATAAATACAAAAGTTTATAATAATGAAAATTAGAAATTAAAATAAAACTTACAGCTTCGAGACGAACTCCGGCATGGGATTTTTGGCCGGTTCTATGAACCATGGGCAAATGGCCATCTTTATCCCTCGTTCTTCGGGAAGCGGAGCACGAGTTGGCTTTGCGGATGTTGACGGGGTCGGTCCAATAAGCGATGAGGCCATCCCATGCGTCCTTGGTGACCCCGCTCGGCTTCCCCTCATAGCCGTAAATCTCCCACTTGTCCTTCCAATCGGAGACAGTGTTGCAAAGACGAGTTTTCGCCTTTGCAATAAATTCGCTCTTCACCCTCTCGGTGATTCCTATGGACCAGTTCCACCTTTGCTGAAAAAAACAAAAAAATTAAAAGATTAGAAAAAATAATAATTATTTAATTAAAAAATTAATTATTTATTTAAATTACCGCAAAACATTTAAACCACGTCGTCTTGACGTGATCGGGAGTGGACGTCCAGTTGGGATAAGGGCCGTCATAATATCCCTTCATCGTCTCTGAAACGCTCCGGCTAACTTTGTTGTTAGCCCCAAACCTGCAAATCTTTATGTGAATACATCCAACTCCGTATCTCGTAGATATTGCATCCATCAGCCATTTTTTTTTTATTTGTGTTTTTTTCAGTTTTTTTTTCTTATATTTGTTGGTGGTGTGTTTTGAGCATTGAGAAATGACATATATATAGAAGACTTTCGAGTTTGGTAGGTAAAGGTTTAACAAGTATTTTACAACGCAATCTATTACTACGAATTTACAACTTTTTTACATGGAATTTACATCAACTTTACAAGGAATGAAGTTAGGTATCAAGCACAATTAATACACGTTTCGACCAAGTGTAACGGTAACCTGATTCGTTGTTAAATCCTTGTTAAATTACAACGTCTTTACGTGGAATTATGTTTCGTCGTAAACTCCATGTAATATTACAACGTCTTTGAGAGGAGAGATAAGGAAACAGGTTTCGTCGTAAAGTCCATGTTAAATTACAATGCGTTTACGTGGAACTTAATTTTCCACGTGAACGCGTTGTAATTTACATCGACTTTACGACGAAAGGGTTTCGTTGTAATATTACATGGACTTTACGACGAAACTGCTCTTCGTCGTAAAGTCGATGTAAAGTACTTGTAATTTTACGAGGAATAATTTTCGTTGTAAATTTTCGTTGTAAAGCCAGTGTTTTCTTGTAGTGCGTGTATGTATCCAAAAGTACATTCATCCGTATCTACATTAACTTATGCGTATATGTGTTGGCAACGAAATTCAATCGGAACAGACATTTGCACTTGCATATACGTGTAAGTGCAATATAACACAACAATAAGTAATGTAGAAAGTAAATCAACAGAGATAGTACACAAGCAAACACTAATTGCTCTTATTAGAAATCGTTTTGTAAACTCTATTACAAGCTATGCTTAATCAGCTTTACATCTCTAGTGTTACATCCTAACACACATCACTGAACAATTCCTAATCTACCCTAGCTTATGTCTCTCATCCGTCAAGTATTTCAGCCACTGCTTCAGCACGACCTAGAACACCTCTAAGAGCTACTCTCTCTCTCTCTATAAGATCAGCATATGTGTCTCTGTCTCTTTACAAACGACTACATAGCTATCTTATACTAAGTTCACGTTTCCAAAACCCTAGTCTCCAAGAAACCACAATATGGACATCTTCCATAACAATAATTGCAACTTTTTTTTGGAATGCACTTATTCCCCTTTTTCAAGTCATAAACTTGCTCCTCAAGTTTATTCCTTTTTCCATTTATCCAAGATACTCCATTGCTCTTCAAGTCCACACGAATCCAGCTCAGCATATCGACTCCACATGGTCTTCATCACTCAACACAATGTCTGCCTCAGCAACTACGTCAGCGACTGCTTCAGGGCGGACATCTTACATCAACAATCTCCCCCTTTTAGCTTTGTGTGCCGATCAAGCACAACCTTCTTATGGTTCAACAACCACGTCCCCCACCTGGAAACTTCCACGCTAAATGTGCTCTTCTCCCCCACGAGATGTGCACTACACCATGCTTTTCTCCACCATAAGACAAGCATCATCTACTTCAGGACGTCTATCACTACGCTCTTCTCCTCCATGAGATATGCACTCCTTGGACAACATAACCATTCCATTCTCCCCTTGCTTGATTGCATACTAAGCTAAAACAAATGCTTAGATGTCAAGCCTTGCAGACACACCTGTCTGCTACTGCATCACGATCTGACGCACTTGTCGAGCTACCTCTCGACCCACTTCTATTGAGGACCATACTTACTTCATGTGGTCGTCTCCTTGACCATGAGTCTCTTCTCAACCCCACCGAGTGCCTTATGCACTCGTTGCTATAGCCTTGGATTGATTTCGTTATCACCCTCCAGAAGATCCTTTTGCATCACTTTCTGACGCACTTCGATCTCCTTCTCCTTTATGTCACAAACAACTTCGTGTTCTAACTCCTCACTTGATGCTTCTTGATCTTTTTCAAGATCACTCCTACCAGAGCTGCATCCATCTTCTGATATTTCTACTTTGACCTCATCAAGTAAGCCACTCTTGGCTACAATCACCTCTTCAACCCTCTTGGGTTTAGTGAATGTCTTGTTCACCCTCTTGGTCATGTTTCTGCTCTTCTCACGAGCAAGACACTCAATCTTCTTGTGTCCAACCTTCCCACAGAACCAGCAGCACATCCGATGTTGCTTCTTCTTTGGCCTGATGCACCGATCAGCCTCCTTCCTTATACCAGCTGCACAATCATGCTTCAGAAACCCCTGTCTGACCTTCATGCTGCTGCAATGATGTACCATCTTCGGCTTGTTGCTCACAGCCACACGCTGTAGCACTTCCTGCCGTACTCCTTGTCTTACGTCCCGACGTACTTCCTGACAAGCTCCTTTGGCTCCACCTTTCGATGTGGTCCCCTGCATAAATTGTGACAGCCCCTTATGTACTCCCTTAGTACTCTCAACTTCTCGATATCCCAGACCCCAGTTCACTTTAGCTGGCTGTTCCATCGAAAGTATCTTATCCAATTCCTTGGATTCACCATTGAGCATCCAAATATGTTTGTGATTCTCAGCCAAATCACGTTCCAGCATCTTTGTTTTCTCTCGCTCACCAATTGCAACTTCCCTCAACTTGCTAACCTCCTGCTCCAGAGACTATTTTTTCTCTTTTACAGCAACAAGTTCCTCACGAAGTTCCTCAAGCAGCTCGTTCTACTTCTGAGCCACATCCTCCAATCTCAAATTCTGATTCTTGACCCTCAACCACTTGTTAAGCAGCACGTGATACTCCTCATCATTGTGGGAACCGAAATTCGCACTATCGATTTTAGTTAAGTTTAAACGTAGGAAACCTAAGTTGACCTAGTTTTCCCCGAGGATCCCGGCTATCTGCTGGGCCACGCACGACAAAGTTAAGACAGGCTAAGTTGAGAATAAATGCGTAAAATAAAGAGAGAAAAAAGGAAAGAATTTTATTTCCGAATTCGCGGAGAGCGTTGGAACAATAGGTCGAGATCGCGGCCGTAAGAGCTGTCGATCGTCGCTAGTCTCAAAACCCTAGATCTAACATAATTGAGTCGCAGCTCGCTAAAAAGGAAATAAACGCCTAAGTTCTAAATTGCTCTGAGAGTAGTTTGCCTTCTGATTTTCGGATCCCCCTTCCTCTGCTCCTAGACTTGCTTATATACTCTCATATGACGGTCTATTCCTGATGGGCCGCCGCGAGCTGGGCTTTTTCCATTTTCGTCGGCTTTCGTATTTATCGGGAAAGTTGACATTTATCTTTTCGGAAACTTGATGTTTATCCTTTGGAAGTTTGACATTTATCTTGTTACGCGAAGATAATTGCAAGCTGTCGTATCTATCTTATAGAAATTTGTAAATTGGTTATCCGATCATGTTTGGTCCCCTTTGGGTCGTATCTCGGACTTCTGCTATTTTTTACGATTTCTTTGCGAGAACGCTCCTACTCGGATATTGGATCTTTCGGAAGATCTTCGACTCTTTTCTGAGGCGAATGGTGTTTTTAGATAACCATCGCCGTTTTCTACGAAGTTTTTCCATCCGTCGATGTCTTTCGGGTTTTCCGAAGGCTAGGAGTAGAAAAAGGAGTTTGGTTTGCGGGATTCCAGAAAGTCGCAAAACTCGGATTTCTGGCGGTTTGAGAGACTGGAACTTACGCACGAAGACTAGCCGTCCGACAACTCTAGCCAGCATGTTGCTAGGCGCCCGGCGCCTACGGCCAGCACGAGCGCTAGGCGCCCGGCGCCTACGGGCAGCACGAGCGCTAGGCGCCCGGCGCCTAGAAGCAGCACGAGCGCTAGCGCCCGCGCTGCCTCTAGGTGCCGGGCGCCTAGAGGCAGCACGGGCGCTAGGCGCCCGGCGCCTACGGACAGCACGGGCACTAGGCGCCCGGCGCCTACGGACAGCCCAGGCGTTAGGCGTCCGGCGCCTACGGCCAGTGCGGGGTCAGTTGCTCGTTTTTTTCGGTTCGTGCGAGTTTTTTGCGTTCTTTTAACTTTCCGGAGATTTTATTGTGTGGAGAATGTTTCTAGTCGTTGATTTCGAAACGACCTAACATTTTCCCGAGGTTTCTAGATTGAAACTTAGTCTCTTAAAGCTTCTCTAACGTCTTTCGTGTTTTGTCCGAAACTTTCGGACATCGATTTTGTCTTGACCGATTTTGACCCCAACAATCATCTGTGCTGAGATCTGAATCAGAAGATTCAAAATAACCTTCATTGCGTGCACTAAATGCAACCATATTCTTCAACACCTTTTCATCTTCTTCAGACTCTGACTCATCAGACGACTGCGATGAAACTCCTTTTCCCTTCTTGAGTTTAGACATTCACGCCTTGTGTGTCCAACACCTCTGCACTCAGAGCACTTGAGCTCCTTTCGTTGTGTAACATGACAATTAGCCCTTACGTGACCAACTTCATCACACTCGTAGCACTTGAGACCTTCTCTTCTTCTGCTACTGTCACGATCACCTCCCTGGCGACCAAACTGATTCCTCCCACTTGAGAAATTCATCCTCTTGCCAAAGTTCCTAGCCAACATTCACACGACATCTTCAAGCTCCTGAATTTTCTTTGCATCCTTGTCAACCACAAGGGCTATACTCCCTGGCGTACCTCCTGATGTAGACACCAAGCCACTACCTGTCTCTATCTCTTCCGCCATCAGAATACCCACAACCTAGTCAAACTTGAGCTAATCCGTGTTTGTAGTCATATTCAAGACCGCCTTTTGAGCTCCAAACTTTGTTGGAAGACAGCGTAGCAACTTCTTCACCAGCTTCTTCTTCTTGTACTTCTTTCCAAGTACACATGATTCATGTGCCATAGCACTGAGTTTGGCACTGAAGCTTGCCACCGTATCACTGTTTGACCACTTAAGGTTCTCAAACTGTGAACCAAGATGATCTAGACGTGTCCTCTTGACACTATCATCTCCTTCAAGTAAATTCAGCAGGATCTCTCATGCCTCTTTAGCTGAAGTACTCCCCTGAATCAGCTGAAACTGCTCTACCTGAACACCTCCAAAATTTGCTGACAACGCCTTTGCATTAAACTTTGCTGCAATGCGCTCTACCTCTGTCCAATCCGCCTTTGGCTTAGGCTTCTTCTCATCTGCTGTGACTATGGTAGGCTCCTCCCAACCAGTCTCCACAGCTGTCCACGCATCTTCATTGATTCCTCGAATCAACTGCTTCATGCGAGCCTTCCAATGACCATACTGGTCTGCCTTCAACATGATTGCCTTCTGCATCGTTACAATCGTATCCATCTTCACTTCAGGATCACTCGAAACTAGTCGTTAACTCTATCGAGCCCCGCTCTGATACCACTTGTAAGTGCAAGATAACACAATAATAGGTAATGCATAAAGTAAATCAAGAGAGATAATACACAAGCAAACACCAATTGCTGTTATTAGAAATCGCCTTGTAAACCCTATTACAAGCTATGCTTAATCAGCTTTACACGTTTAGTGTTACACCCTAACACACGCCACTGAACAATTCCTAAGCAACCCTAGCATACGTCTCTCCTCCGTCAAGTACTTCAGCCACTGCTTCAGCAAGACCAATAACGCCTCCAAGACCTTCTCTCTCTCTATAAGGTCAGCCTTTGTGACGCTGTCTCTTTACAGACGACTACATAGCTATCTTATACTAACTCCACGTTCCCAAAACCATAGTCTCCAAGAAACCACAATATGCACATCTTCCATAACAATAAGCGCAACTTTCCTTTTCTTGGAATGCACTTATTCCTCTTTCTTTAAGTCATAAACTTGCTCCTCAAATTTATTCCTCTTTCCATTTATCCAAGATACTCGCTTGTTCTTCAAGTCCACACGAATCCAGCTCAGCATCTCGACTCCACATGGTCTTCACCACTCAACACGACGTCTGCCTCAGCAACTACGTCAGCGACTGCTTCACGGCGGACATCTTACATCAATAATACGCACCACAGCATATCGTCGAATCTGATCGAGTCTGCGAGATATCCTTTTTTTAACACAACTGCATATATTCAAGAAAGCTTAACCCAGGAGATTAGGGGTTAGCAATGGTAGCATTACATAAAACAGATTTTGCAAGTAAATCTGCAGCAGAATTAAAACGTCTAGAAAAAAAATAACTGAAACTGAGCTGAAAAAATAAGATAGGTTATCGATATCCTGGATGATTCCGTAGAGATCTGCGGAGGAGCTGTCGATGAAAGTGATGCTAAGAGAAATTGACAATCGGTTTTGAAAGCGATTCTTGAGAAGTCCTGCAAGAGCAACGCGAAGAGCCCAACGAAAGGCAAGAGTTTCCGCTACACGTGTGGAAGATATCTTAAGTTCCAACTGTGCGTCATCATGCACAATAAGCCCATGGCTATTCTTGAAAATGCATCCAAGTCCCGCCAAGTTTTTATTTTTATCCCATGCTGCATCTGAGCAACAGACCATTAGATCCACTAAGTCGGTGTAATCAGCAGACTGTTTTTGTGTTGCGGTTGTGGAGGAACTAGTGGTTGAGCCATTGTCCATTCTCGTGCTCCCTATACTGCTCTAGTGACAGTAGCTTCTGATGCAATGTATCCATTTTCAAAAATCATTTGGTTCCTTGCAATCCAAATAAACCAACATATCCGTGGAAACAATCAGATAGAATACCCAGAGGAGGAAGGCTCACTGCCTTAAGCGCCTCTACAAAATCTGACAAGTTAGTGGGATCAAAAGGAACTTTAAACAGAAAAAAGGACCAGACTCGTTGTGCATAGTCGTAATGCAGGAAGATGTGGGAGGCCGTTTCCAGCTCACCGCATCGCACACAATTTGTATGTTGGAGCAGTCTTCGTTGTTGCAGATTCTCGCCTATTAGAATGGCCATTTGTGATATTTTATAGAGAAGCAGCTGAATCTTGGGGGAAGTGCGTCCCACCCATATCAGATTTTTCCAGTCCGGATCCGGTGCAGTTGCTAGAATATTTTGCTCGTTCTCAATCACCGCAGAATACCCTGATTGAGTTGAATATATTCCGGATCAGGATCCTAACCAAGCCACTTCATCGATACCACCCGTCACAGTGGGTTTTAGGAGGGTGATGACCTTAACCAAGTGTGGAAATTGTTTTTCCAGAGCCTCGATATTCCACTATTTGGATTCTCGTGTGAGAAAATCTGCCCCACAAGGTCTTGGAGCCCTTCAAGAGCAGGTCCATATGGCGTCTGTGGTGCTTCTCTGCTCAGCCACTGGTCCTTCCAGACTTTGATAGACTCACCGTTCCCAATAACAGAACTTAATTTTGTTTTCAAAAGATTGTGCCCGGCTAAGATTCCCTGCCAGCCGTGTGAGCAATCCTTAGGAAATTCCACCATGAGGAAATGTGCTTTTGTACATTACTTCCCCCGTAGTACTAGCGCTAATAAACCTTATGGCTTTGTAACAATTCTCCAAGCTTGTTTCGCTAAAAGAGTGGTGTTAAAAAGTTGGATATCTCTGATACCCAAACCTCCCAAAACCTTGGGTTTTGTAATACGATCCCAAGAGACCCAACACATTTTCTTCTTTCCTTCACATGAATCCCACCAGAATCTCGTAAAGGCCGATTGGATCTGTTTACAGAGACTGATTAGGATTTGAAAACTTGTCACTGCATATGTTGGAATGGCGGATATCACAACTTTCAGCATAACTAGCTTCCCGGCTTGAGTAAGCCGTCGAGAAGACTAGTTGTTAGCTTCCGCGAATGCGTTCCACTATTCTCGTAAATAGGTCTCTCTTGCGGCGTCCAAAGTGCTCGGCAATCCTAAATATTTGCCAAATCCACCTTCTTTCTCTATCCCGAGGTGAGTAAGAACACGGGTGCGTGTCTCATGCAGGGTTTGCGAGGAAAAGGAGATTGAAGATTTGGCTGTATTAATCATTTGCCCATAAACAGTCTCGTACTTGCTCAGGATAGAACTCAAAGTGCTGCAGCTCTCTGTATCAGTCTTCAGGAAGAACATCGTGTCATCAGCGAAGGGGAGTTGGTTGATCGGAGGAGCACTTGTTTCCACTCTCAGCCCTGTCATGTGACCACTCGCATGTGCTGATCTACAAAGCCCAACGAGCACCTCACCACAGAGAATGAAGATGTATGGATATAAAGGATTCTCTTGTCGAGTTCCACGCGATGGTATTACGTTATCATGAGCAGAGTCATCCACCAGATAAGAGTAGGAAACAAAGGATATGCACTCCATGATCCAGTCTGTCCACACTGAGTCAAAACCAAGATGATCGAAGATGATTCTTATAAAATCACATTCTAATCGGTCATACGTCTTTACCGCCATGAAACAGTTTACTTTCGCTTCAGAGGTCTTCAAATAATGTAACAACTCATGAGTAATCAACACATTATCTGAGATAGCTCGATCTTTGACAAATGCTGATTGTGTTTCTCCTATGATGCTTTGAAGAATGGGCATTAGGCGAAGGGAGAGGACCTTGGATATGATCTTGTAAAACAAATTACAGAGAGCGATTGGCCTACAGTCTGAGACCAGTTTAGGGCCAGAGATCTTTGGAATCAATTTCACAAAGGTGTGGTTCAATGATTACCTGAATGCTCCTGTTATAAAAATGCTCTGAATCTCCTTACACATTTCAGGCCCTATAGTGCTCCAACTGGAGTGAAAGAAGCAAGCAGAGAAACCCTCCGGACCCGGAGTCTTGTCGGAATGTATGGAGAAACGAGCATCGCGGATCTCAGCATCTGAAGGAATAAATGAGAGTCTCAAGTTAATTTCTGGTGTGATAAACGGGGCAATGGCATCGTGAACAATAATCTCAATTTCCTCCCAAGAAGAGTGCAGAGAAGAAGACTTGAAGAGGTTCTCATAGTATTCTTTCATCTGAGCGGCAATATCATCTTCTTCGTAGAAAATATTACATTCAAGGTCTTCTAAAACTGATAAGCGATTACGAGTTTTTTGCCCTATAGATACTGCATGGAAAAATTAAGAATTTTTATCCCCTGAAGCAAGCCACATGATCCTGCTTCGTTGACGCCACAATTCCTCCTCCGCCTTATAAGCGGTGATGAGCTCCTTATGTAAGTGGTAGATAAGCTCATCATCCCCAATAGGACAGCTCATCACATCATCTAGATCCTTTATTCAGTATTTTGTGGTTGTCTTACTATTGATATATAGGCTGCTCTCTGCTCCAAGTAACTAACGCTTTGCGGACCATAGAGAGGCGTTGTTCAGAGTGCAGATATGTCGGAGAGCCAGTTGTTAGAGATGATATCCTTGACTTCTTGGTTGTCTCTTAGTCGCCGATCATATCGAAAATTTCTGCTTTTCTTCTTTCTAGCTGAGTCAAAAATCGAGATCAGTGGTCGATGATCTGAGCCATTAAACTCCATATAATGGCTCCTTGCTGTTGGGAACTTATCGGACTAATGACTATTCACCATTGCTCTATTGAGTCTGCATTATACCAGGTGAGTCCGTCTCTTTCCGCGCCATGAGTGCAAGGAAGTTTCGAAAAGCAACGAAAGTCTCTTATGCTCGTAAAGCACCACCATCTTCTTAACTGTTGTTTAAAATCTCATTGAAATCCCCGGTAATAAACCCGGGGCCGCCTCTATTATCAGCAATACTCCAGAGCTGATCCCAAACCATAGAGCGTTTTGAAGCATCCGGTTCTCCGTAGATAAATGAGCCATAGAAAGATATACCCTTATGATTCATCTCAGTATCTATTACATTCTTGTTTGAGCTTAGTACAGTGAGGTTTAAATCCGTCTTAGTACAGTGAGGTTTGAATATATGATAATATATTCTGATTTTAATTCATATTCAGTTTTGATCCGCCGACCTTCAAAACCAAATTTCCTATTACCAATATTTTTACGTGTATGCATTTCAGATCAATATATTATCATATTTTCAAAAGTCTAAGATATGTAAATTTTTATACATATATTATACAGTTTTCGAATGTTAAGTCGTTATGTCATCGTATTATATTTTAGCATAAATAATATATATTTATGAAATTGTTTTAAAAAAAATTTCAATTTAATATAACGTTATAATATTTAGTTCAATATGGACTATTATATGGACTATTATTATTATAAAATAGATAAAAAGATAAATTATGGACTAGACAGGGACGATGGTGTTTCACAGATGGCTCATGGAAAGAGGAGGAGACATTTTCAGGACAGGGTTGGTATAGTACTTTGGAAGGATTTACATGATTAATGGAGGCTAGAAATACAAGGGCAAGTCAATCTCCTTTACATACGGAAATAGAGGCTCTCATTTAGGCAATGGAATGCATGAGGAATTTACGACAATATTATGTTACATTTGCAACGGATTGTTCTCAATTGGTGAAGATGGTTTCGGAACCAGAAGAATGGCCCGCGTTTGCAAGTTATTTAGAGGACATCGGGAATCTTAAGAGGAGTTTTCATAGCTCGGAGATTACTCATATTTCAAGGACGCATAAGAAAAAAGCGGACAGTCTAACACGTGGTGTAAGACAGCAGTCGTCGTTTACTGTCCATATGGATACAGAGCACCCGGTTTGGTTTACAGAGTCAATATGAGTCTGTAATGTTGTCGACAAAACAAAAAAAAACAAAACAAAAAGATAAAATTTTGAAATTAGTATAATATTATTTCATAACTAATTTGAAAATTAGTGAAAATATTTACGTATAATTTTTTAAAATTAAGATTTTGTTAAAATCTTTTAAACAGACTTGTTAGAACTTTTTTGAAAATATATATTTATATTTAAAATAAAAAGATATCAAAAGATATTGTGATTAACATATTTCATTTTTTTATATATTATTAGTCTTAATAAAATACAACTAATAAAAAACTTCCAAATTGTAAAGTAATACATGAAAGAATTCATTACTTCAATTTTAATAGATATGATATACTATAATTAGAAACTTTAAGAAAATAGTATACAAATTTTATTTTTATTTTATAATAAAATCTTAACAAAAATTATTTTATAACAATATTAGACTACTAATCACGAAATTAATCAATGCTTCATTTTACAGAAATATTTAAAACTTTTAATAAGATTTTGTTAGATTTTTTTTGTCAATATATTTTCATAATTAAAAAAAATAAGACAATTTTTCTAGGTGAATTGTTGTATATGTCAATTATTAAGATGTGATATCTTAATGATGCCATAATTTTAATTAGAAATTAATGAACAATGACTTTCTAGAAAATGTCCATTTAAAAAAATCACACATGAAAATAAGTTGACTTCTTTTTTCATATAATAGATAGATAAATAACTTTGAGTATATGTGTTATTTTCAATAGTGAAATTGTTTGTGTCAAAACCAAAAACTTTCTCACTTTTTACATTCAAAAACCTTTTGTTAATTACACTAATTACAAAATTGCCATTAATGATTAATTATAACTTAAGACTAATATACTATAAGCTTCTTTCTTATTGACTATACACATATTGCAACGTCTACGATTAATGATTTGACATTATTATTTTCCATTTCTTATTACATGTATAATTAATCATATAACATTTTTGTAAGACCCGATCCCGGTCGACTAGGCCACGGTCAAGTGCTCACATCGCTCGATCTTTTTCTTGGCTAAAACCTCTTGATATTCCGCCCTTTATAAATTATATCGTCCATAGGAGAGGGCTAACTTAAACCTTAGCTGAATGCTTCCTTAGTCATTCATAGCTTGGATCATTTCAACTTATACGCAGCGGATTATTCTTTAATTAACCATTGGTCTAAAACCGATCAAACACTTGTCTGGTCAAACCACCTTAGCATTGGTCAGTTTACTCAAGTACCAATTAGCTTAAAGATCAATCCTTTGCCCAGACCAAGTCATACGATTCTAAGGTTCCATTCCTCTAGACCATCCTATCCAGATCTATACAAGTAATTGCTAGATCATACATTTGCCACATCCATAAAGCTCATAAGCTCATCAGTCCTCCATTGACTCGAATTTCTCTTGTTTGACTACTGGATCACGATCACTCAATGATCTTACTTAAGGTTCTTATTATGATTACTGCATCAAACAGCTCCCCTAGATACTGAGTCATTCAACCAACCATCCCTGCAGACATAAGTAACGTTTGAGAAGTCTTCGAACTGATAAGGATATGCATTTGGCCCCTTCTCGGCTCATGCACAATCCAACACCCTCGTGCCTTATAGGTATTAGTACCCAGTCCACCTTCTGGACTAAAAAAGTTCAACAGATATTTAGTCAATCATCCAACCATCCTCACATGACTCAGAACTAATGAGTCTTCATCTGGTCTGACCGGCCTTGGGACTTAACCCAGACAACATACATGACTTGTTCTTACCAACCGATGCATTTATTAATCAGGTTAGTTCCAACACATTGATCCATTATCAATGGTTTAGGTCATCCATACTCCACTATGATCAGATCTTACACGGCCTTCTTTAAATAATCATACTTAAGCTCAGTCTATGACACATAATATTAATATTAAATAAATATACATTATATTATGAGAATCAGTAAAACAAGCCTTACGCTTTTAAATGAAGCAAAAACTATAAAATTCAGATATTTAATCTTTAATTTTATAAATTTTATAATTTAATAGTTTAAAGCTCTTTCTTTCATTTTGAAAATTGATGGTTTTTGAGGTTTCCTCTTTTTCTAACCAGGAAAATTTTACTACCCGCTTAGTTTTATTTACTATGTACACACATGGATTGGTAATTAGGTAACAATATGTGAGTTTGTTATATTTTCATAATTTGTAAATTAATGTGGTTGTGATTAGGTTTTGAATTGTAATAGTGGATTGAGCAGTGCAAGACAAACATATTGGATATAGCGTTACAGTTTAACTGCAGTTTCTATAAGAGATACACATACGACAGAACAACTGAAGTTCGCTTAAAATAAGCGTTCAAGACAATATATGAATGGAGATATGTGTAATAAATAGTGTAAGTGCGGGATACATGTAATATATTTATATTTTATAAAATAAAGTGACACTAATATAATTTTTAAGAGAAACAAAAATTATCTTATATATCAGAAAAAATCTTGTAAATTATATTCATTGAAATTGAAACTATTTTTATGTTAATTTAAAAACTGTTCAGAAGTTATTTTAAATTTTTGTTTCTAAATGGTTTTATATTGAATACATGTAGTTAAAGCTTATAATAAATTTATAAATCATAAAGTTATAAATGTTTATTGAATATGAAAATGTTGTGATATAGTATGAAATTCGAGTAAGATGGAGGACCGAATGAGTGATAGTATTTATGTTGTTAGAAATTCGAAGACAAAATTTTGTGGCCAATATCTTTAAATATGAATAATATTATTTATGTTGTTAGAAATTCGAAGAGCTGCATAAGACAAGTGGAAAATCTGAATTTAAGAGGTGCATCTGAATTTGACATTGTAAGTATATTTATGTTCAGCTTCATTTATATATGATTTTTGTTTATAATAAAGCTTTATTTTCCATGCAGATGAAAAAGGCCAAAAAATTATTGGTACAAGATCCAAAACTGAATAATGTTTTAAATTTGACAATGTGTAAGTTTTGATGAAAGATATCCCAAAGTTTACCGATAAATTTAATGTTGATATTCCTGACACTTCTCATAGCAATGTCGTTGGTTCTCCAACATCACAATGTCGGGAATTATCTTCATTTAAAACCAATTAAAGTAGTTATGATGATGGATCAAATTCATCACAACGTCCTAATAGATCAAAGAAAGCAAAATTCAAAAGGAAAATCTTCAAAGGTAACAATTCTTCAGTTGACTTTGGTCTCATGAAATAAAAAACTCCTTGATTTTTTAAAAGAAAGTGCATCAGCTAAGGTGAGAATTATGAAATAGCTCAGTTATGTATACAAAATCAAGCAAAAACACTAGCCTTTAAAGAAATAAACGAGGAGAATAAAATGTTGTTAACAAACCTAGAATCCATCAGTGATCCTACTACTCGTGAGTTTATTCAATCTGAAGATGAAAGAATCACCAAGAAAAAAAATCAAGAACAACAACAACAACCACCGAATCCACCAAATTTTTATGGATACTTTTGGGTGACATTGGAAGTTTGAGATCTGGTTTACCCGAATATTAGTAATATTTAGCTTGTTTATGTAATTTTATTTTATGCATTTTACTCTGCACTATATTGTCTTTGTTTATTTGAGGTAATATTGTCTTTTATAATATTTGGTTGATGTTGTTAAAATATTTTGCTTTGTATTTTATTTAAACATTTATATATCTATTTAGATTTATATGTAAAAGTTAAATTTATAAGAACATAAATAACATAGATAAAGATATAAAACTGTATGGACTAAAATGATAAACAAAAAAGTTATCAAAAGAGAAAAAATATGAAACCTTAAATATAAGATTTTTTACAGTGAAACTTCAAATACAATAGAACCTCTATAAATTAATAATCGCTAAAGTAACAATCTCTATAAATTAATAAATTTTGTAAGTCCCAACTTGGACCGGTGTAAAATATGACATAAATCGATAAAATAATAAAATAATAATATTTTTAAGATTCCCATATAAATATATAGTCCCATTAAAATCATAAATTAATAATCTATCTATATTTTTTTATATAAGTACAAACTCAACAATATATTGTTGGTTTTAAATTCACAATGAAAATACATCTATTTTTCTTAATATTTCTATATATTTTGTTAATATTTAGTAAAATTATATCCAAAACCACGTAACAAATTCTATGAAACATAAAAATATATACCATTCATGTCAAATTTCTAATTTTTTAAAAAATGTATATACATTATAATATCAAATATTTTCTTATTTTATAAATAAAAAATTAAACATAAAAGAAATCTAAATAAAAAACTTTTTTAAATTAATATCTCTATAAATTAATAAAATTTCAAAGTCCCATCATTATTAATTTATAGAAGTTTTACTGTATAAAGTTTCATTGTACAAAACCTTATAATTAGAGGTTTCGAAGTTGCTATTGAAGTATATAAAATCATATCTTTGAAGTTTTAATGTTGATTTTGGAGATGTTCTTAAAGAGTAGAATTTTGGGAGTGAGGTTTTAAAATTTTAAATATAATATTTAATGTTTTAAATTTGGAAAAAAATAGTTTCGACAAGCATTTTTTATTAAAAAAAATTGAAACAAAATAAAATTTTGAAAATAAAAAGAAATTTAATATTTTTTTTGAAAACATGTAATTCAAAACTAGTAAAAATTATTTTCAAGATCTTTCAATATATTTTATTTATTTTGTATTTTTATTATTTACATATCTGTAAAGCAAGGATAGAAAACATTTTGTTTTTTAATGATAACTTATTGTCATTTTTCTCTTTGAAATATTTTTTTGGTGACAACATTTTTCAAAAACATTATTTGAGAGAATTGCTCAACATTTTATATCAAATAATTTTGGCCAAATGTTTTTTTTTCCGTTAAATTCACCCAACAAAATTTGAGTAAACCAACGAAAAAGAAAGGAAAATTTTTTTGTTTGAACAAAAAGAAAGGAAAAATTAAAAGAGAGAAAATGAGAGCGAGGGGTGGAATTGCTTCTGGTTTTAGTAAAGAAGCATAAGAGAGTCTCCTTTAATGTCTTTTAACGTTACTATTCCCAATTTGTTCCAACATGTCTTCTTCTTCACAGACATCTACGTCTTATCCCTTTCTCTCCCATGTAAAATATCTAAATCCTCAAAATCATATAATTTCTCTCACTTAAGTACTCCTCCTGTTTCAAATTAGATGCTGTTTTATAGTAACTTTTTTAGATTAAAAAAATATCGTTTTATGATTTCAATACAAAATTTATTGACTTTTTTATCTAATTTATTTTTCTATTAGTTAAAATCTGGTTAAGTGTTTTGATAATGATATTTTTATCTAATAAATATTAAAATTAAATATTTTATTAATTTGTTTGCCAAAGTCTAGAATAACAAGTAAAGTGAAACAGAGAAACTATATGTTTTCTAAATAAAAATATTAGTTTCTTGACAAGAATCTATACTCTGTCTTAACTTACTACTATCTTCGTTTCTGAAAGTAGTCTAAAAAATTTTTGTTCTACAAAGATAGTTTTTTTGTATTGTTAAAGTACTTTTGTATGTTTTTGAGAAATATTAATTGAAAATATTTGAGTTATTAAAATTTTATTGGTTGATAAATATTGAAAATCGTATAAAAAAAATAAATTGTAAATATTAATTATATTCTTAATAAACGTGAATTTTCTAAAAAAAAATTATTTTCTGGAACAGAGGTAGTATGTCCTAACTTACTTACTAATTAATTTTACTCTTGACAGGAAATGTTCAGGTGTGGAGATGATTAATAAAATTAGGTACGTGTTTTCTTGGTGTTTGAATGATTTATTCTTTTAATCATTTTATGATATAAGACATTTTTAAATTCTTATATTGTTTCTAAGATATCTTAATAGAGTATCGTAAAATTTAAATTTTATTAAATTTGGTTATATATATTTTGATGATAATCAAACTATGTATTAATTTGTGTGTTTGTTGACAAAAGAAATTGTGTTTATAACCCAAAACAGAAATATAAAAAAAAAAATTAAAATTGGATTATTTGTTTTGTCGTTTTTAGCGTATCCAAAGGATCCTTCCACCGCCTTCGGAACTCAAAGAGAGGATTAAAAAGAAATTAATTTTATTAATTTCGCAGCCGCTCGCTCACGGGTCTGTCACACATAAAGCAACATACAAATCCTCCACGTCATCAGTAAAGCTTCGTGGTAAAGTCTCACGCCGCTGTTTTCTCATCCCTATCTCACAGACTCGTCACGCGAGCTATTCACTTTGGATTTAACCGCGGTTGAAAAAGCAGATAACTTAACCATGGTTAAGTGTTTAACCTGATCGTGGTTTAAGTATATCCCACTACTCCAGCATCAGTTTATATAAACAACCAAAGCCTTGCCGGAGATTTAGCAAACACAAAACAAACTTCACAAGGAGAAGACGAATGTGATTTTATTTCTTCTCAAAAATAAAGAAAAAATGATGATAGGAGAAACTCATCGTGCTTATCCAACTGTTCAGATTCCTCCATGGCCACTTAACGACGATCTAACGGCGGTTGATAGTTACGGAAGTCCTGACGGCGGAAATAGCATGCTCGAGGCATTGGCCGCGTTACAGCGTTATCTTCCGTCGAACGAGCCGGATCCTGATTCTGACCCGGAACTGTCGGGTCCGGATTCAGCAATCGATGCTTACTCATGCGATCATTTTCGGATGTACGAGTTCAAAGTCAGGCGATGCACTCGTGGCCGGAGCCACGACTGGACGGAGTGCCCTTACGCTCATCCCGGAGAGAAAGCTCGCCGTCGAGATCCGAGGAAGTATCATTACTCCGGTGCGGCGTGTCCTGAGTTCCGAAAAGGCGGTTGCAAGAGAGGCGACGCTTGCGAGTTCTCTCACGGCGTTTTCGAGTGCTGGCTTCATCCGGCCCGTTATCGGACTCAGCCGTGTAAAGACGGTGGTAACTGTCGCCGTCGTGTTTGTTTCTTCGCTCATTCGCCGGATCAGCTTAGGGTTTTACCGAATCAAAGCCCCGATCGAGTTGATTCGTTCGACGGCGTGTCTCCGGTACGTAGGGCGTGTCAGTTTCCGTTTTCTCCGGCGTCTGGTTCCCCGCCGGTGAGTCCACGAGACGACTCGGAGTCTTCTTCCTTGTTTAGTCGTTCGCTCGGGTCTGGTTCTGTAAACGACGTCGTTGCGTGTATGAGGAATTTGCAGCTTAATAAAGTTAAGTCTCTTCCTTCCTCTTACAACAATCAAGTCCGATGCTACGGGTTCGGATCGCCACGTGGGTCAGTCTTGGGTCCCGGGTTTCGGAGCCTACCAAATACCCCGACCCGGCCGGAGATTGGTTACATGGAGTTTTGGGATAACGGTTTGGAGGAAGAACCGGTGATGGAACGGGTCGAATCGGGTCGTGAACTGCGAGCGAAGATGTTCGAGAAGCTGAGCAAGGAAAACTGCATGGATCGGGTTGACCCGGATACATCTCAGGGTTTAGGTGAGGCTCCTGATGTCGGGTGGGTCTCTGACCTGGTGATGTGATTTGATCCGACCCGTTTGCCCCCCGGATATCTTACTATCGTTTATAAGGTTTAACTCGAGATTATTATCATCATGGATTTTCCCTGAAAATTTGTAAATATTTTTCACGGATTTCATTTAATTTCTAATATATAATATGTATTGTCGGGGAAGATTTCTCAGTGTATAGAAGATGCTTAGGATTTTTATATGATTAATCTCTATTATATAATATGAATATTTTGTATTTTATTTTATTAAGCTGGATGCAACTCTTGGAATTTATTATTAATGGACGTAATGAGTATGTAAATTATTGTTTTTGCTACATGATCACTAAGTGTACGTTTATTTAATGATTTGTTTAGTTCTACTATTTATTTAGAGAATTAGAGGCATGCGTGAAGTGATGTTTGTGATGCGACTAACGTTCGGAAAATTTATTATCGGAGAGTGTGATTATGTTTTAAACAAGTCGGTGATCAATTTCTGTCTTGTCGAGTTTGGGATGAGTCGTTGTACTTGTGTCCTTTGGAAAGAAAAATAGAAATTAACTTTGAGTAAACCAGAAGTTAAATTTATACTAAAGTTAATGGATCTTAATAAGTATCGAAGCACGTTGCACGGTTTTGAACTTATCCTGTATGAAATATGATAATTGGCATGATATTAAAGTAGTGTTATTTGGAATTTTGATATGAATCTTCGTCTGGTTGTTTTTTTCTTTTGCGAAAATTAACCTAATTTGGTGGGACTTGTAATTGGTATTTGGATGTTGGATTTAATTCGAAATACATTTTCTTCAACTTTTACTTTTGTGCAACTACACTTTCTTCAGCTAATATTCTTATTCCACTGTTTTCTGTTTGTTAATTTCGTGTCAACTTGTTGAAGTTTTTTTTTTTTTTGACAAAGACCTGTTGAAGTTGGTTGATCGAGTTACGTTCTTGTTTGATGGTTTAGAAAAAACAACTCCTAACACAATTATATACAGATGATGCAATTTAATAACCTTTTTGTGGAATAATCAAAAACAAGTGTCGTATTTCTTAGTTAAAGAATGGGATACTTCATCTTTGTGTTCTTATGATATGTTTGGCAACTGCCTCAACATGAATTTAATGATAACGACGTACTCTTAACGATGTCTTTTTATATTTCGCTTCAAAGTTTAAACTCAAATATTTATATATTTTTCTATGCTTTTACGTATTGACTTCTCAAGATAGTCATAGATCTTATCCGAAGGGGATTAAGGCAACGCACATTAGATAAAATGAGAGTTTTATAATGTTTATTCGATCGTTTAAGGGGACATGTAGGTCCACTGTTAGATACGGAATCCGTATTTATATATTTTCACAAAATACAACTAACTCTATTTTATGAATGTTTGGTTAAGTTAATAGAGGAAAAGTCTAAACAGGTAGAGTTGCAGTCATTATTAGTCTAGACAACTATAATAAGTGACCGATGAAAGAAGAAACCTATCAATTGTACGAACTCGTTAGAAGACACTTTTTTTTAACACACGTTAGAAGACACATTAGTCATCGTTATTATGGGTAAAATAGTGTTATAAGTCGAATCAAATTGTTATGTTTATCCTCTCCGGTATATAATCTTATTAGCAAAATGGAAAAGACTATGATTGGATTATATATTATCTCGAAAATGTTCGATGCAAATTCTTTATATACTAAACTACAGATCGTCTGACCAATCAAATACTGACATGTGAAAATATTTTATAAAATATTCTCTTCGTTTTATTTCACTTGTGGTTCTAGATTTATGTACACTTATTAATAAAACATATGTTTTTGTATATTTTCAAAATAAAAACACAATTACCAATACATCTAACCATATTTCAACCAATATAAAAAATAAATTAGAGAATCTTATTAATAAATTTTGTATTGAAATCTAAAACGACACTTATTTTGAAACAAAAATTTTACTCCAGAATGATAATTATCGAAACAATCCTCTCACCAATCAAATACTGACATGTGAAAATATTTTATAAAATACTCTATCTGTTTCATTTCACTTGTGGTTCTAGATTTATGCACACTTATTAATAAAATATATGTTTTTGTATATTCTCAAAATAAAAACACAATTACCTATACATCTAACCATATTTCAACCAACAGAAAAAATGAATTAGAGAATCTTATTAGTAAATTTTGCATTGAAATCTAAAACGACACTTATTTTGAAGCAAAAATTTTACTCCAGAATGATAATTATCGAAACAGAAGGAGTAGTTTTTAAATAAAAACAATTAAACTTTTCTTTTCTATATCTCATATTTTCGTGCAATCCAAATATCTAACTACTTAAATTTTCTCTGCATTTAAATCTCACGTAACTTTTTATTATCAAACTGTTTTTCCATCTTCTATATAATGTTATAATGTCAAATGTACTGGGTTTCTTCTCCACATTTTATTTCTAACCAAACAGTTTTAAATTTGCTATTGACGTATCAAAACCAGAAACCATATCACTTTATCGACAGGAAGAAGTAAGTGCCGTCTCTTTTTATTACTACAGTGATGGGAGAATCTAAATAATCAATTCCATCTATAGATTAATTGTCATCTGTTTTTACTGATTATATTTTTAAAATTTATGTTTTTAAATGTATACGTACTTAAAAGAAGATAAATTGTCGACAAAACTCGAGGCAAAATAAAGTGTTTTTAGAAGAGAAATTGCTATCAACGAAAAAGTTTGAAGAAACAAACTATAGCGCATTAGTCAAAAAAAAAAAAAAAAAAAACAAACAAACTATAGCTTCATTTGATTGTTACTGCAAAATAAATCTTTACTTTTCCTCTAACTATTATAATCACACGTTTTAAAATTCAGTACTTCAAATATTAAATGGTTTCATCTCCTATGTAACATTTAATCAATTTTATCTTCTATAATTTTATATCCTCTTCCTATCTATAATTTTGTTTTCTTTGTCATTACTAGATTGCAATTTTACAATCAGATCATAATTTGGATGACAGTGAAATTATCTTACCTGTGCGAAGCACAGGAGATATACTAGTTAGATATAAGATCTGAATGGTAGTCAATTAATCATCACCATATTTCTTTTTCTTTTGGGTCGGCATCAATAGCCATGACAAAATGATTAGAGGAAAGATTGATAGTTAAGTTGTTATAAGTTGATATAAGTTGTTTTAATATATATATATATATATATATATATTTAAAATTATGTCTTTTTTTTTAAAAAAAAAAACATCTTACTACAAAGTGAAAAATGTCAGCATTAAATTGGCTGTGGAGCAAAGGCCCAGGTAAAATAATTAAATCCAAGATGAGTACAAAACCCATTGAAATCATAATGAAATAAGAAAAGCCTAATGTAAGAAGCCTAAGTTGAACAGTAGTGTTGATTTGTGATTTTAGATAGGTGAACCTTTTTTTTTGTCAACTTTTAGATAGGTGAATAAGGAGGTGAAGTAAAACGTTTTTACAGGTTGGCATGAAAGATTGGGTTATTGAGCATCAGACATCAAAACCTTACTGAGAAGTAGAGCTGGCAAGCTAGTCAAATCCACCTCGCTTGACCTGTCAACCTGCATGTTAAAAAATATTTCTGTTCAAAAATCTGAATGACATAACTCGTTAAGAAAAAAAAATCAAATATCCATATCTGTTCCCCCAAAATTTGCAAGAAACCATCAGACATCCACTACTATTTATAATAAAAAATAGTTAACTACAATATTTTCAAAAAAAAATATCATATAGATAACAGATTTATAAATAAAATAATATAATACTTATAATAATTCATATATATTTACGAAAATATTTTATTTTAATTTTTATTGTTTTGGAAAAAAATTGCGAATTGACAGGTACCCGCTGTTCAAATTTGACTGACTCACACCTGCTCCGTTTAAAATAAAATCAACCCACACCCATAATTATTTATACTCTGAAACTTTAACGATTAAATTATGATTAATATACATATTAAAATTGTTTAAATAATTAATTTATTAAAAAAATGTTTTTTAATGTTTAATGTTTTGAGTTATACAATTTATGTAATAGATTATGAAACAAAATGATAAGCAAAAAAAACAAAAGCGTTAGGCTAGAAATTAAAACTAAAGGCATCATTATTGGAGGTCCCTAATACACAGTTTTTAAAAAATATGTGTATATATATATTATATACGCATATATTATATACATACACATATTTGTATTTTAAAGATCCAATTATAGGACTCTCCAATAATGTTTCCCTAACATTCATGTTTGTGATTGGCAACAAGCCCTATCCATCAAAAGTCTCGCAAATCCAATTTTTGTTAGTATAGTTTTTTTTTACCTTTTCAGCTTTAAAGTATCTCTTTGGTCTAGTAGCAAAATTAAGAAAATTATGTAATTGCACGCGTTACGCAGCAGAATTTTATTTTACTTTTTAATCAAATAATTTAATTTTGTTAATTTAGTTAATTTACTTTATACCGTGAAACTGTAACATAATATTTCAAATTATAGCAAACTCTAATATAAATATTTTACAAAATAGCTTTTACATTTTTAGATAGATAACATTACATTTAAAGAGTTTCTATTTATTTTCAAATAAATAAATAAATATTTTATTTTTGTTTATCTTTCGTTAGTTCAAAATTTTGTTTGTACAGTAATTTTATAAATTATTTTTTCATACTTTTATTTTTAAAACAGCATATATTAATTGAAATGCTACACATTAAAAATATATATCAAAATTAAAAGAAGGTGTTTATTTTATTTATACAGTTTTAGCTTTGTTAATAACAATAAATCATTAAATTATTATATTTCTTAAATATTATTTTTGATTCTAAAAAATTCTTATATATTTTTCACTATTTATGTATTACTATGCTGTATAAATTGTTTCCATTTCTTGTATTCTATAATAATTTTTGTCTCACTTTTGTTTTTTTTGTTGAAGTTTTTGTTTTGTATTTTTTATTAGTTAAGGTTCTAATTATGTCATTAGCTTGAAGTTTTGTCAGTATAATTCTCTTATTTACATCACTATGACAAATATATGGTTTTTATTAACATATGCCGGTAAATTTTTCTTATCATTTTTTAGTATCACAGTAGCCGTTTTCCCAAAATAAAAAAATGTATGATCACAATAGTGTAAAAACGATTTTTACTTTTGGATTAATACAAACGATTTTTACTTGTATTAATAATAAAATTTATAAATTGTTTATTATTTTAATTACAGCTTTAAACTATAAATTATTTAAAATTAGCAAATGATATTTTGATAAAGTATTTTATATCATAAAAATGGTTTGGTTTGTCTAATTATTTTTTTTTGATAACCAAAACTCAATTTTTCTTGTTCACTTTTAACCAAACCCGTGTATAATATATATAATATCTACCTAAACTAAGCCATGCCATCATCTTCCTTGCTTCTGACCACCTTCCTTGTCTTATCTTCTCTTCTTCTCCTCCTCCAGTTCTCGTATTGTTCTTGGTTCTTCCTTTATATCTTCCTCTCCGTTTTTGGAAAAGACTTTGCGTTCGTCTTAGATCGTCACCACCATTTCCTTTTGCGAACCGATCACCACAGGATCCATCGTATATGCTGTCCATAGAATCGTCTTTGCTCTTGTTGGTGTTGTGTAACAGAACCAAGACATGGAGGATAGACGAGCGATGCCGGAGCTGCCTCTGGAATCTTCACAACCCACCAGATATTTACACAATTACCATCCAAGCCGTACGAAGCCACCAACATCGAGATCCTAGCAAGAGACTTGCGCCCCAAGCATTTTCCTTCCCATTTTAATGGATCTCTGATCACTACCACTTGTCTTGAGGCACCGTGTTAACATTTTTTTCTGAAGATGAAGGGATCTGACCAAGACTTAAGATTTGCAATCAAATTAAGAAATAAATTTTTGAGAATAGTTAACAAGTTGACGTGTAAGTTTAGATGATGTTTAAATAATTAAATATTTTGATTGGAGTATCAAGTTTTTTCATTTATTGACATGTCACATTCACAATGATTTTCAAATCTGATGTGTCATCTCTTTGAAAATCACTTGTGTTATTATTGTGGTGATTTCTTCTATTGGAGTAGGAGCTAATACTACCACTATTTCCCTCGTATGAACACTTAACAATTTCTATGAGAAAAAAAACAAAGAAAAATAAAATAAATGGAAGGTAAGTCTGACCACCTATCTGTATGTAGTTGACTCTTAGGATCTATCTTTTGATCAAAAGACAGGCATTGGTTGGATTCTCTGTTCGCCAGGAAAAAATGCCTTTTTGACGTAAAAAAAAAAATGAATGCCTATATAAATGAAAAAGAATATGGATCAAGACTATCAACTAGTTGAAAGATACTCACTAGGAAGTACAGTCGTTTATACTTTAATAGTGTTTGATTAATTGAATTTGCAGGCACGGGGAGGTACCAAGTCGTAACATAACAAAGTGTCATAGATATTTAAAATAACTAAACAAAAAAAAAAATCAAAGAATTTGACTCGGATCCTTATACACATACAAACTTTCTTCCTTTCTGTGTTTTAAATAATGCACACACAAACCTCATATTCTGAGACCAGCTTCCGCTGCAGTAAGCAAAACCCTGGTTTCTTTTTAACTTTCGAAGTTGAAGATCTTTTAGAGGGCCATATCAGCTTGTAATGCAGCCAGTTCATCTTCATAAGCAGTCTGTTTCTTCTGAGTCGCAGGACGAGCCGGTTGCATTCCTTTAGGAAGGTTTTGAACAGGTCTTACTGCCTCAAGAAGTTCTTCTTCTAGTTCTGCGCTTTCAAGTTCTTCACGTTCTGCTTCTAATTCATCCTGCCATTTTCCCAATAAAGACAATGTTGAAAAAGGTGATAAAAGATTGTGTGTGTACTTTCTAAATGAAGGGAAAGTCTACCTCATCGAAATCAGATCCAAATGGAGCAGACAGTGCGTCCTGCATCTGTCGCATGTTATCGGTTTGCTCACTGATCTCATCCATGGTCTTGTTAACATCCTTAATGTTTCTGCAAAACACACATGTGTGTTAAAAAACATTCCCACACTGAGCCACTGGTTCAATCATATACTAGCTATATATAGAAACACATACGTTGCTTTCTGCATATCTTTCATCGCAGAAGCACCACTCCTCAAAGCATCTACAGTCTCTGTTGTTGCTTTAGAACCTTCTAACATAATCATCTATTTACCACAAAGAAAAACACGTTCAAAACATACCTTGTAGTAACAATTTTCGTAAGTTAAAAAAGAAGAAGGGTTACTTGATCATGAATACGGAGCTGGAAATTTCCAAGCTGTTCAACTTGTTGCTCATATACCCTCTTCCTTTTCAAACATTGCATAGCCGCTGCAAGAGTACAAACACGTTCTTTAATCTTTCTAGACGGATAATGTTCTCATAATTTATAATAATCACAAGGAGATTTTAGGGTCTTTACCTCGTTTGTTCTTGGCACGGGTGAACTCTTTTGCTCTCTCAACCTCTTGAGCAGCTCTCTTAAGAAGCAAACTTTCCTTCTTCTCCAGCATGCCAAGAGTCTGAGGAAGAACAACTGATATAAAAATAAGCATTGAACAAACCACTATTGAAACTTCTTCCTCACGCAAGAGAATCTAAAACCGAGAACCAACATACCTCATTAAGCTTCTCTAATGTCTGGAGAGTTTTAGTCTCCTTCTGCTTAGGTTTACGGAATAGCCGAGTAAACATTGCTGAATGTTTTGATTAGTAATAACTCGAAAATCACACTTGAGAACTCTACAGAAAAACTTTTAAATTAGATCACATGCCAACATGTCTAGACGAAGATTATACTATAGCAAAAGCAAGGTTTTGAGGTGCTTTAATCGGTTCTTAAAACAAACCTGAGATTTCGATGCCAAGGTTGCCTGATTGAGATAAAACAAAACGGCGTTTGAAGCTTTTCTTTTGCAAATTTATATTAAAATCCCAATGAATTGGTTTTCCTACTAATAATTTTTGTTCTCGAAAATTTCGTTGAAAAAAATATTTTATTTCAAATTCCTCAAAAAGGATGTAATGGGTTTCATAATATTTGCTTGTTAAAATACATATATTTGTTTTTTATAGACTTGATAAGTAGAACTCTTGTAATTTCGTAACGACCAAAGAAAACCTTTTGTTTCTAGTTAATAGTTAAAAACTGTATTTTCATCATACATCTATATAATTAAAATTAAAATTATATTTTTACATTATTCAGAAAAAAAAATAAATTCGAGAATTTAGACGCACCACAAACAATAGTTTTTAACACCAACTAGGTGTTTTTCCCATACATGCAGATATAATCGTTTTACTAAAAGTTATTGATATATGTATTATAATTTAAGTGTCGTGTTAACTTATTTTTTATATTCTTAATCATTATAGTTTTCTTCGTTTTTTAATTCGGTCTACGTCTCCATAAGACAAAGTTAAACTATAAAACTATGAGATCATAAGAGCATAATTACATAACAAATATTTCATACAATAATGTAAAATAAGAATATGAACTTTAGTTTTTCTTAATCTATTTATTATTTTTGAACCATAAGCATGTACTAAATTAACACTAAAACACACATAATCTAAATAAGAATCAAATAAATAACAATAAATAAAAATCAAAATTCAATGATAAATTAGAGAAAAAAAATGTAAACGAAATGAGATAATGACAATATTTCATTGGTTTACTTGACCAAAACTATGTCAAATGCTGTCTCGATTGGGCACTTGGCAATAATGACTGGCATTCTTTATTTCCATGTTCATTCGTTGAATACTTGGGTATGGTGGGATCAGACCACATAATGATCGTAGCTACAATTGAGGACAAAGTTCTGAAATTTAGAAAATCGGTTAGATTTGATAAGCGATGGATTGGAGAAAATGGTCTTATGGAGTCTATTAGTCGAGGGTGGAATTCTAATCGAGTTGCAGGGAAAAAAGGAATTGTGGATAGATACATTGGTGCAGGCATGAACTCTCAATCTGGAGGAAAAATAATCCACCATATGGAAAGAACAAGATAGAGTCTCTAAAAAAAGCTTTGGAAGAAACTCAGAATTATTTTTCTAAATCTCATGAAGAAGTTTTAGAAGTTTCTCGGAAATTACAGGAAGCGTACCATGATGAGGAACAATTTTGGGAACAGAAAAGCAGAACCATGTGGCATACATGTGGGGATAGGAACACCAAGTTTTATCATGCGCTGGCGAAACAGCAACTAATCCAGAGTAGAATAATTGAGTTACATGACGAAAATGGAAAATGTGGTAATACAGAAAAAGAAGTTGAAGCTGTGGCCGTCAATTATTTTACAGAATTGTTTGGCACAACACCACCTGTGGAACTTGATGGTTTTCTGGAGGAGGTCCCGAAGTTGTTAACGGAAGATTTTATACCTTGGATTTTATCCGTTTTCATCCAATATATATATATATATATATATATATATATGTATATGTGTGTTTTATACTATTACTATTATGTATTCTACTCTACTGGGTATGTTTTCAGGTTCAGGAGTTGCTTGGAGTAAAGTGATGACTATGGAGCATTTAGGAGCTTAAAAGACATTTCATTCGAGTTGGTTATTTGAGGTCGATCGGAGTGGAAGATATCGAGCGATGCACATCCAGTGACGTCGATCGATGTTGAAGAGACGCCTCGACGAGTGAAGATTAGTATCGATCGATGTACATCTTGTACCATCGATCGATGCCGAGACGCAATATGAGGAGACTCTAAACCAGTTGACGCTAAACCCAAGGATTCACCAAATGACGAGATTACCCCTGACGAGTTTTTAACCTAGTAGAGTTATACTTAATACTGCCAGTGGTGTTTTACGGCAGGAGAGCTTTTTCAGACTTTTGTTCTACACACCTTGTTCTTCATACTTTGTTCGTTATCTCTATATATGCAGTTTTCTTATTTGATTTCTGTTATGAATTGCTTAGCTATGTCTGAGTAGTTCTTTTATTAGATCTTGAGTACAAATAGGTTAGAGGGATTAGCCCCAAACTATATATATGCTAGGTTGTGATATGAATTGTTAGGTTGTTTCTAATACTTGTTCTAGCCTTGCTAACTAGGACTTGAATCTAGTATACTGCATGTACCAAGCATCCTTGGACATCCAACCCGAAACCTAAACCTATCAAGCTGTGAGTACTAGAGTAGAGCGAGAGCTGATCTAGAAAAGTAGTGAGATATATCAAACCCGCGCCTCGGCCTAGCTAGAAGCGTATCGATCGATATAGTACATCGACTGTCGATCGATATCATGAAAGGTTAATCGATCGATATCCATCTGTGATCATCGATCGACACTTTCTTGTGTGAATAAACAAGAGTTGAGACATGAGATTTTAGATAGTTTACCAGTGAAAATAATGCAAGAGTCTGATTACTGAGTTAAGCGATTGAGCTCTAGATTATCGCGCAAGCAACCAATAAAGCATCTATAGGATTTATAATCTCCAATACCTGAATTGTAGCCCTGTGTCTAATACCCCTTTCCAATACGTGATAACCCCAAATCATATTGTTAGACGAGCAAAAGCCTTGGTCATTAGAATTGCTATTTACATTTAAATCATTTCCCAAACCAGAACCTTAGAATTAATAGATAACTAGATTTAATAGGTTCCCTAGCTCCTTATGGTTTCGATCCATAAGTACTACGAATGAACCTCTTTTGATGAGAGTAATTCACACCTTAGGGTAATTTGAGTGGTATCAGAAGAACATAATCGACGATTGGTGGCTATGGCAACAGAGGAAGAGGTTCGAGCAGCGCTCTTTATGATGCATCCGGAAAAAAACCCCAAGACAAGATGGGATGACCGAACTGTTTTATCAACAGTCTTGGTCGATTATTAAAAGGATGTAGTTTGCATGGTTAACAACTTTTTGAGAACGGGAAGATTGGATGATATAATTAACTTGATGAATATTTGTCTTATTCCGAAGACGCTAAGACCGAACCGAATGACTGAGCTAAGACCCATAAGCTGGTGCAATGTGGGCTACAAAATAATTTCAAAGGCATTATGTCAGAGACTATGAGGCTTATTGCCAAAACTGATATCGGAGACCCAATCAGCGTTTGTCTCGGGAAGGTTAATTTCCGACAATATCCTCATAGCACAGGAAATGTTTCATGGGCTACGTACTAATAATAGCTGCAAAGATACATTTTTAGCAATTAAGACAGATATGAGCAAGGCATATGACATGATGGAATGGGTTTTTCTCCAGAGATTGTTATTAAAAATGGGGGTTCCTACAGATTGGGTCGCATCGTTAATGCAATGTATATCTACGGTAAGCTATAAGGTTTTATTAAATGGGCAATCGAAAGGGCATATTATTCCAGAATGGGGATTACGACAAGGAGATCCGTTGTCACCATATTTATTTATTTTATGTACTGAAGCCCTTATTTCTAACATTCAGAAGGAGGAGAGGGAAAAACTTTTAACAGTGTTAAAAATTGCAAGGGCAAGTCCACCTATCTCTCATTTACTGTTTGCGGATGTCAGCTTATTTTTTTTTGTAAGGCTACAGAGCAAGAATATGGGGTTATTTTAAAATTACTTAAAGATTATGAACAAGTATCAGTACAACAAATTATTTTTTTCAAAATCATCGATACAATTTGGTCATAAGGTCCAAGAGGCAATGAGTGACAATTCATGATCTTTTGGGTATTACGAATATAGGAGGAATGAGAAATTATTTGGGAATTCCAGAAAGTCTCGGTGGCTCTAAAATCCAAATCTTTGGTTTCTTAAATGAGAGGATTAATAATAAAGTGAATGGTTGAAGAGTACTGTTTCTTACGAGGGGGGGGGGAGAGGTTTTAATAAAGTCGTCGGCCTCACCTATGCCAACATATGTGATGTCATGTTTTAGACTTCCTAAAAGGGTTACTAGGAAACTCTCAAGTACGTTAGCACATTTCTGTTGGAGTAGTGAGGAAAACAAGAAAGGAATTCATTGGTTTTCATGGGACAAAATTTTACACCTAAAGAAGAGGGTGGGCTAAGTTTCAGGGATCTTCAAGTTGTTAATACAGCTGTATTGGCTAAGCAATTATGGCGATTAATAGACAAACCGGAATGTCTATTCGCTAAGGTATTCGAAGGTAGATACTTCCGGAATACTCATCCTCTGGACGAACACAGATCTTATTCATCTTCTTATGGGTGGCGAAGTATCTGTTCAGCTCGATCTCTGGTAAAAAAATGGCTAATCAAAAGAGTAGGAAATGGGAAATCAATCTCCGTTTGGAATGATCCCTGGATCCCTGCTCCTCGCCCGAGGTCACTAATACCAAAAACTCAGTTACAAATCTTAGATCAATCTCTCAAAGTGGAGGATCTTATTGATCCGATTATTCATGGAAAGTGGATATGCTTCATGAAAAATTTCACCATGATGATGTCAAAATCATTTGTGGCCTGGTGGTAAGTAGGACACAGCGTGCGGATGGTTATGGATGGATGTTTACGGAATCATGGAAATATACAGTAAAATCGGGATTACGGACGGAATCAACATATCTAGAAAAGGGACCAAGGATACAGCCTTACGGCCCAAACGTTAAGCCTCTATTAGCGTTCGCATGGAAAATTAAGTGCTCGCCAAAATTGAAGCATTTTATAATAAAATATTGATTAAAAATTTTGTTCTTTAGTATATAAACAAATAATGATTTGAAAAATATAGAGAAAACAACAAAGCATGAAACTTTGTTTATGAATCCTTGTTTACGAATATGGATTATTTATTCTGGACAATCCTTGTTTACGAATATGGATTATTATTCTTGAGAATCAGACCAGCAATGGAAAATCATCATTTTGCATGGATACTTTGGTACATATGGAAAGGAAGGAATAACAAGGTTTTTAGTACTCTTGACACAGACCCAAGAGATACTCTATAACTGGAATCGACTGAATCTCTCCTCTGGGAGGATGCACAACGAACTCTAATACAAAAGAATCAAGTCTCAGAGGTATTTGCGTCTGGTTTACCGATGAGACCGGGCAGATGGTGTTTCACGGATGGATCTTGGAAATCAGGGGATACCTTTTCTAGCCAGGGATGGTATAGCACATTAGAAGGCTTTGACGGATTGCTGGGAGCTAGAAATATTCGGGCCAGTCTATCACCCTTACATATGGAGGTTGAGGCTCTTATATGGGCAATGGAAAGTATGCGGAATTTAAGGCAATATAATATTACTTTTGCAACGGATTGTTCTCAGTTGGTGAAGATGGTTTCAGAACCAGAAGAATGGCCGGCTTTTGCAAGCTACTTAGAAGACATCAGAAGTCTCAAGAGAAGTTTTCACAGCTCGGAAATTATTCATATATCAAAGACGCAAAACAAAAAGGCGGATAGCTTAGCACGTGGTGTCAGGCAGCAGACGTCGTTTACTGTCCATATGGATACAAAGTATCCAGTTTGGTTTACAGAGTCTATATGAGTCTGTAATCTTGTCGACAAAAAAAAAGTTTACGTGTTTTGGATAATATGATCATTTGTAATATTCATGTCTCTGAATAACATGAATGTGAAGAGGGATTTAAATACATATGGATTCGCATGAGGAAACGTCATAATCGTTGGTATGCGCATATAAACTAAAATTGTAAATTAAAAAACCAGTAAAAAAATACATATGAAAGCATTCTTCTTCTTCTAAGCTCTAACAAGCAATCATTAAATAAAAGGATAATAACTATGAACATATTAAAAAGTAAGAATTAGAATTCAAATAGATCTACGATTAATCAAATCATATAGAAAGATAAAAAAAATTACCTGCATCGTGGTGAAATTGTTATAATAGGGCATCTGCATATAAACCAAAAGAAAAGTCAGCTCTGATTAAATATGTATATATAAAAGCCTAATGATGTAAAATAACAAAAACAATATCAACATAAAAAGTTCAAAATAAAAAGTCAGTGGCTTTGTTTCTTCTACATTGAATGTCTTATATCACTACAAGAAATATCAGTATTAGTAGCACAGTAAAAACGCTACCATATCGATTCCGTAGCGAAAACACTTACGCTATGACAGCCGCAGCTATGGTAGACCCCCCCCTATATCATAGCGTATTTTCGTGTGCTATAAAAAATAGATATATTATAGCGTTTATTATGTACTATATTAAACTGTTTTAATAACGTCTTATTTTAGCTATTACATTGTTTTTTATGGCGTTTTCATTTTGTCGTAACATAATTTATGATGACATATTTTCAATGCTACTAACATTATATATATATATATATATATATATATATATATATATATATATATATAATTATTCAGAAACTACATTTAATTTCTTTTTTTAACCCAAATTAAAAATTAATTTATAATTAAATCGGTTTTGTTGACCAGAAAATAATAAATTGGTATTTGACTAATTTCATAAATTGAATTTTGGTTTACATGGTTTACACATTGGTTTACAATTACAAAATGGTTTACAATTACATACTGGTTAACTGATTAACCCTGACTAAACCCTAATACACCAGAGCAACTAGATTCTTCTTCAGTCTCTGCCGACCAAGATGCTAGCTTCACCACCGCACGACCACCACCCCACCGCCGCACCACGCTTGTCACCACGCTTGTCACACCACTTCTTCTCCTTCCCTTGCTCCTTAATAAATCTGTAAATAAAACAAAAATCATCATAAATATATTTGAAATGAAACGAAAAGAGATGAAACGAAACAAAGGCAATGCTGCTATAATGACTGAAAACGCACATAGACAACTAGAAAGTCATGTAATGACTGAAAAGAGACAACGAAAAAGTCCTATAGACAAAGAAAAAGAAGAAGAAAAATGCAGAGACTTAACAGGGAGACAGCTACAAAGTCCATTCATAGATTCAAGCAAATAGACAGAGTAAAAGAAGAAGAAAATGCAGAGACTTAACCCATAAATGATTTTGAAGTGAAAGTCCTATAATGACTGAAAACACACAGAGACAACGAGGTTGAAGGTGCTATCGTGTTGTGGTTTGGTCGCGGACTCAGCCATGGATGAGATCTCGGACGTGACAAACGACGGCGAGATCGAGTACAGGGGAAACGCAGAGAGAGAGAGAGAGAGAGAGAGAGAGAGAGAGAGAGGCAGTAGATCTGGGAAGAGAGAAGGAAGCGTGCAGAGGATGTTGAATTGTGCATCCAATCAGAAACAAACACAAAATAATCTGGACCATTGATTAAATTGTGATCAATGGTCAATAATTGTGATCCTCCAACATTATAGTCCAGCCAATAGAAAACGAGGACGAGGATAGCAAAGAGATTTATTTTGGGCCTTTGATCCAAATAAATCAATGGCTCAAAATTAAAAAGCTATAGATATTGATTTTTATTTATTAATAGTTATGACTTTGTAATTATTTATGACTTTATATGCAAAGTTTGAAATTATATTTTAAAATAATTAAATTTTGAGTTTAAGTTTGAGATTGAAATTTGAAATTTATAATATGGTTTAGTGTTTTTAGATATAAGATTATAATGATGTATGATTTGAAGTATATATCTATACTATTATTTGAGAAGTGATTTAGCTTATGTGTCAGCTTCTCCTTAATTTTAGGATTTTTTGAATATTTGTCATATTCTCCAGGATTTTAGGCTTAATAATAATTTTCATAAATATTTTCATATATTTAATAATAAAAATATTTGAAAACATGATAAGTACATTTTTCACTATACCAATATTTAATATTATCTTATTCATTCATTAAAGTTTTGATATATTTAGTGAATAATTCATTATTTAACTCATTACAAATTAATATTATAAAATTACCTTGAAATAATAAAAACGTGTTTTTAAAAAGAAAAGATAATCCCATATATCTATCCTATGTTTATCTACTTATTTATTAATTATTTATTAATTTTATATATGCATATAATAACTAGATTTATTCTTATAGCGAAATATTAAAAACAGTTTTACAAAATAAAAAATAAATTCATAAGTTATAAAAAAATTTGATTTATCTTTGTTTGTTAATGTGACTTTTTGTAGTTTTTAAATTATTATTACATTTGCAAAGTAACATGTATTATTACATTTGCAAAATAACATGTATTTGTTATTTAAGTTTATCATTAATATTTATTTATTTTATTTTAAATTTTTTTACGAGAATCATATTTAAAAATATTTTAAAAATATCTGCTCCAAAAGAGAATATTTTCAAAATATTAATTTTTTATTTACAACATGTACCTTATATTATAAAATCAATTATATTTACTTTTAATTTCTTTCAAGATTTTCACAGAGTTATGACTTTGTTTTAATAAAATTTCTTTAGAAGACTATTATATAGAAAAATGCTTGATTCTATATTTTTAATCAAATATTTTTCACAATAATTTATTTTAGTTATAATTATTAAATCTTGAAAGTTAAAGACCACTTCAAAAAATATGATTTAAAAATAAAGAAATATCATTTTATAGAAAGTAGCAATTAATATTTTAGAGTAAAAAATATAGATTGATTATAGCTTATTTTTCTCTATTATAGATTTAGAAATTTAACTAACAATATATATATATATATATATATATATATATATATATATATATATATTTTATCTTATACATTACATATTAATATTTTGTTTGTAAATATGGTATGTTTGCGTGTTTATTCAATTATTATGGAAGATATTTTAAAATATAATTATAATCAATATTTTAATTAACAATGATTCATATAATATGTAAAGTTAAGTCGGTTTAACATTATTATATTTTTTATTTATTTTGAGATTTTAATAACTTCAAAATTTTGACATAAATTTTTATTAACAACTATGTGTTTTCTTATTTAATTAGATAAATGTTTTACAATTAATTAGTAAAAACTGATTAAAGATAAGAATATATTTTAAAATAAATATTTTTTTTTGATATTTTAACTAATAATATATTTATTAATAAATATTTAGAAAAGAATTATGCCCGCAAATGCGGGCAAGTCACCTAGTATATATATATATATATATATATATATATATATATATATATGTGTGTGGGGTTTAGAATTTTGATATATAAAATAAGAGGTTAAGATTTAAAATTAATAAATTGACTTTTATAAGTATTGGATAGTATAAAATTAGGATGTTTAAAATTTAAGAATCGATGTTAAAAATATTAGATTAGATTAATGACTTTGTATGGAGGGTTTATGTTTGGGGCTTAGAGTCTTAGATTTAGATTTAGAGTTTGAGATTTATATTTTGAATTTGAGATTAGATTTTTAGAGTTATTTAATTTTGATTTAAGATTATATTATAAGTTTGAAAAATTAGATTTATGATTTTGTATGGAAGGGTTAAGTTTGGGGTTTTAAGGTATTAGATTTAGGGTTTAGTGTTTGAGGTTTAAATTTTA
Organism: Hirschfeldia incana; assembly: GCA_026261945.1. Taxonomy (NCBI): domain Eukaryota; kingdom Viridiplantae; phylum Streptophyta; class Magnoliopsida; order Brassicales; family Brassicaceae; genus Hirschfeldia; species Hirschfeldia incana. The sequence continues at coordinate 1,406,137 of JABCMI010000014.1, read as the reverse complement.
AATTTGAGATTATTCTTTACAATGATTAAGTTTTGAAATTTTGAATTCAAATTTAGGATTGAAGTTATATTATGAAAAGATTGAAGTTATATTATTAATTAAAGTTGGAGTAATATATGTATCTTATAGATTTTTGACTTTATATGTAGGGTTTAAATTTTAGGTTTTGGGTATTATATTTAGGGTTTAGATTTAAAATGATTAAAGTTTGAGTTTAAGATTAAAACTATATTTTGAAAATATAGAAAATTTTTAATTTTTTTTTAGAATTTTAAAAAATGTTTAGGGTTTAGGGTTTTGACTTTTTTTTTTAAATTACAAAATTCAAATAAGCAAAAAAGTTTTTATTTGACTTCTAAAATGATTAAATTTTGATTTTTTTTTGTAATTTTGAATTTAATCTTAAGATTAAAGCTATTATGAAAATATTGATTTTTTATAATTTATGTTTACAGATTTAAAACATGTCTAGGGTTTAGTTTTTTTTTTCAAAAAACAAAATACAAACAAACAAGTTTTTTTATAGATCAAAATTTGTTTACAAAATTACAACTGGTTAAACAAAATTAAAAGATTTACACAAAACTATTTTTTTCAAGAAAATAAAAACGTAATCTAAATCAGAAACTACTCTAAACACAATCTTCATGGCCCCCTCTCTTGACTGAACCAGTAGATTCAACTACCACTTTTGGGGTTTTCCAGTCGTCAGTGTCTATATCTTTAACTAATCTCCATATCTTCCATGTATCACCAGCCTTGCTCAAGATACCGATGAAGCATATGTAATGCTCTGTTCATGATACCAATCGATAATTTAAGGGAGTGAAGCTTTAGATTTTTGGGCAGGTATTGTTATCCTTGTTGCCATAGTGAAGTCTGCATTGAACCCATGACCAAGAGCTCCACCAACAATGAAAACAACATCAGTATGTCTCTTTTTATATAGCCTTAACAACGCCACATCTCTTCTGCAAGAAGAAGAAACCCATCAAACTTGGTATGAGATACTAAACTGTTTCTCAATCTGTAGAAGCAATGAAGTTTCTAAATACAAATGAAAGAGTGTGAGTCACAGAGAGTCCACAAAAGCTTATTTTGGTAACAGAGAACTTGACAAAACCAGAGAGCCACCAACGATAGATATCAGATTAATATCACACTCATACTTTGGAAATAGTCACATGAAAGTTGCATTAAAGATCATAATAAAGAGAGCAAGAATGAAACATGGCTCTCAGCTTACACTGCATTGTAACAATTATCAAAGTATAAACAGCATCACTAGATATTTACGATCCCAAACGTCCATAGATACAGAGACGAACACAATGAAAAGCAATGCCAAAAAGATCAGAAATCACAAACCATAACTGGAACAAAGACTTCAAAGCCATAATTTTGTCTACTAACTATATATTAAGCACTCATTGGTCAAAATAATCAATAAAAATGAAAACTTTATCATATTCATGGTTCTAAGAACTAAGAAGAACTACAAAGACAGATCTAAAACTTGCTTAAGCTTTTCAGACAGAACAACAAACACATGAATGTACGAGTTCTCTACCAATCTACAGCAGAAGATTTAAACTTTCAATTCAGTTCTCGAGGATGCGCCAAGATGTAAAACACAGATCGAGAACAAACCTTTCTATACTTAAATCCGAACATAAGAGAAACCACCTCACGAATAAGCTTCCTGTAACAAGAACACAAAAAAAAACAATGGCTGAATCGAGAGCATTCATCATGGCCAAAGAGAGAGAGAGAGAGATTCAGAGACATAGAGAGGGATGAATCCAGAGAGGTTGAATCGTAACAAAGGTTGATTTGAGTCAAGCTCTGTGTGTAGATCTTGTGAATTATCACGATTTAAGTGTTGAATCGAAGAAAGAGATGGTTGTTGCGAGCGTGACGGTGGTGGGCACGACTCCGGTGAAGACGGATAGAGGCGAAGACGGATCTGAGAAGCGATGGTGGTGGAGGTGGTGACGAGTCATGGCTGATGGGAGGGATGGCGATTGGGGTGGTGGTGACAAGCGACGGTGTTACCGTCCACATTAACTCTTCAATCTCAGTTTGAGAACTTTTTTTTGGGCAATTCTCAATTCGAGAATCCAGATCTCAATAAACAAAAAAAAAAGATATTTCTATATAACCAAATATTTTGGTGCCAAATGTGTTTTTTCACTAAGTATTTGGCGCTCACAAGTGTTACAGAAATAAAAAATTGGACTTTTGACTTCCCGCTTCTTGAAAATCCTACAAAATGTTGTATAACACTGATTTAATGCTACGATAGAACGAGATATTCCAATTAACAATTTTTAGTAGCAGTTTGTGAATTCGTGCTACCGTGATGTGCTACTAATACCAGTATTTCTTGTAGTGTATATAGTAAATTGGTAGACTTTTCTCAATGATTTAGCTTGCATGATAAGCTAAGAAATATAATATTCTCTAATTAATTATTGAGAATACTATATATTCTATACGATTAATCATATGAGAAACAACTATATATTAGAAACTGTGTATTCAATATTAGTAAGGTAAATTAATAATAACAAACAACCTAATTAGATACAAATTGATACCTAATTATTAATACATGTATTAATTAATATTTTTGCACAAGTAATATCTAATACAGAAAATTATTAATATATGTATTAATTATTAGTAAGGTTAGTAAATAATTAGTGATCGACCAATCAATTAAGAGTACTAATTTCCTTTTTAATTTGTATTTAGTGTTAATTTTCTTTTTAATATTGTCGATGATTAAAATAAATTTATCTTTCAATCGAGAAAAAACACAAAAGGTAAGCATTTAGAGTGATTTCATTTTTAATAGTGTCAATGATTAAAATAAATCAAAAAAGAAATTTTAAAAAATCAACCAATGAGATCATCAGAATTTTTCTAAGAAGCTCTGTATGAGTGCCTGCTGGCAATTGTATTTCTCTTTTAATATATAAAGGGATACTAGTTATTTAACTAAGCTATGCCATTTCACATCTCCTAATATAAGGATTGCCATAACTAAATAAACAAGTTTAGCAAAAAAAATAATAATAAACAAGTTGTGTGATATCTTGACATTATATTGTTTTATATTTATTTTTGGAAGTTTGCTTTCTCACCTGAAAATTGAGAAGTCTTTTCGTCCTACCTTCATCAACGCCAATAGCGATTGCGCTCGTCGCCGTCCGTACTGCTTCTTATGATCATCGTCATTCTTTACTTCATCTGTTCTGTTTCGTCAGTGTATTTGCTAATAGACACTTCTATGGGTCCACTGCTGCTCCCTCTACACCTCTTGTTGTGGTTGTCTTTTCTTATACTCCTTTATCGTCGACCCTTTTTCCTTTCCCCTTGTCGTCTCCTCCTCTTAGGGTGAGTGGAAAAACCACATATTCACAATCCTTGTGTCATCTCGTTTGATATGTTAGCTATTTTACTCTTTATGCGCTTTTTAGCTCTACTCAGCCTTGATATACCTAATTCAATTTGAGCAATTCTACAATATAGAGTGCTATGTATGACTTACGGATCGGATCCACGGAGTCTTGGAACACGCAAATAGAGTTATGCTTTTGGATTAAGTTAGAGTAGTAATAAAAAAACAATAAAAGAGCAAGAAAGTAAGTTGAGGTTGTTAATGATGGAAGAAACCTAAAAAAATCATTCAGATAATTCAAAGTGTAGTAATTATATGCTAATGGTTTATCAAGAACATTTATAAAACTCAAATCACAGCAATCAGATCAATTTCATTGTAAAGATAAAACTATTTCTAGTTCTTAAAATGTCAAAATTCTTTGCAGATTCGATCAGTTTAAACAAGCATTAAGATCATGTTTGATAAGTTCAATAAGTTCTTAAACTAAATGTTTTTTTGCGAATAGTTATTTAACTTATCAAGATTAATTCTGACAATCAATAAATTTTTCACATCTACCAGTTATCCTATGATCTAGGTTCATGTTGCCAATCCAAATCTAGCATTAAAAACAATCAATATGAAGAATTATATAGATAACCCTAGGGACGACAAAAAAAAAAGATAACCCTAGGATTTCCGTGTATTATCAATTCATCATTAACACTAGAAAACCTTAAACCAAGCATGTGGTTTACTCAGACATAATCCAATGCTACATAATCAAAGTATGAATAAATTGCATATAGATAAATAAAAAAAAAAGAGAAAAAACATGGGTTCAAAATTAATCTCTGAAAGTGTTCTTACTTATCTCTCTGAATCTCTTTAAAAGTAAATGAAGTGTAACCTAAATAATGGCTTAAGATAAGTATATAGTGGTAATAAATCACATATTCAATTCCTTTGTAATTCCGAAGACTTTTGGGGCAAACTTGCAATTCATATAAATTGCTTTAAACTTTTCAGGTTTGTCTACATGATCACGGACACCATTGTGGATGTCGATCGACACCAGCCTCAATGTCTAACTTTGATTTCAGATTTGCAGCATCATTCTCTCCAAACAGATCCAAAATCTCCAACAAAATATACATAATAAAGCTGTAAAAACTCTAAAAACGTCTCTAAACATATAATAGACTCTAAATTATGAGGTCAAAACCTATAAAAACTATGATATATTAACCCTCACTCTCATGTGAGTCATTTCTTCCCCTCTTCGGAATGAGCCACCATTGGGCGAGAAATCCTTTCTCTGCCGCATCCCATGTTATCTCCACTAACTCGAGATCCAAAACTGACATCTCTCCGTTGAACTGCCATATCCATTCCACCCTCCTGACGCAACTTCTCCACCTCCAGCACAACCCCCCCCCCCCCCCCCTACCCTCCGCATACATTCGTCACACCCTGTCACCCCTTTACCACCGATGTCACATCCGCTTCATCATACCCTGCTTCTCGGGGATTATGTGACTGCATTCTGGCTGGTACTACATCACCAGGATCTATCTCCGCTCTTCTCTCCTCACTCGATCCAACTCTAATCCAAGGCTCGTTATGTTACACGAGGGCATAAACCTATATAGCTGGAACGAGCATTGGCCCTATTCAAAAAGACAAAGCTGCCTTTAGTGTTCAAGGTCTCCTATCTCATTGGACCTTCAATTCCAAATCTAGGCTTGTAAGGCCTTATTACATTGCTATGGTTTTGGAGTTTTGAAACTCTTGTTAGCCTATTGTTTTAGGATTTCAAATAAAGTTTATCTACATTTCTCTTCTTTTCTTTTGCCCATCTATTTTTTGTTATGTTCTAGTTATTTTCACTTGTCGTTTTCCTGTCAATTGCATATCCCATTGTTACTGTTTGAGTCTACTTGGTATTTAATTTAGTTCAAGCATTTGGTGTCAAAAAGTTGTTTGATTCCTTGATAAGTATGAGTAGCATGAAACTGTTCAGATTTGTATTTTTTTAGTATTGGGCCGGCCTTTCTTATCATATGTGAAAACATTATACATACATATGAAATGGAAAGGAGAAAAGAAAAACAAAATTGTAATTGTTAAAAAAAGGAGAGGATGTAACAGGGAAAGGGCAACCTTTAGCAGTCGATATCAGTCTAAAGAACATCACAGAAGAGTCATCTTTATGCCACCACCGTTGTTTCTGAACTGGTTCTGGACCACTTTTATTAATTTTATTTCCAAACGACATATAATCCGTAAGCAAAAATATTAATTAATAATGTTAAGATACAAAATGGTTAATACTCCAATTCTATTTTTTTTGAAACTACTCCAATTCTTTTGAGCCGTGAAAGTTAGTTCCGTTCACGTCTCGAAACCATATCTCATAACGATTTGAAAGATTGCTAACGTTTGATCTTCAGTAGGATTAGATGTTGAAATTCTATCTCTATTTTATTTTCTTTTGTTAACTAAATCTTATTTTCTTTTGTTAACTAAATCAAAAGATTCAAAATACATTTTCATGAAAACGATGGTGATATTTTTTTTTTGCTTAAAATTCAGGACGAAGGGATATTTCCAAAACTCAGATATATATTTTCTATAATCAACAACACGGTTTTATATTTTGAGTTTCAGTTTACATAATTGTATTTTAATCATGTTTTTGTTAGATCTGGTAGGTATCAATGTCTTATGTTTTATAAAATAAATTGTGTACAAAGCACTCATTCCGTTTCATATTGAATGTCATTGTAGAAAATTTTTCGTTAGAAAATAAATATCATTTTAACATTTCAATTCAGAATTTATTAATTTATTTTCCAGTTTATTTTTATATTGGTTGAAATATGAGTAAATGTATGTAAAATAATATTTTTGTAAAAAATATGCAAAATTAAATGATTTCTTAATTTATGTGTCTAAGGGTCTGACTGGTTCAACCGCAGCGGTTGCGGTTGCGGTTGCGGGAGTTTGCGGATGCGGGTGGTTGCGGTTTCTAACGGTTTTAAGCGATTTGAACGACTGGTACTGCGGTTAGAAATTTGTTTGTTTGCAGGATACTTATGACTGGTTAACCAGCAGTTGAACAATAAATTAATAGTATTTATATTTTCTATAATTAGAAAAATACCAAAAAACATAAAATTATAATAAATATCAAAGTTATATTTAGAAAGTTATAGTTTTAAAATTTTAAAAATTATAAAAAAAAACTTTTATTTTAAAATTTTATGGTATTAATTGAAATATAATAGATATATTTTCGAATTTTAATAATTTTAATTTAAAATTTTTATTGAATATTTTTATTTTTGTATTTATATTGTTTTTGAAAAAAAAGAATTTCTTTTACCCTCCCGCAACCGCCCGCAACCGTAAACGCTAGCTGAAACCAGCTTTTGAATTTATGAGGTTTGAAGCAATTTGAAGCGATTTGAAGCGGTTTAGAGTGGTTTGAGTGATTGTTGCAAAACGCCAACAACCACTACCAACTGCAAAAACTGCGTTTGCGGGTGGCAGCCGGAAAACCAGTCATCACCTAAATCTAAAACGACGCCTAATAAAAATCAGATGGAGTATAATATTTTGGATATATTTGTTTTTTCTGTAATGGTAATGCAACGCTCATAAAAAAAAAAAAAATTCTTGTCATCCATTATTGTTTCTTTCTCTTTATAATTGGAGTTTTAGCGGACTAGAGCAGTAGAAAACATTATACATAACATCAGTCATTATTTAGGGCGAGTAGTATGCCAGTCTTCTTCAAGATGATATCGGCCGATGTGTTGTCCATATAGAAATTGTTTAGAATATTCTAATTTAATCATCTCTTTCCAAAATATATTCAATACATTTAAAAGAAAAAGAATACTAAAAATGCTTAAAACATTTAGATTAGGTAATGAATGGTGACTTGTTAATTAGCGGTTTTCGACACAATTATGAAAATCACAAATGTAAAACATGATTTTACATGAATCCTAAGATCTTTAACATCTAGACTAATCATATTTATAAAGATGTTAATTGGAAAACCTCGATTCATGGTTCCAGAAATTTTTTTAAACGGTTTTAAAATGGAAGATGGGTTCTTGTTTTTCACAAGAGTTTTATGATCTCTTTCTCCTTGTTCAAAACCTTTTTTTTTAAAAAAGAAATATTTATTCGTCCGAATAATCGGGAATCAGATCCAGTTACAAACTCGTTTTAAACAAAATTTCCAAAGTCAAACTATAACAAAAACTAGCTTCGCCCGCCCACTAAACCCGACACATTCCACTAATCTGTTTTTCGAAATTCTTTGAAATCGGTTACTGTTCTCACCCTTTGATGAGGACTACGGGAAGGTGAGGTTCTCCTTGTTGACTAGGATGCCGAGACTTCCCATGTCATCTCCGGAATAGCTAGTTTCCGATAAACTCCACAAAGCTTATAACTGTCACTGTCTATGAAGCGCTAACGTCAAATAGAGGAGGGTTCCAGGTACGTACCACATAGCCTTGGAATCACCACCAAAGCCAAACTCATACGCAACGCCACACAGCGCTTGAAACCGACTCCCGAACCGAGCAAAGCACCCGCTATTGCCGCCACCGAACCTGCAAGAAACCAGGTTGGGTTTTCCGTCACTCCCTGCCTAGCATGTCTCCACACCTGCACAATACATCAAGCTACACCACCGTGACTCTTCTTGCGAGAAATGACGGACCTGGGAAGATAGCAATGATCAAAGGTAGACACCGGGACGGCCAATGACTCCCGAGAGCCATCCCGACAATTGTGACCTCCGAGAACCGAAGGATCAAGTACTGATTCGTTAAAACCAACTCTGGTGTCATCAAAGATGGAAACAATGAAACCCGAGAGACAGAGACTCCAAACAGAGAACCGCCGAAACCTGTTGGAGGAGCAGAGGAGAGAGCAGTGAAGAAGAGTTCCAAAGAGACGTAGTTCACCGAGAAACCGCCAAAGAGGGCCATAGACGACCACCAGATACAGTCACCCAAAGAATCCACACGAGCATGACCAGGCAAGCACCAACTCTCCTGTATACCCACCTTAGAAACCCGCCTCCGATTGAACCACCAGAGACCTCTTGATTACAGAGAGAGAGGAGCAGATTCTCGCCGACGCCAGAAATAATCGAAACACCAACCTCTGTAACCGAATGACCACCGTCTCAACAACGACCACGACCACCGCTGAGTCGAAACAATGAACCAAGCCTTCACCCTCACAGCCGACAAAGAACCCGGAGGAGATCAATTAAGAGAAAATGATCCCCTCACAAACCCTAAAAGCCGACCACCACTACAAATCACCACAACTGCGACCTCGCCACGATACCAGAAGTAGTGGAAACACCACCGGATATACACTCCTCGCGAGCGGAGCGGACACCAGGAGAAAAACCCTAAGACCAAAGAACACAAGCATATTGGAAGAGAAGGTGGGGATCGAGTAGCAGCAAAGAAGAGATGGAGAGAGGTGAAAGGAGAATGCCTCTGACGTCGTCACGCGCGCGTACGCGCCACCGACGCCGGAGCTACAACAAAACGTGTTTTTGTCTTGGAGAGAGGAAGTTGGAGGAGAGAGGTGCTCAAAACCTTCTTATATTTATGTTGAAGTAAATTTTTTATCTCCTTGCCTACACCTTTTTTTATGTGTTTCTCTTTAGGATTTCTTCATGATGCTTTAGGATGGAACAAATACATCTATCTATAGGTGGGGAGAGGGACATTAGCTTCCTCATCAAGTTTTGATAACTTTCTCACCAAGTTTTACTTACTTCATTGACAAATTTATCCTCTAATCTCAACCATCCATCAAAGTTGAGTAAATGACAAATGTTTACCTAAGATGACTCATTTCATTACGAGAAAACTAGTGTGAAGTGTTCTAGAACATTAGGTTCATACATTGAACTTGTTCTCTTATGCATCTTCCATTAGACTTCTCCTTCAAGCCACTCCTCTTTTCTAGAACATTTGTCACTTATGCTTTTTAGTTAAAATATTAAAAATAAACTCCTTTATTTACCATTTTATTGGTTACCAAATGCCATTAAGATTTAACATTTTTAATAAAAAATAGATTAACATAAGACCATATTATGGGAAACAAATATTCATTCATAAATATTCATATACATAATATTCTAACAACAAATTCATCACCATCACAATTATGCTGAAAAAAACATTTATACTTCTGAAAAGCGCATTTCAAAAAAAAAAGTAGATCCATAAAACTTTTTTGGATACATACACGATAAATAAAACGCATTTTGTAATTGTCATCACAAAAAAGACTATAGTTCATTTGAAAAACGCACTCTATCATTCAAAATAAGTATTTTTTTAATTTTTTCTTATACATTCAATTTCTTTCCTAAAATCTCAACACATGCTTCTTTAAACAGTATGCTTTCTTGTGTAACTTTTAATATTTAAGTAACTAAAATTATAAAAAATAAAGAAACTATGTAAAATATATTTTTATTCAAATGAATTTTATTATGTAAAACTATAAAAATGCATATTACTAAACAAAAATAATTTTGATTATATTAATATATTTATTTTATATTAATTTTTATTAAATTTTCACTATTTCTACCAAAACAACATCATTTTTTCTATTAAAACGCACTTATCCCACAAACCATATATACTGCTGTTACACCATACCACACTTTAGTTCCGACTCATTTTTTTGTCACCAACTTAAACAAACTCATACTTATTCTATAGACCATAGTGGTAGTTCCGTTCCGCATATATTACCAAATCCATCGTTACCAATCGGACCTTTATACTTTAGAGACTATTGTTTAATACTTAATATTTAGAATGTGGAGTTAGGTTTATAAATTTCTAAACTAATTTATAAACTATTCTTAAATATTTATTAAAGATTTATGAGAGTTAATTTATTTTTATTACAAAGTTAAAATATTTATAAAAATAGTTATTTTAAGGATAAATTTGAAAGTGGTTTTAAACTTATGGTAAAATTAATATTTTCCAAAAAGAGAAATCAATTCCCGCACTTTTATGTTTTCTCTTTGCGTCTGTCCTGGAATTTGTTTTTCAAATTTTGTTTTTATAGTTCTGTTTAGTTAACTGGTCATTTGAAAATTTTATTATTTTTTTTGTTCCATTCAATTTGATGGAATGTCTACTACGACCACCAAGGGTTTTGACAAGGATTTTGCATAATTATAGTATAAAAGATTAAAAGGTGACTTAAAGAATACTAGAAAGTTAAGTCAAAAAAAAACTAGAAAGTTAAAGAATGTGTACTTGTGTAGTGTTCTTAACATTTTATGCATTATAGTAACACAGACTACACATTATCTAAAGGCGTGGGACTCAGTGGATGAGAGACAAACTGAGGACCAAACTATTTGCTTTCTCTTACTTATGTGAGTTCAGACTTCAGAGTGACTTTGATACAAGGATAAGATGCACCCGAACCTTTTTTTTTTCTTTTTTTGAAACTAGATGCACCCGAACTTAAAAGGACACAGAGATAGATCAGTTTGATCGTCTTTTGTTTAAGACCTTCGATCTATAATCTCTCTACGTACCAGGAATCAATTTTTGGGAAATTCAACTTTTTTTCTTAAACTACATTTTATACAAGAGAGATTTGATTAAAACTCATTCATCTTTTAAGTTTGATAATTTTTCTGGACAGTTTTTTGATAGATAACATATCTGTAAGCATAAATTATACCCAACCTGTTTCAAAAAGTATTATCTAATATCCTAATAATTATATTTATTTAGTCAATAGTTATTTTGATAATTAAATGCATTTCTAAGATTACAACTTTTATACAATTCATATTTAAGTTTTTTTTGGTCAGTAATTCATATTTAACTTAATATATGTATATATATATATATGTATATAGCTCAAGAAGTTTGTATTGAAATTTTAAAATAAGTAACAATAAAAATGTCAAATGTTTTTTTTTTGTGAAACAGAGGGCCAGCGGGGATACTAATGTTATATGTATCTCTGTAATTTTTTGGCATGTCTTCCAAAGAACACCGAGCAGATATTTAACTTATAGACCCTAACATTTGCAATAATCTTTTGTTAATTTTGAAAATTAAAAAATACTAAACCAAATTAATATGGTATACAATATATTAATATATAAATATAGATAACCAAATAAATTATATAAAGTTATAAACCTTTACATATTATATTAACCAATTAAATTAATGGATATTATAAACCTTTGCACATGATACAAATACGGTATACACATATATGTTTAATTATCCAGTTTGACACCAAAACAATTAAATAACTAAAATATGTTGTAAAAAATATAAAATAATGAATGCACTGATTATATAATAATCGTGAAAGAATGTCAAAAACCAAATTCTGGTTTAATTTTTGGTTTAGGCAATTGATTTTAGTTAAGTATGCTTTTAAAATTGGGTTCACACAAACTAGTTTTATGATATATTTAAAATAAACAACCAATGTAATATAGTGATATGAATAAATGAAATGAACAAAAAATTCAAATGCTACAATTTTTTAGAGAATGTGTAAATTTGTATTAAATAAAGATTTATTGTTGGAATATTATTATTAGGTAAATAAAAATGCATTAATTAATTTTTAAAGGAATTTTTATAATAAAAAAAAACCATAACTTTTGTAAATAGGTTGCGTATTTACAAAAGATGACTTTATTATTCTACAAACATTAGATCATAGTTTGTTAGTTATTAGGTTCTTCCGAATTATCTATCGGTCACTGAACTTCCTCCACAAAATTCGGCCAGAGAAAAGACCAAAACCAAATCTCGGACAGGGGTCACTTCCGTAATTCCTCCTCAAAAATCCATTACAATCTTCTCAAGCTCCGAAAATTAAAACACAAACCCGGCAAGTAAATTCCAAAAATCCTTTTAAAGAAAAAGAAAAAGAATCAGAAAACTCTGATCTTACTTTCCGTAGTTTACAGACAACAGAGCGCTGCTTACGTGGTCTCCAATCTCAATACCATTCATCCACACGCACCCCCAATCCTATATAGATCCAAAAACCTTGTTTTGTCTCTCTGTCTTAAGATCGAATCTTAATGGGTAAAGTGGCGGTTGGTGCGACGGTCGTCTGCGCTGCGGCGGTTTGCGCTGCGTCTGTGTACATCGTGCGGCGGCGGATGCAGAGCTCAGGGAAATGGGCGCGTGTGATTGAGATCCTGAGAGTGCTGGAGGATGATTGCGCGACGCCAATAGGGAAACTGAGACAAGTGGCTGATGCGATGACGGTTGAGATGCACGCGGGTCTCGCTTCAGAAGGTGGAAGCAAGCTTAAGATGCTTATCAGCTACGTCGATAATCTTCCTTCTGGGTAATTAATTAATTAAATATAAATTTGCGATTTTTGTGGAAGTTTTTATTCGGTTGGTCAGATTTAGATAATTATTTTGGATAAAAGTTTCATGCTTTATGATGATTCTTTTTGAATCAGGACTCTGTGGTTTTGATTGATTGCGATTGAAAGTTATCGACTTTAAATGAAGTTTGATGTGTAATGGCATGATACTGGTGTGATTTAGATGGAATCAAGATCTGTTACTTTTGAATCATATTCTCGTGAACTTTGACGTTTGTGAATATTCATGACACTCTAGGTTAAATAAAGTCATAAAACCTTGATTCTTAACATAGTCTTGTTCCTAGCCCTTCTCAATGATCAACTTAAGGGTGAATGATGAGTATAGTTTCAGTGGCACTAGTTTGTTTTGGGGTTCTGATGTAAATGAATCTAATCTTCACAGGGAAGAACATGGTTTCTTTTATGCGCTGGACCTAGGAGGAACGAACTTCCGTGTGATGCGTGTGCTTCTTGGTGGCAAAGAAGGACGTGTTGTCAAACAAGAAGCCAAAGAAGTCTCTATTCCCCCTCATTTGATGACCAGCGGTTCAGATGTCAGTTACCTGACCAGAGCTGTTATGTTTTAGTCTTGGTTGGTGATCTGTGTCTTTATGTATTGATTAATATTCTGTGGAGCCAGGAACTGTTCAATTTTATCGCTGAGGCGCTTGCGACGTTCGTGGCTACAGAAGGGGAGGACTTTCATCTCCCGGAGGGTAGACAGAGGGAGCTAGGTTTCACTTTCTCGTTTCCGGTTAAGCAGACATCTTTGTCTTCTGGCACTCTCATCAAGTGGACCAAAGGCTTTTCCATTGAAGATACAGTTGAGCTTGATTACCCTTTTCTATTTTATTTCAACTTCATTACACAACCAGCTACTATGCTTCTCAAGGCTGTCAGTTTCATGAACTCTGTTTCTGCCTGTTGCTGGGGATGTGTAGGTTGGACAAGATGTGGTGGGGGAGCTTGTAAAAGCGATGGAAAGAGTAGGGCTTGACATGAACGTCACAGCCCTTGTAAGTTTTCCTCTTCTCTTTTTTTCTTTCACCTACCTTATGTCCTAATATCTCTGTATACTTTGCAGGTTAATGATACAGTTGGAACACTTGCTGGTGGTAGATACTATAACCCGGATGTTGTTGCAGCTGTTATCTTAGGCACTGGTACAAACGCAGCTTATGTGGAACGTGCACATGCCATTCCCAAATGGCACGGATTACTTCCCAAATCTGGAGAAATGGTTTGTGTTTTGCTTTTTTTTTTTTTTTGCAACTTCCATTGATGCTTTGAACTAGTTGAAGCTGAGTACTCATGTACTGCAATGTAGGTGATCAACATGGAGTGGGGAAACTTCAGGTCATCACATCTTCCATTGACAGAGTACGACCACTCTCTGGATTCTGATAGTCTGAATCCTGGTGAACAGGTATTGAACTCTGCTGTTTTTTTTTCAAGTTTTTCGTTTATAGCAGCTTACTGAGATTCTCTCTTGCTTTTCATAGATTCTTGAGAAAATCATTTCGGGTATGTATTTGGGAGAGATCTTGCGTAGAGTTCTTCTGAAAATGGCTGAAGAGGCTGCTTTCTTTGGCGACTCTGTCCCACCTAAGCTGAGAATACCATTCATCATAAGGTTCGTTAACTTCCCTTTTTACATAGTTTACTTGCTTCTAGGCCTGCGGGTTAGTTTGAAATTCGGTTAGTTCGGTTTAAAAAAGTTTTTCCGAAGTTTTTGGTTTTGCGCTTAGTTCGGTTTAAGTTGAATAAAGTTTAAATCTTTTTTGGTTAATTTCGGTTAGGATTTTGGTGACCTCGGTTTGGATTCCGATTAAGATTGTACTGTTTGGAATTATTTTTATTTCTTTTTCTTAGAAAACCTAACTAATCGATTACCGAACCAAAAGCCAAATGTTTTTAGTTGCCGAACTGAACCGGACCTTCGAACCCAACTAACCGAAAACCAAACTTTTCGGGTTGGTAAAGTTCGGGTAATAACCGCAACCCTACTTGCTTCAAACGAGAAGTCTAATAATCAGTTTACTGTATGTGCAGGACCCCAAACATGTCTGCTATGCACAGCGACACTTCTCCTGATTTGAAGGTTGTTGGAAGCAAGTTGAAGGACATATTGGAGGTTAGAATCTTCAATATTCATAACAATTCACACTAACCTATATAATGAAGTCTCACTGAATGTTTTTTCAATAATCTCTCAGGTTCCTACCACTTCTCTGAAGATGAGAAAAGTTGTGATCAGTCTCTGTGACATCATTGCAAGCCGAGGTGCTCGTCTATCAGCTGCAGGGATCTACGGAATCCTCAAGAAACTAGGAAGAGACGCACCAAAAGATGGAGAAACGCAGAAATCTGTGATAGCCATGGACGGTGGTCTCTTCGAGCACTACACACAGTTCAGCGAGTGTATGGAGAGCTCATTGAAAGAGTTGCTTGGAGACGAAGCATCAGAGAGCGTTGAGGTGATTCATTCGAATGACGGGTCTGGCGTTGGGGCTGCGTTACTCGCTGCCTCGCACTCTCAGTACCTGGAGGACTCCGAAACAAGTCAAGTTTAAAGAAGGTTTCAACTTTCATGACTCTTTTGTTTGCCTTTAGGGTTTAAACAAATAAAAGAGAGAAAAAGGTCAGCCCTTTTGAGGGAAGTTTTTTATTTTTGTTATCGAAGTACGAAAGAACAAATAATAAACCCTGGATGATTTCTTCTTCAGGGTATGGCAAATTTCAAAAATCAGCCAAATGTTGTAGAACTATATATTTCTGAGTTCTATATATAAAATGATCAATTATTCATCAGTTGCTTCTGTAACGCTCATGATTCTCATGCAGTCAAAAATTCATTGCTGTGAGTAGGATTGGGATTTTGATCCGAACCAGCCTAGCCAAACTGTAATTTTTGGTTTTCCGATTCAATTTTGTTTATGAATTTGGTTCAATTCGGTAGATTTTTTTTTTTGTTTTTTTTTGTTTTTTTTCAATTCGGTAGATTAAAATAATAAAAGTTGGTATGTTAATTATTTTTTTTGTCATTTTAAGGAAAACTCCATAACAGAACTATGCTAACCTAACTAAACTAACCAAAATTTTGAACCAATATAAAGAATTAAACGTAATTAAATTAAAACACAAAAATTTAACTGATATTAAACCAAAACCAAAACCAAAAGCTTCGGTTAATTTTGGTATAAATTCCATTAACCGAGCTAACAATATGTTGAACTAAACTGAACCAAATTTTGTTATCGGTACAATTTTGTGTTATCTAACTAACCGTAAATAAGAAACCGAATAACCCGAACCGAACTAACTAATCGTTCGAACCAAACCCGTAGCCTGCGACTGTGAGTATATGTGGCAGGTCAGTGGTAGGAATTGTAATTTTAAAAGTGTTTGTGGAGTTTTCCGCCAAGGTGTAAGTTTTAGCAGAACGATGCCGTTTTGCCTAACCTATCTGTTACGCAGCTTCTTCTCTTATCTTCCCCCTTCCTCTGGTCTTTGCCTTAAACCCTAGCAATCTGATAGTAACATTGGTTTATCATCAATCAATGGGAGATTCACCTTTCTCAACCTCTATTTTCTGAGGGCTTAACCCACCTCTCTCCACCTTAAAAGAGTTTGTCTTTCTCTTCTGTTTAACCCGAAAAAATGTACTGTAACTTGACAAGAACCCAAGGGTTTCCAATGGCGATTAGGGTTTCTCTACAACAAACCAGACTCAAAAGCTGTTTACATATCACAAAGTCTTCGTCTTTACTAGTTACGTTTCACTTAAACCCCAAAGAAAGCACCTTTGCAAATGTCTCAACTGGGTTTAGCGGAGGTAAGAGTCAAAGGAGTCTTTTAGTTAGTTCTCGCCTTAGAATGTTAGGGAATCTTGAAAACGTTAGAGACTATTCGAGTTTTGATTCGCAGAGATTTGGCAAACGAAGTGGTAGTAGTAGTAGAGGAAGATCTGGATTAGTATCAAAAGCTTACCGAGAAAAGAGGAGTGAGGGAAACTGCCGTGGAGATTCAATTTGGGTCAAGTCTGATGAGAAACCAGCGGAAGAGAGGAGAGCTAATGGATCATCATCTTGGGAGAATAAAAGAGATGGTAGAGGAGCTAGAAACAATTCGTTTTCTTCTACTGATAGGAGAAGTAGATTCGGTGGTGAAACAAGAAAGCGTGTTTCTTTCCGTTCTAGGAGAGATGATAGAGAAGGAGAAACCGAGAAATCTAGTGGAAACTCGATTTGGGTTGCTAATGATAAACCGGTGAAAGAGCAGTTGCCGAGAGCTAATCGTTCTTCTTGGGAGAAACGAGAGGAAGCTGTGAGTTATGCTCAAGAAGATGATGTAGAAGAGGAAACAGAGCAGGTTGAAGAAGAGCCAAACGATGCTAGGTGGCCTGAGATCAGAAGTAGGTTCGATAGATATGATGTAAGAAGAGGAAGAGATGAAGGGCGTGGCAATGCAGCATATCAGAACTGGAACAGGCAAGAGAGCTGGGGAAGGAAGACGTGGCAAGAGGCGACAGAGTCAAGCGTGCCTAGGATGGTTGGTGAAGTTGTTTACGGAGTGAGTCCGGTCTTAGCTGCACTATCTGCTGGGAGACGAGAGTTATACGCTCTGTATGTTCAAGAAGGTTTGGATTTGAGTAGTAACAACAAGAAGAAGAAAGACAAGAAAGGTTTTGAGAGAGTCTTGAAACTCTCTGAGAAGCTCGGGATAGACACTAAAGAAACTTCCAAGCATGATCTCAACATGGTTGCTGATAACAGACCTCATCAAGGACTGGTGCTGGATGCTTCACCGTTGGAGCTGGTTAAAGTGAAAGAGCTAGATAAGGTTTCGTCAGAGGAGGAAGAGAAGTACTCTCTTTGGGTAGCTTTAGATGAAGTCACTGATCCTCAGAACTTGGGGGCGATCATAAGGTCTGCTTACTTTTTCGGAGCAACTGGTGTTGTGGTATGCGCTAAGAACTCGGCTCCGTTGAGTGAGGTTGTGAGCAAAGCAAGTGCTGGATCGCTGGAAGTGATGGAGCTTAGGTACTGCAAAAACATGATGCAGTTCTTAGAAGCTTCTGCTGAGAACGGTTGGCGTGTGGTTGGTGGTTCTGTTTCTTCAAAGGCTGTTGCTTTAAACGAGGTTTTACCCGGTAGGCCGACGATTCTTGTGTTGGGGAATGAGGGAACTGGTTTGAGGCCGTTGGTGGAGTGATCGTGTACTGATTTAGTTCGGATTAGCGGGAATATGGCTAGCGATGTTGCAGCTAGTACAGAGTCTGAAGATGGGGAAGTGGATGGGGTGAGATCTTTCCTAGCTGTGGAGAGCTTGAACGTGAGTGTAGCAGCTGGTTTGTTTCTTCATCACTTGATAGGAAACAAATCAACAGTTTGATTCCTTGGTGCTTAGTTCTTCTAGACTATTTCATTTTTGCAGCAAATTTGGGATATGATGTGTACTTTTGACATTACTTTCTGCTCTCATTCTATGGTTATCTTTCAAAGTTTAGTTGTTATTATTGATTGATTTCCTCCGTCTCTTTGCTCGAAAAGCCTGTTTTTTTTTTTTTTTTTTTTTTTTTTTAAAAGAGAGATATAAGTCTATACAAAAAATTATCTCATTTGCACGTTACATGCAGTATGGTTTGTTCTTTTCATTGAGTTTATAAATCGTTAGTATTTCAAATAACTAGAGGTGAAATCCCACGCAAGCGCGGGGATATTAGAAATATTTGAGTTGTAGTTGAAAATGTTGATTGAGGTGTAGAAGAAGAAGAGTGAAGAAATGTATAAGAAGAAGAGAGGAGTGAAGAGATCGTCAATTATATTGTGTTGTTATGTTGCCATCTCATAAACAGAACGATAATTTTTGTACTCTTTAGCTAATAGGCAACTAACTAAAAGACACGGGGTATGAAGAGCGTTTGTTCAATTCAAGGTACAGAGATCACTTAACAAATTATCCTAATATAGGTATACTAACACACTGTATTAACAACAATCGATTTATGCTTTTAGAAGGATGCGTTCAAGCCAACACGGTCGCTGACATGGATCACCGTCCACGGCTACTTGGTAGTTACCTTACCAACCTTGACACACTGCGAAACATTCCTTGCAAGGAAAACATATATGCATGTGCAGTCGTGTTGTTCTGGACGACTTATTCAAATCTTCACACTACACCCAAAAAAGACATAACTTACAACTTTACCAAGAAGAAGAAACATAAGAACACAAACATGCACATCGTTGATACATCTATGATTAGATGTGTGTTAGAAACTGATATTTTGTGAGGAAGTTATACCTTGCAGTAAATATATGTTCTCTGAGACCCAAAATCGTTGGCTTGCGTCTAACATCATACACCTTTTAAAACTGCTCCAACACATTTCTTAACTTAAAAGCTTTTTCAAAGTAGTTGTCCTGCACAGAGAGACTAACCATGAAGATACTATACTTAAATCTACAGTCATGAGAATGAAGAAGAGTTACAAACTTGATTCTATAATATGATAGCATGGTTTTGATTTTCAGGCTTTCCATTACCAATTTAGATGGTGGGCCAGGAAGCTTGATACGGTAAATTTCCTAACGATGAAAGAATATTCACATTAAGAAGAGTGACATATACAAACTTATAACCATCAAGCAAGTTTCTTGTACCTCGTCAAACTTGCGACCTCCTTTGAGAAGAACAGAGTAGAAGACCTTGGGAGATTTAGCATCTGCTGTCTCTCCCCTCTCGTCTACATAAGCAACCCGTAGTGATAGATATCTAGGAAACAATTGACATAGTTAGAGAACAAAGATCAAATGATAACTTTCATTGAAGTGTATCAAAATTTATCATACTTCAGGCATGAGCTGCTGAATTTTTGTGTAGCAACTCCTGTTGTTGATATCACCAGATTCTGGTTTCCCTAGACCTGACAAGAAACAACATAAGTGAACTTGAGATCTGTTAGGGGCCTTAGCACGTTCCATGAAAGCCTCCCAATGCTCATCATTGGATGCCATGGCCAGATGTACACTGAACTTGGCTGCAAGAAGTAACAAAAAATATTAAGTTCAAGAATCTCATGTTTTGCTTCTAAATTAGTAAACCACAAACCGTTTTCCCCTGCATCATTCAGTTCAGGAGCTCCACCGGAGCCTCATCTTCCCGAATTTTGAGCAGCTGCGCTTCTTCCAGAGCCATAGCCTCAAAAATAAGAGAAGAGTCTTCCAAAAGGATCAAGTCCCCTCATGCTCTGCCCAAAACATGTCTCTGTAACCTTAATTATAGTAACCGTAATGACATCAAAAAGTTAAGAATTTGTAAGGTTACAAAATCTCGTCACTGACATGTTTTACATATCACCTAAAAAGTAGGGTACTTTCAGCTTCAAGAGGTTATCGTATATAGTTTTGTTGAACAGAGATTTGTGGCTAGTAATAATGTGTGCAGACGGCTTTATATAAGGAAGTTTGTGTGACATACCTGTTGTTTGTGGCTAAGAGTGTAGTCTTCTCCAATGTAAGAACATACACTGTCTCTATGGATGACTATCGATAAGCTCTTGCTTCACATTCAGAGTCCAGTTATTTCCTGCCAAACACAATCTCGAAGTTGAAGCACAATAAGAACCTTCCCTCTCACATCAACATGCTGAATATCTGCTGATAGTGAATAACCTCATCCTTGGCCCAAAAGAAATGCAAGTCAAATCACAACTTGGATGTCTATATGAAATGTCCAAACAAAGATACATAAAGACGATGAATACTAAACTATAAACAAAAATACAAATTTCACATGAGAATCTCACTCAAAAGTCAATCTAGAAGAGAAAAGACATTCGGATCAGGACAAAGTAAGCAGAACACGCCTTGACGTGCCCGTAAGAATATGGGAAGCGAGTTTCGACGTGCATGATCCTACCACTAATATGTTGGACCCATTCTCAGAGGCAACCTAAAAATAATCATCAACAAAATTAGATAAAAATATATACTTTCAAGGCCGTTCTTTTTACAAAAAAAAGATTCCAATAGACACAAAAGCCAAACAAACCTTTTGCAAAGACTAAATCTTCAGATGCAGCAAAAGGTCTTCTTTTCCAGTCTCATCACTAACGCTTACTTTGTTGTGTACCATCCGTAATCAGACGCGCCTGTGGCCAAACCATAGAGCTGAACGGGACATAAGAATTACCTTTAAGCTCAACAACTTGAAATCAAACTTCTTATTGCCTTCTTTGACTTCATATAGTTCTTTGAATTGTTATGAGAAACAATCTTAAACATATAGCAACCAAAAAAATGAAAGTAATTTTTTTTGTCGATACAATACCTTCTCATCAAGCATAAGGAGAGTGATTCCATGAATTCACCATGATTTGATTTTATGGAGTCCCTAAAACGAAGAAGCCGAGCAACATTGAACTCCGACGATAGAGGCGGAGAACATGAAGGCTGATTGCTCAACAACAGTATCGGAAGAAGAATCTCTGTATGCTTGATAAAGGAGATTAACTTTCAGTGGTTTGCGAAAGTTCATCCAATTCTCAACCCTCTCCAATTTATAGGTCTAACGTCAAGGAAAAGGAGATAGCGTTTTTGGATTCAATGAAAATCACATTTACTGAGAGATTAAGAGAAATCATATACGTTGAACAATAGAGAAGGCTAAGAGTTCAGAGACAAATTCATTTTCTTTGCAGTGAATAGGGGATATAGCGGATTGAAGAGACTTAGGAGGCTGACGATGGAACCCTAGTTTGATTTTACAAAATGCGGCAAATCGGAACCAGACAAACCAATAAGATTAAACCAAATGAGACAGCCTAAATCAAATCAAATCAAATCAAATCAAAACAGGAGGAAGAAGAAAGACCAAACCGAACCGAATGTAGGTCCCACATGCTTTAAAAATAATCCAACGTGGACACTATTAGAAGAGAGAAAAGAGCCTAATTATATATATGATTATTGGTTTGCTTACTGTAAAGTGTAACCGCAAAACCAAAATGTTCCTACCATTAGCGTTTGATGTTTGCTTCTACAACTAATTTGTTAGATCATGAAATGCTTTATATTTCGAGCTTTCAACTAAAATTTTTATAGTTTACAATTATTCCTTCA
The DNA here is from genome assembly GCA_026261945.1 of Hirschfeldia incana. Lineage (NCBI taxonomy): Eukaryota > Viridiplantae > Streptophyta > Magnoliopsida > Brassicales > Brassicaceae > Hirschfeldia > Hirschfeldia incana. The sequence continues at coordinate 1,384,168 of JABCMI010000014.1, read as the reverse complement.
TATTTGCAATGAAGTGGACAAAACACCAAATGGATGTATATTACGTGCTGACTCCCCCCGTCATCTACCTCAATTGCTCTTCTCTCTTGTCACTGTCCTCACATTTTCTCTTTCTCTCTCTCTCTCTCGCCGCGATCCTCGTAAGTCTGTAGGGTTTCGTCTAGATTCTTCACTTTTTTACAGCATCATCTCTCTCATGAACTGCATTGTGCTTTTTCTAGGGTTTGATTCTCTCAACTTTTCCTGAAATCTTGTAATCTTTAGATAGTTCATCTTGGAAATTTAAGAGCTTCATCTAATAGTAAAAGTTATCTATTATTTTAATGGTGAGAAGTTAAGAGGCTTTTGTGTGTGCTCAGGTCAAGTACTACTAATAAAGATGGATAACTGTTCTGAGTCAGAGGTGAGTGAGTCTGAGATCGATGACTACTCTGAGAAGCCTTACAAGCAATTGAGGGAGGGTGAGCTGAAAGTTAAGCTAAAGAAGGACACTTTCAAGTGCCCTTTTTGCTCTGAGAGGAAGAAGCAACGCTACAAGGAGCTGCTTGCTCATGCCACTGCCGTCTCCATATCCACCGCTAGAAATTGTATAGATAAAGCTAATCACTTGGCCTTGTCAAAGTACCTCCACAAGGAGCTCGCTGGTGATGCTGAGCCAGTGATTAGCTTGTCCAAGCGGAAGCAAGCTGTTGTCAATGACGACTTGTATGCCTGGCCTTGGATGGGGATTGCCATCATCAGCTCAGTGAGAGAAAACGATCTTGACAAGAGTTTTCTTCTTGATTCGGCGTATTGGTTGAAGAATCTTGCGAGGTTCAACCCTCTTGAGGTGAAGACCCTTTGGGTTGAGGAGGATTCGGCAGTTGCTGTGATTCCTAAGTTCAGCGGTGGTATGGATGGGTTCAAGAGAGCCACATAGCTTGAGAAGGAGTATGATGTTAAGCGGTGCGGCAGGAAGGACTGGTGTTATAATAAAACAGGAGACTGGAGGAGGTTCAACACTTATGGCTGGTGTGCACGTGCTGATGTTACAACTCTCAAGGCTCGATAGCTCAGTACCTGTCAACGGTAGGGAGACTGAGAAGCTTCTCTTATAGCTCCAAGGAGGAAATGCAGAAAATGATTATTGTTGTGTACGATCTAGATTATAAAATTGCTATGACGAATGAGGATTATTACCAAGTCCAGTACAAGTACAAAGAGGAGTCCATCTCCCTGCAGAGGGTTCTCATGGAAAAAGACACACTGGACCAAATTTATAATGAAGGTTTGTACTGAAAATTTGATTGTTTATGTTTTCATACTTCGGCTGTGAGTTTAGGTTTGTGACTCTTGTTTTCATATCTAGAAACAAAAAGGATGCAGGAGATTTCGCGGCGCAACATTGATAGGATCGTACGAGAAAAAGAGATGCTGAGCAAGAAACTGGAGAATAGATGAAGGATCTGGATGCTTGGTCCAAAGAATTGGACAAGAAGCAAGCATTAACTGAACTGGAGAGACAAACTCTTGAACAAGAGAAGAAGAAGGTAACAATAGTTAGTCATTATAGTATATACTGATGCTTTTATGTAAAACAGTTTTACTGATGATCTCTTCTTTTTTTGCCTTGTTGTGATAGAACGATGCTGTGAACTCCTCTCTCCAATTAGCTTCACTTGAGCAGAAAAGGACGGATGATCGTGTACTAAGACTTGTGGAAGAACACAAGGTATGTTTTCAGTTAATGGCCTCAGTTTGTGTTTGAAGATTTGAAAAATACTCTTTGCTGAATTCAGAGAAAAAGAGGAAGCACAAAACAAGATCCTCGAGCTTGAGAAGGAGTTAAACAGCAAGAAAAAACTTCAAATGGAGATTCAAGAGCTGAAAGGAAAGCTGCAAGTCATGAAGCATAGGGAAGATGAAGATGATGAGGACGTTAAGAAGAAAATGAAAGAGATGAATGAAGAGCTAGAGGAGAAGTGCTCTGAGCTGCAAGATCTAGAGGATACTAACTCGGCCCTCATGATAAAAGAAAGGCTAAGCAAATACAAGAAGCACGCCAAGAATTGATTACGGTATGTAACTCTAAATTCTTCCATGTTCTTGGTTGAGAAATATGTACTGCTGATGAATATACTCATCATGATATATAGTCCAGAATCTATGAATAGTTGGAACGGCCATTGTGAGATCTGAGCTGTGAATAATCAAGTGATTTTGCATGTAAAATCTGGATTTGTTTTCAGGAATTGATAGGAATGTTGAGTGATCGAACCAACATCAGAATAAAGCGGTTGGGAGAAGTTGATGAAAAGCCATTCCTGAAAGCATGCAAGGAAAGATTCAAAGGCAAAGTGTAGACAGTAAAGGCAAGACACAAAAGGTCTGGAAGCAAAAGGAGAACACGGTTTCAAAAACACCAAACTCTGTTTCTGAAACAAATCGACAAGAAGACTTGGTGGAAGCAAGAATGGGCTTTGGACACTTAAAGGCAGAGACTAGCTTCACTAAGATGGGCTCGCTGGAAACAACACAAAGGCCCATTCAGACACCAAATCACTCAACAGCTACAACTGAGATTAATGAGAAGAAGGAACATGACAAACAAAGTGGTCTTGTAACGTACTACAAGGAGAAGCCAATAGCATTGCATAATAGGTTCCAGCTGTTAGGGATCCAATGAAGAAGTGAAGACCAAAGTTACAACAAGGAACCAATCTAGGGTTTTGGACTTTAAGTATAAATACATCTCTCAGTTGTAAAGAAACGTTTAAGCGAAAATCAATAAAATGAAAAGCTTCATATTTACACATCTCTAGAACTCTCTCTGTTTTCTTATTGTTTACATGGTATCAGAGCTCAGTGAGCACATCCTGAGCCATGGACAATGTTTTGGATCTTTATTCTCAACCTAAACTCAACATCGCAAACTGCGTTACAATCAAACTCACCGAAAGAAACTACATCCACTGAAAACGACAGTTTGAATATTTTCTCTCTGGTGTCGATCTTCTTGGCTTCATCAACGGCTCATCTCCAGCTCCAGCTTCTGTCATTCCTGTCCCTCAGATAGCTGGTGGCTATCGAGAGGTACCAAACCCTGACTATCAACTTTGGTCAGATCTGATAAAATAGTCCAAGCTTGGCTCGTTGGTTCTCTCTCAGAAGACATTCTCAGTGTAGTCCTTGGAGCTCAGACTGCGCAAGAGGTATGGACCTCACTGGGAAATCACTTCAACCGAGTCACCTCATCACGGCTGTTTGAGCTGCAACGTCGACTTCAAACTGTTTCTAAGACAGGTAAGACCATGAGTGATTATCTAAAAGAATTCAAAGGTCTCTGTGACCAACTTAACTCTGTTGGAAGTCCTGTCTCTGAACAAATGAAGATCTTTGCGGCATTACAAGGACTTGGGCGTGAATATTAACCGATAAAGACCAGTATCGAAGGAGCCATGGATTCTCTTCAAGCCCCAACATATAAAGACATCGTTACTCGTCTCACTGGATTTGATGATCGCCTCAAGTCTTATGACATGTCACGCCTCCAATCCTGAGAAGGATTGTCGAAACGTACCGCCGGTCAGTAAGACCAAAGGCAAGCATTCCATGGTCCAAATAAAGGGTTAAGTATACTGAGGCTTAACCAAATAAGAGTGAGAATAAAAGAAGTCAGCTAGGACGAGTAAAACAGTAGCTGGCAAAGCTACCGAGAGGAATAACTGAGCTGTTCGAAGCTAGGTTAGTTCACTCCAGCTCGGCCAGTACTAAGTCAGCTCCACTAGATGGACTACTAGCTCACTCAGCTGGGTCAGCTGGGAGCCAGCTCATCTCAGCTGGATGGACTGTTCGGGTTCCGGGACAGTGTTCCGGATCCGGGCCGGTCCTGGTCCGGGTGGTCCGACCATGTGGTCCATGGACCAGTGGGCTCTTGGGCAAGTCCGTGGGCATTGTCTAAGGGACCTAAGGAATGGTTTAGGTTTCAGCCTGACCCAAGAAATGGGTCTGTGCTGGTGGCGGGCTGATTGGCTTGGTTACATGGTCCATAAGCCCGTGGGCTCTTGTGGGCAGGTCATGGGCAGAGGTATGAAGCCTGGGCTTGGCCTGGGCGAGCCCTGGATGTATCTGGACATGTCTAGAGGTGTCTAGAACCTTCTATGGGCGAACAGGTACAATCTGGACCGTTGGTTACAATCGATGGTCAAGATCTGTTCCAAAGGGCTGCGTGGAAGGGATGTGTCTCTTTACACATGACCCCTTGTTTCCTATAAATAGGGGCACACTCCACTCACTTTTCTCATCCAATTCCAGAGTAAAATAATCAGAGAAAGTCGTAGAGAAAGAGAGAGAGAGAAAGAGAGAGTTTCCGGCCAATAAAAAGGCAGTTTCGTGGTGGATTAGTTTTCCGGCGACTCCGATCGTTTGGAAATCAACCTCTGGTCGAAAAGGAAGATCAGAACAAGGGGAAGAACCGTCAGAACCCAGTCGTTGTTGGGGTCAAAAACGGTTCTCTCTAAATCAACGGCTAAAACTATTTATCATGCGCGGACTTTCCATAAAACAAGCGTCGAAAGCAAGACAAGTCGTATAGCTTAAAGAACCTATGTTAAAGTCGATCGTTCTTGTTTTACACGATAAACTTTACGAGAAAAACCAACTAAGATTTAGTCGTAAAACTTCGATGATACAATCAAGAAGAACCGAGAGACATTAGGTCCGTAGCTAAGATGACACGACCATACGAAAGTATAAGGAAGAAACGGGAAGTAATCTAAGTTTGGACAGGCCGAACGACAAAGAATCCGCCTTGAAACTTCAAAGAGCCCGTTCTCTCAAACCGTGAGGACCCAGAAAACGAGCAAGATATCAAATCGAAGCTCTCGCCGAGACGCACGTGCTAGTCCTAGCCGCCGGATGGCTAGCCCCCGTGCTGGCCGTAGGCGCCGGGCGGCTAGCGCCCGTGCTGGTCCTGGCCGCCCGTGCTGGTCCTGGCGGCCGGGAAACTTCAAAGAGACCGTTCTCTCAAACCGTGAGGACCCAGAAAACGAGCAAGATATCAAATAGAAGCCCTCGCCGAGACGCACGTGCTGGTCCTAGCCGCCGGGCGACTAGCCCCCGTTCTGGCCGTAGGCGCCGGGCGGCTAGCGCCCGTGCTGGCTGTAGCCGCCGGGCGGCTAGCCCCCGTGCTGGCCGTAGGTGCCGGGCGGCTAGCGCCCGTGCTGGCCGTAGCCGCAGTAGGTGCCGGGCGGCTAGCACCCGTGCTGGCCATAGCCGCCGGGTGGCTAACCCCCGTGCTGGCCGTAGGCGCCGGGCGGCTAGCGCCCGTGCTGGCCATAGACACCGGGCGGCTAGCGCCCGTGCTGGCCGTAGCCGCCGGGCGGCTAGCGCCCGTGCTGGCCGTAGGCCCCGGCCGTCAGAAGTCTGTACTTTGTGTCTTTCCCAAGTTTTTGCGGAACGAATCATTGAGATTCCGCGTACAAAACAACCGTTCTTACTCCAAACTAAGATCGTCGGAAACACTTCGGAAACTCGTAAGATATCAACGGGAAGGAAGATCTTAAATTCTTCGTACGAAACAGTGATGGTTATCTTAAGATACCACTCATCTCAACTCTACGAAGGAATGAAGATCTTCCGAAGAAATCGTAGAAAACAACGGAATTCCTAAAGACGGCCCGAAAGGGACCAAACGCTATCGGACAGTCCGTATACGATTATCTGAGATAGATACGACGATTTATGTTTATCTTTACATAACAAGATAAATGCTAAATTTCCAGAAGGATAAATGTCAAGTTTCCCGAAGATAAATGTCAAGTTTCCCGATAAACATGAAGGCCGACGAAAATGGAAAAAGCCCGCTTCGCGGCCCAAAAGGAGAATATACCGTCATAAGAAGGAGTATATAAAGGAGCTTTGGGAGAGAAGAAAAGAGAGGGTACAAAAAATCCTAGAGAGAAAGCAAATCCGAGATTGGAAACCTAGAGAACTCATGTTAGCTTAAGAACTTAGAATTGAGGCGGTAGACTAGCAAGGCATGACCTAGAACGTCCGGCCGCCTCTCGTTCTATTTTCATCTTGTCCGCAGACCCTTATTTCTCGCGGAAGGATCTAACAATCCTTTTATTTAGAGTTCCGCACATAGAAACCCTAGGCATTATTCTCGACATGCCCGTTTCTATGACTAACGCTCATACTAGACGAACTCTGCTAGGCAGTTCGATCTCTTGTTCAAACCCTTCCAACTGAACTACGTCCGACTTGATCCTCGAAAGGGGCACGTAGGCAGCCTTCCTTAAGGTCCAGTCTCAAATAATAATAAAACCTTTCCGCATTTATTTGATCACTTGTCGTTGGTTGTCGCAGAGGATCCGGACCTTCAGGGAAAGTTAAGTTTACTTAGCTTTCCTCCGATTTACTTAATCAAAATCGACAGTGCGAATTTCGGTTCCCACAGTTTGGCGCTAGAAGGAGGGGAGGACGGATTACTCTTACTCTTACGGCCGCAAAACGCTTGATCAAAGCAATGTCTGGAAATGTGAAAGACAAACTCGCAGCTCACATCGACGCTGGTAAAACAACTTCAGCAGTGACTACTCCTACGACCAACGCTTATGCAAACAGTTATCTAAGATTATCATCTTACGGACAAACGTCCCGAGAACGGACCATCCCGACCAAGTTCGGGTCCTATCAACCATGCGCCCCCGTCCAAGTTCCTGCAACACGGTCCTCGGGTCCATGGACACAACCCCCCTCGCTCGGAAAAATTCAAAAAATGACTTGGTAGTCGAGACGGATTCCTGCCTGCCGTATACAACGGCTATGGTTAGCTTGAACACCAGTTGCCTTAACTATACGGGGAATCGAAATCCTTTCGGAAAAACCAGCGTCACATCAACGGCTTTTTTTAAAGAAAAATCGTAAAAACGTCTAAGTCCCAAGACGGCCCAAAAGGGGCCCGAATCACGGCTAAACGACCCACATACGATTTTAGAGTAGGATCGAGCCCAAGGCTGATATGACGGTCTGATTACCGAGCAGAGTTTCGACTGGAAATGTTTTTTAGAATTTCCCGGAAAAATAAAGACTTGTTCTCCTAGAAATCGCGGAGAAACCCCATATTACTCATGAAACAGAAAGCACGACTGATCGGGTTACCAATTAGCGTTTCCAATGCTAAAATTCGATAACATTTTACGGAACACCTTTCGTAAAATAAATTCTCGAAATATTTCACGAGACAGCTTTTGCACGATTAAACTCGACAACATTTTACAAAACAGTTTCCGTAAAATTACCTCGACAACATTTTGTGAAATAACTCTCGTAAAACCAAAGGTCAACAACGTTCTAAGAAACAATTCTTTGCAGGGATCATGATGAAATCGATGTCCAAAAGTCTCGGAAAAACAATTAAAGAAACCTCGAGAGACTAAGTGTCGATCGAGAAACCTCTAAAAAACCGAGAAAAACAGGCAGTTCCCGCGAGGAAGCACAGTCCCGGGAGGCTAGGCACGCCCGTGCTGTCCCTAGGCGCCGGGCGGCTAGCACGCCCGTGCTGTCCCTTGGCACCGGGCGGCTAGCACGCCCGTGCTGTCCCTAGGCGCCCGGCGGCTAGCACGCCCGTGCTGTCCCTAGGCGCCCGGCGGCTAGCACGCCCGTGCTGTCCCAAGGCGTCGGGCGGCTAGGACGCCCGTGCTGTCCCTAGGCGCCCGGCGGCTAGCACGCCCGTGCTGTCCCTAGGCGCCCGGCGGCTAGCACGCCCGTGCTGTCCCTAGGCGTCGGGCGGCTAGCACGCCCGTGCTGTCCCTAGGCGCCGGGCGGCTAGCACGCCCGTGCTGTCCCTAGGCGCCGGGCGGCTAGCACGCTCGTGCTGTCCCTAGGCGCCGGGCGGCTAGAACGCCCGTGCTGTCCCTAGGCGCCGGGCGGCTAGCACGCCCGTGCTGTTCCTAGGCGCCGGGCGGCTAGCACGCCCGTGCTGTCCCTAGGCGCCGGGCGGCTAGCACGCCCGTGCTGTCCCTAAGCGCCGGGCGGCTAGCACGTCCGTGCTGTCCCTAGGCGCCGGGTGGCTAGCACGCCCGTGCTGTCCGTAGGCGCCGGGCGGCTAGCACACCCGTGCTGTCCGTAGGCGCCGGGCGGCTAGCATGCCCGTGCTGCCTCTAGGCGCCGGGCGGCTAACGCGCCCATGCTGCGCTGGTCGCCAGGCAACAAAACATTCGTCAAGCGCGGCCAATCCTCGTAAAGATGGACCCAACGACTATCCAAACTAATTTTACGAAAAAATTTCTGTAAAATTAACTCAACAACATTTTGTTGAATAACTCTCGTTAAATAAAAGCTCGACTATATTTTACGAAACATCATTCTTGAAGTATAACAAGATCGTAGGCTTCTTAACCTGACCAATTCGCTCATAGCTTGACGAAACAAGAAGCCCCACTCAAGTGACATCTTAACATTCGTTTTCACTTGTCTACCCACCTTAGCCTTCTTCGAGTTCCGCTTACTTCTCCTCCCTTTGCTTCAACGATTCTGCAACGATTCTGCACTGTTCCTTCGGGTTTCATCAAAAATCGATTCTTGATTCAGTGTCAGACTTTTCAAAGACCTTTGACAATGAAACGTTAGAAGACAAAGAGGAACGGACATGAGGCAATCTCGAGCAATCAATGAGACTAAGGTATGTCCGACTTAGAAAATTTTATCAAGGTTTTAATATTTTTGTAGGAAAAGAATGGTAACGTCTTGTAAACTGCCGTAAAATTTAGGGAACTTAAGACCTAGGTGGATAGTCTAGCAAGCTAAGTCTTAGGCATTTTCTTCCAGTTTTGTTTTATTGTTCCTTGACTGTCTCCGCAGAACATGCAGACCGATCTAATCTCTCAAAAAACCGAGAAATGATCGCCACGCATCCTTGGCATACTCATTCTACTTCATAAAGAAAAAAAATCCTTTCAAAAGGCAAACGACACTCTAAGATTCGTCCGAAACGCTAGCGGCATAACGGCGTGGTCAAACCGTTACAAACATAGTCTTGAAAACTCTACACCGTCTCTTATTGCAATCTCGCGACAAGAAACTCGTACAACGTCAGACTAATAGCACGACGGTGAGCTACAAAATTAACGGAATAACCTTCGGTAAAACCCCATGAGTAATTCGAAGCAACTTTCGCCAAAAGACGAAATCAAAGCGGAAACATTTCCCGTGTAACCCATAACTCGGAAAACTCCGCTAAGATTTGCATGTCTATCTCAACGAACGCTATTCGGCCATCGGCCGACTACGCCTTTCCATAAAGCCCGAACCTGAATTCGGCATCACCATTAAGGACAATCGTGAACCAATATGACCTTAATGCGAAAGGATCGCAGTCTGATCGTTTACCAACTCCTTGGTTAAATGGCTGAACATAGCCTTCACGCCAAGACAAAATAGCTGAACGATCGCCGCTCCAATCACTTAAGGGCCAAACGATAATCCACGATTTGTCATAAAACTCCAAGTGACCATGTACGTGAGCAACTATGTCGCATAGCCCAAAAGCGGAAATGATGCGATGAATTTCTCATAATAAAATCAGTCCTAACAGCCATATGGTTAACGGAAAAATTTGAACTTAACATCGACTGATTAAGTTCTATACGCCCCGTAAACAAAGCATGAAAAGAAACACTCGTGACAAAGCTCCAAGAGTTATACGAGTCGTCCTTAAAATCTCGGAAGGCCAACACTTCGCGAAACAAAGCGAAGGTAGACGCTTCTCACTGGGTCAAATATACGCGACCCCTGGTCCTAATTCCTCGATCAAAATTTTATAACTTGCACGTCCAAACTGAAACAACAGTTTCTGACTATGGACATTCGCAAAACATCTCCAAGCCCGCGAACATTTGAAATGCGGCACAAGGGAAAATTAACTCGTACACATTTGAAATGTGTATGCTTGTATAATCCCACGTTTTTTGAAGAAACCGGATTTTCGAAACTCTTTACAAACACATAAACCGAATTTTCGAAACTCTTCGCAAACAAACTCGCCAATCGCTAAACGGCCTCAACAATGGATCCAGTATCCACCAAATAAATCATAAACTATCGCCCGGAAACATTCCGCGATTTCTAAAAACCCATAGTCCTTTATGGCATAAGAAAAACAAACTTCAAAGCACTGCGAGACGTCGCTTCGTGCCTGAACATTCGTTTTTCGATTAAAACCTTCATACTCCTTCTAAACGGCATCATATCGTTGTTGCTGATCACAACAAACGAACTCTAACGTCCTAAACAGACAAGCCACCTAAGGGTAGGCTCTTTTACATCTGACAAGGATCCCATAGCACGCTATACAAAAAATCCAAATTTGGTTCAGCACTTCGTAAAGGAAGTAGCTCGATTCGTGCCCAGACAAATCATGTAAGCCGATACCACTTCACGGATTTTAAAACGGTACGAATCACGTTAAAATCACAAACATGCAAAACGAAAGCTGATTTGTCATCGCACAGCCTCAGTCTGAGAGTAAACCTAGGTCTTGCCCTAAACCCAGCCTTGCTGGTATCTTAACATCTCATAGGCAAAGCGTCAACGACGCGAGATCCCAAAACTTGTCTCTTCACTCAAGTCTGTACGTTTCCACGAATTTTCGCGTAAATCGTAAACCGCAGGAAAATCTCGCTTTCTACAAACGACGGATACGGTGATCATCAGGGAGGCAGGAATGAGACGACAACTCACACCCTGTCCCTCTAACTTCGATAGACAGAAGTTCTGAAGACGCAACATTAATATTTTATAAAGATTGAGCCGCAGAGTTCAACAGATGCCCTGAAAAAGGCCGGGATTCGAAGCCACCAACGGCCAGTCCCACAAATGTACATCATGGCCTCTTAACGACCGAAACACAATCAAAATAAAAATCTCTGAAGGGATTGATAAACCGAGACGCTCCCCGGAGTATCACCTTCATCCTCAAAACTCACCCAAAGTAGGAACGGTCTCACCGTCGCCTCTATTGGTCGCACCACCGCTGCATGTCTCATATGCGCCGGCTTCACGATCCTTGACTGCGTAGTCCTGGTCCTCCGAACCCTCCGAATCCGGGACAAGGGTGCACACGGGTTTCAGACCAGCGAGAATCGAGTCGAAGTCCTCTCCGTCAAACTTGCGAGTCCCCGTCTCCTCAAGACTCTGAATCTTCTGTTGAAGACGACGGATTTTCGAGGACATATGTTCTTCTCTTTCTTCACATTGAGCAACGAACTCACGGTCTTTCCGGCGTCACGTTCAAGATCGCCAATCAAAGGTGATGTGGATGTCCGCAATGAAATATTCTTAGCCACAAATTTCGATTTTCAACTCATAATCTTCCACCCGCAAGATCGTCTCTGCGTCTTACAGGCTGGGGGGCTAACTGTTGGGGTCAAAAACGGTTCTCTCGAAATCAACGGCTAACACTATTTATCATGCGCGGACTTTCCATAAAACAAGCGTCGAAAGCAAGACAAGTCGTATAGCTTAAAGAACCTATGTTAAAGTCGATCGTTCTTGTTTTACACGATAAACTTTACGAGAAAAACCAACTAAGATTTAGTCGTAAAACTTTGATGATACAATCAAGAAGAACCGAGAGACATTAGGTCCGTAGCTAAGATGACACGACCATACGAAAGTATAAGGAAGAAATGGGAAGTAATCTAAGTTTGGACAAGCCGAACGACAAAAAATCCGCCTTGAAACTTCAAAGAGCACGTTCTCTCAAACCGTGAGGACCCAGAAAACGAGCAAGATATCAAATCGAAGCTCTCGCCGAGACGCACGTGCTAGTCCTAGCCGCCGGATGGCTAGCCCCCGTGCTGGCCGTAGGCGCCGGGCGGCTAGCGCCCGTGCTGGTCCTGGCCGCCCGTGCTGGTCCTAGCGGCCGGGAAACTTCAAAGAGACCGTTTTCTCAAACCGTGAGGACCCAGAAAACGAGCAAGATATCAAATAGAAGCCCTCGCCGAGACGCACGTGCTGGTCCTAGCCGTCGGGCGACCAGCCCCCGTTCTGGCCGTAGGCGCCGGGCGGCTAGCGCCCGTGCTGGCTGTAGCCGCCGGGCGGCTAGCCCCCGTGCTGGCCGTAGGTGCCGGGCGGCTAGCGCCCCGTGCTGGCCGTAGCCGCAGTAGGCGCCGGGCGGCTAGCGCCCGTGCTGGCCATAGGCGCCGGGCGGCTAACCCCTGTGCTGGCCGTAGGCGCCGGGCGGCTAGCGCCCGTGCTGGCCGTAGGCGCCGGGCGGCTAGCGCCCGTGCTGGCCGTAGGCGCCGGGCGGCTAGCGCCCGTGCTGGCCGTAGGCGCCGGGCGGCTAGCGCTCGTGCTGGCCGTAGCCGCCGGGCGGCTAGCGCATGTGCTGGCCGTAGGCGCCGGGCGGCTAGCGCACGTGCTGGCCGTAGCTGCCGGTGGCTAGCGCACGTGCTGGCCATGGCCGCCGGGCGGCTAGCCCCCGTGCTGGCTCGGGTCTTCGGGCGACAATCTTCCGTGCACAAGTTCTAGGCCCCGGCCGTCAGAAGTCTGTACTTTGCGTCTTTCCCAAGTTTTTGCGGAACGAATCATTGAGATTCAGTGTACAAAACAACCGTTCTTACTCCAAACTAAGATCGTCGGAAACACTTCGAAAACTCGTAAGATATCAACGGGAAGGAAGATCTTAAATTCTTCGTACGAAACAGTGATGGTTATCTTAAGATACCACTCATCTCAACTCTACGAAGGAATGAAGATCTTCCGAAGAAATCGTAGAAAACAACGGAATTCCAAAAGACGGCCCGAAAGGGACCAAACGCGATCGGACAGTCCGTTTACGATTATCTGAGATAGATACGACGATTTATGTTTATCTTTACATAACAAGATAAATGCTAAATTTCCAGAAGGATAAATGTCAAGTTTCCCCAAGATAAATGTCAAGTTTCTCGATAAACATGAAGGCCGACGAAAATGGAAAAAGCCCGCTTCGCGGCCCAAAAGGAGAATAGACCGTCATAAGAAGGAGTATATAAAGGAGCTTTGGGAGAGAAGAAAAGAGAGGGTACAAAAAATCCTAGAGAGAAAGCAAATCCGAGATTGGAAACCTAGAGAGCTCATGTTAGCTTAAGAACTTAGAATTGAGGCGGTAGACTAGCAAGGCATTACCTAGAACGTCCGGCCGCCTCTCGTTCTATTTTCATCTTGTCCGCAGACCCTTATTTCTCGCGGAAGGATCTAACAATCCTTTTACTTAGAGTTCCGCACATAGAAACCCTAGGCATTATTCTCGACATGCCCGTTTCTATGACTAACGCTCATACTAGACGAACTCTGCTAGGCAGTTCGATCTCTTGTTCAAACCCTTCCAACTGAACTACGTCCGACTTGATCCTCGAAAGGGGCACGTAGGCAGCCTTCCTTAAGGTCCAGTCTCAAATAATAATAAAACCTTTCCGCATTTATTTGATCACTTGTCGTTGGTTGTCGCAGAGGATCCGGACCTTCAGGGAAAGTTAAGTTTACTTAGCTTTCCTCCGATTTACTTAATCAAAATCGACAGTGCGAATTTCGGTTCCCACAGTTTGGCGCTAGAAGGAGGGGAGGACGGATTACTCTTACTCTTACGGCCGCAAAACGCTTGATCAACGCAATGTCTGGAAATGTGAAAGACAAACTCGCAGCTCACATCGACGCTGGTAAAACAACTTCAGCAGTGACTACTCCTACGACCAACGCTTATGCAAACAGTTATCTAAGATTATCATCTTACGGACAAACGTCCCGAGAACGGACCATCCCGACCAAGTTCGGGTCCTATCAACCATGCGCCCCCTCCAAGTTCCTGCAACACGGTCCTCGGGTCCATGGACACAACCCCCCTCGCTCGGAAAAATTCAAAAAATGACTTGGTAGTCGAGACGGATTCCTGCCTGCCGTATACAACGGCTATGGTTAGCTTGAACACCAGTTGCCTTAACTATACGGGGAATCGAAATCCTTTCGGAAAAACCAGTGTCACAGCTTTTTTTAAAGAAAAATCGTAAAAACGTCTAAGTCCCAAGACGGCCCAAAAGGGGCCCGAATCACGGCTAAACGACCCACATACGATTTTAGAGTAGGATCGAGCCCAAGGCTGATATGACGGTCTGATTACCGAGCAGAGTTTCGACTGGAAATGTTTTTTAGAATTTCCCGGAAAAATAAAGACTTGTTCTCCTGGAAATCGCGGAGAAACCCCATATTACTCATGAAACAGAAAGCACGACTGATCGGGTTACCAATCAGCGTTTCCAATGCTAAAATTCGATAACATTTTACGGAACACCTTTCGTAAAATAAATTCTCGAAATATTTCACGAGACAGCTTTTGCACGATTAAACTCGACAACATTTTACAAAACAGTTTCCGTAAAATTACCTCGACAACATTTTGTGAAATAACTCTCGTAAAATAAAAGGTCAACAACGTTCTAAGAAACAATTCTTTGCAGGGATCATGATGAAATCGATGTCCAAAAGTCTCGGAAAAACAATTAAAGAAACCTCGAGAGACTAAGTGTCGATCGAGAAACCTCTAAAAAACCGAGAAAAACAGGCAGGTCCCGCGAGGAAGCACAGTCCCGGGAGGCTAGGCACGCCCGTGCTGTCCCTAGGCGCCGGGCGGCTAGCACGCCCGTGCTGTCCCTAGGCGCCGGGCGGCTAGCACGCTCGTGCTGTCCCTAGGCGCCGGGTGGCTAGAACGCCCGTGCTGTCCCTAGGCGCCCGACGGCTAGCACGCCCGTGCTGTCCCTAGGCGCCCGGCGGCTAGCACGCCCGTGCTGTCCCTAGGCGTCGGGCGGCTAGCACGCCCGTGCTGTCCCTAGGCGCCGGGCGGCTAGCACGCCCGTGCTGTCCCTAGGCGCCGGGCGGCTAGCACGCCCGTGATGTCCCTAGGCGCCGGGCGGCTAGCACGCCCGTGCTGTCCCTAGGCGCCGGGCGGCTAGCACGCCCGTGCTGTCCCTAGGCGCCGGGCGGCTAGCACGCCCGTGCTGTCCCTAGGCGCCGGGCGGCTAGCCCCCGTGCTGGCCGTAGGCGCCGGGCGGCTAGTGCCCATACTGGTCCTGACCGCCCGTGCTGGTCCTAGCCGCCGGGAAACTTCAAAGAGCCCGTTCTCTCAAACTGTGAGGACCCAAAAAACGAGCAAGATATCAAATCGAAGCCCTCGCCGAGACGCACGTGCTGGTCCTAGCCGCCGGGCGGCTAGCCCCCGTGCTGGCCGTAGGCGCCGGGCGGCTAGCGCCCGTGCTGGCCGTAGCCGCCGGGCGGCTAGCGCCCGTGCTGGCCGTAGCCGCCGGGCGGCTAGCCCCCATGCTGGCCGTAGGCGCCGGGCGGCTAGCGCCCGTGCTGGCCGTAGCCGCCGGGCGGCTAGCGCCCGTGCTGGCCGTAGCTGCCGGCGGCTAGCGCACGTGCTGGCCATGGCCGCCGGGCGGCTAGCCCCCGTGCTGGCCCGGGTCTTCGGGCGACAATCTTCCGTGCACAAGTTCTAGGCCCCGGCCGTCAGAAGTCTGTACTTTGCGTCTTTCCCAAGTTTTCGCGGAACGAATCATTGAGATTCTGCGTACAAAACAACCGTTCTTACTCCAAACTAAGATCGTCGGAAACACTTCGGAAACTCGTAAGATATCAACGGGAAGGAAGATCTTAAATTCTTCGTACGAAATAGTGATGTTTATCTTAAGATACCACTCATCTTAACTCTACGAAGGAATGAAGATCTTCCGAAGAAATCGTAGAAAACAACGGAATTCCTAAAGACGGCCCAAAAGGGACCAAACGCGATCGGACAGTCCGTTTACGATTATCTGAGATAGATACGACGATTTATGTTTATCTTTACATAACAAGATAAATGCTAAATTTCCAGAAGGATAAATGTCAAGTTTCCCGAAGATAAATGTCAAGTTTCCCGATAAACATGAAGGCCGACGAAAATGGAAAAAGTCCGCTTCGCGGCCCAAAAGGAGAATAGACCGTCATAAGAAGGAGTATATAAAGGAGCTTTGGGAGAGAAGAAAAGAGAGGGTACAAAAAATCCTAGAGAGAAAGCAAATCCGAGATTGGAAACCTAGAGAGCTCATGTTAGCTTAAGAACTTAGAATTGAGGCGGTAGACTAGCAAGGCAGGACCTAGAACGTCCGACCGCCTCTCGTTCTATTTTCATCTTGTCCGCAGACCCTTATTTCTCGCGGAAGGATCTAACAATCCTTTTACTTAGAGTTCTGCACATAGAAACCCTAGGCATTATTCTCGACATGCCCGTTTCTATGACTAACGCTCATACTAGAGGAACTCCACTAGGCAGTTCGATCTCTTGTTCAAACCCTTCCAACTGAACTACGTCCGACTTGATCCTTGAAAGGGGTACGTAGGCAGCCTTCCTTAAGGTCCAGTCTCAAATCATAATAAAACCTTTCCGCATTTATTTGATCACTTGTCGTTGGTTGTCGCAGAGGATCCGGACCTTCAGGGAAAGTTAAGTTTACTTAGCTTTCCTCCGATTTACTTAATCAAAATCGACAGTGCGAATTTCGGTTCCCACAGTCGTGGTTCAGAAGGTATGGAAAAGGGCCGTGGTCCCATCAGTCCCTTCGGTGAACCCTTGTGGCCGAACCTCGGTTCTGATCGGTTCATTAGTCCCATCTGGTTATCCTTGTCTGTTTCTAGGCTATCTTTTCCTCATATTTCTGATGATCCACGAAGGGTTGTGTCAGTTAGGTCCAAGGGTTGCATCTTTTGACTTGAACGGTCATATCCTAACCGATAACTTGACCATGGGTCGGTTATACGGGACAGTGTGGATCGTACCAAGGGTTGGGCGGTTGGCTGAACGTTTGGAAGGTCCCAAAGGGTACTAGTTGCCAAGAGTAATGAGTTCCAAGAGTCATGAGGGTCTAGAGAGCACGAGTAACCAGAAGGTATGGGATACCAAGAGTTACAAGTGTCATAAGGTACCATAGACCAGAGAGGACGATTGACCAAGAGGCACAAGTTACCAGAGGGTGTGAGTTCCAAACGATGCCAATGGATGCAGGTTATGTCTGGTCCATATGGTTCAGTCCAAGGCTTAGACCAAGGACATATGCACGGTTGTCTATGCAGAGTAATGAGTCGTAAGGTCAGCCGGTTGTGAATCAATCCGGGCTGGGCTTGGGCCTTACTTAACAGGTTGGATCAAAGGGGTACTAGTCACCAAAGGTTGCATGTTGCCAAGAGTCATGAGTTACCAAAGGTTGTGAGTTACCAAAGGACGCAAGTAACCAAAAGGTACAAGATACCAAAGGTTGCAAGTATCAAACGGTACGAGGACCAAAGGGTGCCAATGACCAAATGGTGCATCGTGATCCGAAGGATGAGAATGTACTGTGATCCAAGATCATCGATCATATCGTGATCCAAGAGGTACTAACGTGTCGTGATCCAAGAAGTACGAATGTGTCGTAATCCAAAAGGTACGAACGTATCATGATCCATGGGATGTGAACGGGTCGTGACCAAAAGGATACGAACGGGTCGAGACCGAAAGGGTACGAACAGAACGGGACCAAAAAGGGTACAAATGATTTGATTGGTATAAGGACACCATTTGTATTGTGTAGAGCATGGACTCACATGATAGCATTGGATTGTCACTAAAATCAATACATGAGTGTTAGGAAATAGCGAAGGTCTTAGGGCTAGTGCAATCCGTACATCATGATTGATCTATGAACCATGATCCATGGTTAATGGATGGATGGTTCTAGCCGCAAGGCTAAGTGGGATATCTTACAATCAACTTCAGGTTGGTGAGTAGGATAGGCGCCATATGCCTTATGTAGGGCGTGGACCCACATGATGGCAATGGAAGGCCGATTATGTCAGAAAATGCTAAGTAGACGATGGCTTATCATGACTAGTGGTCTGTTCATGTTCCATGACGGTGGTTAGATGGCTGAGCACTAGTATGGACAGTCACGTTGCTGGAGCAAGAGTATTGATGTGATGCTTCCAGATATCAACCTTAGTGTTGATAACCTCGAGATTGGCTACGAGTCATGACGAGGGGATGGCTAGTACTATGTGTCATAGACCATTGGTATTGAGCCTAAGTGTGATTGTTCAAGAAAGACTGTGTAAGATCTTATCATGGAGAAGTATGGACGAACTGACCATATAGTATGGACCAAGGTGTCGAAACTAACCTGATTAGTGAATGCATCGGTTGGAAAGAACAAGTCATATCTTTGTCTGGGTTAAGTCCCAAGGCCGGTCAGGCCAGATGAAGACTCATCAGTTCTAAGTCATGTGAGGATGGTTGGATGATTGACTTAGGATGTAATGGGCTTTGTCAGTCCAAGAAATGGACTTGGTACTATTGCCTATAAGGCAAGGGAGTGTGCATGAGCCGAAATGGGCTGGATGCATATCTCTTATCCGTTCAAAGACTTCTCAAAGGTTACTTATGTCTGTGGGGATGGTTGGCTGAATGACTAAGTACCTAAGGGAGTTGTTTGATGCAGGAATCAATATAAGGACCTTAAGTAAGATCATTGAGTGATCGTGGTCCAGCAGTCAAGCAAGAGCAATTAGAGTCATTGGAGTACCGATGAGCTAATAAGCTCCGGGAATGTGGCAAAGGTATGATCTAGCATTTATTTGTGTAGATCTAGATATAACGGTTTAGGGGAATGGAACCTCAAAATCGTATGACTTGGTTTGGGTTTGTAATTGACCTTTAAGCTGATTGGTAGTTGAGTAAACCGACCAATGCTAAGGTGATTCGACCAGACCAGGGTTAAATTGGTTTTAGACCAATGGTTAATTAGAGAATATTCCGCTGCGTATCTGTTGAAATGAGCTAAGCTATGAATGACTAAGAAATTCTTTAGCTAAGGTCTAAGTTAGCCCTCGCCTTTAGGCGATATTATAATTAGGGCGAAAAATTAAGAGGTTCGGCCAGAAAGTGGACCGAGCGACGTGAGGCGTCGACCGCGGCCTAGTCGGCCTGGATCGGGTCATACATGACTACTCACAGTCTTCAGTGTCACCTCATATGACGTTTCACGTGTCCTCTACTGACCAATCTTACCCTCAAAACCAAAACTTTTCCCAACAACAGCCTCACTTCACTCAATACAGAGGTAGAGGGGGCAACAATGGAAGAGGTGGTTATGGTAGATGAAGAGGAGGATACTCGACCAGAGGACGAGGTTTCCACCAACAAGTCTCATCCTCTAACAATCCCTCTCAAGGTGATGCCTCAAACTGACCAACATGCCAGATTTGTGGTCGCTTTGGACACAATGCTCTCAAGTGCTACAGACGTTTTGATATCTCCTATCAGAGTACTGATCAACCTTCAGCAATGGCAGCTCTCCAAGTCTCTAACGATCCACCAGCTGCAGGACAAAGCTACAATGGGACTGAATGGTATCCAGACACTGCTGCTACTGCTCATGTTACAAATACAAATACTCATCAGAACCTTCAACAATCTCAGCCATATCATGGAAACGACTCATTGATGGTTGCCGATGGTAACTTTCTCTCTATAACCCATGTTGGTTCTGTGCCTCTGCAATCCTCATCAGGTATTTTGTCACTCAAAGATGTACTGGTTTGTCCTGATATTGCCAAATCTCTGCTGTCTGTGTCAAAGCTTACTGTTGATTTTCCTTGTGAGTTCACCTTTGATTGTGATGGTCTTTATGTTAAGAACAAGCTCACCAAGAAAATCCTGACTCAAGACAACAGACTTAAAGATCTTTATGTACTAGAGAACTCTTCTTTTACTGCTTTTTACACAGCGAAGCAGATGGCTGCAAGTGCTGAAGTTCACCTTTGATTGTGATGGTCTTTATGTTAAGGACAAGCTCACCAAGAAAATCCTGACTCAAGACAACAGACTTAAAGATCTTTATGTACTAGAGAACTCTTCTTTTACTGCTTTTTACACAGCGAAGCAGATGGCTGCAAGTGCTGAAGTTTGGCATAGAAGATTGGGTCATCCAAGTGCTGAGGTTCTGCAACTATTATCAAGAAAACATGTTATTACAGTCAATAAAATTATGCCCAAGATTTGTGAGTCATGTCAACTTGGTAAAAGCTCTAGGCTACCTTTCTCTGAGTCTTTTTATGTGTCCAGTAGACCTCTGGAGAGGATTCATTGTGATCTTTGGGGTCCCTCTCCAGTTTTTTCTGTTCAAGGTTTCAAATATTATGTCATCTTTGTTGATCATTACTCTCGCTACTGCTGGCTCTATCATCTGAAACAAAAATCTGATTTTCTACAAATATTTATCATGTGGCAAAATCTAGTAGAGAAACAACTAGACAAGAAGATTCTTATGTTTCAATGTGATGGAGGTGGTGAATTTATCAATCACAATTTTGCTGTTCACCTCTCCTTTCACGGCATCAAACAGATGGTCTCTTGTCCCCACACGCCCCAAGAAAATGGCATTGCAGAAAGGAAACACAGACATATCACAGAGTTTGGAATGTCTATGTTGTTTGATGGAAAAGTTCCTCAGAAATACTAGGTGGAAGCATTCTTCACTTCGTGTTTTCTCGGAAACCTCTTGCCATCATCAAAACTGGAAGACAACAAAAGTCCCTATGAAGTACTCTACTGCAGAAAACCAGAGTACTCAGCACTCAGGTCGTTTGGAAGTGCATGCCACCCATCCTTACGTCCTTATGCTTCTAACAAATTTGATCCCAAATCTCTGTTGTGTGTGTTTCTTGGTTATAATGAAAAATACAAAGGCTACAGATGCCTTCATCCACCAACTGAGAAAGTCTATATAAACAGACATGTTGTGTTTGATGAACAAGTGTTTCCTTTTGCCACTTCTTACTCTCATCTACAACAACAGAGTTCTTCGCCATTGCTTTCTGTCTGGAAGCAAAGCTTCATGAACTCAGCGTTCGAACCTGAGAGTCAAGACTCAGCGGGCTGTCAATGCTCCTTTCACTACAAGAAAAATGGCTTTTATTAGCGGACGAAAAACGCTATCTATCAATACGATAGCGGTTTAAAAAACGATGTATCATCGCCTGTGATAATAGGTCAAGCATTTTAGATAGCGGTTTTTTGCACTGCTATATTTTCTTCCGTTATGATAGCGCTTTTCTATCTGCAATTAAATATTTTTTAATGACGTTTAATTTTTGTTATTGTTTATTTTATAAAAAATAAAAAAAAATAAAAACATAATTAAAATTTAAATTCGTTTATATATTTTATTTTTTTAATAAAATAATTTATGATTAAATTGGTTAAGAAATATTATTTCCAAATTAAAGGTAAATCTAAATAGATTGAAAAATATTAAACCAAAACTAAACCAACTTAAACCTAAACCTAGTAACAAAACCTAGTATCAAAACCACCCTCCTTTTCTTATGGCCGCCGTCAACCTTCTTCATATTCTTCCACCGCACTCAACCATCACTCTGCTCGCGACCACCACAAGCCCATGACTAATAATGTCTTCCTCTTTCCCTGTTTTCTCTTTCTCAGCGGAGAGAAGCTCAGGCCACAGCCGTCACCCTTTTCCTCTATCTCCTACAGTGCTCTTCACCTTGCCGCTAGCGCTCTGTCTTCTCTGTCTCTATTTATCACTAGCCATCTCTGAATCTGGAAAGACAAGATATGTTTCTCTGTTACAAATTTTTTTAAGAAAAATCTAACAGCAATCAAAACCACAGAACAGAGAGAGAGAGATTGAAAGGGAGAGAGGTGACCAGTGTTGTGAGAAGCGGTGGTGGAGACTACGGATCTGAGAAGCGGCAACAAGGACGACGGCAGCGAGTGTAGATGATGACGGCGACGAGCTTAAGATCCGTGGCGACAGCAAAGTGATGATGATGAATCTCTCTCATTTACAAGACAGAAAGCGAGCGATTTAAGTTTTGAGATCTGAGACTGTGATGAATAACTGAAAGAGAAGAGGAGAAGAGACGTGACTCTGAGAAGAGAGAAAGCGAAGAAAACAAAATTAATTTTAGACCATTAGATCAATACTAATCAATGGTTAAGAATTGATTATCCTTCTATTAAAAAAACAGCCAATGAGAAAGAAGTTAGAGAATAACCACGAGATTTGTTTATAGCCCTTAGATTAAAAAAAACAATCAATGGTGAATGCTTTACTTTGATGGTTAAAATAATATTCTATATTAAACAGTATTTTGATAAAGTTTAAAATTTTAAAACTTAGATTTTATGATTATACTAGTATTACTATCATGTGCCATGCACGGATCCAAGTTTTGTTCATATAAGCTTTTATTTATTCTTGCATTTAAAATATCTCATTAGATCTATTCAGTTTTATATATATTAGTATATGTCGTTTCTGAAATTTAAATTTCTTTAGGATTAATATAATAAACATTTAATATTAAAAATGTATTTAGTTTTCTGAAATTTAAATTTCTTTAGGATTAATATAATAAAAATAATATGAAACATGTATTCAGAATAGTCAATATTAGATAAATTACAAAAAAAAATTCCTACGAAAGTAGAATATGCTCTCTTATAAAAACAGATTTGTGAAATTGTCAAACCATAACAAACAGATTTGTTGATATCTTTGAAAGCAGCGTCACATAATTATTTCTAAGCCACGCTAAAGATTTAGAGATTTAAGGTTACAAAAAAAAAGTTTAAAAAGTAACATACGGTTCTGCTATGTCTGTTGCAAGAAGCTCGGTTGTTTAGTTTTGTATGCAGTTTGGGTTTATCTCGTTCTTGTTAACACTTAGTTTTTCTTTGGTTTTCTTCTTTCTCTGTCTCTGTTTTTGGTGAATGCAAAAAGCATGGTAGTAAAATTCTAAAAATAAACCATGGAGAAAACATTTGTAAACACCACATTTATAGATAATAGAGTTATAGTTACTTACATTGTTTTGACAAAGCTTTAAAACAGGTGTCACTCACATGCCATTTTCAGACTGAAACAGAGGTTTATTAAGAGATTATTACTTATGAAATTCTTTTGCATCAGTCAAAACAGAGAGAAAAAAAAGAATATACCAACGCAGTGGAAAAGAAAAAAAGAAAGGGATGAAGAAGAGATACAGTTTTAAATCATAATCATATATCATTGATCGTGGAGTGGTGGGGAAAATTTAGGAACGTAGGTAATCATAACTTCCTAAAAATTGGTATCGAAATGTTTTTTTTTTAAATTGTTTTGAAATTAATTTATTTGAAATATCCTATGTGTCAGAATCTGATTAGCTAGGTGACTTGTGCTTTATTATATAAAAGATGTTGATTTTTGGATGTGTGGTTTAAATATAAAGTTAAGGGTTTAGGGTAAAACTTATTTCTTACACAAATGTTTTTATTTTTTTAAAAAAAAATTAATATTTATTTTAGTAATTGTAACTATATTTTGACATTTTATATAGATTAGGTTATTCATTATTAGTTTTCTAAAAATTAATAAATTTTATTTTGTTAGTTTAGGTTAAAATATTAAGAGTATGAAGTTTGTGTTTAGAATTTAGGGGTATTGATTTAAGATTTGAGATCAATTTTTGAAAATATATATTTAAAGTTTGAAATTTAGAATAAATGTTTAAAGTATAAGGTTTGAGGGTTAAGTGTTTGGAGGTATTGAATTTAAGATTTGAATTTTTCTTTTTAAGATTGATTTTATATTTAAGATTTGGAATTAATTTTAAGTTTTGATGTTAAAACATTATAATTAAGTTTTGTATTTAGAGTTTAGGGTTTAGTGATTCAAAAGGCAAACATAACGTTTAATTATGTTTTGCTATTAAATCATAGGTTTTCTTAGCGTTTTTAAATATACTATTCTGTCATAGCGTTTCCAAAAATCGAAATGCTATCTTAAAAACACGGATATAACAACTATAGCACAATCGTAAAAAACGCTATCCTCGTCTGCTATTAAAACACATTTTTCTTGTAGTGTTTGTGCCTCAACGTTCCCCAACTGAAACCTCATTGTGAGTGACACCTCTGCAAGTTATTCCTCCTTTCAGTTCAGTGCAAACTACTCCTCCTGTTGATGTACAAAATACTTCAAGAAGTACTACTTCTGGTACATCATTCAGCACTGATCTGCTCAAACTACTACCACTGCTGCTGCAGATCGTTCTGGTGTTCCATCTCATATCCAGTTTGGCTCTCTCTCTCCTGCTGATCTTGACAATAATGTTGCTAGTGGCTCCACAGCGATACCTCCGTCTGCAGTTTCTCAAAGTCCTCACATATCTTCGTCTACAAGCAACGACTTTATCTCAAATGTGTCTGGTCTATCTTTATCATCTTCTGCTGCTCAAAATTCAAGAGTTGAAGTACCTTCTGTCCCCACTTCAACTCAGCAGTCTACTCATCCTATGATTACAAGATCGAAAGCGGGTATCACAAAACCAAACCCAAGATATGTTCTCTTCTCTGTTACAACCACTCATACTCCTCCGAGAACCGTCACTGAAGCTCTCAAACACCCTGGTTGGAAAGCTGCTATGACAGAAGAGATGGTTTCATTTGATGAGACCGACACATTCACACTGGTACCTTACCAACCAGACATGCACATATTGGGCTGCAGATGGATCAATCGAGTTAAACTCAATGCAGATGGAACTGTAAAATGTCTACGCTCTCGTCTAGTGGTTAAAGGATATGATCAGGAGGAAAGAATTGATTATCTTGACACTTACAGTCATGTGGTTAAGTCTCCAACAATCAGAGCAATTCTTCATCTAGCCACAGTGAATAAATGGGATATAAAACAACTAGATGTGAAGCATGCTTTTCTGTATGGTGATCTGAATGAAACTGTATATATGCATCAGCCTCCTGAATTCATCAATGCAGAGAAACCTGGTTATGTCTGCAAATTGAACAAAGCTATCTATGGGTTCAAACAAGCTCCTCGGGCCTGGTTTAACAGGTTCAGTGATTTTCTACTGGCCTTCGGTTTTATCTGCAGTCTCAGGGATCTTTCATTGTTTATTTATCGTCGCAACAATGACATAATGCTGCTCCTTCTTTATGTTGATGACATAGCACTAACTGACAGCAGCAACTCTCTCATTTCCACTTTCCTTGAAGCCTTGAACAAAGAGTTCAAAATGAAAGACTTGGGACAGTTTCACTACTTTCTTGGGTTGCAAGCTCAGTTTCATTCTGAAAGTTTATTCTTGAATCAAGAAAAATATGCAGAGGATCTGCTGCACATCGTTGGAATGTCGGAATGCTCACCAGTCTCAACTCCTCTTCATGTTCAGCTGCACAGAACTCCAGATAAAACTCCTCTGTTTCCACAACCCACTTACTTCAGAAGCTTAGCAGGTAAACTCCAATACCTCACCTTAACAAAACCTGATATGCAATTTGCAGTGAACTATATATGTCAAAAGATGCATGCTCCTACTGAGAATGACTTTCAACTGCTCAAGAGGGTTCTTAGATATCTCAGAGGCACAACTGGCCTCGGAATCTCCTTCAGCTCGACTACAAACTCTGCAATAAAGACGTACAGTGACAGTGATTGGGGTGGTTGTCCGGATACGAGACGATCGACCGGTGGCTTCTGTACCTTCTTGGGATCTAATCTAATTTCTTGGTCAGCTCAGAAGCAACAATCTGTCTCACGCAGTTCGACAGAGGCAGAGTACAGAACTCTGTCAGATACAGCAGCTGAATTGGTTTGGCTCATGAATATACTGACTCAAATTGGCATTCCACTCTCTACACCTCCTGAACTGTTTTGTGAAAATTTGTCTGCTGTTTATCTCTCTGCTACGCCTGCTATGCACAAGAAGTCTAAACATTTTGAGGTGGACTTTCACTTTGTCAGAGAAAAGGCTGCTCTGGGAAAACTCATCGTTCATCATATTCCTGGAATTCATCAACTAGCAGATGTTCTTACAAAATCCCTTCCAGTCAAGAACTTTCAAGAACTCAGGGTCAAACTTGGTGTAGTTGATTCTCCCACCCCAAGTTTGAGGGGGCATGTAGACAGTAAAGGCAAGACACAAAAGGTCTGGAAGCAAAAGGAGAACACAGTTTCAGAAACACCAAACTCTGTTTCTGAAACAAATCGACAAGAAGACTTGGTGGAAGCAAGAATGGGCTTTGGACACTTAAAGGCAGAGACTAGCTTCACTAAGATGGGCTCGCTGGAAACAACATAAAGGCCCATTCAGACACCAAATCACTCAACGGCTACAACTGAGATTAATGAGAAGAAGGAACAGGACAAACAAAGTGGTCCTGCAACGTACTACAAGGAGAAGCCAATAGCATTGCATAATAGGTTCCAGCTGTTAGGGATCCAATGAAGAAGTGAAAACCAAAGTGACAGCAAGGAACCAAACTACGGTTTTGGACTTTAAGTATAAATACATCTCTTAGTTGTAAAGAAACTTTTAAGCGAAAATCAATAAAATGAAAAGCTTCATATTTACACATCTCTAGAACTCTCTCTGTTTTCTAGAAAATCAATAAAGTACGCCAAGAATTGATTACGGTATGTAACTCTAAATTCTTCCATGTTCTTGGTTGAGAAATATGTACTGCTGATGAATATACTCATCATGATATATAGTCCAGAATCTATGAATAGTTGAAACGGCCATTGTGAGATCTGAGTTGTGAATGATCAAGTGATTTTGCATGTAAAATCTGGATTTTGTTTTCAGGAATTGATAGGAATGTTGTGAATAAAGCAGTTGGGAGAAGTTGATGAAAAGCCATTCCTGAAAGCATGCAAGGAAAGATTCAAAGGCGAAGAAGCTGAAGTGCAGTACGCCATACTTTGCTCAAAATGGCAGGAAAGGCTCAAGGATTCAGGATGGTATTCATTCAAACGCGTGGGGACTAAAGAGAAAATGAAGGTTAGTTTTGTCGTCTCATGCTCTGTAGAGATTCCATCACACTGTCTCTTTGTCCCATTCTATATGAATCTTCATCTTCCACTGGTTCAGGAAGTGGTGGATGAAGAAGATGAGCAACTTAAGAAGCTGAGAGAAGATTGGGGTGAAGAAGTGTTGGAGGCTGTGAAGACAGCACTGAAGGAGCTGAATGAGTATAACCCAAGTGGGCGGTACTCAGTCCCAGCTCTGTGGAGTTTTAAAGGAATAAGAAAAGCAACACTTAAAGAACTGATCGATTAGATTACGCTGTAGATCAAGAATCTTATACGCAAAAGAAATGGATAGGTAACTCTAATTTTTTGAATTCCTAAAGTTTTGCAGCATTGTCTCCTCGTTGATCTTGAGTGCAAGCAAATAAAGAATCGTAAAGACTGACATGTGTTTGCTTATGTCATAACTTGGCAACTTATATTCTCTCTCGGTTAAGAAAATAAAGTGGAGTCTCTAATAGCACTGCATCAGTGAGCTTGTAAAGAATTGTTAATGTAATCAAGTGGTCGCATTCTTGTGTTGCAGGAAGCAGGGACGCTGGAGGAAGAATGAAGACGTGGTCTTTTTATTAGCTAGGAAAATTGATAATTTAAGAGCCTATGTTGTTTCCAACGATCAACAATCTAGTTCTTACAGTTCCAGTGACTTTTGTGAGTGTTTTAGACTACAATTTATAAAACTCCTAGCAGTTAAATTTTTATATCTCATATAGATTAAATATTATAGCTAATTTATCAGTTAATTTTAGTGACTTAAGTCATTTCCTGTGGTGCACTATACGTTCTTCTATATTTCACTCTATTTTACAGTAGCTATATTATTGTGTTGAATTTGCTCCAATTGTTCACTCAATAATAAAGCTATTCTATATATAATAGAGTGAAATATACAAAAATACTTTCATTTTACTCTATTTCTAGAGTGAAAAGAAAACATTCTTCCATATTTCACTATATTATAGAGTAACTCTATTATTAAGTAAACCATTGGAAGAAATTCAATACAATAATAAAATTACTCTAAAATATAGTGAAATATAAATAAAATTATAGTGCACATTGGAGATGCCCTTAGAGCAACATTAATGGTTACACTGAAATCACGCCAATGCTATCAATAGAAGAGGACAACGAGCTGTTTATTCAGGTCTAGTGTTTGTGAAAAAAAAAATATTTTACAGTCATATATTTTTGCATTAAGAGTTTGGATAATATTTTTCAGCTTGAAAAAGCAAACAGTTTCTCTCTCTTCCCTTTGGTTTCTCCGCCTTCTCTCCTCCCTTTTCCAGCGTGAGTTTTTCCGATGATCTGTAAACGGCAGTGCCGGCCTCAATCCTCTTAGATTTCCTTCTGACTTAACATATCTTCGGCGTGTGGTGACTGGAACCTTTTTGATAGAGATTTTGGGTGGAAAAGCTAGCGTTCCTTTTCAGATATGTGTTTGTTTTCAGACGAGAAAGTACCGGATCGTTAGATCTTCGGTTTGTTTCTCCATTATATTCTCTATCTTGTCACTGGTGGGGTTTTTGGGTGGGCTTGTTCTTGTTTTGGAAGCTGCTGTGGATTCTTTCCGGTTTGGTTAGGCTTGGCTCCTTGTTTCTCTGTCAGATCTAGGTGTGATCTGGTTTCTTCATAAGCTCCATCACTAGGCATTCAACGGCCGTGATTGCCCTACCGTTTCCGAGAGTGTGTGGTTAAACTGTTCATTCCAACTTGTCGGAAGGTGGAGTTTGGTTACTTGGTTCTTGAGGTATTCCCTCATTGTTCAAGGAAGAAGTGGCTTATTGGTGGTTTGGATGTGGGCAATCTCTATAAGTATCTTTCATGGAGTTATGAGTCTGTTGTTGCATGCTCGTTTGAAGCTTTTGCCTGTGACTTTTGGTTCAGTCGTCTTTATTCTTCTTTGCTGTTAAGCGTGTGTTTGTTGGCACCTTTTGTTTGGGATTAGTTTCTAGGGTCGGATCTGTGTGACCGCTGCCTTGTCTACCAGGTGTAATCTTTTTCGGTTTGAGAATGGTAGCTTGTAATCTTTCATGTTTTTTAATAAAATCATGGGAAAAAAGGTTTTCCGGCTTGAAAATTGATTGGTAATGACTGGATCATTGTCTTCTTTGTTGTAGTCAATTTTTGGCAGAGATGACTTTTGTAGTATTGGAAACTTGAAGAAAAAGCTAAAGAAAAAACCAAATGACCCTAGTAGCTCCTCTTTTCTTATGTATCTTTTTGGCATTTAGGATTACAAAAATGTTAATATACTTTCAATTTCTTCATTTAGCATCTGTAAAAAAACTAATCCCCCAAATAAAAATCCAAACGAACCAAAATAAATAAATACTAAATCCCAATCTATGTTTATAACTGTAAAAAACAGTAGCCCTGTAGTCATTTATCAGATGCTAAATACGTCCGTAATCAGTCATAAATTGTGGTCTCATCATTCAATAATCAGTAGCAAATTAGTAACTAAAATTCCCGGCTGACTAGACGACCACATAATTAGTCGTTAAAGGCAAGGCAGTCACTACCCAGTCGCTAAATGTATGACTATTTAGCTACTGTTGCATGACTGATAAATGGGTCGCTAATCATCAGTCGCTAAATACCGACCGAGTAATGACTGATTTATTTGACGAGCACTATCACGACAGTTTTAATCAGTCACTAATCTTGATTTTTTTTGTCTCATAATTATTATTAAAAACAAAAAGGCATAACCCATCAAGTTACAAGAAAGGCAAAGCCCACAAACTACAGCACATCAAAGGACAACAGATCACAAAGCCCGAAGGCCCAAAAGAGAAAACCCTAGCAGTTGCAAAGCAGGCGCCGCCGCCGACTACTCCGTGCCTAACCTCCCTGGAGCCCCACTGCTCCCTATCTTCTTCACCGCCAAAGTTCTCGACTCAGGTGCTAGCCTTATCGGAGAGATACAAGGAGAGATACAATCGCCGACGCGAGATCTCCTCCACCTCTGATCAACACAATCACCGAGAAGAGAGAGCTCCGCATGAAACATCAACACAAACCGTCGAGGAGCTTCACTACTCCTGCGACTACAGATCCATCACCATAGAACTCTTCCTCTGCTCTTCTAAATCCTTCGGAGAGCTACAATCGACCAAAGTCGAAGTCTCATCCAACCCAAACAATCTTCCACAGCAGATCGAGAAACACAAAAACAGAAAGGAAAAAAGAAAAAAAAATCAAAGCCGTCGTCAACCGAAGGATATGTCGACGCAGAAGTTCAAGCCGACCGTCCTCTTTTAACGAAACAGAAGCCGCGACGGAGACTGGAACCGAACGGCCACCGAGAAGATGATGTACCGCCGGAAACAAAAGAGAGACGGACAAAAGAGACTGCTATAAAACCACCGACAAAAAATCTCGACCGACAGCGTGTTTGAAAGAACCCACCACCATCGGTCAGACCACGATCTACTTTCTCTCTCTTCTCTCTCCCTCTACACTGGCTTCTATCACTAATCTTGATTTAGCTACTGATTATCTACTATTTCTGCGATAACAAAAAATCTGTAGTGCATTTATTTTTTATTTTTAAAATTAAGTCCCTAAAAAACTTCACGAAACTTATCAATTTAAAAACATTGTTATAGTCCAGTCGTCACGTTAAATTTGTTATTGGTTGCTTAGATAATCTATCTATTGAAGTCAAATTCTTGCGATACACTTTATTTCTTGCACACAAGCAACACTAGTCACGTACATAAATCAAACAATGTTTTCAGATTGGGGTACGAGTGCTTGTTTGACCGTCTTTGCCCCAGAAGAACAACTCAATTTGAAATTATTAGCTTTTTGAATATGAAATTAATATTTTCGAAATAGTTAAAAGAACAACAACAATAATCATTAAAACAAAAATCGTTGTGCTGGCTTGCAATATAGTATGTGCATATTTATTTATATAAACTTTCCAGAAAAGATCTAGAACTTATCAATCCAATGATCTCGTCTAACCAGAAAATTCAGTAATCTACTAATCCATCAAGTTTTTCCACGAAAAATTGATTTGAGGTGAGAACATTGCAAGCAAATAAAATCATATATTTATAGTCACATCAGAGAAGAAGATGCATAGAATATACCCACAAGAATATTAAATTCGCAAAGGAGATCAATGATTATGTCTTAGGAGCAATAAATCTAATATATGAAGAAGAAAAAAACACATGTATCTAAGCTGTCACCACTTGTGATAGCCTGTTCGGAAAGGAAGACATGGTCCCTCTTCTTCAGATTCGGCATAACATTCTGGCATCTTTGCCGCCAAATTTACTTCACACTAATGACCTCATGACAATATCTTCACAGTATAATAACAACATTTCCTATTGAAATTAAAAAAAACAATCATTCATGAAAAGATTATATTCTAACATATGTTTTATTATATCTGGTTTCTTTTTTTTTAATTCTTGTTTTCTTCAAATTTGATTGGTTTTTGGTTGATATCATTATAATCCATATAATGCGAAATGATAGGCTGTTTTCAATTTATAATTCAGCTAAATTAAATTATCTTACATAACAATTTAGAACAATCAAGATGTATAAAAATATAACTATTATAATCAACTAAGATTTGTGTAGCTATTTTTTTTTAAATATCTGAGTGATAAGGATTATAAACCTTAAAATATGATAAATTTTGTGTATAACTGGTATTTTATAATATTTTACAGTATTTATTTTTCAATCAGATTTTAAGTATTATGATATAGTAAATTAATCCAGTTCTTGCTGTTTTACTTTTTGTTATTTTTATATTTTATTATCTCTCAAAGAAACTATTCTGAAGTTGAAATGTTTTGTCACAACAAACTGGAGAAATTTATAACTAGATTTCTATTGTAATTAGTCTGCATTAATTGTTGTTGACAAAAAATATATTATCAATCGTTTCTCAACTCGATTGTTAAAAACTTATATTGATAACAAAATATAGAGTTACAAAACTAAAAGGCTTATATCAAAGAGATTTTTAAGAACTTGGAAGCGAAAAGCTTCAATATTAGTCTGTAAAGTTTTTAAAAATTTGTATCTCTTGTTCTCTTTGTCTCTGCTCATTTCCCTTCTTCTGTTTCTTGTTGTAATAAGTTGTGATTCCACAACACTGTAAAACTAAAAAAATGGTTATAAATCTTAACATTTAGACCCAAAAAAAAGTTATTAAAAATTCTATAGTTAAGTTTTAAATTTTCTTTAGGTGGCTATCGAGTTTGGAATCTACCTAGAGTAGTAGCTTTTTGTTATAAATTTGTTTTTAACATTTTGCGTAAATGTATCAAACATTACATTTAATGTCATTTTTCTAAATGAATATCTTAAATTTATTAATTCTAATTAAATTCACCACTTATCATGCTAAAAAGATGGTAAATGAAAGAATATTTCACTTTAAGAATATTTCACGTTTTATCAAAAAATTAAAGAATAAGTCACTTTAAAGATGCCCTTAAAAATGGCTATTTCACTTGCTTGGCAAAAGAAAAAAAAAAGAATGAAACAATTAATAGGCATCATCAAACTTAAAATATCTACAGAAGCAATAACGTACACAAGAAAATAGGGATTGTGTTCACAATGGAAACTATACATACAAAAATGCATCTTTTCATAGAAAGCTTTTTACGCGTATTAAATGCATATTTTTTTTTTGTCAACAAATGCATATTGTTATGTTTCTAAACGCGTAAAAATATTTTTTTCCGTAGATATGTTAAAAATATTTGTCAGACTACTATATATTTCTGTAATATTAAGTTGAGGACATGAAAAAAACTTCTTATTTAAGTAGAGAGAGTGATAAAGAAAGAAGAAAGTATTATTATAGTATTTCATTATTGTTGAAACAAATAATATAATCAAAAATAGTAAACTTTATTTTAAAATTTGAATTAAAAAAAGGAAGGAAGAAAGGGATGTGTCGATGATTAAATGGATGAACTGTGTGATTCCATCTCTCTGGATTTTCGCTGCTCCGTCAATGGCGATCTGCTAAATTTCACCATTTTAATTGGTTTCGAGAAGATAGAGATTTAGAGACGAATTTCAAATCTTAGGGTTCCTCATCCTCCTCCATTGGGTGTTCTTCTTGCTTCTTCTTATCGCGAGGAAGGGGACGTGAACACTTGGGAGAGGCAGGTGAACAATCTTTAATGTCAACTACATTTGACTCCATGGATTCGCTTCTCTTCTCTCTCAGCAGAGCCTTCTGCACCCCTTTCGCCGTCTTCGTTCAAATCCAGGTTCTGATTCGAAGCTTTCATGTTTAAAGTTTGGATTTTTAAGATTCATTTGCCTCATATCTTGATTCGCTATCCAATAAACAATCTATGTTTCTTTTGGGAAGAGTAATGTTTTTTTTTTTGTGGGGGGCTTAATGTCTTTGTCTGGTTGGACATTTTATCATCAAGATTAGATTTTTATTGTCTTTGTGGTTCTTACTGTTTCTTATTATATGCATCTTAGGGATGTGTTATATGCTTACTCCTTGCTCTAGGCTGGTTAATGGCTGCTTATGTCAGGTACTTTTCCGTCTCTTTAAATACTACAATCTGCGTCTGTTTTCTTATTCTAAAATGTGTTTGTGTTTCTATCTCTAAGGAACCGAGAGGTTAAGAGAATCAAAAACAGCATGAAAGCAGGAAACAGCTTGGCGTTTCTCTATCAAGACATCAATGAACTCGAGCACTCTAGGCAGGCTAAGCTTCCCAGGGTTTCCGTTGTCATGCCTCTCAAAGGCTATGGAGAACACAATTTGCACAATTGGAGAAGTCAGGTTAGTTCCTCATCTTCTTGGCTGAGTTTTTTTTTTCCTTTTATACTTTCTTCACCATGGTTCCAAATTTTTATTGTTTATCTTGATCCATATGTATATATTTGTGTAGATTACATCTCTCTATGGTGGACCACTGGAATTCCTATTTGTTTTCGAAAGTACTGAAGACCCTGCTTATCATGCTGTTTCCCGTCTACTATCTATGCATCAGGTATATACACGTTTTAACGGGTTGATATAGGACACTCATGGAAAGTACTCTCAGTTCATAGTTCATATGGCCTTCTTTTGTCTTGAAGTATGTACTGACTTCAAAACTTTGCTCATTATTATGTTTAAATGTGCGCAGGATCATGTTGAAGCTAAGGTTGTTATTGCTGGTTTAGCAACCACTTGCAGCCAGAAAATTCATAACCAGTTGGTATGTATGACCTTTGAAGCAAATTAAATAATTTTAGTGATTGACTTTCTTGATTACGCTAGTTTTTTTCTCTTTCTCTCTCTATTGCAATTGTAACTGTTCTTGACTAAACTATAAGCACAACCATGAAAAGCTAAAACTATGTTCCAGTATACATTTTTTCAATTATGTTGTTCATTCATTTACTTTTGCTGACTTTTATTTATTTATTTGGTTTCTGCTTCTGTGAAGATTGGAGTTGAGAAAATGCACAAAGATACCAAATATGTGCTGTTTTTGGACGATGATGTTAGCCTGCATCCTGGAACAATTGGAGCTCTCACAGCTGAGATGGAGAAAAATCCAGAGGTGGATACCCGAACTATATAGTTCATCATCATGAATATAGTAGCTTAATGATAATAGGCCCTTGATTATGTTTCCTTCTGTGGAAATTATTTAACAGCAATGGTGATGTTTTGCAGATATTTATTCAAACTGGGTATCCCCTAGACTTGCCCTCTGGCACTCTTGGAAGTTATTGCATCTATGAGTACCACATGGTACAATAACATCTCTTTACTCTTACTTCAGTTCTGTTTTCTTATATATAATTTAATCACTGGCTTCCCTATTATCCGTTTATTTAGCACTTTTTTGTAAGTTGAGCTAATATTGGGATTATCTCTTTTCAGCCTTGCTCAATGGGATTTGCGACTGGTGGGACAACGTTCTTTTTGTGGGGAGGATGCATGATGGTATGTAAATAGCATTTTAGATAATGTTTGTTTTGTATTATCCGTGCTACATCTCATCTAATTTTAGGTGATTATTTTGCAATTATTTTGTAGATGCATGCTGATGATTTCAGACAAGATCGATATGGTGTTGCCTCTGGCTTACGTGATGGTGGATATTCAGATGATATGACACTTGCCGCTTTAGCAGGTAACACTTGCTTTTGAATTCTCCTCTATTATGTGAAGTTGATAGTTTCTTTTTGTTTCCTTGCACTCACCTGTTTTTTTTCACCCCAGGTGCTCACAAGAGGCTCATTACATCTCCTCCTGTTGCTGTTTTCCCTCATCCTCTTGCAACTGATCTAAGTTTTGGACGGTACATACTTCTCATGTTTCACATGTTTTGAAGGCCCACAAATATACGAAATTTTTGGATGTTTAACCATATTCTTCCTCTCCTATTCTGTAGGTACTGGAACTACTTGAGAAAGCAAACCTTTGTGCTGGAATCTTACATATCCAAAGTTAACTGGATAATGAACAAGGCTTTGTTTGCCGTCCACTGTTATCTATCATGGGGTTTTGTCGCACCATATATTATGGCTGTCATCCACATCACAACAGCTTTAAGAATCTACATCAAGGGATATAGTCAATTTGATGACACGACCTTTGCTTCTAGTGGTGAGAGCATACTTTTTTCTTCTATAACTGTAGGATTGTATGATGTTCTTGTGCTATATACTGACTTGGAAAGATGAGGTTATTTGAAGGTATGTCGCTTGTTATACTGCTGGCAATCTGCACCTTCATCGAACTTCTATCAATGTGGAATTTGACAAGACGAGAAGTGACTCTATGTAATCTGTTATCCCCCGAGGCTCCCCGTCTCACTCTTGCACCTTACAACTGGGGACTTGTACGTTCTTTTCAACGCCCTTTATTGATTACCTGAGTAATGATGTGTCAGTGATAAGAAGATAAGAGAGAGGTAAAAGACTGTTTCTCGGTTTGATATTTTTGGGAAATTTTGTTTTTGCAGATATTTGTAGCAATGCTAGTCGACAACTTTCTGTACCCGATCTCAGCATTCCGTTCTCACTTTTCTCAATCCATAAACTGGTCTGGAATTAGATACCACTTGAGAAATGGAAAGGTTTTCAAGGTAATTCAAGTGTGTCTTTTTAAGTATATGTCACATAGACAAGTGTGTGTTGAGATTCTTTATTGGGAATGTGATAAACAGATAGAGAGAAGGAATGATATGGTACCGGCAAAGACTGATTTAGGAGGGAAGCACTTGTATGGTAAGAAGGGAGCTTCACAGAAAGCTTCCTTCTTAAGCTCACTGGGAAGAAACTTAGCTCACTGGCGACAACCCAAGAAGTTTGATGTTTAATAAGTTCGTTTTGTTCTGTTATATACAGTTAGAAAGCAAAACTCGAAAGGTCGGTTTCCATATGGGGGAAGATTTGATCTTGTTGATTCTTTGGTGGGTGGACTGATGATTCTTTGGTGATTCTTTTTCCAGATAGGGGAAGATTTTATCTTTTTTTCTCTCTTTCTTTTTCCTGGGTACAAAATGTTTATTGGTGAAGGAAATGCATGATTTCCCTCTAGGAAATTCTTATTTGTTGATTTGTGCATGTTTGTGTTTTATTTATCCTTCAAGCTGTTCTGCTTATGCAATGTTTATATGCCATATAGTGTACATCTAAGTAATTCGCTGTAGGTTAAAGGGTTTAAGGTTGAAATATTGTATGTGTTTGAACATTAAACTTGAAGCAGTTCATTATTATTGGAACGTAGTACTGAAAAACACACTTGGGGAACAAAGTGAAACGGCTGTTTACATACAAAGCATAACTCCGAGCAGCTTTGTTTCTTGGCCTCAACGGTAGAGACGATAGGTGGGGCTGTACATGCTACTCTCTGCACACTTGACAATCTCCTTTGGCCGTGGAAGCCTCCCGGCCACTCCTGTAAACCCAAATATCTTTAGTTTTAAAGACTGAATGCTAGAGAAATTAGAGAGAGAGGAAAGGGAGAGAGACCTAGTTCATATGCTTTAGTTGCTACACTGGCAGCGATATGAGCTGATATTTTGCGGATGGAAGAGAAGGAAGGATATATCATTCCTTTCTCATAGTTCTCTTTGCTTACTTGTCCAGCTAATGCCTCAGCTATTATATTATTACACATCAACATACCAACCAGACTTCAGAGCTTCCGTTAGCTTCAGATCTCTCTGAGATATTCAGGCATTTAGATACGTACCTGCGGCTAGAAGCATATCGTCATGTACTCGTATGGCTCCAGAGATGACCAAACCAAGTCCAAAACCAGGAAATATGTAGGCATTGTTCGCCTGTGTAGATACAAACACAGTTCCTTCATACTCAACTGGATCAAACGGGCTTCCACTTGCAAAAATTGCACGACCCTTCATACCAACATAGATCACAAAACTGGAAATCCATACGAAGAGAAGACATACTTGGTATCATACTACTGTTGTTTGGAGAGACTTCTTACCTTACTCCAGGTGTAAGCTTCTTCAGCTGTACATTCTGACTGTGTTGTTGGGTTAGAGAGTGCCATTATCAATGGTCTCTGCAAGAACATCTTGTCACTTATTGTTCTCCTTTAAACTAGAACTTTGTCTGGATACAATCACTTACGAGAGGAAATAACAAGTACCTCATTAATGCAAGACATGGCTTCAATCACTTCTTTCGTGAAAGACCTTCCAATACCAGCAGATCCAATCAGAATATTCGGTTTTATGGCCTGGTGAGGACATATAGCATGAGATTAGAAAGAAAACAGTCTGATATCTTAACATGAAGAAGTTGTTTCCAACCTTGATGGCTCCTAAGAGGTCATTGATAGGTTCATGCTCATGAGCCCATGGTTTCTTGAAGGCTTGCAGTGATTCTTTACGAGAGTTAACAATCAATCCCTATCACAATGAACCAAACTTGCTTCAAAACTATAGTTATAATGAAATGTCTTGTGTTGAGAGTTTTGTAACTTATACAAACCTTAGAATCAACAAGCCAGATCTTCTTACGGCTTTCCTCTACCGAAGCATTCATCTGCATAAAAAAGATAAGATAAGGACCAAAAAAATATCACTATATTCAAGAAAAAATCATCACCTGTTTCGATATATAGAGGGCAATAAGTTCTGCTATTCCTGTACCAGCCTGCAACAACAAAACAATAAGACATCAGATACTGTTATGCAAAAATCATTGTAGACCAAACCAAACATGCAAAGGATCAGAGACTGTTCTGCCAAGAAACTGATTCTTACTTCACCAGCACCAAGAAAGAGGAATGTGTGCTCCGCCAGTGGACTATTCGTTAACTTCTGTGCGGAGGCTAATCCCGCAAGAACAACAGCTGCTGTCCCCTGAATTTGAAAAGGCAAAGAAGAGACTCTTTAGAACTACGTATACAAATAAAGAAAAGTCTAGACTAAACCCTTACTTGTATATCATCGTTGAAGACTAGATGAGTATCGCGGTACTTTTCAAGCAACTCAAATGCGTTATGATTAGCAAAGTCTTCAAACTGTTGATAACAAAACATATATTCATGACAAAGCTTACAAAAAAAAATCATGCAGAAGAAGCAAAACTTCATCATAACTTAGCACCTGTATAAGAACATTTTCTCCATAGTTCTGCTTCACGGCACTCATGAATTCATGCAAGAGGTCACTATACTCCTGCATTTAACATGTAATGCATAAAAAGCTATTCAGTTTTTGAAACTATCAAGAACAAGATTAAAGGATACCTGTCCCGTTGCTCGCTTTTGTTTGAGTCCTATGTAGAACTCATCATTCAACAGTTTCTCATTGTTTGTTCCCACATCAATGGTTACAGGTAAACACTGCCATAAAAAAAACAATTTAGTCTCATATTCATAACTTGTAACAAACTCCACAAACCCTAAAAAATTACCGCAGAAGGACGAACACCTCCTAGTGCTGAATATAACGCCAGTTTACCAACAGGTATACCCATCCCCTATAAGGCAACATCAACTCAGTTCAGTTAGTTATATCAAAACTCTGAACTAAAGCTATATACCTGACACCCAAGATCTCCTAGTCCCAAAATCCTTTCGCCGTCTGTAACAACTATAACCTGTATGTTCCTTTCAGGCCAGTTCTTCAACACATCCAGAATCTTTCCTCTGTATGAATATTAAAGAGTTAAAGTTAAAGTGTAAAAACAAAAAAAATCATAAGATAAAAGTTATGATCCATACTTCTCTTTTAAGCTGATGAATAAACCCTGAGGTCGCCTGAATATACTGCCATATTTCTGACAAGCTTCACCAACAGTTGGAGTATAAACGACAGGTAGAAGCTCCTCAACATGATCTATCAACAACTTGTAAAACAGCCTCTCGTTTCTTTCCTGAAGTATGGTATATATAGTAAGAGTTTCACTCATCTTTCTCTGAAGATTCAACAGACTAGATTTTACCTGAAGTTCTGTCAAGGCCATGTACTTTTGCAATGGATATTGATACTGTCGGATGTTGTTGATCAGCCTTTTCTCCTACATCATTTGAAGAACAGAAAAAAAACATTGACAAAACATATCTAAATAATAATAACTAAAATAACCAAGTTTTCACCTGAAGATTTTGCTCAACAACAGCTGGAGGAAGAAGACCACGTAAGTAATGTGTGTCTCTCTCTTTCTCAGTGAAAGCAAGTCCTTTGTTGTAGCGAGGATCTCTCAGCAATGAATAACCACTGAAACAAAGAAACTAAAGTTTACTACTTAACTGTTAGTTTAGAGACTTAGCTAGTAGTTATATTCCCTTGGAGGAGTTAGGTTGTTTACCTAGAAACAGAGAGAGACCATGGAGTTATGCTGTGCTCAACGGTGGCTGAATCTTCACCATAGACATCAACAACGCCACCATTGACAGACGATTTCAAATCTGAGTTCTTCACATTCTTCTCCATCTTCAAAAGAAGTATCTGAAAGAAAGTATCACAAGCAAGAAGCTGGAACAAACTTTCTCTATGTATTATAGTGAAGGATCAAGAAGAAGGTAGTGGAAAAGCCAAATGGAGGGTTGAGGATGCAGAGAGGTGTCACACTGAAGAAGACAGATTTGTACACCACATGAACTCCACAAGTCGCCACGTACAGTTAGGTATAAAATAAATATATAAGCTGCTTAGTCTTATTAATTTAATTCATAAGCAAATATACACACTAGAGGACAAATCTAAGGATTAAAAGAACTACTAATAACAGAAGGCATTCACCACAGAGCTCCACCTATAAGCTAGGTTACTTAAATAAGATACTTGACTAACACGCAACCTGTTTGACAGCATAAGGCTTATATATCTTTTTATTGTTTTCTTTTACCAGAACAGAGCAGAACATTAAGCCATAGATTAAAGTACAACGTCTTGGTGGAATGGTTTAGGAACAATAAGCTTCAAGATTAATTTGGTTTACATATATTACAGGCTTCGAGATTACTCAACGCTGGTAAGTGGCAACTAACTGAAATAAATTTAATTAAAGATTCATTTTTATTATACATTTTTTTACAAAAACATTTCATAAGCAAATACACACACAAAAGTATAATACAGTAGAGAATAAGGGTAGATTTAGAACTAAAACAAAGGGCACACACCACATCTGGAACGGATAGCTTAACCTATAGAGTAAGTTTTTACTACGGTAAGATACTTGACTCACACGCTTCTTATGTTACATTATGATCACAACAAAAGGCTTATTCTTCTTACAAGAACAAGGCAGGTAACAAGTACTTGGTGTTCATCCCCAAAGCTCTTTAAGCATCGCGACTGAACATACAAAGGACTTTCCCTGCGTTTTATCAAGGTAGAACCGGCATAGGACCGGTCCTGCAACCTTCCAGACAAACCCACAGTTTCGAACGTTTTTCATTTTGATTGCATGATCATAAACGATGTTGTAAAGTGCCAAGGCTTGGGTATAAAGCTCTTCCACACTTTTCTTGCTGTCTTCAACCCCTGCAGCACCACCATAGAATTCCTGCCACACAAGCAGCATACACGAATCTCAGAATTGTTTGTTTATAATTGTGAAGTGTTAGATCGACTCCTGTGGGGAGAGACTTCCATGGGACATGTAAACGAAACATCTATTAATTTTGTTGGTGGCATCCATCAAAGAGCATACCTGCTTGTATCTCTGAATAACTTCACTGGCTGGTTCATTTTTGTCCTGCTTGTGTCTCTGGATAACTTCACTGGCTGATTCATCTTTGATACTCAACGCCTTCCTCATCTCCTTTCTGTAATCATCATACCACCGTCCATATTTCTCCATATGAAAATCAGAGACCAGCTCATCTTTGAAACATGAGAGTTTGTTGATTTCTGAATTGTATAAAGCAGATTTAAACTAATATTCATGATGATATAATGATTTTTTTTTTGTGTTCTAACAAGAAAGGTCCATTACCAGATGATGGTGTGTGTTTCTGTGCTGTATGTGAATTAACAAAATCATATATCATTCCAAGAATAGAAGTTGACATGAATTTCTGATTCCGCTCCATGTAATGTGGGAAAATGTCAGGCTTCAGCTTGTCTGGGAGATAGACCTTAGCACCTTTCTTAGGTGCATCAAGAGCATCATAGTATATATCAATCAGCTCTAATATTTTATTCTTCAATTCAGCTTTTTCCTCAGCCCTCTCATCTCCTAGTGTGAGGAATTGGTCCATTCTTGTTAACCAGCTATCAGCCGCCATCCCTACAATATTGCTGTAAACCCAAGAAAAAAACAGAACAAAAAAATGAATTCCAAAGATTGATCCAAGATAATAAGATACACATTTTGAAAGTTTTTTGGTTTTAAAAAGTAGGCTGAGAGTACCTAGCATGGAATCTTGTCTTTAAGAACATATTGAAAAGCTCTTCTTCCAACTCTTCTGGTGAAAACTCATCTGGCTTTTTAACAGAGTTAATATTATCAGGAGGAGTCGAACTCACCCAGGGCTCACTTGGTTTGAAGTGTTCAAGTAGCTTAAAAAGAAAGAAAACCAGAGAAAATTAGGTCACGCCAATAGACAATTTTACTTTCTAATGAAGGTGTTATTTACCTCAGGGTTTCTTGAGATGAAATACATATCACCATCAAAGTCACCACCTGCAATCTCATCACCCAAAGATCTTGGACCTTTCTGGGGGAAGAATACACCATACTTGGAGTTTCCAACATACTCCTCCAAGGCCTTAACATATGTTGCCTTAAGTACATGTATGTCTCCAAAATGTAGTCCAGGATTCCTATAAACTAGCACATTCCCTGAAATTTGGCCAGACTCCCTACACAAAACGCACAACAAAGAATGTAGTTACGAAATGAACATCTAACTCACAATTTCATGTAAAGACTCAAAAAGTGAAAGAGCAAGAGACTGGAAATCATACAAGATGACACAGACTTCATCTTCCTTGAGCAGTCCGGTAGGATCAACTGTGCCCATGAGATAGTATGATTCACTCACAGGAAGCTTTCCTGCTTTGAGATCATTCTTCTCCGTTTTTGAAAAAATTGACAGCTGATCCTGCAAGTGTGGTTCGTCAAGTGGTATTCCAACTAAAATCATTTGTGCAGCGTTCTCATCGTCCATATCTCCATAATTAAGAGCAGCTTCACAAAACAAAAATTGGCTTCTTAGAAAATCATTTATGAGTCACATTTGTTGTGGGGACTTTGGAATGTTAAGAGCACCTTTAAGAGCAGCACGTTTGTTGTTGAAGATGGTTTTGGATTCTTCTAACGTGTTGTGCAATATATTCAAAAAGAAGGCATCCGGCACTCCTCCATAGCTAAGCAGCGCAACCAAGTTTCTTGATAGCTTTGTTCTTTTTGGTGGATTACTGGATGATGGAAACAACTAGATGTTACTATCAGCAACTTTAGTATCAAAACAAGAAGTATCCACATTTACCTTGTAGTGACTACCTCCAAGGAGTCAAAAGTGCTAACATTTGACAAGTCTGGATCTTTATCAACCTTGATCATTGAAGGTCGAACCTGGACAGTCCCAGGAGGAAGCTGCCAAAATTTGAAGCAACATAAGGAATAAGTTGTAAACATTTAAACAAACAAGAGCAGCCTTACTTTCTTGTTCAAGAGAAAAGTTCCCTTAACAGCATAGCCCTCATAAAACATCCGGAACTGGATCAGAAGAGGCTGTTTGGAAGAAAAAAAAAAGTATTAATGTTACTGCTCTGTTCAGTAATACAATCAACCATAAAGAGGGGAGTAGAGACGTTATAACATACCGGTTCTTGTTTACAAGCTACCTGCACCTAAGTAAGAAAAATACATGATAAGGAAACACAAGAGAGAAAAAAGTGAGCCTAAGACATTTCCATTTGTCATGGAAGGAGAGAATAAATACCTGAACACTATCACTCCCGAGACATTTCCCTTTAAATACATTTACTGGACACATCCGAGAAAGATCTTCAGAGATGTAGCCGGTGCCATCTGAATGTATACATGGTCTCCCGTTCTTATCCAGAACATCATTATTGTCTTGATCCTGCAATTGGAACAACATCAGAGACAACCCTTAGTAGACGCAGTTCTTGAAGGACACATGTATTAAGAGAGACGTACATGGCAGTGTATATCATCTATTTCTTCAAAGTTTATCCCAGCCATGTCAGCTTCAAGCTTCTTAGTCTTTGAAAGAATTAACGAAAACCTGAAGTATCAACAAAAAGGCTCAAAGATGAAAGATATATTATTGGCATGCCTCCGATAGAGGCACAGAGAAGAAACTTGAGGAAACTAGCAGCGCAAGCGGTGATATTGCATCTTTGGAAACAGAGAAACAATCTCATTCACAACCAGATTTCGCTCTCAGCTGCGACTGTTTTCGGTGGAATTAACAAAGAGATGAAGAACATCATCTCAGCAAGAAGAACAAGGAAGCACTTTAGTTCGCTAATGTCAGTTTGGCTTAGATAGCTCCTTCTGTTTGTTCTCATTGATCTCTAATTTGATCTAGCTTGTTTTTTATTCTTTTTTCCAAGTTAGATCGGACCTAAGAACTTTGTACGCTCTTTTATTCATTTTATGATATTTACGGTTTAGCAAAAAAGAGAAGAAACTTGAGTACCTTGCCATATACTTGGCCAGAGATTGCAATGTTGTGACATGCATAAAATGCATGCGAGCCTCATAAATTGACTTCCCAGAAAATATGTAAGGAGTTCCCATATCATTTGCAGATGTAGAGTCTGTGCGTATAAAGTAGCATTTCACTCCCTTTGTAGAAAAGTATTTCTTCTTCTCTTCTTTCCCTCCATCTTTGTAAACTGTTTCAACAGAGTGTTAGCAACAAGGTCTAAATATCTAGTTTTTAAACCCAAAGAAAGAATATTTAACAAATGATAAAATGTTGTATGTGCAGTGTCAGTGACATGAATGATTCTTAATCATGAGAAAATAGACCCACCAAAAAACTGATAACGGCGTAACC
This sequence comes from Hirschfeldia incana, assembly GCA_026261945.1. NCBI lineage: Eukaryota > Viridiplantae > Streptophyta > Magnoliopsida > Brassicales > Brassicaceae > Hirschfeldia > Hirschfeldia incana. The sequence continues at coordinate 1,339,753 of JABCMI010000014.1, read as the reverse complement.
CAATCCTGATACCATTCTTGGCAATCCTTTTATATGCAGAGTAAGGGTCATTACTACAAGTTGACGAATTTTTCTGGACATCTGCAAACTTGACTGTCAAAACATTATCATCACCCAAGACCTTGTGCAAGTGTGTTCCAGTGGGTTCAAGAAGAGGTCCCTGTGAACATAAGTATCAGTAAATTGAGTCAATGTCAAATACTTTATCCTACCACTAAGATACGATGTGTAATAGACATATGATATCAACTCGCTACTGACTTCTTTCAACAGTTTCTCGAAGTATCTATGCGTCATGAGATGATACAAACATTAATTTGAAAAATAGTAGTTGGAGGGTAATAAAATGAACCTTGAGTGTGTTTCCGTCCGAAGCAACATGACACTGATAGTAGTGAGTCCTTCCACTATCCCATTCGAGTGACTGCAGAAAAAGAAAGTATGCAAGTCTCTGTTTCTTGTCAATATAATTTTAGAAAATGCGATCATGAAATATAAAAAAAATAGGGTACAACATAACAGAAGAGCAAACAGCAATGTATACCACTCTACGGTCTGTCTGAGAACAATAAAGCCGGCCCAAGCGGTCCCACACAGCTACCTCATATGCAACCATAGGCAAGTCCTTCCACTGTCTGATCTCATCAGCAGTTATAACCTGAGCCAGAGATTTCCTATAAAACATACAAAATTTATTTCTTAAGTATCACATAAAAGATAAACATTACTTAAAATAGATTGAAAAAGTGAGATAACTTGCAGGACAAACATACCCTGGAATGTAGCTAAGCAACAGAAACGCCTTCTTAAATTCAAGTTCACTCAAAGCTAACATCTGGTGAGGAATGTGAAGGGATTCTCCATTGCCTTGTATTTTCATACACTTAGGAGAAGGAGCTTCAGAATCAAGAGACACCTCTTCTACAAGCAAAAATAGTGAACTAGTTTTGCCCCTTGAGTATAAGAAAGTTATATTCACTATTTTCTATTTGGATACTGACCTCGAAGACGGTGTCTTGCAGCAGGAGACTTTGAAGAGTCATAAGTGGCCTGGTCAAGCAAAAAGTTGATGTATCTATCGTGGGTCGTTTTCACTTGCGGCGAGTTTAAGACCTTCCCGAGAGTATCAGACGCCAACTTCTCAGAAACGAAAGATAGTCTCTTCCTAGTCTCATCATTTATCGGACCAAGATTGTGTTTCCTGTAGATTTCCTCCAAAATTGCTTCAACCGGACCAGGAAGAATATTCCCTGACCGTGAAGAAACTTGATCGCCACCGTTAATATGCTGACTAGTTGTGTTTTCCATTTTCTCTCTGTGTGTTCTGTGTTTTGCTCACTTGCTTGTATGGTTCTCTCTGGAGTCTAGAGTGAGTCTTTTATAAAGAGACAAGGAAACTTCACAGAGAAGGAAGTATTAGTTTATTGTTGGGTAACCAAAAGAGGAACCTTTTTCACTGTGTTAAATTGATTGACAAGAAAGAGCCACGCAACTTCGTACAATAATTGAAAAAGACTAATAATTGCGATTGGCGTTGTACCCCTAATGTTAGTCATATATTACCGAAAGGCAACATTTTCTGGCCGCCTAAATTTAAAATGGGCGCCAATTGAACCCTCTGCTTCCGCTAGAGCTTTCCATACAATTTTCGATTCCACAATCACAACAGTAAGTACGACATTTCTTCTGTACATATTCTTAATAGCACATTCACCTGGAGGATTATTAGCATTGGTGACCAAACGGATTTACCAAATCAACTTAAAGAAGTGGCTAGTAATTAAGTTATTATACATAGAAAATGACTTTGTGTTTTTCTGAATATGTATATATTAGATGATCTTCCCGTGCTCATGCACGGATAATATTTATAAGCAAATATATTATAGTAATTGATTGCTAGTTAATTTTAATTTTAAACTAATTTATAGTTTGTATGCATAATTTACATTAATAATATTATATTATTTTAATTAAACATTTGATTTTAGATATGTTATATCTAATCAATTTTTTTTTGCTTTTATAGTCGATCTAGTTATCAATTGTGTATATTGGATTGCATCTATTCCTCTGGATTAAACTATAATTCAAAATATTGTATTTATTTATTAAATTTATTATTTACGTTTAGGTTAGTTGTTGTCTTAGATATGCAAATATACTTTAGAAAGATTATTTATAATTTAATATATATTGTGCATAGAATGAAATAAAAATAAACTAAAGTATCTGATTCCAAATTACATAAATTAAGATAATGATAATATTCTGAAGTTGCATGCATATATATAAATTTTACAAAAGAATTAAATTGTAACAATTGGTTAATATTTTGTGTTCATTTGCTAATATGTTTTGAGTCATCCTAAAGTATATAGTGTCATGTTACTTTAAAATATTTTATATTTTTTATCAAAAGATATTTATTGTGAGAATATGTTTTAGTTTTTGATATATCTTAAAAATAAGTAGTAAATAAATTTGTGATTGTATTAGAAAAATTGTATTATATAAGTAAAATATAATTTATGGATATTTTTGGCTGTAATTGAAAGATGTTATAGTCAACTAAATATAAGAAAAAAATAAATAAAACATTCCAATAACTAATTTTCATTTTAATGAAATCAAATTATATACATATATTTTGTTTTAAATTCGTCTTTAAAACTTTATTAATATATCTTTTATTATATATGATATTTGGAAAATATTAAAAAGGAAACTTAATAAAAAATCAATAATAATATTAACGTGAAAGTTAACGTTAATATTAATTAACTATAGTGAAAGTTAACGTGAGCGCGACACGTGAGAAACTGACTTCTCTAATAATATTATAGAGATGTAACTCTGTTTAATTAATTAGGTTTGTTGGAAAAAAAGTTAATTAGGTTTAATGATGTCTGGGAAACAAGAGAACCACAACACATCTTGGTTAGTTTACTTATCTAACACACTTCTTATGAGACTTGAAGCAGCAAAAAGGCTTATAACCAAGTGGTGGTAGTCTAGTAGCAATCTTTTGGGATTTGATGTGTACCCACATTAGTCATGGGTTTGATTCCTTCTAGAAACTAAATTATCATTACTTGGTCAGTCTGGGCTTGGGTTTCGGCCCAAGTGGTTTACATGGTGGTCCGTAACAGATGATTGGTCCACCCTTTGGTATTAGTCGGAAGGTATTCCAAACTTGAATCAGACATTGTGGTACGCTTTTGGGCTAGTCCACTTTGTAGCACTAAGTCCATTCTTCCTGGGGCTGATCGGATCAGCCGATAGGATTTATCAAGAAAAAACAAACAAAAAGGCTTATCATTAACCTAAGTAAAATTGTGTTCAACCACAAAGACAAAACGTTGAATTCTTTAATGTTGATTTTGCACCGAATATAGATCATATTCAACCTCCCGGCAAAACCTGCATTTCATAAAACAATGATCTTTGATTGTCAAGGCTTTTGGTAGAGTTCTTCCAACGTCAAGTTTAATGATCGGATCTTACTTCTCTTCTGTGGCCATGTTCATTTTTTATTTGTATGCAACATCTAAATACAACATATTGATGTTAGTAATTGCATTCACATGCTAAGTCGTCCGTTTTTAATTTTATAATTGCAATTAGAATGCTGTTAGTTAAAAACAAAACAAAACATGTCATGATATATATTATAGTAACAGTGAACTGATTATTATGTTCGGATAAATATGTTTAAAGTTTATAATTATTGTATAAGAATAATTTTCTAATATAATTATAATATTAGAAAACACAATATACAATTTATGAAACACACAATTTTGTAATTTTGACAAAAAAAAATCAATTTTGGCGGAAAACACAAATTTTCGACTTTGATAGTAAAATCCGCTTTGTAAGGAAATCCTGATTTTACGATTATGGTGGAAATCCATGATTATGATTATGTGGTTTTAGCAGATAAAATTCATTTTTTTTGTTTTTAGCTGGAAAGTCTGATTTGTTTTTTTTTTATTTTGGCAAGAAAATTATATTTTATGATTATGGTAGAAGTCTCGATTTTGTGGCTTCAGTGACAACTTGGCGAGAAAATCTGATTTACAGTTTTGGTAGAAATCATTTTGATTTAATAGTTTTAGGAAAAATATAATTTATGTTTTTGGAAAGGAAATTTGGTTTAACGGAAACCCCAATTTTATGTTCTTGGTGGAAAACTTTGTTTTTCCGATTTTCGTGAAAAAACCTCAATTTATGTTTCTGGTGGAAATTTTTGTTTTTGCATGATTTTATAGTTTTGGCAGAAAACATAATTTGCGGTTTTGGCAGAAACTTAATATTTTTGTTTTATTGAGGAGACAATATTTTTTGGTTTTGGCAAGTTGGGCGTGTTGATGAGAAAACTCAATTTTATCATTTTAGCAGAAAACTAAAATTTGTATTTTTAACGTGATAACATGTTTTAGGATTTAAAATAATATATAATAACTGTCGACAAAAAAATAATATATAATAACTACAATAATTAGTCTAACTATTTATATTTGTATTAGATGTATTCAAATTTTTGAGTTTTGACATGCAAAATTTTGCATCCAAGCTTTCCGTTTTTACATCTCAAAATTTTAAACATTAAGAGAACATCTGAATATTTTTGCTTCAAAATGCATCTCTTGGATACAAAAACTAATTGGATTTTTATGTTTGATTTGAGGAGATTAGAAATAAAGACATCCATGCATACGGTATCAATACTATTAAAAGAGAAAGAATTCTAATAAATCTGCTAAAAAAGATTGCTTGGACGGTTGGACCATTTCCTTTTACTAACTAATTATTATTTTGGTCTTACCTTTTATTTTTCTAACAATTTAATAAACAAAAACATTATACCACATAATCTTCCTATATATTAAATGAGAAGTCATTTTAGTGACTTTTGCTTACGTGTCGATCACTAGTGAAGTTTCAGAATATTTTATAATTTGATTGGTCGTTGATTTTATATTTTTTATTTATTTTAATTAGATCTAAAAATTTATGCTAAGTTTAAGATCATTTAATATCACTTGCAGAAGTAATCTAAAGAATATTACAAGTAAAAACTTATGGTAACTACTTTCAAATTATGGAAAGACTAATAATCTTTGATTTCTTATTTATAATATTTATACACTATATAATATAATAAACAAAAAATTTCAACTCATATAAAACCTCATATTTTTTATAAATCATTAATAATTTGATTAGTCGACGATTCTCAATTTTTTATTTATTTTAATTAAATATAAAAAGAAAATATAAGTCTATAACCATTTAATACAATTAATCGTTGAAATTGTCAAAAATATAATAACTAATCGTTGAAATTGCGAAATTATCAAAAAGAAAAGATGTAGTAACTAATCTTTGAAATTGTCAAAAAGTAATAATGTTGGTCAATATTTATATTTATAAAATACATAAAATAGTGAACTAAAAAGAGTTTATATAAATTGTTACGATGCTTTTATATTCTTATATAAAGCATTATATTTGTATAGAAATTATTATTATAAATATTTTCGTCTAATAAAGTTCATACATTTTTTATAAGTCATTTACAAACATTATAAATATATTTATAAAATTGTTTATCTTGGCTTATCAAATGTTTTAAATTATTTTAAAAGATTGTAAATTACTTACACATGCTTATAAATTAATTTATAAAATATATTTTGGAATCTCATACCCCTGTATATTAATTGAGTAGTCACTTTAGTGACTTCTGTTGCCTTCTTCAGACGTGTCATTCATATAAATATTTTGACAAAATCTTTATAATTTCATTGGTCGAACTTCATTTTTCTCATTTATTTTTAAATAATACTAAACATTAATAACTTATTTTATTTTGAGTATGAATTACTTGCAAATTGATATCATATTGTTTTACTTTGATTTAATGTAATTTACATTAATGATTCTAATTAGTTAATTGATGATATTAATAATTTATCTTATCTGGAATATGGATTACTTGATATCATACTAATTGCAAACCACTTTAAAATATATATTTTTAATATCTTTTTAAAAATTTAATATTTTTTTTTAAAAATTGATATCATATTCAGTTCAATAGAAATTATAGCAAAGAATCATGAAACATCATTGAAATGGTTTTCGTTGATGAAAAAAATAATGATATTACTAACGTTTTGCAGCTCGGAATCATCTTTTATTTTTATTGTACTCAACTATAATTACAATTGTAATAATATTTCATAACTATCTATTTTGATTTAGCGCTACTCTTATCATTTTTTTAACGCATAACTTTTAAATGTTCAGTCAGGAGACAAAAATTCATGATTCAGTTCATCAAAAAATTTGAAACAACATAACTGATGGTGATGATACGGTCATAGAGTTATTCAAAGTGTACACAACTATTGGTGATTATTAGACAAGCACACTATACACATCGTTTCAAAAGTAGTTTCTATCGAACCATTTTTTTTTTTGCAAAAGTTGATGATTCTCCAAGTCCAGTTCCCATAATATTTTTTGAGGATTAAAATAATACTAGGTGTTTTTTCTAAGCAATGCACACAAATAATTTTTTTTGTTAAACATCAAAATGGACTTCTGGTATCCCAAAAGGTGACTTCAAGATTTGCCTATTTTTTCTTATTCGATATTTTAACATTATGCTTTTATTTATACACAAGATATGAGTCCGTTGCATTGCAACGAGTTTCATTTGATGTTTTAATTTAATAAAAATAAGTAATAATAAAAATCATTTTATTGTAGTTTTATGATTGTTTTTTGTATATATCATGTGAGATTTATGAGATTTATTTTATTATTAAAAATTATTTTCACACATAAGTCCAAGTTAATATTTGTATTTTATAATCATGGTTATAAAATTTGTATTTAAGCTTAGAAAAAAAACACTATAACCAAAAATTTAAACCGAGAACAACCCAAAATGAAAAAAATTGAATTAAAAGTACAAAAATGAAAGTCAAATAACACCAATCAAGTCAATGACAACATTATATACCGTTCTATTGTATTAATTTAATATCTTATTTAATAAGTTTTATTTACAATAAAAAATACTATTAAATAATCTTTATCATTTTGGTTTAAACTTTAGAAAAACAAAATTACTATCATGTAACCTATTACAATTATCTTCTCTTTAGAATTTTAGAAAAAAAATAAGCTTCTAAAATAATTACTATAAGTTCTATTAAAATTTATTTATAGTTATTAATAAATAATTTTAAAGTTACTATATTTACAATTTGTATCAATACTAATTTTACACTTTTTTTGGTAATTATTATTACCAGATAATATTTTTTTAAGTTTCCATTTGTAAAATTTATTTATTTCAATATCACTAATAGTTTTTTACAATTTTCTTATATATTGAAAAATACAAAACTCAGAAGCATGACAAAAATCAAATAATAATCATGACAACGATCAAACATAACTTTATAAGAATCGATAAAAAAGAAGACAGAACTCAGAAGCGTGACAACAATCAAATAATAATCATGACAACTATCAACCATAACTTTATAAGAAGAAAAGAATATTGAACTTCACCTTATATTTTTCTTGAATCAATAATTATGCTTGTGATAAAATATGAGAAATCTTAGTTCTATATATATATAGATGTGAATAGTCATAGTTCCTCTTGGATTATGATCTTTTTAGTTAGGATTTAAATAAAGGAAAATTAACATTAATCATTTTTGACATTTTTTTTTTGGTTTAAGTTTTTTAAAAGGATAACTACTATCTAATTTTTTTTTCTTTTTTCGTTTTGACCTTTTTAATTAGATTTTAATAAAGGAAAATTAGCATTTTGAGAGTAGAAATATTTTAAAGATTAAAAATATGTTTTCAATATGTTTTTTGGGACAATTTTTTGACACATGTTACAATCTTAATTAATAACTTGTCATGTGTCGTTATCGTGTTAATTAGTAACTTTGAAAACCAAGTTTTATATAAGAATATATTTTATCCCATTATTAAAAAGCATCTGCCTCTATCCGTTCTCCGCACATGATGCGGACCAGTCACCTAGTCTATCTTATTAAAACAGAAACATTACAACTTTTTCTAGGTGGATTTTTAAGTTGGACATCATATTATTATTAATAATCTAACCTTATTATTAATAACCTAACCTTTCACTTAAACATTTCCTAATTTGACTCATCGAGACATTTACATTGAGACATTATTATTAATAGCCTAATCTTATTATTTATTTCACCCATCAAAACATTTACATACGTCTACAATTTGATCCACTATATATCTTATTATAATTTGACCGAGTCCAACACTGTAACATATATATATATATAATTATAATTATAATATGACATATCACACCCGTCTATAATTTGACCCACTATATATCATATTTATATCTTATTGTCTTATTATATTTTGACCAATTGTAACATTGTAACATATATATATATAATTATGATTTGACCAATATATCATATTATAATTTGATCCTTCGTAACATATATCTTATTATAAGTTTTACATTATAATTTTACATCTATTTATCTTATTATACGTTACACATTAGACATCTATTAAACAAAACATCTATTTCTATTTTCATTATATGTTAGTAACGACACTGTCTAATAATACCTCACATTATCACACTCCTAAATATTTTATATCCCTACATTTGTAATAAACAATATAAAGTTGTCTTTGAATATACATTAAATTGAATATATTTCCGTAAATTCTTATTTGAATAACAAAAATATCAGTTTATAGTAACAAAAATATCAGTTTATAGTAAGAAAAATATCGTAGTAAAGAAAAACCTTTTACCCAAGTTGAGTTTTATATTCTTAAATCTCTGTTACAATCAAATATCAAAAATAGAGATTTAAAAATCTTGGTCATAATCAAATATGGAAAAACCCTTCTCCAAGTTTATTCTATTATTTAATATTATGGTTTCAATAAAATCGGGATCAATTTATAGATACCAAAAAATCGAAAATAGAAAAACTTTTTCTCCAAGTTGATTCTTCTCCATAAAATCTCTGTTACAATCGCATATGAAAATTTAAAAATCTCAGGCACAATCAAATATGAAATACCACTTCTCCAATTTTATTCTACTATACCTAAAATCGATATTATAACTAAATCGCCATATTTTGTATTTGTTATACCTAATTTATTTAATCTCAATAAAATATGTCCATAAATAGTAGTCTTCGTATTCATCATTCCACTTACGAACATCTCAAGCCTCAAAAACAATGTATTGAGAAATATAGTTATGTTTTTTAACGATCATGTCGATTCTTCAAAACTAATGGATTCTCTTTCACCAGCTTTTTCACCGTCACCGACCATCATCACCATCTTTTTCACCGTCAACATGTTTATGTTTATATTCTACCTTCAGAAAACTTTGAATACATGTAGTTCCAATCAAATAAAATCAATCACTAAAACAAAGTATTATAAAACTCAAAACTATATAATTTAAAATAATTTATACCATGGATTTAAATTTTGTGAAGCAAACAATAAACCCGCCCGACCGGGCGGGTCATGATCTAGTTTACCTTATATTTCTCTAACAATACATTAATCAATACTCTTATTTTTATACAAAAATGTGACCGACGTTCAAGATTACATTCGTTTGTACCACCAACAATCTCTAAACCTTTTCATTCAGCAACATATATCTACATATTCACAAAATAAATATTTATACCTCATTGTATCTGTATTAATAATTCTTTGAAGCTTGGTGCTGCAACATAAATATCTTTACAACTTCAAATGATAAAGGCGCATGATTCTGATAATGCATTATTTACTTAGTTACTTCAAAAATTTCATCAACATATTTTGATTTCTTAGGCTGCATGAAACTATATACTCTCATGGTTTATCGGTTTAGGTAGAAGAAGTGGTTCTATATAATGTCAAACTTACAGATATCTATATTTTGTGAATTTTGGATATGTATTATGATTCAAAATTTATTTAAAAATAATTTAATATATTTTCTACTTTCAACCTAACAACTTTAAGATATTCAAATCGCTTTTATGCTATTTTATTCATTAAAAAATCTAAGTCAAATAATTAGTTCAAAATATTTAAGTATTATACTAAATCATTTTCTAGATTTGCATACGATACTTATCAACAATTATCAAATAAGAAAAAAATGATTATCGTGGGTCATACTATATTTACATTCATATATATTGACTCAACAAATAGCTACATAATTTTATTATTGGAATTTGAAATATTTGACTAACAGAGATTTAGTTGGATTTTTACGTCAAATTTATTTTAAATTTGTATAAGGGAAAATTTGTTAATCAACAAAGATCTCGGATTAGATTTTTGGCAGAAAATATACTTAATACAAACTTTCCTATTATATACTAGGTTACAATGAATCATTTGATGTCCTATATTAAATGAAATATATCTTTAGAAATTTGAAAGCCTTTAAGTATTTTAACTCATATTGAACGAGATAGATATATACTATAAAATTATATCTAATTTGGATGATATATATCTTTAAAAGTATTTTCTGACAAATATTCATTATTTCTAAGATGAAAAGAAAAAATGGGTTCGGTTCGAGACTTTTTGGACCCCTCATTCACATTCGTGTATTTAAAATTTTTATTTAGGATTTTCGGAGCATTGCGTGTTTGGTTCAGGCTTAAGTATCCGTATAATTATGTAAATTTTTCAAAAATCCAAAAATAATTGAAAATATTCAAGATCCAAAAGCAAAAATTATATGCAAAATCTATTCTGTTAAAACAGAAATAAGACCTACTGATATATGTGTTGTTCAACAATTTTAATAGAATAGATTAAAACCGAGAAAACTGGCATTTAAATACCAAACTTTCACATATTCTTCAAAAAAAACTAATATAAACTTTTCACTAGTCCAAATAAATCACAAACTTTTATTGACTGAGCTGGATACACTTTTAGTCAACTTAAATTGCCGTCTATATCACCGTTTAAATTCTTGTTACTTATATGACGTGTCTTTAGAATATAAAAAAGATCTAAAAATTCTAAATTTATAGTTCTTTCCTTCTAGTACGATTGTACGAAGATTGGCCAGTTGAACAAACTTGTTTAGTCTGCATAAGAAGCCTTGATGTTAAGAAAAAGCAATGCACCGAGCGACAATGTGAAGTCTTAAGCGAGAGGTATCAGATTTTGCTCGCCACTCTCAAAGGCTTTGATTGAATCATCCCAGTTTGTGAAAACGTTGTCACTGAGGAAATTCTCGGTGAGGTAGATGAGATTTGCATCTCCATAGTTTTTACTCATCTGGAGATACTCTGCTGCACATCTGTGGCTCACTACGTCTTCACTTTTCAGCTGTGACATCTATTCTTGCACCGTAATAGAACTTGGCCACGAGCAAGTACGTTTCTGGGCACCGGCAATGTCACGAGCTGAGCAAGACAAGTTGTCTCAAAGGCTTTGCAAAAGAGTGTTTCTAGATATCCGCTTCTTGACAACAACGGAAACTTGATGCATGATGATGAAAACAATAGTGATGCTATGAGTGACAAGCCGAATGACAAAAGTTGAGTCAGTATTATTGGGTTTGATTTGCTATACTTATGCAGATGGCAGGTTTGGTCTCTTACTTGGATCATCGCCTCTGGTTTAAGTCCATTTGAGCAAAGCCTAATCACAGATTATAAAAAGAGATGAAAGAAAGAGAAAACCATTGAAGAAGTAGAAGAAGAGAACTAACCATGTTTGACCACTGTTCGTGCCTAGAACGGTTCAGGAGACAATAAAGAAAGAAGTGGGACGAACAAAGACGTTCTTTTATTAGAACTAGACTTAGAGGTTACAAAGAGGTAAAAAGAGTGACACGCTAGCCGGAGCTCGTAGAGCGTCCGGAGGAATACAAGGCGGCGAATATCTAAGCAAGGAAACCCTAGATCTAGCCGTTGCAGTGAGTATGTCTGAGTGTGAATGAGTGTGTCCCCCTTTCTGCTTGCGCGCTCCTCTTCTTTTATAGTCCTCGTTCAGTTGTTCACCCTAATTCGTCAATGCCTTCTTGGGCTTGGGCTCTCTGTTGGGCCTTACTAGTAGCGCGAGTAGAGACGTCCTTTTCGTCCTCGTCTGTCTCTTACGGGTTGTATGACTAACTCGTCATGTCCCTTTCGAGACAGCTGACCTGTAAGGTAAGGACGTCCCTTACTAGCAGCGAGAGTTAGGACGTCTCTTTCGTCCTCGTCTGACTCTTGTACTGGTTGTCCGACTCGCCCGTCCTGTCCCTTTCAAGATAGTGGATCCGGTCGGGTTGGAGCGTCACCCGGGCTTCTTCATTCGATGGGCCTTGTAAAAGGGGCTCGGCCCATCTCCTACAATAAGTCCCCCCAAGTCTAGTCAAGAGTAATTTAAAGGCTCTTGGGTGGATTTCAAGACCAGGTTCGTTCAAATGATGAAGTCCGGCGCGAGCATGCTGTACGGGCTCGCCTTTTGGGGAGTTTCGGGTAGCGATTTTACTCGAGCGTGTTTAGCCGATCGGCTTCCGATGTTCGTGAAAGGTTGTTGAAGTCCGTTTTGTCCGCTCGGCTTCGTCGTGCTTCCGATACCATATCCGAACGACGTAGTAGTTGTTATGATATTTTTGTGCAGGGTCGTTTAAGTACTACGGAACACTGGAAGACTAATAAATGGATACGAGTTTGTATGTGTTTTGAGAATAGAAATCGAGGCAAAGAGATGTATTATTGAGTGTGTTTGGCGTTACAACGTTTTGGGTGCATAAACCCTAGTTTTCTAGCCTAACTCTATAATCTCTAAGCCCCAAAGTGTCGATCCCTTGTTCTAGGGTTTGGGTTCCCCTTTTATAGTTGATGTAAGTCGGTCAATCTTGGGCGGCTTCTGTAATATTCAGGAATATATTAGTTTCCCCTTGATTTGGGAAACTTCCATATTCATGCGGAGGATTGGTTCCTTGGTCCTTACGGCAAGGGCTGGGCCTTGGTTCCTCGATACAGGGACTGGACCCTGGGTACTTGTTAAATGGAGGTCGGGCCCTGGTGCCACCTGGTGGAGATGGGTTCTTTAAGTCGAGGAGGGACCCTGGGTCCTTTCCAAACGAGGGTCTGGAAGTCGAGGCCCCTTCGGAGGCTGGAGAAAACTCTAGCCTTGGATATTTTTCCCCAACAGTTTGCCCCTTATTCCTTGATTGCTTCGTAGGGATCAAGGGATAATATGTAGTCTTGAGTTTTGGCGCCATTTCTTCCAGCAGGAGAAGGATTTTATTCATAATCAGGTTCCGGAATCCGAGACATAAGAACTCGGCTGGTATGATGATCTGAAATATTTTTGATTCGAAACTTCCAAAAATCGATCTGAACGAGTCTTGCTGATTTGGATTCTCTTTCCTTTTCGGGAGCTGATATCTCGGGAGATCCGGGGAGCGGGCTGATTTGAATTTTAAATCCTGCCTCGGAGACCGTAGGATTTTTGAATTCGGCGGCTTTTCCGAAGTAGTGTTCAACGGCTCTTTCCTTTTCCTGATAAATATGCGCTTCGGATTTTCGATTGCCTTCATCGCTTCTTCTTCCTCTTAGCCTTCTAGGATTGTGTCCATATTTTTCTTCTTCTCTTTTATTATAATGGCGGAGACGAGAGATTCGGGGAAGAGGATAGAGTCTAGATCGTCTAGATCTCCCAGCCCTCAAGATCTTCGAGCGTCTACACCGTTCATACCACTTGGATCTCCACTGGTGGGCCCTGCTTCGTTAATCGGGGAAGATGAAGTACGCGACCTCCGGAGAAAGTACGCGCTCCCTTCTTCTGTTGCTCTCCGCATTCCTGAACCTTCGGAACGTGCGTCTGGCGGTATGCCCGAAGAGATCACTGTTTATGAAGCTTTCTTCGAGTCGGGTTTTAGAGGCGACATACCGTCGTTGGTTGCGAGTTTATGCGACTATTTTCATATTTCGCCGTCCCAGCTTAATCCTCCTGCTTGGCGCATTCTCACGGCGATCCAGAATCTGGGCGATGAAGAGAATTTGACTTTGGGGGTCAATGAGGTTCTCTTTGCTTATCACTTAGCTCCAATAAATGGCAACGAGGGACGCTTCCATCTTCGCCCTCGCGCGGGTCTTCCTATAGTTGAGGAGCTGCCAAAGACCGATCGCAAGGGACTAGCCTTTGAGAAAAGGTGGCCCGAGAAGTATATTTTCATGGCCCTCCCTGGATCCTACTATCGATGGAATTTCACGGGTAAGGAATGCTTCCGTTATCTGTAGTCGAATTTTGCTTATTTCTTTTTGGTTTTTTTGCAGAGGGGACTCGTCCTGCTCCGGCCGATGGGAAGGATAACGTTCTTCGTGCGAGGCAGATTCCTGTCGAGCGGCGCCTAGTACCTTATCTTCTTAGCCCAGAGGTGTTGCGCCGTAGCAAGCTGTGGGGTGAGTCCTTCTTTTTAACGTTGGTCGGGTCTTTTATTATCATATTGATCACGTGAGTTTTGTGATCAGTGAGTGTGATGGAAGAGGATTCAGAGGATCCGGTAGCTTCTTTCAGGAGGGCCACTGATGCGATTTCGGCCAAGAAAGGTCTGTCTATGCAGGAGGTGACCGGTAGGGCGAGTGCGACTGTTGGGGGTAAGCGCAGGATGATGGACGTCGAGGATTCTTCCTCGGGTTGGGACCATGAATCGAGGGAGGATTCGACTCCGGCGAGTCGACAACCACCAACGAGCGGACATTCGTATGGAGGGCTAACGTCGGTTTTGAATAATTTGAATGAGAGCGTATTTCCCAAGATGCAGGTTCTGTTTTCGGACAAAAGTTCTTCAGGGGCAGTGCGGCAGATTCAGAGTGGGCTTCTTCAGGTGGATAACAGTTTTTTGTTTCTTATTTCTAATCCTTGGTTCACGTCTCTTTTTTTTTTATAGGTTCTTTCGCAACTACACCATTTGAGCGACTGGTTGGCGAAAGAGGGCACTAAACGGAACGAGATGGTGGAAGTATCCAAGCGACTGTCCCGTGAGGAGGACAGGCGAGTTGCTGCAGAATTGGAACTTCGGGACCTGAAGGACAAGGTTCGTGCCATTGAGGGCTCGGTAGAGACTCCTTCGGCTGAATCCCTTCGGTTGAGTCGAGAGAAGCAAGAATTAGAAGAGGCTGTCGCAGGACTTCGATCGGAGGTAGAGATTTTGAGGAATGAGAAGATCATGGCCGTGAGTGGGGCAAGAATGGTTGCCCGTTGGGAGGTAATGAGGGAATGGCTCCGGGGACAGACCTCCCAATGGGATTTGCTCAAGGAATTTTCTCAGTTTAAGACGGTGATTTTGGCCGAGGCGGCGCTTAAGGGTGTCGAGCCTCCTACGTTTGAAGACGAGCCAGCTATCCCTTCGTCTAGACGTGGTAGATTTTAGGGATTTGTAATGATTATCCTTTAGGGCTTGTTGTCGGACGGGGATATTCTCTCTTTTTTTAAATTTGTATCCTGGTTTGCCTTGGGATTCGAAGCGTGTTTCTGGCCTGAAAATAAAGCCGTGTTAGATCTCGTAATCCTGTTAAAACATAAGTTTTCGAGGATGTGAAATCGTTGCCGTGAGCTGATGAGTTCCGATCTGATTTGAACCCTTAGGTTCTTGTTGCTTCGAACTCGGAAGTTTTCAAGGTCTAGGGCCTTTGAGTTTCTTACCTGGGCCCTGAGGCCTTACCCATTAAATCTTGAAGGAGTAGGAGCTTTTAGGCTTTCCGGACCCTTAGGTCTTAGGAACCTTGAGGTTCTTCGGACCCTTAGGTCTTTGGAACTTTGAGGTTCTTTGGGCCCTTAGGCCTTGGGAACCTTGGGGTTCTTCGGACCCGTAAGTCTACGGACCCTTAGGTCTTAGGAACCTTGAGGTTCTTTGGACCCTTGGGTCTTGAGAACGTTGAGGTTCTTTGGACCCTTAGGTCTTTGGAACCTTGAGGTTCTTTGGACCCTTGGATCTTAAGAACCTTGAGGTTCTTTGGATCCTTGGATCTTGAGAACCTTGAGGTTCTTTGGACCCTTAGGTCTTTGGACCCTTAGGTCTTTGGACCCGAAGGTTTATGGACCCGAAGGTCTTTGGACCCGAAGGTCTTTGGACCCGAAGGTCTTTGGACCCTTAGGTCTTTGGAACCTAGAGGTTCTTTGGACCCGAAGGTCTTTGGACCCGAAGGTCTTTGGACCCGAAGGTCTCTGGACCCGAAGGTCTTTGGACCCGAAGGTCTTTGGATCCGAAGGTCTCTGGACTTTTATGCTTTTGGGGAGTCTTTTTGATCGCTCTCTGCTGCCCAGAGACGAGCCACTCTCGATCTAAATTGAGAAATCGCACTGTGCTACCCGTGGGCATAGGCCATTCTCGAAATTCTCAATGCTGCACTCTACCTTTCTGCAGAAAGGTTACTCTCAGACTTATTGTGGTCTGGGGTGGGTCCCCCCGCAAGGTTCTGTCAACCCAGACACACTACCTTCCACGTCTGGATAGGTATTAAATTGTTTGTCCTTAACCGGTTATTTGCACTTTGCTCCCTGCATATCAGCCGCCAGAATCTGATTACAGTACTTGGCTGTGTACGTCATGCCCCCAGCGTGCGTTTAGCTTATAGCGTATTTCAGGAGGGTTTGAATGGCACTAGTACGTGGTCCCCGCATAACTCTTGGCTATAGGCCTTTACGTGGGGCCTTATCGCACAGACATCGGCTCAGGGCTGATCAGACCCCTTCCATATCTGTCTGTACCTATGGTGAGTAGCCCCACCAGCTAGGGGGCTAGCTAAGATCTGAGGTCCCGAAGGTCCCTGACCCAGCTAGTATGCCCCTTTAAGTATATTGGTGTTTCCTTAACTCCCTTTAGCCGAAACAAAATGTATTTTATAAGCCTAGTCCGAGGACGTTCTCGTTATACATAGGAGTAGGAAAACCAAAGTACTTAAATATATAATAGTATATATAGAGCTCGATCCGAAGATCTTGCCTTTAGAAATGATAGAATTTGAGGTGCAAGGCGTTCCAGCATTTGGGTTGTACCTTGCATGTGCTGTCTTGCAGCTTATAGGCTCCTGCCCCTTACACCCCTATTACCTGATAGGGCCCCTCCCATCCGGGGGCGAGTTTTCCGGCTGATTTGTCTTTTGTGTGGTTACAGACTCGCCTTAGGACCCAGTCCCCTTCTTGGAAGGTTCTGGATCTCACCTTCTTGTTGTAACTCTTGGCTACCTTTATTTGGTACGACGCGTTCCTCAGGCGGGCTGCTTCCCTTTTTTCGTCTAGGATGTCTAGGCTTAGGTACATCAGCTCGTCATTTTCCTTGGGGGTTAGGATGTTGGAGATCGTGGTCTTGACATGTACC
This sequence comes from Hirschfeldia incana, assembly GCA_026261945.1. Classification (NCBI taxonomy): domain Eukaryota; kingdom Viridiplantae; phylum Streptophyta; class Magnoliopsida; order Brassicales; family Brassicaceae; genus Hirschfeldia; species Hirschfeldia incana. The sequence continues at coordinate 1,322,328 of JABCMI010000014.1, read as the reverse complement.
TCGGTTGGTATTGCTGACTCGGTGCCGTAGACGAGTGAGAAAGGGGTTTCTTGGGTAGCTGTCTTTGGAGTCGTCCGGTAGGCCCAAAGGACTCCATGTAACTCTTCTGCCCATCGCCCGTGAGCCTTTTCCAAGCGCTTCTTGAGCATGTTCACCACCGTTTTGTTGGTTGACTCTGCTTGCCCATTTGATTGCGGGTGCCTTGGTGCTGAATATGAGAGTTTGATATCCCAATCTTTGCAGAAGTCCTGGAAGTCGCTGCTGGTAAATTGGGGTCCATTGTCTGTGACAATTTCCTGAGGTGCTCCGAAGCGGGTTATTATGTTCGTCCAGATGAATTTCCTGATCTGGAGGTCCGTGATTTTTGCTAAGGCTTTGGCTTCTACCCACTTCGTGAAGTAATCAGTCATTACTAGGAGGAAGACCTTCTGCCCCGGCGCCATTGGGAGTTTTCCCACGATGTCCATGCCCCATTTACGGAAGGACCATGGGGAACTTTGATACACTAAAAATGAATCCTTGCTACTGCCAAGCTAACAGTTGTAATTGTAGTAATTAAGATTCAAGTCCAGAGGACCAGTCTACACTTTATTTCTATAAGTTCGAAATCAAGCTAAGATGAAAAGTATGTTTGATTTTAAGAAGTGACAAATAGCTAACAAGATAAACTAAGATTGATTCAAATTAATAAAGAGCTAGCCTAGGGTATTTCATTGGGTGTCGATATAGAGCCAAACAATTATTCAAGCGCGATGAAGTGCTTTCTAGGACTCGGATCACTCAACTGGATCGTTCCACTATCGTGGTAGCGATCGCTTTGCAGATCAGTCTCGCCACCTAACTGTCGTTGGGATGAGATCTGATTGCAAGCTTTAGAGATCAAGTCCGATTAGTCCACTTACTACCCTAATATCTACTTTCGCTGATTAGGGATATTAAGCTCATTCAATACATGTCAGGTTATCTCCTAAGCGGTTAGCTAGATGATAAACCCTAGATCTATCAATAAGTGATCAGATTATAAATAGCATTAAGAGCAGTATGAATGAAGAACAGTTATGAATATTGCTTATCTATGTTTAGCTCAGGTTCAACACCCTAAAAACCCTAGGCGAGCACGGCTACTACTCAATCATGATGCAAGTAATCACATTAATTCTGAAATAAACTGCATAAGATAGAAGTAGAGAAACAAAGGGTTCAGGTTGATCTTCTCTAGGAAAGATGAAGCCCTCTCCCTTACAATTGCAAATCGCCAAAAACAAAGTCTAGGTCTTGTAAAAACTAACGTAAGAAAAGAAAATAGGAGTAGCAGGCCTTTTTATAAGGAGGCGCCAAGAGGTAGAAGTGAATTAGGGCTTTTGGGCTTTAATTCTCGAAATAAGAGTTTCCATATTCGTCTGGAACAATCACCGGGATCACTCCGTCGTTTGTTCCATTGTTCTTCTTGAGTGTTCTCCGCAGGATAACTCCAAAAAGACATCTTTTCTTCATGTACCTTCTATTCACTCATCTACCAACTCTGGACCTGAAAAAGACCATAAAGTACTAGACTAACACGATTTAGAGACTTGAATCTGATAAAAACACATATGCAAATGATGTGAAAAACACCATATATCAATTCCCCCAGACTTAGATCCTTGTTTGTCCTCGAACAAGGCAAGTACCAAGAACAGGGAGAAAGGTTTGAAAGTGTGGGAACTCGCTTATCATCAGAAACCATACTCTTACCACAAATCTCTGAACCATACAAGAAGTTAGCTAGGACCTCATACACTTCCTGGAACCTTCTGACTGCTGTTCGAAAATCGGCTCCATACTCTACATCTCATACCTATCGAGACAAAACTCTCTACATTCATTTAAGATCAGCGTGAGCTTCTAGTCACAGGCACTACTCAGGGTAGACGGGCTAGGTATTAAGGAGGCTGTTTAAGTGTTTGAGTAGTGGAGCTTATAGTGTTTAGAGGTTACCGATTTTATTTAGGTGGATGCAGGATATCGCACAAAACTGCAAGAGAGGACGGATCCATTGATCTCCACAGCTCTTACTCACTTCTACTCTGATCAAACTGGCTGTTCTCCAGTCGGATCACTCTATCTGACTGCTCCACTCCATAGTACTAACTCTTTCTTACTCCATCCATGGTACTGAATTATTACACCTCTCCCAGTGGCACAATCATATGAATTCATCTCCTATCTCGTCACTTAAATAATAGAATACTCGTTTTTTTTTTTTTTTTTTTTTTTTTTTTTTTTTTTGAAATAACATATATACAATGGTTGCATAGTGACGAGATAAGGAGGTAACAAGAAATTTTGGGAGCCACTGGAGTGTTTTACCTCAACTCTCTGATTTGTTCGTCTCAATGGCGGATCAGGCCTCGGACTGTTCTCCTTTGTAACATGTTCCTTCCTCTTCTTCAGGATGATGAGCATTGATGAGTAAGAGGCTGTGTCGATCCTTTCCTCTCCAACCTTTTTGCACATATCTGCATATATAACATGGGGAAAACAAGTGCATGTGGGTGGAATAAAATGTTAAGGTACAAGGTGGGAACTAGCTAAAGATGAGCTAGCCACTCAGGAACAGCAAGAGGGATAAAAAGGAGAAAGAAGTCCTGAGTGTAGGTCTCGTTTCCCTGATCTAATGCCCATAACAAGAAGATTTAAGAGTCAAAATTAGGTCCAAGTTAGGTGGAGTTTAGTCTACCCAGTGTAACCTGATCAGTTGAGAACTTCTGGAGAGTCTAATGAGAAATGTCAGAGTGTTCCAGGTCCATGTATGGGTCGTTCGCCACTGCTAAGGTCACTGAATAAGAAAGTTAGAGCACGAGGTGGTTAGGATAGCATCACACAATAAGGTCCTTATTCCCACAATAGTTCAGACTGACTCGATCCTAAAGCAAGACTCGATAAAAACATAAAAATGACTCAAGAACAAACTGACTCAAAGCACACAATGCTCCCCCAGACTTAAATCACACCATCCCTGGTTGTGATAAGAATGAAGGAACAAATAAAACACACCAAAATAAAGAAAGCATGAAAAATAAATAGTTCAAATGGATAAGACAATGGGATAGAAAATAGTCCTCAAGGACTCAATCAGAGTGGCCGCTCTCGTTGCCAGGTGTCCTCCTGTTCCTTGGCAAGCGATCATCTCCTGTGGAAGGCTCAGCTGGTTCCTTTCCTGTTCGGCGGTTCGGCTGTGGTGTTCTCGGCTCCTCCTGACCACTCTGTCTGGCGAAACATCCTCCTGTGATCAGCTTCAGGATCTTCTTCATGAGGCTGTTGTTCTTGCGCTGAGAATCCACCATCCACTTGCGGTAGGCTGCGTCATCATCTAAGTCAAGATGTGGAGCCAGGTCGAACTCGCCCTCTTCTTCCGGAGTCACATCCTCCACATCATCCATGTCATCATCATCGTTTGGAGGTGGAGCACGTGGGTCTGGGCAGAGCTGTTCCTCAGGTGGTAAGAACACTATGTTGTCCAAGGTGAGGAAGTTGGTGAATCCTGGCATGGGGAGTTTGCAATACAACTGATTTCCCTCCTTATCTTGGAACATGTAGGTGTTCTCGTCGCGTAGGATGTGACATGCGAGCAGGTAGGGAGTGTCAATATACTCAATCTCGGAGACCACTGTGTAGGCGCTGAGGTTAATACCGAAGTGCTCGAACAAGGGAGTGAGGAGACTGCCGCTGCGATCTTTTTTGTCATCTGTGCGGAGCAGTGCGTTCTTGCGCTCAGCGAACATGGAGATCAGATGGAAACCTGGGTTGGTCTTGACTTCCTGCACCGGAACAACCTGGTCCCTGCGTATCTCATCATTGAGACAAGTGTAGAGGACCTGGAGCTCACCACTCGTGACTTTGGAGGTGTATTCCTTAGCGAACAGAGTGTTGGAGATGATCTTGGCGAGAACTCTCAACGTGGGGTTCCGGATCTGAGATTGGTACGCCTTGCGAGGTATGAACTTCCCAGCTGCAATAAGATCCCAGAAGGCATTCTGTGGCACAAACTTCTTATCCACTGAGACTCCCTTTTGATCCTCGTCCAGAATCTCATAGACCTCGTTGAGTTCAGCAAGAGAGATGGAGCAGAACTTGCCGTCAGCCATGAAGGAGAATGAGCAGTTCTCGTAGGTCGGTGCCGTCGGGTTCTGGTAGGTAACTTGGCACGCGGCAAGAACTTGCCTCACCAAATCTGGGTATAGAGGGTACATCCTGTAGCAGAGACCAGCGAGACCAATGGAGTCCAGTGTGTCGAACACATCAGTGTCAAGGCCGAGATCAGCTAAAACGTCTGCGCTTGGAAATTTGGTGGGGCAGATCTCAGCCTTGAGGAGCTTGTTGTACCTCGCTGCCGACTCTTTATCCCACCCTTCAACATTGTAATCCAGCAGCATAGGGTCACTGATGTCAATAGGCTTGTTCTCCTCCTGGTTCGGCCAAGGGTATCCTTCAGGAGCTCGTGCGGCAGGGGAGGGAGTTCCTCTTGATTTTGGAAGTCTTAGCTTGGGACCCATCTGTAAAGAATAAACATAAGTATGTTATTAGCACAAGTCTCTAGAAAAACCAAGAAAGCTTATGCAAGGAGATATAGATCGATTAAACAGGCTTGCTCCAAAACCGATTTTAAACAACACAATTTCAGTGTAACTAATGATTCCCTATGCCATTTATATATCCCTTGAAACCCACAAAAGTGCATCTCAAAACCGATTATAAACTTAGATCAAGCCTAAAGTTTCAATCTCAAAATCGATTTCAAAACCCAACCCTAACATGCAATCGGCTAACTTGTTCAAAGTGGTTGATTTCTGTCCTAGCTGATAAGAGAACACTGATTTAAAGCTATATATCAAGGACAATCGAAATCGAGAACAAGAGTAAAGAGAAGAGCGATTTGGGCGTGAAGCACGTGAGGGAGGGAGACTCTCAATCCGCGATTTACCTTTCCAGTTGGTGAGTTCCTGTAAAAACAGAGCAAACTTGCCAAGATTTGAGTTGTAGAAACCGAAAATCAAAGAGATTGAGGGAGATTTGAAGGTTTCAATTTTAGGGTTCAAGAGGGAGAGGAAGAGGGGGAGCGGCGTGAAAGAGGTAGTGGGGAAGGGAATGGTAAAAACCTTTAAAAAGGTAAAACCTAACCGCTTCCTCTTCTTTTTATTATTTTTTTTATTATTTTTTTTTTTTTTTTTTTTTTTGTTTCTGAGAACTTACCTGGAACAGTCGAGTGGAACAGTCACCTGATTGTTCCGCCGAAGTAACTCAGATTTTCTTGATTTTTATGACCTGCAATTGAAATTTAAAAGAACATAAACATAAATAGAGAAGAAATATATACATACCAGTGGGTTGCCTCCCACCAAGCGCTTGGTTAACGTCACTAGCTTGACTTTGATGAGCGGATCAGGCTAGAGAAGGATCGCCTAAGGGTATTTCTACTCCTTCTGCGATTGGTGTGTCAGCAAGATAAGGCTTCAGACGCTGACCATTGACCACAAATTCTCCACCTTTTGTGTCCAGCAACACAACTGCTCCATAGGGGCGAACCTCTTTAATGGTGAAAGGTCCAGACCATCTTGATTTTAGCTTTCCAGGGAAGAGCTTCAGTCGAGAGTTAAAGAGCAGGACCTGATCCTTCGGTGCAAAGCTCCTATTGAGGATTCTTTTATCATGAAACGCCTTTGTTTTCTCCTTGTAAATCTTAGAACTCTCATAGGCCAGATGCCTAATTTCATCCAATTCGTGAAGTTGCATTGTTCTCCTTTCCGCGGCTGGTTAGATATCGAAGATCAGTAGCTTAACAGCCCAAGCGGCTTTGTACTCTAGTTCAACTGGCAAATGACACGCCTTTCCATAGACCAGGTGATAGGGAGTCGTTCCTAATGGCGTCTTATAGGCGGTTCTGTATGCCCAGAGAGCATCATCCAGCTTGAGAGACCAATCCTTACGAGTAGTGTTCACTGTTTTCTGCAAGATGTTCTTGATCTCTCTGTTTGAGACTTCCACTTGACCACTGGTTTGAGGATGATAGGCGGTCGCGACCTTGTGTTTTACTCCATTCTTGCTTAGCAACCCTTGGAACAGCTTATTGATGAAGTGTGTTCCTCCATCGCTGATGACTACTCTAGGAACACCGAACCTTGGGAAAATTGTTGAAGTGAAAATCTTGGTTACAACCCTTGCATCATTGGTTGGACTAGCTACGGCTTCTACCCATTTGGAGACATAGTCCACGGCGACCAAGATGTACTCATTCTTATGAGAAATTGGGAATGGTCCCATGAAATCAATTCCCCAACAGTCGAACACTTCCACTTCTAGAATGTAGTTCTGTGGCATCTCGTTTCTCTTACTCACACTACCCATCCTTTGACAGGAGTTGCATCGTGATATAAATGCATGAGCATCCCTGAACATAGTAGGCCACCAGAAACCGGCTTGAAGTATCTTGGAGACTGTTTTGAAAGTAGCAAAGTGGCCAGCATAGGAGGAACCGTAGCAGTGATGGAGAATTCCTTGAATTTCATCTTCTGGAACACATCATCTGAAAATCCCATCCTTACCTTGGCGATATAGATATGGTTCATCCCAGAAATAATGTCTTGCTTCCCTTAGAAATTTTCACTTCTCATTACCAGTGAATTTCAGGGGTTCCTTCTCTGCAGCAAGGTAATTGGCTATCTCTGCAAACCATGGAAGATTAGGATACTGCTTCTGGATTGCTGCTGTGAACTTCTCTCCTGCGCTAGAACAGTCGGTGTTTGCAGTAGATGACTGTTCCAGACAGTTTAGACCAATCATGTTGACATATTCCATCTGCTGTTCCTCGTCGAGAACGGCTTCATCTGAGACCTTCATCCGTGAAAGGTGATCTGCAACTCCATTATCAACCCCCTTCTTGTCTCTGATCTCTAAGTCGAACTCTTGGAGCAAGAGAATCCACCTCAAGAGTCGTGGTTTATCATCCTTCTTGGTGAGCAAGTACTTTAGAGCTGCATGGTCAGTGTGCACGATTACCTTTGATCCAACCAGGTAGGATCTGAACTTCTCAAATGCATAGACGATAGCTAGGAGCTCTTTCTCTGTAGTTGCATATCGGCACTGAGCTTCATCCATCGTCTTACTCGCATAATAGATTACGTGCAGCTTCTTGTCTTTCCTCTGTCCTAGTACTGCTCCCACTGCAAAATCACTCGCATCTGTCATGATCTCGAAAGGAAGATCCCAGTCTGGAGGTTGAACAACAGGCGCACTGACTAGAGCCCCCTTGATCGCATGGAATGCGGCCAAACAGTCGCTGTCAAACGAGAACTGGGCTTCTTTGCAGAGCAGCCGTGTGAGTGGTCTAGCAATTTTAGAGAAATCCTGAATGAATCGTCTGTAGAATCCGGCATGTCCCAAGAAACTCCTAATTGCTTTCACCGTAGTAGGTGGCTGTAGACTCATCATGACCTCGATCTTTGCTTTGTCTACCTCAATGCTCTTTTCTGATATTTTGTGTCCTAGAACAATCCCATCTCGGACCATAAAGTGACACTTCTCCCAGTTCAGCACCAGGTTCTTCTCCTCACATCTCTTCAATACCCTGCACAAGTTTGACAAACAGACATGAAAGGAGCTTCCATAGACGCTAAAATCGTCCATGAAAACTTCCATTATGTCTTCAATTAGATCTGTAAAAATCGACATCATGCATCGCTGGAATGTTGCTGGAGCATTGCACAAGCCGAACGGCATTCTCCTGTAGGCGTATGTTCCATATGGGCATGTGAACGTCGTCTTCTCCTGATCATCTGGGTGGATGGGGATCTGAAAGAAACCTGAATAACCATCTAAAAAGCAATAGTAAGGGTGGTTAGCTAATCTCTCAAGCATTTGATCAATAAAAGGAAGTGGGAAGTGATCCTTGCGAGTTGCTGCATTTAATTTACGAAAATCAATGCACATGCGATGACCTGTAACTGTTCTAGTTGGGATCAATTCGTTCTTTTCATTTGTTATAACAGTGATGCCACCTTTCTTAGGTACTACATGAACAGGACTAACCCACTTACTATCAGAGATCGGATAGATCACACCAGCTTCCAGAAGTTTCATTATCTCTTTCTTAACAACATCTTTTAGATTTGGGTTTAACCTCCTCTGATGTTCTACAGAAGTCATCGATTCATCTTCTAGATGTATTCTATGCATGCATAAATCAGGTGAGATGCCAGGTATGTCAGCTAGAGAATAACCTAATGCCTTACGATATTTTCTCAATTCACACAGGAGCAGAGCAGTCTCAACATTGTTCAAGTCAGAATTTATAATGACAGGATATGTTGAGTTAGGTCCGAGAAACGCATACCTGAGCCCTTTAGGAAGGGGTTTAAGTTCTACCTTTGGAGCTTTGAGCTCACTCCATGAGTCATCGGCCTGAGACGCTGGAACAGATGGGTTCTGAGTCGAGGCTGTTCCGGCTGGATTGCTGCATTCGCTGTTCTCCCCCAGACTTAGATTCGCCACTAACCTCTCCATACTTCGTGCTGAGTCCAGAAGCTTCGCATAGGCATCAGCATCAACGTTTTCCAAGCTTTGCTCAGCCTCGGCTCTTGTCAAAGCGAGTTCTAGAGGATCATCAGTGAGAACTTCCTCAATTATTCCCTCATGTGGTTCCAGCAGATCACTCTCCTCCTGAACAGTGAAGGTCTGTCCATCCAGCATTGGCTTCTTCAGCATTTGCTCCATCTGAAAAGTCATCACAATATCACCAAGATGTAAGTCAATTTTTCCTTGTCGGACATCTATGATGGCTCCCACTGTGCAGAGGAATGGTCTGCCCAGAATCAGGGGATCCTTGGACTCTTCCTCGACTTCCAGAACAACAAAATCGGCCGGGACCAGCGTGTTTCCTACTAGAACTTGTAGATCTTGAAGAATTCCAACTGGTGTCTTCACTGAGCGATCAGCAAACACTAGAGACATCCTGGTGGGTTTGAAATCTGAGTACCCAAGGCGCTTAGCAACAGAATACGGCATCAGGTTTATGCTGGATCCTAAATCAACCAGCGAACAGGAGAAGATTGTTCTTCCAATCTGGATCGACAGAACAAATTTTCCTGGGTCACCCTGTTTCTTGATCTTCCGATTCTGGAGTACTGCACTACATTCCTTGGAGACAACCATGTATTCACTGTCATCCGATATCTTTCCAGATATCAGTCCCTTGACAAAGTTTCTCATAGATGGCATCATCTGGATCACACTCATTAAAGGGAGCCTAACCGTGAGATCCTCTAGCATCTTCCTGCATTTAATCTCCTCTTTGTCCTTACGTGTGGCTTTGGCTGGAACAGGGTAGGGGACTTTAGGAACGTACTGGCGAGCAGGGGAAGGGTTAACGGTTGGAGGAACGGCCCCAGCAGGTCGTTCTTCAGCTGTTGGTTCTGTCTCGGTAGGCTGTGCTGCCTCTTCCTCATCAGTCTGTACTGCTTCAGGCGGTTGATCTGATTCCTGAAATCTCCTGGGGTTGACTGAGTCATGAAATCTCCATTTCTGGCCGAGTTCAAGACGTTTCTGGCTTCCCATCCCATTCCATCGTAGAACACTCCAAGGAGGTAGTCATCCTCAAAACCATGATTGGGACAGTCTCTACGGTAGAGGCTGAATCTATCCCATGCATCACAGAACGGCTCATTAGCATGCTGTTTGAAGGATGTGATCTTGTGCCTTAGGGATGCGCTCTTAGACTTCGTGTAGAAGTGGGTGAGGAAGGCAGATCGGACCTGTTCCCAAGTGGTGAGTGATCCGGTTGGTAGAGAATCAAGCCAGCGAGCAGCTTTCCCATCCAGAGAGAAAGGGAAAAGGGTACACTTGATGTAATCTGGTGGTACTCCATTCGCTTTTGTGAAGCCGCACATTCTCTCAAAGTTTTCAATGTGATCAATGGGGATTTCTGCAGGGAGTCCATTGAAGATCTTTCTCTGCACCAGGCTTATGAAGGCAGGCTTGATCTCAAAATCCTGTCGAGTGCAGGGTGGAGGAGTGATTGCAGATCGCGTAGCAGGCAGGTTGTGGAGAAGGTTTCTCTGCCCTATGGGGACAACTTCTTCATGCTGTTGCTCCTGCTGCGGATTGTTCTGAGCTGCTAGCACTGCAGCAGCTTGCTGTGTTTGGATGGTGGCTTGCATCTGCGTCATCTGTTGCTGCATCAATGCGATTATGGCTGCAAGTCCATCCTGATTGCCTGGATCGGCCATTGCTGTGGTCGTAGATCTTTGTTGACGGTTCTGTCTTTCTAATCTCGCTAGTTCCTCGTTACTGAATTGCTGTAGTGGTCCTTGTGTATTGCTCCGAGTATGTCTACCGATCATACACCTGGATCATCAACTGCAACAAGAAAATAGAAGCGAGTTAGATATCTTAGACTAGATATAAAACCGAGAAATAGAGGTAAAAAATCTGGTCCCCGGCAACGGCGCCAAAACTTGATACACTAAAAATGAATCCTTGCTACTGCCAAGCTAACAGTTGTAATTGTAGTAATTAAGATTCAAGTCCAGAGGACCAGTCTACACTTTATTTCTATAAGTTTGAAATCAAGCTAAGATGAAAAGTATGTTTGATTTTAAGAAGTGACAAATAGCTAACAAGATAAACTAAGATTGGTTCAAATTAATAAAGAGCTAGCCTAGGGTATTTCATTGGGTGTCGATATAGAGCCAAACAATTATTCAAGCGCGATGAAGTGCTTTCTAGGACTCGGATCACTCAACTGGATCGTTCCACTATCGTGGTAGCGATCGCTTTGCAGATCAGTCTCGCCACCTAACTGTCGTTGGGATGAGATCTGATTGCAAGCTTTAGAGATCAAGTCCGATTAGTCCACTTACTACCCTAATATCTACTTTCGCTGATTAGGGATATTAAGCTCATTCAATACATGTCAGGTTATCTCCTAAGCGGTTAGCTAGATGATAAACCCTAGATCTATCAATAAGTGATCAGATTATAAATAGCATTAAGAGCAGTATGAATGAAGAACAGTTATGAATATTGCTTATCTATGTTTAGCTCAGGTTCAACACCCTAAAAACCCTAGGCGAGCACGGCTACTACTCAATCATGATGCAAGTAATCACATTAATTCTGAAATAAACTGCATAAGATAGAAGTAGAGAAACAAAGGGTTCAGGTTGATCTTCTCTAGGAAAGATGGAGCCCTCTCCCTTACAATTGCAAATCGCCAAAAACAAAGTCTAGGTCTTGTAAAAACTAACGTAAGAAAAGAAAATAGGAGTAGCAGGTCTTTTTATAAGGAGGCGCCAAGAGGTAGAAGTGAATTAGGGCTTTTGGGCTTTAATTCTCGAAATAAGAGTTTCCATATTCGTCTGGAACAATCACCGGGATCACTCCGTCGTTTGTTCCATTGTTCTTCTTGAGTGTTCTCCGCAGGATAACTCCAAAAAGGCATCTTTTCTTCATGTACCTTCTATTCACTCATCTACCAACTCTGGACCTGAAAAAGACCATAAAGTACTAGACTAACACGATTTAGAGACTTGAATCTGATAAAAACACATATGCAAATGATGTGAAAAACACCATATATCAAACTTAAAGACTTCAGGTTCTCTGGTGGTAAGTTGGAAATTGGGGCGTGTTTCTGGCATTGGCTACAGGTTTTGGCATGTTTGAGGGAGTCCTTAGCCATGGTAGGCCAGTAATAACCAGCCCTTCTCGCCCTGAGAACCAGGCTCCGTCCGCTGGAGTGTGAACCGCATTCCCCATCGTGGAGTTCCTCTAATATTCGTGTGGCTTCTCTAGGGGATAGACATCGTAGGTAGGGTCCTGAGAAGGATCTTCTATATAGTTTTCCCTCCGAAATGCAGTATCTGGCCGCTTGTCTCTTGATCTTCCGGCTCTCCTCTCGGTTTTCAGGTAGGACGTCGTTTCTTAGATAGTCGGTGATAGGGGTCATCCAGGTTTCTCCTTCGTCTACTACCGTCACTTCTTCCGGTTCAACCTCTTTCTGGGTTGCTGGCCATTGCAGGACCAACAGCGAAATACTCATATGTTCCTTGGTTTCTAATGCGGAACCCAGGTTTGTTAGAGCATTGATATACCATGATTTTGACCCACTTTTACTCATGGTATTTATATGATTTTACTATATATATATCTATGTTTTGGAGTCTTTTAGGTATGTTTTCAGGTTCAAGGGCATTTTGGAGTAAAGTGGCGTTTTAGGTGCCATTTGGAGCTTAAAGGAGAGTTTTCTCGAGATGACTTGAAGATCAGACATCGAGGTCGATATCCAGAGTTACATATCGATCGATACACATCTCGTGTAATCGATCGATGAAGCATTTGAAGAAATGACGACGAGATACTCCATCGATCGATGTACACTTAGTACCATCGATCGATATCAAGCGTGCAGAAGAAGGAAGAATATTCTCAATCGACTTGAAGCCCAAGATGTCTTAATATTACTATAATGCCCCTGACGAGTTTTTAACCTAATTGTACTCAATATTTATACCTTTGCCTATGTGTTTTGGCAAAGTAAGCTTTAACAACATATCATTGTTCTAGTACTTCTACTTATCAATAAAGTATTCTTTTCATCTTAATTCTGTTCTCATCTAAGGTTATAGGATTCTAGGTTTAGAAGAAAGATACAAAGAGATTTGTTATCACGAGGAACTTGATTGTTCGGTCTTCTAAATGAATCTCTATTATTACCTGGATGCTATGAATCTCTCAGTCATGTCTGAGTAGATTCCCTTGTTAGATTTAGGGTTCAAATAGTTATGAGGGATTAGCCCCAACTATGGACTGTTGAGTTGTATACTCATTATCCTGATGAACCCTAATGCTTATTCTAGAATAGCTAACTAGAATATGATCTTGGAATTGATTTAATCCATAAATGAATCTCCTGACATCATCTTGAATAAGCTAAGATCCTCTAGGGATAAGCGAGAGCCGGTCTATGATCTTGGTGAACATATATTCGATTCGATCTAGAGCTATATCGACCGATACTCCAATAGAGTAATCGATCGACGACACACATATCGATCGATACAAGCTGTCAAACATCGATCGATATTGTCGGCAGACAGATCAATAGACGAGACTAGTAACGATAGTTATTAGCCAACTCTAAAGAATCGAAGTTCTTTAGTATATGCAAGCAACTCATTAAAACATCCATAGCATTATAATCCTGAACTAGCTGAATAGTAACCTTGAATCTAACTAATTCTCTTATTGATTACAACCCTCAAACACTCTCTTGAGCAATTAATCATTGCTCACAACTTGCAATTTACATTTAAACCATTTCAACCTAGCTTAGTCACTAAGGATTAAACATCTTTTGTGTTCCTTCGCTCCCCGTGAAATCGATCCCTAAGTACTACATCTGAACCTCTTATTTGAGAGAGTAATTCACTCCTAGGGTAATTTGAGTGAGATCAAATTTGGCGCCGTTGCCGGGGAGCTAAGATCGCCATTAGATTTAATCTGATTAGGTCTAGGTTATTTAAATTTCTGCTAAATCACCTTCTGACGCAAAATTTTTTTCTTGATTTTCAGGTACATGCCCAGCAATACCAGAAGCAACAAGAATCATCAACTTGTGTACTCAGAAGACCCCCACAGCTTGGAGCTTAGCATCCGCAAGAACTTACGTTCCACATCGATCGACATAACCTCTACTTTGTCGACCGATACACCGACATCGATCGACATCACAAACCGTTCGTCGACCGATACTACTCTACCACAGTCGACCGAGACACCTTCTCCGTCGACCGATACTCGCCGCACTCCATCGCTCGACAACCCTTCGTCGACCGATACCCTTTACCATACATCGATCGATATAGATCATCCTACATCGATCGATACCACCCGACGAGCCATGGTAGCGCCTATTATTCTCAGAACCGATGAGAATGAAGACATGCGTGATCAAGATGGTCACCTGCGTAACGCAGCAGGTCAGAAGCTGAATGCTCAAAAGGAAATCATTCCTGAGCAAGACACTACAGACTTCATCCAACATGCAGATGAAGCCAACAGAGCTAGAACCCTGGCAGATTACAACCGTCCAGATCAGTTCTATACCAACAGATCCGCCATCCGCCCTCCTGCTATTCAGAGAGGAGATTTCGAGCTCAAGCCGCAGTACTACGGTCTCGTAGGACAGATACCCTTTTGTGGGTTATCTCATGAGCATCCTATGGATCATCTGGAGAGATACGAAGATATTATATCTTCCATCAAAGCCAATGGAGTCCCTGAAGACTATCTTTTCTGCAAGCTTTTCAAATACTCTCTATCAGGAGAAGCTTTGCAGTGGCTGCGACAATTACCACCAGGATCTCTCACTACCTGGAAGAACATCAAAAACGCATTCTTGCGTAACTTCTTTGATGAGTCACGTGCTGAAGACTGGAGGAGAAAAATTGCTACATTTACTCAGGAACCTGGAGAATCTTTCAAAGATGCCTGGAACAGATTCAAATCCTACCAGCGCGACTGCCCACATCATGGATACAACAACGTGCAACTACTCTGCACCTTCTACAGAGGCATCGCTCTAAAGTATCAAATGGCTCTGGACACTGCCAGTGAAGGAAATTTCAGCACAAGGAATCCACATGACGCTGTGAAGTTAATTGATAACTTAGCTTCAAGCAACAGTACGAAGAACATCGTCAAAGCAAAATCTGTCTCATTCCTTGGGAAGGAACAGATTAGTGAATTCCAATCACAGCTGGATAATGTTCAGAAGCTACTTAACAAGCAAATTTGCTCAGTTGAGGATGCAGAAACCGCAGAGGATCAAGTAGACGAAGATGTGAATTGGATCAGTGGAGCTGGATTTCAGAGATCTTGAAACCAGAGAGGAAACAGGAACTTCTCAATACAGAGAAGCAACTACAGTCCACAGAAACCCTCCTACAACAGCAGCAACCCCAACAACAACAGGAGTTACGGAAACTCGTTCTACACCAATCCACCCCCACCCACCCAAGAAAGCAAGCTAGAAGAAATGCTGGAAAGAGTTCTACAGACACAACAGAAGCTCCAGGTGGATTTCAATGGGAAGATTGACTCTGTCTACACCACTCTAATTTCAAAGCTTGATACTTTGAATACCTATGTGAAGAAAGTGGAGACTCAAGTAGTTCAAACAGGAGAGGCTTTGAAGAAACAAGAAGCCTTAGCAAGAGCACCAGGAGAGCCTACTACTCACCACCACGTCAATGCCATCATAGATGATGATTTCTGTGAGGAAGTCCCCAAGAATGAGCTGCACGAATCAATAGAAGAAACCTCACCCCTGGCCGGATTTGAATCATATCGATCGATGTTACGAGCTCGACGTCGATCGATATCACCAAAAGCAAAGCGATCGATAAACTTCGATGAGCATCGATCGATAGACTTCGAGGAACCCTCCAAAGAGTGCAATTCGATCAACATCATGTCACACGAAGCCTTTGCATCCAAACACCCACGACCACCCACCGGTATGGAGGTAAACCGATCTTCAGACCCCATCGATCGATACAGGAACCTTTCCATCGACCGATCTGGAGACAGCGATAACGACCGACACACAGCAGTGGCCATCGATCGATATACCATCCCACACCGCCGAGTGCAACTACCCAAAATCGATGTAGCACGACTTAATGCACTCCGGGAGCAGTCCAAACTTTCCAAATCCCTTCCTACAGCAATATTGAAGAAACCCACGGACATCATTGAACCCATGGAGCAAGAAAAGGAAGAGTCTTACGAAAAAGGAAAGAGAAGATTGCAAAGCACCTTAAAAGAGAAGCTAATGAAGCAGAGATGGAAAACTTCAGGAAACGAGTTCTAAGGATCCCTGTAGAGAAACCCTTTGAAGAAGCCTACTTTTCTCATAGATTGTGGATGTTCTTCAGAGAGACCAAGGAGACAGAAGAAGACATCAAGAGGATGTTTCACCAAGTTCGTGACAGTATGAAGAAGAGGATCACACTACCAAAGAGGAGCGATCCAGGGAAGTTCACAGTACCATGTTCCATCAGGGGCATTGAATTCCCTCGTGTCTTATGTGATACAGGATCAGGAGTCAGCATCATACCTAAGATCATGGCAGATCACCTACGTCTGAAGATAGAGCCTACTGATGAGACATTCATCTTTGTGGATTGTTCTCAGCAGAACTCTGGAGGCATAATTCGAAATCTTGAGGTACAGATTGGAGATGCCATCATCCCTACAGACTTCCACGTCCTGGATGTCAAGCTTAACTTCAAGACATCACTATTACTTGGAAGAGCTTTCCTAGCCACCGTCGGAGCCGTTTGTGACCTAAAGTTCAACAAGCTCTGCCTAACCCTAATAAGTCCCACCACCCTCTATGATCCCGTCCAAGTCATCAAGCTACCAGTTAGGGAGACCACACAAGTCGTAGCAACTTGTTTCTGTTCCCATGAGTACGATTCCATAGCTGAATACGAAACCGATCGGGTTACATCGACCGATGAGAGCAACATCCCATCGCCCGATACTAATACCAACACATCGACCGACGTAGCTAACACCACATCGATCGATAGACAGCCTTTTTGGAGGAGCAGCGCTGAAACCCTAGCATCAACACCCGATTTTGAGCCAGCTACATCAGAACCGGACGACTACATACCCCTAGAGGAGGAATACGATGAAGATTACGAGGAAGAACGAGCTACAGAGTACAGATTCATTCGTGAAGAAGAAGATGGACACCCTTCCCACACCTTCAGATTCAACGCATCGACCGATGTAAGCAAGCCTTCATCGACCGATATGCAACCAAGACGATCGCTCAAACGACCCTATGAACCATCAAGCGATCCTATCGACTTTATATCCATTTACACACCATCTAAGGATATAAGAGACGGAGACTACTCAATTGGAAGTTGGGCAAGCGACTACAATGAGAGTTTTGCAGTAGAAGCAATTCCACTACAATATGCAATTCCACCCGAGGAAGTCCCATCGACCGATACGTTACAACAACAATCGATCGATAACCGTCAGCCAACATCGACCGATGCACCTGATACAGCATCGCCCGATACGACCACTACACCATCCGAGGTACAAACAAATAATATTGATTTTGGTTATCTAACTCCGGATGAGTTTGGTATTTTCAGAGATCCAGAAGGCAATGCACGAGCAATGGATGGGAGAATCATCCCAATCACAAGGAAGGACATAGGAGACATCCTTCAAACCGCCAACGGATCCACACACCTCTTCAAACAACTACCTCACACCTCTGTCAATCAGCAGCATCAGCACATCAGTACAACAACAGAATCAAATCAAGACGGAGCTACAGCTGATCATGTCAACACGGAGGATTCGGAATTTCAGCACATATCGATCGATAAACACAACCGTATATCGTTCGATATGCACCGAGAAATGGGGAGACGAGCTTTCAAAGATGGAATTCGACGCTTCTTGTGGGAGAAGAAGGACGAATATGGAGTTTTCAGAGATGAATCTGGGTTCGCTAGAGGAGTCAATGGAGACATCATCCATGTTTCAAAGGAAGCCATTGAAGAGTTACTTAACAGAGCATCACTGTTTGATTGGTCTTGTTTTTGTTTGCCTATACATGCAGATCACTTCAACAGAGCAGAACCTAAAGAAAAGCTCTACACAGAAGCTGAAGTCCAACGGATGATACATGAGGCCAAGAGTCATTACATCTGGCAAACCTTTACCTATCCACATGAAATGGAGAGAGCACGATCAGAACTCCAATCTGAAATCAACTGGATTCAGAGCGCTTATAATCTTCAACAACAAAAGAAAGACGCCCTTGAAGAAGAAGTATCCACTATCCGTTCACAGTTGGAAACCAACGTGCCGCTATCGACCGATGCTGGACGCACACCATCGACCGATCCTCTTCCTACGCCATCGACCGATGCAGACCAACGCACATCGACCGATAGACGATTGCAGAACACCTACAGCAAAGAAGAAATCTCTAATCTCATCCGCAACATCTATCAGGACATCAAACGAGAAGAGGCAACCACAACCAAAGAACTAGAAGACAAATATCAGCAGCTCAGCAACAACTTCACCTCATTCAAGGAACGCACATCAACAATGGCAGATACCATGGATCACATCATCAAGGCTCTACACCACACACATCAAACGATGAAATCCTTCTACACCAGCAAGAAGAAAATAACTGATGAGATGATCCCAACAATGGAAGATCGTCTGCACGAGGTTGAAGATACATTGAGAGCATTCTGCGAGAACTACAGACGCGAAGCATCGACCGATATGACATCTCGTCCATCGCCCGATATGAACTCCAGCGAGTTTTGCACCAGAGCTGATATGGAGGAGACAGTTCAAGATCTCTTCACCATAGTTCAAGAGGTTGGAGATTCTACATACCAAAGCTTTGAGCAACTATGGTTTCCAGTGCAAAGCGACGTCAAGAGCATGGAGTACACTATAGAGAACATCCAGAAGGAGATCAAGACCATCTCAAGACAACTCGCGGATAGACCAGCACCATTAGCATCGACCGATATACCAGCAAGGCCATCGACCGACAGACCTACACCAGTGTCGATCGATATTGACTACCCGAGATCGATCGATAGGCTCATGGTACGAAGGAGAACGTTTGAGAGGCTCAATGACATACAATAAGAACTCGGTGATCTATCCCAACACACCTATCCAACATTCAGAAACCACCAGTTCCACATTGAAAGCAATGCAGAAGATATACAACGTCTACGCACCGAGGTTATTGAATTAAGGGAGAAACTAACCAGAGGAGATAGAGCCACAAGAAGCTTCTTCACCACTTGGTTTGGAGAAAAACATGGAAAGAACACGGATGAGGCTTGCTTCTCAGCAAGTGTCATGAATTCACCTCACTAGCCTCATTACTACCATAGTCAAGCTAAAAGACTATAATAAAGCGCTGAGTGGGAGGCAACCCACTATTAGGTATTTTCTTACTTAGTTAAATCTGATTTATGTTTTTATTTTTCGTTTTTCGTTTTTTGTTTTTAAGTTTATCAGATTCTAGACGATTACCATTCACATCGACCGATACGATCCTGTCGACATCGCTCGACATATTCCTATCCTTATCGATCGACATAGACGACTCACTATCGCTCGATACGCATCCACGGTCCGGTATATCGTTCTAATTTTCGATATCAGTACATTCCTTATGATTTATTTATGCCCTAATCCGACTATTATACACTGAGGACAGTGTATGATTTAAGTCTGGGGGGAGATTACTGATGCTACCTTACCTTTTTGATTTCACCAAAATGTTTTCAAAATTGGTTTTATTGAGTCAAGAAAGGGACTAGGATATTTTTCAAAAATTTTCTTTTTATCTAACCACTCTTTAGCACCATTCTTAGATTTGTTGATTACAGAAAGTACTAAAGATGCTGAAGTGGATCAACTGTCACTTACGACAATACTTCTCATGATTGTTTGGAAGAACCAAAGCTGATCTCCAACCTAACCTGACAATCTATTGCTTGTCTTGGGGCTTGGTATACAAGGGATCGGAATCCTCCTGCAAGTCTGGAAGGTAATAGTCTGTGTGCTTCTGATTCCCTTCTCTCTCTCTCTTCAGCATCCTAAAGAAAGAGAGATTATTTGTATAAAGATGTGATATGATATCTTGAGAAGTAGAGGGGTAGGAGTGATTCCTGCGACCCCATTATTCTACTTTAAAAGATTGATCAAAGCGAGGGGTAGGAGTGATTCCTGCGACCCCATTATTCGCTTATTCAAAAGTATGTGTTACTAAGTCAATAAGATAACGCAAAGATAGCCTTTGTGGCAATCAGTGTTCATCAAAATTTGAAACTATGAGGATCCAGAGAAGAGAGATAAAAAGGGGGGAAGAAAGGAATCAGAGAAGACTTGCCTGTGTGTTCAGAAACTTGCTTGAGTTGAATCCATGTGTTTCATGATCGATATCCCCAAGGTAAAGCCTGCACTTTTATTTTTATGCACAAATGAGATCAGTAGAGGGGATAGACAGACAGGATTGAATTGATATTTGGTTAGGAGATTTAGTTTCTAAGCTAGGATATGGCATAGTGTACTCATGTGATTAATAGGCATAAGATGTGGCTTGCAACAAAGTAGAAGTGATAATCCTAAGTTAAAATTTAAATTGAGTCCCTGCTATTTTCAAACTTCTTTCTAAGACTACCTGTGTGTTTGCTTAAGTACAAGCAAAAGGTTAAGTCTGGGAGAGTTGATATACCATGATTTTGACCCACTTTTACTTATGGTATTTATATGATTTTACTATATATATCTATGTTTTGGAGTCTTTTAGGTATGTTTTCAGGTTCAAGGGAATTTTGGAGTAAAGTGGCGTTTTAGGTGCCATTTGGAGCTTAAAGGAGAGTTTTCCCGAGATGACTTGAAGATCAGACATCGAGGTCGATATCCAGAGTTACATATCGATCGATACACATCTCGTGTAATCGATCGATGACGCATTTGAAGAAATGACGACGAGATACTCCATCGATCGATGTACACTTAGTACCATCGATCGATATCAAGCGTGCAGAAGAAGGAAGAATATTCTCAATCGACTTGAAGCCCAAGATGTCTCAATATTACTATAATGCCCCTGACGAGTTTTTAACCTAATTGTACTCAATATTTATACATTTGCCTATGTGTTTTGGCAAAGTAAGCTTTAACAACATATCATTGTTCTAGTACTTCTACTTATCAATAAAGTATTCTTTTCATCTTAATTATGTTCTCATCTAAGGTTATAGGATTCTAGGTTTAGAAGAAAGATACAAAGAGATTTGTTATCACGAGGAACTTGATTGTTCGGTCTTCTAAATGAATCTCTATTATTACCTGGATGTTATGAATCTCTCAGTCATGTCTGAGTAGATTCTCTTGTTAGATTTAGGGTTCAAATAGTTATGAGGGATTAGCCCCAACTATGGACTGTTGAGTTGTATACTCATTATCCTGATGAACCCTAATGCTTATTCTAGAATAGCTAACTAGAATATGATCTTGGAATTGATTTAATCCATAAATCAATCTCCTGACATCATCTTGAATAAGCTAAGATCCTCTAGGGATAAGCGAGAGCCGGTCTATGATCTTGGTGAACATATATTCGATTCGATCTAGAGCTATATCGACCGATACTCCAATAGAGTAACCGATCGACGACACACATATCGATCGATACAAGCTGTCAAACATCGATCGATATTGTCGGCAGACAGATCAATAGACGAGACTAGTAACGATAGTTATTAGCCAACTCTAAAGAATCGAAGTTTTTTAGTATATGCAAGCAACTCATTAAAACATCCATAGCATTATAATCCTGAACTAGCTGAATAGTAACCTTGAATCTAACTAATTCTCTTATTGATTACAACCCTCAAACACTCTCTTGAGCAATTAATCATTGCTCACAACTTGCAATTTACATTTAAACCATTTCAACCTAGCTTAGTCACTAAGGATTAAACATCTTTTGTGTTCCTTCGCTCCCCGTGAAATCGATCCCTAAGTACTACATCTGAACCTCTTATTTGAGAGAGTAATTCACTCCTAGGGTAATTTGAGTGAGATCAAGCATCGGCTTGGGAGTTTTGTTCCCTAGGTATTTGGGTAAGCTTATAGCTTGTGAATTGGTCTAGGAGACGTTTGGCCACAGATAGATACATGATCATGCTAGGGTCCTTGGCTTGATAATCCCCTTGAGCTTGACTGATGATGAGCTGCGAGTCACTGAAAACCTGGATGTCTTTTACTCCCATTTCCTTGGCTAGTTCTAGGCCTGCTATTAAAGCCTCGTATTCTGCCTCATTGTTTGTTGCTTTGAAGTTGCAACGTACAGCCCTTGAGGCCGATTCTCCCGTAGGGGAGGTCAGAACCAGTCCTACCCCTGCGCCTCTACATTGCTGGAGCCATCCACGTGCAGGGTCCATTGACCTTCTTCCGCTTCTTTTCCCTGGAGCGTAGTTTCTAGATCTGGGTCCGGAAGCATAGAGGGAGAGAACTCAGCCACGAAATCAGCTAGGACCTGGGACTTGATAGCGGGGGCTGGGCTGAAGATCACGTCGTACTCTCCCAATTCTACGGCCCATTTCGCCAAACGTCCTGATACCTCGGGTTTATGGAGGACTGCTTTGATGAGGAAGGAGGTGACTACCACGACTTGGTGGGACTGGAAGTAGGGACGTAATTTCCAGGCCGCGACCACTAGGGCGAGGGCTAGTTTCTCTAGCTGGCTGTAGCGAGTTTCTGCGTCAAGCATGGATTTGCTGACGTAGTATATGGGATGCTGCCTTCTTTCCTCCTCCCTTACGAGGACTGCGCTAACTGCGTGTTCGGACACGGCGAGGTAAAGCAGTAGGGTTTCCCCTTCTAGAGGTTTAGATAGGAGTGGTGGAGTAGTGAGATAGGCCTTGAGGTCGGACAGTGCGGCTTCGCACTTCTCTGTCCACTGAAAGTCCTTAGGGTTCTTTAGTGTTTCGAAAAAGGCCTGGGACTTGTCAGAAAGCCTGGAGATGAATCTGCTGAGGGCTGCCATTCTTCCCGTGAGTTTTTGAATCTATTTGACGTTCCGTGGGGGAGGAATTGCCTGGATGGCCCTTATTTGCTCCGGGTTTGCTTCTATGCCCCTGTGGGTGACTATGTATCCCAGGAATTTCCCGGAGCTTACTCCAAAGGAACATTTAGAGGGGTTGAGCTTCATATTGTATTTCTTCAGGGTGGTGAACGCTTGCTGGAGATGTGAGATATGATCTTCCGAGTCAAGAGATTTTACCAGCATGTCGTCGATGTAGACTTCCATGGTCTGGCCTATCTGATCGGCAAACATCGTGTTGACCAGCCTCTGATAGGTGGATCCAGCATTCTTCAGACCAAACGGCATGACCTTGTAGCAGTAGATGCCCCTAGAAGTTATAAAGGACGTCTTTTCTTGGTCGTCGGGATGCATCATGATTTGGTTGTATCCCGAGAAGGCGTCCATGAAGCTCATTAGTTGGTGCCCAGCGGTGGCATCCACCAGCTTGTCTATATGAGGCAAGGGGAATGGATCCTTTGGGCAAGACTTGTTGAGGTCCGTGAAATCGATGCAGACCCTCCATTTTCCATTTTTCTTTTTCACAACCACCACATTGGCGAGCCAGTCGGGATATTGCACCTCTCTTATGAACCCTGCGTCGAGCAGGTTCTTGACCTCTTCGTTAATGATTTCATCCCTTTCGGGAGCGAACTTCCTTCTCTTTTGTCTAACAGGAGGATGCTCGGATTCACTTGGAGCTGATGCATGATGACGCTGGGGTCGATTCCGGGCATGTCTTCGTGGGACCATGCGAAGCAATCAAAGTTAGATCTTAGGAAATCGATCAGCCTCCGTCTCAGATCCTTAGGCAGCTTGGAGCCTATCTTGAGGTTCCGCTCCGGGTTCCCTTCTATCAGAGGGACTTCGTCCATGTCTTCAACCTCGGGTTCTTCGGCATGAGGAACGAGAGGCTGCTTCTGTAATTGCTATAAAGCTTGGGTCCTTCCCTTCAGGGTAGTTTGATAGCAGGACCTAGAATTTACTTGATCCCCTCTAATGACCTTCACGCCCCAGGGGGTAGGAAATTTTATCAATTGGTGGAGGGTTGACGGTACGGCTCCCATGTCGTGGATCCAAGGCCTCCCTAGTATTACGTGGTAAGACGACGGACAGTCGACGACCAGGAACTTGGTGGTTTGGTTTATCCCCTCGGCATAGACTGGGAGAAGGACTTCTCCCTCGGTTTGCTTCACCTCTCCGCTAAATCCCATGAGCGGGACCGCTTTCCTGGTTAATGTTTTAGGGTCTAGCCCTAAATCCCTATAGGCCGAGTGGAAGATAATGTTGCTGGAGCTGCCATTGTCCACCAATATTCGTTTAACTAAGCAGTTGGCTATAACAAGCGAGATAACGAGGGCGTCATGATGGGGAGCGAGGACTCGTTCCTGCTCCCTCGCAGTAAAGCTGATTTCGTCCGTTCCCAAGATTGGGCGCTTGGGAGTCTCGGTCTCCTGACCGTTCCTAGCATTGCGAGTACTTCGTTTGGCTGCGGCGCTGCTGATCCCGCTTACTTCTGATCCTCCGGAGATGACGTGGATCACTCGTTCTTGTGGTGGAGGTAGCGCAGAGACAGTTTCGTTGGGGAGAGCGGGGCCCTCTCTGTTAAGGAGATCCTTGGCCTTATCCGAGAGGAACTCCCTTAGGTAACCCTTCTTGAGGAGCTCGGCTACTTCCAACCTTAAGGCTACACAGTCCTCCGTGGTATGGTCGTGATCGTTGTGGAACGCACACCATCTTTTAGAGTTCCGGGTAGCGTCAGGGGACCTCATTTTAGGTGGCCACTTGACTTGTGGGCCCATCTGTCTCAAGACTCCAATGAGCTCCGGTTTGGATATCGCTAGGTGGGAGATGCTGGGCCAAGTTGAAACCATCATTCCTTCGGACCGAGGTAAGGGGCGATGTTGGTATATGCCCCTGCTCTGATTGGTTTCTTCACGCTCGTCTTTCGATGGTTTGGAAGACTTCTGATTGTACTTGGAGGAAACCTTGGCCCTGCTTACGACGTCTTCTTCCCACCTTACTTGGGCCCAGGCACGGGATAGTACATCTGCCATGTCTCCGCATCTGTACTTAGTTAATTCTTTGTAGAGCTCTCCCTCCGGGAGTAGGCCCTTCTTGAAGGCTGACATTGCTGTATCGGCGTTACACTCGGGTATGGAGACCTTCTCTTGGTTGAAACGAGCTATGTAGGAGCGTAGGGATTCGTTTCTGTATTGTTGGATCTCGTAGAGGTCATCTGATCTCTTCTCCAGGTGGCGGCTACTAGCGAACTGTTCCACGAACTTGTCGCTGAGGGCGGCGAAGGATGCTATGGACCCCGTGGGGAGGTTGATATACCATTGGAGGGCAGGACCGGTTAGAGTTGACCCGAAGCCCTTGCACATGGCGGCTTCCCTTGCATCTTTCGGAATAGCCACGGCTACCATGCGTTGCTTATACTGGGCGATGTGGTTGTCAGGATCTCCTGTTCCCTCGTACATCTTGATGCTCGGAAAAGAGAACTTTCGAGGCATCTCGATCGAAGCAATCTCCTTCACGAAAGGCGTGTCAGAGTACGACCTGGGATCACTTCTACGGATGGGGGGAGCTACTCCGGGGAGCCTTTCCACCATGGACTGGATGGTGCCAAATTTTTCGGATACCACCTTCTCTAGGTAAGCGACTAAAGCGGGATCCGAGATCTCGGGATGATCAGGTGAGTACTCTTCGTCCTCTGTATCGGATTCGTCTTCTTCTTCTTCTCGGGTTATGTCTCGAATGTTTTCTTGACCGCCGGGTTCGTCTCCGGGCTGCTGAGACGTTTCCTCGTCGCCGTGCAGGGTGTTGAGCGAAGCCATAGGTCGAACTTTGGTTCTGAACCGTTTTTGTTTGTTCCCTACTGCCCCGAGGTATCGGTTTTCTCGTCTGAGAGCGATGTTCTCGGCTTCCATGGCGTCTAGCTTCTCGGCGCTTTGCTGGAGTTGCTTGGAGTGTTCTCCAAGTTGATCTTTTAGGTATTGAACTTCCTGGACGAGTTCCAGACCTGCAGGTGCGGTTTCCTGAGCCTTGTGAAGTTCAGTAATTTGACTCTGAAGGGTTTCGAATCGGCTCAGAAGCTCTTTCTCCTTCGGGGTCAGATTAGCTTGATTGGACTCGTCTTCCGATGCCATCGTCACGTAGTTGAGTTACTCCCCTCCTTCTAGCGCCAAACTGTTATGATATTTTTGTGCAGGGTCGTTTAAGTACTACGGAACACTGGAAGACTAATAAATGGATACGAGTTTGTATGTGTTTTGAGAATAGAAATCGAGGCAAAGAGATGTATTATTGAGTGTGTTTGGCGTTACAACGTTTTGGGTGTATAAACCCTAGTTTTCTAGCCTAACTCTATAATCTCTAAGCCCCAAAGTGTTGATCCCTTGTTCTAGGGTTTGGGTTCCCCTTTTATAGTTGATGTAAGTCGGTCAATCTTGGGCGGCTTCTGTAATATTCAGGAATATATTAGTTTCCCCTTGATTTGGGAAACTTCCATATTCATGCGGAGGATTGGTTCCTTGGTCCTTACGGCAAGGGCTGGGCCTTGGTTCCTCGATACAGGGACTGGACCCTGGGTACTTGTTAAATGGAGGTCGGGCCCTGGTGCCACCTGGTGGAGATGGGTTCTTTAAGTCGAGGAGGGACCCTGGGTCCTTTCCAAACGAGGGTCCGAAAGTCGAGGCCCCTTCGGAGGCTGGAGAAAACTCTAGCCTTAGATATTTTTCCCCAACATTAGTCGCGCGACAAAGTAGTCGTGTGCGACATACCATCGCTTTGTGTCGTCCGACTAAAGGTGCTTTCACCTTTTGGGACTCGCGCTCGTCGTAGATGAATGTGAGCGTGTCTATTCAACCATCCTATGTGAGCGTGTTTAGCCGACCGGTTGGGAGCGCTTCTAGTCGCGTGACTGAAGATGCTTTGACCGGTTAAGAGTGCTTCAAGTCTCGTGGCTAAGAATGCTCTTACCTGGTTAGGAGCGCTTCTAGCCGCGTGGCTAAGGATGCTCTGACCCGCTAAGAGCGCTTCTAGTAGCACGACTAAGAATGCTCTTACCTGGTTAGGAGCGCTTCTAGCCGCGTGGCTAAGGATGCTCTAACCGGCTAAGAGCGCTTCTAGTAGCACGGCTAAGAATGCTCTTACCTGGTTAGGAGCGCTTCTAGCCGCGTGGCTAAGGATGCTCTGACCGGCTAAGAGCGCTTCTAGTAGCACGACTAAGAATGCTCTTACCTGGTTAGGAGCGCTTCTAGCCGCGTGGCTAAGGATGATCTAACCGGCTAAGAACGCTTCTAGTCGCGTGACTGAAGATGCTTTGACCGGTTAAGAGCGCTTCAAGTCTCGTGGCTAAGAATGCTCTTACCTGGTTAGGAGCGCTTCTAGCCGCGTGGCTAAGGATGCTCTGACCAGCTAAGAGCGCTTCTAGTAGCACGGCTAAGAATGCTCTTACCTGGTTAGGAGCACTTCTAGCCGCGTGGCTAAGGATGCTCTGACCGGCTAAGAGCGCTTCTAGTAGCACGACTAAGAATGTTCTTACCTGGTTAGGAGCGCTTCTAGCCGCGTGGCTAAGGATGCTCTGACCGGCTAAGAGCGCTTCTAGTAGCATGGCTAAGAATGCTCTTACCTGGTTAGGAGCGCTTCCAGCCGCGTGGCTAAAGATGCTCTGACCGGCTAAGAGCGCTTCTAGTAGCACGGCTAAGAATGCTCTTACCTGGTTAGGAGCATCTCAGGGACGTCGTTTCCAGTTGACTGAGTAGGATCGCTTCCAGCCATGCGGTTAAAGGTGCTATCACCTTTTGGGACTCGCACTCGTTGTAGAGGATCATGAGCGTATCTACTCAACCAACCTTTGTGAGCGCGTTTAGCTGACCGGTTAAGAACGATTCGAGTCGCGTGGCTAAGGATGCTTTGACCGGCTAAGAGCGCTTCTAGTCGCGTGGCTAAGGATGCTATGACCGGCTAAGAGCGCTTCTAGTAGCACGGCTAAGAATGCTCTTACCTGCTAAGAGCGCTTCTAGTAGCACGACTAAGAATGCTCTTACCTGGTTAGGAGCGCTTCTAGCCGCGTGGCTAAAGATGCTTTGACCGGCTAAGAGCGCTTCTAGTCGCGTGGCTAAGAATGCTATGACTGGCTAAGAGCGCTTCTAGTCACGTGGCTAAGGATGCTTATGACCGGCTAAGAGCGCTTCTAGCGACGTGTGGTGATCACGCTTACTTGATTTTGAAGAGGACCGACATAGCGTTTCTAGCCGAGTGGCTAGGTATGCATTTGTCTCTGAAGCATGACAGTGGGCCAACGGAGCGTTTCTGGTCGTCAAGCAAAGTTATCCATCTCGGGTTACATGTTAGACGACATAGGTGGCAACGTGTGGTGATCATGTTTACTTGATTTTGAAGAGGACCGACAGAGCGTTTCTAGCCGAGTGGTTAGGTCGTTCGTCCCGCATGATGCACGTGAGACCTCTAAGTGTCGACCGGCTGGGACGTCTATCTGCAGGAGCGCGTTCAGCTGTTCATCCGAGAAGAGGCGTCATTGCTTCGCTAGCGTCCGTGATCATTTTGCCTATCGAGACATCCATGTATCATAGAGAGAGGACCAATATAGCCGCCGATGACGAGAGCGAGCGGAGCAATTCGAGTAGAACGGCTAGCGGGTCCGAGCGCGAAAGTGGAGAGATGACTACTTTAGCCGTCGATGAAGAGATCGAGCGGAGCGATTCGAGTAAAGCGGCTAGCGGGTCTGAGCGCAAAAGTAGAGAGAGCACTACTATAGCCACCGATGAAGAGAGCGAACATAGCGATTCGAGTAGAACGGCTAGCGGGTCTGAGCGCAAAAGTAGAGAGAGGACTACTATAGCCGCCGATGAAGAGAGCGAACAGAGCGATTCGAGTAGAGCGGCTAGCGGGTCTGAGCGCAAAAGTAGAGAGAGGACTACTATAGCTGCCGATGAAGAGAGCGATAAGCCTCACGTGACTGTGGTTCCTCTGAAGCCGTCAGAAGCTCCCGTGGGAGTGTTCCTGTTCAATAGAACTTGGCGACAAGGCAAGAGATAAAAAGGTTCTAGATCCGTCTCTCTGTGATCAGCCAAGTTTTGGTTGGCCAGACCTTTTACTTGGAAGTCGAAAGAGGTTCTGAATTTTTTCTCATTTAGTCGGTCAATACGCTAAGAGTATAGGTGACAAACGACTACTGGGTCCCTTAACCAAGTGCCTGATCAGGACACGGTTACTAAGTGAGGTGCGAGTGTTCGCGTATCGCTCCGTTAGAGGATGACGAGCATAGCCTAGTGCAGCGGGTAAAAGTGCTTCTACACGGTGTAAGGGTAAGGTTTGGACCTTTCTTAGTTACCGTGTAAAATTGCTGTTTGTAGCGCATTTACTCGGACGAGTAGAGGTGACTATGGAGGTGCGTCTACTCGGTTTTTTGTTTTTTTTGGGCATAGCTGCGCCTATTGAGGCTCCCTAGGTACCTCGGTGGAGGATCAAGCCATTCGTAGTTCGTAGTTACCGAGTAAAAGTGGCTGCTTTGTAGCGCATTTACTCGGACGAGTAGAAGTGACTGTGGAGGTGCATCTTATCAATCTTTCTGAAGTTGACGTTTGTAAGGGCGCGGCTAAACGGGGTACGCTCTGTAGAGGCGAGAACGCTCTCGATCTGAGGAGCCGCACTGGTCACCTTGTGAATGGTGGAGCTCATCTGCTGGAGGTTGAGCTTGAGTTCGGCAATTTCTCGTATCGTCGTGGGATCTGGACCGGCATGAGCGGTTTCAGCCGCGAGGGTATCGCTAGGGTCGGACCCTTCCAAGATGTGGTCGGCTACCGGCGCCGTTGGGTTTGTGTTGAAGAGATGACGTCGGAAGGGGTGAGTGTTGCTCGTCTGGCCAACCGGAGCGGCTGTCAGTGTTGCTATCAAGGTAGCGAGCTGCGCCTGAGTCGCCTTTTGGATCTCGTCTTGTTGTGCGAAACGCGCCATGACGGAACTCATGAAGTCGGCCGGAAGAGGGGTTATGGGCTCTAGGGTCGGAGCGGCCTCCTCTCCGGAAGCGCCGGAGAGGTCGGAGCGGCCTCCTCTCCGGAAGCGCTGGAGACGTTGTCGTCGTCAGGCATGCTTAGATCTATGATAACGTTACTTTGTTCTGTAGCCCCACGGTGGGCGCCAATTGTTCGTGCCTAGAACGGTTCAGGAGACAATAAAGAAAGAAGTGGGACGAACAAAGACGTTCTTTTATTAGAACTAGACTTAGAGGTTACAAAGAGGTAAAAAGAGTGACACGTTAGCCGGAGCTCGTAGAGCGTCCGGAAGAATACAAGACGGTGAGTATCTAAGCAAGGAAACCCTAGATCTAGCCGTTGCAGTGAGTATGTCTGAGTGTGAATGAGTGTGTCCCCCTTCCTGCTTGCGCGCTCCTCTTCTTTTATAGTCCTCGTTCAGTTGTTCGCCCTAATTCGTCAATGCCTTCTTGGGCTTGGGCTCTCTGTTGGGCCTTACTAGTAGCGCGAGTAGAGACGTCCTTTTCGTCCTCGTCTGTCTTTTACGGGTTGTCTGACTAACTCGTCATGTCCCTTTCGAAACAGCTGACCTGTAAGATAAGGACGTCCCTTACTAGCAGCGAGAGTTAGGACGTCTCTTTCGTCCTCGTCTGACTCTTGTACTGGTTGTCCGACTCGCCGGTCCTGTCCTTTTCAAGATAGTGGATCCGGTCGGGTTGGAACGTCAGCCGAGCTTCTTCATTCGATGGGCTTTGTAAAAGAGGCTCGGCCCATCTCCTACAACCACTTAGATGAAAGACTTTAGATTTGGAACCTAGTAGAGGAGATGGTAGAGGAAGCTCCATAAGCGGTGTTTCCACGATGTGTGAGTTGGCTTTTGTTTTTCAACTATTTTTCAGTTATTCTTTGGATATGTGCAAGTTATTTTTGTTAATTACAATATGGCATTTTTCTAGTAATGACAGTTTCAGTGTTTACAGTAGCTTTCTGTTTTTTTTTTGTTCTTCTTTAATGTTTTTGCATGTCTCTGAATAAAAAATGAACGAGACAAAAAAGTTAGAAACACAAAGCTTGTTACACAAGCCAACCTTACAACTTATACAAAGACCATCACAAAATAAGCAGAATGACAATAGCTTTAGAAGATCAAGTACTACGGACTCAAGGAGATCATCATCACTGAGTCAAAGTAGATTGGATAGCTTTACAAACACCATCATAATAAAAAAAAAAGACGCTTTGGAAAAGAAATTATTGAATAAGAAGAGGAAAAATGAGTTGGTGTTCTAGGAGTAGAATAGAATTTTTAGGTTTTTGTTATGTTCCTATAACAACACGTGAACATTTAACGGTGATTAGACGGTAGATTAAATTAGATAAAAGTGTATCTAATACGGCTCAATTAATATAAGTTTGTGGTTTATTTAGATTAATGAAAAATGGTAGTTTTTTTGGAGAATTTGTGAAAGTTGGGTATTTAAATACATCTTTTCTCGATTGAAACTTCATATTAATGATTTAAGAAAACAATTATACAATGAAAAATACAAATATAACTAAAAAACACAATATAAAAATTAAATTTCTAAAAAAATATAAACAAAAAATATACCCTCACAATCTAGTTAACTTTTAGGAAATTACTGCCCCTGGGCCACTGGTTCCCTCACTGTGATTCGAAACATGATACGGAAACACAAGTGTCTACTCTAGACATATTATCATGGAAATGGAAGAAAGTCCTAATATCAGTAGTCGCTTCTGATATAATGCCCTTTATGAATATCAGATCTCATTAACCTCAACCATAAACATTAATAAAACTTGGAACGAGAAACATTTAGATTGATTACAAATTGTAGGGATTACTCAAGACTGGTGCAGTGGTAGCTAATTATATAATAATCTTAATACAACCCTTCATTATACACATGAAATTAGGTTCTACCCTCATTCGAACTAAGCAAAAGGCATTACAACACTTCTTGATTAGATAAGAACACGTACAATTAGGTTTACTAAGGCAACATACTTGCCTCACACGCTTCTTATGATACATGATGGTCACGACAAAAAGCTTATTTTTCTTACAAGAGCAAGGCAGAAAACAAGTACTTGGTGTTCATCCTCAAAGCTCTTTAAGCACAGCGGATGAAGCTACGAAGGATTTCTCCTGCGTTTTCTCAAGGTAGAACCTGCATAGGACCGGTCCTGCAACCTTCCAGACAAATCCACAGTTTCCAACGTTTTTCATTTTGATTGCATGATCATAAACGATGTTGTAAAGTGCCAAGGCTTGGGGATAAAGTTCTTCCAGACTTTTCTTGCTGTCTTCAAACGCTGCACCACCACCATAGAACTCCTGCCACAGAAACAGACATAAAATTCAGAATTGTTTCTTGACTTCCATGGGACATTACATCCATTAACTTTGTTGGTAGCATCAGATCAAAGAGCTTACCTGCTTGTATCTCTGAATCACTTCACTGGCTGATTCATCTTTTTCCTGCTTGCGTCTCTGAATAATTTCACTGGATGATTCATATTTGTCCCTCAAGGCCTGGCTCATCTCCTTTAAGTAGTTATCATACCACCTTCCACATTTCTCCTTGTAAAAATCAGAGGCCGGCTCATCTTTGAAACACGAGAGTTTAGTGATCTCTGAATTGTAAAACACAGTTAAACAGATATTCAAGACGATGTAATGATTTGTTTCTGTGCTCTGATCATTAGTATAGTAACTAAGAGCAAATGTCCATTACCAGATGATGGTCTGTGTTCCTCTGCTGTCTGTGATTTAACAAAGTCATATATCATTCCAAGAATAGAAGTGGACTTGAACTTCTGATCACGCTCCATGTAATGTGGGAATATGTCAGGCTTCAGCTCATCAGTAAGATAGACCTTAGCACCTATCTTGGGTGCATCAAGAGCATCATAGTATATATCAATCAGCTTCAACATTTTCTTCTTCATTTCAGCTTTTTCCTTAGCGTTCTCATCTCCTAGTATGAGGTAGCGGTCCATTATAGTTAACCAGCTATCAGCAGCCACCCCTATAACATTGCTGGAAATCCGAGAAAAGGAGACATAAATCACCAAGATTGGTCCAAGATACAGTTTTGAAGCTAGAGCTTAAGTTGAGAGTACCTAGCATTGAATCTTGCCTTCAGGAACATATCGAAAAGCTCTTCCTCCAGCTCTTGTGGTGAAAGATGGCTTGGCTTTCTAGCATAGGTACCTTTAGTAGGAGGAGTCAAACTCACCCACGGTTCACTTGGTTTGAAGTGTTCAAGTAGCTACAACAGATAGCAAACCAAAGAAAGTCAGGTTACAACAATACATAACTTTACTTTCTAATTCAGTGCGTTTTACCTCTGGATTTCTGGATATGAAATACAAATCGCCATCATAGTCACCACCTGCAATCTCATCACCCAAAGATCTTGGACCTTTCTGAGGAAAGAAGGCACCATACTTGGAGTTTCCTACATACTCCTCCAAGGCCTTAACATATGTTGCCTTAAGTACATGTATATCTCCAAAATGTATCCCAGGATTCCTGTAAACTAGCACCTCCCCTGAGATTTGGCCAGACTCCCTACACAAAACCACAACAAAGAAAGCAGTGAGGAAATTAACAAATCTGACTCACAATTCCATGTAAAGACTTAAAAAAGTGAAAGAGCAAGAGACTGGAAATCATACAGGATGACACATACTTCATCTTCCTTTAACTCTCCAGTGGGATCAACTGTGCCCATGAGATAGTATGATTCACTCACAGGAAGCTTTCCTGCTTTGAGATCTTTCTTCTCTGTTTTTGAGAAAGTAAACAGCTGATCCTGCAGGTGTGGTTCGTCAAGTGGGATACCAACTAAAATCATTTGTGCAGCGTTCCGATCATCCATATCTCCATAATGAAGGGCAGCTGCACAAAATAAGTCGACTTCTTAGAAGTTCCATCATGAGTCACATTTTATAGGACTTTGGAATGTTAAGTACCTTTAAGAGCAGCTCGTTTGTTGTTGAAGATTGTTTTCGTCTCTTCCAGGGTGTTGAGCAATGTATCCAGAAAGAATTCATCAGGCACTCCTCCATAGCTAAGCAGCGCAACCAAGTTTCTTGACAACTTTGTTCTTTTAGGTGGATTACTGGATGATGGAAACAACTAGATTTTACTAAGATAACATTGAGAGAGAGATGGATCAAATAAACACCGTACCTTGTAGTGACAACCTCTAGGGAATCAAAAGTGCTAAAATTTGACAAAGCTGGATCTTTAGAGACTTTGATCATAGAAGGTCGAACCTGGACAGTCCGAGGAGGAAGCTGCCAAAATACGGAGCAACATAAGGAATAGCTCGCAAACACTTTTTTTTTGGCTCGCAAATATTTTAAGCAAACAAAACTTGTAATGGAAAAAAGAGAGAGAGAGCAGACTTACTTTCTTGTTTAAGAGAAAAATTCCCTTAACAGCATAGCCCTCATAAAACATCCGAAACTGGATAAGAAGAGGCTGTTTGGAAAAGTAACTGTTGTCAGTAATGGATAAGTATTTAATGGAGCGTGAACAGGGGTTTGCACTCTAGAATACATACCGGGTCTTGAACAGGGGTTTGAACATTATCACTTCTGAGACATTTCCCTTTAAGTACATTTACTGGACACATCCGAGCAAGATCTTCAGAGATGTAGCCAGTGCCATCCGAATGTATACATGGTTTCCCATTCTTATCCAGAACATCTTTATTGTTTTGATCCTGCAAGACATGGAAAAAGATCTAAGCACACAGTGAAAACGACTAGTACAAGCAACTTAGATAGAGAGACAATTCCTGTAAGACAAATGAATTAATGAAGTACATGGCAATGTATATCATCGATTTTCTGGAAGTTAATCCCAGTCAGGTCAACTTCAAGCTTCTTAGTCTTAGACAGAATCAAAGAAAACCTGAAGCATAAACGAAAACACAAATTATAAAGGAAAAAAACTCTACAAAAGCTCAAATATAAAAACAGTAGAAACTTAGAGAAGAAAATTGAAGTACCTTGCCATGTACTTAGCCAAAGATGGCAATGTGTGGACGTGCATAAAATGCATGCGAGCTTCACTAATTGACATCCCAGAAAAGATGTAAGGAGTCCCCATATCATTCGCAGATGTGGAGTCTGTGCGTATGAAGTAGCATTTCACTCCCTTTGTAGAAAAATCTTTCTTCTTCTCTTCTTTCCCCCCATCTTTGAAAACTGTGCAATAGAATGTTAGAAGAAGCTCCAAATATCCAGATTCTAAATCCAAAGCAAGAGTCTTTACCACTGAAAAACTTATCGTATGTGCAATGACATGAATGATATTCAACAGAATAAATAATATTTGACAACGAAAAAGTGTTGTATGTGCAGTGACTCATGAATGAAGTTGATCAAGAGAAGATATAAATGAAAGAGACCCACCAAAAAACTGATAACGGCGTAAACCAATCATGATACCGTTCTTGGCAATCCTGTGGTACACAGAGTAACGGTCATTGCTACTATACGTTGAGGAGTTCTTGGGGACATCTGCAAACTTGACTGTCAAAACATTATCATCACCCAAGACCTTGTGCAAGTGTGTTCCGGTGGGTTCAAGAAGAGGGCCCTGTGAACAAAATGTCTCTATAAATACCACTAAGTTCGAGTCAAGAACTTTATATTGTCCCACCAAGAGAGTATGTGTAATAGCAATTTGCAGTAGAAATGCTTTTAACACCAAAGACAGTAGTTGAAGAGTAGTGAAATGAACCTTGAATGTGTAGCTGCCATCAAAAGCGACAAGACACTGATAGTACAGAGTCTTCCCACATCCCCATTCGAGTAACTGCAGAAACAGAAGAAGCAATTTGATATAAAAACAGTACAAAATATATCTCTCCTAATATCAAACAAATGTCTCTCTCTCTAAAAGTGCATTCATGAAAATACCAAACTAGAACACAAGAAGAGCAAACAGACATACTGATCTACGGTCTGTTGGGGGACAAAATTTCTTTCCCAAGCGTTCCCAAACCGCAGATTCATAAGCAACCATAGTCAAATCCCTCCATCCTCTAATCTCTTCAGCAGTTATTCCAACGTGAACAAGATCTTTCCTGTTATTAACATCAAAAGTATCACCAAAAAGTTAAAAAAAGAGGTTAAACTGAAAACATAAAAAAAAAAAAAAAGTCAGAAACTTGCAAGGCACAAACACAACATACCCAGGAATGTAACAAAGCAAGAGAAATGCCTTGTTAAACTCAAGCTCACTCAAAGCTAAAATCTGAGGAGGAATGTGAAGAAAAGATCCTCCATTGACTTGTCTTCTCACCGAAGGAGCTTCATGATCAACATATATCTCTTCTACAAATCAGCAGCGATCACAGTCATGAAAAAACCCACAAAATATATAACAAAAAAATCTCTGTTTTTGATAGATACAGACCTTGAGAAACTCTGCTTCGAGAGGAACTAGGAGGAGGAGACTTGGCCGGAGAGCTTGTAACAGTAACTGTGTGGGTAAGCTTAGAGGCTATGAAGCGATCGAGGTTGTTCATCACCGGAGAATTAAAAGCTTTCCTGAGCAAATCGAAAGCAAAATCCTCTGGAATCGAAGAAAGTCTCTGCCTTGACTCGTCGTTTATGGGAGCACATTTGTGTTTACTGTAGACTTTCTCCAAAACAGATTCGAGCCTATGCGCAAGAACGATCAATGATCTCTGCTGCGAAGTAGAAGATGAAGATGAACTTATCATTTTTTGTTTCTTCTTCTCGGAACACAGTGAAAAGTAGTTTATGCAGATAATTTTTTTTTTTTTTGGGTAAGATTTATGCAGAGAGAGTTATAAAGAGAAGGGAAGAAAATAGAGTCTACAGTGATGATGATGTGATTCGTTGATTTTTGACGACACAGAGAAGAGGGAAGAAAGATTGTTTCTTTTATTCTCTGTTTTTATAGATTTTGTTTGAGTATTGATAGATATTTATACATTTTTACTAAAACTTTCTATAATGCTTCAAGGGTTTAAGCAATTTTCGAAAATGACTCTGAAGACATTCCCTGGGGATGGTCCACCCTATATCTATTGCGGTCTTAATTCTCTTGCCTTGACCAAACTCGTAATGCAAGAGCTTTGTTATATAGTGTGACTGAATGGTATTATTCCCTGTTCGGGAACGCACTAGGCGCTAATCGGGCGGTCGATTTGGTTTTAGCGCCTAGAGAAAAAATCAGAAAGTAATTAGGGCCTAGTTTTTTAATATTATTATATAATAAATATCGATATATAAACAAAATATGCATATAAACACCAAAATACAGATATACACAATGTAAATGCCGTGATGTAGTGCCAGTGGCTTTGTGATGATCCTGTCGCAATTAGAGGTCAGCGGTTCGTTCCATGGTAAGTGCTTTTTAAATTTTAAGCAAAAAGATAAAAAAAAAAAACTTATAACAAAAGATCCCACATCGGTAAATCATAACAAGGAGTTGGTTGAAGAACCAACTCTTTCTGTCTGTAGGAAGAGTTTGTGTTCATTGGGATGAGTTACAACAGAGACATAGATTAGGTAGTGTATGGTCCATGTAGTGATCATAGGTGTTACTAAATCTATTTGTTGTAAGTGTGGTTCAAACACTCTTGTGGTGGAAAATCTTGTATCCCTCAATTGGTTAATACAAAGTTGATGTTGAGTTAAAAAAAAAAACAAGGAGAAGGGCTAGAGACATCTATATATGATCACGAGATAGTTTGAGTAGTGACTTGCAATTGGGTTTGCATTTTAAGCCCATATTTCGCAGATAAAATTGGTTTCGAAACCGATTAATTGCTAAACTGACCGGTTATTTGGCTAGCAGATTAGCTAAGGCGATTTGGCCTAAATCGCAGCATTTGCTTGCCGCCGAGCGCCTAGACGGGCGGTTATGCGGTGAGGCGCCCGCGTTATCGAACATGGGTATTATTAAAGTAACAAAAGTTGAGTAAAATTTTTTACTCTGAGTTTCAGCTAATTACATCCGATCAGGATGAAAACGGTGAAAAAAGTTTTCCACTCGTATACTCCATAAAGTAACATTATTAGTTGTTTTCACCTTTTGTTTTTACTCTTAGGGGGTTATTGGTAAGTAAATTCTCATAAATTTTGAAAATTGTAAGATTTCATTGTTGCTAGTTCTTGGATTTCAAAAATCTTAATAGAATTCATTCTTATTGGTTTAAGAATTTTCAAAATCAATTTACATCCCTTGTTATTAAAAAAGTTTTGTTATTATTGATTCTTTCATTCTAACTAAAATCTAGTGTTATTGGGTGATAAATTCTATTTATTTTAACTCATAAGACTCAACTTTCAAAATATTATATGTAACCATGTGATTTTCAAAATCTATGTAATAATTTTTACCAAATATATATTGCACCTTTAAATCCAACTTTATATATCCAAAACTATGATTCACATTTTATATACCATTACATTTTTAAATATATATTTATATTGTTTTATCAGTTTTGAATATAAAATTATATTTAAAAATATTAAAATTTTGAAAAAAAAATCAGAATAGTTTGAAAAACAAATTTCAAATTTGAAAAAAAAGCATTTTCAAATTTGAAAAAATCTTTGAAAAATCGAAATTTGTTTTATAAAATCTTTTAATTTGATAATATATAATTGAAAACTATAAATATATTTTATTTATTCATTATTCCTTATATATCTATAAAACAAGTTTCTTTAATGAATCTTCGTTACGTAATCCAAATTCATGAAAATATATATCAATCTAAAGAAGTTATGTAGATATTATAAAAGTCAATGCATATATATTTTCACAATCCGCTTAACTTTTAAAATATATCAACTCTTAAAATTCACAAACTCTATACAAATTCATCCTCCAATAACCCCTCCCCCCTTCAAAACAGGGAGTAAAGTGGAGGGATATCAAAAGTCAAAACTGAAAATATAGATATAGAGTGGGCATAGTATCAGTAAAATTCAGTATTTGTAATTTGCTTCGTAATTTACAGATATCTGATTTTCTGATTTATTTTATTTCGGAGAAATATGAATATCTGGAACTGAAAATTTACAGGTATTTGTGGTAAGCAACACTCACCACATTTATAACCCATGATCATGCATGCTTGTATTCATCCGTTAGAATTTAACAATTTGTTCCGCAACTTTATTGACTTCTCGTGAATAATGAGGAATTCTTATGAAGAATAATGTTTATTATCTTGAGAACACAGTTATTCCCGTTCATATATATTCCATTATGTTATGGAACATTTAACCCAAAACTACATTTAATGTGTCAGTTTTTATCAAATTAGGTTTTAGATTTCATATTGTTTCTGTGTAAACCGATATTGATACAACTTTCGCTAACCTTGCTACGATGTGTCGGCTTTTGAAGTTATCTACTGAATTTCTTTTAAGCATATTGCTCTCTAAATCTAATGTATACTTTCATATGAACTTCGTAGTTCTTTTGTTTCATCACTTTCACATTATGTTCACAATTGTGAATACCATATGCTTTGTTTGTGATTTGCATATTTTCACTTAATTAACAATCAGTTCATATGATTCACAGCCTTTTGTCATGAGAGGTATAGTTTTTTCCTGAAAAAAAAATATTTTCTGCAGTCTTTATTGCATAAATTAAGAATTACAACTTTTTGACAGTTAAAATTCATATATTTTATTATTGCAAAAATAGTTAAGCGTGAATTCTTGAACTTGATTTCTCCATAAGAAAACTCAAAGTTTCGTGAAAAAACTCAACTCACAGTCATATATAGTGGAGGGCTCTTATTTTTTTTATTTTTTTTTTGTAACACGTGGAGGACTCTTATTAGGCATAGATAAAATCTTCATACGAAGACAATTGAAATGGATGATCATTCCTAATTAGGGTTATTGTTTCACTAGTTCTTTTCGTATAACAAAATATTTCATGATTATTTAAACACAATCTTTAATCCTTAAAACTTAGATTTATTATAAAAAATGACATTGATGAAAAATAATAGTTAAAGTGTGAAATAAACCTTGAGTGTGTAACTTCCGTCCAAAGCAACATGACACTGATAGTGAGTCTTCCCACTATCCCTTTCCAGTGACTACAGTAAAGGAAATATGTTAAGTCTCTGTTTCCTGTCAATATACTATTAGTAATGCAATCTTGAACTATAAGGAATACTCAGACGGCAACATTGTATACCAATCTACGGTGTGTTTGGGAACAATAAAGCCGGCCAAAGCGGTCCCAAACCGCAGCTTCATATGCAACCATTGACAAATCCTTCCACTGTCTGATCTCATCAGCAGTTATAACCTGAGCCAGAGATTTCCTACAGAACATACAAAATTTGTTTTCTTAAGTATCAGAGAAAAGGTAAACATTATTACCTAACATAAATTGGAAAAAGTGAGATAACTTGCAGCCCAAACATACCCTGGAATGTAGCTAAGCAACAGCAACGCCTTCTTAAACTCAAGTTCACCCAAAGCTAAGATCTCAGCACATAGCTCCTGAGATCCTCCATAGCTTTCCCTTTTCATACACTTTGGAGAAGGGGCTTCAGAATCAAGAGACATCTCTTCTACAAATAACCATAGTAAACTACTCTTGAGCATAGGAGTGTACCCTACTTTCACAATTTTCTGTTTGTGCTACTGACCTCGAAGACGGTGTCTTGCAGCAGGAGACTGTGGAGAGCCATTAGTGACCTGGTCAAGCAAAAAGTTGATGAATCTATCGTGGGTCGTCTTCACATGCTTGGAGTTTAAGACTTTCCTGAGAGTATCATAAGCTAATTCCTCAGAAACCAAACATAGTCTCTTCCTAGTCTCATCATTTACCGGTCCAAGATTGTGTTTCCGGTAGACTTCCTCCAAAATTGCTTCAACAGGACCAGGAAGAGTGTT
The DNA here is from genome assembly GCA_026261945.1 of Hirschfeldia incana. Classification (NCBI taxonomy): domain Eukaryota; kingdom Viridiplantae; phylum Streptophyta; class Magnoliopsida; order Brassicales; family Brassicaceae; genus Hirschfeldia; species Hirschfeldia incana. The sequence continues at coordinate 1,281,648 of JABCMI010000014.1, read as the reverse complement.
CTCTGACAGTGAAGAAGCTTGATCGCCACCGTTAACGTGCTGACTAGTAGTTATGGTTTCCATTTTTCTCTGTGTTTTGTTCACTTCTTCTTGTATGGTTTCTCTTTGGAGTCTAGAGTGAATCTTTTATAAAGAGTCAAGGAAACTTCATAGAGAAGGAATAAGTACAAACAGAAGGAAGTCTAATTGGCTAACCAAAAGAGTAACCTGGCTTTTTCACTGTGTTAAATCAACAAGAAAGAGCCACGCAACTTCGTGTAACTATATAAAAAACAAACTAATAATAATAACGATAAATACACACAATCATTGTGATTGACGTTTATATCCTTGTTGTTAGTCCTATATTACCTAGTGCAACATCTTCCTCTGCTTCTCCTAGAGTTGAAGCAATTTTCGATTTCACAACATGAAGTAGGCCATATTATACGTATATAGAATTAAGAAAAAAAAAAGAACTTAACTACACGCCTTTTTTAATCCTGAACTTTTAAAAATAAGCTACAAAAATCTTCAACTCATAAACACGTCATTTTAACCATCAATTTTTAATCAAACACAAATAAATCTCATACTTTCGTTGACCAAGCCATTTTAATCTTGTCAAAATTCAACTGATTGACTTTTAATATAAGCCAAAATGACTTGGTCAACAAAAATATGATATTTTTTTGTTCTAGATTTTAAAGCTAAGAATTAAAATTAGTTACTTAAATCTATTTTAATTAAAAATTATTGTTTTTCTTTTTCTTGACAACAAATTTATAGACTGTTATATCGATTAGAGTGACTAAAAATTGTTGTTGTTCTTTGAATTTATCACATGTTAATTAAAGATTAATCACTTACGCATGGATTTAAAGATCCTACAACTAATTAAGGACGAAAGCAATTACTTGAAAGGGATCTATGGCAGCTGATGTCTAGAAACCGTTACTGTAGTCAGTCGGAGATGCCTTCACACATTCGCTTTTTTCATTTTTCACTTGTTTCTTACATTTTCTATTGAGTACATATGATCATACTTCTAAAAAAACGTGCTTATTTTTTTTAGAATATTATATCCAAACTTATTTGAAGATGATTTATTAAGTTAGTCACTCAAACTCGCGGATGTGGCTTTTGAGAAACCTTCAGGTTCAATACTGACACTTCCAACTGCGCGTAGCCACTGGTGCTATAACATGAGGCTCACCAACTCTCTTGGAAGACCTTTGGCGGGCTCCCCATCTAATTCCGGTGGACGACCATGAGATGCTAGTCGGAATTCCTACGGAAGCGTCTGGATACCAGGATCATCAAAAAGAACAACAATTTTTAATTAAATTGTTTTAAATAAGTAATTTTAATCCTTGAGTTTTAAATTTAGAACCAAAAAATCTCATATTTTTGTTGACCAAGCCATTTTGGCTTTATTAAAAGTCAATTGTTAAATATAACTAACGGTGTTAAACGGTTGAATTTTGACGAGATTAAAACGGCTTGGTCAACGAAAGTATGAGATTTATTCGTGTTTGACTAAAAGTTGATGGTTATAATGACGTGTTTATGAGCTGGAGATTTTGTTAGCTTATTTTTGAAAGTTTCAGGATTAAAAAGTCAATTTTCTCCTAATATATTTAATAGTTTATATTTTTCATTCAAAAAAAGTTTATATTTCCAACTTTTATCTTATATCTGTTTATGTAAAATTTTTAGTACACAATATAATTAATCAACCCTCTTCTCCTAGAGCTTTTCAATTTCACATCTGTAAATGTTAACATAGAAAATGACTTTGTTTTCTTCAGGTTATTTATACATTTCACTCGGCTTTTTTTTTTTATTATTCTGCTTAGTTAACTAGGTTTAATGCTGTCAGGGAAACAAGAGAACCACATCACATCACATCTTTGGTTAGTTTACTCACCTAACACGCTTTACTTGAAGCAACAAAGGCTTATCATTAACCTACTAAGTAAAATTGTGCAGAAGGTAACCAATGCTCTTTCAGTGTCAAGGCTTGAGGGTAGAGTTCCTCCAGAGCCACGTTTACTACCCCTTGCCCCTTAGCCACTGGTTCCCTCACTTGTGATTCGAAACATGATAAGGAAACACAAGAAACTAGAAGAAAGACCTGAATATCAGTCACTTCTGATGTATTTCCCTTTATTAACCAGCTCTCATAACCCTCTATTAAAGTCATTAGTAACACGGAGAACGAGGAACATCTAGATTAGTTACAAGTTGAAAGATTACTCAACACTGGTGCCGTAGTAGCTAATTATTATAAAATATAATTCAAGCTTCTTTATACACATGAAAATAGGTTCTACATCCATTTGAACTTAACAAAAGATATAACGACGCTTCTTGATTAGATTACAACAAATACGAATAAGTTCTTACTAAAGTAGAGGATACTTGACTCGCACGCTCCTTATCTTACATGATCACAACAAAGGGCTTATTTATATTACAAAACAGGGCAGCTAACATGTGCTTTGTGATCAACCCAAAAGCGCCTCCTTAAAAACACCGAGTGGAAGAAATACCAAGGAGTTTTCCTTCGTTTTCTCAAGGTAGAACCTGCACAGGACCGGTCCTGCAACCTTCCACACAAACCCACAGTTTCGAACGTTATTCACTTTGACTGCATGATCGTAAACGATGTTGTAAAGTGCCAAGGATTTCGGATAAAGCTCTTCAAACCCTGCAGCACCATAGAACTCCTGACAACAAGCAGAAATAAATATATTGGTGGGAGACTCTCATGGGACTAATAAACCAAACATACGTGATCCATTAAGTTCACTGAGGAGGATCTTACCTGCTTGTATCTCTGGATAACTTCATCGGCTGATTCATCTTTTTTACCAATCGCCTGGATCATCTCCTTTCTGTACATTTCATACCAACGTCCACATTGCTCCATATGATAATCAGAGATAGGCTCATCTTTGAAACCGGGAAGTTTACTCATCTCTGAATTGTATAAACCACAGTTAAATCAGATACTCATGATGATATAATCATTTGTTTCTGTGTTCTGTCAGTATTAAGAAGAAAGGTCCTTTACCAGCTGATGGTTTGTGTTCCTCTGGTGTATGTGAATTAACAAACTCATAGATCATTCCAAGAATAGAAGTGGACTTGAATTTCTGATCACGCTCCATGTAATGAGGGAAAATGTCAGGCTTCAGCTCGTCTGGGAGATTGACCTCAGCACCATGCTTAAGTGCATCATAGTATACAGTAAAACCTCCATAAATTAATAATGTTGGGACTTTGAAATTTTATTAATTTATAGAGATATTAATTTACAAAAGTTTCCTTATTTAATTTTTTTTCTATTTTTGAATATTTTTATTTATATATAAAAAAGAAAATATTTTATTTTACCATATGTACATTATTTAAATTTTAAAAATTTGACTTCCATATTGTTTATTATCTTATTTTATGTATAATTTATGTTTCGTAGAATTTTTAAGTGGTTTTTGGTATAATTTTATTAAATATTATCAAAATATATTGAAATGTTAAGAAAAATAAACAAATTTCATTGTGAATATAAAACCAACTATTTAACATTTAACTTTCACTTATATAAAAATTATATATAGATAGATTATTAATTTATGATTTTAAGGGGACTATATATTTACATAGAAAATTTAAAAATATTATTATCTTATTATTTTATCGATTTTTGTTATATTTAACACCGGCCCAACTTGGGACCAGCAAAATTTATTAATTTATAGAGATTATTAATTTATAGATTATTAATTTATAGAGGTTCTACTGTATATCAATGAGCTTTAACATTTTCTTCTTCATTTCATCTTTTTCTTCAGCCCTCTCATCTCCTAGGGTGAGGTATTGGTCCATTATTGTTAACCAGCTATCAGCAGCCATCCCTTCATCATTGCTGTAAACCAAAGAAAAAAAATGAAACATGAATCCCAAGATACACATTTGTTTTCATTTTTTGGTATTAAAAAGTAAGTTGAGAGTACCTAGCATGGAATCTTGTCTTCAGGTACATATTGAAAAGCTCTTCTTCCAACTCTTCTGGTGAAATCTGGCTTGGCTTTTTAGCAGAGTCAATGTCAATAGGTGGAGTCGAACTCACCCACGGTTCACTTGGTTTGAAGTGTTCAAGTAGCTAAAACAGATAGCAAACCATTATAAAAATCAGGTTACAACAAAACAGAACTTTACTTTCAAATTCAGTGCATTTTACCTCTGGATTTCTGGATATGAAATACAAATCACCATCATAGTCACCACCTGCCATCTCATTTCCCAAAGATCTTGGACCTTTCTGGGGAAGAACACACCATACTTGGAGTTTCCTACATACTCCTCCAGGGTTTTAACATAAGTAGCCTTAAGTACATGTATATCTCCAAAATGAAGTCCAGGATTCCTGTAAACTAGCACATTCCCTGAGATTTGGCCAGACTCACTACACCAAACCACAACAAAGAATGTAGTTACGAAACGAACATCTAACTCACAAATCCATGGAAAACTCAAAAAGTAAAAGAGGAAGAGATTGAGAAGCATACAGGATGACACAGACTTCATCTCCCTTTAACTCTCCGGTGGGATCAACTGTACCCATGAGGTAGTAAGACTCACTCACCGGAAGCCTTCCTGCTTTGAGATCATTCTTCTCTGTTTTTGAAAAAATAGACAGCTGATCCTGCAAGTGTGGTTCGTCAAGTGGGATACCAGCCAAAATCATTCGTGCAGCGTTGTGATCGTCCATATCCCCATAATTAAGGGCAACTGCGCATGTAAACCCACTTCTTAGAAGATACTGTCATACGTAAATAGGGCCTTAGGAATGAATGTTAAGCACCTTTAAGAGCAGCACGTTTGTTGTTGAAGATAGTTTTGGACTCTTCCAGCGTGCTGAGCAAAATATCCAGAAAGAATTCATAAGGAACTCCTCCATAGCTGAGCAGCGCAACCAAGTTTCTTGACAACTTTGTTCTTTTAGGTGGATTACTGGATAATGGAAACAACTAGATGTTACTATTAAAAAGGAAAATATCAAAGATAAAAACAGTAGAGGCTTTAGAGAAGAAACTGAAGTACGTTGCCATGTAGTTAGCCAAAGATGGCAATGTGTGCACGTGCATAAAATGCATGCGAGCTTCACTAATTGACTTCCCAGAAAAGATGTAAGGAGTTCCCATATCATTGGCAGATGTGGAGTCTGTACGTATAAAGTAGCATCTCACTCCTTTTGTAAAAAAGTCTCTCTTCTTTCCTTCTCTTCCACCATCTTTGAACACTGTTCAATAGAATAAAGAATATATAACAACGAAAAAGTGTTGTATGTGCAGTGACAAGAATGAAGTTGATCAACAGAAAATAGAAAGGAAAGAGACACACCAAAAAATTGATAACGGCGTAACCCAATCGTGATACCATTCTTGGCAATCCTTTTGTATGCAGAGTAATCTTTCTGGACATCCTCAAATGTGACAGTCAAAACATTATCATCACCCAAGACCCTGTGCAAATGTGTTCCAGTGGGTTTAGAAGAGGTCCCTGTCAAAACAGTGTCTCCATTATAAGTACAAGTAGATCGAGTTAATGTCAAGCACTCTTTTGCATGTGTAATAGACATAAGACAGAAACTTGCAAACGAATTGCTTCAACACAAAAGTACACATGCAACATGTGGAATATATGCAAAACACGGAAGATAATAGTTGAAGAGTACTGAAACGAACATTAAACGTGTAACTTCCGTCTGAAGCGACATGACACTCATAGTGATTGGCTCGATCCCAATAGAGTGACTGCAGAAACAGAAGAAGCATGTAAGACCCAAACAGTACAAAATATGCTTCTAGTACCCAATCTTTTGTTGTCAATCCACTAAATAGAACTCAAAATCAAGCAGAGATACCATTCTACGGTCTGTTGGGGTACAATGATTTTTCTCCAAGCGTTCCCAAACGGCAGCTTCAAAAGCAACCATAGACAAATCCTTCCATCCTCTGATCTCTTCAGCAGTTATTTCCACCTCACTCAGATCTTTCCTGTTTTTTAACATCAAAAAGGTAACTTGCACAAGTTGTTACTTTCTTTAAGTTGTATATAACTAAAATAAGATAAGTTGTGTTTGTGCCTTGCAAGTTTCTGTTAATTATTTTTAACAACTTATCAAATTTGTTAATTATTTTTAACAACTTATCTTATTTTAGTTATATATAACTTGCACAAGTTGTTACTTTCTTTAATCTACTTGAATTAATTTTTAAATCTATCAAATTTAATAATTCATTTTAAATGACTTACCTTCTTTTAAAAATACATTATTTACGCAAGTTATAAACGTATCTCATTTATTCGATTATTAAATTTAAATTCTGTTTTTTTATCTCGCGCATGTAGACGTTTTTGAACGTTCTAATTTATTAAATTTAAATTCTGTTTTTTTTATCTTGCGCATGTAGATGTTTTTGATCGTTCTAATTTAAATTCTGTTTTTCTCATTTGATCGTTCTAATTTCTTGCGCATGTAAACGTTTTTGATCGTTCTAATTTAAATTCTGTTTTTTTATCTTGCGCAGGTTTATGATCCAATAAAGGATAATCAATAAGTAGCTCATATACAAACATCATTACTGGTAATTTATTCGAGACTTTTCTTCTCCAATTACTTTGTTCTCTTGCTCTCCATATTGTCTTTCTATAAATATTAATTATGAACCACATATCCATTCATGATGCATCTAATCGGATTTGTCCTATCAACTATATAATTTAATTTTTGTTTCGAGATACTATACATCTTCAATTTTTTTTGTTATAATCAACGTCACTAAATTTGGTGATACTGATCTTGTAGAGCTGCAGAAGAATATATTCTTTACAAATTAATGTTAGATCATCGGAGTAGCGAATATTAGACCAATCGGATGTAGTACTCTTGAACCTTCTCTTGGTCTTCAAGAATAAATAACCGGAATATTAATTAAATTCATACCAATATATTCTTTACAGATTAAGTAAAATATTTCAGTTACCATAATGCTTCAAAAATTATAAAAAAGTATCAAACTGAAAACTTAATAAAATAGTTCAAATCAAAATTAAAAGGAAAAAAACACATTTAAACTTTATTTTCCAGATCTTTATCACTCTAAACCAATATATTCTTTACAGATTAAATAAAATATTGCAGTTACCATAATGCTTAGAAAATTTTAAAAAAGTATCAAACTGAAAATTTAATAAAATAGTTCAAATCAAAATTAAAAGGAAAAAAACACATTTAAACTTTATTTTCCAGATCTTTATCACTCTAAATCTTTATCACCTTAAAACAAATTTTAGACACATTAGTTTGCCCTAGTTTCCTTTTTCTCTCTGCCACAGTTTCCGAGGCACCGTTCCTGAGTCAAATACTCGACGCCGGCAGCGACTTAGCTCGCCGGCGTCGCCGTTGTTCCTCTTCTCTCTTTGCTAGCTTCAACGTCCTCTTCTTCGTGCTTCCTGGTCCGGTTCTTCTTTGCTCTGCACCGGATCTGTCTTCGTTTGCGATGGGTTTGATTCGCTTGGTCTCAAGCTCATGTTCGATTTGCTTGGTCTCAAGCTCGTGTTCAACTTGCTTGGTCTCAAGCTCATGTTTGTTGTTCTCCGTTAGTTCCACAACTCGCTTCTCTGGGGGTTCCCGGAAAGCCGTCTCAAGCTGTGCCTCTGCTCGCTGTGTCTACCGCCGTTCATCCTATTTGCGTTCCAGATCTGTGGCTGGCGACCCTCTGTTTGAAGGTCCTCATTGGAGTTTGCTTCCCCTTCCGTCAAAATCACCCCCCACTCACTCCGCCACCGGTTTACTTGTTCGATTCGACTTCCTTTCATCTGCCATTCATTCGAGATCTACAGCATCTCCGTTTAAGCTGTCTTCGTGTGCTAAAACGAGATTCAAAAGTAGTTGGGCCTGGGCCAATACTATTGCTGAATATGCAAGTCCACATGCCCACTTACCAAAACTCAGGTCCATGATTTTGAACTTGCGACAGTACTTTAGAGTGTTGGTATTTCTGGGTAAATTAATGATTTCTGATGGGTTCATCAGGGTCTTGAGATTATTGTTATATCTTTCTTTTATGAAGTTTGTTTTGGTGGGTTCACCATCCTCGTCTACAGAGGAGAGTATTTCACAACCATTCCTCTTTTCGGTGAAAAGAGATGATATCTCGGGTCTTTTACCGAGCATGTGTTTCAGCTTACTCAGCAGTTTGTTACTTTGTGGAGCGGTCTGTACGGGGCCTGAAGGTGCAATCGAGACTACTCTGGTCTGTCTCGTTGGTGCGGGTTGGCTCTCAACGTCACTACAAAATGTGACTAAATCTCAGCTGTTCGACTATGTCGTAAAAGCTTTATCGACGCATTCTAGTCTCGGCTCGAATTCGCTGTCAACTTCCTTTGAAGAGTTATCCTGTTTAATTTCTTTTGCTGTTGTAATTTGTTTTTCTTCTTCAAGAGGATGCTTAATTCCCTCTTATGACTGTAGTCCAAGAAATTAATTAATGAAAACAAGTCGTGTTAAAAAAAAGACACATTAGTTTAAACTTTAAAGTTTCTATTTTGAATAAAATTTAAAATTATACCGTGATCGAGTTTTTCGCCATCTTTAGGATATTATTCAAGAAGTTTATCTTCCAACTCAGAAAAATCAAGTTTCCCTTCTCCTTCTTTAATCTGAAACTGTATTTTATTTTTAAAAGGGAAATTTTTTATTGTTTTATTGATAAAATTTTGGTTTATTTAAGAACCAGTGTTTGATCGGTTTGTTGGACCACCGGTTCTCGAATTTTTAACGGTTCAATATGTAATTTTAACCGGTTCAGTTTTAGGTTGGTTTGGCATTAATCCAATCCGGATTTGTGTCCGATTCACGGTTGAACCTAGTTCGTCTGCTTGTTTGGTCCGGTTTAAAAACACTGGATTAATCATATTAAGTCATAGTACATATCTTCGATTTAAAAATGAAGAACACGACAGGTAATTAAATTACATGAAGATTTTTTGTTACTTGCGCAAGTAATTCATATTACCTTGTTTTGTATTACTTGTGCAAATTGATTATAACTTATGCATTTTTAAAATGCAAGTTACCTTATTTTGAATAAAGATTTCTTGCCCAAGTGACTATAACATTTATTACATTTTAAATGCAAGTTACCTTATTTTGAATAAAGATTTACCCTAATGTTTCTAAATTGTTGATTCGTTTTTAATGACTTACCTTATTTTAATATAGTATTTACTTGAGCAAGTTCTTATATATTAAATGGAAACTAGTTTATGACAATTTAATGTTAATAAATTTCTTTAATCTATTTCACTATTTACTGAAAAAAATATTTCCTAGACATCATTTATTATGAAATATATATTCCTACTAATTATCCCACATGGAAGAACGACTATATATAGATACTCCCAAAATCTTAAACTGACGTAACTTTATATATTTTTATGAAATTTACACAACAGCAATTTTATTCTATTTTTGTTCGATAAAAAATTAAATTTATAAATTCTTATATTTGTTTGTTTATTCTATTAACAGATAAATAACACTGACGAAAGACTTGTTGTGGTTGACTACAAACCAATTTTCTGACTATTTCAATACCGGTATGTAAATTTCATATTGTTTTTACTTTAGTAAATTTTGGATATATATTAAATTATTTGATATCGTACAATTGTTAACGAAATTAATAACTTTTTGCAGGTTTCGATAGGATTTTTTTGAGAAACAAAATTAAATAAATTTTGCAGGTTTCAAAGGGATTTTTTCGAGAATTGTACTTTTTATTTTATATTACTTATGGGTTATATTTTAATTTTTATCATATTTTTTTTATTATGTCACTGTTTTTTAAAAAAAACTATAAAAACATAAATATAATATTTCACATAAAATATACAACTACATCATTTATACAACACAATTCATTTAGTCATAATATACAATATGTAACTTCTAAAACTGAACACTAATAACTTTTTCATATTTTGAATATTTTTATGCATGCACATGGTATTTTCGGAAGAGAAGCTACGCAACTCGTTTTTTATCTCTACCATAATGCATCTAGAAGATTTACACAAATCTTATTTCAGCATTGAAACTGTCAATTGTTCCACTTTCTCTCATATTGAAGATGCACAGTATATGTCAGCATCAACTTCAGTGCACTTGCAATAAATTGAGATCAGTGAGATCACTATCAAAATTCAACTCAGTCGATATCACATTATATTTTTATTCCCGTACAAGGTACGGCGAGTCACCTAGTATATATATATTAGGTGTTTCCCTACACCATGTGCATAAGGAAAATTTTTAAATATAATTTATATTTAAAAATATTATAGATTTTATTGTTTTTACCAATATTTAATATAGATATGATTTAGTTAAATACTAAATTAAGATAAAATAATTTTTTATTTAAAATTATATTTAAAAATATATATGTATATCTCTTAGATGGATTTTTCAATTTATTTTTATTATTTAAATATATTTATTAATTTGTATAAAACTAAGAAAAATGATATAAAATTATATAATTATCAAAAATTTTAAACTAAACATTACTTATTAATTTTATATATATAGAAATTTTATTTTTGTAAAAAAATTGTAGCAATTTTTAAAGGTTTAGTAATACAAATTGTATAATTATAAAAATAAAAAGAAGATAATAAGATATTTAAAGGTTTATTTATAGATGATGTATTAGTTATTAACATATTCTAAAAAAAATTCCAAAAATATAGATCTACACTAAATGTAATATATGAGTTGTTGCCATATTTTGAAAAGTTTACCAAAAAAATAAATTAACATTAAATGTAATTGTCCATGTCATATTTTTCGGAAGACATGTCATCTTTTTAGTAGCGTTGTCATCATAGTTTTGGCGATATATATATATATAACAAACTAATGATCTTACGATTAGAATTTTAATAAAAAATAATTGTAGCATTTTTGGAAGGTTTAGTAATACAATAATTATAAAAATCAAAAGAAAATAAAAAAAATATTTTATAATTTGAAATGTTATATATGAATATATTTATTTTATAGATGATGTATGAGTTATTACCATATTCAAAAAAAAATTCCAAAAATATAAATCGACGCTAAATATAATATATGAGTTATTGCCATATTTTGAAAAATTTACCAAAAAAATAAATTAACATTAAATATAATTGTTCATGTCATATTTTTCAGAAGACATGTCATCTTTTTTAGAAGTCATGTCATCATTTTTTGGCGAGAGTAATTGTAACGACGACATGCGTACAAATCACTTCGCAAATAATGTATAGGAGTTAATATATATATATATATATATATATATATATATATATATATATATATATATATATATATATACCCGTTTGCACTAGTAATTGACCAGTATACCTTATCACATGATAGATAGTTACCAGAGTGTCACATTTTCCCCAGACGTCTTCTGAAGTAAGTGGGCCGTTTGTTTCACCATTTGTCATCTCCATCCAAATGAATCATTATTATGATCTATCTAGATGATCAATCGGACTGTTTGTTTATCCATCCGGATAGCTCATTTAGGTGAATCATTTAAATGGATTTTATGTTTGTTTCTTTATTTTTCCATTTCCATCCGAATGAGTTTTCTACACTAATTACCAAAATACCCATGTATTGATTTAATTATATGTTTGGTGTTAATTTTAACTATATTACATATAATTATTTAGTTTAATATATTTACATTAGAATTTTTTCAAAATTAACGAGTTTTTTTTTGCGGTTTAGGTGGGAAAACAAGATTTTTCGGTTCTGGTGGGAAAACAAGATTTTTTTTCTTTTGGTGAGAAAATACAAATTTTCGGTTTTAGCGAGAAAGCAAGTTTATTTTACGGTTTTGGCATGAATACACATTTTAGGCGGAAAACACATTTTTATGGTTTTTACGGAAAAATAAGATTTTTGTGGTTATCGCGGAAAAACAAGACTTTCGGTTTTGGCGGGAAAACGAGATTTTTAAGTTTTGGAGGAAAAACTAGATTTTGCGATTTTTGCGAGAATACAAGATTTTTGATTTTGGCGTGATAATGCATTTTTGGCGGGAAAACGACATTTTGCAATTTTGGCGGAAATACACGTTTTACGGTTTTGGCGGAAAAAGTGTTTTTTTTTTTGTTTTGGCGGGAAAACGCATTTTGCAGTTTTGACGGGACATGTTTTTATGTTTTGACGGGAAAACAAGATTTTGCGATTTTGGCGAGAAAAAACAGGTTTTTTTTGTTTTGGCGGGAAAACAAAATTTTATGTTTTGGCGAGAAAACATGTTTTTTTTGTTTTGACGGGAAAACGAGATTTTGCAATTTTGGTGGAACAACATATTTTTTGGTTTTGGCGGGAAACCCAGATTTTGCGATTTTGGTGGGAAAACATGTTTTTACGGTTTTGGCGGGAAACACGTTTTGCAATTTTGGCGGGAAAACAAGATTTTTTGGTTTTGGCGAGAAATTGTGTTTTTTACGGAAAAATGAGATTTTGCTATTTTGGCGCGAAAATGCATTTTTTGGCAGGAAAACAAGATTTCCAATTTTAGTCGAGAAAACACGTTTTTGCGACATTGGTGAAAAAATGTGTTTTTGTGGTTTTATTAGTTTTCGTGTGTGACAAATAGATTTTATGTTTAGGTTTGTAGTTTGTGAATTGCATTAGGGGCATAATAGGCATTATATCATTTTGAATGAACCATCTCCATTCAAATGATCCAAATTGGTTCAGCTGAATGGACTTTAAAATTAAACCAAAATTTTTGAAAGTCATCCGAATGATTCATTTTAATGATGTGCACTTTTAGTGCCTAAACAAACAAACTCTTATCTTCATCCAAATGATTCATTCAGATGGAGAAACAAACATACCCTTATTGGTTTGTGAATTTAAAAGAGTTTTGATGATTATTATAATTTTTATAAAACCAATTTAACAAATTTTAGAAGAGTTTAGATTTTCTTGAAATCTCACCTTGAGTTTTATAGATTAGTGTAGATTTTCTGGTAAGAGATGACTATACACTTTTGTAGAGTTTATCATGAAGTATAGCATAATAGAGATTATAGTATTGTGGTACGATATTGTGTTGTTGTAATTGTTATTATCCATTATTTGTTGCATTGATATTCATTTTCCATAAATTAAATCTATGTGAATATGTAACAATTCAAAATTTTCTCTAATATTTGCAGCTCGTGTTAGAGTTTTGACGTCTTAGCAATGTTGTTAATGGGGAAAATGGACATTTAAATCCTCAATTGTTTGAAATCAGCAAGTTTAATCCCGAACTATCACTTGCATGATTTTATTTGTCAACTAATAGTTGACTTGGTAAATTAGTGCCCGAAAAAGGCAACTGTAAAGTCATAAACGATTTTCGTTAGTTTTATATCAAATATCTCGCCATTGAACTTGAAAAACTAGAAATCTCCAAACTCAAATCTTTAAGTTCGAGTGAAGACGATTTCTGGTGACAAAAAGACGGTTTTCGGTAAAAAGAGAGAAAATCCAGTGCAATCACGAAAACAAATATCAAATATCTCGCCATTGAACTTGAAAAATTAGAAATCTCCAAACTCAAATCTTTAAGTTCAAGTGAAGACGATTTCTGGTGACAAAAAGACGGTTTTCGGTAAAAAGAGAGAAAATCCAGTGCAATCACGAAAACAAATATCACTGGAAACCGCTTTTCTGTCATCAGAAATCGTTTTCACTCAAAGTTAAAGATTTGAATTTAGAGATTTCGAGTTTTTCAAGTTCAATAGCGCAAATAATTGATATAAAACTAACGAGAATCGTTTATAACTTCACAGTTGACTTTTCTGGTCACTAATTTGCCAAGTCAACTATTAGTTGGGTAATAAAATCATGCAAGTGATAGTTCGAGATTAAACTCGTCAATTTCAAATAGTTGAGGATTTAAATGCCCATTTTCTTGTTGTTAATGTTGTGTTTATCAGTCTTAAATTCTTTTGTGTTTGTATTATCATTTGTATTTATCCTCACTTTTCATGTATTTGTTTGTATTGTTAATTGTTATTATTTTGTATTTACATTGAGTTTGTGTGCCACATTCTATGTCCGCAAGACCACCATTAATGATGCAGACATTACGAAGAGCGCAACCTTTGGTTCAATAACGATTGAAGATTTTGCAAAAGTGACGGGCTGTGACAGATTGTAGTTGTGGTAACAGAGACAAGCACAAAGGATTCGAAGATATTCTGGCAGGTTTCCGATCATGAAAGCAAGAATCACGAACTCGTAATACGGTAAAAAAAATTATATGGTAGCACGGAGCAAAAAATGATTCACTTGGATGATTTCAGAAGAAAAGATGCTGACCTATTGTTTAGTTATATCTCGTATAACTTTTTAAAAAAGTCTTTGACAAAACATGATTATCTTGGGATAATTTGTTTAGTAGATTTTATAAAGAAAAATATGTAGAATCATAAACTAATAACAACAGATTTCAATAAAATGGAAAATCATTTATTTTCATTTTTGTTAAATAACACAAGCTTTTTGCTGATTTTGTAAAATAATGAATCGAGTAACTTTAACTCTTAAAAAAATTTAAGTACTTGTTACTTTTGTGAATCAAGAGAGAAAGAGGAATGGGTTAATTTTATTATCATCCATTAGACAACTATACATATATGTATATAGGAATATAAACTAGGGTTTAGAATCCTATAGAAAGTGGGCTAATGGGCCTACATGGACATCCACATAATAGTTCATAACATTCCCACTTGGATGTCCATTATACAAAATATTTCCTAAAGCGCATACAATGCTGCCTCGTTAAAAACCTTACCAGGAAAACCCATTGGGAAAAACCATAGTTAAGGGAAAAAGAGTGCAGCGCGCATCTATTCCCTCTGATGAGAACATAACTTGAGATATATAATAAAATACAACCCAATGTGATACACTAACTCCTTAGTCTTGGGCTTGGATCGGTTTACTTCTCTTGGCAGATTTGACACTCCTCACCGAAACTTGAATATCTTGATCACCACAGGATAAAATGACTTCAAACCACTTGAAAATTTAAGCTAACATCCATGTATAACTTTACGCACCGACCTAGCTCTGGTAAGTTTGGAATATCGAGCGATATTTCAAATATCATACGATATTAGGTATTCTGAGATAGCTTATACATATCCCACGAAAACAGCCATAGCTCGAGTTATATCATCTAAAATAACTTGATTCAAATTGGAGATGAAAGTAGACTCAAAGATCACCCCCCCCCCAAGTCCATATTTTAATTGCATTTAGAAGGTCTCTTTTGATTCGCAAACTTCTGACCTTCATTTTTGTCTCGCGAATGGAATGTGTTCATACCTTGATTCCTTTTTAAGTATGACTGATCTTTGATCATTCTCTTCTCAGTCTCAAAAATACATTAGAAGATTGATATCTTTATCGCTTAAGTGTTAGAATTTCTCTTTAGGTATCTATCATTTGCGTGTTCTTTGTTGCCTCGTTAGAACCTTGACATGGAAAAACTCAATGAGATAAAAACCATGATAAGAAAAAGAGTACAAACACACATATCATCATATTCTCCCCCTGGAAGCATCATCTTGGGGAGATGTATTTTCATACTTTTAGTAGTTGCTATAGGCATATTCTTAATGACTAATCTCGTTTCATTGTCAGATAATCTCTTAGACCATTGGACTTCTTGTTTATAACATGACTTTCACACAAAAGGTCATATATTGGTATTTTTAGATCCCATGTCAATATTTCTCTTTATAGACAATCTTCTAAACCTTCACATTATGCATACTTATACATTCGAGGTATTCCTTCGCTTCTTATAGAAGTTACAAGTATGAATATCATTTTTGTCATACGAAATCACAACTTTCAATTATGAAAGAAATTAGTAAATTTTCAATATTATGGTACTTCATGACCAATAATTATTTTCTTTGAATGCTCAATAGACTCGCGCGGCATTGTTCTCGAGAACTATCACTTACTGCTTATAACAGTCCAAATCCTTATGGGGTTTACTGCTTCTTGCAGTTTCTATTCTTTTGAATCATTGACATCATAGTCATTTCCAGTGGCTTTCAATTCTTGCCAGACTTAAGAAACTTGAAAGTTGATGCTTCCACCACATGATGATGTGTTTCTTGTAATAATTTCAGGTCTTTGTGAGAACTTTTATGTAACTACTCTTTTGTATCTCACAATTTTTTTTATCATTTCATTGATTCTTTCACATAAGATCCATTTATATGCCACTGGCTTTACACCTTCAAGTGTATGGACAACTTGTCCAAATACTCTTTCTTTCCAAGAGATTTGCATCAATTGATTCTTTTTATTTTCGGCCATTTATCATATTGTGTACACTTTTTAATAGATGGTTTATGATCGTCATTCTCATCAACTGCTACATTCTTGCA
This sequence comes from Hirschfeldia incana, assembly GCA_026261945.1. Taxonomy (NCBI): domain Eukaryota; kingdom Viridiplantae; phylum Streptophyta; class Magnoliopsida; order Brassicales; family Brassicaceae; genus Hirschfeldia; species Hirschfeldia incana. The sequence goes on along the minus strand of JABCMI010000014.1, from coordinate 1,265,106 downwards.
TAAATACTCACGATGTCGGTTTGATATTGGTTCCCTATTGTTCCAGACATGACATAGCTATTTGAGTTTTCTTTATTCTCAGGTACCTGAATTTCTTTCTTGTCATGTTTTCTATCTCTTCTTGAGATCCTAAATATTTTATTCCTCGATTTTGACATTCTCATTCATGCGCCTATTCTTTTCCGAGCATTATTATATTTGGAACCGATAGGTCTATCACGCTTCAGGTGCTCTTTTGACTCATTACCAGTTTGATATAGTCTTTTTGGGACATTCATTTTAACTAGAGCATTTACAGCTGCTACTTGTGACTTAATCACTTTCTTAGGGTCAGTAAAGGAGTCTAGCAACTCATATGCTAATCCCTGTAATAGAATTATCTTTATACTTTTATTTGGACTTATATTCATACTCTTTAATCCAAGGATCAATGATAATTCATTTCAACTCATTCATTTTCCAACTGTTTATTTTCTCTCCGTAATGTTGGATAGACTAACTTTTGAGTCCTAAAATAAATTTTATGAAATTTTATAGATTTTATCATCAATGGAGATCATATCCAATATATTCTTAACTTTTTATGAGGTTCCATCTTTTATCGATGTGGTGGAGCAACTAAAACTTTTCCAAATTCTCTAGATGAGGATCTTTGGCTCCTGACCCAAAACCAATTTTATGGGTAGAGTTCTTAATTACTCTTTGGCATTATGCGAATTAATGTTGCTGCATAAAATAATAATCAAAGACTTGTAAATGTACCAATATTACCAATTAGTCTCGCAAACATCAAGTTGCAGATCTTGGACAAGGATACATACGAATTTCTTGTCGATGTATTAATTATAAACATTAAACATATGGTGGATGATCAGTCCACCAGTGGGTGATCAAGCCCACAAACATCTCCTTGTATAAATAGAGTCCAAATCTTTTGACTGATGAAAACTGTATTCTTATATTGCCTTATAAATAAGCAGCATATAGCAAATCAATTGTAAGAATCTTCTGGTTCTTCAATGAATGTCTAAATAATTATTTTTCGCATCACTACTAAACCGGGATGGCATAACCGGTTTGCCAAACATTACAGGTTCAGTAAACTTCTGGTTTACCATTTCATTTATCTCCATTTCTAATCATTTATGGTGGTCAACCTGATCCTGGCCGTCGAAATTGGACTCTCTTATGTACAAGGGTGTGTATGTAATCTAGGGGTTGGTTTTTATCTATTATTTGAAGTTATCATTTAGATTTTGAACTCTTTCATAGTTGTTAATAAAATATATCATGTCTCCTATACAATGCAACTTATCAACTTAAATTAAAACAAATCTTAACCGATGTAGATTAATTGAACTTAACCAATAACTTCCTTAAAATATTTTTGGTTATCTCTTACAGATCATACAACAATGAACCACAGTTAAATCAACGAGTTTCATATCATTCCAAACATAAGAGAAAAAATGTCCAACAATTTTTAACAAGAACATGAATTGATCTTCCAAAAACCAAATAAAGGTGGCATTAAACAATATATGTTTATGTTTATATCACTAACTTTACCTTCATATATTTACCCTTCACATGCATCATATCACAGCATACACAATTATGCAAGAATATGATTTTTTTGTTCAAACAACCAAATACTGGTGGCATATGGTGAACATATTTTTTTAAATACATATTTAAAATATTTACATTCTACAAGACTATGTGTATTGAAAATAAGAAATCAACCAAGAACAACATATTTTTTAACTTTACCTAAATCTATCTTTAAAAAAAAATGGAGGAATACTCCAACAACTTTCCTTAATGTTTTAACAAAATAATTCTGATTAGATTGTAAAGACATCATATAAAGTTGTTAAAATATATAGAAAATTACATTAACAAAATCGAATATATTAAATTTTAAAAATGTAAGTTAAAAAGTGTAACAAAGCAACCTATTATACTAAAATGAAACAAGATTAAATACAAACTAACAACATGTACAACTCAAACTATAACACCAATCAGTTCTATATATATTTAATAAAATATTATATATATGTCATATATATATATATATATATATATATATATTACACAAAATATACTCCCTCTTTTACCATTTTAAGTGGTTAAAAGATTTTGCACATGAATTAAGAAAACACAATTTTTTACACAATTTATCTTGATTACATAAGAATATCATTAAATGAAACTAATTCAACCAATAAAAAAATGTTAAGTATTTTGAAATTGGTCACAAAGTTCAAATAATATTAAATTTTACCTAAAACAATGAGAACATCAACTATTTTGAGACCAAAAAATTTCCTTTGAACACCATTTAAAGTGATACCGATGGAGTATATAATATTATATACACATATTATATAAAACATGTATTAATATTTGACAAATCAATTTATGTCGTTGAGGGCGGGTCTGAATTTAGTGTTTAATAAATGTGGCAGGATTTTTTTACAGAAGTGGACTTGTAATGAATTTTGGAATATACTAATTTACTAGGTGATAACTCGCGCCTGCACAGAGTGAGAATTTTTTTTAAAAAACTATAAATTTGAAATTATATATATTTTAAAATTCTGGAGCATATAAAAAATTAGAAAAAATATAAAATTAAAGTTGTATGAAAATGTGTGGTTAACTAACAAATTAGACATGTTTTTTTAAGTTGTTAAAGAATTAGTTTATTAGTCATATAGGCGGTGGAAAAAAAATCAAAAAGAGCTGTAAGAATAAACAACATCTAATATAAAATAAAGTATGAATTTATAAAACAGAAAAATAATAATAAATGTATAAAACCCTCCAATAACATAATATAATAAAAAATAAAATTAAAATAGAGAAAAACATATGCGGTGAATAATATCTTCAAAAACTTCATGATAGTTTGTATCTCCTATTTATACATGCAATGGTACCTAGTTTAGAGTAATCTCCACGCAAATTAAAAATTCCACAAGAGGTTGAATTATTAAATGAAGTTCGTAAATGTTTGAGTAATATGCGCAAGTAATAAGTTTTGAGTAATATCAATCTCATATTTAAAGGTGATTGACAATACAATAAGAAACACATTTTGGCATCTAGAAAATCTTAATTTAAATCAGCTATAAATTGGTGATTGATATAAGAGTTGATCCCTTATACATGCAATGGTAATTACATAAACTAATAAATTTCGAAACTATTTATGTAAAATATTTATTATTTTTACTATCTTGATTTGAATTGTGTGTATAACTTAACAAAATTTATATTAAAATGTATCTAGAATTATAATTTCACATAAATAAATTAATAAGTATAATCTAAAAATCTAAATTTTATGTTTAACTTAATCAAATTTATATTAAAGTATTGGTATGAAATTGATAAAATCTACAATATAAATTAAAGTTATTTAAATATAATATAAATTTTAAAATTCATTACTGCAGGAAAACACTTAATAGATCCGTAAATTTGGAAATTTGATTCAATCTTGCACTAATTACATCAATTACAACAATCTTGCACTTAATAGACCCGTTTGAAACTTATAATATATCTTTTAAACCTGATATGATTACATGTAGTTAAGATTGTGTGATTGTTCATCTAAAAAAGTTTCCAATAATAAATATGTATTCATAGCAAAATCACATAATGGCATGATTGAAGGCAAATTTTTGGTGTAGCCTCACAATAACATCTCAACATTCTTTTGTCATAATATGAATTTAACAATCAAATACATAGCACATACAATATAATAGCATGAACCAAATTATAATAAAGTTATATAGTGATAAAGCATGAAGCATACATAGCATTTTAAATTTGTAGCATTTTAATATTTACGGTTTTGTTTGTAGCTCAGAACGACAAAATTCATTCATATTTGGTTAATTAGTTTCAAAAAAAAACGAAATATATTTCTAAAAACATGCAAAATAAAGTGTCCACAGATACTATTATGGTAGACATCAAACGAAACGACATATTTATGGAAACTGTGGTAAAACGACTTCATAACGTAAAACGTTATATTGACAACTGAAAGACATGTTTAAAGTATCATATCATGTCTTATAACAAAATGTTGACATATTGACAATGACAATACAGTGTAATTTATCTAGCAATCAAAAGGTTTTTTCTAAATATGGTTGAGAGTTATTGTGGGAGTGACACCTAGAAAATGACAATATGTAATTAACACATGAACTCAAGGTTATTGTTTTTAAGTGCTTCTAAAATAATATATATGGGATTTTATTGATGATTTGGAGGTTTATCAACGTAACATGTACTCCCTCTGTTTCATATTAAGTGTCACTTTAGCTGATTTTTCTTGTTTCACAAAAAGTGTCATTCTACAATACCAATGCAATTTTTATAAACTTTCAGCTCAAAATTAATTGTAAATGCATTGATCTTATAAATAAATTTATTTATCTAAAATACTATTGGTTAGATATATGATATTAATGAAAATATAAATGTATTTTAATGAGTTTTATAATATGTGTGAAAATATGTTGAGTGACACTCTTTGTGAAACGGAAGAAGTATTAACTATTTTAACCCAGTGATTTTACGTAGATCAAGGGTTTGAGAAAAATCTACCTCGGAATTTAAGATTTGATTGTATAGAACCACTGACCCAAAACTTTATAGTCATAATAAACTAGCAAACTATACAGAAAATAAGAAAACTACAATGTGTTCTCATAATTAGCGCAATGTATATACTGATTTTCTTGTTTAACTTATGTTTTCTTAAACGCATAAGCATTAGATCATAACCGAAGTTAGGTGGGAGCCATTAAGGAAAGTTCTACATTTAAAGCTTCCTTGGCTAAGCCATCTGCAACTCTTTTTAACTTATGTAAAAAAATAGTTTTACAATACTTTTTTAGTTGTTATCGAACAGTTACTGGCTCCACAATGCTACTCCATTGCCATAGCTAGAAATCATAAAATAGTATTTACTTCGGAAGATGACAAAGGATCAAATTTCTCACAACTTACAATTATTGTAATATAGGAATCGAGTATAGGACTAAAAAAAAGTCTCATGGTGACTTTAACATCTCATCCTAATTAAAGCTCCTCTACCCATTTTTTAGCATATAAGAGCATCCTCATCGCACGTCCTTCAGACGTTTTTAGAGGAGTGGAGATCGTTTTTTTGCTAGGACCAAGAGAAAAAGTTGCAGGAAGAGAAACGTTTGTTGTCCGTTTGTTAGACTGTTCGCGGGCCCCATTGACACGTGGTGGCTCGCGATTGGTTTAATTTTTTATTTTATTTATTTTTTTATTTTTAAATCTGCAAAATTAAAAAAAAATAAAAAAAAGTTAGAAACGCTTACCTGTCCTTTGCGATGAGGATGCCCTAAAGCCGTGCCCGATGACCTAATTTTGCTGCATAGTTTTTGCTAACAGTGTACATACGTCTACTGGGAAAATACACATATAAATATTATTATTATTTTCTTAATAAATATCATTTTTAGGGATTTTTTGTGTATGTTTTGTTACCTCTCTCTATCACAATGGTCATACGAAAACATCATTAATACAATTATAAACTAGCTGGTCTCATATGATCACATCTATATATAAGATATATAAACTTAATATATTATTTTTATAAATTCACATTATCATGTTTGTTTATTTTTTTAAAAATCATATTGGAATCATCAATAGGGGCGAGTATTCGCATCACCAACAGGCATAGGGTAATAATCACAGACAATCCAAATCAACTCATTATCATGACACCTATACGAGCCACATCCGAGACTGAATGATTGATTGGCCACGATCTGAGTGTAGTGCCCGCAGACATCTTTGCACTTGTTTGTTGCATGGTCGTAGTTAGGCTTCTCCGTTAACCAATACTTAGTAGCGATCGGACCGTTCATTTGATCCTTAGGTTGGACCCATCCTGCCGCGATGTTTTCGCCGTAAGGTCCACCAGAATGACTCATGTCAGTATACGCGCATTTTCCTGCTTTGGCTAGCTTGTTAGCGAAGTTCTGTGCATAGGCCGCAACAGTATCGTTCCACACCAATGGAGCCACCCCGACCGCGGCTCTAATCTCGTTGTGAACCGCTAGCGTCTGTTCCGGTTGGACATCATCGATTGGCTTCACTTTTGGTATAGTATAGGCAGGAGTTAACATGACGAAGAATAATGTTAGGGGTAGGACGAAGCTTTCACCAAAAGACAACATCTTGTTTTGGTTCTGTAAATTTTCTTAGAACTTATTTTTATGTGATCTCTCTGGTTGTTGTTCCTCCTTTTGTAAGCCTCCGAGTCCGAAAAGAGTACAAAATAGGTATGGTACTATTTTGAGATTAATATATAGTATATACTATCAATTAAATTTTGTTTTGGAAGGTTTACTTTCTATTATATTATTAATTAGTAAGTATCTTAATGTAAATCTAGAATTCTTTTGAATAATATGTTTATAGGATTAAAATAAAATTTGCGCAGAGAATCTTCAAAATTAACAAAACTCACACACAATTTTCAACATAAAAATCCTAAATTTGAAAATGTCATAGAAAGATAAATCAAGAATATACATGCATTTATGTGATTATAAAATTATACGAAAAGTCTAAATATACATGCATTTATGTGATTATAAAATTATGCGGAAAGTCTAAATACAAATTCTTAAAATCCTGTTGATTTATGGTCGTTTTAAAATATAAGAATTTGACTGATGACTACTGTAGGGAGGGAATAAATATAACTTGGTGTTACATGATTCCTCCACCTAAACAAATTACACATGGCCTTTACAAGATTTTTTCCTAAAGTATATGTGGCAATAAATGCATACTGAATATCTTTTTCTTTGTTTCACAAAGTACATTGTACATCAAAAGATCTTTTTTTGTCAACTACATCAAAAGATCAAATGCTATCACTTACTATTATATAGAAAATAAACCATACAATGGCTATTAAAAAACAGGATAAGCTACATTACACGATCAGTAAAGTATAAACTTATGTATGAAAGAGTCGAGAAACAACTTTAGAATATACCAGATATTATTGAAAAGTCTAACAAACTATAACAAAAAAATAAACGAAACAAACTGAAGAAAATCATACTATATTTTGTTTTTAAATGTTTACTTGACGCCATTCCTTTTCAAGTCCTTTAATTACGGTAATTAACGGCATAAGTCATATCCAGTGACGTGAAACGCGATCGTTAATCACACCTAAAGTCGTGTTGAGTACGAGTTTGGTCGAACGATTGATAGTAAAGTAAACTCGGTTTTGTGGGTCTTGCGAAGACGTTTTATTGATCAGTACGTGAGAATGAACGAGATTACAAGTGAACTAGAGAAAGAAAGAAAGGTCGGAGCTTTGTAAAAGACTCCGACGGAAACACTAAGTCAAACGATCGGTTGTAAACCCTAGATCTTGCCGTCAGTGTCTTAGTGTCTGTTTGCTGATCCCCTTCCTTGTTCCTCTGTCTTCTCCTTTTATAGGCTGTCTCTTCCTAATCGTTCGTTCGCCCTAATCGTCGAGGCCCAACTAACGTTTGATGGGCTTTCCAGCCGGTTGATAGTTTAATAGGCCTTTTGACCGAGCGATGGCTTGATGGGCTGGTGCTAACCCCATCTACTAATTAGTCTATCAATCGTCCGTTACCAGGGGACGGTTGATAGGATGATCGTTCCGATGACAATCCGAGTTCTGTTAACTGATGGGCCTTGTGGATGAATACCAAATTCATCTCCAACAGTAAGCCCCCCCCAGTCCACTTGCGAGGAAGTCAACTTCCTTGCGATGGAATGTCCAAAGCTGGTCCTGAAGTTAATAGATTTGGATGTCGTCTTTGATTGAGCCAATCATTGTCAGAGTTTCGAACCCTCGCGGTAGGGGTTTTGGTTGACACAGTTAGCCGATAGGTCGCCATATGTATCTCTTGTATCCTTTGCCGAGCGACCGATCGATCGATCGTCGGAACTCTTTGTTTTCTTCCCCCCCCCCCCCCCCCCCCCCCGCTTCTCTCTTTTTCTTTTTTGGTCTTGGTTATACGAATCAGGTTGATCGACTGTCGGTCGATCGGTGGACTTCGTTGGTCGATCGATTGACTGGCCTTCTTCGATCGATTAACTGCTTCCCCTCGTCGAGCGATCGGTCGGCGGCAGTTATCTTTGATTCGGTCGATCGTCGTAACGGAAATCTGGTTTTGGTCGTGATAACTTATCGTGCGGTTCCACGCGTCGCCGGGAACAGAAGAAATGTTTCTGTTCATGATGGTACTTAGGAGATAATCTGAGCCCAATAAGCTTTAAGTGAGTGATTATCTTTCAGGTCCATCATGTTAGTTATAAGTTGAACCCTTAAGTCTCAACTTCTCCACTTCCTCTCATCTTCAAAAAGGTATTCTCTCTCCTCCTTATCTTTTCTCCTGCGATTTCTTCTCCTCTTCCCCTTCTACTCTTTTTTTTTTTATTTTCGCTTGGAACAATGGAAGTTGATGCTGAGATTGCGACGAGGGATAATCGTGGGGATGTGGCTCCTCGATCTATCGATCTAGGCACCGAAAGCAACGAACCGCCCCGTCGAGGTGTGGATAGACGTCCCGCGGTGGATGATAGGGGGTCTCCCGGGGAAAACGACGGAGAGAGGATTGAGGTGAGCAATGGCGAAGAGAACGAGGCGAGAGACGGAGAGGAGGATGAGGTAAGCGATGAAGAGGAGGACGAAGCGAGCGATGGAGAAGGGGGGGACGAAGCGAGCGATGGAGAGTACCCCGAGGTGAGCAACGGCGGAGGGGAGGATGCGAATGACGCCCGGCCTGTTGAGCTTTGTGCGCGTGAGTCTTGTCTGATCCGGGTCAGGTCTGATCGACGGGATTCAACCGCGTCGGGGGCCGCGAAGCAACAGTCGTTGCGATCCAAGTCTTCTGCCGGTCGATTGACTCCGTTTCGCTGTCGTAGCGACGGATCGATTGAAGAGCTCCCTGATTTGGATCCAGAACTTGATCGGTCGGGTGAGGATTGGGGCGATATTGAGCCAACTCTTTCTACTGTGGAAGGAGTTTCGTTATTGATGGGGAGAAGCCGAGCGTCTGGCGTGACTTTTATAATTCCGAGATCCGACCAGCGTCCGTGGAACCCGCCGGTTGGATATTGCTGTGTATACGAGTCGTTTTTTGGAGAAGATTCGAAGTTGTGGTTTCCAATCCCTCGTTTGATCACATCCTACTGCATGCGACGGGGTATTGCTTTGAGTCAGCTGATGAATGGAGCGGTTAGGATAGCCGTTGCATTGATGGTTATGGCGGCGGAGATAGATGTGTCTATGACTGTTCGCACGTTTGAGGAGCTGACACAGGCTCAGCCGAAGCCAAATGGGTTTAACTCGTTGCAGATGAGATCGGGCCTGAACATTTTGAGTAGCTCTCTCGTCAAAACCAACAAGTGGCAAAGCTCTTACTTCTATCTTAAAGCAGATGAGGCCGGGTTTGCAGATCCTACGGATGTCGATCGCCGTATTTTGTAGAGTCGCCACCCGGGTAGACTGTTTTGCGTCGGTTGATTTTCTTTGTTGCTGTTGATTTTAACTGTTTTAATTATTTTGTTTTGCAGTGGGTCACCCGAACACTTTTGGACCTTGGGACGCTTTCCGGAGGGACGTGCCGAAGATCGCCTCGCTCCGTCCTCAAAAGTGGAAAGATTTCAGTCGCAAGAGGATTCGTCGTCAAAGGAGACGCATTAGGAAAGGTAATCGACCGATCAATTGCTTGCTATTGAAATTGTCGATTGCACAGCTTTGTGATTGTTGTCGTCTTTCTTTTGCAGTTGATTGGGCGGCAAACGCTCCTTGCGGGGAATCAAAGGGAAAGAGATTGAAACTTCCGATCATGGGACAGTCTTCAAAGGTTTACCCGGATTACAGTGCGATTTTAGCCGCTCAATTAGGAGAAGCGAGTTTAACCCCTTCGACGAATGTGGATGCGACGACTAACGCGGTTGCAGGCGCGTCGATCGATCGACCGACGGTCTTGATGAACGTGGAAGAAAGCCCTACCGCCGAGGAGTCTACTGATGTCCGTCCGTCGAAGAGGAGAAAAACAAAGACTAAGTCTTCCAGAAGGCTGGTAACTGATTCTTCCTTAGCTAATGATGGAGGAAGACAAGAGAACGCTCGGTCGTTGGTCGAGTCGAGGGGTGATGACCGCGATGACATTCGTGGTGATACCTATAGAGAGGAAACCCTAAACCAGTCTGGCGATAGACTCTTAGGAGAAGAATCTCAAGTGCCGGGTGAGGCGGCGCCTTATCAGATTGAAGGCGATAGGCGTGTGACGTTGGATGTTTCCAAGCTTATGTTTTCCGAGACATTCGCTGAGTCAGTCCGTGCTGATGCAGAGGTAAGCTTTCGACTAACAGGTTGCGCGCCTTTTTCTTTGTTTTGCCTTAGGATTTTGAACGATTACTTTGCTGTGAAAGTGATCGATTGTTTGTGTTTCCTCTTGGTGCAGGCCGTGGCTCGTAAGGAAGCTCTCGCGATGGAATATGACGTAGCTCTGCGGAAGGCTTTGTTGGATTTAGAGAATGTGAAGAAAGAGCTAGCCGTCGAGCGTTACAACTTTTCTCGCGAGCGTCGTCAAGCAATCGAGGCTGCAGGCGGTCTTGAGGAAGACCTAGAGACTGCCCGAAGCAGAATCTCTGAGCTGGAGAGGGAGAAATCTGAGTTGGAGAGGGAAAGGATCGAGGAGACCGAGAGGACGAGGAGAGCGATGGAGCGCTTGAGAATGTCTCGAACTCGCGAGCTTCTGTCCGAGAGGAATTGCGTTCTTGCTGTGGCCAATGCGCGACTTGAGAAGTTTCGGAAGTATATTGCCGATCGAGACGTGCACGAAGGGAAACGTCTACTTCATGGTGTAGCCCGTGGAACGTTGGATACGGTGGGCTTGTTGAAGTTGAAAGGGTTGGCGGTTCCTCAAGAGTTGATGGACCTTTTGACTGCCAACGAAGCGAAGTACAAGCTTGAAGCGGACGGAGTTGTTGGACAGGTTATTACAGAGGCTGATTTTGTTCTTTCACTCTCACGTGATGACCCACGTCCTCAGATGGTCCAGTCCAGGCCGACCTTCGGTACCGTTGCTTCAGATTCTGTGCCGGTTCTCCCTCTTCCCATTCCTCATGGTGATAGTTCGGTTATTGTCCCGGAATCGACCGTTGCTGCGCCTGAGAATCGCAATGATGCCAGAGACGAGCTTTCGGAGTCTTCATCAGAGACTGGAGATGGAGAGGCTCGGGGTGAGGGTCCGGAGACTGCGGAAGTGTGCGGAGATCCTTCGATTTCGGTTGCTGAAGGATAGGCTGCTGAAGGATAGGCGTTGGGGCTCATTCGCGCTCCTTGTTGTTGTTTCACTATATATGTATTATTTTTTTTTTGTTGGTGGACTTCGGGCCTCTTTTGTTGTGAAGTTTGCTTGAATGTCGGTTGATCGACTTGCTGTACTAGTACTACTTGTTTTCTTTTCTGTTTGAAACTTGGCCATCTTGATTCTGCGATCGATCCCTTGTCTTGTGCTGACTTGGATTTTGCAGGTTCGATGAAGTGTAGAGGAACGACAATTCCAAAATGCTATTCACCTGTTTTTCCATTAGCCTCATGAATATATTAGACGTTTTGTGAGCTGTACGACCCGCACTCATTCGTTGGTCGAAAGTGATGTACGAGCGTTCGTATGATGCTGCTGTGTCGCGTGTGACGACATTGTGATATGTAGTCGTTCGAACTGATCGAAGTTGACGTACAAGCGTTCACGGAACCCATTTGAAAACACTCGTACTATACGAATAGAGTGTGGAGTTGGTTTGGGTTATAGCTGGACCCTGTGACAGGCTGCCTACGTACCCTCGGATGGGATCAAGCCATTCGTAGTTCGGTTTGACCGAACGAAGGTTTAGTCATTTGCTTTGGTTGAAGCAAAAGTGACGGAGACCAGTTCGTCCGGTGCCGAACGAAGGTTTAGTCATTTGCTTTGGTTGAAGCAAAAGTGACGGAGACCAGTTCGTCCGGTGTTAGTGCAGAAGTGACTTGATGTCATCTGTCGGTAGCCGATGAGAGCTACGGGAGTTTTTTTTTTTTTTTTTTTTTTTTTTTTTTTTTTTTTTTTGTATCGATCGACGGCAACGACTAAGTATAATATTTGCGGAGAATGGCGGCATTCCATGCCCTTGGTACTGGAACGCCGGTCGAAGTCTCCAGATGATAGACGCCCGGTTTAACGACCTTGATTATCTTGTAAGGACCCTCCCAATTTGTCCCAAGTTTTCCTGCGCCTCGCTCTTTCGTGTTTTCAAACACTTTAAGGAGCACCAAATCATTTAGTTCCAACGGTCGGGCTCGAACCTTCTTGTTGTAGTAGGACTCGGCGAGGTGTTGGTAGTTCTGGATGCGGAGGAGCGCTTGATCTCTTCTTTCTTCAATCGCGTCGATGGCATCGAGGAGCATCTCTTTGTTTAGTTTTTTGTTTGCTGGCATCTTTGCTCGACGAAGGCTGGTTACTTTGACCTCAGCTGGAGCCATAGCTTCGACTCTGTATGCAAGAGAAAATGGTGTTTGACCGGTTGCGCTTCGAAGGGTCGTTCGGTGAGACCAGAGCACTCCATCTAACTCGTCGGCCCAGTGACCTTTTTTAAGGTCGAGACGTTTCTTGATACCGTCAAGGATCGTTTTGTTGGTGGCTTCAGCTTGGCCGTTGCATTGGGGGTAGTGAGGTGTCGATGTGTTCAGGCGAATTCTCCAGCGTTCCAAGAAACTACGGAAGTCGTTTGATGTGAATTGAGATCCATTGTCTGTGACGATTTCGTAGGGAAGGCCGTGCCTGCATATAATATTCTTCCAAACAAAATTTTGAACTTCCTTGTCGGTTATATGAACGAGGGCTTTCGCTTCGACCCACTTCGTGAAGTAGTCTGTCATGATTAAGACATAACGACGTTGCCTGGAGCTTGGCATTGGCCCAACGAGATCCATCGCCCAACGCATGAACGGGTATGGAGCCGTCGTGGTACGCAGGAATTCGGTTGGACTATGTATGTTCGACGCATGCCGTTGGCACTTGTCGCATCTGCGTGCAAATGCTTCGCAATCAGCGGTCATAGTTGGCCAGTAGAAACTTTGGCTTTTGACTTTGAGAGCCAACGCTCGACCACCGGAATGGTTCCCTGCTGCTCCCTCGTGGATTTCAGCCATGGCTAGTGATGCTTCGTCATCGCCGAGGCACGTCAACAGAACCTTAGCGGACGTCCAACGATGTAACTTTCCGTCGACGAGAACGTAGTTTGCGCTTTTGGTCTTCAATCGACGGGCTTCCCACTTGTTTTGTGGAAGTGATCCGTCAGAAAGAAACTCGATAAAGGGAATCCGCCAGTCGGACGGCGTAGCATTGGGCCGATCGTTTTGAGTCACCTGTATCCATAGCTTCGGTTGGATCGATCGTCGTTACGTAGTCGCCTTCGTCGTTCGACAGAGTGATGCTCGGCTTATCAATTTGTTGTATTGGGATGGTTCGTTTGACTTGGTCGCGCGGGTTGCTTCCCAACACTGCCAAAGCATCTGCGCAAACGTTTTCGCCTCGAGGAATCCTTGTAAGCTGGAAAGATTCAAACTCTTTGACTAGGTTTTGCACAACTTTGAGGTAAGCATCCATTCGCTCGTTTTTGGCGTCGTAATCACCGCTGAACTGGTTGGCGACCAATTGAGAGTCACAGTATGCGTGGACGTGTTGCGCTCTAACTGCTTGTGCGAGGCGTAACCCAGCGATGAGAGATTCATATTCGGCTTCATTGTTGGACGCTTTGAATCCAAGTCGAAAGGATTGCTGGAGCAGCTCGCCCGTCGGTGATTGAAGTTGAATGCCGACGCCGGAACCTTTAGTTGAAGACGATCTGTCGACGTGTAGAATCCATGGTGCAGTTGGCGGTAGCAAGTCTTGTTCAAGTTCTGGTGTTAGCTCGATGATGAAATCGGCTAACACTTGCGATTTCGCGGCTGGTCTGTTTTGAAATGTGATGTCGTATTCGCTGAGTTCGATAGCCCATTTGGACAGCCTGCCCGAGTGATTGGAGTTTTGCATTATGGTCCTCAGCGGCAAATTTGTCAAAACGACAATCGAATGAGATTGAAAGTAAGGTCGAAGTTTCCTTGCTGAAGTTATGACTGCTAGTGCCATCTTCTCGAGAGTTGAGTACCGCGTTTCTGCGTCGGTCATGCGCTGGCTGGTATAAAATACCGGCCTTTGCTCACCGCGATCGTCTTTGACGAGCACGCTACTCACAGCTGCGTTGGAAACCGCGACGTAAAGGTACAACGTATCACCGCTATCTGGCTTAGCTAGAACGGGCGGTGTTGTGAGATAATGTTTCAGTCGTTCGAAAGCTTCTTCGCAGCGCTCGTCCCAAATGAACTTCTTGTTGCCACGCAACAGTTCGTAGAAGAGGAGGCATTTATCGGTCGATCGTGAGATGAACCTATTCAATGCAGCAATACGACCGGTCAATCGTTGTACCTCGCGACTGTTCTTGGGGCTAGGAAGGTTTAGGATGGCAGTTATCTGCTTTGGATTTGCTTCGATCCCCCTTTGAGTTACTATGTATCCCAAGAACTCTCCAGACGTAACGCCGAAAGTGCATTTCGTCGGGTTAAGTTTCATGCCGTACTTGTTGAGGGTGGAGAAGCAATCTTTGAGGTGGTTCACATGATCGATCGCCTTTTGAGATTTCACCAACATGTCGTCGATGTACACTTCCATTGTTGCACCCAATTGCGCGGCGAACATTTTGTTGACAAGACGCTGGTAAGTTGCGCCGGCGTTTTTGAGACCAAAAGGCATGACTTTGTAGCAGTAAATCCCGCGATCAGTGATGAAGGCCGTTTTTTCTCGATCATCCGGGTGCATCATAATCTGGTTATAGCCAGAGAAGGCATCCATAAACGTCAGTAACTCGTTGCCGGCGGTTGATTCCACAAGTCGATCGATATGAGGGAGGGGAAAACTGTCTTTAGGACATGCTCTGTTGAGGTCGGTGAAGTCGACGCAGACTCTCCACTTCCCATTTTTCTTCTTAACAACGACGGGGTTTGCCAACCACTCGGGATACTTTACTTCCGTGATAGAGCCCGCATCTAGCAATCGGTCGACCTCTTCGTTGACGGCGTTCGACCGCTCGGGGCCGAGCTTGCGTCGTTTTTGGCGGACAGGTTTAAATGTCTGGTCAACGTTGAGCTCATGTGTGGTGACATTGGGATCGATTCCTTTCATGTCGGTGGTAGACCAAGCGAAGGTAGAGACGTTATCCCTGAGAAAGGATACTATTGCATCTTTCATGTCGTTGGGAAGGCTGGTGCCGATACGAACGATTTTGGTATGTTTGTCGTCGATGGCTACTTCGAGAATCTCTTCTTTGAAAGGACATACTTGATGTGCTGGTTTGGAAATTGCGTTGACGTGGGAGGTTGTTTTGCGGGCCTTCACCTCCGCAACAAGGAGGTCGCGAGCGGCGGCTTGATCACCCCGAAGAGTGATTATTCGACCGTCGGGACCCGGAAATTTGATGCATTGGTGATAGGTGGAGGGGACAGCTTTCATCGCATGAATCCAAGGTGTCCCTAAGAGTGCGTTGTAGGGAGCTGGAACATCGACTACGGAGAATTTGACGTTTTTGGTGACGCCGTCGGCGTAGACGCGTAAGCGTATCGTACCAAGCACAGTTTCTTTCGATCCATTGAAACCTGTCAACGATCGTGCAGAAGGTTTCATGTCGTCAAGGCTTATACCCATCTTGATAAGTGTGCTTTTGAAGATGAGGTCGACGGAGCTACCGGTGTCGATCAGAACTTTGGTTACCGTGCAATCGCTGATTCCGATGTCGATAAGGAGGGAGTCGTTGTGCGGCATGTGGACGCCAATCGAATCGTCGGAAGAGAAGGTGATTTGGGGGCTAAGTTCGGGGTTGGTGGGCCAGTGTTTAGCTGTTACTGCCTTCCGCCGAAACTCTTTCACAGACCTGACGGAGTCGTCGCAAGGTGGAGATCCTCCGATTATCACGTTCAGGCGATGCGTTCGTTCCTGTCTCCCCTTCTCTGCTCGTACTATTCGCTCGGCTTTGATAGAATCAAGACGCACGCGCAAATCTGAATCATTTCGCTGAGATGGAGTAATCGGCTCTGATTCTGCTGCAGAACGGTCGGTTTTGCATCGCTTGAGTTTCTCACGGAGATCTGGAATCTTGGAGTTGAGTTTGATTCGTAGATCGGTTCTCTCCGCCTCGTCGGACTTGCTATCTGGCCCTGTCTCTCGTTTGAGTTCGTTTTGTTGGTGAGAATGCTCGTTGCGCCTGACTTCCAAGAAATGTCGAACGTCTGTGGCATTGAGTTTTCTTACACAACGACTTGTCTCGGTCGGCGTGCCGTCGACTTCCATATGTGTGGTATCGCTGGAAGTGAGTCCCTCGGACGAACGCACAGACTTTTGAAGGAGAGTGTATCGTAAGTCGTCCTTTGGTTTTTCTGTCGTTGATCGGCTCGGCGACGGAACGGTTCGGATTGTGAAGATCTTTCGCCGAGCGTTCGGCTTTTCTTCTTCGGAACTTGAGTCGACATCTCCATGCGTTCGTTCTCCCTCTTCCGCCGGAGGAGAGTTCTCTTCTTTCTTCTCGTTGGACCTCTTCTTCTTGTCTTTGCTTTTGCTCCAGCTCTTATCGTTTTTTGCCGCTTTCGGTTTGGATTGCTCGCCTTTCTGGTGACCGTCGCTAGTTGATGCAAGCCATGCTTCGTAGAGGTGTCTACACTCCTTAGTATCGTGACCTCTCATGTTATGATGCTCGCAGAACTTGTTCTTATCGTACGAGCTCTTGGTGGTGGCGCCTTTGCGTGGTTGTGATTTCTTCTCCTCGTTATCACGTTCCCATACGTTCCAACCAGGTTCGCGTACTGCAGCAGTCGTGCCCGATTGATCGTCTTCATTGACGGCATAGACCCCCCCCCTTCCTCTTGTAAGGGGCGTGTTGACGCGGCTCCTGAGCGTCAGACGTCTTGGTTGCCGCTGCTTTTTGGGCCTGTTGTTGCTTCGCTTGGTGGGCTCGCCTGTCTTCGTCCATCTTTACAAAGTTTTTCGAATCGTGCAGTGCGTCTTCGATTGTAATCGTTGGATTCTGGTAGAGATAGTCGCGGAACTTGGAGTTGATCCAAAGTGCGTTAGTTAGAGCTTCAACGGTTGTGTGATCGGGAGCAGGGACTTGAGATAGTACCCCTTTGAATTTTTCCATGAAATCTTTGAGGCTTTCGGTTGATGATTGGGATAACTTCCACAGATCCGCCATGGAGGCTCCTTGACGAGTCCACATGATGTAGTTCTTGAGGAAAGCCGCAGATAAGTCATGAAAACTTTCGATCGATCCTTCTTTTAGGTTGGAGAACCAGCCTAGAGCGGGTCCGGAGAGACTTTCGACGAAGAGTTGGCAAAGACCTGCGTCTCTTTCTCCGTCGGGGAAGTCGTTTCGACCCATAACGATATTGAAAGCCGTCATATGATCGGTCGGATCCGTGTCTCCCTTGTACGGAGGGATGCGGAGTTTCTCCGCCTTTTTGATCTTGACCTTCGTTATCTCTTCAGTGAACGGGTTGCGCTGGGTGGAGGCAAGGACGCGTTCGAGCTCCGGCGCGGACGTCTTGACATGGTGGATTTTAGAATGGATATCTTTCAACGAGAGCTGCAGATCGGCGATCTGGCGGCTGGTTAGAGACTCCGATCCTCTGGTGTTCTGAATAGTCTCGACGTTCGCAGGGTTCGTGCCATCCGCTGGTTGTTCGGCCCTGGGAGTAGGGTTTGTGGTTGCGAACAACCTCCTTCGAGCGGTTTCTTCTTCGCCGTTTGCACCGTCTAGGGTTCCGAGGGCGGCAGAGATAGCGGCCAGGCGTTCGTTCGTAGCTCTGTTGGTTTCTTCTTGTTGAACGAAACGTGCCATGATGGCTTGTAGCATCTCAGGAACAGACGGGTTTGGGGCGACTGGTACGGCGGACGCCGGTGTGAAAGAGGCCGACGGTCGGTCGCCGTCAGCTGGTGTGTCGTCGGGATTCATACTGACTTCGTAAACGTTGCTTCGTAAGGCCCCACGGTGGGCGCCAAATGTTGAATACGAGTTTGGACAAACGATTGATAGTAAAGTAAACTCGGTTTGGTGGGTCTTGCGAAGACGTTTTATTGATCAGTACGTGAGAATGAACGAGATTACAAGTGAACTAGAGAAAGAAAGAAAGGTCAGAGCTTTGTAAAAGACTCCGACGGAAACACTAAGTCAAGCGATCGGTTGTAAACTCTAGATCTTGCCGTCAGTGTCTTAGTGTCTGTTTGCTGATCCCCTTCCTTGTTCCCCTGTCTTCTCATTTTATAGGCTGTTTCTTCCTAATTGTTCGTTCGCCCTAATCGTCGAGGCCCAACTAACGTTTGATGGGCTTTCCAGCCGGTTGATAGTTTAATAGGCCTTTTGACCGAGCGATGGCTTGATGGGCTGGTGCTAACCCCATCTACTAATTAGTCTATCAATCGTCCGTTACCAGGGGACGGTTGATAGGATGATCGTTCCGATGACAATCCGAGTTCTGTTAACTGATGGGCCTTGTGGATGAATATTATGTGTATCAATATCTTGTAAGTTACGTATAATTAATTTATCTGGTCCTTGTGATATAATAATTCACGTGAATGTTATTCCACACCCGTGATTTATTCTTACTTAGCTTCATTTCCGGAAAGTAATTGTTGACTTTTACTTATTATATTTTTTTTTGCCAAATTACAAATTCACATTTAACTAATCTTAGAAAATAATTTTTAAAATATCATATTGGAACTATTAATCATCTATTTATTTGAAAATAATAGACAAACATTTAGTTTTGTGGTTTGTGTTGGTCTCCTTAATGTATAATCTTCAAATTAAATTCACATATAGTTGAAATTTGAAAAGAAAAAGAAAACTACAAATTCAATTTATGTATTATATTTAAATTAACTCTATAAATATATAAATACAAGAAATTTAATACTGGTGATGTATTATGTAAGTACTTATATGTATGTAATAAAAAATACACGCTTGGAGATAATTTTTTCTTTCAACAACTCAAATACACACTATACAATATGAATATAAGGTGTGATCATGATCATACACTGTTAAGTGATGACTACTATGACAAATCATAAAAGAAATATAATTTCTGGTATTATATGATCTATCGCACATGAACTTATTATGTTAATTTTTATTACATGATCAGATATTTCCATACTATAATGTCTGGTCTTAATTATCTATAGTACGTCACATTATTATGTTAAATTTTATTACATCAGACAACTATTCGTCTTGGTTAAAAACAAAAGTTCATTAATACGGACGTGTGTTCTCATCACCCATCGGCCGAGGAGCGTAGTTACATACTACCCAAAGATATGTACCTGCATGACACCTGACGTAACCGCATCCAACTCGGTGCGATTGGTTAGCCACCATCTGAGTATAATGCCCACACATACCACTACATTTGTTGGTTTCATAATTATAGAATTTCTTCTCGCCATACCATAACTTAGCCGCGATCGGACCGCTCATTGATTCTTTAGACTTGAGCCACCCTGCAGCTATATTCTCGCCGTACATTTCGTCCGTCGAATGCTGTAGGGCGCAGTCTTTGGATCGTACGTTAGCGTAGTTCTGTGCGAAGGCAGCTAGTTTAAAGTCCCACACCATTGGACCCACCCCGACTTCTTGTCGAGCCAGATTGTGAACCAATACAGTTTGTGCCGGTAGGAGATCAAACCTTGGGTCTAAGTTGGTTCGACCTAGGGTGTTAAGCCCTGACGTTCCCAGGCTGGACGTTGCTGCCGGGTGGGGATGAGCCTTAAGCCCTGACGTTGCTGCCGGTTGGGGATGAGCCGTAAGCCCTGACGTTGCTGCCGGTTGGGGATGGGCATTTGGGTCTACATTACAGGAACCATATATTTGAGTTAAGACGTTGGAGAGTAATGTTACTACGACGAAGCTATATCCAGAAAAAGACATTCTTCTTCTAATTGTTATTTTTTTTTTTGTTTTTTTGTACGTTTTGTTTGTCAACACTTTTGTTTTGGAACTTCTTTGATCTCTATTTTGATTCTTTGTTTTCTCCTTTTTGTAAGCCTTGGAAAGCAAGAGTTCCGTGACTATTTTTGGGTTTCAAATATTCACCACTAGTTAAACCAAAAAATGTGCGAAAAAGGCGTTGTTTATTATTTTTTTTTGATGAAATGTTAAATTTATTGATCATAGGCTAAAGAATGTTTATGTACAAAAAGGATAAAAGAGAAGAAAATAAAAACTAGATATGGGCACGAAACCAAAATTGCATGAGATCCTTTAGTCGAGGCTTTTTTGCATAACCTGTAGCCATGATTCTATTACGCACTGTTTTGTCAATGTACCTTGCCAAGTGGTTGTACTGTCGATGTTTCTTCTGATGCTTCCTATCGTTACGCTCCCTCCAGATCATGTAGACAGTAGTTTGAAATGCCAGCCTCAGTAGGATATAGTTGAGATAACCAAACCTTTGAGTAGTAAGTTGCTGAAGTGTGAAAAAGAAAAAAAAAGTTGCTGAAGTGTGATTTCCCAGTCTGGATCAGGAGGTCTTCCTAGCAAGGTTCCTACTACTTCAATCCAGAGAGTATAAGTATAGGGGCAAGCAAAAAACAAATGATCTCGGGTCTCGTTTGGCTCCCCACAAAACAAACAACCTTGTACTTGACCCCATGATCGCATTCTATCACCCGTGGATAGTCTATTCTTTACCGCCAACCAAGTTATGAAAGCAAAACGAGGGACACCGAAGCGGAACCAGACCACTTTACTCCAGTCTTGGACAGGTTTATGATTTCGAATCCTCTGCCATGTCCCCGCAGTAGAGAAACGGTTGCAGTACTCAGTTTCATTCTTTCGCCATAAGACAATGTCCTCAGCATTTATATTTCCCTCCAACTGATATCCTTCCACCATTGCAATCAACTCCTGTATCTGAGTGTCGCGACATCGTCTAAACTTCCAGCCTGCCTCATTTCGAACATCACAAATCATAGCAGATCTAGCAATGCCAAGCTTTAAAGTCCCAGATTCGCCTACAAGCTCAATTAATCTACCTCTTGGGTGCCAGATGTCTGTCCAAAATCGAACATTATGCCCATTATGTACTTCGAATCTGATGAATTGTTTAGCTACAGATCTCAATTTTAGAAGCTTCCTCCAAACCCAAGAACCCAAACCAGTGTCCCTAACATCCCAGAAAGATTCCCTACGAAGAATGTGATGCTTCACCCAATCAACCCAAAGAGAACATGGCTCACTAAACAAACGCCAGATTAATTTGAGAGAAAAGACCAGAGTTACCTCACTGATGCTTCTAATCCCCAAGTCACCCTCCTCCATTGGACTACACACCTCTTGCCAAGCGACTTTGGCTTTGGAGGTATCATTTGGAGAGCCACTCCACAGAAAGGCAGAGCACATGCTATCTATTTCGTCCATACACGCTTTTGGCAAACAAAAAGCTGAGCACCAGAAATTTGTTGTACTTGCAATTACTGATTTGATGAGCATGAGACGTCCTGCGAAAGAAAGTGACTTACTAGTCCAGCTCTGAAAACATGCTTTAATTTTGGCTAACAACGGCTCATAATCATTCCTTGTCATGGTTTTTGTTGTTAATGGTAAACCTAGGTATTTTATAGGAAGCCCAGAGACAGAGAAACCCTCAGATACTGCTTTCTCTTGGAGTATAGCCTTGTCAGTCCCTGCAGCAAACACAGTTGACTTTGCCACGTTAATGCATAGACCTGAGATCTTAGCGTACTTCTCAAAAACTTCAAGAACTCCATTCAGAGTCGCATGAGTACCATTAGTAAACACCATTATGTCGTCTGCGAAGCTAAGGTGAGTCAGTTTGAGAGACATACAGAAAAAAGGCGTTGTTTATTTCATACACAATAACTAAACTAGGTGATTTTCTCGTGCTCATGCACGAATATAAATATTTATAAAATAAATGCATTGTAATAATTTATTAATATTTTTTGAAATTTTTAGTTATTCTGTTATTTATGTTGTAATCAATATGCATGATTTATTTTAAATAACACTATGTTATTTTAATTAGACATATAATTTGGATATATAATATATCGCCTGTTTGGTTATTATTTGAATATATTAGATAAAATTTACTTTTTCGATTAAACTAATATATTTTTGTTATACAGGTTAAAATTTTGATAAAATTTATTACTTTTATGTAGTTTGCTTCTAGTCTTAGATTTGTGTATATATATATATATATTAAGATTATGCATAATTTAATATGTGTTGTTTGAAGAAAAAAATAGTTAAATTAAAATAAAGTGTTGACCGATTCAAAGTTACATAAATAAATATACTTAACTGTAATAGTTGGTTAATATATTTATTGTATTATTTGAAAATTTCAAATTTATTTAGTAATATGTTGAGTCGTTCTACAATTCATATGTATAAAAAGATTACAATAAATGAAAATATATTATTTTCTATTTAATGTTTGACTTTGTATAAAAATTTAGATTGATGTAGTTACTCATTGTGGGTATATTATGTTGCATATATTATGTCAAAATCAAGTATATGTATTTCTAATCTAATTCAACCAAATCATATTTATCGCATTCTTTGCATTAGTATCTTTTTCGTGTAAATATATTTAAGAATTGGCTAGTTTAATATCCTCATGACTATGTTAATTTTATAGGACTTAGTAATTTGGTATATGTTAATTTATTAAATAAAATAGTGGTCACATTATCATTACAGGAAATCTATTCTACAATGATTCTAAAAATAAAGTGATGGTGTACAAAATTTCTAAAAACATAATCGATATATTTTTTTGTTAGCAAATCGATACATTTTTAAAAGGAATATAAATTCTTTACTTTAATATCAAGATTATTTTTCTAAACTTTACTTTTTTATGAAATCACATTATATGTATAAAATATTTTTGTTTTAAGTTTTATAAATATTTTATTTATCATATCTGTTATTTGAAAAATATAAAAGCGAACATAAAAAAGATCAAACTAAATTTTATTCACTAAAGATATCTTAGTTTATGTTATTAAATTAGTTTGTAATAATTTTAGAAATATATTGTTTCAAATAAAATGCTTAATACTTTTAAAATATATATTATGTTGTTTAAGATTATTTTCTAAAAAGGAAGATTATTTCTTTACTTTAAAATCAAAATTATTTTGTGAACTTTCCTTATTATTAATTAAACTATATATAAAATATATTTTCGATTTTCAGATTTATAATTTTTTCTTTATTATATAGGTTATTTTAAAATAACTGGAAAAGGAAACTTTAATAAAAAGAAAAAATAAAATAAAATAAATATTTTAATAAGGATAAATAGATATATTTGATTCATTAAGGGTATCAATTAACTCTGAGCGCGATACGTAAGAAACTAATTTTTCAAATAATATTATAGAGATGGAAAAATACTTTTACAAATTTCTTAAAATAATATAATTTAGGACTATGCATTCCCGGAACTTTGTAGAAGGTATAGAAGTTCAAAATAATTTAAAAATTATTTAGACAGTATTTTTATACTAGTATAGTATTGTGTGTTTTAACTCATGCAATTTTTCTGCATCTAAATTATATATTAGCTATATATCTTAGAGTAATTGAATCTGATATACAAGAAAAAAAGATTAATTAGCTCTTCGGTTGTGAAACTGTACACATTTCAAATATTACCAAAAAAAACCCTATAACCTACCGAGCCATTTATCTGTCTCTCTTCTGTTTGGTGTATTTCTCTTTTCTCTGGTTTCTCTTCTTCTTCATTTGATCGTTGAATTCTTTTTCTTCCATTTATAAATAATGATTTTTTGTTTCTTTTTCTCTTGTCTCTCTTCTTCCTCAGTTAATAGTGGAATTTTCTGTCTGTTCCCTAGATAAATAAATTTTATTTTTCCAGATCTCACTTAATCCACCCTAACTTTCTCAATTAGAGCTGAAATTTTATTAATCTTTGTGATAAGAATCCAATCCATCCTAACTTTTTCAATTGTGTCATCCTAACTGGAGATTTTTTGAGGAAAAAATCAAGAAGCAAACACGTTAGAAAATAGAAAAGAGTTTGTTCTTGATTTTTTTTTCAAGCCGACATATTTCATGACAGAAACAGATGATAACAAGCTTAGTTTACGATAATACAATTTTACTTTTTGTGTGTGATTGTGTATAAAAGTGAAGAAATATTTTGAAATGGGCAATTGTCCAAAATAGCACTTTTTGAAGTTTTTATCTCAAAAATAACACTAGAAAAAGAAAGTCACATAAATAACATTCATTAATTGTTCAAAAGACTTTAATACCCTCAATTAAAAAGACGCTTCTTCTCTTTCACAGAAAAAAAGATAGATAAAAAATAACTTTGGATCTTTCAGACGCCATTCGTAGATGAATGAGTAGAATCTAATTTGTTGAATCATTTCCCGGCGAAGACGTTTCCGGCGAAAAATGTCTCCGGCGAACATCTCGTGCGTCCCTTACTCCTCCTCTATAAGACCTCAACCGTTCAGGAGAGATCTCAATGCGAGGATTCTCGGCGGCGGTTACGACGTTAGAGTCCCGGTTCGATGACGGTCGAAGGGATTCTACATGAGACTTTCGCATCGGATCCACCGGCCGCGGAGGAGTCTTCGCTCTTGATGGATGCTGCTGCTCCGTCGCCTATGGAGGTAGCGACGGTTTCCAATGCCGTCGGAGGAGGAGGAACAGATACGTGAGGGAAGATCAAGAGCAGCATCTGAGAAATTCGACATTAACAAAGACGGGTACATAACCCCTTAGGAGCCTCGAATGGTAAGATTTTTTTATCGATAATACATCTTTGTTCTCTTTTTGTTGAGGGGATGATGGAATAAAAGAAAGCATCTAAATATGTTTTGGTGAATTTAAACAGCACACGGGGTTAAGAGGGTCAATAGACCCACTTCTGGATGAAGCAGACATAGACAGAGATGGGAAAATAAGTCTGCATGAGTTCAGGAGACTTCTAAGAACAGCGAGCATAAGTTCGCCGAGAGTTGCAAGCACTGCATGGCTTAGGAATCCTCGGTAGTTTAAATGGTATATATACTAAAAGTGGACAATAAATGGAGACGGAGCAATGTGATTATATATATGTAATTAATGTTGGTTGTAAGATAAGTGGGGGGGGGGTTATAGTGAAAAGTAACCAAAGAAACAGTGTGAGTGGGTTTTGGGATGATTGAAATATATCAAGCAAGAGCTGTTTTGGTCACAGGTGGAAGAGGTAATGGGATCGGCACATGCCATTCCCTGACTTGACCAGGGCACAGACTAAAGATAGATCCCAGCTGTAATTTGAATCTCCCATATGTTTTGTTTTCCAATTCTTCTGTTATATTATATGTGTGTGTGTGCGTGTGTGTGTGAGCACCAGCACAAGGCACAGCCTATTGTTATTGTTTTCCATGATCCTCTAGTTAGGATGTGTGTGACTCTATCTCTCCAAGGCCAACATATTGATTTGACTCGCTTCCTTTGCCATTCTCGTTCCCTATACAATCAGTTAATTTCTTGGGTCTATGAGGCGTATTGTTAATTTATGCAGCCTACTATGTAACCCACTAAGCATTTGATTGTGATGTGAAGACAATTAGGAGAATGCTGAACAGATACAAATTGTAAGCTGTAATAACTTATCCACTTACACTTGGCCTCGCATTTTCCTTCACACAATCTACAAACATCCAATCACAAACCTGATCATATCGTATACCTTTATTAACTTATTTTTTCTCTGATCTTTTATTCTTTTAGATTTGCAAAGAAGAAAGAAAGAGAGGCCCATCTTCTTTGCATAGTTGATCAAACATGGCTGCTGCTGCAATAGGTGATGCAGTCTCTGAAAAAAATCAAAAGCGTGTAAGGAATGTTAGATAATCCTTGTTCAGGATGGCTATCCTAAGTTAGAATTTAATCTTCCAAAACAAAACATAATCAAAATCACCAGATATGCTTGATTGTCTACAAAATAGAGAACACATATCAAACAAAGAACATTAAAATGGGATAGCTTCACACATTTTCAATAATTCTATCAAGAAAATGTTAAATTTCAGGATGGCTATCCTAAATTAGAACATAATCTTTTAAAAAAAAACATAATCAAAATCTATAAAAAAATCAGTGGCTATAGAAATCACCAGATATAGTTCATTGTCTACAAAATAGATAACACATATCAAACAAAGAACATTAAAATATGATAACTTGAAGCATTTTCAATAATTCTATCAAAAAAAGTGTTAAATGTGATATCATTATAAAACACATATGTTATATATGATAGCTTTTCGCACTTTAAGGATGAGTTTCCAAAAAGATAAAATGAGTGTGTTTTTTTGCATAATTCTGTTTTCTAAGAAAATCAAAAGCATGTAACGAATGTTAGACAATACTTGTTCAGGATGTCTATCCTGAACATTAACTTAATCTTCCAAAAAAAAACAAAAAAAAAACAAAATTTGTAAGAAAATTCATTTGCTATAGAAATTACCAAATAGAGTTCATTGTATACAAAATAGAGAACACATATCAAACAAAGAACATAAAAATAGGATAGCTTGAAGCATTTTCAATAATTCGATCAAGAAAATGTTAAATGTGGTATCATTATAAAACACATATGTTATATAGGATATCTTTTGGCACTTTCAAGATGAGTTTCCAGAAAAATAAAATGAGTGTGTTTTCTCGAAGAAAATCAAAAGCGTGTAAGGAAAATCAGACAATCCTTGTCCAGGACGGCTATCCTGAACATGAACTTAATCTTCAAAAAAAAAACAAAAAATCAAAATCTATAAGAAAATTCATTTGCTATAGAAATCACCAAATATAGTTCATTGTATACAAAATAGAGAACACATATCAAACAAAGAACATAAAATAGGATAGCTTGAAGCATTTTCAATAATTCGATCAAGAAAGTGTTAAATGCGGTATCATTATAAAACACATATGTTATATAGGATAGCTTTTGGCACTTTCAGGATGAGTTTCCTAGAAAAATAAAATGAGTGTGTTTTCTTGCATAATTCTGTTTTCGAAGAAAATCAAAAGCGTGTAAAGAATGTTAAAAAATCTTTGTTCAGGACGGCTATCCTGAACATGAACTTAATCTTCCAAAACAAAAACAAAAAAATCAAAATTTGTAAGAAAATTCATTTGCTATAGAAATCACCAAATATAGTTCATTGTATACAAAATAGAGAACACATATCAAACAAAGAACATAAATATAGGATAGCTTGAAGCATTTTCAATAATTCGATCAAGAAAGTGTTAAATGTGGTATCATTATAAAACACATATGTTATATAGGATAGCTTTTGGCGCTTTTAGGATGAGTTTCCAGAAAAATAAAATGAGTGTGTTTTCTTGCATAATTTTATTTTCGAAGAAAATCAAAAGCGTGTAAGGAATGTTAGACAATCCTTGTTCAGGACGGCTTATCCTAAACATGAACTTAATCTTCCAAAAAGAAAACCAAAAATCAAAAATTTGTAAGAAAATTCATTTGCTATAGAAATCACCAAATAGAATTCTTTGTATACAAAATAGAGAACATATATCAAATAGAGAACATAAAAATAGGATAGCTTGAAATATTTTCAATAATTCGATCAAGAAAGTGTAAAATGTGATATCATTATAAAACTCATATATTATATATGATAGTTTTTGATACTTTCAGGATGAGTTTCCAGAAAAATAAAATGAGTGTGTTTTCTTACATATTCTGTCTTCGAAGAAAATTAAAAGCGTGTAAGGAATGTTAGACAATCTTTGTTCATGATGGCAATCCTGAACTAGAACTTAATCTTCCAAAAAAAAATTGTTAGGATATCAAGTAAACTATTTAGGAACGGCTTCTTGAAAATTTAATATTTAACTAAAAAGGCTAAATATTAGGATGACAAGTAAAATATTAAGAAAATACTTCCTGAAAATTTGATATTTAATTAAAAATAAAATGTCAAGGATAACGAATAACATAGTTAGGTTAACAAGTAAAACATTTAGTAAGTACTTCTTGAAAATTAAACATTTAGTTAAAATTTTAAGGATGGGTTTCCAAAAAACAAAATGAGTGTGTTTTCTTGCATAAGTCTATTTTCAAAGAGAATCAAAAGCGTTTAAGGAATGTTAGATAATCATTGTTCAGGATGACTATCCTGAAATTGAACTTAATCTTCCAAAAAAAACAATATAATCAAAATCTATAAGAAAATTCATTGGCTATAAAAAATCACCAAATAGAGTTAGTTGTCTACAAAATAGAGAACATTAAACTAGAATAGCTTGAAGCATTTAATAATTTTATCAAGAAAGTGTTAAATGTGGTATCAATATAACACACATGTGTTATATAAAACAACTTTTGGCACTTTTAGAATGAGTTTCCAAAAAAAATGAGTGTGTTTTCTTGCATCAGTCTGTTTTCGAAGAGAATCAAAAGCGTGTAGGGAATGTTGGAAAATCCTTGGTCAGAATGGCTATCCTGAAATTGAACTTAATCTTCCAAAACAAAAAAACATAATCAAAATCTATAAGAAAATTCATTGGCTATAGAAATCACCAAATAAAGTTAGTTGTATACAAAATAGGGGACATTAAAATATGATACCTTGAAGCATTTTCAATAATTTTATCAAGAAAGTCTTAAATGTGGTATCAATATAAACACACATATGTTATATAGAACAACTTTTGTCACTTTCAGGATGAGTTTCCAGAAAACAAAATGAGTGTGTTTTCTTGCATAAATCTATTTTCGAAGAGAATCAAAAGCGTGTAAGGAATGTTAGATAATCATTGTTCAGGATGGCTATCCTGAAATTGAACTTAATCTTCCAAAAAAAACAACATAATCAAAATCTATAAGAAAATTCATTGGCTATAAAAAAAATCACCAAATATAGTTAGTTGTCTACAAAATAGAGAACATTAAAATAGAATAGCTTGAAGCATTTCAATAATTTTATCAAGAAAATGTTAAATGTGGTATCAACATAACACACACATGTTATATAAAACAACTTTTGGCACTTTCAGAATGAGTTTCCAAAAAAAAAAGAGTTTGTTTTCTTGCATCAGTCTGTTTTCGAAGAGAATCAAAAACGTGTAGGAAATGTTGGACAATCTTTGTTCAGGATGGCTATCCTGAAATTGAACTTAATCTTCCAAAACAAAAAACATAATCAAAATCTATAAGAAAATTCATTGGCTATAGAAATCACCAAATAAAGTTAGTTGTCTACAAAATAGGGGACATTAAAATATGATAGCTTGAAGCATTTTCAATCCCTTGAAGACCTCGAAATTCTTATGGAGACGATGGAGCTGATGACGGCGGAGCTGATGACGACGGAGCTGATTGCAACGGAGCTGATGGCGACAGAGCTGATGATGGCCGAGCTGATGACGGCGGAGTTGATGGCGGTGGAGATGAGAGAAGACACCGAGTCGGAGATGAGAGACACGTCGAGATTGGGTGACTGACAAAGCTAATGATTATTATACATGTCGATGTCCTGTAGTTCTCCTATAATTCTTCCTTCGTTTCTTTTTGAAAATAAGTACTTTTTTTAATTCGGTGCCTGTCACTCACACAAAGGTATTCAAAACTAGTTAGACCCATAGTGCATTAGTAAATCCTTCTACCCCTCACCTATTCTAAATCAAGACATTCAGAACAATAGATGAACACTAAAAAAAAACTTGTTCTCCATACATTATTCCACAAGATTCTCAACCTCTTATCAGTATCTGATCTAGTTTCTCTCATCAATCACCAGATTCAACAAGCAAACTCTCACGAAAATAAAATGTTTCGTGAGTAATTACACTATCAACAATAATCTTTCAATTGCCATTTTTTTAATCTCTTCTATGCACATAGCTTCACTAGTATTATTATATAACACCAAGTAAGACACAGAGACTACTTACATGCTCTTCCACAACAGCATGAACAGTGGCATCAGGCGAGATAAGCCTCCCAGTAATCGTCTGGCTTGCCGAGCCCAATAGAAGAACCTTTGTCAGTACCAACTGCCAAAGAGACATACATAAAGAGACAAGCTTTAAAAACAATTACACATCATTAATAAAATGAAGAAGAAGAAGATAAGCTATATACCTTATCATTGATGTCACATAACTTCAACTTCTCAGTGAAAATGGAATCCCCGTTGCTTACTTTGAACTGATGCGAACCAATCTACAAACATTCAACATCATCAGCGAGAGTGACCAATGAGAAATTTAACAATAGAGAGAAAGCAGAGACACTAAACCTGAATAACGACAAACACTGGCTCATAGGGTTTGAATAATCTCTCCGAAGGTCTGAGAGGACCCATTACCTTTTTCCTTATCTCTGCCGACGCCTCTACTTTCTCCGCCGGTGAATACTCCCTCTCTATTTCCATCTCCCCCGAACCCTCGTAATCCTCCTCCTCCTCATCATCTCCTTCGCTGCTTTCGTCAGTGTCCTTTGTTTTCGAAGAGAAATGTCGACCTTGGGAACGGTACCATGGGAAATCCCTAGTGAGAGCTCGATTCTGAGATGGGATCCCGTGAGTAATGCTGGTCTCGGGAAGCTCTAATCGCGGAGCTGAAGAGTGTATTAGTTCGGATTTGGGATCCTACGAGATGAGAGAAACATCGAGATTGGGATTTCCGTATTTTTTATTATTTAATATAATTAAAGTAAGAAAGGGATATAATGGTAAATGATCTTATTAATGAATCCTAATTTTGTGATTTTGAGTCTTGAGTGTTAGTTTGGGAAGAAAAACTTGGTTTAGTGTTATTTTAGTCATTTTCTCTTTTGAAATTTTAACAGTAGATTTAGATTAAGACTACAAATATTACTTAGATGTTTATTTGATAAAAATAATTGAAGTTAAATATTGTTAGAAGCAAGATTAGAACAATTTTTTTTTAAATTATATTTTATGATTTTTAAAATAAATAGACTATGTTTACCTAAATTTATGATTTTCAAAATAAATACACAAATTTGACATAAAAGTATATAAAAAGTAATTTAATTTCTATCTAAAAAGAAATATTTTTTTATATATATTTTAATTATTTTTATATATTTGTACCCGCCCGTAGGGCGGTTTTAATCCTAGTCTTTATAAATCTCTTATATACATTACTTGGGCGTGAAGTTGGTGTGTCTTAATATGTTTTATAATTAAATCATAGTTAACTAACATGTATATGGAGTGAAAGATTTATAGCAATATTCTATACGTACCTTTAAAGTTGTTCTGTCAAATGGCCAAAGCAAATTATATTAGAAGAATCATAAATTTGTTAAAATCCATGAAGTGGACGAGCCAGAACCGGACCAGACCAAGGACCAGTCCGTACCGGTTCATACCGGACCAATCGTACCAGCTAGGACCAGTCTATACCGCAGGACCAGAAGCAACTGCATCTTTCCTTTTCTTATTCAGCAGTTTCTTTTTCCTTATGTATTTACCTTTTCTTAGATGTAGTAGTTTTCCATTTATCTTATGGATTGGGAAATAGATGTTTACCATATTTGTATGACAGTCTAAACTTGTATATAAGGAATCTTTGGTCCTTATAATTTAATAAGAAAAATATAAGTTTTACAACACGTTATCAGCACGAAAGCTCTGAAAGATCAAATTTCGAAATTCTAAACCCTAAAACTACCCTTACCGCTGGCGACCATAAACCCTTTTTCATCTTTTCTTTTTCCTTTTTATTCTCTCTGTTTCTGATTCTCTGATTAGATCAGAAAACCCCGATCTGTTCTTCATTCAAATCGAAGAACAAAAAGCTACTCGATCATCCGACTGATCCGAACAGTCTGACTGTTCTTACCAGTCCGATCAGCACTCGATAGAGGTTCAGGAGAGACGATCAGCACCCGATAGCCGATCCGACGGTCCGACGGTCTGATAGCTCATCGATAGCTCCCTGACCACCCGATAGACAGCAGACGATCCGACAGCTCCCTTACCATCCGAAAGTCGAATCCGACTGCTCTATACTGTACCGACGGACCGATCAACCCTTCTGAAAATCTGAGGTAAATCTTAAACCCTAAAACTCTAAAAAGAACCCACCTCGAATACTGATTCTCTGTTAAAGGTTTAAGACCATTAAAACTTGAAAAACCCCAACCCTTACCCCTTGAGTAAGTTGGAGCTCCTAAGTCCAACAGAGATTGTTTCTAAAAATTAAACTCGAAACCTATATGGTTTTGAATCTCATATCCCTGATCTATTGAACTATACGTAACTATAAAAAATAAAATATGACCTACTACTAATAATGGTCTAAAAATTAAATAAAATTCATAATAAACTCTTAAATAAATCTAAGATCAGATTTCCATCATTAGAATCCGACCCATTGGTCTGGAATCATGTGATATATACAATTACATTTAATACTTTATATTTTTGGTGAACTCTTTAGAAATATAATAGTAAAGTATACACTATTATTTAAATAAATTTATTAAAATATGACATTAAATAATCTGATACAAAAATATAATTCTATTTTATAAATTTAGAAATATTATTTAGTTATTTCTACAATATTATTTGAGAAATTAGTTTCTTACATATCGCGCTCATATTAATTCTAATTCTCATGATGGTTAATTACGTAGACACCTTAAACAAATTTTAAATACAATATTTAATTACCATAAACAAGTTTATGTTCCTTTTTATTTGGCAGTTTCTATTAATTAGATTTTAATTAATTTCTTTTTTGTATATTTTTCCAATAACATCTGTAATAAAAAGGAAAATTTATAATTTCTAAAAACGAATTTTTAATAATAATTATATAATGTAATTTCATTAAAAAGAAAGTTAACAAAAATTATCATGATATTATGAAAAATAATAAAATAAGATCATATTATTTATAGTGATATTTTATTAATTTTTTACATATAAATTATGGATACGCAAAACATATTAAATAAAAATAAAATATTAACAAATTTTAACAATTTATATCTTTTGTAAAATATATATGAATGAGATAAAAATATTCTTTTTATATTCATGCATCTCACTAAAATATTTTTATATATTTAAGAGAATAATCAACCTAAATGTAACACTAAACAATTATCAAGATATTAATATATTCATAGAAACAAAGTATTATTGTTGATTTCAAAGAAGGAGATGCAATCTAATATACTCAAGTGATAACTAAAATTAGTAGATGTTACATATAAGAAATACATGTCTTATCCAAAAATATAATATTATAATATAAATCACATATATATATATATATATATATATATATATATATATATATATATAAATTGAAAGTAAAAGTTTGATCATGTATTATAATATATATTTAGAAATAGCTATATACGTGCATGAGTGATGCAGCGCATCATCACCTTCACTGACATTACCGTTTGGGCTTAAGGCGGCTGTAGTCCACTTCGTATTTTATTTTCTTATTTCCTTTTTACTTGTGATAATTGTTAAGGATTTTACTTAGGGATCTAGGATATTATTCTTTTCAGTGATTTGTATTCGTGTCATATATATTTAGACAGGCAGACATTGATTTGATTAATAAATTTTTAGAAGGTTTTTAAGAGCTTTTGCAAAGCAGTACAAAGAATATCCGCGCCCCTAAGAGTTCTAACGAACACTGCGAAGAGTATTCGTGTCCTCTTATCCTGTTTTCGAATTTATCTTTGAGAACAAGTTACCAGCTTCTCGATCAAACTCTTGATCTTGAAGTTATTTAGCGTCCGCTCTCTATCAATGAGCACGAGAGAATCACTTAGTATATTTTAATTAATTTTATAATTTATTAATAAAAAATCTTCTCAAAATCTTTGGCAATTTTTTTTCAAAATAATTTTAAATCTTAATATTATTAGTTTCTTTGTTATATCTATCAGTTTTAGAAATATTGTTTATATCAATTTTATATTAATTTAATACAAGCTGATTTAATATATTTTATCCAAAAAATATATAAAAAACCTATCTAAGATTATTATCTTATATACATACATATCTATTCTTAAATATAATTTGAAATAAACGAAATTATTTATTATCTTAATTTTTTGTTCGGTAAAAATATCAAATAGAAAATAATAAAATCTAAAAAAAAATACATTTTTAAATATTATTTAATTTAAATTTTCTTTTTACTGCACATTATACAGAAAAACACCTAGTAACCTTTAACATTCCGGTTTCACAACCTAACCAACTCAATAAAGATATCCATGCATTCTTCTCACGTGATCTAGCTCATTTCCTAAGTATAAACCCCATGTTGGTGAGATTGTGAATGGGCGTATGACTGGGATAAATGCTGAGAACTGATATTTCACCCACCATAACAACCAACAAGATTCAACTTTTCGAATTATCTTTATATGCATGTTGAGTTATTTTTTTATCAATTTTGTTATCGATATAGTACAAAGTTTTAAAGGAAGAAAATTTTCATGTGTTTTTTTTTGAGAATGGAAGAAAAATTTCATGTTTTACTTCAATTTTTTTTTTTTAAATAACTGAGAACATAATCGATATTGCACTGAAATTAGTAAATATTGAATCATCGATATTATGGATCTCTCCTCTCTCCTCTCCCCCTTTTCTCTCTGGCCACAAACTTTCTGATTTTTTTTTCCACCCCTTTAGTCGTCGGCCTCTCCGGTCGGTGAGGGTGAGGGGTGTCCCGCCGAGTTTTATGTTTTTTTTCCCTCAAGTTTCTTTTCGCGACTTATTTTTGGATCTGAGCATATCTAGTGGCGAATCTAGTTTCTCCGGTGGGCTTTTTTTTGGTTTGGAGTTCTCCGGCGGTGGTTGCTATTCTGCGGTTCCGGATCTATGAGGACGGCTCCGGTTTCTTGCTTCCTCAGGGGCTTCTCATTGCTCTGGTTGTTTCTCTGACCCTCCATGGCGGCGTTTTTTTGTTTTTGCAGGCTTAGTGAGGTGGTTCACTCATCATTCGGTGTGGAGGCGGCGGTAGAGTTCTTAGGAGTGGAGTTTGTCAGACTCGCTGGCTCTGTCTAGTAAGACCCCGTTTTGGAGGACGGCGGGGGTACTTGAACGGAGAGCCGGAGGTGGCTGTTCTTAGGCTAAGGCTCTAGGGCCGATCTGCTCTCTCTCTCCTTCCTCTGTCACCACGTCTCTCTCGGTGGCGTGTCCTCCGTCTCAGAGCTAGGTGGTGATTCACTCGCTGGTTGGTTTTCTCCTTCGCCGTTGTGGCTACTCCAGCAGATGTTAGATGTGCGGCGCT
The DNA here is from genome assembly GCA_026261945.1 of Hirschfeldia incana. Taxonomy (NCBI): domain Eukaryota; kingdom Viridiplantae; phylum Streptophyta; class Magnoliopsida; order Brassicales; family Brassicaceae; genus Hirschfeldia; species Hirschfeldia incana. The sequence continues at coordinate 1,229,544 of JABCMI010000014.1, read as the reverse complement.
AGGGTTTCCACTAGTTTGGGTCACTGTTTTGGGTTTTTTTGCTCTTTCTAAATTGTAATCGGACCCATTAGGGACTTCTGTGGGCTTGTTTATTTTTATTTCTTGTACTTTGTACTTTAAAAAAACATAATGAAAATCCCTTTTCAAAAAAGAAAGCTATTTTGGATCGACTTCAAATTAATTTATAGTAGAAAAGTTATTTCTAAAAATTTGAAAGATCTCATACACGAGAACCGAGGTACGCTTGCCGGCGTCAAGTCTTTTTCTCTAGCTATGTTTGTATTTCCCTCATCCTATCCTTCATCTCCATTGGGTTCGCTGATATCTTGTGTATTTACATGGTTTTAAGCTTTGTTTTAGCTTCTATTTTGATCATTAAGACTCATTTAGAGTGCATTTAGGTTGCATTGCATTACATATGTCTATATCAGGTTTTGGAGATGCTTGTTGGTGACTTTGGAGGCATTTGAGGTGTTTTGAGACAAAAGGAGAGGTGTTTGGAGCATAGAGCCAAAGTGCATGTAGCGACACCGGTGTAGCGACATCATCAAGTCGCTATACAGCCTCACGAGTCAGCGTAGCGGCGTGCGTAGCGACCACGCTCGATCGCTACAGAAGAAGAGGAGAATTGCTGAAATCGACCAAGTGTCTGTAGCGACCTGTGCGTAGCGACCTCACCACATCGCTACGAGACCTCACGAGTGTCTGTAGCGACCACTGTAGCGACCAGAGCATGTCGCTACGGTTTTCCCAGATTTGTAGCGACCTACGTGTAGCGGGATAACCAAGTCGCTACGGGCGAAAAGGACTGCTTTTTATTGGGTCGGCCCAGGTTTGTTGGGTTGGCCCAATTCGACTTTTAGGCTTCTATAAATACCCTCTAGACCTAATTTTGGGACTTATCTTGTTTTCTCTCAAGAACACATAGACCTCTTCAAGAAAGATTGAATCTTTAGTTTCTTTTCTTCTTATTTATTGTCTTTGTGTGATTATCTTGCTCTCTAATCATGTTTAGCCTTGAATCATCCATGGTTTTGGGGTTATTCATGTCTATTAGTGAGTAGACTAATCTAGGATTCATGGGCTAGGGTGATTAAGGGTGATTAGTGAAGATCTAGGGTGTTTAGTGTTAGATTTACTTGTTTCCTTGCTTGTTGAGGGTTCATAATGCTATTTTGATCTTGATCATATCAAAATAGATCCTTAGGCATTTCCTGCCCACAAGGTGTATGATGAAATGCCTGAACCAACTCTTCAATGCTTTTACCTTGCTTTACCTAAGAGATTAGTTGTTAAAGAAGTTAAGATTGCTATTAGACTTATTCTCCATGTTTGCTTTAGTAATATTCAACCTAAGATATTAGATGCTTGAGTTGCTTTAGCAAAAGAACATTCATCTAGAGATAGAGCTTGTTTAGTATTGTGTCTAGGCATAAGGAAAATGTTTAATTGATAGCTTACCACCCTTATATTGGATCTACATCACCCAAGATCAAATGCCTAGCCCCATGAGTCCTCTTGCTTCATATTGAGAAAGCTTGATCATTTATTGCATTTCTAGAATAGTTATAGTTCATAATCACTTTTAAAACCTGATTGCACTTAGATTTAGCATGGACTTGCATTCTCTTTGATTTGAAATCACCTAGGAATGGATTGACATCTTAAGTACTACTTTTGATTTGAATATTAGGACCCTTGAAAAGGTCTTGTATCATTCGCAAGTTTGTCGATCTGGTTCTCCGCCTTTGTCAACCTCTCTGCCCACTCCAGTGTATCTCTTCGGAGAAAGCTTGCTGTTGTGAGTCGAAGCTCTTGTCTATCTTTTTACGGATCTGGTACTACTGGGACCTAACTTTTCCTGGGGACTCTGATATGCCCACGTGCGTGTATACGAGGAAAAGAAGAGGGAAAGTGGAGAAGAAAGAAGCGAGGGCGGGAATTATCGAGTGTGACGGTTAGAGTGGTTTGAAAGATATTGTTACTGGCCTTACTATAAATAAAAGGACTCATTGTTATTGAGAGTATGTGAAGGATTTGGCGAAGGCCTGTTTCTACTTTCTTTATATTTGGCTTGATTCATCGTTCAATAAGAATCAAGAGAGGGTGGTTGGGCGGTTATTAATTCAAATACTACTCTTCTCTATCAAATTGGTGCGTATTTGAGCGTTCTGGAGCTGACGATTGCGACGATGATATGAAGAAAGCGTTACGAAATCAGATCGAAGAAGATCTGGTGAACTTGGAATCGTTATCGGCTGATTTGGAATCGTTATCGAAGAAGGTGAGTGAGCAGGCGACGAAACAATACGAGACGAACACTGAGTTTCGTGATTCGATTCATGAGTTGGCAGAGAAATCATAATCTAGATACGATGAGTGTCAAGTGAAGATGGATGCGAGTTTTAACAGATTGTGCGATTTGATTGTGAAGAAGGATCCGAAAAGTGTGGAGGTAACATAGCTGAGTCCACCATCGTATCATCACCCTAACTATCAGGTACATAATCTGAACTCGGAACTTGGCCGTAGTTCTAGTTGAGAGGAAGGAACAGAGAGAAATACGAGTGGTGAGGGAGAGATAGGTTGTTGAAGAAAACAGATCTCTCTACCTTCTCTGGTACCAACGCGTATGGATTGTTTGCGTTAGCAGAGGGATATTTTCGAATCAGTGGATATGATGAACGGAGGAAATTGGAGCTTGTTTCTGTGAGTCTTGCAGGAGATGTGTTCAGTTGGTATAATAATGAAGCTCACATGAACAATTTCACGAGCTGGAGGAATTTCAAAGAACGCTTGTTAGTGAGATCTAGTAGAGGAAAGCTGCGAGATCCGAGTCAGCATGGCAGACGAAACAACTAGTCAAGTCAGCTATTTCTCAAGATAAGGGTGATGGGAACAAGGGGCAACGACCACAAGTTCGCTTTAAAGAGAGTCAAATTACAGAAAAGAAATAGCTGGGTATTTGTTTCACTTGCGATGAGAAGTGGCCAAGACAACATTGGTGCCCAAACCGATCGCTGCAAGTGTTAACTGTGGTGAACGGAATTGAATGGAGATCACGGATCAGTCGCTGATAGAAGTTAAGGAAGAAACACGGAGTTTGGAGACAGCGTTGATGGCTTTGTCTATGAATTCTTTCTTGGGAAATTCATCTCCAACTACAACCAAAGTTCGAGAAACTATAAACAGGAGCAAGGTGGTGGTGATGTTGGATGGTGGGGCTACCCGTAATTTTATCTCTCCAGCAGCAGTGGTTCAGTGTAATATCAAAGAATGCTAACTTGGAGGTTTTGCTCGGAACAGAAATTTCAGTTCAAGTTTCGGGAGAGTGTAGAAACGTTTCGATAATGCTGCCTTCAGGCAGATTTCGTGGTGTTGGATCTGGGTAATGTTGATGTCATCTTGGGAGTGCAGTGGTTACATTCGTTGGGAGTTTGTACAGTCGTCTGGGACAAGAACAAATGTTCTTTTGAGTGTAATGGAAGGCAGGTTACGTTGACAATTGATACAGCGTTAAATGCTCCAAATGTATCTCAAGACGTTAACAATTGAGGTTCAAATTCATAAAGGAGGGTGTTATATTGAGTTGAACAATTTGGATACGAAACAGGAACCAGAAGAAGTTATTCCGCAGCTGATGGTCGAGAAGTTGTTGAGCTATGAATCAGTGTTTCAGAAGCCTACATGCCTTCCTCTGGTTCGGGACAATGAGCATGCCATTATGTTAAAGGATGAGTCTAAACCGATTAGTGTGCGGCCGTATAGATATCCACACGCACACAAAGAGGTGATGAAGAGGTTAGTGCAAGAGATGTTAGCGGCGGGCTTAATAAGACCGAGTCGAAGTTCTTTTTCAAGCCCGGTATTGCTCGTTAAGAAAAAAAACAATTCACATCGCTTTTGTGTTGATTATATAGCATTGAACAAAGCTACGATTCCAGATAAATTTCCAATTCCAATAATTGATCAATTATTGGATGAGTTGCACGGTGCCACATTCTTTACGAAGCTGGATTTACGTTAAGGTTATCATCAGATTAGGATGAGAGAAGAAGTTATTGCTAAGACTGCTTTTAGAACCCATGAAAGCCATTACAAATTTTTGGTGATGCCCTTTGGCCTCACCAACGCGCCTGCAATATTTCAAGCTCTTATGAACGACGTGTTTCGACAGTTTTTTGTGCAAATTCGTCTTCTTTGATGATATACTGATACACAGTAGCAGCTTGGAGGAACACGTCTAGCATGTAGCGTTGGTTTTGGATGTGTTTGTGAAGCAGAAGCTATTCGCCAATCAAAAGAAGTGATTTTTTGCTCAAAGGAAAGTCGAGTATTTGGGTCATGTGATTAGTGAAGAAGGGGTTTCTACTTATAGCAAGAAGATTGAACCAGTGCAGAAATGGCCAGTTCCACGTTCTGTGAAGCAATTACGAGGGTTTCTTGGGTTGACTGGGTATTACCGTCGTTTTCTCCAAAGCTATGGGTCATTGGCTAAGCCTCTTACGGAACTGTTAAAGAAAGAGAATTTTTTGTGGGGATCATTTTCTCAGGACGCTTTTGACAAGTTGAAGTTAGCAATGATAACAGCTCCGGTTTTGGCCCTTCCTGATTTTAATAAGCTGTTCATTGTGGAGTCTGATGCTTCAGGGTTCGCGTTAGGAGCAGTACTGATGCAGGAATTGCGTATTTTAGTCAAGGTTTGACACCTCGAGAGCAGCAGAAACCGATTTATGAACTTGAGTTAATGGCGATTGTAATGGCAATTCAGTAGTGGCGTCATTATTTGCTTGGTTGAAGATTTGTAGTGAGAACAGATCAGCAAAGTTTGAAATATTTGTTGGAGCAAAGAGAGATCACCTTGGATTATCAACGATGGCTGATACGAATTCTAGGTTATGTATTCGACATAGAGTACAAGGTAGGGAGCTAGAACAAAGTAGCGGATGGACTGTCTCGTATTGATCACTCAGTGGACGGGGAAACATGGTTAATGCTTTTGGCTCTTACGGTACCTGAAACTTTGCAAATGCAGGACTTGTATCGAGATATTGAGGAGAACGAAGAGATTCAAATGTTGATTGGGAAGATACAGACAGGGCAGCTAGTGAGGCATGGGTTCTAGTTGGTGGATGGGAAATTGTTTTACAAACAGAAGTTGGTGATTCCTTCATCATCATGACATATTCTACTGATCTTACAAGAATGCCATGATTTTGTGATGGGTGGTCATGCAGGAGTGTTGAGAACCTTGCAACGAGTTAAAGAGATGTTCTATTGGCCGAAGATGAGAAAGAGAGTTCAAGAGTATGTAGCGGCTTGTTCAGTGTGTAAAACACACAAGTATTCTACGTTATCACCGGCGGGATTACTGCAACCTATAAAGCTACCAGTTCGTATTTGGGAAGATATTGCGATGAATTTTGTGGAGGGCTTACCAGTTTCTGACGGAGTGAATGTGATCCTGGTAGTGGTGGATAGACTGAGAAAATATGGTCATTTCATCGCTTTGAAACATCTTTTTACTGCAGTGAATGTGGCTCAGAAGTTCTTGAAAGAAGTGGTGAGGTTACATGGTTTTCCCAAGTCGATACTCTCTGATAAAGATAAGATCTTCTTGAGTAAGTTCTGGACAGAGTGTTTTCGATTTTCGGTCACGAGACTGAGGTTTAGTTCGGTTTTCAGCCGTAATCTGATGGGCAAACAGAGGTCTTGAATCGTTGCTTGGAGACATATTTGAGATGTTTTGCATCTGCACATCCAAAAAGTTGGTCGAAGTTTCTAGGGTGGGCTGAGTTGTGGTATAATACGGCTTATCATACAGCTTTGAAGTGTACTCTATTTAAGGTAGTATACGGGCGAGATCCTCCTACCTTGATGGCATACTAAGATGGCTCCACTCAGAATTTCGAGTTGGTTGAAATGTTGAAAGAGAGAGAAGTGGGTTTGCCATCAATCAAGTAGAACTTGTTACGTGCTCAAGCTATTATGAAGAGTAATGCGGATAAACATCCCAGAGACTTGGAGTTTGCCGTTGGTGAGAAATTTTATTTCAAACTACGACCTTATAGGCAGCAATCACTGAGTCGTTGTTTGTTTCAGAAGCTAGCGACTAGGTTCTATGGTCCATTTGAGATAGTGGCTCGCGTGGGGAAGGTAGCTTATCGTTTCATTACCTCCTACACTTTCAGGTGCTGATGATTTGCTGATAGAACCCGAGGAGGTAATGGATAAACACTATGATGAGGATGGTTATCTGGAGTTTTTGGTGAAGTGGAAGCATCTTCCGGAGCATGAGTCTTCTTGGTTGAGAGTGGGAGAGCTTAAGCAGCAGTTTCCTTCTTTTTCACTTGTGGACAAGCTGAATCTCGAGGAAGGGGGTATTGATATGCCCACGTGCGTGTATACGAGGAAAAGAGGAGGAAAAGTGGAGAAGAAGGAAGCGAGGGCGGGAATTATCGAGAGTGACGATCAGAGTGGTTTGAAAGATATTGTTACTGGATTTTACTATAAATAAAAAGACCCAGTGTTATTGAGAGTTTGTAAAGGATTTGGCTAAGGCATGTTTCTACTTTCTTTGTATTTGGCTTGATTCATCCTTCAATAAGAATCAAGAGAGGGTGGTTAAACGGTTATTGATTCAAATACTACTCTTCTTTATCAGACTCCCCAACCCGTTGAGAGTTTCTTGTTAGTTACAGTTGATTTCCTGCTACGTCTATGACTATCTATCTCGCGACGAATATCCATCCTGTTCAGGGATCGACGCCTGGGCCTGTCATCCAAACGAAACTTCGCCTCACCAGCCATATCCGCCGTATGCTTCCCATGTCCTCTCGCTGAAGCATTTCTTCCTCCGCCATACTCGCAATATTTTGACAAGGTAAGTTTTCTATTTCTCTTGGGCAGGGCCTTCAAATACTTAGATTGGGCTTTGTGAGTCGAGCGGTGTTTAACTATTTTTTGTCAAGCCTAATGACTTCCACAGGCTGTATCTTTGATTAGTTGCCTAAAGAATTTTGGTGGTGTCACTGAGATCTTTACTGAAGCGGTTCTACATACATCTTATCTCTCTTGTGCAAAGAGTTTATCTGGATCATCTTTATCAACATTCACCTCATCTTTGGAGAAGAGAACCATTTTATCCGCTATCTCATTTTGTCCACCCATATCTATGACCGTCATGCTATCTTGCGTAGCAGTCCACTGGGGGCTTGAAGTTGCAGCGGACTTTGTTTCGACAATACTCCGATGCACGGATTGGGTGTTAACATCACATGTTAATGTGAGTATTTCTCTGCTGTCTGATCATGCTGTGAGGCTACATCGAAGCATTCAAGCGTTGTCTTGAGTTTGCTGTCATCTTATTCTTTTGAAGACCTATCCATTTTATGTTATGCTGTTAATTTATGTTTTCAGTCAAAGAGAATAGATGATTCTCTCTATCATTTGGAGGCAAGCAAGTTAAAGTTAAAAGGAAATTGTGTTCAAAGAAAAAATATTTCTAAGAAAAATCTTAACCATTTAAATCAAAATAAGCTTTGATTCTTAAATTTTGATTTTTTAATTAATCAATTAGATCAGAGGATTAATGTATTTATAAAAATGATGATACGAGTAACTGACGCATTTGAGCAGATGGTCGTAAATTGGACTACACAAATTATCATTCCAAAACTTGTTGCATTTCGCAAATTAAAGCGTTCTAACGAAAAAAGTCATCCTATTAATTTTCTTTAAGAAACAAAGTTACCACATAGTATCTATTTTATTCGTTATGAAACCAGAATCATTAATAAGGACGTTGACCGATATAATTCCCTGGAGGATCATAGCTACAAATCACCCAAATATACTCATCATTCTTACACCTCACCGAGCCACAACCAAGTCGGACCGAGTCACGCCACACGATCTGAGTGTAGTGTCCACACACACCATCACCACCACATGTGTTAGTGGCATACTTGTAATTTTCCTTCTCCGTCATCCAATACTCTGTTGCGACCGGACCGCTCATCGTTCCCCAGCCAGCTGCAAGTTTCTCACCGTAAGGTCCTGAGGAATGCTTCATGGCGCAGTCTCTGGCTCGTTCGTATGCATAGCTCTGTGCATAGCTCGCTAGAGATTCGTTCCATACCATTGGGCCAACTCCAACTAAGGTTCGGGCCTTGTTGTGAACCAAAGGCGGACCCATTAAAAATAATGTGGGTTCAACTGACACCAGTTAAAAATGAAATTTGTTTATAGTGGTCTTGGGTTCGGTAATAGGGAACCCAGTCCAATTATTTTACTGACCCCACAAATATTCTCAGTCCAAAAAGCCCAATTTTGTGTACGAAATATAATAACAAAGCCATCTAGTTGTTTTATGTTTTTAAAATAGTAATTGCTTTCTCTACTAAAAGATATTTTCTGGTTGTATCTGTAAAGTAACTCTTCATCTTCTTCTACACTTCGACAGTCTTCTCCAAACAGTTGAGTAAGTACAAATATAGATTTATAATTCTTGTTTGTATTTTTCTTGATGAGAATAACTTAATTATATAACTTTTTAAGAATAATTGATTAATCCCCATAAATCTGTTTGTGCTTTTGGAGATTTGTTTTCAAATTTCACAAAATCTGAAAACTGTGTTATAACTCATTCACCAGTCGTTAGAAATATATATATATATATATATATATATATATATATATATATATATATATATATATATATATATATATATATATATATATATATATATATATATATATATATATATATATATATATATATATATATATATATATATTCTTTGATATGTATTTTTATGTCTTTCTTTGTTTATGTGATTTAACAATTTTCTTTTTACTTGTTATTTTAGCAAAAGAATGGATAGATTTGTAATCAAAAGAAAGGCTCCATCTTCACCTCCGGCTCCAAGTGATTTAGATGATCTGCCATGGGATCCTGCTGACCGAAAAAGAGTATCAGAATATCCTTTGAATCAAAGAAGTGAAGTAATTCGTAGATATTTGATTAGAGGTCCTTGTCAACCTCGTGGGCATCTCTTTAAACAAAAAATGTTTGGAGGTTTAATGAGGCGGTTTAATCCTGCTTGGTTCGACAAGTATGAGAACTGGTTAGAGTATAGTGTGAAGAAAGAGGCAGCTTTTTTTGTCTATGTTGTTATTTGTTCAGAGATAATGCTGGAAAGGGCAGACAAAATGATGCATTTACCGTTGACGGTTTCTCTAGCTGGAACAAGTTTCAAAGGCTTAAAGATCATGTGGGAGGTCCTAATAGTTTTCACAACAATGCAGTCATGAAGTGTGAAAACTTGATGAAACAAGGGCAGTCTATCAAGCATGCTTTGCATAGACAAGATGATGTTACAAAGCATGAGTACCGGATTCGATTGAATGCTTCAGTTGATGCTTCTAGATACTTATTGAGGCAAGGGTTAGCTTTTCGTGGTCATGATGCGTCCGAACAATCTGCTAATCGAGGGAACTTTGTGGAGCTACTGAGATACACTGCAAAACAAAACGAGGCTGTGAGTAAGGTTGTTTTAGAGAACGCTCCTGGAAATAATCAGATGATGTCTCCAAAGATTCAGAAAGATATTGTGCATTGTTTTGCTGAAGAACTTGTCAAATCTATTATTGGAGAAATTGACAATGATGTCTTTGGTTTATTGGTGGATGAGTCAGCTGATGTTTCTGATAAAGAACAGATGGCGGTGGTGTTTTGTTATGTTGACAAAAGTGGGATAGTTAAAGAGAGATTCATCAGTATTAGACATGTGAGCAAAACATCTTCAGCATCTTTGAAATCTGCTATTGATTCTTTATTTGCTAAGCATGGATTGAGCCTCAAAAAGGTGAGAGGACAAGGATATGATGGAGCAAGTAATATGAAGGGTGAGTTCAATGGTTTAAGGTCACTAATCTCAAGGGAAAGCACATCAGCATATTATGTTCACTGCTTTGCTCATCAACTTCAGTTAGTTGTTGTGGCTGTTGCAAAAAAACATTTTGATGTTGGAGATTTTTTGATATGATTTCTCTATTGGTGAATGTGGTGGGAGCTTCATGTAAAAAGAAAGATATGATACGAGAGAGCTACAAGAAAGTGATCGAGGAAGGAATTAATTGTGGCGAAATGAATACTGGAACATGGTTAAATCAAGAGGTAGCTCTTCAAAGACCAGGGAATACTCGATGGAGTTCTCACTATAGAACTCTACTGCTTTTGGTCGAGTTATTTTCTCCTATCACTGAGGTGCTTAAGTATGTTCAGAATGAAGGCGTAGAAGACTCAAAAAGACTCATTGAGGTGCTTAATTGCTTGTATGCTGTTCTGGATTTGGAAATTCAAGAGTTTAGTGATCGCTTCAATGAGGTAAACACCGAACTGCTTATATGTGCAGCTTCTTTATCTCCCATTCATTCGTTTGCTGGGTTTGACCACTCAAAGGCGATGAAGTTATCTAAGTTCTACCCAGATGACTTTAGTTATGTTGAGTGCATATCTCTTGAGCAACAACTAGATATCTACATTGATAATTGTGGGAACCGAAATTCGCACCGTCAAATATTGCTAAGTAAAAACGTAGGAAAACTAAGTTGACCTAGTTTTCCCCGAGGATCCCGGCTATCTGCTGGGCCACGCACGACAAAGTTAAAACAGGCTAAATTGAAAACAAATGCGTAAAGTAAAGAGAGCAAAAAGAAAGAATTTTATTTCCGAATTCGCGGAGAGCGTTGGAACAATAGGTCGAGATCGCGGCCGTAAGAGCTGTCGATCGTCGCTAGTCTCAAAACCCTAGATCTAACCTAGTTGAGTCGCAGCTCGCTAAAAAGGAAATAAACGCCTAAGTTCTAGATTGCTCTGAGAGTAGTTTTTCTTGTGATTTCCGGATCCCCCTTCCTCTGCTCCTAGACTTGCTTATATACTCCCATATGACGGTCTATTCCTGACGGGCCGGCGCGAGCTGGGCTTTTTCCATTTTCGTCGGCCTTCATGTTTATCGGGAAACTTGACATTTATCTTTTTGGAAACTTGATGTTTATCCTTTGGAAGTTTGACATTTATCATGTTTAGGAAGATAATCGCAAACTGTCGTATCTATCTTTTTAGAAAATCGTAAAATGGTTATCCGATCATGTTTGGTCCCCGTTGGTCCGTATCTCGGATTTCCGCTATTTTTACGATTTCCTTGAGAGAACGCTCCTACTCGGACATTGGATCTTTCGGGAGATCTTTGGCTCTTTTATGCGGCAAATGGTGTTTTCAGATAACCATTGCCGTTTTCTACGAAGTTCTTCCATCCGTCGATGTCATACGGGTTTTCCGAAGGCTAGGAGAAAGAAAAGGAGTTTGGTTTGCGGGATTTCAGAAAGTCGCAAATCTTCGATTTCTGGCGGTTTGAGAATTTGGAACTTACGCACGAAAACTAGCCGTCCGATAACTCGAGCTAGCATGGCGCTAGGCGCCCGGCGCCTAGAGGTAGCACGGGCGCTAGGCGCCCGGCGCCTAGAGGCAGCACGGGCGCTAGGCGCCCGGCGCCTAGAGGCAGCACGGGCGCTAGGCGCCCGGCGCCTAGAGGCAGCTTCGGGCGCTAGGCGCCCGGCGCCTAGAGGCAGCACGGGCGCTAGGCGCCCGGCGCCTAGAGGCAGCACGGGCGCTAGGCGCCCGGCGCCTAGAGGCAGCGCGGGCGCTAGGCGCCCGGCGCCTAGAGGCAACGCGGGCGCTAGGCGCCCGGCGCCTAGAGGCAACGCGGGCGCTAGGCGCCCGGCGCCTAGAGGCAGCACGGGCGCTAGGCGCCCGGCGCCTAGAGGCAGCTTCGGGCGCTAGGCGCCCGGCACCTAGAGGCAGCACGGGCGCTAGGCGCCCGGCGCCTAGAGGCAGCACGGGCGCTAGGCGCCCGGCGCCTAGAGACAACGCGGGCGCTAGGCGCCCGGCGCCTAAAGGCAGCACGGACGCTAGACGCCCGGCACCTAGAGGCAGCTCGGGCGCTAGGCGCCCGGCGCCTAGAGGCAGCACGGGCGCTAGGCGCCCGACGCCTAGAGGCAGCGCGGGCGCTAGGCGCCCGGCGCCTAGAGGCAGCACGGGCGCTAGGCGCCCGGCGCCTAGAGGTAGCGCGGGCGCTAGGCGCCCGGCGCCTAGAGGCAACGCGGGCGCTAGGCGCCCGGCGCCTAGAGGCAACGCGGACGCTAGGCGCCCGGCGCCTAGAGGCAGCACGGGCGCTAGGCGCCCGGCGCCTAGAGGCAGCTTCGGGCGCTAGGCGCCCGGCACCTAGAGGCAGCACGGGCGCTAGGCGCCCGGCGCCTAGAGGCAGCACGGGCGCTAGGCGCCCGGCGCCTAGAGGCAACGCGGGCGCTAGGCGCCCGGCACCTAAAGGCAGCACGGACGCTAGACGCCCGGCGCCTAGAGGCAGCTCGGGCGCTAGGCGCCCGGCGCCTAGAGGCAGCACGGGCGCTAGGCGCCCGACGCCTAGAGGCAGCACGGGCGCTAGGCGCCCGGCGCCTAGAGGCGGCCCAGGGTCGTCGCTCGTTTCTTTCGGCTCGTGCGAGTTTTTCGCGTTCTTTTTACTTTCCGGAGATTTTTATCGTGTAGAGAATGTTTCTAATCGTTGATTTCGGAATGACTTAACATTTTCCCGAGTTTTCTAGAATGAAACTTATTCTCCTAATGCTTCTCTAACATCTTTCGTATTTTGTCCGAACTTTTCGGACATCGATTTCGTCTTGACCAATTTTGACCCCAACAGTTCGCTCCCCAGCTAGCTAGGAGCCGTAGCGGTCGTAGGTCCTAGCTTGCTGTATGGTTTGTGAGGAAAGTATGGAGATGAAATCGTGCCGAAGGTCGGGTTAAATATTAAAATTCATGCCTATAAAGACTTGTGAATCCTTTACCATTCTTATTTCACCCAAGAATCCTAAGTCAATTTCTCCCTTAAAGATTCTCTCTCTACTTTTCAGAAAAGAATGACTTCAAAGTCGAAATCCTCGAGGAGACAGTCTCGCTCTCCTTCGGACAGTTTCCACGCCGAGGAGGAAGTTCCGAAGCCTGAGGTTTCAGAGATTGAGAGGAATGCGTACTGTGACGCCGTCTTCGGTTCTGATCCCCCTCTTCCTGTGATTTCGATTCCCCGGCGTCCTGTGAAGGCGCGTGTGGAAGCTGATTCGCCGAGCGAAGTATCCCCCGAGTATCTTGGAATTCTTCGAAAGTTTTATAATGTTCCAGAGAAAGTCGTGTTTCGCATTCCCCTTGGGGATGAGAGTCCAGAGCGCCCTCCGGAGGGTTACTTTACCTGTTACGAGGCATTCCTGACGCAGTGTCGATTATGGTTCCCGATCCCTGGGGTCATTGTCCAAGCTCTCGACCGTTTCGGAATTTCAATCAGCCAGTTGAACGTGCCGGCTCTAGAGATCTGGCTTGGCGTTGCGATTCTGAGCTACGAGTTAGGAATGGATCTTAACCCTTCGGACTTCGAAGGGCTGTGGCTTTCCAAGAGCGTGAGCACCAATGGAATATTTGCCATGAAATCGAGGACCGATCACTCGGTAATTCGTGGACTTACCTCGCACGCTAAGGATTTCGTTGATCGTTTCTTTTTTGTGAGGATAGATGGAGAGTCTGTTGAGGAAGGCTTTCTTCATCTATTCCCGACGGAGTGGTTGTACCGACGTGGTAAGATTATCGTAATTTTTTTTTTTTTTTTTTTTTTTAGAAATCGAAAGGCGAACTCTGAATGCACATACGCATTTTTTCTATCGTAGAGAACAGGTGTCTCACGCACGTCCCTTCCGATCTTACCGTCAAGAGAGACATATTCAGGTCAAGGGCCTGTTCTTGGAATTCTTTCGATCTCGACCGGATTCGAAAGGCGGTCGCGCTTCACCGATCGCGAGGCGGTACGCGACCTCTCGTCAATGATGGGTCCTTCGTGTTTGCTCCCCCGAGGCGAAGGGGGAAATCATCGAAGGGCAAAGGGATTGCTTTCGAGGCCTCGTCGGGGAACAACGAGCCGTCGAGGTACGATCCCGACTTTGTCGCAGAGAGCGGGGGTGCTTCCGGTCCGAACCCTCCTCCAAATGACTTCTTTGATGAGCTCCCCCCGGCTTTTACCCGTGACGAGTCTTTGGACAATGAGGAGAGGGACAAGGTGACAGCGGAAGGCGCTCGTTTGGTCAACGAGGTTTGTTTCTGACACTTAAGCAAATTCTTCCTATCCTTTTGCTTGACCTTGACTTTTTTGTAGGCCGTGAGAGTATGGAATGCGTCAATCGATGGAAGTTTCCGCACTGCTCGATTGGCCCGCTTCAAAGCGGAGGAGACCGAAAGGGAGTTTGCCAAGTATCGGTTGGAGGTTGAGGAGCGAAACCGCCGGCAAGCCGAGGTCCAGGCTCGAGCCCTCGTCCGTGCAGAGAGGAGAGGACGGAGAAGAGCCGCTGCCGAAATGAACCGACGGGCGGAAATCTTTTCTACCGAATTTGAGGCTTACAAAGAGGCTCAGGACTTCGTATGTGATTTTCGTGAGTGTCGTGGTTCGCGCCTAGAGGCAGCGCGGGCGCTAGGCGCCCGGCGCCTAGAGGCACCGCGGGCGCTAGGCGCCCGGCGCCTAGAGGCAGCACGGGCGCTAGGCGCCCGGCGCCTAGAGGCAGCTTCGGGCGCTAGGCGCCCGGCGCCTAGAGGCAGCACGGGCGCTAGGCGCCCGGCGCCTAGAGGCAGCACGGACGCTAGGCGCCCGGCGCCTAGAGGCAACGCGGGCGCTAGGCGCCCGGCGCCTAGAGGCAGCACGGACGCTAGGCTCCCGACGCCTAGAGGCAGCTCGGGCGCTAGGCGCCCGGCGCCTAGAGGCAGGACGGGCGCTAGGCGCCCGGCGCCTAGAGGCAGGACGGGCGCTAGGCGCCGGGCGCCTAGAGGCAGCACGGGCGCTAGGCGCCCGGCGCCTAGAGGCGGCCCAGGGTCGTCGCTCGTTTCTTTCGGCTCGTGCGAGTTTTTCGCGTTCTTTTTACTTTCCGGAGATTTTTATCGTGTAGAGAATGTTTCTAATCGTTGATTTCGGAATGACTTAACATTTTCCCGAGTTTTCTAGAATGAAACTTATTCTCCTAATGCTTCTCTAACATCTTTCGTATTTTGTCCGAACTTTTCGGATATCGATTTCGTCTTGACCAATTTTGACCCCAACAATAATGTTCGAAGTGATGAAAGTTTTGCTCACTTGAAGAATCTTGGAGAATTGCTCGCATGATGGTGGAAACAGGGAAACATATGTCACATCCTCTTGTCTATAAGCTTTTGAAGTTGGTTTTAATTTTACCCGTTGCTACTGCCACTGTTGAAAGATGTTTCTCAGCTATGAAGATTGTGAAGACATATCGGCGCAACCGGATTGGAGATCAATTTTTGAATGATTGTTTAGTTTGTTTTGTGGAAAAAGATGTACTTGAGACAATCACAAATGAGATTGTGATAAAAAGGTTCCAGAATATGAAAGATTGTAGAGTGCTTTTGTAGAATGTAAGACTGGTTTTGTAACCTTTTGACGATTCTAAAAATATTTTGTGTGTTTAAATTTTGCTTTGACCCCACTAAAATATGATCCTTGGTCCGCCCCTGTTGTGAACTGCAAGCGTTTCTTGCAGGTTGACATCAGTGTTTGCATTTGCTTTGGGCGGTTGAACGGGACTGTGACGAAAGGCTTGAGCTAAGATGGATGATAATGCGACGACTACGATGATATTATAAGCAAAAAACTTCTTCATTTTTATCTGTTATTATCTTAAATCTTATGGTTTTGTGGGAAACAAAGTTTTGTATTTATAAAAATCTTTGGTGGGCAGTGGCGGATCCAGACCAGATATTTGTCGGGGGCACATATTAATATTAATACTATTAATTAATATAATGAAATAAATAATTTATTAATAAATATTATAGATTGCTAATAATAGAAAGAAAAAATACATTAAACTGTCAAAACAACAATAACATTAATTTTTCTCGGTTACCATTAGTTTGGAAATATATAGAAAAGGGGAATTTTAAATTGTTATATATATATATAATATATAACAGTATATCAATGTCATACATATTTTTGGTCATAATACCTTAAAAATTAAATTGAAATGAATTAATTATCTATTATTTAAATATTAATTAGAATTGTCCATTTACTAATATCTATTATTAAAACAATGAAATGTGCTTAAACAAACTGAAATCTAAAGATGAAAAGATAATAGAAAGAATGATGAAAAAAATAAAGAAAGCATATGCTAACAAGAAAGAACAGAAAAATATTAGCAATCAAACAAAAAGTAGAAAATGTTACTATAATAGCTAAAGTTAGATATAACAAAAGTAAACGTGTCAGCCCATATTAATTATACAGCCAAACTAAAATAAAAAAGTACAGCGAAGGAGGCTCGAAATCAGTAAATTTTGGAGTTAACTAGGGACAACTCAACCAATTGTTCTACGATAATTAAACGCCCTCAGCATTACTTGCAAAAAGTTTTAGAAGTAGTTGGGGGCACGTGCCCCCGTATCTTACACTGTAGATCCTCCCCTAGGTGGGCTACGTAGAAAAACATGTAAGGTTTTTTTTTTTTATTGAGAAAGTCTTTAAAATAGTATTACATCCATTTCACAAAAATGTCACTTAAACACTTTTCATATATTTTAAGAAACTCATTATAATGTATTTATGTTTTCACTTATATCACATAATATTGTATTTTAGATAAATAGATTTATTAACAAGATCAGTGCATTTAAAAATTAATTTTGAGCAAAAATATTATATAAATTGTATTGATATTGTAGTATAAACTAGGGTACTAGTATTGTGTTTGCATGTAGTTTTCAAACTTAAAACTTTATTACATTTTCGTTAATCAGTATAAGTTATCAGTATATATATCGTTAATAAATATAAGTCATCCAAGTTTGAAAATTTGAAGAAAAATTGTGGAGAGTTTAAACTATATTACGAGGGAAAATTGCATATCTTCCCAAAACTTCGAAGATGCATGTATACTATAACTTCGAAGATGCATGTTGGAAACAATGACGTCAATCTCGCTCATTCGTTAATTAATCGAACCGAAAGTTGAGTTGATTGGTCGGAAGAAAGTAATCATAATACTATGTATTAATGTCTTGTGGTATTATAATTCAACACCCGTGACTTGTTCTCAGCTTTATTTTCAACACCCGTGACTTGTTCTCAGCTTTATTTTCGGAGAGTAATTGTTGACTTCATTTACCTTTTAGTATTGAATATATGCTTAATTGATAATGATGCTCGTCAGTATTAATATATTACTAGAGGATTACCGGTTTATGCGCTGGTTTTGCTAATATTGTTATGATTTGACTATGATTTTATAATTTAGAATATTTTTCAATAGTATTTTAGAAAACAAAATATGTATATGATCATATATAATTTCTTAATTTGATTGTAGTCTTTGCAAAGTTACTATGAAAAAAAATTAAGTTTAAATATATGCACTACAAGAAATAAGGGTTTTAATAGCACGGCTAAAGCGCTATAATACGTTACCATAGCGTTGTAGAAAGCGCTCCAATATCGCCCGCGATAATAGGTCCCGTACATTTCATAGCGGTTTTTCAATGTGCTATTGATATTTATTTATTAATAGCGATTCGTGTTATGCAATTATAAATTTTTATTATAGCGTCGCGAAAATGATATTATAACTTTTAAACTATAGCATTTTTTTAAATTTAATATAGCGATTTTTAATTACTATTGTCGTCGTCTATCAATAGCAATTTTTGGATATTTCATTGCATTTTTAATATGCAATTGTAGCATTTTGTTTTTAACAAAATTTATTTAATATTTTGATTTTGAAAAGAATACAGAATTTAAAAAATGTCAAATAATAATTAATTATAATTGAAATATTCCAAAATAAAAAAAAATATACTCAATTCTCACAAATTTTCCAATCCAAACAAAATCAATCAGCAACTATAATTCCATCACAATCATCCCTAACACAAAAACTTTCATCATCAGACAATTGCCCTGCATCATCAAATTCCTGTGCGGGTAATGGTGCTCCGACAACGTCCTCCTCTGTCTCGAGTTCATGATAACCTCTAGGTGGTGCTCTCATAACAACATACCATGGCGATTCTTCATCTTCTCCAGAGTAAAATACCTGTTTTGCTTGTGATGGTAGAATGTATGGATCTTGTAAATATGGCGTTTGGTTGACATGAAGATTGACAAGGGTGAAACCATCTTCTTCCTTAACACCGTAGCCTCTGTTCGCCCAATTACACTTGAATAAAGGAACGCTGAACATGTGGTAGTCGAGGAGAATGATCTCTGTTATCACTCCATAATATGTGACCATATCGGCTGTATGTCTTGTATCTCTTGCAGAAGATCTACACATGCTGAAAGCTTCGTAAGTGACTCCACTATTCTGAGTCTTTCGCTTAACGGATTGTATGTGAAATCGGT
The DNA here is from genome assembly GCA_026261945.1 of Hirschfeldia incana. Lineage (NCBI taxonomy): Eukaryota > Viridiplantae > Streptophyta > Magnoliopsida > Brassicales > Brassicaceae > Hirschfeldia > Hirschfeldia incana. The sequence continues at coordinate 1,211,035 of JABCMI010000014.1, read as the reverse complement.
TCCCGTTAATGACAAAACCTTTATGGGTATGAGCAGTAAACCTTGGTCCAAAGGCCAACCACCTCAGCTTCGTAGAATGATCCTTTGAGTTAGAAGGTATCTAAAAAGGATGTAATACTGTGTGAGCTATGTGAACAGAAAAGTAAACAGATAGTGAAGTTGTACAAACCTTATTCTTCACCCATTCAGCAAATTGTTGGGTGTGATGCTTCCATAACAAAGTTTCATTTGTTGCTAATCGAACATCATTATCTTGCAGTTCTTGTAAGTGCATCCTGGTTTTACAAAGTAAAGAGTTATAAGACTGATAAAAAGAATCTGAATTTAAGAAGGACAATAGAACTTACTCAACATACGGATCCATAATAGCCATATTCATCAAAACATATCGATGTGCTATGTCTCTATCTTTCTCTGAAAGAATAACCTCTGTTCCCTTTTGCAGTGGTCGACCTTCAATAACCATTCCATCAGACTGAAGATCTTCATTACGGTTAAGTACTTCTTCAACTGGTACAGCACTTTTCAGGAACTCTAAACAAAAGGCTATGCATTCTCCAGCTAAGTACCCCTCAGCCATACATGCTTCTGGCCTAGCAAAATTCTTTACATATGCCTTGAGTGTTTTCATGTATCTACAACTCAAACAAAATAGCAATAGTTAGAAACCTCAGTTGATCAGAAATAAACATTCTATAATACGATCCAACAAAATGAAAACAAACCTCTCAAATGGATACATCCAACGAAAGTGCACAGGGCCTCCTAAACGTGCCTCTCTTGCTAGGTGCAAAGGAAGGTGGAACATGATATCGAAAAGAGATGGAGGGAAAAACCGCTCAAGTTGGCACATAGTCTCCACAAACTCATTTTCCAAAGTTATCAGCTTCTCCGCGTCAATAGCACGCTGACACAATCTGTTGAAGTAATTACATACTCGAGTTACTGCCACTCTTGGTCCTCTAGGAAGCAACCCTCGTAACGCAGCAGGTAACAGATTTTGGATTAGTACATGATGATCATGGGACTTAAGACTCCCAATCGAAGGAGGGTTAATTGAAACAATGTTACCAATATTACCACAGTAGCCGTCAGGGCCTATGAACGCAGACAACCTTTGACAAAATATCTTTTTATCTTCCTTACTGAGCCAATAAGTTGCTGGAGGCAAGTAGAATCTCTTTCCCCGTACCTGTGTGTGCAAGTTTTTCCTGATTCCAATATCTTCTAAGTCCTGTCTCGCTTTGAGGCCATCTTTTGACTTAGCACTCTGCATCAGTGTTGATAATAATGCATCAGACAAGTTCTTTTCCACGTGCATGACATCGATGTTGTGACGCACCGGCAAATCCTAAAACATTGAAAACAGAATGATCAGTTAATGGAAAAAACAAAATGTGACAATCGTATCTCAGTCTAACAATAGACTGTAATACCTTCCAGTAGGGTAAATCGAAGAATATTGATCGTTTCTTCCACCTCCATTCATCACTCGTTTCATCATTTTCTTCGTCTTCAGCCACCTGCTCTTCTGACAAGACACTGCTCTTCCTTTTTTTTGTCTTGGCTAAAGATCTTCCAAAATCATTCCTGAAGTTCTTTAATGTTGCAAAAATTTCTGCACCTGTTTGAATCCTGTTTGCAGTTCCGTTCTCTACTGTATTATCAAACAATCCTTTCTTGTGTCTGTAGTGATGTCCAGGGCTTAGTCGCTTCCTATTCCCCAAATACACATACTTGCGACTAAACTTGAGCCACCTATTTGGTGTATCCTTTCCACAAACATTGCATGCTTGTTTCCCTTTAACTTTGCAACCTGCCAACGTCCCTAGAGCCGGGTAGTCGCTTATAGTCCACAACAACATAGCTTTTAGTGTAAACTTCTCTTTCAGGAATGAATCGTATACCTGCATTCCCTCACTCCACAATTCTTTTAAGTCTTCTACCAGTGGTTCTAGAAAAACATCAATGTTGTTGCTCGGAGCCGTCGGTCCAGGGATCAACATAGTCAACATGATGTTCTCAGCCTTCATACACTGAGTTGGTGGCAAGTTGTAGTTGACTAACAACACCGGCCAAGTACTATACTTGGTGTTCTGGAGAGAGAAAGGGCTCATACCATCGGTTGACAGACCGAGTCTCAGGTTTCTTGCTTCACTAGCAAACTCTGGCCACTTATTATTCACTTGAGCCCAAGATAACGAGTCAACAGGGTGTCGCATTATACCATCTTCAGTGGCATTGTTGGCATGCCATCGCAAATCCTCAGCCATCCTTGCTGATCTATACATCCTCTTGAATCTGTCTTTGATCGGAAAATACCTTAGGACCTTTGCTGGAATTCCTTTCTTTTCTTCATTACTGTGCTTATCAATCTCCCATCTAGAAGCACTACATCGTGGGCAGGTTTCCAACTCCTCATATTGCTTCCTATAGAGAATACAATCGTTCTTGCACGCATGAATCATATCGTAGCCAAGCCCAAAAATCTTCAAGAACTTCTTAATCGCATCAGTCGACTTTGGTAGTACATTGCCTTCCGGTAGCATGTCATGAAATGTCGACAGTAGCTGATCAAAGTAAGCCACTGACATTCCACTCTTTACTTTGATGCGGTAAAGGGCCATGATCGCAGAAACTTTGGTGTGCTTGCTACATGTCAAGTACAATGGAGTTTCAGCATCTCTCACCTTCTTCCTAAACTCCGAGTCTTCATCATGTTCACCATGTACAGGCTCTCCTCCAGTGTGATCAGATGGCGGTTCATCAGGTTCACCACTATCAAAATAAGCCGTCCTTAGCAAACCATAAGCCTCAGTTTCTGATTGAGGGGCACTATCAGTCATGTCAGACCTTCTTTCACCATGTAAACTCCAACAGGTACTCCTCATATACTTCTTATCCATACCCCTTATGACAAGATGCTCCGTTACTTTGTCTAAAACTTGATGGGAAAGGTTTCTGCAGTGAGTACATGGACATAATATTTCTGTCGGATCTCCTAACCTCCTCGCTGATGCAGTAACAAATCCTGTTGCACCTTCCAAATATTCGAGGCTAGCCCTATATATATATAAAGGAACTCGTCATGAATTAAAATTTGGAAGCAGAAGAAGAACTCGTCATGAATTAAAATTTCGAAAAGATTACTACCTTGGAAGCCAAACCCATGCCTTTTCCATATCAGAACAGTATAACTTCGAGGGAGATCGATTGAAACCTTTGATTTTCGGAACGGAGGCGTATGAGGGAGATCGATTGGAACATTCGATTTTTGGAACTAAACCTAGATTTGAGTTGTCGCAGAAGGAGAATGAACAGAGATCTCCGATAGAGATTGAGAACCGTAGATTGAAAGATTAAAAAAATTAGATCCTACGGCTTCTAGTAAGACACGTCATCTATCCGCACCATTCCTTCTTATTGGTTTCTGTAGAATTCTTTATTAATTAATTTTTAAATTACGAAAAATGCATGAAAATGGTTGGAAATTATGTTATAAACACAATTTAAAAATTTTTAATTAACTAAAATTAATTCAAATTTTTAATTAATTTTAGTATTAATAATTTTTTTAAAAAAAAATGTTGTATGTTTCAAATAAGTATAAAATGATTACTCCATATGGAGATTAGATGATGATAGGGTTGAATCTCTATGAATTATATAGTGTGAGAATGCATTGTGGTTCACTCCATATGGAAAATAGATGATGATATTGTTGAATCCATATGTGTTATACAGTTTGAGAATGTATTGAGGTTCACTCTATATGGAGAGTAGATGATGATATGGTTGAATCCCTAATTTTTTTATAGAATAGGGTTCAATCCCTAAATAAACCCTCAAATCTCAATTCGTTTCAAGTTGTAGAAATTTTTAAACTAAATGGTAAAATGTTTTGTAAACTGTTTAAAAAAGATAAAAATAATCTCTAAATGTTGAATCTCTAAATTTCTTACAATAGGGTTGAATCCCTAAATAAACCCTAAAATCTAAATTGTCGAAATTTTTAAGCAAATTGGTAAATTGTTTTGTAAACTGTTTAAAAACATAAAAATAATCTCTAAATGTTGAATCTCTAAATTTGTTACAATAGGGTTCAGTCCCTAAATAAACCCTAAAATCTAACTTGTATAAATTTTTATGGTCACTTATTTTTATGGACCATATATTTTTATACAATTTTGCTATTGATTATGATTATATATATATGCCAAGCCTACATAATCTTATTATAAATAAGACTTAACAACCAAACAAATTATGTCTTACAACCAAACAAGCAAGATATGTCTTAAAACCAAACAAGGATACTCCATAAATATGTCTTTGAGAATACTCCGGTACATTTAAACATACAGAATCTTATCATTTGGCCAAGCCACTGTGCTTCCCACAGCATCCGATATGTCTTTGAGAAAAGAGTTTGGTCTCCATAGAGCTGCATCTTCAATCAAGGCCACTTCAACCCAGACCCGACTTGCATTGGGACCTAACGGGACGTGATGGACAACACTTAATGGATCAGTACAACTTACTCTGCCTTCTGCGACTTTTCGTCCTGAGTTGTTCTGGTCCAACAAGATGCACTTCTTTTTACCACCTGATCTGGTGGAACTAGTGCTGCCACTTGGACTCTACAAGCACAACAAGTACATCACAACAACTACATGTAAATAAAATGCTCTAACATTATTTACAAAAGGGAATAAGTTTGTAAATTTACCAATGAAGGCCTTCTGACACTAGCTTCGCCTTCATCTTCCGGAGCTTTAATTACTGATACATTATGGAGCGGCCATGCGATCTTTTCATTAACAGCATCACTCATTGTTGTCATGTCACTTGTTGGCCTCCATAGAAAAGCTTTCCCATTAATCACCTTAGCAACTCTCATAACTACAGCATTCGGACCCAAAGGAACATTGTTCACCAGCTCATATGGGTCAGTCGAACCCATAAAACCTTCAGCGATTACCTCAACGCCCTTAACCCAATCGTAGATTTTGCACCTTTCAAGATCATCTACGGTAGTTTGCTAAATTGACAATGCATTTGGTTAGTATCATGTTGAATTTAAAAATACTAACCTATCTATACCTGCTAATGGAATTACCTTTGATCCTAACACATCCGAGGAAACTGGATGGTTGTTCGATGCACTATCTAGTATCAGTTTATCAATTGGCCATGGAATTTTGCATCCCGCTGCTTCCTCAAGATTACGCACATCCGTAGTTGGCCTCCAAACAGATGCCTTCAGGTTTGATACCGACTTTACAACAACCGCTGCGGCGTTAGGACCAATCGGAATGCGACCAATCTTGTATGTACCTTCAGCTGAGCAGAATTCTCCTTCAGCGACAACAACATCTTCTGACTCACACCAATCAAGTATTTGAACTCTAGTTCCTTCTTTGTATATATAACTAGCCTCAGATGGAGAAACACAATCATCATTGTTTTTCTGTCAAAAAAAAAATGAATCATTGATTTTATATCAGTCAAGCAAATTCTACATTTTATAAGCATTAAAAACTAAAGAAAATTCACCTTATTCCCAGCTAAGTCACGGACCAGATTCTTCAAGTCTTTAATCTCGCTTTCCAAGTCGGCAAGTTTGGAGTCTCTAGCTGACAAGAATGCTAGTTTCGTAGCAGTAATCCCTCTTCCCAACCCTCTCACTCGTCCTGGTTTGTCTACTCCCAACACTTGACTAACAGCATCTTCTTTTATATTAACACTTGATGTGGAGTCCATTTGACTATCAAGTGAAATTATTTTTTCCTGAGACAAACACAATATAAGTTATGGTCCTTTTCAATACCAAAAAAGAGTAACTTAATTAATCAGACATTGAAACCTTACAATGGTTTCAGCAAACTCAGGTCTAACAGGTCTACCATCGGAGTGAGTGTGTCCTGCTATCCAGACCTTGCTCCGGCTAATCTTCTTAGGGTCTGCACTCTTTTTTTTCTACAAGTGTATATTGGTTTACTTATCAGTTTGTTCTATCATTAGATATAATATAATTACATACTGTTACTTACCATATCACAAGCTAGACGATTCATTCCTCTACGACTAGTGGTGTGAGGAATTTGAGCTCTCCTAAGTGCTCTGTACTTGTCACTCTTTGCCTACAATATCATTAAATTGAATTTCATCAATTAAATATCATTACCTTGTCGCTTAAAAAACAAATGCTCTGTATATTTCACCTTGAACACAGACGAAGTCCTACTCTTAACCCAAGCGCTCCAAACCTGAACAGATCAAATGTTGCTTGGTTTCAGAGCTGCTCTCTCTGTGGAGCTTTTTGCATTTCGCAGTTGTGATACAAGCCTTGACTTTCCAGATCTCCACAAACAACCCATCTGTTTGAAGACTGAATCTTTTTGCCACTCTTCTTTCAAATCAAACCTCGCCTACAAATGCAATTGCCACACATTATAATCCTTACAAAAGAAATTTAACAATAGACTTAAGTGCATATACATACCTGAATTTCCTCCCATAGTGTGTCCTTTGTCTGGTTATCAAGATTCCTCCAATCATCTAGAAGTACAGTCACGTGTTCGCGTACAAGGGGTCCAAGGAACGATGAAAGTGTCACTGATCCAGGACCTACATGTTCGCCAAGCTCAGTGAATGACACAAAAACCTTTTCTTGATGATCCTTGGCCACTTTACGCATCTTTGTGGGTCCTCTTTTCTTCTTTGGTTTTCCATCAGATGGCGATGCTTCAGCTCCTGAAATGCCATTCTCAGGTTCCATGTCAGCTTCTCTCGGCTGAGAAGGTTCTTGAGTAACTCCATTTTCAGGTTCCATGTCAGCTTCTCTAGCCTGAGATGGTTCTTCAGTAACTTCATTTTCAGGTTCCATGTCAGCTTCTCTAGCCTGAGATGGTTCTTGAGTAACTTCATTTTCAGCTCCCATGTCAGTTTCTCTCGGGTGAGAAAGTTCTTGACTAACTCCCTTCTCAGGCTGAGACTGTTCTTCTGCAATGATATTATCACCATCACCATCACCTGCATCCTCCTCATTAAATTCAGGAACATCTTGAGAAACCTTTGTCGGGACTTCGTCAGCACCTTCTTGCGTTATCTCAATGGCATCTTCTTCAATAGCAACTTCTTTTCCCTTATTTAACTTACGGATTTTGGTACTCTTTCTGGTTATCTCAATGAATTCTGTTTCTGCTTCCAGACCTTGGGAACGTCTGCTTCTTCTAACTGAGACTTTTCCTCCTCATGTCCTCATGTTAATTTCCTCCTAAAAAAGCAAAATCACTGCAATCGATTATTTTTCATGATTGTAGAGATTGTAAAATGGAAGACGATCGATACAGATCTATTGAGATAATAAGCAATCGATTAATTTTCATGATGCATGCAAGTTAAAGTGAATAGATAATGGAAAATCGAGACAGAGATCGAAGAACAGGAGGGTTAGATGAAGACAAACCTGAGATTGGAAGAAGTCGATTCTGAAACTGATGATTCCAAAGTGGTCTAACGAAGAACACTTTGGAAGAGAAAATGAAAAAGACTTAACGGGGTCAATATTCTTTATTTGGTCAAATATCTTCCCAAAATTTTTCTCCCGGGTTTAATAAAAAAAAGCGGTCAAAGATACCATAATGCTTATTCTTTCTCAGTGCTATAATCTAAATATCAAAATCCCAAAAAGATGCGCGCTTGCAAATTTCATTTTGCCGCTCCAAGTATAATAGCGTTTTAGTTAAAGAAACGCTATTATATTTCCAGCCACATACTTACAATAGCACAAACTTCCTCAGCGCTATCTTACATTGCTATTAAAAGCCTTATTTCCTGTAGTGATGTATGACAATTTAATAGTGTAATAGCTGAATTGTTTATTATTTGATTGAAAATTATTAATTTAAATTATGATTTAGATTAATTTATAAATGTGGACTTCATCTTACAATGATTATATTAAATTAGAGTTTATACATACATATTTATATGTATATATTTATTATGTTGTGAGAATATTACTTTTCACATTATTTATATATAAAAATAATTAGATATGATGGTAAACATGCCTAAAAACTTAATTGATAAATCCATGCTAGTTAGATAAACTGCATTTTTTATTTATCTTTTATTTTGCATCATCTCATTTGGAATCAGATGAAATTTTATTGTCACGTTTGATACTATCAGCTTTGTGTTTGTTTGGTTTAACTCGGGTTACTTTTCAGTTATCGGCTAAAACAGAACCGAACTTGAAAACCAAAGTAAATGAAGTCACTCGTGTTCGGCTAGATTTGTATCTGAACCGATATTCTTACTTCGTATCGGGTTCGGGTTTGAGATTTATGCCCAGACCTAGTTATGTATATTGGGGTGATGGGGATGTGTAATAATAGTTTGATGCTTTGGACTCTGCTAGGTTGATTTCAATGAATTATATTTTGTGAGCGATGCTTATGGTGATAATTTCAAATAATCATAGATGTCATATTAACCGCTAGTTTCTTCTCGCTCTGGATTTGTGAAAATTAAATTGATGTGTCAATTTAACCAATCAGATGTATATTGATCGTAAAAAAACATTCAAAGTTGGTACGGTGTATTTTTAATCATAAATATTAATAATAAGAATCTGAAAATTTTGATATTTATTGTTGTTGATTAATTTGTTTGGATGGTATAACTATGTGGTCATCTCTACTCGTTAAGAGCATTATTTAATGTTTTTATTGTGTTATATAATAATAGGTGATAGGTTTATATATTTTGTGTTTATTTTTTTCAATAATATGTTTTATGTATATAATAGTAAAGCCTCTAATCTAAAGCATATTGAATTTCAATAACTTTGCATTTGTTGTTTTAAGATTAATAATTTAACGTTATAAAGTGTATTTTATTTTGTATTTGAATTATTTAAACATTATTTTTTAAGATGTTTTGTGTTCTCTCTCCATATTTTGACATTGAGCCGTCACTATCTATGTATTTCGTTTACCTTTTCTGTGTGTTTTGCTTCTCATCCTCACCGAAAAAAATATTCACCTTTGTGTGTTTGTTCTTCCTCAAATTGTTTGGTATTTGTTTTAGATTGGGTTTATAAGTTTCATGGTTGTTACTCACAGCGTTATTGGTTGTTCCAGTCAATATTGGATGTTCTTTTTCTTACTTAGATTTTTTTGATGTTAGGAAGTGCATCTCCTTGGGTTGGATTAGAGTCTAGTCTTCTTTGATGTTGATTTCTTCTTCGTTAGCTTACAGTCGATAATTCCTGTTCGGTTTGGTTTTTAAGATCTAGTTTTTGATCATCTGACTTCTTGATCTCACTCAAATTACCCTAAGGAGTGATTTACTCTCTCAAATAAGAGGTTCAAATGTAGTACTTAGGGATCAAATTCACGGGAAGCGAAGGAACACAAAAGATGATAATCCTTAGTGACTAAGCTAGGTTGAAATGGTTTAAATATAAATTGCAGTTGGGAGCAATGACTAGTTGCTCAAGAGAATGATTTAAGGTTGTAAGTATTAAGAGAAAGTAGTTAGATTTAAGGTTACTATTCAGTTAGTTCAGGATTATAATGCTATAGATGTTTTAATGAGTTGTTTGCATATACTAAAGAACTTCAACTCTTAGATCTGTCTAATAACTATCGTTATTGGACTCATCTATTGATCTGTCTGCCGATAATATCAATCGATGTTTGACAGCTTGTATCGATCGATATGTGTGTCGTCGATTGATTACTCTATTTGAGTATCGATCGATATAGCTCTAGATCGAATTGAATATATGTTCACCAAGATCATAGACCGGCTCTCGCTTATCCCCAGTGGATCTTAGCTTATACAAGATGATGTCAGGAGAATGATTTATGAATTAAATCACTTCCAAGATCATATTCTAGTTAGCTATTCTAGAATAAGCTTTAGGGTTCATCAGGATAATGAGTATACAACTCAACAATCTATAGTTGGGGCTAATCCCTCATAACTATTTGAACCCCAAATCTAACAAAGGAATCTACTCAGACATGACTGAGTGATTCATAACATCAAGGTAATAATATGAATTCATTTAGAAGACCGAACACTCAAGTTCCTCTTGATAACAAATCTCTTTGTATCTTTCTTCTAAAGTCTAGAATCCTATAACCTTTGATGAGAACATAATTAAGATGAAAAGAATACTTTTATTAAGTAATGAACTGTTGTAGAAACACAAAAGAACTAGAAGTAATTGAAAGCACACTATGCCAAAAAACATAGGCAAATATATAAATAATGAGTTCAATTAGGTTAAAAACTCGTTAGGGGCTTTATAGTAATAATAGTAAGTCTTGGGCTTCAAGTCGATTGAGAATATTATTTCTTCTTCTGCACGCTCGATATCGATGGATGGTACTCAGTGTACATCGATGGGGTATCTCGTCGTCATTTCTTCAAATGCGTCATCGATCGATTACACATAATGTGTATCGATCGATATGTATCTCTGGATATCGACCTTGACGTCTGAACTTATAGTCATTTCGGGAAAACCCTCTTTTAAGCTCCAAATGGCACCTAAAACGTCACTTTACTCCAAAATGCCCTTGAACCTGAAAACATACCTAAAAGACACCAAAACATAGATATATATATATATATATATATATAGTAAAATCATAGAAATACCATGAGTAAAAGTGGGTCAAAATCATGGTATATCAACTCCCCCAGACTTAACCTTTTGCTTGTCCTCAAGCAAACACACAAGTAGTTTTAGAAAGAAGTTTGAAAATATCAGAGACTCAATTTAAATCTTAACTTTAGAATCATCACCTCTACTTTGTTGCAAGCCACATCTTATGCCTATTAACCACAGGAGTACATTATACCATATCCTAGCTTAGCAACCAAATCTTCTAGCCAAACATCTTAACAATCCTGTCTGTCTATCCCCTCTACTGATCTCATTTATGCATAAAAATAAAAGTGCAGGCTTTACCTTGGGGATATCGATCAAGAAACACATGAACTCAACTCAAGCAAGTCTCTGAACACACAGGCAAGTCTTCTCTGATTCCTTTCTTCCCCCTTTTATCTCTCTTCTCTGGATCCTCATAGTTTCAAATTTTAATGAACATTGATTGCCACAAAGGTCATCTTTGTGTCATCTCATTGACTTAGTAACACATATCTTTCGAATAAGCGAATAATGGGGTCGCAGGAATCAATCCTACCCCTCGCTTTGATCAATCTTTTAAAGTAGAATAATGGGGTCGCAGAAATCACTCCTACCCCTTTACTCCTCAAGAAATCATATCACATCTTTATACAAATTATTTCTTTCTTTCCTTAGGATGCCGAAGAGAGAGAAGGAAGGAAATCAGAAACACACAGACTATTACCTTCCAGAATTGCAGGAGGATTCCGATCTCATGTATACCAAGCCCCAAGACAATCAATAGATTGTCAGGTTAGGTTGGAGATCAGCTTTGGTTCTTCCAAACAATCATGAGAAGTGTTGTCATAGGTGACAGGTGATCCACTTTAGCATCTATAGTACTTTCTGCAATCAACAGATCTAAGAATGGTGCTAAAGAATGGTTAGTTAAAAAAAAAGGAAATTTTTTGAAAATATCCTATTCCCGTTCTTGACTCAATAAACAATTTTGAAAACATTTTGGTGAAATCAAAATGGTAGGGTAGCATCAGTAAATGGTAGAGATGTCTGGAGATGATCTTGATCTCCTTCTGAATGTTCTCTATGGTGGACTCCATGCTTTTGACGTCGCATTGGACTGGAAACCATAGTTCTTCAGTACTTCGGTAGGATGAGTCACCAACCTCTTGGATCATTGTAAAGAGATCTTGGACTAATGTCTCCATATCAGCTTTGGTGCAGAACTCGGTAATGTTGATATCGGTCGATGGACTTGTTCGTGTGTCGGTCGATACATAGCGTATGTAGTCTTCGCAGAGTTCCCTCAATGTGTCTTTAACCTCTTGTAGTCGACTGTCCATTGGTGGTATCATCTCATCAGTGATTTTCTTCTTGCTGGTGTAGAAAGATTTCATCGTCTGGTGTGTGTGTTGTAGAGCATTGATGATGTGATCCATGGTATTTGCCATTGTTGATGTGTGCTCCTTGAATGAGGTGAAGTTGTTGTTGAGTTGCTGATATTTTTCTTCTAGATCCTTGGTGGTGGTGGTGGCTGCCTCTTCTCCTCTGATGTCGCGATAGATGTTGCTGATAAGGGTATTGATTTCTTCCTTGCTGTAAGTGGTCTGCAAACGTCTATCGTTCGATGAGGGTAGATTTGTATCGATCGATGGTGTATCATCGGTCGATGGCTTGTGTCTAGCATCGGTCGATGGCTTCCTGTAGGTTTCCAACTTCAAGCGAAGTGTATATACTTCGTCCTGTAAAGCGTCTTTCTTCTGATGGACAAGATCATTAGCACTTTAAAGCCAGTTGATATCTGCTTGAAGTTCTGATCGGACCTTCTCGATTTCGTGTGGATAGGTAAAGGTTTGCCAGATGTAAGGACTCTTAGCATCATTGATCATGCTCTGGACTTCAGCTTCGGTGTAAAGCTTCTCTGGATGGTCTTCTTTGTTGAAGTGGTCAGTGTGGGCTGGTAGGCAAAAACAAGACCACTCAAATAGTGATGCTCTATTAAGTAACTCCTCTATGGCTTCCTTGGAAACATGGATGATGTCTCCGTTAACTCCTCTAGCATACCCAGATTGATCTCTGTAAACTCCAAATTCATCCTTCTTCTCCCAAGAGAAGCGGCGAATTCCGTCTTTGAAAGCTAGTCTGCCCATCTCGTGCTTATCGAACGATAGACGGTTGTGTCTATCAATCGATATGTGTTGAAATTTTGTATCCTCCGACTTGACATGATCAGCTGCAGCTCCGTCTTGATTGGATAATGTGTGTGTACTGATATGCTGATGGTGCTGATAGGCAGGGTTGTGAGGTAGTTGTTTGAAGAGTTTTAGTGATCCAATGGCAGTCTGAAGGATGTCGCCTATGTCCTTCTTTGTGATTGGAATGATTCTCCCATCCATTGCTCATGCATTGCCTTCTGGATCTCTGAAAATACCAAACTCATCCGGAGTTAGATAACCAAAATCAATATTATTTGCTTGTACCTCAGATGGTGTAATGGTAGTATCGGGCGATGCTGTAGTAGGTGCATCGGCCGATGTCAGCTGACGGGTGTCGATCGATTGTTGTTGGAACGTATCGGTCGATGTGACTTCCTCTGGTTGGGTCGAATCCTTCAGTGGTATTGCATCCACCGCAAAACTCTCTTGATAGTCGCTTGCCCATCTTCCAATTGAGTAGTCTCCGTCTCTTGTATCCATTCGTGGTTTGTAGATGGATACAAAGTCAATAGGATCGCTTGATGGTTAATAAGTTCGTTTGAGCGATCTCCTTTGATGCGTATCGGTCGATGAAGGCTGGACTCTATCGGTCGATGCGTTGAATCTGAAGGTGTGGGAAGTGTGTCCGTCTTCTTCTTCACGAAGGAATCTGTACTCTGTAGCTCGTTCTTCCTCATAATCTTCATCATATTCCTCCTCTAGAGGTATGTAGTTGTCCGGTTCCGAGCTAGCTGGCTCGAAATCTCCATCTGGGAATTCTACGTCGGCTTCCTTGAATAGCTTATCGATCGATGCCAAGATCTCGGCACTGGTCCTCCGAGGTGGCTCCATATCGATCGATGTAGTGTTGTTTACGTCGGTTGATGGGTTGTAACGGGTATCGGTCGATGGAAGGTTACTCTCATCGGTCGATGTGACTGGATCGGTTTCGTACTCAGCCATGGAATCGTACTCTTGTGAGCAAAAGCATGCTGCTACGACGTCTGTGGTCTCCTTCCTAGGAAACTTGATGACATGTACTGGATCATAGAAGGTTGTGGAGTCTATTAGGGTTAGGCAGAGCTTGTTGAACTTTAGGTCACAAACGGCTCCGACGGTGGCTAAAAAGGCTCTTTCAAGCAGTAGAGATATCTTGAAGTTGAGCTTGACATCCAGGACGTGGGAGTCTGTAGGGATGATTGCATCTCCTATCTGTACCTCAAGATTTCGAATTATGCCTCCAGAGTTCTGTTGAGAACAATCCACAAAGATGAATGTCTCGTCGGTAGGCTCTATCTTCAGACCTAGGTGGTCTGCCATGATATTGGGTATGATGCTGACTTCTGATCCTGTATCACAAAGGGCACGAGGGAACTCAATACCCCTGATGGAACATGGTATTGAGAACTTCCCTGGATCGCTCCTTTTTGTCAGTGTGATTCTCTTCTTCAAACTATCACGAACTTGCTGAAACATCCTCCAGATGTCCTCTTCCGTCTCTTTGGCCTCTCTGAAGAACATCCACAATCTGTGCGAAAAGTAGGCTTCTTCAAAAGGTTTCTCTGCAGGGATCCTTAGAACTCGTTTTCTGAAGTTTTCCATCTCTGCTACATTAGCTCCCCTTTTAAGGTGCTTGGCAATCTTCTCTTTCCTTTTTCGTAGAACTCTTCCTAGGTTTTCCTTTTCAGGCTCCATGGGTTCAATGATGTCTGTGGGTTTCTTCATTATGGCTGTAGGAAGTGATTTGGAAAGTTTAGACTGCTCCCGGAGTGCGTTAAGTCGTGCTACATCGATATTTGGTAGTTGCATTCGGCGATGAGGTATGGTATATCGATCGATAGCAACAGCGGTATGTCGGTCGATATTTGTATCTCCGGATCGGTCGAAGGAAAGGTTTCGGTATCGATCGATAGGATCTGAAGTCGGGTCGACTTCCATACGGGTGGACGGTTGTGGGTGTCTGGCTGCAAAGGCTTCGTGTGACACGATCTTGATGGAATTGCACTCGTTGGAGGGTTCCTCGAAGTCTATCGATCGATACTCGTCAAAGTTTATCGATCGTTTTGCTTTTGGTGATATCGATCGATGTCGAGCTGATGATGTCGATCGATATGCAGCGAATCCAGCTTCGGGTGAGTCTTCATGTGGTGATTCTTGCTGCTTTTTTTGTTTAACTACTTGCCAAAAATCATCATCCATGATAGCATTGACGTGGTGGTTAGCAGTAGACTCTCCTGGTGCTTTTGCCAAAGCTTCTTGTTTCCTCAAGGCTTCTCCTGTCTGAACCACCTGAGTCTCCACTTTCTTCACATAGGTATTCAAAGTATCAAGCTTTGAGTTCAGGGTCGTGTAGACAGATTCAATCTTCCCATTGAAATCCACCTGTAGCTTTTGCTGAGTCTCTAGAACTCTTTCCAGCATTTCTTATAGTTTGCTTTCCTGGGTGGGTGGGGGTGTATTGGTGTAGAATGAGTTTCTGTAACTCTTGTTGTTGTTGGGATTGCTGCTGCTGTAGGAGGGTTTCTGTGAACTGTAGTTGCTTCTCTGTCCTGAGAAGTTTCTGTTTCCTTCTTGGTTTCCAGATCTCTGAAATCCAGCTCCACTGATCCAGTTCACATCTTCTTCTATGTGTTCCTCTGCAGTTTCTGCATCCTCACAGTCTTCGGCACGGGACTCATCAAAGAAGTTACGCAGGAATGCGTTGTTGATGTCCTTCCAGGTAGTGAGAGAACCTGGTGGTAGTTGTCGCAGCCACTGCAAAGCTTCTCCTGATAGAGAGTATTTGAAAAGCTTGCAGAAAATGTAGTCTTCAGGAACTCCGTTGGCTTTGATGGAAAATATAATATCTTCATACCTTTCTAGATGGTCCATAGGATGCTCATGGGATAACCCACAGAAGGGTATCTGTCCTACAAGTCCGTAGTACTACGGTTTGAGCTCGAAATCTCCTCTTTGAATGGATGGAGGGCGAATGGCTGATCGGTTGGTATAGAACTGATCTGGACGGTAATCAGCCAAGGTTTTAGCTCTTTTAGCTTCGTCTGCAGGTTGGATGAAGTTTGTAGTGTCTTGCTCAGGAATGATTTCCTTTTGAGCATTCAGCTTCTGACCTGCTGCGTTACGCAGGTGACCATCTTGATCACGCAGGTCTCCATTCTCATCGGTTGTGAGAATAATAGGCGCTACCATGACTCGGCGGGTAGTATCGATCGATGTTATGTGATTAATATCGATCGATATCGGAAGAGTATCGGTCGACGATCGGTTGTCGAGCGATGAAGTGCGACGAGTATCGGTCGACAAAGAAGGTGTCTTGGTCGACTGTGGAAGACGAGTGTCGGTCGACGAACGATTGTTGATGTCGATCGATGTCAGGGTATCGGTCGACAAAGAAGGGTCGATGTCGATCGATATGGAGCGTAAGTTCTTGCGGATGCTACGCTCCAAGCTGTGGGGGTCTTCTGAGTAAACAAGGTGATGATTCTTGTTGCTTCTGGTATTGCTGGACATGTACCTGAAAAACAAGAAAAAAAATTTGCGTCAGAAGGTGATTTAGCAATAATTAAATAACCTAGACCTAATCAGATTAAATATAATGGCGATCTTAGCTCCCCGGCAACGGCGCCAAATTTTATCTCACTCAAATTACCCTAAGGAGTGATTTACTCTCTCAAATAAGAGGTTGAGATATAGTACTTAGGGATCGAATTCACGGGGAGCGAAGGAACACAAAAGATGATAATCGTTAGTGACTAAGCTAGGTTGAAATGGTTTAAATATAAATTGCAGTTGTGAGCAATGACTAGTTGCTCAAGAGAATGATTTAAGGTTGTAAGTATTAAGAGAAAGTAGTTAGATTTAAGGTTACTATTCAGTTAGTTCAGGATTATAATGCTATAGATGTTTTAATGAGTTGCTTGTATATACTAAAGAACTTTAACTCTTAGATCTGTCTAATAACGATAGTTATTAGACTCGTCTATTGATCTGTCTGCCGACATATCGATCGATGTTTGACAGCTTGTATCGATCAATATGTGTGTCGTCGATCGATTACTCTATTTGAGTATCGATCGATATAGCTCTAGATCGAATTGAATATATGTTCACAAAGATCATAGACCGGCTCTCGCTTATCCCCAGAGGATCTTAGCTTATACAAGATGATGTCAGAAGAATGATTTATGAATTAAATCACTTCCAAGATCATATTCTAGTTAGCTATTCTAGAATAAGCTTTAGGGTTCATCATGATAATGAGTATACAACTCAACAGTCTATAGTTGGGGCTAATCCCTCATAACTATTTGAACCCCAAATCTAACAAAGGAATCTACTCAGACATGACTGAGTGATTCATAACATCAAGGTAATAATAGGAATTCATTTAGAAGACCGGACACTCAAGTTTCTTTTGATAACAAATCTCTTTGTATCTTTTTTCTTAAAGTCTAGAATCCTATAACCTTTGATGAGAACATAATTAAGATGAAAAGAATACTTTTATTAAGTAATGAACTGTTGTAGAAACACAAAAGAACTAGAAGTAATTGAAAGCACACTTTGCCAAAAAACATAGGCAAAGATATAAATACTGAGTTCAATTAGGTTAAAAACTCGTCAGGGGCATTATAGTAATAATAGTAAGTCTTGGGCTTCAAGTCGATTGAGAATATTCTTACTTCTTCTGCACGCTCGATATTGATCGATGGTACTCAGTGTACATCGATCAATGGGGTATCTCGTCGTCATTTCTTCAAATGCGTCATCAATCGATTACACAGAATGTGTATCGATCGATATGTATCTCTAGATATCGACCTTGACGTCTGAACTTATAGTCATCTCGGGAAAACTCTCTTTTAAGCTCCAAATGGCACCTAAAACGTCACTTTACTCCAAAATGCCATTGAACCTGAAAACATACCTAAAAGACTCCAAAACATAGATATATATAGTAAAATCATAGAAATACTATGAGTAAAAGTGGGTCAAAATCATGGTATATCACTTCTATGCTTTCTTTCGTAGTTTAAGGATGGCTCCACGGTTTGCTGATTTCATCACTGCTTGTGTCTTTAGTGGCTCTCTATTTTGCCAATTTGCGAGTCTAGGTTTAGATAGTGTTTTCTTCTGTGTGTGCTCTGTAGATTTATAATGTTGTGTCTGGTCTCAAGTTTGAGCTTTGGTTTCTTGGTGGTTAACTTTCATTTTCCCTCCTTCAGGATGTATGTTATCTTCCCCTGGTTTTTTAGTATAAGTGTGTGAAGTTAGTTTCTGAGAATTTTGGCATTTTTATCTAGAGTTTCGTGGTTTTCCGCTGGTATGAGCATTTTTCTGTGTTTGTTTAGTTTGTAAGGTGCTTCGTACATCTTAGCTGGTGGCTGCACTTATGGTGTGCTAAATATTTGTCTTCTTGTTTTGTGGCGATTTTTTTCTTATGTTGAATATTCTTGCTCTAACATGCTTTTTTGGTACTTTGTGGTGGTTTTTGATCTTGTTTCTTTGTATTCAAAAGATGCTTTATCTCAGAATTTATCTTTCTACTCTTTTCAAACATATCCTTTTTCTGACCAAAATATTTTATGATAAATTGAGCTAAGTTAGTTTTTGTTCTTGATATCGTTTCAGTTCTACACATTTACTTAGTTAGTGTGTCTTTGGCATATTGTTTTTTTTCTATGATTATATAGACTTTATGTTTTGATATGAGTTGTGTTCTAGTTTATTTTTCTTAACTTGATCAATATTAAATAAATATATAATTTGTAAATAAAATAATATAAAATAGTAACGATTAATAAAATAGTGAATACAATTTGTAAATAAAATAATATAAAATAGTAAAGAAAAAGAGTAAACGCAGTCTCTCTCTCTCTCTCTCTCTCTCTCTCTCTCTCTCTCTCTCTCTCTCTCTCTCTCTCTCTCTCTCTCTCTCTCTCTCTCTCTCTCTCTCTCTCTCTCTCTCTCTCTCTCTCAAAATTGTGTTTGAATGCATTTAAACTTTCACAGAGTTTTTCCATTCAGCTGATGCAAAAGTATATGTTTTGGAAAGCCTTTTTATTTTGATTATCTTTTTGATGGGCTTTAGAAAAATTAATTTGTAAGCCATTATAAATCAGTTTACAAAAGTTTATAAATCATTTTTGAGTTTCTTATACTCATTCTGCTTAGAAGCAACTCCCACACACACTCCCTATATCTCATAACACAATCTCCAACGGATCCTTTTTTCTTATTATCTTATATGTCAAAAGAAAAATGAAAAGAATTAAACTGCAAACGTGAATAATTTTTATTTGATTTATAGAATTTGATACAAATATGTCAAAAATCCAAAAACTGTTTTTCCATATTTTCGAAAAAGCATCAAAAATATGATTAAAAACAATTTTAAAATATTTTTTTTTCCGAATCTGAAAGGTAAAAATTTTAAATATTTACTTATGGGTTCACTAATTTATAGGGGGTTAGGGTTTAGTTTTGATGATCGGGGATGTTTGATTTGGAAATTTGGATTTTGATCATAAAAATAATTATGAAATAGGGGTATAGGAGACTCTAAGAGTCCATAGAAGATTTGGCATATCACATTTAGGGGCACCCGAGAAGATGCCTCTCTTAGCATTAAGTACACTGGATATAGACCCTATCAATATTCATAAACCTTATCAATCAGTCAACAAAACTTACTTAAAGATCGACTTATCAGCATTCATAAACCCTTATTCATATGATTGATTTTATAAACCTTTATGAATAGCTTTATTAATCATACTAGGTAATTACCCGCGCTATGCTGCGGGATGCAATTTTTTTTGTTCTTTTGGTAGTATTTTTAATAAATGTTAGCAATATAATGTTTTTTAAAGATACAAATATATTCAAAATGGTAATAAAATTTTGAATAGTAATATCTAAAAATGGATAAAATTAATTGTAATAAAGGATAAACATTTGCTTTTTATGAACATAAAACAATAAAAACCCTATAAATTATTAATGTTTTAATTTAATATTTATTAATTTATAAAATTGTTAATACACAAAAAATATTTTTACGATTCATAGTTTTAAAAATAATTCTAGAAAAATAAGAATGACTATATATTTACACAGAGTTTTTTGAAAATTATTATTATTATTATATTATTGATATATATCATATTTTGAACCAAACCTATTCAATATCATATAAAAATATGTTGCTAGATAAATTTCCACGCTACAGCACGGGAGATTTTTATGTCAAATTTTTATTAAAAATATTATTTGAAACTGAATGTTATTATTTTTTTTGGAAAGATTTGATGAGTATTATTAATTGACGTCGGGTTCTACTACAAGATATTTTTAAACTAAAAAGTAAAACATTTTAAAGTTTTTTTTTAAATTCTTAATGCATGTTTTTGTTTGTATAACATTATGTTTGGTGATATTAGTTTTCTTATGCTAAAATCAATTGTTAATTTTTTTTTGAATAAAATCATGTTTTCTAGTGAAATGTAATTTTGTTTCAGAATCGAATTAGAAGTAACCTCATATTAATAAGCTATAGAGGTAAGTTTGAATTTAGATTATTATTTTGTCATCTTTTATTCACATAAAGAGTACACATATTAGACATTATGTAAAAAACATTAGAGTACTTAATAGCGGGAAAAAAAACAAAGACATATTGACATTCACCTATTAAAAAAACAAAAGTCGATCACATTTGGAGGTTTTTGATCGTTCACAACATTATTTAGGTCATTCATGTCATCTTGTTTGTTCTTGCTTTAATCTCATGTTTGTCTGTTTATTATCTATGTTAATTTGTAAAATGCAATTGTGATTTGGTAATGATGAAGGGTATGCTACGAACATTTTTTTTGTAACGAATATAAACATTGTTGAAAAAAACTCTCTATAAAAACTCTCGATCATCTCCCTCTGACTGCACTGCCAAAGCTGTTGAAGACGCAAAGATTTGGCTAGCAGTTAATGATCCTCTGTTTGTGAACTCGCTTTTGTCGTCTAGTGTCAATCACCCTCAATCAGTATGGATACGACCTCAGACAAATCTCACGAAATGTAATGTTAGAAAGGCTTGGAGTGCCTCGAGCCAATTCAGCGGTGCTAGTTGGATAACCAGAAATGCTCAGGGGATTCCACTTCATCACAGCCGACATTCCTATCCTTCTAGCTCGTCCAAAAGAAAAGCTGATTTGCTATCACTCTTTTGGGCTGTTGAAAGTATGTGGAATATGCGCCTGTGTAATGTCATTCTGGAAACATCATCCCTTAAAGTTCGAGAAGCAATATTATGGCCTGACCAATTTCCTGACCTTAGATATCTTCTTGATGGTATCTTTCATCTTCTAAGCCTTATTGGTTCCTCGTCTCTTGAGTATGTTTCTGCATCACGCAACAAGGTGGCTCAGGCGATTGCAGATAGTGTTATACAAGGCTCTCGAACTCAGTCTTATGTCTCCACCGGAGGACCGGCTTGGCTTCGTAACACCATTGAACAGGAAAGGAGTCTCTGGCCATCCTCATGGATCTTAGGTCGAGCTCCAGCTCCTGCACCTTTCCTCTTCCTTTTATTTATTTCTTTTAACTTCATAGGTTTGGTATCTACTGGTATCCTTGAACCCCTTGTTGTTTTCTTTATTTGCTTCAGTATCACGCTTTGTTTCTCTTGACCCAGAGGGTCCAAACTTAATGAATCTCAGTGTTAAAAAAAAACAATATTCTTATTCTTAGCAGTTGCCGTTCAAGAATATAACAACATGACTGAATTAGATTTTTACCTACATTACCAACATATAGGATTAGTAAAGGGAAACAATTTTGATTTTTTTTTTGTTAACCTTTAAAACAATACAGATGAAAAATAAGCAGGAAGCAGTGTTAACGAAACAAAGAACTTAAGGCTGATGTTTATTGGAAATTCAGAACGCATACGATTTTGAAATGCTAAAGAAATTTTTTAAAATTAAAAATATTTGCAAAATAGAATAACCATGCTAGAGTTTGTATCCTGCTCCAAAAAATATGCCAAGCTACAGAGAGATAAACTAATATACACCTGCAATGAATGTAAACCGTCATCAGCAAATTTTGAACGTTTAAACAGTATGGCACTCGCAAAATCTTCGCCTCTAGCATGGTTATTCTATTTTGGTCTTAACACAGCCACTGGGAGGTTAATAAACAAGGAGAAAAGGAGGATTAGCTCATCACTATAGGTAGAAGCTACTTTCGCCACTTCCTCAGCTAGCACAGCTGAAACGATACAAAACCATAGCAGTTTATAACAACCACACTACATCAACAGTGAGCACATTGGGACGAGAGTTAATGAGTTTTCTCCCGAAAATCACACCGTAAGAAACATCTTCGGCATACTTGAGCTTTTTCTCTAGCTCAGGTCCAGTTCCAAAACCAATAATATCAACAGAGCTCTTCTGTGACTCAGATATAAACTTACTGTCTTCGAACAATCCAAGCACCATGCCTATCCTCAAGCAAACAACAATGAATTTACAAAGACTTGAACTTGCGTTATACTTAAGGATACGAAGTTACCTGAGGCAATAACTGATGCAGAGCTAAGCTTGGATTCATTATCAGGGGAGACAAGAGCAATAGAAACGCTCCTAGTCTATGAAGCTTTTGACACTGTAGCAACAGCTTCACCAAGACCCCGCCGCTTTAAACAGCATCATCTTACATCTTTAATTTGTGATCAGAACTTCAAGGTTAAAGTCCATTTGCGGGTTCACAGTTGCAAGCTTCATGGATAAGAAAAGTAAACACCTTTCATGCCCAGCTTTAACTCCCTTAGCAGAGATCAATTCCAACAAAATTTGAATTTATTTAAACCACATAAGTTGGGTTGCTCTGCTTTTACCTTGCCGTGGACTTCGTATTTGATAGAGCCATCGAGTTCAGCTCTTAAGTCCATAAGTTTGGAAATTGATGTATTAATGTCTGTCACAGTGAACGATAGTAACAAATAGTATCCCTTCTCACTCACCACATTGGTCGCTGCATTAAAACATTGATCTTCTTTATCTTTTCGATGAATACTCAAAACAAAACCCTTTTTCATCAGACAGAAACAGTAAACTGAAGGTAACCAAAAAAAAAAAAACTCTCCAAGAACAAACCTAATAAAAAAGTTTCACCGAGACAATTGATCGAACATGTGATTTGCACTGGTGGCTATTTGAATTATTACCTGGGGGATTGCATAAGAGCTAGCTTGAGAGGACCAGACTGAAGCTCAACCCAACGTAAAGTGACGACGTGATGGAGAAATCGAGACCTTGCGTAAGAGAGATAAACTATCTATCAGTTCTCTTTCTCGACACACATAAACGAAGAAGAAAACAAATGTAAAACGGGACAGCAAAGCAATGATGTGTTTTAACGAAATGATTTGATTGGATTTGCAAAAATTTTCAGTTAATGACATGTCAGTTCTATATTATTCTAAAATGCTGAGCTGTCAATCTCTGGAGAGTTGCTGGTGTTATTACTGTGTGGATTAGCTACTTCCTTCTTGCAAACACAATTGATCCATCGAAGAATACGTACATAAATAGATTGAAAGACTGATCAGATCAAATGGTGCATTTCTTATAATATGTGATGAGCATTTTCGTTTTGCTGAATATTAAACACTCGAAGGAGGAACAGATTGAGGATGGAGGAATGGATAAAACAGGCGCAGCTTGCATTAGGGAAGCTGACTCTTGATAACTACTGCTCTAGAATGCTCTGATGAGAAACAAAGAAAAAAACTAGTGGTGAGTGCAAAGAAGTGCACATAGTAAAAAGAGAGCATTGTTACCTTACTGTTAAATTCTTTTAGGAAAGTTCCTGAGACATATTCAACATTTAGCTCTTTTTGAAAAGCTCCAGGGACATGCTTAGCTTTCAGCTCTTCCATCCAATCTATCAGCACAAATTTGTTTGATATCATTGCATATAAACTATAGTTATTCAATCTTTATCAATTTCATGCTATGAACTAGAGTTGTAAATCATTTCTTGTGTATTCATGTTTTTGCAGCAATGTCATACAACAAAATAGTTATGCACACTTCTCTAAATCATGCAATTATGTTATGTCAACCCTTTGAAAATAATGATAATACGAGACAACGTCTCTGACATTGATCCTTGTTTGTTGACAATACAATCATCTAATAATTACCATCACTATGTCTCCTCTCTTGACTAGTACTTATTAGACTAAACTTCCACTCTACAGACCCTAAATAACAACTGAATTGATAAAGCTTTATAAATTATTTAATAAATCCGTACAAATAATTTCAATACTAAAGTCTCAATACCCAGAGTCTTTAATTAATTAGTAAATCCAATTCCTAAAATCTCAAAACAAAAAATCAAATTGCATACTCATCTCTAGTCAATTGTTTACCTTCTTCACATAGATAAATATTCTGAATCTCAATGCAACAAATCATAATCCCTAAACCTTAATAGTATTCAATGGTAAAAACTCAGATTCTACAATCTACTTAAACCTGTGAAGTGATCAAAGATAATCTGATGCGAGAGGAAGAGAATCTATAGCTTCAACTTATAGCCATTCTTCTTAATGTTGCAAATAAATTCCAGCACGGATAGATTTTACAGTAGAGGATCATCATCATCGACGCATCGGGAAAAGTTCAAAATTGACTGTAACTGAAAACCAAATTTATAAGGGGTTATATTTTTCTAACGCAGTGTTCAGTATAAGAAATTCTTTTTTTTTGTATGCATCTATCCAAAGATCAAGTCAAAATCAACCCTAGGTGGATTCGTAATAAACTCAATGTTCACTATCAAAAATCTTTCTCTTAGATCTAACTATTAATATGTAACTCTTTCTCTTAGCTCGAAACAACAAAATCCAAGAAAATTACTTACAACTTGTGATTCTTGCTGAGGATTCGACATTTTGAGGTTTCGAGTCTCAATCTCGTCTGTTACGTGAGTGTATTCTCGATCTCGTTGTCGTCGCTTGATCTCGTTGCGTCGCTCGATCTCGTCACCGTCGATCGCTCTTGTCTCCATAGTCTTCACTCAATTTCGTTGCTCGATCTTGTCGTGTTACCGTCGTGGAAGATTTCTCTCAAGAAAGAAAGAGATAAGAAATTAGATTAAAATAGTGAGAGACTTATTTTTTGTCTTTTTCCTATTAATGATTTAGGTACTTTTGAAAATGTTTTACTTCTAAGTGTATATGTGAAAATGGTACCAAATAAAGTATACAAGTAAAATTCCCCAATATATATATATATATATATATATATATATATATAAAGTAAATTTTTTTCTCTTTTTGTGACATGTGGAAGAGAAGTTTGTTGATGTGGGAACCAAGATTCGCACCGTCGATTTTAATGAATAAAAACGGAGGAAAGTCAAGTCAACCCGACTTTCCCAGAAGGTCCGGATTCTCTGCGATAGCCAACGACAAGTGACCGAACAAATGAAGAAAATATAGAAAACGAGTTTTACGTAAAGTAGATCGAATTCGTGTAAGAGCGTTGCGATTATTACAAAAGATCGTAAAAGCTTTGACCGCGAGAACTGTTGGCGATTTCCCTAGTTCTTGTCGTCTCAAAACCCTAAACCTAATTGAGTCGCAGCTCGATAACAAAAGACGAAAACCATACGAAAAAAATTCGCACTGGACCTTAAGAAAGGTTGCCTACGTACCCCTTTCGAGGATCAAGTCGGACGTAGTTCAGTTAGAAAGATTTGAATAAGGGATCGAACGGCCTGGAGGAGTTCGTTGTGGAACCGAAATTCGCACTGTCGATTTTAGTTAAGTAAAAACGTAGGAAAACTAAGTTGACCTAGTTTTCCTCGAGGATCCCGGCTATCTGCTGGGCCACGCACGACAAAGTTAATACATGCTAAGTTTAGGAATAAATGCGTAAAATAAAGAGAGCAAAAAGAAAGAATCTTATTTCCGAATTCGCGGAGAACGTTTGAACAACAGGTCGAGATCTCGGCCGCAAGAGTTGTCGATCGTCGCTAGTCTCAAAACCTAGATCTAACCTAGTTGAGTCGCAGCTCGCTAAAAAGGAAATAAAAGCCTAAGTTCTAAGTTGCTCTAGGGTGGTTTCTTTCTTCTGATTTCGGATCCCCCTTCCTCTGCTCCTAGGCTTGCTTATATACTCCCATATGACGGTCTATTCTTGATGGGCTGAGTCTGCCGCGAGCTGGGCTTTTTCCATTTTCGTCGGTCTTCGTGTTTATCGGGAAAGTTGACATTTATCCTTTAGAAATTTGACATTTATCCTTTTGGAAGTTTAACATTTATCTTGTTATGTGAAGATAATTGTAAACCGTCGTATCTATCTTTTTTAGAAAATCGTAAACGGGCCGTCCGGTCGGATTTGGTCCCTCTCGAGCCGTCTTCCGGACTTCCGTTGTTTTCTATGATTTCTTTGAAAGAATACTCCTACTTGGATGTCAAGTCTTTCGGAAGATCTTCGATCCATTGCTGAGGAAAATGGTGTTTTAAGATAACCGTCACCTTTTTATACGAAGTCCTTCCGTCCGTTGACGTCTTACGGGTTCTCCGAAGTCCTGGAGCAGGAAAGGGAGTTTTGTTTGCGGGATTTCAGAAAGTCGCAAACACGGATTTTTGGCGACCCGAGGGCCTAGAACTTACGCACGAAGACTAGCCGCCCGACGACCCGACCCAGCACGGGGCTAGCCGCCCGGCGACCGTGGCCAGCACGAGCGCTAGCCGCCGGCGGCTACGGCCAGCACGGGGGCTAGCCGCCCGGCTGCCACGGCCAGTACGGGCGCTAGCCGTCGGCGGCTACGGCTAGCACGGGGGCTAGCCGCCCGGCGGCCACGGCCAGCACGGGCGCTAGCCGCCAGCGGCCACGGCCAGCACGGGGGCTAGCCGCCCGGCGGCCACGGGCAGTACGGGGGCTAGCTGCCAGCGGCCACGGCCAGCACGGGGGCTAGCCGCCCGGCGGCCACGGCCAGCACGGGCGCTAGCCGCCAGCGGCTACGGCCAGCACGGGGGCTAGCCGCCCGGCGGCCACGGCCAGCACGGCCAGCGCGGGGCTAGCCGCCCGGCGGCCACGGCCAGCACGGGCGCTAGCCGCCGGCGGCTACGGCAAGTGCGGGGGCTAGCCGCCCGGCAGCCATGGCCAGCACGGGCGCTAGCCGGCGGCGGCTACGGCCAGCACAGGGGCTATCCGCCCGACGGCCACGGCCGCGACCGGAGTCGGCTGCTCGGTTCCTTCGGCTTGTTCGTGTTTTTGCGTTCTTTTTATTTTTCCGTAGGTTTTTTCTCGTGTAGAAAACGTTTCTAGCCGTTGGTTTCGAGACGATTAATCTCGAACTTAATATTTTTCCAAGGTTTCTCGATTAAAAATTAGTCTCTCGAGGTTGCTCTAACATCTTTCATGTTTTTCCGAGACTTTCGCACATCGATTTCGTCTTGACCGATTTTGACCCCAACAGTTAGCCCTCCAGCTAGCTAGGAGCCGTAGGGTTCGTAGGTCCTAGCTTGCGGTATGGTTCATGAGGAAAGTATGGAGACGAAATCGTGTCGAAGGTCGGGGTGAATAGTCAAATCCTTGTGAATTCTTTACCATTCTTATTTCACCCAAGAATCTTAAGTTAATCTCTCTGTTGCAAATTCTCTCTCTACCTTTAAGAAAAGAATGACTTCAAGATCAAAATCCTCGAAGAGGCAGTCTCACTCGTCTTCGGATAGTTTCCATGCCGAGGAGGAAGTTCTGAAACCCGAGGTTCCAGAGATGGACAGGAGCGCGTATTGCGACGCCGTCTTCGGTTCTGATGCTCCCCTTCCCGTGATCCCGATTCCCCGGCGACCTCTGAGGGCGCGAAAGGAAACTGACTCGCCGAGCGAAGTATCCCCCGAATATCTCGGAACTCTTCAAGAGTTTTATGAGGTTCCGAAGGGAGTCATGTTTCGCATTCCTCGTGGGAATGAGAGTTCGGAGCATCCTCCGAAGGGTTACTTTACTTGCTACGAGGCGTTCCTGACGCAATGCCGATTGTGGTTCCCAATCCCTAGGGTCATTGTTCAGGCTCTCGACCGTTTCGAAATCGTAATCAGCCAGCTGAACGTGACGGCTTTGGAAAGTTGGCTTGGCGTTGTGATTTTGAGTTACGAGTTAGGGATTGACCTTAGCCCTGCTGACTTTGAAGGGTTGTGAAACTCCAAGACGACGAGCATCAATGGAGTATACTCCATGAAGGCGGGGACCGATTTTTCGGTAATCAATGGAGTCATCTCGCACGCCAAAGATTACGTTGACCGTTTCTTTTTCGTGAGGATAGATGGAGAGTCTGTCGAGGAAGGCTTTCTCCACCTATTCCCGATGGACTGGTTGTACCAACGAGGTAAGATTGTCGTGTCCCTTTTCTTAGAATCCGAAAAGTGAGTACTGAACGTGTGTTTTGTTTTGTTTTTTTTTTTTTTTTTTTTTTTTGTTCAGAGAACAGGTGTCTCACGCATGTTCCTTCCGATCTTTCGACCAAGAGAGATATTTTTAGGACAATGCCTTGTTCCTGGAACTCCTTTACTCTCGACCGGATTCGAGGGGCGGTCGCGCTTCACCGATCGCGAGGCGGTACGCGGCCCTGTGTCAATGATGGATCCTACATTTTTGCCCCTTCAAGGCGAAGGCGGAGATCTCGGAAGGATAAAGGGATTGCTTTCGAGGCCTCATCGGGAAATGGTGAGCTGCCGAGATACGATCCTGACTTCACTATAGGGAACCAGGGTGTCCCTCCCCCGGGTGACTTCTTTGATGAGCTCCCCCCGGCGTTTTCCCGTGACGAGTCTTTGGACAATGAGGAGAGAGACAAGGTGACAGCGGAGGGTGCTCGCTTGGTCAACGAGGTTTGTTCTTTAAACTTGAATAAATCCCCTTTTCTTTTTATTTGACCTCGACTTCTTTGCAGGCCGTGAGAGTGTGGAACGCATCGATCGATGGAAGTTTCCGTACTGCCCGGCTGGCCCGTTTCAAAGCGGAGGAAATGGAAAGGGAATTCGCCAAGTATCGGTTGGAGGTGGAGGAGCAAAAACGCCGGCAAGCCGAGGTCCAGGCTCGAGTCCTCGTTCGTGCGGAAAGGAGCGGGCGGAGAAGAGCTGCCGCCGAGCTGAACCGAAGGGCCGAAATTTTCTCTACCGAATTCGAAGCGTACAAAGAGGCTCAGGACTTTGTAGGCAATTTTCGCGAGTGTCGTGGTTCGGCCGGTACTCTATACAAGATGCAGCGTGAGGGTTTCTCTCTTTCCGGCAAACTTGCCGCGATGGATGGCTCGATGAGAATATGCGCTAACGCCGAATCCTTTGTTCCTCCGATCGAAGGGAGAATTCGAGAGTTGTGGAATCCTATCCAAGTCTCGGAAGATACGGCGAATGCAGGCGACGGGGGTGAAGAGGTCGACCAGCCCGACTCCTCGTTTGGAATATCTCTAACCGATTTTTATGCATTCGATTATAATTTGTGATAGGCCAAGTGTGGCTGTTTGTATGTATGTGTTGCGACACTTAGGAGGTCGCGTGACTTTGTGTTTCTCGGGATTGGCCGTTGGTGGCTTTTGAATCCCTGCTATGAATGCTTTTATGAATTCTGCGTTTTGATTTATACTTTCATCAAGTGTAGAGGGTTTGAATACGTGCAGTCACTTCGTATTCAATCTCTTTTTTTTGTCGCTTGATCCGTAGGTTACTTTGTAGCGAACGTTAGGTTTGTAAGCGATAAGAGGCAAGTTTTGGAATCTCGTATTCTGGATACTTATGCCTATGAGATGTCTTAGATACTAGCAAGGCCGAGTTTAGGGCAAGACCTAGGTCTACTTTCGGACTGAAACTGTGCGATGACAAATCGACTTTCGTTTTGTCTGTTTGCGATTTCGACCTGACTCGTACCATTTTAGAATCTGCGAAGTGCTTATCGGCTTATATGATTCGTTTGGACACGAGTCGAGCTACTTCCTTTACGAAGAGCTAACCAAAATTTGGATTTTTTGTATAGTGCGCTATGGTATCCTTGTCGGATGCAAGAGGACTTCGTTAGAAGCCAGACTACGAATTTGATTGAGTGAAACGTTTCTATGTTTTTCCATCGGGGCCAATCGACGGAAATGAATTTTAGAGTCGTGGACAACTGTTTGATAGAGTTTTTAGAGTCGCGGATGGACTGTTTGGAGGAAAATGGAGAATCAAGACTTTTCGGGAACTAGCGACGTCTCGCGTTCCTTAAAGATATGATTTTCGTTTTCCGTAATGTCTATGCGTTGAGTAAGCATTTGAATTAAAGACTTTATAAAAGGTTTTAAAAATGTAGAGTACATGTGAAAAGTATTTTTGCGGGAGTACAAGGATGTTTGTTCCCATCTCCCCCCCCCCCCCTTTTTGGTGAGGGGGATAGCTGAACTCGTCGGGTTGCGACGAGCTGCCTACGTACCTCTTGCGAGGATCAAGCCATCTCGTAGTTCTGTTTCTATCGCGGATGTTATTACTCCACGATTTCCGGCGCCTTGACTGTTTCAGCTAAGTCGGTGGTCGCGTTGGGAGTTAGGTCATCCATTCTTTCGGCGATGGACTCGAGGATTTTCCCGCTATCCTGAGTTGTGGCCTGTTCGGACAAATCCGAGCTGTTCTTTGCTGAGTTCTCAGAGATACTCAGATGTTTCTTAGTTCGCTTCGGGTTAGCTACTGGGGCGTTCCGATTGCTGCGCAATTTATGTTCGGCCAAGAAGCAGAGTCGTGACTGTTTTTGGCTTCCCCAGATTACCGCTGTTCCAGTCGGTGTTGGAAACTTGACGCTGAGATGGTAAGTGGACGGGACTGCCTTCATGGCGTTTATCCAAGGAGTTCCGATTATGGCGTTATAGATAGTCGGGTTATCCACTACCGCGAATTCGACGATCTTCGTGACTTCTTTAGCCATGACCGGGAGTCTGATTTTTCCGAGGGTCATGGACGTGACACCCGAGAATCAAGTCAACGGTCTTGGTTCTGGGATGACTTCTCCGAGGGGTATGTTCATCCTCTGCAGAGTGTCGCGGAACATGATGTTGACCGTGCTTCCTGTGTCGATGAGGATGCGGCCGACTTTGAGATCCTGAATCACCAAGTCGATGACCAGAGGATCGTAGTGGGGTTTATCGAGTCCGGCTGTATCCTGTTCCTCGAAGATGATTGCGTGATTGGGAACGTCGTCCTCTGGACGCCATCCGAGGCTTGTTTCGGCCCTCCGTCCGTAGGCTTTGATTGACGAAACGGAGTCCTGGTAAAAGTGCGATCCTCCGATGATCATGTTGATCCTCTGGCGGTTGTTGTTGTTTCCTTCGTAGTCTTGTCTCTGTCCGCGTTTTTCGCCCGATAAAGTTCCAAGAGCGTTATTCTCGGGATTGGCTCCGTCGGTCTTCGGCGGACGGTCATAATCTAGGAGCAGGTCTTTCACGCTCCTGACCGTTGCTAGTTCGCCGGCAAGCAGCTTCGTAATGAGTCTTGCGCCGAGGACTTTGCAGTTGGCGATGGAGTGACCTCTCGTCTGATGGAACTCGCAGCTGGAATTGTCCTTGTACGAGTTCCGCGTCCAAGTGTTTCCGGCGGTCCTTCCTTGTTCGGAATTGACGGCGTAGTTATGTTCGCCTTGGACGTCTTCCCTTTGTGATGGACGTAATTGTCGTTTCGAGAGGTTTTCTTCTTGCCGGACGCTTTCTGCGGTCCATGCTTTTGTGCTAGGACTTTCATCTCTTCTTCCATGATGATGAAATCCGTCGCCTTGTGGAGAGTGTTCTGGATGGTGCGTGGCCTCTCCAAAGAAATCCACTTTCGGAATTTCGATTTATACCAGAGGTTTTTTCTCAGGGCGTTGATGGCGACTCTGTCGCTGAGGCCTGTTACCCTGGACATCACGAGTTTGAACCTCCTTATGTAGTCGCGGAGCGGTTCATCTTCCTTTTGAATTAGACTCCAAAGGTCTACGTCGGAAGTTTCCCTGTCCATGAACATGGAGAATTGCTTCAGAAAAGCTGAAGAGAGCTGGCGGAAACTTCTGATGGAGTTTTTTTTCAAGTGTGAGAACCACTCGAGCGCAGCACCTCTGAGGTTCTCGAAGAATAGGAGACAGCAGCCGACGTCCTTTTCTCGCTCCGGAAGTTTAGACCTCGCCTTGGTTTAAAATGGCGAGTGGCGACCCCTGGCGATGAAGTGATCGAATGGCGCCTAGCGCCATGGCGACCAGAAGCGAGCGCCATGTGTATGCTCTGACAAAAAGTAACCAAAGCCCTATATACTAATGTTAAAAGCACTATGCACTCACGTTACGATCTAATAGCTTCATGGAAACTTATTTTAGAAACCAAAAACACCAAATCTACTATAATTTAATCTAAAAGTTTTTTTTTCAAAAAAAAAAAAAATCTAAAAATTCAAAAGTCTAAATTGCACGAACACCAACTTAATGGCAAAACACCAACTGAAATTACCAAATCACAAACCAAATCAAAACACCAATTCCTAAAACTTTAATACTCAGATTTTGAATCATTTTCTTCATTCCTAACTCTTTAGTGGAAGAGAATTAGGGTTTGCATATAAACTTTACGTATGGTTTGACGATGAACTCTTGTCGACGTCATATATTCTTACTAAACCAGTTTAAACCAAACAAACTTCTATAAGTTTCAAAGAAACCAACTGGTTTGTCTACTTGCACTAAAGCGTCGCCAAGAGCACTTTAGGAAAATCATAAAAGCGAGGAAAAGCGATCGCTTTATGTAACTCGCCTCGCCAAGTGGTGTTGAGGCGATGAGGTCATCGCAAGGGGTTGCCTAGCGCCATGGCGACGGAAGCGCTCGCCATTTTAAACCAAGGAATCTGGAATCTGGAAGGACTGCAGATGTGCCTTCGGATCTGTGGTTCCGTCGTAGGTGGGAAGCTTTATTTTCCCGGGATCCGAGACTCGTGCATCTGTGATTCGAGAGGTGAACTGTAAGACCCGATCCAAGCCGAGTAGGCCGCGGTCGCAGTCTCACGTCGCTCGGTCCATACCCGGACCGAACCTCTATAGATTTGCCCTTTTATTTTAAACATCACCCATAGGTGAGGGATAACTCAGATCTTAACTCAAGACTACCTTAGTCAAATTCCTAGCTTAGATCCTTTCAACTTATGCACAGCGGAATAATATCTATTTAACCATTGGTCTACAACCAATCTAACACTTGTCTGGTCAGATCACCTCAGCTACTGGTCAGTAGACACAACTGCCAGCTAGCACCAAGGTCAATCCTGAACCTAGACTAAGTCATACAATCAAAGGTTCCTTTCCCCTAAGCCATTCTATCTAGATCTAAACAACATTGCTAGATCATACCTTTGCCACATCCACGGAGCTTGTTAGCTCTTTGTCTCAGCTGACTTAGCTTTCCAGCTAGCTCATCCAGCTAGCTGAGCTAAACCACTTCACTGGAGGTTCCAGCAACTCCTTCCCAGCTGACCGAGCTGCGAGGTAGCCTTGCCCAGCTCCCTTTCCACTCGTCCAGCTTCCTTATACCTGCATAAACATCTTCCCTTGATTACTTAGTCATTCAGCCAGCCATCCCCACAGACTAAGTAACCTCTGGAAAGTCTTCAATAAACATTGGTAAGCATCTGGCACATCTCAGCCAATGCTTCACCCATTACCCTTACACTTTGTAAGATATAATACCAAGTCCTTTCATGGACTAATCAGGCCACGTCCTCTCATGGACTAACCAGGCCACGTCCTCTTAAGGACTAATCATACCAAATCCTCACAAGGACTAACAATGCCCCATCAGATCCTAAGTCATTCAACCAACCACCCCCACATGACTCAGAACTGATGAGTCTTCGTATTTCCTAATCAGTCATGGAACTATGTTCCACTGAACCTGATTAATGTTGCTCTTACAACCTGTGCATCCTTTGATCAACCAGATCAGACACCTTGATCCATCATTCAAGGATCAGGTCGTCCATCCTTGCCCATGATCAGATCACACACGGCCTTCCTTGTATAAGTACACCAGCACAATACTAATGGTCTACACCACTTAGTATTGGCAATACTCATCACATGGCTCTCAGCCAATGCCTTGTACATAGCTCCCAACACCAAGGTTGATCACTAGCATTACTTATGATTTACATCATAAGTGAGAAATGTATCCCAGCACACAAACATATGATCAGATAACCTAACACAAGGATCTGACCCCAATATGCCCTCAGGTGCAATTTCGACCCCAAGCAAACCTGCTCCAAAAATCAATTAAAATTCATGTAAACTCTTGATAATTCTCAACTAAGAGATTCCCATAATCAGAATTAACAGAACCGGCCTCGATCATATAGATCTCGCCTGAATTTAGTCAAACCGACCATAGGGTGACTACCTCAAATCAATCCCTAAATACCAATTAAAATACATGATAATTCATGATAAATCACCACTAAGAATAATCCAAAGTCAGATCTCCATAAATCCATCAGGGAGTATGAGATCCAGACTTAGCTGCCAAACCAAGGCCATTGAGGATTCTGAACCGGCCAAGGCCAAGGTTCAGTGCCTCTATGTATAATCATCAATATCAATCATAGATATAATAAATAAGATGAATAGCAAATGTATAAACAGAGTAAGGTGTAACTGCAAGACCAGGTCAGCCCATAGTGTACCAAACTATGTCCAATGGTCTTCAGTTCACACCTGTTACCTTATCAGGCCGACCATGCTCTTCCCAAGCACGCCTCCATCAATCCCTTATCACATACTTCCAGTATTGATAAGATCCAGTCAGGGCCGCACCCATCATCCCTTCCTTGGAACTTCC
Source organism: Hirschfeldia incana (assembly GCA_026261945.1). Taxonomy (NCBI): domain Eukaryota; kingdom Viridiplantae; phylum Streptophyta; class Magnoliopsida; order Brassicales; family Brassicaceae; genus Hirschfeldia; species Hirschfeldia incana. The sequence continues at coordinate 1,176,277 of JABCMI010000014.1, read as the reverse complement.
ATGGAAACAGTTTCTGCACTGCATCCATCTTCAAGGCTGTTCATGCCTTTGAGAGTGGAGTCAAGCCTTCCCTCTTCTCTTCTAACCACTTGCGTGTGTTCCCCAGACACAGAGGAAGCCTTAGACATGATCATCCATGATCAATCATCACCCAAGGGTCGTGCATCACTTCCCTCTTTGTTGCCCATGAAACTGTCCTTCCACACCAATCTGCCCTTAAGGCTGTCTTGGCCTTTGGGACTGAGTTCCGGCCATCTCCCTTCTGTCCTCACCATTTGCGTGTGTTCTCAAGACCTGGAGGATACTTTGGGTGATAACATCACGGATCAAAAGCCACCAGAAAGTCGTTCATAACTCTCCCCATTGATCTCTCTCAAAACTGCCCCTTTATGGCCTTCACACCACCATGGGTCTTGGATTGGGAATCCGACCAACTCTCTGTGTTTACTCTGTTTTTCTTTGTGTTTCAGGGAGGAAGAACGGTCCCTGGCGTGCCTGCAAAGGCACGAACTTGCCTTCCTTTTTATAGAAAAGGAATGGCCACTTCTAACCATTGCATCCCTTCGGTTTCAATCCTGGCCATTGATTTAATCAATGGTCCAGATCACACCCATTCGCCTATGGCAGTTTCCAGACGTCCTTGACAGTCCTAACTGCCCCTAGACACGTCACATATCAGCCTAAGCTGGTTGCCCAAGCCCCTGGTCCGATCCCAAGTGCCCACCGGTCCATCGGTACACACGGGTCGTCCACATGGTCCGGTCACGGTCCGGACCCGGCCCAACCGTCCAAGACTTGATCACTCAGTCCAGCTGAGTTGAGCTGATCCTCAGGTGACCCAGCTGAGTGAGCTAGTCCATCCAGCTCAGGGAGCTGACACACTCTTCTTGAGCTCCAGTGAGCTCAGTCCAGCTGGTTGAGCTTCTTGCTCGCATCACCCAGCTGTGATACACTTCGTGTAGCTCCTTTACACTTGTATCCTTCTTGGATTAGCTATACCTTAGCTTCCTGATGTCCTTAACCTTACTTCTAGGTCAAGACACACATGTATTTAGGTCATATGACCTTACTGGTGCATCTCCATGCACCACAGTCCGTCCGGCCGGTCCTATCCAGGATCGGGGACATGACATGAACGGAGTCTTTCTTGATTCCTCGAGGAGCAGGTCGATCACGGGGGCAGTACTGGTTGCGTGGTGAATCTGCGATTTTACCGCTTTCACCTCGGCTGCAGTTTTTGCGATGTACTCGCGCAAATCATGGATCTCGTTGGCGCCGTTCGCGCTCCTTTGTCTACGTTGGCTGCGATAGGCCCGAGTCTGGTCTTCAGCCAACCTCTCTTGCTCTGACCAGTAGAGGTCTTCTTCCTCTTCTGTCATGGGTTTTTCGAAGGCTGCCGCCAGTCGAGATGACTGACTTCGGGTTCTTCTGTGGTGGATGTCGGCGTCTTCGTCGGACGGATCTGATTGATCGCTGATATCCAGATTGATTCTTTCGACGTCGTCTCCTTCGTTTTCCCTTGCGGGAGGTGGGAGGTTATCCGTCGTTTTCTTCTGCCCCGCCGGAGTGGTATCGTCAGGGATGAGTTCCGGGGATTTTCTCAGGGCATCTTTTTCTTGGTCTCCGGAAGTTCCGAAGTCGAGTCTCCTGACACGCCTCACCTTGGTGGATCCGCGCGGGAGTTTGCTTTTCGCTGTTAAGGTATTGACCTGTTTAGCGAGTGAAGCCATTAGTTTCTCTTGTTTTTCCGACCGTTTCTGGGCGGTGGCGAACAGTTCCTTCACCTGGTCCAGCATCGCGGCGTTTGCCTCGGCAGTGACCGTCGATACGTTTCCGGCAGGAGTCTTCTCAGCGTTGGCATCGGCGGCTGGTCCGTCGTGCGTTTGCTTGTCTTTTTCCGCGTTAGCAGACATGCTTAACTGGGCGTGCGTAGTTGCGAGAAAGATAAATCTGTGTATCCCCCTCCTTCTAGTGCCAAACTGTGGGAACCAAAATTCGCACTGTCGATTTTAGTTAAGTAAAAACGTAAGAAAATTAAGTTGACCTAGTTTTCCCCGAAGATCCCGGCTATCTGCTGGGCCACGCATGACAAAGTTATTACAGGCTAAGTTTAGGAATAAATGCGTAAAATAAAGAGAGCAAAAAGAAAGAATCTTATTTCCAAATTCGCGGAGAACGTTTGAACAACAGGTCGAGATCTCGGCCGCAAGAGCTGTCGATCGTCGCTAGTCTCAAAACCTAGATCTAACCTAGTTGAGTCGCAGCTCGCTAAAAAGGAAATAAAAGCCTAAGTTCTAAGTTGCTCTAGGGTGGTTTCTTTCTTCTGATTTCGGATCCTCCTTCCTCTGCTCCTCGGCTTGCTTATATACTCCCATATGACGGTCTATTCTTGATGGGCTGAGTCTGCTGCGAGCTGGGCTTTTTCCATTTTCGTCGGTCTTCGTGTTTATCGGGAAAGTTGACATTTATCCTTTCGGAAATTTGACATTTATCCTTTTGGAAGTTTAACATTTATCCTTTTGGAAGTTTAAAATCGTAAACGGGCCGTCCGGTCGGATTTGGTCCCTCTCGAGCCGTCTTCTGGACTTCCGTTATTTTCTACGATTTCTTTGAAAGAATACTCCTACTTGGATGTCAAGTCTTTCGGAAGATCTTCGATCCATTGCTGAAGCAAATGGTGTTTTAAGATAACTGTCACTGTTTTATACGAAGTCCTTCCGTCTGTTGACGTCTTACGGGTTCTCCGAAGTCCTGGAACAAGAAAAGGGAGTTTTGTTTGCGGGATTTCAGAAAGTCGCAAACACGGATTTTTGGCGACCCGGGGGCCTAGAACTTAACCCGCCCGGCGACCATGGCCAGCACGAGCGCTAGCCGCCCCCGGCTACGGCCAGAATGGGGGCCAGCCGCCCGGCGGCCACGGCCAGCACGGGCGCTAGCCGCCGGCGGCTACTGCTAGCACGGGGGCTAGCCGCCCGGCGGCCACGGCCAGCACGGGCGCTAGCGGCCGGCGGCCACGGCCAGCCGCCCGGCGGCCACGGCGAGCACGGGCGCTAGCCGCCGCCGGCTACGGGCAGCGCGGGGGTTAGCCGCCCGGCGGCCATGGCCAGGCGCCATGACGCGCAGTCTGTCGCCGGGCGTTAAGCGCCATGACGTGCGGCCTATCGCCTGAGCGCCAGGCGCCATGAAGTGTGGCCTGTCGCCGGGCGCCAGGCGCCACGGCGTGGAGCCTGTCGCCCGGGCGCCAGTCCCCAGGACGTGCGGGCTGTCGACGGGCGCCAGGCGCCACGACATGCATCATGTCGCTGGGCGCCACGGCGTGCGTATGCTTGCTTATTTCTGATTCTCGACGGTTTTCCGCGGAAAATCTGTAGATAAGAAATAATCTTGACCGTTGATTTTGAGATAACTGTTTTCGACCCGAACAAGAGTTGTTCGTTGAATAGATCGGATATCTCGATTCGTGGACGTCGTATGAAATTCTTTTCAAATTATACGAGTCTTTTTATTCCGAGAAATACTTTCCGCGGACTTTTAGACTTTGAATTCGTCATAACCGATTTTGACCCCAACAGTTAGCCCCCCAGCTCGTTAGAACTTTTGCGATGTTCTTGCGAGCGGTATGACATGTTAGGTAAGTTAGGCGGAATCAATGGTTAAAAAGCTCCGCGGAAATTCGTGAGATTGGTAGCTGTGCCTTTCAAAGGCTGCCTACGTACCCTTGTTGTAGGGATCAAGCCTTCTGTAGTTCATTTTGGAGTTTAAGACCATTATGACCTTTTTTCCAGCGAGACTTTATCGTCTAGTTATGCGTAGCGTAGAGAATTTCGAGCATGTTGTTGTCGATGGTATTTTCGTATTGGACCTTTGTCGGCCGCAAGAGTAGCCTCGGAGGCTGTTTATTTTGGCCAATTTCGGCCTGTTAAAAATATTTTTTCTCAAATTTATAAAATCGTAGTTTTTATAAATTGAGAGAACTTTTGTTTATCGAAGTTAGAAGGAAAGGTGTGAGTTATCATATCATTCCTAACCCCCTGACGATCACTTTATCCATCGATTGTACAAAACAAGATTTTTCGCGGTTTACTGATTTACGCGAAGGTTTGTGAAATGAATAGACTTAAGTGAAGAGACAAGTTTTGGGATCTCGTATCGGGTGTTTATACTATGCCTGTGAGATGTCAACATCCAGCATGGCTGGGTTTAGGGCAAGACCTAGGTTTACTCTCGGACTAAGGCTTTGCGATGATAAGTCGGTTTTCATTTTGCCTGTTTGCGATTTTAACCTGATTCGTACCGTTTTAAAATCAGCGAAGTGTTATCGGATTATATGATTTGTCTGTGTACGAATCGAGCTACTTCCGTTAGGAAGCGCTAAACGAAATTTCGGTTTTCTTGTATAGCGCGCTATGTTATCCTTGTCGGATGTAAGAGAACCTACCCTTTTAAAGGTGGCTATTGTCTGTTTAGGACATTAGAGATCGTTTGTTGTGATCAGCAAAAATGACATGATACCATTTTGAAGGTGTGTTATAGTTTTGAGATGAGAATTTCGTCTAGGATGTTTTGAGGAAAAAATATCCTTCGAGCGTTTAGCGACGTCTCGCAGTGCCGAAAGTTGAGTTTCCCTTGTGCCGTATTTTGTGTTTGAAATTTTTGCGGGCTTGGAGATGTTTCGCGAATTTTCGCAGCCAAAAACTGTTGTCTCAGTTTTGGCGCTGAATTGTTCGATTTTTGATCAAGGAATTAGGACAGAAGGGTCTCGTAAATTTGACCAGGGAGAAGCGTCTACCTTCACTGTGTTTCGTGAAGTGTTGGACTTCCCGAATTTATTTTTAAGAATGACTCGTATAGCTCTAGGAGCTTTGTTACTAGTGTTTTCTTTTCATCCTGCGTTTTATGGAGCATATATAACTTAACTGATTGATGATATGTTTAAATTTTCCGTTAACCATATGGTTGTTAGGACTGAGTTTCGTTATGAAGAATTCATCGTATGATTTCCGATTCTGGGTTGTACGACAATCTGCTTGTATTATAGTCACTTGGCGTTTCACAACAAATCGTGGATTGTCGTTTAGCCGTTAGCCATTAAGCGGTCGGAGCAGTGGTCGCTCAGTAGTCTTGGATTGGCATGGAGGCTAGCCTCATTCATGTATACAAGGAAGTTGTTGGTAAAGGATCGTCGCAGAATAGGTGCGGATTCGGTTGCAGTGTCATTTCCTGCTCCGGCGTAATCGGGGGGAGTGAAAGTAGGAATCAGCAACCTCATGGAGAAGAGTTATCTACGAAAGTTTTCTGTTAGACCCGTTAGGTTTATTTTACGAAAGTTTCTTCGTATGAATTAATTCAACCATACAGAGGATTTTTCGTAAAAGTATTGTGAGAGGGGCTTTTTGTAAAAGTAACTGGAGAGTGTTTCTCACAAATTGCTCGTAATATCTGCGATCATGGAATATGTTTTCCTCTCTCGCTTTCCCGTATTGCGAATTCGTTTTGCATGAGACCAATTTTCCTTTCCAATAGGCTATTTCGTATAAAGAGTTTTCGTTATACAAAAGTAATGGATGACCGGTTTCATAGAGATAGAAAATCGCAGATTTTCAAAGTAGCGATGTTTCCATGGCTTACACGGGAAACAGTTCCGCTTTGAATTCGACCTTTGGCGAAACTTGCTTCGAAATACTCATGGAGTTTTACCGAAGGTTATTTCGTTATTTTTGTAATTCACCGTCATGCTATTAGTCTGACGTTGCTACGAGTTTCTGGTCGCGAGTTTGCGACGAGAGACGACGTAGAGTTTTCAAGACTGTGTTTGTAACTGTTTGGCTATGCTGCTAGCGTTTTAGACAAATCTCAGAGTGTCGTTTGCCTTTTGAAAAGATTTTGACAGGCACATTTTATTGCCTAAGCGTTCTTCTGCTTATTGCTACTTCCCTTTTTCCTTTTACGAAAGAAAACGGGTTGGCCGTTCTTTTGGAGGCTTGTGTACGTTTTTTCTTTCTTTTAAGAAGCGGGACAAGTACGCTTAGAGAGTGGGGTGATCGTTTCTCGGTTTTTCGAGAGAATAGACCAGTTTGCATGTTCTGCCTGGACAGTCAAGGAACAATGGAACAAGACTAGAAAAATTGCTTAAGACTTAGCTTGCTAGACTATCCACCTAGGTTCTAAGTTCCCTAAATTCCACGGCAGTTTTCAAGACGTTTTTATTCCGTTCCCTCCAAGATAAAAACCTTGACAGAATTTTCTAAATCGGACGTACCTTAGTCTCATTGATGATTCGAGATTACCTCTTCTTCCTTCCCCTTCTCCTCTTGTCGTGTGACCTAAGTTTCAACTTTCGTAGGATTTGTTACAAGAACGGGTGTGTATTTCGTCGAAGGATTCTTGCGGGTATGAGTTAGTAGTTTGTCGAAAGTTTCGTATGGCCACTTTCGATCCAACGTCAAAGGACTTCGAAAAGTCAGTTGCTGAATTTCATATGAATTGGTTTTTGATGAAATTCTGACGATAATATCGGAATGAGGAAGGGATATCAATGTCCAAGTTCCCGTCCATATTTCTTCGTATATCTGATTTTACCAAGTTGACATGGTGTGATTTGTATATTGTCGAAGAGTCTATCAATGGTTATGAATAGAAGTTTTCGACTCAACGTGGCAGAATTTGGCAAAACTCATATTGCGTTTTTGTTTCGAAGGAATTTTTACGAAATCGTTGAACCAAAGGGAGGAGAAGCAGGCAAAGAAGAGTGTTTTGGCAAGACGGGTCAATGGACTAGGCGCCACCCGAGTGAGGCTCTCAGTTTGTCGGGCTGTGAGCGAACTGGTCATGTTCCAGATCTTATTGTTTGATACAATATTGCTTTATGAATGATATTTCGTAAAATATGGTCGAGCTTGATCTTACGAATGCTGTTTCCTAAAATGCTGTCGAGCTTTTATTTTTTGAGAGTTATTCCACAACTGCTGCCGGGTTAATTTTACGGGAAGTCGTTTCGTAAAATTGTTGTCGAGTTTAATTGTGCAAAATCTTTCTCGTGAAATATTGTCGAGTATTATTTTACGAAAGGTGTTCCTTTAAATGTTATCGAACTTAATATCAGAAATCAGAGTTGCGGTGAAGCGTAATTTTGGTGACTAAACTTAATCATAAACTTTCTTGTTTCCGTAGGATTGACCCGAAGGAGTTTTGAGTAGTTTTTGAAAGGTAAGCTTAGTAGGAAAAAGTCGAGAGTCCGCAACAATCAAAATTTTAGGTGTCAGAAAACGTTTTAGCAGTGAGGGATATGATCTCTCGTTTCGGCTTTGTTCAGTTTTCGTTAACCGTTTAGGCTTTGAGTGATTTTATAGAAATCAATTCCGCTTTTTCAAAACTGGTTTGAGAAGGATCGAGTATTCCGTACGGCAAGCTGGTCGAGACAAAAATAAGAGGAGCAACATTCTCAAAGGAAGTTGCTCGGAAAAGTTGTTTTGAAGAAGGACAGTAATGGTATCGGTCTTCCGAATGTATCCCAATTCCTCGTATAGTTAAGATGGTTGGTGTTTTAGAATAACCGTAATCGTTTTATACGATGAACTGCAATCTATTCGTTAGCCGAACCTTCCGAGTTTCTTCCGTAACTTTCCCGATTGTTCTGATCGAAATGAAATGGAGTTTTGAACCTTGAAGCTTTTAGAGCAAGGATGCAAAGTACGTGATTGGACCTGAGTCGTGATGAATTAAGAAAGATCCGAGTGCGTCTGCGGAGTATCCAGTAGCACGTTGCAAGGGGTCGATCCACGACTCGGGAAACTACCTTTGGGCGCTAGTTGCCACGACGCGAGTCCTGCCGTCGGGCGCTAGGCGCCACGCTGCAGGGCCTGCCGCCGGGCACCAGGCGCCACGACACGAGGCTGCCGCCGGGTGCTTGTGGTCGTGATGTGGTCGTCGTCGGAACTCGGGATTGTGCCGTTTGGCAAATTGGGATCTATCGCCTGGTTATTCGTTTTCTCGTCAGTGAGTAACTCAGGGTTTCTCAATGGTTTCGAGGAGAACGAGTTTTATTTTAGATTTCTAAAAATCTGTAATTAGACGAATTTCTTGGGGTTTGATAGATTTTATCGTTGCCCTTTCTGTTTTGTAGCGAAAGTGCGAGCTCGTTTTTGTGCTCTTCCAGTGGTGAAAAGCTGCGACTAGGTTTTTCTATTTTCTCGAGCACTACGGCGTTTGTTAAGCGTTGGCCGTAGGAGAAGTTATGCTAAAGTTTTTTACCAACGTTTATGCGAGCTGCGAGTTTTGTCTTTCATATTTCCAGACATCATTTCGGTCAAGCGTTTTATGGCCTTGAGAGTAAGAGTAATCTGTCACACCCCCCTCCTTCTAGCGCCAAACTGTGGGAACCAAGATTCGCACCGTCGATTTTAATGAATAAAAACGGAGGAAAGTCAAGTCAAGCCGACTTTTCCTGAAGGTCTTGATTCTCTGCAATAGCCAACGACAAGTGACCGAACAAATGCAGAAAATATAGAAAAACGAGTTTTACGTAAAGTAGATCGAATTCGTGTAAGAGCGTTGCGATTATTACAAAAGATCGTAAAAGCTTTGACCGCGAGAACTGTCAGCGATTTCCCTAGTTCTTGTCATCTCAAAACCCTAAACCTAATTGAGTCGTAGCTCGATAACAAAAGACGAAAACCATACGAAAAATGTGTTGTTAAGATTTGGGACTGGACCTTAAGAAAGGCTGCCTACGTACCCCTTTCGAGGATCAAGTCGGACGTAGTTCAGTTAGAAAGATTTGAATAAGAGATCGAACTGTCTGGCGGAGTTCGTCTGGTACGAGCGTTGGTCATAGAAACAGGCATGTCGAGAATAATGCCTAGGGTTTCTATGTGCGGAAATCTAAGTAAAAGGATTGTTAGATTCTTTGGAGAGGAACAGAAGTCTGCGGACAAGAAGAAAATAGAACGAGAGACGGCCAGACGTCATAGGTCCTGCCTTGCTAGTCTAACCACCTAAGTTCTAAGTTCTCTGAGTCTAAAATCTAGGATCTGCTCTCTTAGTCTGATAATTTTCGGATCTCTTCTTCTGCTGCTCCTCCTCTCCTTATATACATGTCTAGGTCGGCGGCCCTTTTACCAGTTCGCCTTTGGGCTCAAGTATATCTCTTTTCAGGAATATTCCATTTCTCGTCGATCTTCATAAGTATCCTCGAATTTTTACATTTATCTTTGGAAACTTGACATTTATCCTAGTAGAGTAAACCATGATAGCTTTGTTGGGCCTGAATCCTTAAAATCGTAAGTGAGCTTGTGGGCACGTTTCATGCCTTTGAACGTTTATACGATTTCTCGGAAAGATTTTCTTTCTTCGCAAAACAATTCGTATAGCTTAGAAAAAAACAATGTTCAAGTCGATCGTTCTTGTTAACACGATACACTTTACGAGAAAACCAACCTTCTCAGTTTTAGTCGTAAAACTTCGATGATACAATCGAGACAAATCGAGACACCGGGTCCGTAGCTGAGATGACACGGCCATACGAAAGTATACGGAAGTCACGGGAATGTATCTAAGTTTGGACAGACCGAATTAAAAGGAATCTGCCTTGAAACTTCAAAGAGACTGTTCTCTCAAACCGTGAGGACCCAGAAAACGATCAAGATATCAAATCGAAAGCGTTGCCGCGACGCATGATGTCATCCGGGCGCCAGGCCCCATGACGTGCAGCCTGTCGCCCGGGCGCCAGGCACCATGACGTGCTTGCCGGGCGCCAGGCGCCACGGCGCGCAGCCTATCGCCCGGACGCCATGCCCCAGGAAGTGCGGGCTGTTGCCGGGCGCCAGGCGCCACGGCGTGCAGCCTGTCGCCCGGACGCCATGCCCCAGAACGTGCGGGCTGGTACCGGGCGCAAGGCGCCACGACGCGCAGCCTGTTGCTCAGGCGCCAGGCCCCAGGATGTTCGGCCTGTCGCCGGGCGCCAGGCGCCATGACGTGCAGCCTGTCGCCCGAAAGCCAGGCCCCAGGACGCGCGGGCTATCGCCGGGCGCCATGACGTGCGGGTTGTCGCCGGGCGCCTGGTGCCATGGCGTGCGTGTGCTTGCTTATTTCCGATTTTCGATGGTTTTCCGCGGAAAATCTGTAGATAAGAAATAATCTTAACCGTTGATTTCGAGATAACCGTTTTCGACCTCAACAAGATTTTTTCATTGAATAGATCGGATATCCTGATTCGAGGACGTAGTATGAAATTCTTTTCAAATTATACGAGTCTTTTTATTCCGAGAAATACTTTCCGCGGACTTTTAGACTTTGATTTCGTCATAACCGATTTTGACCCCAACAGTTGACATGTGTCCCCTTCTTCAATCTTTTTACATTTTAAATCCTTCTTTTATAGATTAAAACAATTTGGTTCATCACTTTTTAATTGTGCACTACCTTGTAAAAGAATATAAATATATTTTAAATCTTTAATTTATTCACAACTAAAAATAACATAAACTTCACTATTTTATTAATCGTTATATTTTTTATTATTTTATTTGCAAATTATATATTTATTTAATATTGATCAAGTTAAGAAAAATAAATTAGAACACAACTCAAAACCAAAACATAAAGTCTCTATAATCATAGAAAAAACAAAATGCCAAAGACACACTAACTAAGTAAATGTGTAGAGCTGAAACGATATCAAGAACAAAAACTAACTTAGCTCAATTTATCATAGAATGTTTTGGTTAGAACAAGGATATGTTGGAAAATAGTAGAAAGATAAATTCCGAGACAAAGCATCTTTCGAATACAAAGAAACAAGATCAAAGACCACCACAAAGTACCAAAAAAGCGTGTTAGAGCAAGAATATTCAACAGAAGAAAAAAATCGCCACGAAACAAGAAGACAAATATTTAACACACCATAAGTGCAGCCACCAGCTACGATGTACGAAGCACCTTACAAACTTAACAAACACAGAAAAATGCTCATATCAGCGGAGAACCACGAAACTATAGATAAAAAAGGCTAAAATTCCCATAAACTAACTTCGCACACTTATACTAAGAAAAGCAAGGGAAGAAAACATACAGCCTGGAGGAGGGAGAATTAAAGTTAACCACCAAGAAACCAAAGCCCAAACATGAGACCAGACACAACATTATAAATCTACAGAGCATACACAGAAGAAAACACTGTCTAAACCTAGAGTCGCAAATTGGCAAAATAGAGAGCCACTAAAGACACAAGCATTGATGAAATCAGCAAACCGTGGAGCTATCCTTAAACTACGAAATAAAGCATAGAAGTCAGATGATCATTAACTAGATCTCGAAAATCAAACCGAACATGAATTATCGACAGTAAGCTAACGAAGAAGAAATCAACATCAAAGAAGAGTAGACTCTAATCTAACCCAAGGAGATGCACTTCCTAACATCAACAAAAATCTAAGTAAGAAAAAGAAACATCTAATATTGACCGGAACAACCAATAACGCTGTGAGTAACAACCACACAACATGAAACTTATAAACCCAATCTAAAACAAATACCAAACAATTTGAGGAAAAACAAACATACAGAGGTGAATAGTTTTTCGGTGAGGATGAGAAGCAAAGCACACCGAAAAGGTAAACGAAATACATAGATGGTGACGGCTCAATGTCAAAATATGGAGAGAGAACACAAAACATCTTAAAGAATAATGTTCAAATAATTCAAATACAAAATAAAATACAATTTATAACGTTAAACTATTAATCTTAAAACAAAAAATGCAAAGTTATTGAAATTCAATAGGCTTTACATCAGAAGCCTTACTATTATATACACAAAACATATTATTGAAAAAACATACACAAAATATATAAACCTATCACCTATTATTATATAACACAATAAAAACATTAAATAATGCTCTTAGCGAATAGAGATGACCACATAATTATATCATCCAAAAAAAATAATCAACAACAATAAATATCAAAATTTTCAAATTCTTATTATTAAGATTTATGATTAAAAATATACTGTACCAACTTTGAATGTATCTTTACGATCAATATACACCTGATTGATTAAATTGATATAGTCACAGCTATTTAATTTTGACAAATCCAGAGCGAGAAGAAACTGGCGGTTAATATGACACCTATGATTAGTTGAAATTATCACCATAAGCACCGCTCACAAAATATAATTCATTGAAATCAACCTAGCAGAGTCCAAAGCATCAAACTATTTTAACACCTCTCCATCACCCCAATATACATAACTAGGTCTGGGCATGAATCTCAAACCCGAACCCGATCCGAAGTAAGAATATCGGATCAGTTACAGATCTAGCCGAACACGAGTGACTTCCTTTACTTTGGGTTTCAGGTTCGGTTCCGTTTTAGCCGATAACTGAAGAGTAATCCGAGTTGATTCCAAATGAGATGATGCAAAATAAAAGATAAATAAAAAAATGCAGTTTATCTAACTAGCATGGATTTATCAGTTTAAATTTTTAGGCATGTTTACTATCATATTTAATTATTCATATATATAAATAATGTGAAAAGTAATATTTTCACAACATAATAAATATATACATATAAATATGTATGTATAAACTCTAATTTAATATAACCATTGTAAGATGAAGTCCACATTTATAAATTAATCTAAATCATAATTTAAATTAATAAGTTTCAATCAAATAATAAACAATTCAGCTATTACACTTTCAAATTGTCATGCATATATTTAAACTTAATTTTTTTTCCATAGTAACTATGCAAAGACTACAATCAAATTAAGAAATTCCATATGATCATATACATATTTTGTTTTCTAAAATACTATTTGAAAAAATGTTCTAAATTATAAAATCATAGTCAAATCATAACAATATTAGCAAAACCGGCGCGTAGCTCCGGCAACCCTCTAGTAACATATATAAAGGCTCTTAAACGATAGCTGTTTATTTATTCAGGATATGTTAAAAATAGTTTTGAATAATATTAGTAATTTAACTGATAATTTACCATTATTTTCAGAATAACTAAAAATTACAAATATAATATGATAATTAAAATTTTATTATATTATACTTTAGTAATAAAATATTATATATATATATATATATGTTTATATTATATCTGGTTTAGAAATATTAAACCGGAATTATAGAATGTATCATCTATCGTTTAAGATAAATTTCGTAGGACAATCAAACTCAATCATTGCGATCATTTCTGAATAAGTAAGCAAAGAATTCAAAAATAATTATGCTATAATTTGTGAAGTGATTTTTCTGCTCGGACATTAGAAGTTATAATGTTTAAAGTCTTTATTACCCTTATTAGATTATATTTTTTAATATACAATTACTCAGAAGCTATATACAAATTTTATTAATTTGATAGTCATCATTATCTAAAAAGATTATATATAGCCAAAAATATTTTACATAATTTCCCCCCGTTTCAGTTTAGTTGTCGTTGTAGAATAGAATTTTAGTTTCAAAATAAGTGTTGTTTTAGAATTTAAATACAAAAATTATTTAAATTGCCAATATTCTTCTGTCTATTTTTCTATTAGTTGAATGTGGTTAGGTGGATTGGTAATGGCGGTCTTATTTTGGAAATATACAAAACTATTTTTTAATCTATGTGTATAAACCTGGAATGACGAAGAAACATGTCAAAGGTTGGTTGCTTTCGAAACTCAGGCCTCCACAGTATTTGAATCATTCTACTCCTTTATTTCTATAACTTCAAATGCTCTTGATTTTCTGTCAATTCTATAATGTTCATATAATATCTTCAACGTATATGTCTTTCTCACCCTTAGTTAATTTAGCCATAATTGTTTATCATGCTAAGGCTAACCAATCATGCAAAATATAAACGGTCCTTCTTTTGATGGATTCTTTGAATGATATTGGTGTTATGGACTGAGAAAATATCAAAGCTTTTAATTCTGGCAGGCTTGATGACGAGAAACAGAAAGGGATTCATAATAGAAAGAGACATGTCTCTGGAGGAGAAAGTACAGTGACAGCATTGGATCGTTTCATCCGCTTCCAATAACCAGTAGAGCATGAGGAGCTACATTGTAGTCTTGTGAGCGAGTACCACATGTTAAAACCGCTCAAAGATCTCAAGGTAAGGACATTGGTACTTTTGATATGTGCATTTGGTTGTTTGATGTGTTAGAGGTCGCCTTTTCTGATCCGAGTTTCTATTGACGGTGGTTTAGTTATTTAGTAAGTACTAAGGTGACAAGCCACGTGATAAACATTTTCTTTTTGTTTAATAATAATATGATAGAGAACAACAGTATGATAACGTATAAACTCTGTATATTTTTGTAACACCCGTATTTCTCAAAATAAATAATAAATAATAATGTCTTAAAATCTCCATTTATTACTCCGCGTAAATAATTCCAATATCATAATCCATAAATAAATAGCACTAAATCCAAGTAATAAAATGAATCCCAAAAATATCGATAAAACATAAAACCACAAGTCTGGAAAATAGATAAGTAAAACTCCCAAAAGCACCAATCCGATAGCAATCACTCATGCCCGTCGGTCTCACCTGAAAAAGGAAAAGAAGAGGGATGAACGACAGGGGAATCGCTCAGCAAGGTATGGGATGCTAAACCGTAAAACCACTGACTCAGTACATAGCACTACGACCATGTAGGCCTAGCTCTAGCATGAAACAAACACAGTGTCTAATACACCACATAAAACATCCAATGCGCTGATAGTACATGCTACTCAATGCACCCCGCATTTCCTCATAAGGATATATGTATATCTCCAGGCGTACAGTAGTCCATCTCTGCACTCCCACAATCTGCGCGTCGGCGACTGATACAAACGTCTTTGTACCCCCGCAATCTCACTGCTCGTCGGCGGCTTACACAAACGTCTCTGTGCACCCGCAATCACACTGCTCGTCGGCGGCTTACACAAACGTCTTTGTGCACCCGCAATCCACACAAACGGACATATTTATATATATACATATATAACAGTTTTAACATCACTCAATTCATTCAACCGTTGAATCCTCTATTATCCTATTTCCGGTTTAACAATCAATAATAACGGTAATCAAACAAGACTCTCAAACAGACTCGATTCACACAAACTTATCATGTTTTGAAACTAAACTTTCCATAATAGTAGTACTAAACTAGCTCGGGATTTAACGGAGTAGCCCTCACCTTAGCAACTGGCTGGAATGAACAACGGAAGATGATCAACTGAAGTCAACTGCAATACGAGAATCGGCGACTTAAGCTCAGAGTCTCAGAAAAGAATAAAGTTTCCCAAAATAGAAACTTTCCGAATATAGAAACTTTCCTAAAATAGAACTTTCCTAAAATGACGGCTTTCCTAAAATAGAAACTTCCCTAAATAGCTTTGTATAACTGGAAATAAGGAGGCGATAAACTTACAAGAAAACCCGCTGGAGCTCGCCAGAAATCTCGCCGGAAGCTGAAATCTCGCCAAAAGCTCAACGGAAGCTCGCCCAAAAATCCCACCGGAAAAATGCACTAGTGACTGGTTGTTGGATAATACAACAACAACTTGTCATGCAAAGCAATACTTTGACTTGAGCAGAATAAAAAGAAAGGGTGGATTTCTTATATAGGAGAAGAGGAAAGAGGTAGAATGCTCAAACTTCCAATGTGGGACAAAAATAAAAAGAGGGATTTTGGTTTTCTTAAAAAAAAAACAAATGGGCCTTCCCATAGATCACGGTCGTTACAATTCTCCCCCACTTAATCGGAATTCGTCCCAAATTCCAAAGAGACGAAGGAAGAACGTCCACGACTACGAAGAAAAGAAAACAAAAGATAAAAGACGAAAGATACTTGGTCTTCTCCTGTAAAAGAAAAGAAAGTCGTTAACGACTAACCGAATGATACTAGACAGAATGGTGCCATTTTTTTTCAAAAACTCCCAATCCCAAAATATTGAAAATTGGTAAAATCCAACTCCCATAAATCGCCGTCCCAGTCGGAGCTGGGACGGAACCCGCTCTGATACCAAAATGTAACACCCGTATTTCTCAAAATAAATAATAAATAATAATGTCTTAAAATCTCCATTTATTACTCCGCGTAAATAATTCCAATATCATAATCCATAAATAAATAGCACTAAATCCAAGTAATAAAATGAATCCCAAAAATATCGATAAAACATAAAACCACAAGTCTGGAAAATAGATAAGTAAAACTCCCAAAAGCACCAATCCGATAGCAATCACTCATGCCCGTCGGTCTCACCTGAAAAAGGAAAAGAAGAGGGATGAACGACAGGGGAATCGCTCAGCAAGGTATGGGATGCTAAACCGTAAAACCACTGACTCAGTACATAGCACTACGACCATGTAGGCCTAGCTCTAGCATGAAACAAACACAGTGTCTAATACACCACATAAAACATCCAATGCGCTGATAGTACATGCTACTCAATGCACCCCGCATTTCCTCATAAGGATATATGTATATCTCCAGGCGTACAGTAGTCCATCTCTGCACTCCCACAATCTGCGCGTCGGCGACTGATACAAACGTCTTTGTACCCCCGCAATCTCACTGCTCGTCGGCGGCTTACACAAACGTCTCTGTGCACCCGCAATCACACTGCTCGTCGGCGGCTTACACAAACGTCTTTGTGCACCCGCAATCCACACAAACGGACATATTTATATATATACATATATAACAGTTTTAACATCACTCAATTCATTCAACCGTTGAATCCTCTATTATCCTATTTCCGGTTTAACAATCAATAATAACGGTAATCAAACAAGACTCTCAAACAGACTCGATTCACACAAACTTATCATGTTTTGAAACTAAACTTTCCATAATAGTAGTACTAAACTAGCTCGGGATTTAACGGAGTAGCCCTCACCTTAGCAACTGGCTGGAATGAACAACGGAAGATGATCAACTGAAGTCAACTGCAATACGAGAATCGGCGACTTAAGCTCAGAGTCTCAGAAAAGAATAAAGTTTCCCAAAATAGAAACTTTCCGAATATAGAAACTTTCCTAAAATAGAACTTTCCTAAAATGACGGCTTTCCTAAAATAGAAACTTCCCTAAATAGCTTTGTATAACTGGAAATAAGGAGGCGATAAACTTACAAGAAAACCCGCTGGAGCTCGCCAGAAATCTCGCCGGAAGCTGAAATCTCGCCAAAAGCTCAACGGAAGCTCGCCCAAAAATCCCACCGGAAAAATGCACTAGTGACTGGTTGTTGGATAATACAACAACAACTTGTCATGCAAAGCAATACTTTGACTTGAGCAGAATAAAAAGAAAGGGTGGATTTCTTATATAGGAGAAGAGGAAAGAGGTAGAATGCTCAAACTTCCAATGTGGGACAAAAATAAAAAGAGGGATTTTGGTTTTCTTAAAAAAAAACAAATGGGCCTTCCCATAGATCACGGTCGTTACAATTCTCCCCCACTTAATCGGAATTCGTCCCAAATTCCAAAGAGACGAAGGAAGAACGTCCACGACTACGAAGAAAAGAAAACAAAAGATAAAAGACGAAAGATACTTGGTCTTCTCCTGTAAAAGAAAAGAAAGTCGTTAACGACTAACCGAATGATACTAGACAGAATGGTGCCATTTTTTTTCAAAAACTCCCAATCCCAAAATATTGAAAATTGGTAAAATCCAACTCCCATAAATCGCCGTCCCAGTCGGAGCTGGGACGGAACCCGCTCTGATACCAAAATGTAACACCCGTATTTCTCAAAATAAATAATAAATAATAATGTCTTAAAATCTCCATTTATTACTCCGCGTAAATAATTCCAATATCATAATCCATAAATAAATAGCACTAAATCCAAGTAATAAAATGAATCCCAAAAATATCGATAAAACATAAAACCACAAGTCTGGAAAATAGATAAGTAAAACTCCCAAAAGCACCAATCCGATAGCAATCACTCATGCCTGTCGGTCTCACCTGAAAAAGGAAAAGAAGAGGGATGAACGACAGGGGAATCGCTCAGCAAGGTATGGGATGCTAAACCGTAAAACCACTGACTCAGTACATAGCACTACGACCATGTAGGCCTAGCTCTAGCATGAAACAAACACAGTGTCTAATACACCACATAAAACATCCAATGCGCTGATAGTACATGCTACTCAATGCACCCCGCATTTCCTCATAAGGATATATGTATATCTCCAGGCGTACAGTAGTCCATCTCTGCACTCCCACAATCTGCGCGTCGGCGACTGATACAAACGTCTTTGTACCCCCGCAATCTCACTGCTCGTCGGCGGCTTACACAAACGTCTCTGTGCACCCGCAATCACACTGCTCGTCGGCGGCTTACACAAACGTCTTTGTGCACCCGCAATCCACACAAACGGACATATTTATATATATACATATATAACAGTTTTAACATCACTCAATTCATTCAACCGTTGAATCCTCTATTATCCTATTTCCGGTTTAACAATCAATAATAACGGTAATCAAACAAGACTCTCAAACAGACTCGATTCACACAAACTTATCATGTTTTGAAACTAAACTTTCCATAATAGTAGTACTAAACTAGCTCGGGATTTAACGGAGTAGCCCTCACCTTAGCAACTGGCTGGAATGAACAACGGAAGATGATCAACTGAAGTCAACTGCAATACGAGAATCGGCGACTTAAGCTCAGAGTCTCAGAAAAGAATAAAGTTTCCCAAAATAGAAACTTTCCGAATATAGAAACTTTCCTAAAATAGAACTTTCCTAAAATGACGGCTTTCCTAAAATAGAAACTTCCCTAAATAGCTTTGTATAACTGGAAATAAGGAGGCGATAAACTTACAAGAAAACCCGCTGGAGCTCGCCAGAAATCTCGCCGGAAGCTGAAATCTCGCCAAAAGCTCAACGGAAGCTCGCCCAAAAATCCCACCGGAAAAATGCACTAGTGACTGGTTGTTGGATAATACAACAACAACTTGTCATGCAAAGCAATACTTTGACTTGAGCAGAATAAAAAGAAAGGGTGGATTTCTTATATAGGAGAAGAGGAAAGAGGTAGAATGCTCAAACTTCCAATGTGGGACAAAAATAAAAAGAGGGATTTTGGTTTTCTTAAAAAAAAAACAAATGGGCCTTCCCATAGATCACGGTCGTTACAATTTTCCTCTCAACACTCAATACAAGTGTTAAGCCAATTTCTCTAAGCTTTCGCTTAAGAGCTTAGACTTTACAAATTGTCAAAAGCCAAATTACAAATGAACTCCTCTACAACATTTATACTACGACTCACAAATGTAACTTCCATAACCGCCATAACAAAATCTGTTACACTTCACTCTTCCACTTGATCAGCACGTGCACTGCTCTCCTCACGTGCATAGCTCTTCCCATCTCTCTTCCTCTTACGGCAATACTCTCTCCAGCTCCTATCATTACCCCCCTTGGTAAGAGAGAGCTTGTCCTCAAGCTCAAAGTGAGGAAACTCTCTAGCAATGTCCTTCACCCGAAGCTACGTCTTCTCGTGCTCAGGCAAGCCCTTCCACTGCACCAAAGCCTCAAGATGACCTTCCGCATCGTAACGAGTGCTTTGTATGTGTGATGGCTCTAAGACAAACTCCTCCGACTCCTCCAGCATCACCGGTAGAGTATTCACCTCGTGATCTTTACCCAAAATCGGCTTTAACTGGGAAACGTGAAATACATGATGGATCTTACTCTCCACTGGTAACTGCAGCCTATAAGCCACTTGACCTACCCTCTCTAGAATCACAGATGGGCCATAGTATTTAGCTACCAGTTTCTGACAAAAAGCTTTACTCAAAGATGTCTGACGATAGGGTCGCAACTTGAGAAATACCGATGAACCCACCTCAAACTCCAAATCTCTACGTTTCTTATCAGCATTGTTCTTCATTTGCGCTTGAGCTTTAATCAAATGAGCTTTAGCATCTTTCAAAATTGCATCTCTCGATCGTAGCATCATTTCTAACTCACTATTATCTGTAGAACCATCCTCAAACCACAACAACTGAGGAGGATCTCTGCCATACACCCTCTTGAACGGGGTTGTTTGAAGTGATGTATGAAAATACGAGTTGTACCAAAACTCTGCCCACGACAAGTATTTATGCCAGAGTTTCGGATGGACTGATGTAAAACAACGCAGGTAAGACTCAAGACAGCGATTGATCACTTCTGTTTGACCATCACTTTGGAGATGATAAGCAGTGCTGAACTTCAACTTCGTTACAGCTAGTCGAAAGCATTCTCTCCAAAATTTGCTCCAAAACACCCTGTCTCGATCAGAAATGATTGAAGTCGGATACTCATGAAGCCTCGCAATCTCCTTTACGAACTTATCAGCCACAGATGTTGCAGTGAATGGATGTTTTAGACTTAAGAAGTGAGCATACTTGCTTAATCTATCCACTACCACCAATATCACGTTTACACCCTCTGACTTTGGAAGTCCCTCTATGAAGTCCATTGAGATTTCAGACCAAATAGCAGTTGGTAAAGGTATCGGTTGAAGTAGTCCAGCAGGACTCAAAGTAGAATACTTATGAGTCTGGCAGATATTGCACTCCGAAACATGCTTCTTCACATCCACTTTCATGTTTGGCCAATATAACAGCTGCTGGATACGTTTGATTGTTTTAAGAATCCCCGAATGACCACCAATGACTCCATTATGATACTCCTGTAATATATGAGGAATGAACTTTGAATCTCTTGGCAACACCAGACGATCCTTATAGAACAATCTTCCTGCTACTACTGAGTATCCCACTTTCCCTCCATTCTCCAACGACACTGCTTTAATAAGTTTCTGCAGCTCCTCATTTGCATCAAGTTCATCGAGAATCTGCTGCATTTCAATGGATGATGAAACTGTTATAGCACACAGTAGACCTTCAGCATTAACCTGTCTATCAATCATCACCCTTGATAAAGCGTCGGCGACTTTGTTTTCTACTCCTGCTTTATACTCGATGTCAAAGTCATATCCCAACAGTTTCGTGAGCCAACGTTGATAGTCGAGAGACACATCGCGCTGGTCCAAAAGAAACTTCAAACTCTTTTGATCAGTGCGCATAATAAACTTCTTCCCCATAAAGTAGTCCTTCCATTTCTGCACAGCCATAACTATCGCCATCAACTCCCTCTCATATATTGGCTTGAGTTGTTCCCGATCAGTTAATCCTTTACTGAAGTACGCAATAGGTCTCTGGTTTTGCATCAACACAGCCCCCAAACCATAGCCTGAAGCGTCTGATTCCACCACAAAAGGTATTGTGAAATCTGGAAGTGCCAAAACTGGTGCTGTAATTATTAATTCTTTTTGCCTGTCAAACACTTTTTGAGTAAATCCCGTCCATTCAAAATCTTCAGCCTTTAACAAATCAGTCAATGGTCTTGCTACTACCCCATAAGCCTATACATAGCGTCTATAGTATCCAGTTAACCCCAAGAAACTGCGTAGCTCCTTCTCTGTACGAGGAATTGGCCAATTCTTCATGACATGTCTTTTGAGGATCAGTAGCGACGCCTTTAGCAGAGATGATATGCCCCAAATATTCTACTTGGCTCTGTCCAAAAGAACACTTCTTCTGATTAGCAAACAGTTGATATTTAATCAGTTGCTGAACGACTAGCTCAAGATGTTCCACATGCTCCTCTACTGTTTTGCTGTAAACGAGTATGTCATCGAAAAACACCAAAACAAAACGACGCAAGAACGGTTTGAAGATTGCATTCATCAATGCTTGAAACTTTTCTGGTTCATTGCTTAAGCCGAAGGGCATAACTACAAATTCATACTGTCCTTCATGGGTCTTAAACGCTGTCTTCTCAATATCCTCTTCCATCATCCTTATCTGATGATAACCAGACCTTAAATCCAACTTGGAGAAGATTGTAGTACCATGTAGTTCGTCTAATAGTTGATCGATGAAATGAATGGGAAATTTGTCTGGTATTGTTGCTTGATTCACTGCACGATAGTCCACACAAAATCTCCATCCTCCATCCTTCTTCTTAACCAATAGAACAGGGCTTGAGTAAGGGCTCCTGCTGTTTCGAATTACACCTGAGTCCAACATTTGTTTCAACATCTTCTCAATCGTTTCCATTTAGAATGTGGATAACGATACGGTCTGACAGACATTGGTTTGGTGCCTTCCCAAAAATGTATCGAATGTTCATATCCCCGTAATGCAGGTAACTCTGTAGGTTTGATGAATATCGTTTTATACTTCTCCAACAATTCCAATATCTTGGAAGGAACCTCTGAAGTAATATTCTTCTCTGCGGTGAACAAGGTTACTGCACTGCCATCCCATTCAACCACCGAAAACTCTGGAGAAATCGGATCTGTTCTCAGCTCTGTGCTAACATCACCCTGAAGAGTAACCTTTCCTTTATCAGTCTTGAATGCAAACTCCTGATTTTCCCAGTCGACCTCACATTTTCCCAATGTGCGCAGCCACTGAACTCCCAAAATCACATCCGCACTGCCTGATTCCAGAACTACGAAATCAGTAGTAACCACCACTGACTGCAACTCTAAACGCACTGTTCTGCAAACACTCGATCCTGCCACTGTTAACCCTGTACCCACCAACACTGTAAAGTTGTTGCACGTCATAGTTTGAAGTTGAGTTTTGCGAACCACCGTTGGAGAAATAAAGTTGTGTGTAGCTCCACTGTCAATCAATACCACCACTCTTGTTTTTCCAATTTTGCCTTTGATCTTCATAGTTGTAGGAGAGGTTTTGCCCAGGAAGGAATATAACGACACTTCCATCATTTCTGTACATACTTCTCCTTCCGAAGCTTCAAAGAATTCTTCTTCTCCCAACTCCAACTCACATCCTTGAGAAACAATCATCACTTGAAGCTGCTTGTTTCTACACACATGAGTCTTCGACCAACGCTCAGGGCACTTGAAACAAAGCCCATTCTTCCTCTTGTGATTGTACTCAGCATCCGAAAGCTTAATAGGGTTCGAACCCTTCTCATTCGCCTTTGTTTGGACTAGTTTTTCTCCTTGTTTCTGCCCCGTCTCTGTTGATATTTGTTTGGGTTTCCAGGAAGAAGACACATACGTAGACGATGATTTTGTTGAACTGTTGCTCACACTTCTCCCACTCTTCGACTCTTGGGACTTTCCTGCAGCCAACAGTCGACAAAATTCACTATCTTCCATCTTCAAAATTGCCTCAATATGGTCTGGAAGCGTAAGTGGTTCTTTCATCTTAATCATTTCTTTTAGCTCCTGTTTTAACCCGTTGAAGAATATATCTATCAAGTTCTCTTCTGCTACATGAACTTGAGACGCCAACTCCTGAAATTCTTTGATGTATTCAGCAGCTGTGCCTTGTTGTTGAATCCCAAACAGCCGCTTCCCCGGAGTACGCTCAAATGATTCAGCAAAACGTGATAGTATTCTCCTCTTAAACTCTGTCCAATCCCTGAATGGCCTGAATTCTAACTCATAGTTGAACCAACACAGTGCATCCTCAGCTAAACTCAACGATACCAACTCCATCTTATACTCCTCACTGCTCTGAGTTACTCAAAACTATCGCTCTGCCCTCGCGATCCAATCAAACGGATTTTGACCTGAAAAAGTAGGCATCTCCACTTTCTTGTAGAGTCCTTTCCTATTTTCCGCATTACGATCACTATTCCGATAACCTAGCTCATTCTCAACCCGGTTTCATTCCAAATTAGTGTTTGTTACCTGAATCGGTTGATTGATTCTTGACTGAGTGTGACTCGGTCCACTCGACTCAGCTTGAGTCACCTGCACTGCGTGAGGCAGATTATGTTGTAACGATGCGATTAGAGTTTGTAACGATGCTTCTAATCGATCGCTCTTTAGCTCCGCCGCCTTCATCGCCGCATGAATCGTCTGTGTGTTCGTCTGTGACGTCGCAACGAAAGTATTGAGATGTTCGTCTAATCGATCAAACTTGAAATTCATTTCCGCCACCGCCGTAGCAAGAACCTCAATTCGTTATGCCGATTCTCCGATCTGTTGCTCCACCGCCGCCGCTGATCTCGTCATCGTCGGAATCGCATAACGAACTGCTCACCGCACCAAATGATAGAGAACAACAGTATGATAACGTATAAACTCTGTATATTTCCCTCTCAACAATCAATACAAGTGTTAAGCCAATTTCTTTAAGCTTTCGCTTAAGAGCCTAGACTTTACAAATTGTCAAAAGCCAAATTACAAATGAACTCCTCTACAACATTTATACTACGACTCACAAATGTAACTTCCATAACCGCCATAACAGAATCTGTTACACTTCACTCTTCCACTTGATCAGCACGGGCAATGCTCTCCTCACGTGCATAGATCTTCCCATCTCTCTTCCTCTTACGGTAATACACTCTCCAGCTCATATCATAATATTAATATTGGCTATCTGTAAAGGAAGAATTTTGGGTTTGTCTTTTATGTACAGAGTTGATCGAGTGATCCGGTGGTTTTTTTTTGTTTTGGGTGTGGGAGATGAGATTATGATGTTGGATCCAAAGAAAAGTGAAGAACGTAGATAGTTTTGAAGCTGTGGGCGCCATTGCCACTCTGCTTCCTACTTCTTTGTGAGAGAGAGAGAGAGAGAGAGAGAGAGAGAGAGAGAGAGAGAGAGAGAGAGAGAGGTATCAATGAGAAACAGGGAAGAGAATGCATCAATAGAATATGCAACATTCCATAAAATAAGGTGAACAAACTGGAGTTAGAAAAATCAATGAGTTTGATTTGTAGTAAGTACTAACCAGAGTAGTTTTATTGATGTTTTCTTCACAGGATGTTGGAAAAGCTGTACTAGAGAGCTATTCAAGAGTACTTTAATTTCTGGCTTTTAACATATTTGCTTGGTTTGATCATGTACACAAAAACATGAAACGTAGTGAAAACATTGTTATATGCGTTCGACTTAACTTCTATGTTTCTTTTCTTCATGTTCTCATTACCACCTGTATTTAGACAAATATTAATATTAACGTCATGGGAGTTTCTTTGGTTGAGCCGAGCAGTAGAAGATCCCACGGGTTGAAGAAGGGTGAGTGCAGTTGGTGGCAAGAAGAGGCATGTAGGTCTAACAACAGCATATGAGGTGGCAAAAATAAAAATTGACGACATACAAGAACTGAGAGTAATCTTGGTAAAGCAAAAGAAAATAATAGGATGGCATGGAAACAGAGAAAACGACGAAATAAGATCTTCATACTAAGCTAAACTTAGGAAGTGTGAAGAGAGTTTCAAAAAAATAATATTAAGTGTTAAGAGAAACGAGATACAAAAAGTCGTCTTGAGAATAATAATTGAGTTAATCAAGATGATGGTACCAATCACAATGTCTTGATTGTATTTGAACAAGAGAAATCGAACGCTGGGAAGATTGAAATGGTTCCAATTAAGAAGAATTAGGATTCTTGAAGAATTTGTTGTTCTGGAGGAAAAAAAGTGAGCAGCAAGAAACATATTGCTTCGCTATGCAGTGAATAAAAATACAGATATAAATTTTCAGGGGGATTATATGTTTGTGTATGTTTATGCATCGTGTGATAAAAAACTTTTGTGGGTATGTGTATTGATACGAATAAAGTGATAAGTTTGTTGATTGATTGATATATTGGGTTATACATGTTCTAGGTTTAGTATTTTCGTATACATGTTGTTTAGTAGTGTTAGAAGTCATGTGGGCAGACATGACCATCCTCACTGAAAGACCGTGTGTTATTCACCCCTTTCCTCCTTTTCCTTTTCAGTGTATGCATGTGTTTCTTGTTGTTCAAATTATGGCAAAAGAGTAGGATTTGGGGGACAGACATTACACTTCTTCTCTCTCTTATTTTTTAATAAATACCTCTGTATTTTTTTGTTTCTAAACAAGACATTATCTGCCAGAACCCATCATCTTCTCATGCTTCTACCGATTGTCATCTCATATATTCTCCTCAAAAAGAGTCAACCTCCGCCGTAAGCTCGTCACCAATGTCTCGCCGCCGTAACTCGGTTTTGACTAGGTATGTACTATTCAACAGATCATCTGGATTAGTCAAGTACTACCCGAGATCGATGAGTACGACAAGAGCTCTATTTGTGGATTGGCAAAACCTCCTCATTGTATAGATCAGCAGGATAGTCGAGAATGATAGGGTTCTACCTGAGATCGATGACAACGATTTCAATTTCATATATTATAATTGTTAGATGATACATATTTCGGTAGCTGTTACCAAATATGTATAGCGCTAATTGATAAATTCATGGTAAGATATTACCAAAAAAAAATTGTAAATTAAATGGTTTGTAAAGTTCAATAGAATATGTGGCGATTAGATGATTTATGTTTCGTTAGCTGTTACAAAACATGTTGCCTTATAATTGTTGGTACAATTTGTAAAAATATTTCTATTTTGATGATACAAGATTTGTTAGATGTTACAAAATATGTTACTGAAATAACTAAATTATTATTTGTTCAATTTCTATTTTCTTAAATTAAGTAAAAAGAGCAGTTAGGTTTTCTGAGTTTACTCACCACGATTCAAGTGGTTCGAGATCTTTGTGATGATGGAGTGGAAGTTTTCTCTTCGATTTCGACCACGACGTCAAGTATATCCGTGGGGGAACACACGATCGTCCATAATGAAGCAGTTATTTTGCGACTGGGGGAAAGTCTTGGGTTTAAATACCCAATTGAAAGACAAGCAACTTCACATTTACTCTCCCTTTTCCTTGCAAAATTGTTATTTTTCTTTTGGCAATTTGCGAATCGTGTGTTCAAAATGGCTGATAGTATTCGACGCGCTATGCAAGACATTGATCTGGGGGCTAATGATGAGCCGTTCATAATGCCACGGGCGGTGGTCCAACAAGCAGCAGAAGAGAATAGATTCATACTGGTGGGGAGTCCGGTCATGCCATGACGCCAAAATCTATGTGCTATCATCGCGGCGATGCATAGAACATGGGGTCTGGAGGGCTTAGTTCGGGGGAGAATTACCGAAGGCAGAAGATTCCAGTTTGTTTTTCCTTCGGAGGAAGCCATGGAAACAGTGATGCGTAGGGGTCCTTGGGCCTATGCCGAGAGAATGCTGGTTCTTCAGCAATGGTTTCCTTTGATGGATATGGATCTTCTCAACTTCATTCCTTTTTGGATCCAGATAAGAGGCCTTCCTCTTCTGGTTATGAACTGAGAAGTCATTGTTCACATTTCTCGTGCAATGAGACAGCAATACATCCAGATGGATTACAATGGAGAGAATGGTGGGCGTCTGGATTTTGTCAGGGTCAGGCTGAACTGGAACATCAACCATCCTCTAAAGTTCCAATGAAATTATCAATTCACTCCAGGAGTCAACACTCTGCTACGATTCCAGTATGAGCGCTTGAGAGGCTTCTGTGAAATTGTGGCTTGATCACTCATGACACAGGGGCATGTGTCATCAACAATGGTGGTCCAGAGTCCGGAGATGATGGAGATAATAGTGGTGATGATATTGGTGAAGAGAATGATTCGGTGGAGATGGTTCCAAATCAGGGGGTTGTCGTTGAGGAGATTGGTGAGGAAGATGAGGTTGCAGCACCATATCCAGAAGTTGATCAGATTCAAGAGGAATACGAGAGGAATGTAGCAGCCTTGGAAGAAGAGAATGATGATGAAGAATTATGGGATGAACATGGTATGAGAACCATGTTTACCTCAGAAATGGAAAGAGATCTTGTGGATTCAGCTATTTTCAGACAAGGATACAAAAATGGCAACAACAGCTTGAAACGAAAGGTTTGGTTGGAGTCTGCTAATGGTAATGCTTTAAAATTCGAAAAGGAAGAGTCAAGTTAACCAGAAATGCTAAGCATTTGAGAGAATCACTGGTGGAGGCTCCTGAAGTATCAATGGAGGATGATAAGGAGAACGAAGAAGTCCCTGGCATGGTGAGAGGCACGGTGGGCCCTGAACCACCATTCCCACCATGAGGACAGCCTGCTGGAACTGTCGAGGTCTAAGCATAATATGCCTCTCCGAAACAAAGCAGCAGGATGATCTCATACGAGATGTTGGTGCCCAGTTAGATTGTGTATCTTATGTTTCAGTTCCTCCTATAGGTTTCAGTGGAGGTCTAGTTATTTATTGGAAATCGCATGTACAGCTACAAGTTCTCTTTCAGTCTCCTAATTGATAGATTGTAAAGTTCAAATCAATGGAAGTTTTTTCTATTTGTCCTTTGTGTACGGTAACCCAAATGCAAGTCTCAGACACCATACATGGGAGAAATTGGAACGGCTAGCCATTAACAGAAGAAATGAATCTTGGATGGCTTTAGGAGACTTCAATGAAATATTGGAGAATCATGAGAAATCTGGAGGAAGAACACGGTCTGAAGCTTCTTTTGCAGACGTTAGATCAATGATGAGGAACTGTGCTTTTACTGATCTTCCTACGGTCGGTAATCGCTTCTCTTGGGCTGGGAAAAGAGGTGATGATGTGGTTCAATGTTGTCTGGATAGAGTTATGGCCAATCCTAACTGGTTGTCGTAATTTCCAGCATCAGGGACTGTGTTTTTGGAGTTAGGAGGAAGTTCTGTTATGATAGCAGACTAGTGTAAAAAGATGGGTTTGTATCAACAGTGTATAGAGAATGGAAAGGGTCTGGTCAATCAAGTTTCGTTCATATTCCTCTTTCGCAGAGAATTAGTAGGTGTTGTCAACAAATATCTATATGGAAGCGTTGTAACAGAACAAATGCAGAGGCAAAAGTTCAAACTCTACGTGGGAAGCTAGATTATGCTATGAGCTCTAGCTCTGCCACACATGAGGAAACAAGTATGATTAAAAAGGACTTAAATCAAGCCTACCTTGAGGAGGAAATCTTTTGGAAACAGAAAAGTCGGGTGATGTGGTTAAGAGCATGGGATAAAAATACGAAGTATTTTCACTGTGTTTCACGAACAAGGAGAACACGATGTACTATTTCATCTATCCAAGATAAAAATTGTGTGATACATAGAGGTCACAAGAGTATTGCAATGGTTGCTATAAACTACTTCAACAATCTTTATGCTTCACATGGCAATATCAGTAAGTTCTTCCCCCAAGTTTTTCAGAATTTTAATCACAGAGTTAGTAACGAGATGAACGAGGACCTTATCAGAGAGATTACAGAGGAGGAAGTGAGAACTGCTATCTTTGAAATTGGTCCTCAGAAATCTCCAGGGGCAGATGGGTTTTCTGCAATTTTCTACCTTCAACACTGGGATATGGTTAAGGATGATATCATGAAAGAGATAAGACAATTTTTTAACGATGATGGTTTTGATGCAGCTATGAATCGAACCAATATCTGCTTAATACCCAAGGTGTACCCGCCTACTGGTATGTCTGAATTCAGACCCATTGTTTTATGAAATGTTGTGTATAAGATTATTTCTAAGATTCTTATAAACAGATTAAAGGGGCACCTAAGTGCTATTATTACAGAGAATCAGAGAGCTTTCATTCTTGGAAGGATGATATCTTATAATTTGATAGTGGCTCATGAAATTCTTCACAGTCTGAAAGCTCGAAAATGTCAAGCTACGTCATATATGGCAGTTAAGACAGACATAACCAAGGCTTACGATCGGTTGGAATGGAGTTTTTTGGAGGAAACAATGAAAAGAATGGGATTTCATACAAGATGGATCAAGTGGATTATGTCTTGTGTGTCTTCAGTGAGTTACTCTCTGCTAATTAATGGAGTTCCTGAAGGTCAAATAACACCACAGAGGGCCCTAAGGCAGGGAGATTCCTCTATATCCATACCTATTTATCATATGTGCAGAGTTTTTATCACATCTTATGACCAGAGCTATGAATGATCGTTCTCTTCTCGGAGTGAAGATAGCATTGTGTGCACCGGCTGTGAATCATCTTCTATTTGCAGATGATTCTTTTTTTCTTCTCATTGACAAATCCTAAGGCGGGTAGGAGGCTAATACAGATTTTGTCCATCTATGAATCTGTCTCAGGTCAGTCTGTTAACTTGGGAAAATCTTCCATTACATTTAGAAGTAAAGTTTCAGATGATGTCAAGAGAAGGATGCGCTGTTTGTTAGGGATTCATAATGAAGGAGGGAATGGTAAATATTTGGGATTGCCAGAACAGTGTGGACGGAAGATAAGTGATATGTTTAGATATATAATTGACAAAGTTAAAGCTGCAACACAGGGGTGGAATAAGAAGTTCTTGTCACATGGAGGTAAAGAAGTCTTACTCAAAGCTGTGGCCCCGGCAATGCCTATCTATTCCATGAATGTTTTCCGACTTCCAAAGAATATTTGTGAGGAAATTAACAACATTCTAGCTCAGTTTTGGTGGAGTTCTGGTGATAAAAAGGGTATGCATTGGTATAGCTGGGATCGACTAAGTGTACCGAAAAAGGAAGGAGGATTAGTTTTTAGAGATCTTGAAAAAATTAATCAAGCTCTCTTGGGAAAACAAGTATGGAGAATCTTACAACAACCGCATAGTCTTTTGTCTCGCCTGCTAAAATCTAGATATTTTCCTGATGGATCTGTACTGACTGCAACTTTGAAGAAAAAGTCTTCTTATGCTTGAAAGTCATTACTCTATGGAAGGGACCTTTTAAAAAAAGGTATGAGGTTTATCATTGGTAATGGATCATCTGTTAGTATGTGGATGGACCCGTGGTTACCTACACATCCTCCAAGAGCACCACGATCCAGTGAGAATGGTGAAGTGATAGAAAGTGTTCAGAGTTACATTTATGCTGATGGTACGGGGTGGAACGTGGAGAAGCTTCGAGAAAAGGTTGTACATGAAGATATTGAGGTGATTCTGAGTTTGAAAATCAGTTCCAAGGCAGAGTTCGATTTGTTGGGATGGCACTGCACAGATGATGGAATTTATTCAGTAAAATCGGGTTATTGGCTAAGTACACACCTACCAGATAATAATCCTATTCTCCAAACTTGGGGTGATCCACTCCTAAAGCAGAGGATATGGAAATATAGTTCTCCTCCTAAGTTTAATCATTTTCTTTGGAAAATTATCTCTAGATCACTTGCGATGGGCAGTAATTTAAGGAGAAGACATATCACCCAGTTTGACCAGTGTACGAGGTGTTGCTTAGATACGGAAACAGAGAAGCATATGCTATTTGATTTCCTTATGCTCAAAATTTATGGCGTGCTCCAGGAGTTGCAAATGATATAATAATAGATCCTTCTACCTCTTTGGAAGCAAAAATAGAAGTATGCATCCGAGCTAACACATCATCCTCATTGACTAATTTCAAGGATCTTCTTATTAGTATTTTGTGGAGGATTTGGAAGAGCAGAAATATGCTGATGTTTCAACAAAATAATTCAGTGGTGGATTATTCTTAAACAGGCAAGAGGTGATGCAATAGAATGGTCTACATCTAACTATAATCAAAAAGATACAGCTTCAAGGATTTCTCAAAATGCTGCAGTTCCACATACGAATTGGAGAAGACCTACGGAAGGATGGAAAAAATGTAATTTTGATGGTACATTCATTAATTCAGAGACACCAGCAAAAGGAGGATGGGTGTTGAGGGACTCCAACGGCACATCCATTACTGCAGGTCATGCAAAAGGACAGAAAGTGGACTCAGCTTTGGCAGCGGAATTTCAAGCTTTCCTTATGGCTCTACAATTTTGTTGGTCATGAGGATTTACGACGATAATCTTTGAAGGGGATAACAAGAAGCTGGTCGAAATCATTGCATCAAAGAAATTGCAATTTGGCTTATATAATGGGGTAAGGGAAATACGATGGTGGATGAGCAAATTCAGTGACATCGAGCTAAGATGGATACGAAGAGAAGGCAATATGGTGG
Organism: Hirschfeldia incana; assembly: GCA_026261945.1. Lineage (NCBI taxonomy): Eukaryota > Viridiplantae > Streptophyta > Magnoliopsida > Brassicales > Brassicaceae > Hirschfeldia > Hirschfeldia incana. The sequence goes on along the minus strand of JABCMI010000014.1, from coordinate 1,144,371 downwards.
CTGATAGTCTAGCAAAAGCAGACATACCAACAAATACATCTTTTATTTCTTACCATTATATTCCTAGATTTGTATCTATATATTTGCACCACGACTTTGTCTGTTCGTTAATTATGAACTAACAATAAGATGGAAGTTATAAAAAAAAACAAATATTTTATCATATATTAATCCCAATAAGTTACACCTAGCAATATTCTTACATGGTAAATAACATACTAGATATCATATAAATCAAAGATTAAAGATCACTGTACTTGATAAGTATGTCTAATAAACATGTTTCCCACTAACAATTCATATAACGTTTAACATCAAAGCTTAGCGTTTAACGCCTTTTCCTAGCACACTAAACCTTTATGGTGAAGTTCCTTAATGTATATTGGTCACTGGAATCAGCTGCATATAGTCGATTCACCAAGATCATGCAATCAATCTCATTCTCCAATTCATTTATTGATTTTTCGTATATATACAGTTCAAAGAGCTTTTTGGGAGCATGTATTCTCTGATTCTATGATTCACGGGGGCGGGGACGAAGAGTTGAAGAGGATGCCGGTGTTAGACTGTCGTCCGAAAATAGAGTTAGTGATGGTCCGGTAAATCAGAAAATAGATCGATAGATGCATATATGAGTAGATTATATTTATGATGATGAGTGATATAGAAATCGTCGGCGGAAGAAGATGGGAATGAAAAAAAAATAGAAATGTTTAAGATGCATGGAAATTGAAACTCTCTCTCACGTGTTGTATTGATAGGGCCAAAAGCGTTAGTCTGTGTTCACTTTGCTACAGGAATTAGTATTTTACAGCTGGGTGGGGTAGTCTCCAAATTTTGGTCTTATTCATGTATTTTTGGCAAATTATCTCTTCAATCAATCCGATTTGTAACCCAATTACTGTTACATGTTTATGGGTATCCATCATATAGTGTTATAAGATTTTAGCAAATGCTATAAACCCTTTCAGCCAGAAAAATAAAGCGTGCTATAAGCCTAGAAACACCATACACCAGATAAGTTAACAAGAGCTTATAATATAATTAATGTCTGAATCCATAAAATAATCAAGTACACACTATAAATGTTCAATCATGAGTTTATTAGATTCTTTTCTATAGTATGATATTTTATTTTAAATTTATAATAAAAATAATTTTATCAAATCATTAGTTGTAGAAGTTATGTCATGCACGGTAATCAAGTTTTCGTTGATTTAGAAAATGTATCTTAAAAGTAAGGTTGGGACTTAATATCCGAGATCCGGATTCGATCCGGGATCCGTTTTGGATCCGGTCCGAAAATAGGATATTCGGCGTGTCCGGATCCGAATCCGGATAGTAAAATCAAGGATCCATCGAAAACGAATTCGGATCCGGATATCTTAACTTTTAGATCCGAATATCCGGATCCGGATCGTATTTTTAAAATATATTAAAATTTTAATTTTACTGATAATTATATTTGATATATTAATATTTGTTCATATAATTAATTTTTTAATACTATATTTTCATTTTTAAATATTATATTCATATTTATATTTATAAATCTTGTATAAAATATTTAATTTATATAGTAGTTTAGAATATTTATATTTTTAAAAATATTTATTTTTATTTTTACGAATCCGAATCCGAATCCGAATCCCGATATCCGCGGATAGTATAATATATAGACGGATATCCGAAATACGTATATCCAAAAGCCTCGAATCCGGATCAAAATACTAAATTTACGGATCCGGCGAATCCGAATCCGGATCCGGATACCCCGAATTTCCCGAATATCTGGATCCATCCCACCCCTACTTAAAAGACATATAATCAAATAAGAAATTAATTTGGTATTTATATTTATTTGAATTAGGACTGGGTAAAATATCCCGACCCAAAGAAATGTCGAAAATCAGGATCCTGAGCCCGATCAGACCCGGGATTGATAACTTAGTGGGTCCAATGTTGCTGTATCCCGGTCCAAACGAGAAACCGAATGAGTATCCGAAAACATCCAAAATGTAAATATATATTTATAAATATTGTTTATTATAATCTGTATAATTATTATAATTTAAATTAAAATCAGTAATTAACTATATTAGTTACCTTCAATACTTTTGGTGTATTTTAGGATGAAATAGGATATAAATTATTTTTGGTACATTTAAGTAGTTTAGATACATAATATCCTAATCGAATTGGGTAATATGGTTACTTTGGATACGAATATCCAAATCTGTTTCAGATACATTGGTTATTCAGTTCTTTTCAGGTTCTTTCACATCAGAACCGAATCAACCAGGATCCGGAAGGACATGACTCGAACCATATCCAAAATTCTATAATACTTAAATGGGGCTAATTTTTAAAATTCGAAAATGATTCATATCCGAACAGATACCCTAATGCTCATGCCTTATATGAACAAAAGTAGAAATTTACATATATTATTATATACGAGTCAAAATAAAATAATTCATCTACTAAATATGTTTCACATTGACTTTAAAATTTGGTTGCTTTTTAATAAAAGGGTTAATACATCCTTTTAAAAATCAATAATTTTTTTGGACTATCCATTTAAGCCGATACTCCAGGGAGCACCTCCATCTGTCCGGGTCTGATCTATATGAAAAAAAAAAATATCCTCTACTCCTTGCATATTTTGCTAACGCATCTGCCCGACCATTCCGGCTTCGAGAAATATGAGACAGACTCACATCCTCGAAGTCATTTTATAGCCTGAGGAAGGTTTCGATCTCTGTCGCAAATGCTGGCCAATCCATCGGATTAGTAGTCATGTCCACCAAATCCGAACAGTCTGTCTCAAGCAGTACTGAAGTTATCCCCTTGTCTCTCATACAAGTAGCTGTCCAAAGTAGTCATTTCATCTCAGCATGCAAAGCTGAGAGGCTCCTATTACATACTCGTAAACCGTAGAGTTCCTGGCCCGTTTGTTCCTTTTAAAAATCAATAATATTTTGTAATACACAATTTTAGATTGGTGATTTGAAAACATTATTGTCTTGATTGACCACTTCCAAAACATAAGATCAAGGATTACAAAATCTTAACAAAACAACAAAAACTATAAAACCTAAAGTTACAAAATATTTTTATGTGAAGATTAATATATGAGAAATTAACATTCTGAGTCACTTTTAGACTTTTAATATCACAATAGATCACTTCTCACTACTAAAACACTTTTTCTCAACTTATTTCTTTCTTTTCTAACTATCCCATAACCAAATATAATTAGTAGGACCCACCATCTTTTTATTTAACTAAATTGACTTTAACTTATTCTTTGCAACCGATCTTGTTTCTCTCTCTCCTCCTTTCGTCTTTTTCCACGAAAATAATAAAACATTCTGAAAAGAAATAGTTATGTGGACAGAAGAGAAACGTTCTTCCGATGGATGAGCTTCTGATTTCTCCAAAATCCTTATGAAATCACTACTAACCAAATCCTCCATTTTCTCTCTTCTCCACTCGTTTTCACTGTCGGCATTCGTCATCATCATCATCAAACCACCACCTCAAACCGTAGATCCTTTTTGATTTTCTAAAACTGTTTCTGGGTTTTGAACAAGAAAAGAGAAGACACACTGTGTTTTTCCATTTAATCTCAGAAAGACTTAAACATGTACACAATAAATGATTATCCACATGTACACTTTTTTTTGGTCGAAAGGACTATCCACATGTACACTATTAAAGACCATCCACATGTACACTATAAATGATTATCCACATGTAGCTCGTTTAAACACATAATCATCAACATTGCCTTTCTTCAATCCTCATACATCTTCTCTAACTCAGCCCTTGACACTCAAAGATTAACTTCTTCTAGTGACTTCTCCATTGACACTTTTTGATTCATAAAAGAATTTCAGTTTTGTCTTTCTCAGAAGAAGTACAGATGATTCTCATCATGACCTGAGACAAAATTTGATTAAACATTCACCTCTTATTAAACAAAATCAAGACTTTGCATAGTAAGCCCACGTCTCATTGTACATGTGTCCAATATGTATGGTGGTGTACAGTAAAAAAATAGTGTATTTGTGTACAACATCCAAAAATTAGTCCAGAACTAATATGAAAACACACACTAATAATTTTTGTTGCATGTGACACAGGTTAAAAGTGTGCATTTTGGATGTTTGGAATCAATTTAAAAAAACAAATTTGTGTATTCAGTAGTTTGGAGTCACCTTAAAACATAGGTAAACATGAAACATACAGTGTAAATAAAAGAAAGTTGATTTGGTGGAGATCAATTATAAGCATCTTTTTCTTCCTTCTACCTAGCCGCCAACGTAATTCACCACAAAATCAGTCGCTCTCGTGCAACATCCACAAGAAGCTTCACCATGGCAGCTATGAAGCATCACCACCGGATTCATCAGTCTAACATGAGGTAGATTGAGTCGGATATCCTTAAGCGCCGGAGCCATCGTGAAAACTGATGAAAATAATTAAAGATAATTTTTTTGAAACTATTTGAAGAATCAAACAAAAAAAAATCTAGAAAAGTTTGGAGAAGAATAATAATGATAAAGTATATGACTAAGAAAATTAGAAATAATCTTAAAATCACAAATTTTTGTGTTTGAAGATGATTAACGCCAATGGTGAAACGAGGTGAGAGAAGAATAAAGGTGAAAAATGTTGTTGGTGAGTATTGAAACAAGTGAGCTGTCTTGCCCAGATCTCTATAATCGAATCTGAGCCGTCGGTGATTTTAAAAGATCAATGGCTGATAATAAAACCCGTTCAATTATTAGTCTAGTTAGAAAGATTTATGGTGAAAGTCAAGTGGACGTGCTTCTTTCTTTTTCTTTCTAAGGAGCTTTTTAGAAAAAGTGCTCTTGTATAAGAAAGTGACTTTCTGTGATATTTAAGTTGTATAAAGTGACCTATTATGTAATTCTTTCTTTAATATTTACATGCATTTACTTAATATTTACTTACTATTTCATTTCTCTTAAGATCATAAATAAATCAATGATGTACAAATTAAAGATAAAACTAATATTTTTAATTTTGATAAATATTTTAAATGATACTAAAATTTGATAAATTCACTAAAATAGATACTAATGTCAAAACTTTGAAGTTTTTAGAAAAAATGTCCAAATTATACATTTTAAATATTTAAAAATCCGGCGCGAGAAAAAAACTAGTATAAACTACTTTGGACGTTTTTCATTTTCCCTAGTTTCTGAACTTTATAACCAATCATAAATAAATTCCACAAGAAAACTAAAAAATTAATTGTTGAGATGAATATTTTCCAAATATTATTTAGAAGAAATAAAGTTACCAAAGAAAATCATCATATAAACTGAAACCGAAGAAGAAAAAAAACTCTAGACAAACATGGAGTTCCTAAACAAATATAAAATTTCATATAGCGAGAAGTAGGTATGAACAACATACAGATTAGTCATGATACATACTCATGTGGCAAGCTCGTTGTGGCTGTGTTACGGTTTGCTTACCCCAAGCTACAAAATCTTTCGAAGATTTAAAACCCAACTAGTTCCATAAAGGATGTACGTCGGCTTTGCACAAACCCATACATTTGCTTCTTTCTCCATGGTTCTCAGACTAGCAACGGTTCTTTACGGGCTCTCGTCAATCTCATCTGGAACATGCAATTTCTCCATTGCAGCCTGTTTCAGCCAATAATAACCAGTTTCAAACTTTGGAAGTAGTAGATAAAAAAAACCATCAGAAGATGATTCTGTTTGTTGTGTTTGTGAAAGACTCGAACCTTTATTGCAGCAACATCAGTTGCAGGCGGTTTCATATCTAAAGCTAGACCGAAATGAAGCATGGCTTTATCGTGCATGTTTCGCCGCTTATATATCCTGCCCATTAAAGCGTAGACGCTGCTCTCTGAAGGCGCATACTCTTTAAGCTCCTCCAGAACCTCTAGAGCTTCGTCTAATCTTTCTAAGCAGACAAGTATGTTAGCTTTCTGGTACATTGGAAGAGGATTCTTCCTGTCTGCTAATATAGCTTGCTCCATTATCTCTAACGCTTCCTCGCTTCTCTGTCAACACAACAAAAACAACATTCTTTTTAGTCATTCTTCAAAAGAAAGTTCTCTATTACGTGAGTGTAAGAATATAACCTTTAAGGCATGCAAAGCTGTCCCCAAATAAGACATTATAACAGAGGAACTCGGGTTTATTAAGAAAGCCATTCTGAAGTGATGCTCTGAGAACTCTAATTTCTCTTGACGTAGATAGATCATTCCAAGCCCATACCATGCGTTATAGTGTCTTGTGTCCACACGAAGTGCGTTTTGGTAACTTTTCATTCCGTTCTCAAAATCTTCTAGAGTTGCATATCTACAGAAACGGTCAAGAGAGACACTGTTGCTTAGACCAATAACCAGAGCATTTCAACCAGATTATTGTTAAAAATGGGTAGAAGCTATCTTACTCGTGGCCACACAAAGTATGTGCATATGCAAATCTTGGATTCAATTGAACAGCGCGTAGGAAATTCTTCAGTGCAGTCTCATGGTCTTTTTGCAAACTATAACAGTTTCCCATAGCACACCTACATAATTTCGCTTATTTCTGTCATTACCAACAATAAATGAAGTAATCAATCAGAAAGAGAAAATTCAACAATAAAATACCAAGATTGAGGAGCTAGGCGATCTGTTGATATTAGTTCCTGAGCCAAGTAACTCAACTTCATATCTTCCTTCAAATGCTGCAAGAGAACAGCATTATTCGATGAGAAAATTTAAAATACATGCGATTTAGTTGCTGAAATTTACCGAACTCCCGTGAGACTAAAATCAAAAGGTCAAAGTTTCATCTAACTCGAGAGGAGTTTCCATGTTTAGAAACCAGGAAAACACACTTACGTAGAGGACCGTAGAGTAAATATCCATTCCTTCTAAGCTATAAGGAGAAGCCTGGCGGGCAAGACGGAATGATTTTTCAGCTTCTAAATAGTCTATTAATTCAAAGTATGCTTTCCCGACCTGCATTAGTATCCATCAAAATGCCTTCAACAATTAATATCACAGGCTACCAGACAAAAGCTTCATGCACCAAACTGATCAAGATAGATGGTAGAATAAACATATCCAAGTATGCAGCTTAAAAGAGAGAAGAGTCACTTATTACCTGGGAAAGAACCCATCCTGTATTATAATGCTTATGTGGAAGTTTCATATACGTATCCAGTGCCTCCTGAAACACCCAGAAGCAAACAATAAATTACATTTGTATTACTTAAGTAAGCAACAATATTCTTACCTGACACTTGTACATGTACGAAAGTCTACACCCTTCCCCGAGTGTCCTTAGGAGGCTCAATAATTCTGAAACTCCAATTGTGATTTTTTGCGACATTATTTCGTCTTCTTGATCACAGGATTTAGCATCACTGGAAGCCATTGAGGCAGTCGTTGATGCAGTATTAGGCCTTGAATCATCGAAAGGTTCGCTACGAACCCCTAAACCAAACAGGATGACGACGTGTTGAGTATCACATATCAAAAAACGGAGACATGATTACAAAAACCATAACAGACCTTCATCCATGTTTTCATTTGCCCAAGAATTCCCCTTCCGAAGTGTAACAGAACGAAGTCCCAATGAGCTCAGCTTAGAACTTCCCAAATACTTGGAAGTGTTGTTCCCATTTCCGCTTACTGTTGCAACACTTGCATTAGTGTTTGCACCTGAATCAGCAGACAGTCTCGAACTCCGTCGTGGACCAGAATCAGAAAACAGCCTGCCTGAAATCTGCACTCACAAGTAAGAATCAGAGTCTTACAAAGAAAAGTGAAAATCGATAAACTCAGTATCGTGTCTTTAAGACAACAAGTAGACCAGTACAGGCATTTGAATACTACCTTACGTAGCTTTCCTTCATCTACAAATTTTCTTCTGGGTGCAGGTGCTTGAAGAGTAGAGTTTACTGTGGACTTCGGCGAACTATCAGTAGTAAGGGAGTTTTGGTTTGGAAGAGCCGGCTGAAAATTCCGGAAAAGTGGTGGTGGAGCCATACCGGATAGCTACAGTTTGACAAACATACGAGTCAATTTCAATCTCATTCACAGCTACTCTTTAAAGCACATACACAATATACCATGACCAAAACAAATACACAATACCATGACCAAAACAATGTTTAAAAGGTGAAAGCATGCAATTCTACAGATAAGTAATAAGGTAGCATGCCAAACCAAATACATCAAAACAGACTCAGAAGTAACAGTCAATGAAAAATTAAACAAACCATCTTTGGCACTGATGGTATAACATAATAAGCAATGCAAGCACTACAATCAATACCCCACGATGCATTAATCTCCAAATTACTCATGAAAATCTGATCAACAGAAAGTCGACCGACTTGTTCATATTATTAAAAGAAGTGTGACACTACCTGTGCAGCCACTGGCGAAGGGGTATTATAGAACGTCATGTTCGAAACACCTCCGTTAAGACCATGAGAATGGAAATTTCCAGAGATATCTTTTAGGCCATGACCTTGCGTGTGCTTGGGTTGCCTTGGACTGTAATCTTCAGAGCTCGTGTTTTTAGCTGAAGTCGCATTACGTTCCTCATTGTACGTGTTTAAGCCGAGTGAAGTTGGCAGTTGTTGCATGTACTGCTTTTGGATGGAGAGAGCAGCTGCTTCACCAAAAACCACAGTTGCTTCTTCAGCAGCACCTGACAAACGTAGGATGGCCAGAAAAACGTCAGAGAACAATAACAAACGTACGAAGTATGCAGAAAATGCATTATATTCACCTAGTATACATAATTCCTCATATGCAGCCCAAAGTAGAGGATCCAGTGTCAAAGACAGCTTAAACTGTTGAGCAGCGTTCTTCCTTCTATCAGTATACCTGAGAAGATCACTAATGAGAAAACATCTCGAACAATCAAGACGGAAATGCTTAGAGAGGGGAAAGAAACGAACTTGTAAATAAGCCCAAGAAGGTAATGACCCGCTGCACCGTTTGGGATCTGCAGAATAACCAGAAGCTACGTTATGATCTTCCTAGGTGAACTAAAACAAACACAAAAGGTCCAGATACTGAGTACTGACACTAGGTGATCGAACAAAGGCAATGTAACAGAGATAACAAAGTACCTCGGCACCAGGTTCATTAAGAGGGCAGAGTGCAGATTCAGCTTCATTGAGAAGGTCCATCTGGTAGCAAGATAACGCGAACAAGTACCGAGACTGAGCCATTTGAGTTCCTTTACATAACAAAAAGAACAAAAAAACATACAAAGATGAGGAAAAGACCTAATAAAGGAAGCAAGAAAGCAGGCAAACATACCCTTGAGGAGATGATAGGCACTGTAAGCTTGATTATTCTGAAGGTAACTGGTGGCTAATAGCTGCAGATTAACCTGTTTTAAGAGGGAAAAGTAGAAAGCTTTACTTGACATGAAAGCCTCAAAGTGTGGTCTTTTACTGACATGTTTTGACTTAAATGATGGACAAACTACTAGTGAAGCTGTATAAACCCTAAATTTGAAGGTTATGCGATTGCCTAGAAACTAGCTATAACAGTTAGCTAAGCTCCAAGGATAGGCAAACACTTTGGGATAACACAGTACAGTAGATGAAAAGACAAAGTTAAAACCATTGGGGGAGGGATCTAAAGAAAAGAAGCAACCAACCCCTCGTTTTGCAATTTGTCAAAGATAGAACCTGACCTGGTCAATAGTGGAGATTTCAATTTCGAAAAAAAAAAAAAGAAAATCAAATTTATCGTCAAATCGAAACAACATATAGATCTTGAATCCAAGGGGGCAGAAGCTAAGAAACCCCAAAATCGATCTCGAAGAACTCAAGGACGCTACTGAATTGATCGAAAAGTAGAAAATAGAGATAGGCAGATGCAATAGCCCAGAATCTCTATATTTCAAAATCCCCACCAGCTTCCGATTTACAGAGAGTGGAAAGAAGAGGAGGGTACCTCAGAGGGAAACTCAGCGCAGAGACGCTCGCACATGAAAATGGCATTCTTGTACACAAAATGACTAAGGCTGTTGCGTACACAGTCCACTAGCATAGCTTCCATTGTTGCCTTCCTTCCTCGAGAGCCAGAGAGAGAGAGAGAGAGAGAGAGAGCGAAGAAAGAGGGTTTTCTGTTTTTCTCAATTTCCCTTCTTTTTTTTTTCTTCTTACCCTTTGGTGATTTATTTTGAAGTCGTAATTTCAAATTTTGAGGCGGCACGTGCGATTCTCTGCTTTCATACTATTCGGCACGTGCCAAAGACTAATAATAACCCCCATTGTTTTATTTTGAAAACAATTATGGCCTTATTAGTACTGGGCTTTGCAATTTGATCCATTCGTTGTTATTTCTCAATTGTTTGGTGGCAGCCCACACACTAAAATGTAAAGAAAATGAGCCGCTGAAATCAAATATCTATCTGTATATTATGATAAAAACGCAGCCTCTCCACCATAACCAGCAGTAGCTTTAGTTCTTAGTCTGAAGCTACCACCTCCGCCATACCCACTGGAATCAGATCTAGATACTGTCGTAATCCGGTTTCCTCCCACCTTCGAACTCCATAAGCAGTGAGTTCATGGAGAGCGTTTTCTTCACAATATAATCCTAATGTTGCTAACTTGATTTTCTTCTCTCAGTTTCAGTTCTTATCGATCGGAAGTTTTGATAAAGCTCCAGAGATAGAGAGAGGTAAAGATATCCACACCTTTAAAATGGTAAAACTTTTGAATCCAAATCTGATTTTCTTTTTTGTTGATTATTTTTTCTTTCAATCATATGTTTATAGTATGTGTTTTAATTAGTGATTACTTTTCAAAATAAAGTGGATAAAACGTTTTTAAAGCTTTGTTTTCATTGTAAAATCTTCAAGCTTTTTAGGGAGAGATTTTATATATAACTTGATTGATTATGGAGTAAACATACATGTAAAAATCGTTAGAGATATTATGATTTATTTGTCTTGAAACTTATGATCATTGTGTTTTTCTTAATCACTCTAATTATTATAAAAATCTCTCTTCTCGTACTTTTTAAAACATATTGTCCTTTTTCCATGTTTGTTCACATGCACATTTGTGATAACAAATAGTCATAATACGCTATCAATAAGACTCCTTACTAGTGTACTTTTTATCTACAATTATGTTTCTGTGGGAACATCGTATGAAGAGCATAACTGTGATTGTTAAGAACTACGTAGATGGATTGATAGCAAAGTATCTTTATTGGAACAGAACCTTAGGCATCGGTTTCCATAGCTTTTAATGCAAACTTCATGTAACGACGAAACAACCTCCCCCTTTCTACCGATAGCTTTGAATTTCTGATATTTGATGAAGTCTTGGTTCCCCTTGTGAAACCATATCTATGTGAAGAGAGGAGGTTTTTCAACATAAAAAAAAAAATCGTTAAGTAGCTATCAAAATGTACTATCATAAAGACAACAAATCGAGCCAAATCTTTGAATTTGTTCTAGTATTTTCATATAATATAAACATAAAACTCTCGTTTTTTCCACAGCATGAAGATGAGTTTTGTGTTTGTTTTTTTTGGTACTCTTGATGGTTGTGCGCACTGTAGCCATGCCGCTGGCCTTAACCATTATGGTAATGTGATTTACTTATGCAATATATATATATATATATACAGTGGCGGAGGCAGCCAAAAGTTTTATGAGGGTCAATTTCATTGCAAACAAATATTACATGGGTCACTTGTCTAATTTTTGTGATAATCTTCTCAGTTTCTCTATTAAATACAAGTAAAAAAAAGTTTTACACAGATCTCACCAGGGTCAACTGACCCACATCACCAAACGCTGGCTCCGCCACTGTATATATATATATATATATATATTAATGTTATGTTCTTGGGTTATTTTAATCAAAAGAGTCCAATAGGGATACTGTTGATTGTATCAATGTCAACGATTATCTCGCTTTTATCACCCCGTCCTACGGAATCATACAATTCTGGTACTATTTAGACATTTTTAAGAGACTAATTAATTGTTGGTAAACAATGATACATAACCAGGTATCTGCCAAACATCCTGAAAAATAAAGACGTTATCAGTTGGCAGATATGGCATGGAAATAGGAGGAAATGTCATGTAAGGAACATTACCTACACGACGATTGAACGGGACGACAAGTTCCCAACCTAGGAAATTTATATGTTTAAGGCCTAATTTGGTTTACATATAACCAATGTTTCTTATTTCCTAACCACTTTATTGGTCTTGGATAGTGATTGAATATGCGTTAAATATGATGTCTTCGTCATTGTTTATTCTTAATATGGCTTATGAGATTGTGACAAATATGATGTCTTCGTCATTGTTTATTCTTAATATGGCTTATGAGATTGTGAATTGTCATTGTTTTTTAATTTCTTTTACATTTACTTATATTTTAGTTGTTTATTATAAGATCAATTTTAACATTTTATTGATCTTCTGCTATCTAATATAATATCTTTCTCTTTTAATATTATATTTTCCAAAATAAAAGTTAATTTGTATTTAATTTTTACTTAAACTTTACTTAACTTTTACTTATTTTTTGAAAAATATCTCATAATATTCTCTTTTTACCTTTATCCATACAAACATATAATCAATCATTCGAGAAGCTATAATAACTTTTTTTATAAACGGTATTATTATTTTTTTAAAAGATTGTTAGGTAGCTATCAAAATGTATTTTAACAATAAGTATGAGTAGGTGGTTTCAACAATGAGTATAAGGTAGTTTCAAAATCATGATAATAAATTATCAAAAAATGACACAGTACACTTGGTCTAATGAAAAATGGTAGGACATGAAAACTGAAAGAGATTACACATACAAAAAAATCAATATTCTATTAATACTAGTCATGGGTGGTCGAGGACATTACACATCATTTGATGATATTTTAGTCTTCCACATCATGAAGCTTGTGGTGATGAAATAACAATCGGCCCCTAATTCTAGAGTACAAAAAAACTGTTAAATCCATTAATTATGATGGCTGGGGTGTTACACGTCATCTCTTAAACTAACTTATGGTTTTTTTTGAAGGAGAATTGGATGGCATTTGTTATTTCGATCACCACAAGCTTCATGATGTGGAATACTGAAATCTCCTCAAAACATAAAGTGTAGTTTTGATTCAGCCAAGCTTCTTTAATTTCCTAATGATCAATTCCAATTACACGCATCACATTGACTATAAGGTAGTTTCACAATCGTGATAATAATTCATCAAAAATGACACAATACACTTGGTGTAATGAAAAAAATAGTTACACATACAAAAGATCTATATTCTATCACTTTCATTTTATCATTCATTCGTGAAGTTATAATAACATTTTTATAAAGGATATTATCAAAAGAAGAGGATTTTCAACAAAAAAAAAGATTGTAAAGTAGCTATCAATGCATATTCAATAAACAAAACAAATAGAGCCAAAAATTTGAAGGCACTTGTATTTTCATATAATATTAACATAAAACTCTGGTTTTTCATAGCTTGAAGATGAATCTCGGGTTTGTTTTCTTTTGGTATTTGCCTTGGTTGCACGTAGTGCAGCCACATCACCGGCTTTAACAATGCAGGTACTTATTTGGTTTTCGGTTTAGTTTCAATTTTAGTTTTAAAAGATATAAGATTTACTCAGTTTGTTTACGAAATTCAGTCTAATTTTGGTTTTGATTTATTCAGTTTGATATGGTTTGGTTCATAGCTCCGGATAAGTGTACTCAAAATTATATACTATCTTATATAAAAATTTGTGTAAGTATTTAATTTCGAAAACAAATACATGCTTTCCATGATCAAAATTTGGTTGCTTTATTAAAAATTATGGCCTTAGTATTGGACTTTGCAATTGATCCATTCGTTATTTCTCAATCGTCTGGCAGCCCACACACTAAAATGTAAACTAATTTTTTCTTAGGCTAAAAGCTCAAAGTATAGATTTACTAGTAACAACTATTTGTTTTAGTGGTACTGTAAATACACGATATATACTTCATTAAATCAAATTAGTTTATTGATTTTTGCATTGAAAACTTAGTTTGGACAAATTTAATTGACAGATTTTATTATTACAAGACTTTATTTTTAATGTAAACAAAAAAGAAATTCTGATATGGTACAAAGATGTTCTTGATCAATGAATTTGATTTTAGTGATGTCTTTGTATTCTTTTCTTTTTCTTCATAGACAATATAGTGTAACAAATATTTTTTGGAGTTCCTAATAGAACAAACAGTCAATCGAGACTAGACATAGAAAAAATAAAAATATTAATTATACGAATACTATTTATATAGTTGACAACATACAACAAAAAGAAGAAAAAAAAAGCTACACGCTTTTGAATAGTACAAGTACAAGTACAACTGAAGAACGTTTCACAAAAACTCTTTCTACTTTCTTGTACAGGTAACTTATCAATACCAAATCGGTTCTCATAAACCAAAGAGATATACCACATCTCACACTAGACTGGCGTACAAAGTAGTTTTTACCTCATGTTCTTAAGTTAGCTTCCTCGGCAAGTTATACGTTCTCTTCAGAAACTTTGTCGCAGACTCATCATAACGGTAACACAAAACCCTCAACAGCGTGTTTGCTTCTGTCGGACTCCACGGTCCAGAAGTTGGCGGCAACGGTAGCTTCCCTCTGTCCGAACCGTGATTCTCCAGACACACCGCTTTAAACCGTTCTATAAGAGACTCCGTATCCGTACGCAGCAGCGGAAGTATGCTCTTGACCGTCGTCGAAACCTTCTCGATCAAATCCAAAGGTAACCCGTCTCCGTTCGACCAGAAGAGATCGCACAGAAACTTGAAGTCCTCGTCTACCGCATCGGAATCCTGAACCGTGAAGCAACGCGATGGTCCACCCGCGAGGAGGACTAGTAAGAACCCGTCGAAAGAAGCTCTCATGATGTCTGAAATGACTCTGGTTCGGACTCTATCGTGAACGGATGATGATATAATCTCGAGGCAACGTTCGAGCTCTTGAAGAAAGGACTCGACCCTCGAGGAAGATACTTCTCCTACGTACAGACCGTCCCAGAGGACGTTGCTCAGGTCGTGGAATACGATCTTGTAAGCAGTTGCTTCAGAGAGTTGCTGAATTCCTTTCGAGCAGTAACCGATTGACTGTTCAAAGATTTTAGGTTTACCATCAAAGGCAGCTATGTCGGATTCCGGGAGACGGTTTAGTGTTTTTCTTCCCGCTGATTCGATCTCAGTCCTGATGTAATGCAGAGTGTTGATTCTGCAACAGAACTGAAGTATCTCAGCAGAGTCGTTACTCGTCCCGAGCTGTGATTTTCTCCGGTTAGAAGCCGCCATTGGCTTCTCCTTCTTCTTGAAAACACCGTGTAGTCTGGACCCAACCGTGCATCTTGTTAAGGCGGGTAAAGCTGGTAGAAACGTATTCCTTGACCCTAATGGAAACAAGAGAAACCAACAAAACATGAGGTTTTCATCATCATTCATGAAACAAGAGGATCAATAAAGAGAATATGCATACCACATGAAGATTTTGCCTTGGATACATAATGTTGCATACACTTGTCGAGGCCTGACGTTAGCTCTGGAAGTAAAACTGTATGCAATAGTATCGGCAACAAGAAAAACGCTTCCAGGGTCTCATCTACCATCCTCAATACATCCACAGAAGAAGGAGCAATGCCAAGTTTATTCAATTTCGGATTCCATGCCTGCAGACAGAGACACACCTATCATCAATAGAACTCTTAAGAGAACATAAAGAAGGAAAGATTTTTAAGAGTCGTTAAGTACCTCTTGCTGGAGATTCCGATCAATCCACTCCTTGAGTCTATCAACTCGGGTCTTGATCCATGATTTCACAAGGTTTCCTATAACTACTTCCGCTTCAAAAGGAGGCATCTCTCTTATAACCGACTTACCGCCATCGTCACTATCTACTGCATCTTGTACAGCAATCTGCACCAGATCCTTCTCAAGCTTATCTGCAGCGGTGAGTACTCTTATTGCGTCCGGCGTCAACTCGGTGATACCAGACACAAACTTCTTCAATTCGGTTCCGTAGCAGGAATGAAGCGTAGCTGCAGCCACACCAGCTGCAAGAGGATGCCAACTCTTTAAGATTGGACTGAATATCGCCTTCTCGTTGAAAGCTAAATGACCAATATCCTCAGCGAGAATCGCAAGAGCAGGAAGACTGTTTGTGCTCTGACGAGATTTTGAACGCTTGCTATGTTCCACCATCTTCTTTGTCTGTTATGAAACGAAAAAAACATACATAAATCGCTGCAGAAAGATAATTAGATCATGTTTATAAAACAAACCTGCGAGAAGGCCATACGTAAGGAAGATCTGATATAGGTATCGACTCGATCACGCCCTGAGTCCACATTCTTCTTTTTCCTTCTATACTCGCTAGAAGCATCTTCACCTAGTACTTTAGCTACTGAGATCCCCAGAGAAACCGTGGTTTCAAGAGTCTCAACGTTATCAATGTTGAAAGTATCATGGTAAGCAAGAAGTCTCTTCTCAGCCCAATCCAAAATCAAACTCAAAACAGAGCTCGAGATCTTCGAATACTTAGGATCATCACTCGTCTCCTTTACGTCGTTCTCAACTTCGAGTATCAAGTTATGAGCAGCCACAAGCAAGTCATTCTCCACTTGACCAGTTGCAACATATCGATTAAACAAAACCCAGAGGAAACAAACGTTGTGAATCATCTGGTTCATACCCAAGACAGGCCACGTCTTCTTTATAAGCTCCAAAACTTCATCCACCTCCTCAACAACAGATAACTCGTCGTTAACATCAAAACAAGACTCTAAAAGCATCTGATAGATTCTAAGATTCAACGGGAACCCATCAGCCCAATGACAAATGTCAGGACCAATCCCATCGTTGTTGGAACGAGTAGCGAGAGACATTACTACACTCCTGAGATTCTGCGACTCTCCGGTGATCTTCCCGGTGTCTAATGGCCTCTCGAGACCGGAACGAATGAGTTGCTTAAGCTGCTGAACAGATTTGTCTGATTTGCTCAAAGGAACATGAGGGTGTAAGATCAAACCGGCTTCCAGAAGCTTCAAGTTTCTTCTTTGCCATGAGATATACTCTTCGTGATCAGGAAAGTCTGTGGCTTTGAGCTGTTGGAGAAGCTCAAGAGGTAGAACCATAGTCTCCACACGCCTCCCAAGCTAATAATCAAAATTCACAAAATTTCAAATCTCAATTTGTAATTAAAACTAAAATTCAAACAGATCTTCTTCTTATTCGTACCTGACCAGAAGCGATCCTGAGGAGAGCTCTACGAATCCTTGAATCGATCTGCTCGGAGATTCGCATCTGAACACGAACTAACTCACCCACCGTTACTGATTTCTTGACCCGATCGGGTTGACCCGACGATTCTCCTTCTCTGACGTCTCCTCCGCCGCTTCGTTTCTTCATCCCTAACGCCTTCTTCACTCTGCTTGCCGCCGTCGACGTCAGAGATCTGTGAAGCGACGGTGAGGCTGATAGGGCCGCCGACGCGGCGCCGTTGCTCCGATCGGACTTGGGGGATTGGGGGATGAAAGTGAGGGGGCGACTTCCGGTGGTGCGGCAAGCAGCGACTAAGATCTCGTAAGCGGTTTCTCGGAGCTCCGAATCGGATAAGTTCGGGGCTGGATCGCCGAAAGGAGAAGGTAGAGGTTCCATTTTCACTTTCACTTGGGAGCTTAAAACTCAAAACCCCTTTGTTGTTGTGATTTAGAGCACAGTACCACCAAAGATCCTCTTCTCTCTTTGTATTGCCTTTTATTTGGGGTTACTGAACGAACGAACTTTAAGATTCTAATGGAAATTTATGGTTGCACAAAAAAAAGAACGAACAAACTTAACAAGAGAATTTTTTGGGAATGATCAGATCAGGCCAACTATTATGATGATACAATCATTGTTTTATTTTGGTTAAAGAACTTTTATTTTGGTTCTTTGGATATAATTAAAAAGATGAAGAATTTGGGTTGGGTTGGGTTGGGCAGATTATGATTCTTGCTTGAGGTTAAAGAATGAATGACTTTTAGAGAAACAAACAGAGAAAAAGACAAAAGTAAAACGAAGCGAGACAGGTGTTTTTCTTTGATACCAAACGCATATATACGGAGATGTGAAGATATGAATGAATAACATTGAGAGGCAGATCATTTAATGTATTTTTTATTCTCTGTTGTTTTTTATACCAGAGAAATAATTAATACGTATAAGAGATTAGGAACTGGTTCAGAAAGAAAAAAAGGATTGTTCTGAAATTTGAAAGGGTAAATCAATCTCAGCCAAGTTGAAATCTACAAGAAAGTACTTCGTTGCTAGATTTAAAATTGATATTTGACCAATAATATATGATCTTCTGGGCTTAGCAATTATTATTTGAACACAAGTTCAGTAATATTTTAAATTTTATTTCCAGCAGCAATGCCAAGTGCTGAAGAAGACTTTCTGCCATTTTGTCTGTTCTAGACTTTAGAATTTAGATTGGAGGAAATATTCAAATTGTGCACACGGCATATTTCTCTTCCATTTATGACAACATTTTCACACGGCGTTAATAGGCAGTACCCATTCAACTGCAAAGTTATGTTCAATCACAAGAATACTCAGACTTGGCATTCACAAATATTTGAATCCAAATCTGGTCTTCGAAGCTGATCTAGAATTTGAATAATCTATTTATGCTTTGAGAACAAAAAAGAAAAGAATAATTTATTATTTTTAACGCTAATTTATTATAATATTATAATTATGAAAATAATATATAGACGATTTAATAACCAACAATACTAAATATCATAACTGCATCAATGTATTTTGTTAATGTAAATTTTGCATAAATGTGTGTGAAATTAAAAGAAGACTTTACAAATGTTGGAGTGTGCTTAGATTTTTTAGTTTTTTTTTTTGTATGGGAGGCTATAAGATATACTTTAATTTACATATCCATGTAGTGCGACGGTTGTTGACCATTGTTTATTTTTCCATATCCTCTTTTCGAATATTTTATTTTCTAATCATATCCTAAGTTCCTTCTTTTCCAAATAATGGTACATAATAGTAGACTACAAAAACAAGCAGTTACAGAAATCATTGGCTTGGATATCAATTATTCTTAATTAATAATATACTTTTTGCAAAAAACCCAACATGTGCCACGGAATTTTGTTGTTGATGATTGTTTTTTTTGTCACTTTTCTTTATCTAGGACACTATGGTAGTTGACGAAAAAAAGGACACTATGATATAGTTTATTATAAAATAGAAACAGTAGTATTTATTACGTAATTGATAAAGATGGACGGAGAAAGCCTTCTTGAAAGAAAAAAGAATCAGTCGCCTGAGAGATTCGAACTCTCGCGAGGAAACCCCATGTACTTAGCAGGCACACGCCTTAACCACTCGGCCAAAGCGACTTTGTTGGACCTTAATGCATTGTATATATTATACGTGAGCTGCAGCGAAGAGTGTAATATCGTTGTTGAGGTTATATCAGATTCTTGGTTGAGGTTAAAGAATGAATCACTTTTTACCCAAGGGTTTAGAATTTACCCAAGGGTTTATGATTTATCCAAGGGTTTAGGGTTTAGTGTTTTGGGTTTAGGGTTTATTGTTTTGGATTTAGATTTAGGTTATACGAGCAGAAGATTGTAAACACCAATT
Organism: Hirschfeldia incana; assembly: GCA_026261945.1. Classification (NCBI taxonomy): domain Eukaryota; kingdom Viridiplantae; phylum Streptophyta; class Magnoliopsida; order Brassicales; family Brassicaceae; genus Hirschfeldia; species Hirschfeldia incana. Next base: position 1,124,631 of record JABCMI010000014.1, on the reverse strand, counting down.
TGACAAAAAAAACTTTTACTATTCTCTGTGAATGATTAAAAAACTTTCAATATTTTGAGAGGTGATGAAGAAGAAACCATAGATGGCGTTAAAAAAAATTAGTCACATCTTATTCACATTTCCTTTTTTTGTTTCCTTTTCTTACTAATCATACATGGCACTTTGATTGGTGTTAAGACTTGAGGTGAATTTAAGAATTCATCACAGGGGGTGAACCCAAGTCTTGCTCAAATTATATCTAATCTTATCATTTTGATTAGAGAAAGACTTGGGTTCACCCCTATGGTGAATTCTTAAATTCACCCCTATTGTTACCACCAATCAAAACGCATAAAAAAAAGAAACAAAATTGAATTAAAAAAGGAAAATGGGTGAAAGATTAAGACTAATTTTTTTAACACCATCTATGGCTTCTTCTTCATCATCCACACATATTATTGAAAGTTTTTTTTGTCAAATTAGTGTTTACAATCATCTGTCCTCATATCATAAATTTAAACCCAAAACACTAAACCCTAAATCCAAAAACACTAAACCCTAAACTCTTGGGTAAATCATGAACCCTTGGGTAAATCATGAACTTTTGGGTAAATCTTAAACCCTTGGATAAAGATATATTCTGAGAGTTTAGGATTTAATGTTTAGTGTTTATGATTTACCTAATGATTTAAGGTTTAATGTTTTGGATTTAGTAGTTTGATAAACAAAGCTTTCAATGTTCTTTGTGGGTGATGAAGAAGAAGCCATGGATGCTTTTAAAAAAATAATCGACGTCTTTTCACCTCTTTTTTTTTTTTTTTTTGTTTCTTTTTTTATCAATCTTACATGGCACTTTGATTGGTGTTAACAATTGAGGTGAATTTGAGAGTTCACCATAGGGGTGAACCCAAGTTTTATTCTTTTGATTATGATAGTTGGTAAGTTAATTATTTGCAATTAAACATACTGTATTATATTGGTAGTTGGTAGATGATTTCCTCAACTTTAATCATGTCAAGTCAACCCAATAAAACATATGAAGATTAAGAGAAAAATATGGTATAATAATGCAGAACCTTCTGGCGGCGAGCGAAGATATGTTGGAAACTTTATTTAATCTTATCATGGAGTCCAACATAAAGAATAAGCCAACTAATTATGATGCTGTAACTGGAATTGATCATTAGGAAAAGAAAGAAGCTTGGCTGAATCAAAACTACACTTTATGGTTTGAGGAGATTCAGTATCCCACATCATGAAGCTTGTGATGATGGAAATAACAAATGCCCTCCAATTCTCCTTCGCAAAAAAACCATAAGTTAGCTTAAGAGATGATGTGAAACACCCCGGCCATCCATAATTAATGGGATTTAACAGTTTTTTGTGCTCTAGAATTAGGGGTCAATTGTTATTTTCATCACACAAGCTTCGTGACGTGGAAGACTAAAATATCATCAAATGATGTGTTGTAATATCTTCGACTACCCACGACTAATAGAATAGAGATCTTTTGTATGTGCAACCTCCTTCACTTTTCATGTCCTGCCATTTTTCATTAGACCAACTGTACAGAGTCATTTTGATGAATTATTATCACGATTTTGAGACTACCTTATACTCATTGTTTGAATAACTCATGAGCTAACCAATTTTTGGGTACGAACATTCAGATTCAAATCAGATTTTTTTCTTTCAGGTATTTCAATGCTAGAGATCATACATATGTCATTCAATATTTATATTTTATTGGTTCGATTTGTTCATCAATACTTATCAAATGTAGATCAGATAATTTGTTCATCAGCCTTAGTTCAGTCGGTTCCCATAATTTGTTTGAAACTTACTTTTTACCTCAATACTTAACAAATGTAGATCAGATTATATCAGTTATTTTTATTTGAAAGTAGTAAAAGATACAATCAAGTTGAGAATTTTCTATTTCAACTAACCAAGTGTTTCATCATATGCGGTCTACATCAGTTATATCTATCTGAAATTAAACATAAATACGATTAAGTATATATTTTGTATCAAAGTTACTAAAGTTTATCCGACAAACTAAAATAACTTATCTGTTCATGTTTATTATTGTAATTTTGGATATATAAACTATTATACCATTTGCTTGAATAAATTTTGAACATAGATTATATTTTAGATACTTTGAACTACTCATTCGGTTTTCAATTTGGATTCATTTCCAGTATCTTGAATATAAACTATTAACCAGATTTAGTTTTTAAAAAGCCAGTGGGCCAAATATACAACTCTGATTGGAAAGAGTACTTTTACTTGTGGGCTTTACAAATGGGTCAATTTCGACCCTCTTAATTTCAATCTTTCGCAAATTTGACCCCATAGTTTCATTCAATCCGAACCACCGCCTGTGGATAATAAGTGCGCTAAAACCTTCAGTTTCCTCCGACCTCCGGCAATGTCGTTGAAACTCAACACCCCTTTCCCAATTTTCGCGCCATCTCTGTTCCCAAACCCAAACCCAAGAGGACCCAACGAGATCCGATTCTCCAGATGGGGCAACGCCAACGCCGAGCGGTTCGAGCAGCGTCGCCGGACACAAGAGGAACTCGAAGCAGAAATCCGCCGCGACCGCCGCTTCGACGCCGCCACTTCAATCGTCCACACACAAGACTCCTCCGCCGCAGCCTCCGAGCCCAAAACCTCGACTTTCAGGTCCAGAGGCACTCCTTCGCAGCCGTCCGCTCGCTCGATTCCGGGCCGGAGATCCAAATACTCCAAACCCGATTACGGGCCCACCAGGCCCAAGAACAAACCCAAAGTCCCCGACTCGCCGCCGCAGCTAGGCGCTAAGCCGGAGGTTAAGCTGAGCGAAGACGGATTGTCTTACGTCATCGACGGAGCTCCGTTCGAGTTCAAGTACAGCTACACGGAGACGCCAAAGGTGAAGCCTTTGAAGCTCCGCGAGGCTCCCTACGCGCCTTTTGGCCCCACGACGATGGGGAGGCCGTGGACTGGGCGTGCTCCGCTTCCTCAGTCGCAGAAGCCGCCGAGGGAGTTCGATTCTTTTAGCTTGCCGCCTGTTGGGAAGAAGGGTGTGAAACCGGTTCAGAAACCGGGTCCTTTTAGACCCGGGGTGGGGCCTAGGTATGTTTACACCAAGGAGGAGATTTTGGGAGAGCCGTTGAGCAAGGAAGAGATCAGAGAGCTTGTTACTTCTTGCTTGAAGACTACAAGGCAACTGAATATGGGTACAGAGCTTTATACTTTATATTCTTGAGTTTGCTTGATTCAGTAGTATTGGTATAATCTCAGATACTGTTGTTTAAGTATATAATTGAATTGAGGTAAGATGCTGATTGCAATTGTAATAGAGTGAGAGTAGAAGATGATATTACCTAAAGTTTATGTTGTGGAGTTTGCTTGATTCAATAGTTCTTATTGATGATCAAATGTCTTAGTTATAGTACCTGGTAGAAGCTCAGGTACTGTTGTTTAGTTACTGGTTTCTCAGTAAGAGATCAGAGAGCTTGTTACTTCATGCTTAAAGACAACAAGGCAATTAATATGGGCACAGAGCTCTATACTTTTGCTTGATTGAATAGCTCTTCTCAATTATCAAATAATATTGTAGAAGCTCAGAGTCCTGTTGTTTAGGTCACAATTGTATTGAGGTGCTGCTATCAATTAATAATAGACTGAGAGTAGTATAAGAGCATATGATCTAAAGTTTTTGTCTTTTCTCAGGTAGAGATGGCTTGACGCATAACATGTTGAACAACATACATGATTTATGGAAGCGGCGAAGGGTCTGTAAGATTAAATGCAAGGGAGTTTGTACAGTTGACATGGACAATGTTTGCGAGCAGCTAGAGGTTCTTTTGATTTTGTATTATACAATGAATAGGATTGCGATTTGTTGTGTTCATCTTCATGAAGATGTGAATTGAATTTGGCAGGAGAAAATTGGAGGGAAGGTGATATACAGAAGAGGAGGTGTGATTTTCCTATTCCGTGGCAGAAACTATAACCACAGGACAAGACCGCGGTTTCCTCTTATGTTGTGGAAGCCTGTAGCACCTGTTTATCCTAGGTTGATTCAACAAGTTCCTGAGGGTTTAACTCATAAGGAAGCTACTGAGATGCGGAGGAAAGGCCGAGAGCTCTTGCCCATATGCAAGCTAGGTAGGCAAGAATGGTTTATCTTGGTATGGTTTTCTTCAAAACTAATAATGTTAACTTGATCCTGTGTTGGGGGTTGGGTCTTGTAGGGAAGAATGGTGTGTATTGTGATCTTGTGAAAAATGTGAGAGAAGCTTTTGAAGTTTGTGAATTGGTTCGGATCGATTGTCAAGGGATGAAAGGCAGTGATTTTAGGAAAATCGGTGCCAAGCTCAAGGTTTTTGATCTATCCTTTTATTCACTCTCATATGTTTCTTTATGCAAAAGTCTTTTGTTGAACCTGTTGGCTGTGTTGTTGCTATGGATCTCAGGATCTTGTTCCATGCGTGCTCATATCTTTTGAAAACGAGCAGATTCTTATCTGGAGAGGACGAGAATGGAAATCATCTCTCACAGTTCCAGATAAGAAGGATGATATACTCAGAGATATCGATGTTGATGCTGTCTCTCCAGAAGAGGATGAAGCATCAGAGTCACTAAATCAAACTCAAACTGTGAACCAGAACTCTTCTGCTGATCCTATGGAGTTGCATAGCGATCCAGATGGTGATGATTTGAGCTCTTCAACTGTAGATATCTCGGCAATGGAAGACACGAGCAGTCCTTTACAGAGCTCGTCTACAGGCGATGTTACTGAGCTAACTACAGAGAACTCTCTTGGAGATGATCAAGAACCTGAACAGGAGTCAAAAACATCGGAAGAGATCAACAGACAAAGCGTAGAGAGAGTTCTAAACATGATGAAACAAGCTGTAGAGAACGGGGCTGCGTTGGTATTGGACGCTGCTGATCTTGATCCAGACACAGTTTTTGCCAAATCCGTCGCCTTTTCGAGTGTAGCTACACCTGGACCAGTTTTCCAGCATGGCTTGAGGAAACAACCAGCGGTTAAGAAAGAGGAAAAACGAGAATTCGGACACAAAAACTTGGAGGCAAAGACAACTAGTGTTATGGTTCGTGGAAGAAAAGAAGTTGCAGTGAGGGTGGAGAGATATGAGAAGGAACGAGTGGAGAAGAAAATGGATGAGCTTGATGAAGATTATAGAGAAGTTATACCTCATGGAACACTGAAAGTAGATGAACTAGCTAAACTACTTGCTTAATGTTATCTGTATTATAATGTAGTCTAGTTATCATTATCAGAAATATGTAGAACTTTGAAAAGAAAAGAAAAAAATGTATTTTAGATATTTATATGTGAGAAATGCATAAAATAGTAAATACTTCAATAATTAATTTTAAATTTTGTTCCAGTTTAGTTTTTGTGATTTGACAATTAAAATTTCAACTTTACTAAAATTAAAATATGTACTACACGGTAATTTGCATCATAAACATTATTTTGTTGGAAAAATTTCACAACTACACTTTGTTTGATACCACTTTTCACTTTTACCACCACTCTAGAGACATTTTCAAAAATAACATGTTCATTAATGTTCAAAAGACAATACTATCCTTACCTTAGCTTCTTCTCCTTCGTTGATTTTTTTTTCTCTTTTTTCAATTAGAGATCATCTCTCTGCGTCTCCGTCGTTACCGTCGATGATGCCTCCTCTTCCTCCGTTTACTCGGGAGGACTCACGAATCTCGCCGTGCTTGCCGACCAGATCAAACTCAATCGACTCTTCTCGTTCTGCTACACCGACGGCGACAACGGCACCGCATCATGATCTGGTGAAATCTGCGATTTGTGCAATCAGAAGAGCGGACGGAGTGCGGGATCCTGGTTTGGAGGAAGAGATCGTCAGATTCTCCGCATGTGGTGGAGAACAGCGAGACGAGGCAGCAGAGGTATGCATATATGCCTCTTGTGTTTTTTGTTGTTTGCTTTGTTTGTTATTCACTGGATATCTGTATTGATCTTATCACACCAGAATACATTATTGTATGTAGACGCATGCTCAGGTGTTTTGTGTTATTAGCTTTGTTTATTATTCTCTGGTTATTTGTATTGATTTCATTAGCAAAATACATCATTGAGCTTCTGTTTTTTTTCTTTTACAAATAGTATGTATTCATTTAACACGAGAGCTATTTAGAATCCAGTGTTTGTTATTCCAAAGTACAGATGCAACTAAATCCTAACGTAATCAATACGCTTGAGTTTATAAACATGTATAAAGTTTATACACCCTTATAAATATTCCTAGATTTATAACGTCTTATAAATAAGTTGATTACCTTTCTTTCACTATTTAATCGATTGTAGTTTGATAGAGGGTTGCTTGAGCCTATCTAGAGGATACAACTACACTGGTGTATGTAGTTTGTGGACGTCTATCTAGATGATACAACTATCTATCGATCTCCGTACAACACACCGTACGGACACCCTACCAAACTATACTATGCTTTGTCTTTCAGAAATTTATTATGGGGAAGGAGAAGAATGAATCAGAATAATTTTGTCTCTTCTGTATGGCACTTAATGGCTTTATATAATGATCAAGCGGTGCATATAATGGACACATATGTTGACTTAAGAGATGTATTTAATCGACACATATATAAACTGTCCCTCTCTGAAGCGGTGCTTATTATTTTATATTATAGTCCAACAGTGTTCGTATAGAAGAGTACGATAATAGACTGTCTAATTGATGTAGCGAGGAGTTAACTCATATACATGTTCTATCTTTCTCTTTTTTATGCAGTTGGTGATTTAATCCATTTGATATCTGCCACAATGTCTAGTGTCACATGCTGTCTGAGATTCCCTGGTCAGCTTAACTCTGACCTTCGTAAGCTTGCTGTCAATCAGATTTCATTCCCTCGTCTTCACTTCTTCATGGTTGCTTTTGCTCCTTTCACCTCAAGAGGATTTCAGCAGTACCGTTACCTCACAGTCCCTGAACTCATCCAGCAAATGTGGGACTCCAAGAAACATGATGTGTTACCTCACAACGTTCGCCATGTTTGGTGGAAAGATGAGCACAAAGAAAGTTGACGAGCAGATGCTGAACGTACAGAACAAGAACTCTTCCTACTTTGTTGAATGGATCCCCAACAATGTGAAATCAACAGTCTGTGACATCCCTCCAACTGGTCTGAAGATGGCATCCATTTTCATTGGGAACTCAAAATCGATCCAAGAGATGTTCAGGCGTGTGAGTGAGCAGTTCACAGCTATGTTCAGGAGGAAAGCTTTCTTGCATTGGTACACTATTGAAGGGATGGACGAGATGGAGTTCACAGAAGCTGAGAGCAACATGAACGACCTTGTCTCAGAGTATCAGCAATACCAACACACAACTGCTGATGAAGAAGGTGTCCTTGGAGCATTTACTTCTTTGCCACTCACATCAATCTCCTCTCTTGGAATCATTAATGTTGACTACAACTTCATAGAAGCCTCTTTCCCAGCAATTGAAACCACCAAAATCAGTATATAAGGCTTTCTAACTAAATTATTAAAGTATACTTCATTTATAAGAGTTTATAAATTCAGTCTATAAAGCTGTAGAAGGATTATAAATAATTTGCCCTTTATAAATGTTTATAAAACATTTTAAAATATTTAGAAATCATTTATAAACCTTTATCAATAGTTTATATATATTCTTATAAGTAGTATTTGAGTAATATATATATATATATATATATATATATATATATATATATATATATATTATAAGGGTTTATAAGGGTTTATAATAATTTATAAGAGTTTATAAAGGTGTGTAAATAATTTATAAAGTTTACGCACCATCATTATAAAGGATTATAAAACAATTTATAAGGGTATGTAAAATTTATGAAGCGGTGGAGCCTTGTTTGTTGTCCGCATGTGCCTCAAAATCTGTCATGTATCATCATTGCTTTACAAAGCCTTATAAGGGTATGCAAAATTATTTTTAAGAGTATATAAACCATTAATAAAGACATATAAAACAAGTTAAAAAATCTATAAACCATTTATAAATTTTTATAAGAAAGTTATGAAAGCTTATAAATAATTTATAAGGGGTAAGTATACTATTAATAAAGGTTTAGAAAAACTTTATGAAAGCCTTATATTCAATTTATAATGGTTTGTATAATATTATATAAGAGTTTATAAGAGTATGTAAATAATTTATAAGAGTTTATAAAAATAATTATAAAATTTATAAACCATTATAAAGAATTATAAAGCAATTTATAAAAGTATGTAAAATATCTGAAGCGGTGTAGCCTTGCTTTCTGTCTGCATGTGCCTCACAATCTGCCACGTATCATCACCTCTTTATAACTAAAATTATAAATATTTATAAAGTTATAAATATATAACTATTTATAAAATTATAAAATATTTATAAAGGTTTATAAAACTATTTTAAAGGGTGTATAAAACGATTTACAAGAACATATAAGCTATTTATAAGAGTTTATACGTTTATTTATAAGTGTTTATAAATTAATTTATAAGGTTTATAAATCTATTTATAAAAGTTTATAATTCACAAAATTAACCAACTTTCCACCATTTTAGCAGTGACTCCTTTGAGGTTGTCCATGTTCTGATATCTGAAACCACTCAGAAGTGAGACGAACATCTAGGCAGTAAATGCTTATAAGAAACTTATGAAAGTTTATAAAAAATTTATAAGGGGTATGTATACTATTTATAAGGGTTTACTAAAATGTTATGAAAGCTTATATTCAATTTATAATGGATATTATAAGATTTTTATAAGTTTATAAATCATCTAAAAGAGACTATAACCATTTAGAAAGTCTTATAAAACAATTTATAATGGTTTGTATAACAATTTATAAGAGTTTATAAGGGTATGTAAATAATTTATAAGGGTTTATAAAAATAATTTATAAAGTTTATACACCTTTATAAATGATCATAAAATAATTTATAAAGGTATGTAAAATTTATGAAGCGGTGGAGCCTTGCTTGTTGTCTGCATGTGCCTCAGAATCTACCACGTATCATCATCTCTTTACAAAGCCTAAATGTGTTCTTTAGTTTTATGAATTCAATCTTGTGTATCCATCTGTTGGGCTTTAAGCCGAAAGGGCTTAAAGATGTTTATAAAGATTTTATATAGAATTTATAAGGGTTTATAAAAAGCTTAAATAAATTTATATAATATTTTTAAGGGTTTATAAAAGATTTTAATGGGGGTTTGAAGAGTTTATATATTGTTTTAATGGTTTCTAAAACCATTTAAATATTTATATAACTATTTATAAAGGCTTATAAAACCATTTCTAAATTTTGTATTGATTTATATCATCTTATAAGGGTTTATAAGAGCTTTTTCGTGTGTGTCGATGGGTTTAGAACATATTTATAAGAGTTGATCAAATATATATGAAATATAAATCTATTTATAAGAGTTTATAAATCTATTTATAAGGGTTTATTCAAAAGAATATAAGAATTTGATTATCTTCATAACAATTTATAAGAGTTTATAAATCAATTTAGAAGTATTTATAAATCAATTTAGAAGAGTTTATAGAGCAAGAAAAGACAAGAATAATGTTTTTATAACGTTATAAACGTTATAAAATAAACTATTATGAATCTTTTTATAAAGTTTTTGTACATTAACATAGAAAACTTAATCAGTTAGTTTATAAATATGGGTATAATTGTATTGTTGTTAGTACAACTCAAGGATTTTCAAGGTTTTATAAAAAAAACTTTTTAAACTAGATTTCATAGTATATTCCAACAGAATAGCATATTATAAACGTATTATGTATCCAAGAAGTCTTGTCTTGTTGTGTTATACTATATAAAATAATTTACAAAGACTTATAAACTATATAAAATGATTTATAAGGCTCTATAAATTTTTTATAAAGACTTGTAAATCCGTGTGAAATAATTTACAAAGGTTTATATATCTATATAAAATAATTTACAAAGAACCCTAAAATAATTTACAAAGGTTTATAAATCAATATAATATAACTTATAAAGGCGTATAACGGTGTCTCCTTACCCTGGAGTGAAGCAGGTGGGTTCGTATTTTGTTGGGCAGTACTATCAAGTATTGCAGCAGCAGCCTGATCCAGCCACCAGTTCTACTCCGAGACTAGCAAAGCCATCCGCGTCGATGGTGATTCCAGCGAAACAGCCGATACTTTGCTGGTAAATCACAATAATCAGATTTTAATGACTTCAAATTGAAAACCCTTCTTTGTTAAATTAGTAACGTTTTGTGCTTTAGTTAATTAGGGATTGAGTTTTTTGAAAAGAGTTTCTTGCCTCTGTTTTGATGATTTGTGTGTACAAATTGAAAACCCTTTTTGTTGGATTAGTAAATTTTTGTGCTTTAGTTAATTAGGATTGAGTTTTGTTCATTTGCAGAACATTCATAACATGGTCATGTCACTGAACTTCAAATTTATAATGGTTTGTATAATAATTTATAAAGGTTTATAAGGGTATGTAAATAATTTATAAGGGTATATAAAAATAATTTATAAAATTTATAAACCATTATAAAGGATTATAAAATAATTTATAAAGGTATGTAAAATTTCTGAAGCGGTGGAGCCTTGCTTGTTGTCAGCATGTGCCTCAGAATCTGCCACGTATCATCATCTCTTTATAAAATTTATAAACCATTATAAAGGACTATAAAATAATTTATAAAGGTATGTAAAATTTCTGAAGCGGTGGAGTCTTGCTTGTTGTCCGCATGTGCCTCAGAATCTGCCACGTATCATAATCTCTTTATAAAATTTATAAACCATTATAAAGGATTATAAAATAATTTATAAATGTATGTAAAATTTCTGAAGCGGTGGAGCCTTGCTTGCTGTCCGCATGGGCCATGAAATTGATGTATAATTCATTTATAAGAGTTTATAAAATCAGTCTATAAGGATATATATATAACAAACTTGAACTTAGTTTTCTATAAGGATTATAAATAACTTATAAATGTTTATCAATCATTTATGAAGATTTATAAATCATTTATAAATACTTATAAAATATTTATAAGGGTTTATAAATCATTTATAAAGTTTGTAAATCATTTATAAAGGTTTATAAATTATTTGTAAGAGTATATAAACCATTTATAAAGTCTTATAAAGACGTTTATGAAGTCTATAAACCGTTTATAAATGTTTATAAAGGAAATCAGATAGAAGGTCTTTAAATTATTTACAAGAGTCTATAACCATTTAGAAAGACTTATAAAACAAATTATAAGGCTTATAAGATAATTTATAAGGTTTATTAAGGTATGTAAATATTTTATACGGGTTTATAAAACATTTATAAAATTCATAAAAGGTTTTATAAAGTTTAGAAACCATTTATATTTAAAATTATTTATAAGGGCTTATAAAATCATTTATCAGGATTTGTAGAATTTCACAAGGTAACTGTTTATGAAGTACTTTTATAACATTTTATAGTGGCTTATAAATCATTTATAAGGGTTTGTGAATTTTTTTTCTAAAACACATAAACTTGTTTATAAGGGTTAATAAAACATTTATAAGAATATATATAAACTAATATATAAAGGTAAATTATATAAACTGTTTATAAGACCATACAAACTATTTCATTGGTTTATAAATTATTCTTCTCTGAAACCACAAGATTTAACCAACTCTCCACCAATTTTGTTCCTTATAAGAGTTTATAAATAATCATTATAAGAGATTTATATATCGTTATAAGATTCTATATATCATTTATAAAATTATATAAACTATTTATAAGTTTACAAGTCATTTATAAGGGTTTATAAATCAGTTTCTAAGGGTTTATAAATCAGTTTATAAGGGTTTATAAATCAATTTATAAGTGTTTATATAATCATTTTAAGAGTTTTTTAAGAGTTTATAAGGAATTAGAAGGGTGTACAAAACCATTTAATTGCTTAAGAAAATTTAAAAACATCATGTACATATGTGTAATAGTAAGAATTTTGGTGAAATTTTCTGACCTTCTGCCATTTGCAGCATATGTGATCTCAGCTCGAGCTGGAAGACCATTAACAAGCAATTCAAATAATCTGTTTTGTAGCTCCCATAAGTTTTGTTTTCAAGTCATTACAAAATGTTTTAAATGTTTATAATGGTTTCTAAAATTTTATAAAGGGTTCACAAAACCACTTTCAGGTGTTTAGAAATATTTTATATAATTTATAAGGGTTTATTAAGGGTTTAAATAAGTTTATAAAAAATTATATAAGATTTGTAAGGGTTTATAAAAGATTTTAATGGGTTTTGAAGAATTTATATAGGATTTATTAAACATTGTAAAGGTTTATCAAACCATATAAGTATTTATCTAACTATTTATCAAGGTTTATAAAACCATTTATGAACCATTTCTAATTTTTATAAGAGCTTATAGAACTTGGTCTCAACCATCTATAAGTTTAAAAAAACTTATCTATAAGTTTATAAAAAACTTATAAATATTTATATAACTATTTTATAAACGTTTATAAAACTATTTAAAAGGGTTTATAAAACTATAAAGGTTAGAACAAATATTTTATTAAAAAAAAATACTCAACAACATTAGCCAAACATCTTCAGTCATTTCGAGCTTCTCCTCTCTTCAAATAGAGTTCAGTAATGACTTCAAAGTTACGTGTTGAGGCAAGGAGAACAGTCCACGACTTACCATTTCTTTGAAGTGTCAGCAGGCTTCGAGTAAACAACCTTGTCTTGTTAATCCACTGATCAAAATAACAAACGTGTCTGCTTCAGGATGCAAACCATTCGCTTCCATCTCTTTCCATAACCGAACAGCTTCCTTTACTTCCCCCAACTTACACGCCAAGCTGATAATAACATTCTAAACATCATAATCGAGATGATACTCTGTCTACTTCATCTTCTCTGTCAACTCCAAAAACTCGTCCAGATTGTCTCTCTTCTCATGAGCCGCCATTATATGCATATACGTAACTTATAAATAAATTTATAAAGGTTTATAAAACAATTAAAGAGATGATTAAAAAAATTATAAGTTAATAGAAGACAACATGCATATTGATGAACATGAAACATTTATGCACGAGTTATACTGAATAAGTTAATAAGTTAAATATTTTCATATAAACACAGATCTAGTGTATTGTGTCAACTAGTACATCCTAGATGTTGTATTCAGTTTACCATTTACCTAAAAGATATATGTACACTATATAAGAAGATTTGTGTGTCTTTATAAAGATTTATAGAACCAATTATACAAATATATAAATATATAAAACACTTTTGTAGCTAAGCAATTTATAAGAGTTTATAAAACGTTTCAAAAATCATTTATAAGAGTTCATATAAATCATTTTACAAAGTTTATAAGAGCTTATAAATATATAATAAACATTTTATAAAGGTTTATAAGGGTTTTTAAAATATTTATGATGGTTTATAAGAATTTATAAATGGTTTACGAAACCATTAACATCTCAGTTCTACAGATGCACATAATGTATCCAAACCACATATATAGCCTTCTAGGACCTTTCTCACAACAATAGCAAAAGCCTGATTAACATCAGTTACAGATGCACATAATGTATCCAAACCATTTCTCATTATTACTGAGGATGATATATATATATAATGCAGTAACAAAACCAACACAGCCTAACTTAGTCAAGGACTGTGCCAATATCTCAACTGTTCTCGACAGTATCTCTTCTTATCCTTCTTGCCAGACGAACGTCAGAATCTGCACAGGAAAAAAAATTGCAATGTATAATAGCTGAACTGCTGAATTTTAAATCATTGGATGTCACTAGAGAATATGAATATTGGTTATGCCTTAACAATTATTCTTCAGAGACATAATGAATGGACAAAAGAAGATTACAGAAAGCATCCCCAATCCAAATACATTCTCACCCGGATGGTCAAAGTTGTATTTATGAACTCTAGCAAGTTCTTCTTCAGTTAGACTATGATAGAATGAGTCCTGCCAAATTATTTAGCATTGGATAATTCAGTGAAACAATTTGTGGTTTATCATGATGACGAAAGTCTGAGAATTAGAAACATACACTGACGCACAAATATATAAACCATAGTGACAATTAAACTTCATCCAGTATACAAATTAGATACATAGATCAGGCCGGTGGTTATCATTTCACATCATGAAACAAAGCAAACAAAAGGTTACCTGATTAATAAGTACAACACGCTGATCATGCAGTTGCTGGATGATCATATCACAAACAGTAGTCTTTCCCAATGCTGCGCCTCCAGCAACACCTAACCAATCAAAAATCAAGCAACAGAATCTCAGATCAACACTATTCAGCCAAGTAAAAAAGCTGAACTGACCTATTACAAAAGGCTGTCTCTGGATCTCTCCTGATGCTTGGTGGAAGGTAAGGTCCCTCCACTTTGAGCTTCTCCAAAAGCGAATCAAGGCTGTCACCACCGTCAATGGAGGAGAAAGTGAGAGATCGTCTTTTTCCTCCCGAGCTTCTTCGTCGGAGAACTCGCCAGCGCCGTAAAATCCACCGGAGCACTGGCCAGAGCCGTCAAATCCGCCGGAGAATTCGTCCACTCCGATTACCGTCGAATTCAAAATCAACCCGGAGAATTCTCAGATCTGGAATTGGGAGAGAAAAAAGTAATTTAGATTTAACTATTTAAGGGTATATTGGTATTTTGATCATTAAAAATCTGGTGGTATAGTTGGTTAGTGTATTTTTGAAAAGTGGTATCATGAAAGTGGTATTAGTGACAATTCCCCTTGAAAATAGCGGCAGTTCTTTAAATAAAATCGAGACAATAAAAATAATATTTTCAGTTAATAATATTTCTATAACTAAAAAATATATATTTCTTCAACTAATCACCGGTAAAAGGCAGTGTCTTTCACAATAGTTTTCTTACAACTATAACCCTTGAATGTTAGAATTGATGATGAAACCATAACAATATATTATAGAAACAATCTGCTTTCATTTATATATTTAATAAAATGATTGTTAGAATTGTAAATGATTTTTATACATTAAATTATCAAAAAATAATATATGATATATAATTTCTTTGTTTCTAAATAATATATATAATATAAATAGTGAGCAAAGAGCATTTGGAAAGTATTTAGCTTTCAAATCTTATATCCGGTGTTCTAAAATCGGTTCAGACAATGTAGGCAACCGTATAATGACAAATTCAAATATTTTTTTTTTCAAACCGATTTCTTCTTTTTATATGGTCTAGACGTTCAGAAATTTTTTTTTCAAACCGATTTCTTATATATATTCTAACAGATGACTTAAAAAAAAAAGACGTTCAGAAATTGGTCATTGACCATCTCCAAAGACCATATAGCACTAATATATATTAACTTATCTTTTGGACATTGACTATATCCAAGGACCATATAGTATTATTATATACTAGCTTAATCAACATATTATTTACATTGTGCCTCATTTGAGATCATTATGTCACGTTGATAACAGATTATTTGCTTTTATTTTTACAAAGAAAAAAAAAGATTAGTTGCTTTTATATCAAAACCATCCCCAATGGAAAAAACAAAGATTTCAAGAAAACTAATTTTGATCTCTAACGATGAAACCATCACAAGCAAACTCCATTGTCTTCTTCTTCTCCATCATCTTCTTCTTAAATTATGTCACTTCTCAATCTCCTCCTTCTCCGTACCCAACCAACGACCTCTTCAAGCCGAGCTTAGTCATCACCATCGTAGCTTTCTCCATCTTCTTCACACTCACCTTTGTCCTCCTCGTGTACGCCAAATGCCTCCACAACAACCTCAGATCAGAGACTGACGAAGAAGGAGAAATAGGAAGACTCGAGCGTCTATGGCAAAGACTCCTCAATCAATCTTCTCGATTCACAGGTCTCGACAGAACAGCAATCGAGTCACTCCCCTTTTTCAGATTCTCTGCTTTGAAAGGATCGAAACAAGGCCTTGAATGTTCTGTATGTTTGTCTAGATTCGAAGATGTTGAGATTCTTAGGCTGCTGCCTAAATGCAAACATGCTTTTCATATCAAGTGTATTGATGAGTGGCTTGAGAAGCACGCTACGTGTCCTTTGTGTAGAAACAAAGTCTCTATTGAAGACGAGCTCTCTGTTTTGAGTTGTAGTAGCAATAGCCTAGAGATAAGAGAAGAAGACTCGAGCCTGGATATTTACATCGAACGCGAAGAAGGAGAAGACTCTTCGAGATTGAGCAGCAGCTTCAGAAAGATTCTAAAGTTTAGTAAAAATGATAAATCGTTGTCGCTTGTGGAGCAAGGCGGCGAGAAACGTATGCATAAGTTTAAACACAGGGTTGTTGTTTCGGATGCTGTGTTTAAGAGCCGTTGGAGTAATGTGACTCCCTCGGATTTGACCTTTTTGACATCGAACATGTTGAGTTCCGTGTCTAGCGATAGATTCTCGTCGATGGAACGAGTGCAGAGAGGTGACTTGCGGGACAAGGAAGAGATGGATATGAAGAGAATGATGAAGAACAAAGACTCAACGAGAAGAGTGGTTTCTGAGATCACGGCTGTTCCTAGACTCAGCATTTTGGAAGTTACAACAGCGATTAGAGAAAATGCGGTTGGAGGAAACGACAGAGGTATGGTCGCTTCCACCTCGAGAAGCGATGCGATTCCTGTGACGGAGGAAAGAAGACGAGAATTATGGTTGCCGATAGCTCGAAAAACGGCTCATTGGTTCGTCAACAGAGAGAATAGGAATGAACTAAACACGAAATCTTAATGTTTCGTTGTTTATTCATTACTTTTTTAACTGAATAATCAAAATTTAATTACTTTTATTGACAATTTGCAATGAAATTGTTGATGATTATTTCTTTCTGTAGATACATGGTGGATTAATTATGACCAGAGTTTTGGCTAATGGTCGTAAACTATTATTAAATGAATTTGTTGGATTTTTGAGTAGAAAATTTAAAATGATTGTTTTTGTACAGTCACATACTTGCGAAATCGCTTAAAAACGTGTTTTTAAAAACAGTTTCTTTCATTTCGCAGCTTACCAGTCAAAACCATATTCTCATCAATGATGATCATATCTTTGTGCAGATAAGTAGACACATGATAATCTTTAAGAATGTGAAGCCTACTACTACCAATGTATAAAAATGTACGCCACTAAGTTTCCATATGTTTAGTTTTTTAATTAGCAGATGATTTGCCTGGGAATCTAATCAGTATAAAAGATCCCACAATATGTTTGTATGAAAGTGTAGAAAAATTATGCTTCCAGCACGTTCAGTCTTTTATATATAGGTGTCTAAAGTAATTTTAAAAATCTTTGTTCTTAAATAACCATATTACAACATTTTATGGTTTTAAAATTTTATATACGATCTTTTTAATAATCTTTAAATTATTGTTTTAAACTCTCAAAGTATGAACACAAAAATCTCAATAAGAACAACTCAACTTCTTATTATTAGCTTAAGAAACTCTCTATTTTGTAACAAAAAAAAAACTTAAGAAATTCTCTCAAAACTTAAGCTCTCACAAAGATCTCTCTAAAATTCTTAAGAGATATCACAACTCAATATCTCTTTATATAGATTTTATAAAAACTCCTAAACAAGCAAATTTCCTTTTCTCTAAATCTCAAATTAAATAAAAATAGTATTACTTGTTTTCCAGGTTAACTTCATGTTTACATCTAACATTCTCCATTTTAAACTTGAATTTAACTTTCTTCACATCTTGAACTCATATCAGCTCTCTCATTTCCTTGAACTTGATTATTCTCAATGCTTTGGTTAGAATATCTGCTTTCTGAGACGTTCCCGGAATATGCCGAACATTTACTTGCTCGTTTTCTGACACACTCGCGTATGAAGTGATACTGCTTGTATATATACTTACTTCGTTCATGAAACACATGATTCTCGGTGAGGGCTATTGCAGATTTATTGTCTATGTTAATCACCACTCGTTGACAATCTTTTCCAGTTACTTCCTAGAGCAATTCCTGCAACCAGATTGCTTGCTTGGCGGCTTCTGTGGCAACCATGAACTCTGCTTCATATGAGGACAACGCTACTGTCTCTGGTTTTTGAGAGCACCATGAAATAGGACAATCGTTCAGGCCCTGTTGTGCTCCTTCCCACGTCTTCATCGATGTTATGACTCGAGTCACTGTATCATGTTAACTCTGTTTTGTCAACCCGTCGAAACACAAGACCAAGCGAAGTTGTTTCCTTGAGATAACGCAGAACATGCTTTAGTGCAGCACCGTGTGAAGCTTTGGGACAATGCATATATCTACTGAGTAATCCAACTGCAAACGACAAGTCAGGTCTTGTATGTAATAAGTACCTTAAGCACCCAATACTCCTTATATATTTTAGTTCGTCAATACTCTGTTCCTCTTGTGCTTTCAATATCTTCATCCCGAACTCCATTGGAGCATATGTCGCATTACATTCTTCCATGCCTGATTCACTTAAGATCTTCTTTGCATATCGTTCCTGCGACAAAATGATGCCTTCAGAGTGTTGATAGACCTCAATACCCAACTAGTACGTTAATAATCCATGATCAGACATCTCAAAGCTGTTTGACATATCTTTCTTAAACTCTCTTATCATGTCCAAGCTTGACCTGGTAATCAAGAGATCATATACATAGAATGCGACTAAGAGAAGGTCATCGTTTGCTTTCTTACGGTACAAGGAAGCCTCTTTGGAATACTTGATAAACTTTAAATGATCAAGTACTTTATTAAGTTTTTCATTCCATGCAAGAGGAGCCTGTCATAACCCATATAAAGCTTCATTGAGTTTGTATAGTTTGCGTTCACTACCTCTGACTTCGAAAGCCTCTGGTTGGCTTATAATAGTGGGGACTCGTGATCTTGAGATAGTGATATGACTTCCGGAACAGAGTCGTATCACTATTATTGTCATCTTGTGTTCATTTACTATTATTGTCTTAATGATTCTCGAGATCATTGAGACTCGTTTCAACTTCCTCACCATTTTCTTCTTCTTCTTAACCTTCCTCTGTTCTTATTCCTTGATTTCCAAAATCACTGAGCGTGAGTCAAAACATTCCTGACATGTCGTCAATAGCTCTCCCGGTTTCATTCCACTTCAACGGTTTAGCTTCATCGAAAACTACATCCCTGCTCACTATTATCCTTCTACCTGTAGGATCAAACATCCTGTAAGCTTTGGAACCTGGTTCGGTTCCTAGATGTACAAATGTCCCCGATCTGTCATCCAATTTTCGTAGATGGGGTGTCTCAGACTTTGCATACCCGATGCAACCAAGACTCGGAGATGTTTGACACTAGGCTTTCTCCCTTTGTAGACCTCGTATGGTATCTGTTTGTTCAGTGATCTCGTAGCTATGCGGTTTATAAGATAGAAAGAATGTCTCAAGGCTTCATCCCAAAGGTAGTTGGGCACTTCCATATGTCTTAAGAGAGTTATAGTCATCTCAAGCAAAGCTTTGTTACGCCTTTCCACAACTCTGTTCTGCTGGGGCGTGTACGAACAGTAAGATGACGTTTAATCCCCGCTTTCTTGCAGAACTCCTGAAATTCTAAAGAAGTGAACTCGCCATCTCTATCGGTTATGAACGTTTTGATTGTTGTCTTTGTTTCTTGTTCTACCGCTACTTTGAAGTTCTTAAATTTTTCAAACTATTCTCCCTTTTCTTCCAAGAAAATTGTCCACATATACCGTGAGTGATCATCTATAAGAAAAAAGATGTATCAGTTTCTTGCTGCAGTTGATGGTGTGATAGGTCCACAAAGGTCTCCATGTATAAGTTCCAGTCTTTCAGAAGCTCTGTACGAAGTTGCTTGTGGAAACGGTTTTCTCAACTGTTTACCACGGAGGCATGATCCGCATGTGTCCTTTTCAACATTGATATGAGGTATTCCATGACCAATACCTTTTTCACCATTAGCTTCATTGAACCGATGTGGCCAAGGTGTGCGTGCCACCTTGCCGAATCGTTATGAATGACCAGTTGTAGACACCTTGTATCAACGATCTCCATAAGTACCTTATATAGTCGATTATTTGCCCTCTTAGCTCTAGTAACGAGATGTCCATCTCTGTCATATAATGTTAGGATATCTTCTTTCATTCTTACTTCACACCCCAACTCAGTTGTTTGCCCCCAACTTATGATGTTGCTCTTTAGGTATGGAATGAAATAGACATCTGCAAGTAATTTCTTCTCGCCGTGTTGAATGATAAACAAGATCGACCATTTTCCTTTAATACCAATACGTGAGTTGTCGCCGAACCTCACTTTCCCAGTAATAGTTTCATCAATGCTCTTGAAATAGTTCTTGTTTCCAGTCATATGATTACTAGCTCCGTTGTCTAAGTACCAAATCTAGTCTCCATCCATTCTTGACTCGAACTATTTCGGCATGACATTCTTCTCATTTAAGTACACGACTTCATGCATCAATAACTCGCTACTTCATGTCTCTTCGTGATCCTTGTCCTTGTTCTCGTATGTATCTTGCAACTTCAGAAGTCTATCATGACAACTGCTTGCGAAGTGGCCGAGCTTGTCACATCTGAAACAGATCATCTTTGACATGCCGACATCACTGTAATATGATCTTCCACAACCTCTTCCTCGACCATAATACCTTCCAACTCGGCCCCTGTTTCTGTAAGCGCCATTGTAGTCTCCTCGTTGATACGATTGCGTGTGTGGTGTTTCTGAGGTAGCATACATCAGCTTGCTTTGTTTTTCTTGTACTTCTTCCTCTTCATCTAGTAACCGCTCCTCGTAAGCTTTCAGTCTATCAGTGATATCTTCAAAACTAGTATTTTTAAGGTCAAAGAGCTGTTCTATGGAGGCTACGATGTGTATGATTTTTTTCTTGGTAGAGATGATATGAATTTTCTAACCATCTTTGGTTCTTCAATGTTTTCACCTAATGCCGAGGACTTTGATGCAATCTCAGCTATTTTCCCCCACAAAACAGTCAATTGTATCACTTTCTTTCATCTTCAGTCGATCAAATTCAGCCATAAGTGTTTGTAGTCTAGCTTCATTTACTATGTTTCACAAAGATCTCTCTCAAACTCTTAAGAGATATCACAACTCAACATCTTTTTATATAGATCTTATAAAAGCTCCTAAACAAGCAAATTTCATTTTCTTTTAATTTCAACTTAAATGGAAATAGTATTACTTATTTTCCAAGTTAGCTTCATGTTTACTTCCAACATAAATCAGCATTGCTTCCACGTTCAACCTTTCATTTCCAACTTTGAATTGTATGTTTAGTGCATATTAATTCATTCCTCTTCTCCATGTTTGAAATCTCATCATTTAGATTGCACCGCTAGCAGAAAACAGAGACGGTGGCTATTGATCTCAAATTGGCCATGTTCGTTTAGGTGTATTAGTGCGACCTGCGACTAAGATCATATTCACGTGTCTCCTGAGTTTCTACTCGCGACTATGACCTTCGAGTTTTTGTATTCATCGTCATGAAGTTGTGAATTGAATTGGCAGGAGAAAATTGGAGGGAATGTGATATACAGAAGAGGAGGTGTGCTTTTCCTATTTCTTGGTAGAAAGTATAAACCACAGGTCCACAGGAAAAGATCTCGCTTTCCTCTAATGTTGTGGAAGCCTGTGGCACCTGTTTACCCAAGGTTGATTCAACAAGTTCTGGAAGGTTTAACTCTTAAGGAAGCTACAGAGATGCTGAGGAAAGGACAAGAGCTCATGCCCATTTGCAAGCTAGGTAAGCAAGCAGGCTATCTTGGCATAGGTTTTCATCAAGACCAACAATGTTAACTATATCATGTGTGGTCATGTAGGGAAGAATGATGTGTACTGTTGTTGAGAAAACAACCATCAGTTAAGAAAGAGAAGAACCGAGAATTCAGATACCAAAACATGGAGGCAAAGGAAAGTAGTGATGTGGTTCAAGGAAGAAAATAAGTTGCAGTGAGGGTTGAGAAATATGAGAAGAAAGGAGAAGGAAAGAATTGATGATCTTGATGAAGATTACAGAGAAGTGATACCTCATGGAACAATGAAAGTAGATGAACTAGCTAAACTGTTTGCCTAATGTTGTTATCTGTATTTAATTTATCTTTGTTGAGTTAGTGTATAATGTAGTCTAGTTATCATTATCGGAAATATGTGTAACTTTGAGAAAAATATTAGATATTTATAAGTGAAAAAGTGCATACAATATACTTAAATTTTGTTCAAGTCAATAATTAATATAGAATTTTGATTTCTGTTGACCAAAAAAAATAGTTTTGTTTTCTGAATTTTGTTTTTAATGACTTATAGATTTAAAATCCAAAATTAACTAGTTGTGATTTGAAAACTAAAATTTTAACTTTAATAGTGTTATCTAGGGGTAATTAGTAAATGGATGTGATAATATATATCATAAAAATTATAGTAGAAACTCTATAAATTAATAATTAATATATATATATATATATATATATATATATATATGTATAAAAAGATTTTACTGTATTTTGTTAATAACAATTCCTTAAATAAAATAGTAACAATAAATAAAGAATTTGTTAATAAAATAATTTCCCTAACTAATCAACAGAATTAGCATCGCGGGAATGCAATGTTTTATGCATTGCCAACCAATAAGAGGATCCAAGAGAAACCACTTAGAGCCCCAACTTTCACCTACTGCGTGGATGGCTCATGGAAGCACGATGAGACCACAAGTGGACTGAGTTAGATTACAAGGTGGCCACAATAAAATTTCTCCACTACATGTTAAACTTAAGAGTCACTATGAGCTTTGAAATTCTTATCTTGGCGCTATTGCAATAGTTTTGTCACTGATTTCCAAGAATTAGTCAAAATGATCGAGACACATGAAAATTGGACAGCCTTCACATCTGAGCTTAGCGAGCTCAAAACTCTATAGCGGACTTACCATGACGCCAAAGTGGTATATGAGATCAGATCCAGTAACACTCAAATGAATTTCCTTGGAAGATAAGCTCGAACAAAGAAACATGTTTTATCATGTCAGTCTGTTTCCTACTGGATAGATACTATCAACTCGCCTTTTGGAAACACGTACGAACAGCCATTTTAGTATTTTTCTTTCTTGTGATAGGGAAAGAAAGAAAGAATCATCTTTATATATAAAGAACACTTTGATTCTCTCCTCATGTGACAACTCAGCCGCCAGCATGGAAATATGTAGTCTGATAGCGTGACACGTACTACACGCTGCGTTTCATTAAAGATTTGTTATTGGGCTTTCATCCGCTTATCTCTTTTGGCCCAAAGAGACTGACCCTGCGCAAAGACTTAATCAGATGATTTTCTTCGTGTTTTCCGTCGACTTAGAGCGGCGCCGAGACGGTAAGGATTCTGTAACGTGTTTGTGTTTAATTGTCTTAAATTTCCCACGACGAATCGACCTCCTGCTCCGTTCATCTGCAGATCTTTATTTGTGTATATATATGATGCGATATCATCGATGCGGATATCGCTTGCAAATAACTCCCTTTGTGTTTTTTCTTCTCCTTCTCTTCTCCCTTTCCATTTTTCACATTTAGTTTCTGGAATTAGCAGAAAGTTCGTACTTTTGGTTAGAATAGTTCATCGATAACTCACAGTTTTGTCTTTTCTTCTGAAATTAAGCTTCAAGACACCATTGCAGTACTCTGTTTCATGTATTGGCTTCAAGACGCTAACTATCATAGATTCATGATTAATAGAAAAATAGCTTGAGTTTATTCATGTTTTCATGAATGTTTACATTGAGATTCTTCTGTTTACATATTTATACTCCTATTGAATCTATTTCGGCCTTTTGGATTTTACAGGTACCATGATGTGCATATGTAAGATCTGGGGTTTAGAGATTGTGAGTTCTTTAGACGCATATGCTACCTTCAGTTTGCTGGAAAGGTTTTTTGAGCATCAGGTTTGTTCATTATAGCTGATGTTGGTTCTTTGCATCTATCACTGATGATTTTCATACGTTTATGTGGTTTCACTGAAACTATTTATTGATAGGAATTGTTTGACAACAAGCAAACAGTACCCATGTCAAGATTTGAAGTTGTGGAGAAATTTGTCAAGCTCGGAACAGTGACGTCGGAAAACTCCTACCAACATTTTCTCAGATCCGGCTTCAACGACACAAAACCTTACTGGGCAACGAGAGTTTCTTTCAAGGTGATTCCTTCAGATTTACTAATACTAAGATTTAATGGCCTGCATCTGAACCTATCAAGTATGTTTTTGATTGTTGTTGATAGGTTCAGGTTCATTCAAAGATATAATACTTGATAGGTTCAGATGGTGAACGCTAAACTTAGGTAGGGTTATAAAATGGTAGTTGTCTTCTACTTGAAACGTTCATCATATGAGTCACCATAGCCATTCGCACTGTTACCTGAGAGTGGAAACAATAGTAAATTTTATCTCATGTTTTGGTTTTGTGGGGTTATGTTGTTGCAGTATATTGTTACAAGAAGCGTTTGGGGGACGGATAAATGTTCTTGATTCTCCGGTTCAAATCACATAAGGAATACCTGCAAGATGACCTCATTTCCTTCCTTGGATAAGTGTTTTTGCTGTCTTCACATCCATATCAACAAAAATAGTGATTTTGCCGTGTCGTTGGGACTATCTGTAAAGTACATATAATTATTATAAATCCCTCTTTGTACACTGTTGGTCTTTGTCTATTACATGTAGCATCTCGATTTTGTCATAAGAATTGTTCAGTTTGGGCTGTGTCACAAAAGCTTAGATGCGTCTCCGTTTGGTGGTTCAGTTCTTCCAACTATATTTTGTAGTTGTTTTTTTTTTGTCACAGCAACTTTATTCCGATTCTCTAATCCCTTCATGTGTTTCTTCTCGGCTAATCATGATATGCCTAGCAATTTCGATCTTTCTCTATAACATTTTTGTATGGTTTATTGTGTCAAATGGGAAAATGTTCACGCTGAGGTATTGGAAGACAGATCTCTTCGACAAATAAAATTTTAAATTTTATGCTAGCTTAATCTGTAAATTAATTGTATTAACAACACAGGAAATTATTTGTTAAGTTAACAATTATCATTTTATTTTCCCACCGCAAGAGGTCCACAACTAATTCACAAACCCAATGAACAATAGCCAGAAAAAAAGAAGATTTAGCTGAGTCCATACAAATAAAAAAATACAAAGAGTTAGCATAATTTACAAGTTAACATAATTTTTTTTAAATTTTAGAAAACTTTAAAAGCACAAAGTTTTCTGAAAAAGGCAGTGGTCGTTCACAATAATGATAAATTTAAAAGCACAAAGTTTACTAAAAAGTAATACGACCACTACTTTTATATCTCCAATTGTCTCATATCTCAAAAAAACGAGTTCTTTGAATATGCACAAATTTTAAGTAGACAAATATTGTATAAAATAGTGCTTTATACTATATGACATGAGAAAGTAAATTATCTTATTACTTTTAGCTGCAATCTTGCAAGGTGAACTGATGGAGAAGAAATGATTTTATGAGTTCATTCAAAAAAAAAGGAATGCTTTTACGAGATGAGAAAGTAAAATATCTTATTTTCTAATGACACTAAGTTTAGTTTATCATATACAAGTGAAAATTATCGTGTTTATATAAGCAAAGAATAACGCATGAAGCAACTCTACATGTTGTTGTTCCTAAGGGAATACTTTTAGAAAGAAGCTGATTGGTTTGAATATGATTTCGAATTATTCACATAGGTTAAAATAATTGTGTACATTAGTTGCGTTACATGAGTTTAATGTTAATTATATAGTAGAAAACTTATTAGACAATCCGAATAATATGTAGGATAAAACATATTAGCATATTTATGTTTGTCACAGATAAAAAATAACTCTTATTTGATAATAATCCTTTTGTGTCCTTTTCTTCAACATATACATATATATATATACATATATATATATATATATATATATATATATATATATATATATATATATATATATATATATATATATATATTAGAAAACTAAACATTTGAAACTAAATGGGCGGGCCAACCCTAGTATGAAATATGTTACACTTTAAAGCTTATTAGATTTTGACCCGCCCTTAAAAATGATGGGTATATTTTTTGTTGGACAATTTATTTTACGTAATAAAAATTATGAATATCTTTGATAAATTATATACATATATTTTTTATGAAATTTATCTTAAATTTACTTATATGGCTTATTTTGTTATTTTAAATATGACTAAATTTTTGAAGACTCTAAATAATTATAACCACAATATGATTTTATTTATTTAACCCGAAGTTAAACTTATTTTACACTTAACTTTTATAATTTAAATAAAATATTTTATATCTTCAAAACTCTATGTATTGAAAAATTCATTTGTGCATTTCAAAAAAATTTCTATAATTTTAGTAAATTTAGTTTGTGTGATTTAGTTTTTATTTAAATGGACTATCTTTTAAAGAGTTGAGATAATTCACACATGTATTATGATTTTTTTGATTTAATCATTTTTTATTTCAACTTGATTTTATTTTGAGGTTTCATTTAATAAATTCTTTCAAACAATTAATAACATGAATTTTTTTTTAGAAAGATATGGTGCTACTATTTAGGAAACAAAATTTTCAAAAAGGTTAAGAGCTGATTATATTAAATACTCTTTAATGTAATTGAAAAATAATGAATTTTAAGTGGTTTCAAATACTGCTGACAAAAATGTACAAACAATTTTTGTAATTAATTGAAAAATTCAGGGGCATATTCATAAGCAGTAATCTGTTTTAATAGTATAAATAAACTAGATTTTGTTCCACGCTTTGAAAATCGCGGATTGATTTTGAGTAAAAATATGAGTTGGTATTGAGTAATATTTTTAAAATTTTGATTTACAGAGTTATATTAAAAATAGATATTCAGTATTTTCATATCCGATCAAGACATGCGGTTGAACCGGTAAACGGTATATAATTGGGTTTACATTTAATGATAATTCATTAATTAAAAATCGGATAAATCTTAAATATTATCAGTAACACATGATCTAACCATGATTGACCGGTTAAAAACCCATAGAAAATGATAATATTTTTAAAATTAATTTTTATATACATTTTAATTATAAATAAAATTGAAAAAACTATTAGATTTATAAATTTTGTAATTTTATGATTTTGTACTATTAAAAAAATGATATTAGAAAACCCAAAATTTATTTATATGACAATATTAGTTTATTTTGTTATTTATATTTTTTTAAAGAATAAGTTTAAATATGTCAGAAATAATTGCAAATATAATTTATTCGAAACTGCATTAAATGGAATCATATATGGAAGATCTTAATTAATACATAAATGATCGAGATATTTATTTAGATTTACTTATTTAAATCTTACCTTATTTAAGCTATATTTAAGGATATATATATATAGTAGTAATATTATGTGTTAGACAAAATTATATAAGGTGTAGTAGACGAAATTATATAAGGTATAGTTTATAAATATTCTTCCTAGAATTAAGTTGGGATTGGGTGTATAGAATTTTCTTCGATTATAAGGTCAATAATAAAGATCATGGGCCAAAAATTATTAATTTCTAATTATTATGTTTTAAATTTATCTTTTGAAAAATAGGAATGAGTTGTAGAGTATCCATAAAAAAATTGGTTTATATTTATATTTAAATATTATTGGCTGTTTAAAATGTCAATAACTAAATAAGATATATGCATTATAATGAATTCTAATATATTTGGTAGAGTTATTTGGACAATAGGTTTTTGATGGTGTTAATAGGATTTGAATAGAGCGAGGGTTTTAATTGAGCTTTATGGTATATGGTTTGAACAAAAACGAATTTCCATGGGTTAGTAAACATTCATGAAATGAGCTTCAAAATTCGATGGATAAATTGTTTGAAATTATTAGGCTGTTTTGTTTAATTGGACAAAAAATGGTATTTTATAATTTATTGGGCTTTTTATTACCCAAAACCATTAAAAAAATTAGAAAAGGTAATTGTAAGTTTTTTAATTAATTAGAAAAGTAAAGGACATAGATTCTTTTATTTTGCTTCTCTTTGAGTAAGGGATCATTTAGAAGGGGCCATAAAGTATAGTTGCATTGGATCCAGAAAAAGCCCAAAGGAGAAGGAGGGGGCTCGTTTAGATTAGGGTGGATGATGGTTCATTTATAAATATAAACCTAAGGGAACGTGTGTTCATCCTCCACTACTACTACACTTGAGCGGCACTCGGAATCAGGTACGTAGAGAAAACTTCACAGCCGTCGTGAATCCTCTGATTTGTTTAGCCTCCTTGCTGTTCTTTGTTGGCTTTATTATATCGAAAACTCAGATCGGCGAATCCCCTTGGGGTTTTCACGTGTTTCGCTTTGCTTAATCAGTATCTATTTTTGATAGTAGTAGCATGCAGCATTATTAGTAGAACATGATGTTCGATCTCTCTGTTACGATAATTGTTAGCATCATGATCTGTTGGCTCATATTTTATTCAACTACCATTTGCAGGAAAGAAACCCTTTTGCTTTGCTTGATATGGCTCGTCGTGGGGATCGTTCTCTTCCCAAGGCTAATCCTCAGGACACATGTACCATCCAGTTTGACGGTGCTTCGAGAGGAAACCCTGGAAGAGCTGGTGCAGGAGCTGTTCTCCGTGGTCCAGATAATACTGTGATCTCCTCTTCTCGCGAGGGTTTAGGTGTTGCTACAAACAACGTTGCTGAGTATCGAGCTCTCAATCTTGGCCTTGAGTCTGCTCTTAACCAAGGCTTTAGAAATGTTCGCGTCCAGGGTGATTCACAGCTTGTCTGTAAGCAGGTCCTGTTCCTACTCCTTTTCTTTATTTTTGTTGTTAATTAGTAGTATCTTACTAATTAATTGTTGGCAGAGCAGGTTCAAGGTGAATGGGCAACCCGACACCCGGAAATGACTCGGCTTTGTGGACAAGCAAAGGAGCTTATGAGTCAGTTTAACTCGTGCGATATTCAACACGTTCCCAGGGTAACTCCCCACCTTTTCCTTTATTTAGCCTGCTGATTCTTCTGATCCATTCAGTAGTTGACTTCGTTGTTAATACGTTCAAAGTGAAGTTGGCAGTTTTAAAATTGTTAGCTGTCTTGTTTATAGGAATTCAATTCAGCGGCTGATGCTCAAGCTAGCCGTGCGACCAATCTGGCAGGTGAGTTAATTAGTCTCTGTGATTTGTTAATTAAAAGGATATCGATTATTCATTCCAGTTTCTTTTTCTTATTATAGTAAACCGAGGTTTTGTGTTTTCTTTTCATGTGAATTGTATGCGTATCTAGAGGGTGAGTATCAAGAAGATACTGCAGGCGGCTATGGAAGAAGGGGATACTAATATCGAAGTGGAGTAATAATATGCATTTTCCTGTTTTCTTGTTTTTGGGATCATATGTCTTTTTTTTTAGCATGTGCTATGTGTTAACATAAACATGAACACGATGATCTCCTCTCTCTCTCTTTTGCTTTGTCCCAGAGCATGTTTGACTTCCCAAGAACATGTCTATGTCGTCTACTACTTAATTCTATTCAAGAGTTTTCCGTATAATACTGTTTTCTTAATCTTGTTTAAAATATTTATCCTGCCTTATAGTCAATAAACTGCACATTTAAGTAGGGATATTTAGTTATATTAGTATTGGTAAAATATTATTACCAAGGTGATATAGATTTCAGTGGAAAGTGAAAACCGTTAAAACCAATCTGAGATTTATCAACTGGAAAATTATAAGCCAAACGCAAGAAAATATATAGATAACAGAGAGGCAAAGTAAGGCCAACTTTCTATCTGTGGGTATCTTTAGCATTAACAGGTGTAAAAAAACAAAAGGAAAGAAAAAAGGTTGAGTCATATCACAGTTTTTTTTTTAATGAATGTTAAATTTTATTCATCAAAAAAGTCTTTTTACATCTAAGTGTAGCCATTAGTAAAAGAAATCCTAAATTGAAACTCTATTAACTTCTGTAAACTTCAAACCTCCAAAAAAACCCCAGCCCTCCAAAACTCAAATCCTTGTGCTGAACCAATATTGAAGAGCAGACTCCATGCCCTTACCTCCTCTTAATCTCAGGACACTTAGCTTATTCCTAACCTCCTTATCAATAAGCTTCTTCACTGCAGTCACAGGCAAAGAGCTTTCTCCATGTTTGATCTTGTTTCTTTCACGCCATATCACATAGATAGTAGTTTGAAAAGCATATCTCAAACAAAAAGACCTCTTCTTATCGCTATCAGATTGCTTATGCAAAGCCACAACTGAAGTCCAGTCTGTCATATACAACCCCTCCAGGATGCCAAGCATAAGATACTCCCATAGCTGAGAAGAGTAGAGCACGCAAAGAAAAGATGACTGCGGGTCTCTGCAGCATTCTTACAGAGAGCACAAGTATCATCTACACCGCTATTTGTAGAATAAGATATCGAACACTTGTGTTTTATTCACATTGGCAATTGCCATATATATACATCTCGAAGATACAATAAACTCTCCATACAAATAGGAGATAACTACACAACTTATCGTTATCTAAAAGTACAAATATATCTCAAACACTGTTGTATTTATCTCCAATACTCCCCCTCAAGTTGGA
Source organism: Hirschfeldia incana (assembly GCA_026261945.1). Classification (NCBI taxonomy): domain Eukaryota; kingdom Viridiplantae; phylum Streptophyta; class Magnoliopsida; order Brassicales; family Brassicaceae; genus Hirschfeldia; species Hirschfeldia incana. The sequence continues at coordinate 1,093,894 of JABCMI010000014.1, read as the reverse complement.
GTGTGGAGATTTCGAACGCCCAACTTGGACAACAATGTACTGAACTGAACTCGACCAAGCGCCTTAGTCAATATGTCTGCAACCTGCTCCGACGTCCGAATGTGATGAAGATTGATCAAACCACCTTTGACAGCATCTCGGACAGAATGACAATCATTTTCTATATGCTTCGTACGCTCATGGAAGACCGGATTGTTAGCTATGTGAATAGCTGCTTTGCTATCACAAAAGAAACGTGTACGCGCAACTTGTTCGACATCTAATCCCTTCAACAACTTACGAAGCCACTTGACTTCACGAAGACCAACTGCCATGCACCTATACTCTGCTTCAGCGGAAGAATGAGAAACTGTTTTCTGCTTTTTAGTCTTCCAAGAGATAGGTGAGTCACCCAACATCACCACGAATGCACTCAACGACCGTCGAGTCAATGGACACGAAGACCAGTCAGAGTCACAGTAGATAGTAAGAGACAGGTCAGGTCTTGAGCTGAGAAAAATACCTTGACCAACTGTCCCTTTCAAGAAACGTACAACTCGCAACGCAGCTTCCCAATGAGCTTCCTTAGGTTTCTTCATAAATTGCGAGAGAAGATGAACACAGTAGCTCAACTCTGGTCGAGTGTGAGTAAGATATATTAAACGACCCATCAACCGACGATACTTCTTAGGATCAGACAGAGTCGGACTCTCCACCGTGGCAAGATGATGGTTCTGCTCCATCGGAGTAGCTGCTGGCTTGGAACCAAGATTACCAGTATCTGCAACAATGTCAAGAGCATACTTTCGCTGAGACAAGAACAATCCTTCAGGCCCTCTACTAACTTCAATGCCCAAAAAATACTTCAACTTGCCTAAATCCTTCATCGAAAAACATTTTCCCAAGTACTCTTTAAACTTCTGAATCATACGACTGTGATTACCACAGATAATCAAATCATCCACATAGATAAGCACACGCATCTCAACCCCACGCCGAGTGTAAGAGAAAAGTGAGTAATCATCATATGACTGGACGAAGCCAAACTTAAGCAACGCATCCGACAGCTTCTTGAACCAGCACCGAGGGGCCTGTTTGAGTCCATACAGGGACTTACGAAGTCGACACACCTTATTAGGATGTGTATGACGAAAACCAGGTGGAAGCTGCATGTATACTTCTTCTTCAAGGTCACCATGGAGGAATGCATTGTTAACATCCATTTGATATACTTCCCATTGTTTTGCAGCCACAAGTTTGAGCAACGTACGAACTGTAGTAAGCTTCACCACAGGCGCAAAAGTCTCATTATAATCTTGACCCTCAACCTGTTTGTTTCCACAGACAACTACTCGAGCTTTATACCTTTCAATTGTGCCATCTGCATTATATTTAATCTTATAAACCCACTGACTTGCAATGGCAATTTTACCAGGTGGTAAATCAACAATATCCCATGTATACTGATCTTCAAGTGCAACAATCTCGACTGTCATTGCATCATCCCAGACTTTAATACCAACAGCCTCTTTAAAGTGTCGAGGCTCTGTCGCTGCTGTAATATTTGCCAAGAACACACGATGCTTGGGAGAGAAGTTAGAATCAGAAATATAATTGGTCAAGGGATACAGTGAGTTACCTTGAACCGAGACTGAGGACTGCTTGAGAGGAACGATGGGAGCGTGATGGGTTTCAGAAGACATACCGACAAGAGCTTGAACCTCTGCACTATAGGTGATATAGTCGTGAAGTTTGACAGATGGTTTACGAGAACGAAGACCACGACCAAGAGCTTCAGGTGGCTCCGACAAAACAACTTCAGATGATGGATTCTGTACCACTGGCTCAGTAGCCGAAGAATGAACAGCTTCTGCAGGAACAGTATCATCTGAGATCACAGCAGCAGGAACAACAGCTGTCGTGTCAACATCCGTGGCAGATACAGGTTCAATTTCTGCTGTAACAGGTACCAAAACAGATTCACCTACTTCCTCTTCGTTTTCTGAGTCTCCAGCCAACACTTCAGTGACAACAGGGCTATCAGAAGACACACGATCACTCCCCCTTGCTCGTACAGGGGTTGTTATTACCCAATCCTTGTCGACAGCTTCGTGAGACGCCTCAAGTGTCGGCACAGAAGCATCAACAGTTGCATATGGGAAGACATCCTCCCGGAATATCACATCACGAGAAACAAAGAACTTGTTACTGTCCATGTCATACACCTTATACCCCTTTTTGCCAAAAGGATAACCGACAAAGACGCATGCACGACTTCTCTCACTGAATTTGTCCTTATCACGATTCCTTTGGTGAACATGACAAGCCGAACCGAACACTCGCAACAAAGACATATCTGGCTTACTTCCATGAAGAACCTCATATGGTGATCGTCCCTTGAGAACAACTGTAGGCGTACGATTAATGAGGTAAGCTGCAGTTAAAACTGCTTCTCCCCAAAACTCAACGGGCATACTTGCCTGAAACAATAAAGCTCTAGACACGTTGAGAATATGTCTGTGTTTACGTTCAACACGACCGTTCTGCTGCGGAGTGTCGACACACGAAGTCTGATGGATTATGCCTTGCTCTCGAAAGTAACTAGTCATGCACATAAACTCAGTCCCATTGTCACTACGCACTATCTTAACACTTTTACCAAACTGTTTTTCTGTGTAGGCAAAGAAATTAAGAAGAACACGACGAACTTCAGATTTCTCAAGTAACAGAAACGTCCACACTGCACGAGAGTGATCATCAACGATTGTCAAGAAATACACCGCACCACATGAGGAAGGAACACGGTACGGTCCCCAAACATCAACATGAATTAATGAAAAACAATCAATTGATTTATTTGAACTGTCTGGAAACACATCTCTAGTTTGTTTAGCACGAAAGCACACATCACAGGGACTAGAAGTAACAGAAGTAGAAGAAAACAAAGGCAAAGCCGAAAGCACTGAAAAACTCGGATGCCCCAAACGTCGATGCCACAGCGTCTGATCAGAAGAAGCCGACACAGTGTGAATCTTCGCAGTAGCCACATCCGTTAAGAAGTAAACCCCATCACGCTCTTCACCGGCTCCAATCAGAGTCCTCGAGAAACGGTCCTGCAAAACACATATAGTATCAGTAAATGTGGCAAAGCATCCTGTCTGTTTCAGTATTTTAGAGACTGAGATCAAAGTGCAATTCAGAGATGGAACGTATAAAACGTTATCCAACGATATCTTCCCCGAAAGTGGGAAACTTCCCATACTGAGAGCAAATGTTTTGCTACCATCAGCAAAACCCACCGAACACGGTGAGATAGACACAACATCAGTCAATAACGAAAGCTGCCTGTCATATGGTGTGACGCTCCAGAGTCTAGTATTACATCACCAAACTTGTTCTTACCAGACAATTTATCCGAACCAGACTTCTCTTGAATCATCTGAGACAGAACTCTCCACTGATCTTGAGTGAACTCAGGAAAAGTCGAGGCGTTTGAGCTTGTAGCATGAGCCGTAGTCACCTGAGCTCTCCCACGACCACTGCCATTACCAGCTCCTCGTCCACCTCTGCCTCTTCCACGACTCGAGACTCCTCGCTCATTCCACCAATCGGGAAAGCCATTCAACGACCAACAGTTCTTCTTATCATGACCAGAACGTCCACAATGCGAGCACGCAGCTCCACGATCTCTACCACGAAGTATACTATCACTCTTCGGACTGACTTCTTCTTCACTTCGAGATGGAGGTTCACCTTGTCGAGCAACAAACCCAACAGCTTCATGCTGCTGCTCACGCACCCGTGAAACTGACAATCTCTGCTCTTCTCTAATCACCTTCGAATACACTTCACCAATGGTTGGCAGTGGATCCATCCCAATGAGATTAGTACACAGCCCACCGTAACGTGAATCATCCAGACCCATCAAAAACTGATGCACTTTGTCATCTTCTCTTTCTTTGGAGATTTCTGCAGCAACACCACAAGTGCACATAGGCAGCGGCCTATAGATCGCATACTCTTCCCAAAGTGAACACAACCTCCCATAATACTCGAGCACACTCTGACCATCTTGACGACACGAAGCCAACTGAGCCTTGAGCTGATGAATACGAACCTTGTTCCCAACTGAGAATCGCTGCTTCAACTCAGACCACAATTGACTTGCTTCAGATATAAACGACACCGAAGACTTGACTTTGGAATCTATTGAAGACCTTATCCAACCTATAATCATTGAATTAACTGCAATCCAATTCTCATAGTTCGGATCTTCCACCGAAGGTTTCTTCAAAGTTCCGTTAATGAACCCTGTCTTGCGCTTGGCCTGAAGAGCGTTAAGCATCTCGTTAGCCCACTGATTATAATTTTCTCCAGTCAACATGACCGAAGTAATCACAGATCCAGGATTATCAGACCCATACAACTTGTACGGCGAAGAAGGCGCCAACTCGTCACCTGACTTCTTCACAATAGCAGAGGACTCCTCTGTTTTAACATCTACATCCGACATCGTCACTGACGAACTTTGTTCTGACTTTGAACAAACGACAAGCACTCACGAATTTTGTATGTATGTTTAGAAAGATCGATGCTCTGATACCATGTAGAATAAGATATCGAACACTTGTGTTTTATTCACATTGGCAATTGCCATATATATACATCTCGAAGATACAATAAACTCTCCATACAAATAGGAGATAACTACACAACTTATCGTTATCTAAAAGTACAAATATATCTCAAACACTGTTGTATTTATCTCCAATACTATTCCATTGCGCAATCCTGTCCATAGTAGATAGCCTATCCAACTTTTCTTTAAAACCCGAGCTTCTTTTCCAAAGACTGAGATCATCCACACTTCCCTGCATCCTCTCTTTTACTACTCAAGACGACGATAGACCATTATGTATTATTATATGTTAACTTATTCTATATGGTTTGCTCAAAAATAATCCACATATTCTTTATATCATGCTTCATTGAGATCATTATGTCACGTTGATAAAGATTATCTCCTTTTAAATCAAAACTATATGTTAACTTAGTCATCTCACAGTTGGGACGACGATAGACCATTATGTATTATTATATGATAAGTATTCTATATGTTTTCCTCAAAAAAATCCACATATTCTTTCCAGCATGCTTCATTGAGATCATTATGCCACGTTGATAAAGATTATCTCCTTTTAAATAAAAACCATCCCCATTGAACAAACGCAATATTTCAAGAAAACAACTTTTCATTTCTCAAACGATGAATCCACCAACACAAGCAATCTCCACTTTCTTCTTCTCTATCATCATCTTCTTAGACTATGTCTCCGCTCAATCTCCTCCTCCTCCTCCTCCGTACCCAACCAACGACCTCTTCAAGCCGAGCTTAATCATCACCACCGGAGTTTTCTCCGTTGTCTTCACACTCACCTTCGTTCTCCTTGTCTACTCCAAATTCTTCCACAATGACCTCCGACCAGAGAGCGACGAAGAAGGAGAGTTAGGAAGACTCGAGCGTCTATGGCAAGGACTCTTCAACCAATCTTTTTCTCGATTATCAGGTCTCAACAAAGCAGCAATCGATTCTCTTCCTTTCTTCAAATTCTCTGCTTTGAAAGGATCGAAACAAGGGCTTGAGTGTTCTGTCTGCTTGTCTAAATTCCAAGACGTTGAGATTCTTAGGCTTTTGCCTAAATGCAAACACGCTTTTCATATAGAGTGTATTGATCATTGGCTTGAGCAGCACGCTACGTGTCCCTTGTGTAGAAACAGAGTCTCGATTGAAGACGAGCTCTCTGTTCTGGGTTGTAGTAATAATAGTCTGAGAATCATGAGCCAGTTATCAGATACGAGAGAACAAGACTCGAGCATGGACATTTATATCGAACGCGAAGAAGGAGGAGGAGGAGGAGGTAGTGATGGTTCTTCGAGATTTAGCAGTTTCCGGAAGATTCTCAAGTTTGGTAAAAATGATAATTCGTTGTCGCTTGTGGAGCAAGGCAACGAGAAACGTTTGCACAAGTTCAGACACAGGATTGTTGTTTCAGATGCTGTCTTTAAAAACCGTTGGAGTAATGTGACTCCATCGGATTTGACTCGTTTGACATCTGATATGTTGAGTTCCATGTCGAGCGATAGATTCTCGTCAATGGAGAGAGTGCAGAGAGGTGACTTGCGGGACAAGGAAGAGATGGATATGAAGAGAATGATGAAGAACAAAGACTCAACGAGAAGAACTGTTTCTGAGATCACGGCTGTTCCTAGACTCAGCGTTCTAGAAGTCACAGCAGCGACTATAGAAAACGCGGTTGGAGGACACGACAGCGGTTTGACCGCTTCCACGTCAAGAAGCGATGCGACTGCTAGGACGGAGGAAAGACGACGCCAGTTATGGTTGCCGATAGCTCGAAAAACGGCTCATTGGTTCGTTAACAGAGAGAAAAGGAATGAACAAAACACGACAAAATCTTAATGTTTAGTTGTTTAAAAAAAATTGTTGAAGTTAAATGATTGATGATTGAATTATTGTGTAGATACATGGTGGATTCATTATGAACACAAATGATAATATACATTTATTAGTTGAATCTTTGAGTTAAAATGTATCGTATTGTGTTTGTACACCCACATACATGTGAAATGCTCTTAAACGTTTCTTAATGAACAGTTTCTGTCATTCCGCGGCTTACCGATCAAAATCATGAATTTTTTTGAAAATGTGAAACTTACTACCAATGTATAAAAATGTAAGCCACTAAGTTTCAATATGTTTAGTTTTTAATTAGCAGATGATCTGCCTGGGAATCTATCAGTATAGAAAATCCAAAAATATGATCATATGAAAGTATAGAAACCTTAGGCTTTCAGCACGTTCAGTCTTCATATACAGTTGTCTAACGAATATTAAAAAATATTTGTTCATAAATTACTAGATTACAATGGTTTTAAAATTTTATACTCCCTCTGTTTCTTAAAAAATATCACTTTGACAAATTAAGAAAACTAATCAAAGTTCACTTATACCTTCACAACTACAATTATTTACTATTGCCTCCGTTTCATATTGATTGTCGTTGTAGAGAAGAAAATTCATTTCAAAATAATTATTATTTTATGATTTCAGTGCAACATTTATTAATAAGATTCTTCTGCTTATTTTTCTATTTGTTGAAATGTGATTAGATGTATAGATAATAATATTTTTGTTTGAAAATGTACAAAATTAAATATGTATTAATCTTTGTACATGAACCTAAAACGACAACTAAAATGAAACGGAAGAAATATTAATTAATTTATTGTAATTATTTAAATTAATCATCAAAACGTAGTTTGGTCTATTGCCTTGAAATTATTTAATGCATTTTCAATAGCAAAAAAAAAGTGAACAGTAAAATTAGCTATTATGAACAGAGGACAAAAAAATGAAGTTAAATTTCATAGTGGAGGCAAACGAACAAAGACATTAAAAATTTGGCTGTCAGCATATTAGATTAGCAGACTTCTTAAATTCTTCATTTATCTATGGCTTTTGACTTAGAACTTTTCACCAACAACAAATGAAGAAAATTATTTTTTTTAATTTGAATATTTTATATGTGGAAAGTAATGTTTGTTTCATCCAAATAGAAGATCTTAGGAATGATACATTTCATCCAAATGATGAAACAGTCACTGAAGATGTAGAAGCAATATCGCTTTGATTAGATCTTTGACTAATATTTTCATCTTGGCTAAAAGTGACTTTTGGAAGTTCTTTTATATGTCGACTTTACAAATTACCGAAACAGCAAATGTTAATAACTTCAACTAATTAAGAAGGTTGACCAAGATAATTAATAATGATAAAAATGGTTAAAATAGTTTTTGATTTTTATCACTCCAGCATTTAATTATCTGAGTCAAGGTTAAAATGGAAAATTGATAAAAGAAAAAATGACTTAAATTCTGGGAGTAACATTTTTTCTGCATCATGAAAAACGCTAAAATAACAGTGTTATGAAACGAGGGAGTATACAATTTTGACGTTTTGAAAACTGCATAAAAAACTTTCAAGATGATAGCCATTTACACTTTAAACTTGAGAGTCTTTCGCAATCATTTTAAACACTCAAGTTGGTAAATTTGGCATATAAAATCCAGTGGCGGAAGCAGAATATAGTTTTGTTGGAGTTAAAGACATCAAACTAAAATATATAAGTGGAGGCATCATATAGATTAAGCTTTAAATTACACTAATTTGTTTAATATTGTTGGGTTCATTGCCCCTATGTTGTTGTACGTGGCTCCGTCACTGACAAAATCTTCAATCTGGTTTATTTGTACATCAAATCAAAACTATAACCGGAACTGTTAAAATTAATGTTATTGTTATAATTATATTATATAGATCATTTTATTATACGTAAAGTGTATTTATTAATTTTATGGCATGAAGATCATAAGTATATATATATATATATATATATATATATATATTACGTAAAGCAAAGCAAAAGGAAGAAATAGTATACCAACAAAGAAGAAAGAAGTTATTATAATATGTTTGAAGAGGCACTTTACAAATGAACCCGAAACGTTCAATTTATAGCAAAGTTGTGAGACAAATTTTACTATGAAACATTAATAATATGAGTTCCACTTTGAAGACAAAACATAAAGTATTGACTTTTGTAACACTCCCCCTTGAAGACCAGTATTTTAATGTTCTATCATGCTTCTTCAGTTGCCTCGTTAAAAACCTTCCTTGAAAAAACCCGGTGGGAAAAACCATTGTAAGGTCAAAAAAGTACAACTCAGAAGCTCCCCCTCGAGTAGACGATTGTTATAGGTCTTGTAGGTGACGCATTCCAATGTTGTAAACATGTATTCTGAATATTGTAGTGGGTAGTGACTTCGTAAAGTGGTCTGCAGCATTATCGCAGGATCGAACATACTTCACTTCAATTTCTTTATTCTTTTCGAGTTCTTGGGTATATGAGAAGAACTTCAGTGGAATATGTTTGATTCTGTCACTTTTGATGTATCCTTCCTTTGATTGAGCAACACATTCTGCATTGTCTTCATATAAGATGGTCGGTTATGAATTGATGTTGATCCCACTACTTGAAAGGATGTGCTGACTTATTGATCTGAGCCAAACACATTCTCTACTTGCTTCATGGAGAGCAATTATTTCAGCATGGTTCGAAGACGTGGCTACAAATGTTTGTTTCTGGGAGCGTCATTGTGAGGGACTAGATTCACCTCAGTATTTTAGGTCAGGTTAAGATTGGAGAAGATGAAGTGGGTTGAATCCCGTAATGAACTTGAAGAATGAATACATTTTTATTGATGATTTTGATAAAAGAATGTTACAAGAGATGTTTTTGATGATTACAAAGAGAAGTATATGAGAAACTCGTGTTTATGATGAATGAATGAATAATCCTTTCTTCTTTGATCTTCTGCCTTTTTAAATAGCCTCAGGCTCCGTTTTGACCTGCGCTAACAGGTTCCCGAGATATCCGCCGTAAGTTGTGGGATCTGCAACAGCTTCCGTTTGACCGGGTCCTGCGACTCTTTCTTCGTGATGTGAGCTGCCTCTTTTCCGTGACCTCTTCGAGGGTTGCTCTCAGCTAACAGCCTCCGGCTTCGTCTTAGCTTTATTTAAGGATTTAATCTGTGGTGGGCCTGTCACGGCCCATTATCAGTTTCTATTATTTAACTGATATTATTGTCAGCTAGGGTGCCATATTTGGGCCCAACAGTTGCCCCCAGCTTCCGAGAGAAGATTTCTTATCTCAGAAGCTAGACTTAGCCGCCAGACCTCAATCTCTCTTCTGATAGATATGTTGGACAACGAGATCAAGAATGCTGAAGAGGAGTATAATCGTCTAATGGCTCTGATGCCGGAAGCGACTGCTGCGTACGAAAGGGCGGAAGTCTCTGACTTCTTGGTTAGCAAACTCCTTCTTCCTCAACTCTCAGAGAGCTCAGATACTTTCGAGATCAACACGTTTACTCCATCTTTTTCTGGAGAGTATGGTTCAAACTTAGGCTTGGTGGGCCCTAATTCAGCTCCAGTCTAGACGACCTCGGGAGGCGACGACAAGGAGACGAATGAAGGAGTCCCCGCCAAAGAGAATAACCCAGTCAAGGAGGATAAAGATGTCGAGAAGGGTTCCGGAGCTGAGGAAGGTTAAGAGCTGGGGCTCTTCGGAATCATCTCGTTGTGTTTTTTGAGACTTCTGCCGAATAGGCTTTTATTTCGTTTGCTTTTTAGACTTATGGTCTAAGGAGGCCTTTAAACTTTTATTTGTGTTAGGATCTTTTGAACCTTTATTGGCCTGGGGAGGTTTTTAAACCTTTGCTTATGTTTCAGTCTTGACTTGATTCTTATTCTAAGTCACTCGACTTATCTTAATCATTTCTTGGATGAGGTCGTACTCGTCAAGTAAGAGTTTTGATGGGACATGTACCGTGATCATTAGCTATGACGTCTAATGACTTGTCAGAATCAGGTCTCGAGGATTTCGAGTGTATTCAGTTAGGAGGGTCCTTAAAAGGAGTTCCTGATATATTGAGATTAGCTCAAGGTTTTTAGGAACCTGAGTTTACTCTGAAGGTTTTTTTTTTTTTTGTTAACTTAATCTTGTTTTGTTTAGACATAGCAGTCATGAATCTTGATGAAACATGTGTCGTATTCGTTGGATCAGATCAGGATCTTGGTTCTTATTTGCGATAAGCGTTTAGCTTTAATATACATTCGGTTATGAAGATCCTAAAAAGGAGTCTTTGACATTAGCTCGGGGAATCTAGGGACCTGAGTCCGATTTGAAAGGTTCTGGGACCTGAGTCTAGGTTCGTAGGAACCTGAGTTTAGGTTCTGGAACCTGAGTTTAGGTTCGTAGGAACCTGAGTTTAGGTTCTGGGACCTGAGTTTAGGTTCGTAGGAACCTGAGTTTAGGTTCGTAGGAACCTGAGTTTAGGTTCTGGGACCTGAATTTAGGTTCGTAGGAACCTGAGTTTAGGTTCGTAGGAACCTGAGTTCGTTCGGAGGATCTCGAGACCTTGTTGATTCTTTAGGATTTTAAGACCTTGTTGATTGTTAAGGATTTTAAGACCTTGTTGATTCTTTAGGATTTTAAGACCTTGTTGATATTTGTTAAGGATTTTAAGACCTTTGTAGTCACTAAGGATTTTAAGACCTTAGGTTTAGGAGTGACCTGAATTCGTTTGAAGGATTTTAAGACCTTCGAGGTTACTAAGGATTTTAAGACCTTAGGTTTAGGTTTGCGAAGTGGTGAATTTGCTTTGAAGGATTTTAAGACCTTGATGATTCCTAAGGATTTTAAGACCTTAGGTTTATTGAATTTTGGATTTGCTTGAGGGATTTTAAGACCTCCGGGGTAGCTAAGGATTTTTGATACCTTAGGTTCAGGTTTATGGGGACCTGAATTGTTTCGAAGGGTTTTAAGACCTTGATGGTTCCTAAGGGGTTTAAGACCTTAGGTTCAGGTTTATGGGGACCTGAATTGTTTCGAAGGGTTTTAAGACCTTGATGGTTCCTAAGGGGTTTAAGACCTTAGGTTCAGGTTTATGTGGACCTGAATTGTTTCGAAGGGTTTTAAGACCTTGATGGTTCCTAAGAGTTTTATGACCTTAGGTTCAGGTTTATGGGGACCTGAATTGTTTCGAAGAATTTTATGACCTTTGGTGTTGAAAGACTCAAGATGTCGAAGACAACTGTTTCATTGGTAATTCTTATAGAATACAAGGTATTGTAATAGTCATACAATTGCTGTTTGGGCTATGTGTTTCTGATCAACATATGCCCCCTTTGGTTACGGTGAAAAGAGTGTTGAAATGAGTTTGGGACTGCACTCATGACGGAGTTGCCTACGTACTCAGTTAAGGGATCAAGCCTAATGCAGTTCAAGGTGTTTAGGTACCCAGTGATAATATCTCTTGAGATTTGTGGCATCCCAAGATCGAATTTCAGGTACTCTTGTTCGTACCTTCAGGGGCTTATAGACGCCAGGTCGTACCACATGGATAATCCGGTAAGGACCTTCCCAATCAGTTCCTAACTTCTCGGCGCCTGGTTTTTTGGTCCCTTCGAAAATTTTCCTAAGTACTAGGTCACCTACGACGAATTGTCGGGGCCTGACTTTGGAGTTGTAATGTCGGGCCATTGCCTGCTGATAGTTTTGAATGCGAAGTAAGGCTTGATATCGCTATTCTTTGATTAAATCGAGGCTGTCCGGTAGGAGCAGGTTATTAGCTTCAGGATCAGACGTACAGAGCTCCAGGCGGAGGCTCCCAGTGGTGGTTTCGGCTGGGACGACAGCCTCCATCCCATAAGTTAAGGAGAAAGGGGTTTCTCCTGTAGCCTTTCGTGAGGTGGTTCGGCCAAGGTTTTTTTGTTGGTTCTAAGGCGTTTCTTGAAGTTTGCTGATATTGACTTATTAGCAGCCTCCGCCTGGTTGTTTCCCTGAGGGCATCGAGGTGTCGAAAAGGTGAGGCAAATATTCAACTTGTCACAAAACGCTTTGAAGTCGTGGGAAATGAATTGTCCTCCGTTGTCGGTTACGATTTCGTATGGGACGCCGTGCCTGCACACGACGTCTTTCCACAAAAAATCGTTCGACTTCGAATCTGGTTACCTGTTGGAAAGCTTCAGCCTCAATCCACTTCGTGAAATAGTCTGTTAGGACTAAGAGGAAGCGTAGCTTCTTCTTTCCCTTTCTTGGTGCTACTAGTGGTCCTACGATATCCATGGACCACTTCATAAATGGATAAAGAGCAGACAGCTTTTCCGTAGGTTGGTGTATAATCGGTGCATGCCTCTGGCATTTGTCGCATGAAGAAGAGTAGACCTCACAGTCTGCAATAATGGTAGGCAAGAAATAGCCCTGTCTTTTGATTCGGATGGCTAGAGCTCTGCCTCCGGAGTGGTTTCCACCGAAGCCGTCGTGCATTTCCTTCATGAGTTTCATAGCTACGAGGCCATGGACGTATTTTAGGTAAGGTCCGGAAACGCTCCGTTTGTGGAGGGCTGATTCGATTATGGAATATCTTGCGCTTAAAGTTTTGAGTTTTCGAGCCTCCCCTTTATTGGGTGGAGTTTTTCACTCTAGAATATACTGCATGATCGGTATTCTCCAGTCTTCTCTCCCTACAATTTTGTTGTGAAGAGAGGAAGGAGGTTCCTGTTCGGGACCTGGTGTTGTAGTGCCCCCGGAGATATTCGCAGGATTAGGCTCTAAGGCTTCTGAATTCTGAGGCATATCTCCAATCTCTTGGTTAATCTCCGGGGTCTGAATAGTGCCCCCAGAAAGATTTTTGAGAGCGGAGCGGCTTCTTGTTTTGACTCTGCAGATTGTTTGATCCGAGGTCTGGATGGTGCCCCTGGAGGTATTCGCAGGACTAGGCTCCTGGAAGTCTGAATTCTTGGGAATACCTTCCTTTTCATGGATGTTCCTCGGGTTCTGGATCATGTTCCTGGAGGTGTTCGTCTTAAAGCGGCGAATTTTGGGTTTCGGAAACCAGAATGTTGTGAGGACTTGGGTAGCTACCGTCTTTGGATAGCTATCCTCTATTTCCCCTTTTGGTTTGCTATCTATCTCAACTTTGGGAGCTATATCGATGTTTGGTTTTTCGATTCCTTCTACGGTTATGATCCATTTTACGAGGGGATCTGATGTGGAGGCTAAAGCTGCCAAAGCGTATCTCCTCGAAGGATCCTCGTTAGTTCGAATTTTTCAAACTGTTTAGTGAGGTTCTGGACAACTTCGAGGTATGCACCCATTCTTTCGTCCCTTGTTTCGTATTCTCCGTGAAACTGGCTAGCTACTAGCTGCGAATCACTATAAGCGTTTAGTTCTTGAATTCCGAGGCTTAGAGTGAGTTTTAAGCCAGCAATTAGTGCTTCTTATTCGGCTTCATTGTTGGAAGCGCTAAATCCGAGCCTGTAAGATTGTTCGATGGTTTCTCCGGCTGTGGAGGTTAGTCTTAGGCCGACGCCGGAACCTTGTCTGGATGAGGCCTAGTCGACGTACAGGCTCCACTTTGGAGCTTCTGTTTCTAGGTCTAGGTGCTCGGATGCTAGCTCGATGATGAAATCGGCAAGGACCTGAGCTTTTGCTGCTGCTCGAGTTCTATACTCGATGTCATACTCACTGAGCTCTATGGCCCATTTAGCTAATCGTCTGGACTGGCTTGAGCTATGCAAAATTGTTCGCAATGGATGTGAAGTCATCACGACAATCGAATGCGATTGGAAATATGGTCGCAGTTTCCTGGCAGATGTTACGACTGCTAAGGCTAGTTTTTCCATATTAGGGTACCTCGTTTCGGCGTCTATTAGGCTCTTGCTAGTGTAATAGACGAGTCTTTGTTCGTTTTGTTCTTCTCTTACTAGCACGCCGCTGACTGCAGCTGCTGATACGGCGAGGTATAGGTACAATGGCTCTCCAACCACATGTTTGGATAGGATCGGAGGTTCAGAGAGGTAAGCTTTTAGTTATTTGAAGGCTTCCTCACACTTCTCGTCCCACAGGAACTTCTTATTATTTTTCAGAAATTTATAGAACGGGAGACACTTATCGGTGGATCTGGATATGAATCGATTTAGTGCTACGATTCGTCTAGTCAATCTCTGTTTCTCTCTGGTTGTCATAGGTGACGGCATTTTCAGAAAGGTCGCTATCTGTTTCGGATTGGCTTCGAGCCTCTTTCGGTTAAAACGTAACTGAAGAACTTGCCCGAGGGTACCCTGAAGGTACACTTAGTTGGGTTGCGTTTCATAACGTATTTGTTGAGGATATCAAAGCATTCCCTTAAGGGGAAAATATGATTTTCTCCAACTGAGGATTTTACTAACATATCGTCAATGTAGACCTCTATGGGTTTTCCGAGCTGTCCAGCGAACATCTTATTCACTAGCCTCTGATAGGTAGCTCATACGTTTTTCAAACCGAATGGCATAACCTTGTAACAATAGGTTCCACGTTCGATTATGAATGCAGTCTTTTCTTGATCTTCAGGATCCATCATGATCTGGTTATATCCTGAAAAGACATCCATGAAGGACAATAGCTGATTGCCAGTTGTTGCTTCGACCTGACGGTCGACGTGAGGTAATGGGAAACTGTCCTTAGGGCAGGTCTTGTTTAGGTCAGTGAAATCTACGCATATTCTCCATTTCCCATTTTTCTTTTTTACTACCACCGGATTAGCTAGCTAAGCGTGGTATTGTACTTCTCGGATGGATCCGGCTTTCGTGAGTCGGTCGACTTTGTCGTTAACGGTTTGAGCCTTTTGCAGACCTAGCTTACGACGTTTTTGTTTGATCGGTTTGAAAGTGGGGTCTATGTTGAGCTTATGGGTGGTGACATTCGCGTCTATGACTTTCATATCGCTAGTGGTCCACGCGAAGGTTCCGATATTGCTCTTTAAGAAATCGATGAGCTCTTTCTTAGTTTCGAGAGGTAGCTCAGATTCGATGCTTACCTGTTTTTCAGGATTCGAGTCGTCGATGCTGACTTTTCCAGTGAGGTTTTTAGGGGGACCTCAGATATTTTGTTGCATCTTACGCTTCTCCTGGACCTGTAATTTCTATTGGAAGGATTCTTTTATAATTTCGAATCCTCCTAGATAACAGATCCTGGAAATCTTTTGGCTGCCGTGTACGGTAGCTATCCCGTCGGGTGTCGGGAATTTTACGCATTGGTGATCTTATGGATCCAAAGCCTTCCAAGGATTGAATGGAACGGGGAAGGTTTGTCGATGACTATGAAATTGGTCATCTTCATGACTCCGCCAGCTATGATTGGGAGTTTAATTGTTCCCAACGAGGTAGCTGTTTCTCCAGAGAAACCTACGAGATTGGATTTCTGGTCGATAATTTCGTAGTCGTCTATTTCCATTCCTTTCAATGCGTTGTAGAAAATGAGATCGACAGAGCTTCCGGTGTCGATCATGAGCTTAGGTACCTCGTACCCTGCTATATTTAACGTTACGACGAGGGCATCGTCGTGAGGTCTGTTGAGACCTGATGTCTCACTTTCCCAAAAAGAGATTTTAGTGTTAGACTCGGGTTTGGTCGGTTTGGGCTGAGTATTTGACACAGCTTTCCGTACGTGACTTTTGATAGAGTTAACGGAGTCTTGACATACGTCGGATCCTCCGAGGATGTAATCGACCCTTGAGCTAGGGCTCGATTGGGGAGGTGGTTTACTCAGGAAGGCCTCGATTTGTAGGCTTTTTCCTTGCGGGAATTTTCCAAGGATCATATCGACTCTCTTTTTGGGAGCTGGGGGTGGTGAGTCTGTTTCTTTTTCAGGTGATCTCTCGCGTTTCGGAGAGGTGTCTCTGGGACCTCTTTTTTTATAAGGCTGTGGCTTTTTGAGGTTAACGTCCTTTATTTCTCCAGCTGCAAACTTGGCTGCCAGCTGTCATTGGAGGACCCAACATTCTTCGGTTGAATGTCCTTTTCGATCGTGGTAAGAGCAATGTTTGCTCTCGTTGTAGCCTTTGGACCAGGGGGCTTTAGCTGTCGCGGCGATAGGTTTTTCTTCCTTGTCTTCCTCGACAACGTAAGAGTGCTCTCCCTGAGTCTGGTGGTTTTCGGGAATTTCCCCTTTTATGAGGTCCCTTCCCGTCCGAGGTTTCGCCTTTCGGGTGACTCTGGGGTTTCCTGTGGAGTTTATCCAGTGCAGCGGTTTCCTCCTCCAAGGTAATATATCTAGAGGTGTTATGAAGAGCGTCGTCGATAGTTGGAGGAGGGTTGAGTGTCAGCTCTGAGAAGAATTCTTATTTATACCAGAGACCTCTTCTAAGAGCCTCGATGACAATTTGATCGTTGGGGTTCGAGAGCTTAGTTCTCACTGCTCTGAATTTCTCAATGTAGGCTCTTAGCGAGTCTCCCATTCCTTGCCTAATTTTCCAGAGGTCAGCCTCGGATGCTTATTTGAGGATATGGGTCGAATACTGTTTCATGAATGTGTTGGTTAACTGATCGAAGCTGTCTAGCGAATTTAGCTCAAGGCTAGAGAACCGTTCGAGGGATGTTCCGACCAGTGTTTTCGGCGAATATCCTGCAGTATCCTGCCTCACATTCTTCTTTCGTAAAATGAGCTTTCACGATAGCTAATCGGAAGGCTTTTAAACAGGCCTTTGGGTCTGAGGTCCCATTGTATTCGGGGATCCTAATTTTTCGGATGTCTCTTATATAAGAGCTGGCAATCCTGTCAGTGAATGGAGTCCCACGGGTTTCCTCGATCAAACTCTCAATTTTGGGAGCTGAGCTCGTTGCCTTATAGACTTGAGTATTCAATTTTTGGAGAGCTGCGTGAGTTTGTTCCATATATTTACGAATGACCTCAGGTCCTTCTAAAGGAAGGACAGTTTGGTCATTGTCAGGTACCTGACGGATAGGTTCCTGACGTAACCGAGCTCGATCTTTTTCCCAGGTAGCTGGTGGACTAAGTCGCTCACTAGCTCTCGGGTTATTTTGACGAGCTAGGTTGGTTGGGAGAGCTGCATGATCAGCATCCGTCCTTTGATATTCGTCTGGATTCAGGGTTGAGGTTCTGGCCTGATACCCTGAAGCTGATGTTGACAGTTGGGTCATTGTCAGGTACCTGACGGATAGGTTCCTAACGAAGCCGAGCTCGATCATTTTCCTAGGTAGCTGGAGGGCTAAGTCGCTCACTAGCTCTCGGATTATTTTGACGAGCTAGATTAGTGGGAAGAGCTGCAGGATCAGCATCCGTCCTTTGATACTCGTCCGGATTTGGGGTTGAAACTCTGGCTTGAAAGACCGAAGCTGATGTTCTGCCCCCGGACGGTATGGTAATTCCTGCTCCGGACCTAAAAGAGGTGGCGGCGGAGGCTAGCGAGCTCCCTCGCCGGTGACCTGATCGGGCATAGAGCTGGTCGTTGCTATGTTGCTTTCCATAGCGCTGGTGATAGGTGGGATAAATACGGGAGCTGTCCTAGCGCGAGGCGTTTGGAAAGTAGGTCTCTCGAAAGGAAGAACAGTTGGGTCATTGTCAGGTACCTGACGGATAGGTTCCTGATGAACCCGAGCTCGATCGTTTTTTTTCAGGTAGCTGGTGAGCTAAGTTGCTCACTAGCCCTCAGATTATTCTGACGAGCAAGGTTACTGGGGAGAGCTGCAGGATCAGCATCCGTCCTTTGATACTCGTCCGGATTCGGGGTTGAAATCCTGGCCTGAAACACCGAAGCTGATGTTATGCCCCCGGACGGTATTGTTGTTCCTGCTCCAGACCTAAAAAGAGGTGGCGGCGGAGGCTAGTGAGCTCTCTCGCCGGTGACCTGATCGGGCATAGAGCTGGTCGTTGCTACATTACTTCCCATAGCACTAGTGATAGGTGGGTTAAACGCGGGAGCTGTCCTAACATGAGGTGTCTGGAAAGCATGTCCCTGTTCTTCCGGACCTGTGCTATGAAGGGAAAAATCTCATGGAATCGTTGCTGCCGAACAGCTAGCTGTTGCGTTGTACGCTCATTCTCTTGAGCTCTGTTTACTAACTGCAGCATCATCCGACGGATCTCATAAAATTGAGCCTCCGTTTGGTTCGGAAGGGGCTGATGCTGAGGAATATCGAGGGCTGGAAGCCCAGAATTGGTCCCACTGGAGGATCTTGGGTTAGTTACCCCGGTGGAGGTCCGGTTCGGTGAGCTATTGCTCTGGATCGGAAGATCGGGGTTTGATGGATTCGTTCTTCCATCAGCTGGATTCATCCTCAAGTTTTGGAGAAAGGGATTCGATTAATTGTCCCCACAGACGGCGCCAATTGTGAGGGACTAGATTCACCTCAGTATTTTAGGTCAGGTTAAGATTGGAGAAGATGAAGTGGGTTGAATCCCGTAATGAACTTGAAGAATGAATACATTTTTATTGATGATTTTGATAAAAGAATGTTACAAGAGATGTTTTTGATGATTACAAAGAGAAGTATATGAGAAACTCGTGTTTATGATGAATGAATGAATAATCCTTTCTTCTTTGATCTTCTGCCTTTTTAAATAGCCTCAGGCTCCGTTTTGACCTGCGCTAACAGGTTCCCGAGATATCCGCCGTAAGTTGTGGGATCTGCAACAGCTTCCGTTTGACCGGGTCCTGCGACTCTTTCTTCGTGATGTGAGCTGCCTCTTTTCCGTGACCTCTTCGAGGGTTGCTCTCAGCTAACAGCCTCCGGCTTCGTCTTAGCTTTATTTAAGGATTTAATCTGTGGTGGGCCTGTCACGGCCCATTATCAGTTTCTATTATTTAACTGATATTATTGTCAGCTAGGGTGCCATATTTGGGCCCAACAGTCATGATATAGCAGTTCCTCCAACTGTGAATACGTAGCCAGTTTGTGATCGAGCTTTGTGGGGACCAGACAAATATCCTGCATCTGCAAAGCCAACCAGTAGTCCTTTTGAGTTCTTAGGATAAAATAATCCTAAATCAATTGTTCCTTGGAGATAGCGAAAGACATGTTTGATCTCATTCCACTGTCTTTGCGTAGGAGATGCATTGAATATGGCCAAAAGATTAACAGAAAATGATATATCCGTCCGAGTACAGTTTGCAAGATACATAAGTGCACCGATTGCACTTAAATACGGCACTTCGGGACCAAGTATCTCTTCGTTTTCTTCATGTGGTCGAAAAGGATCATTTTCAACATTAAGTGATCTAACGACCATATGGGTGCTTAACGGAGTTGTTTTATCCATGTTGAATCGTTTAAACACTCTTTTCGTATATGTAGATTGATGTACAAATATCCCCTTTTGAGTATGTTCAATTTGTAGACCAAGACAATACTTTGTCTGTCCGAGATTTTTCATGTCAAATTCTTCTTTTAAATACTCAGATGTCTTTTGAATTTCTTCCCGAGTTCCGATAATATTCAGGTCATCAACATATACGGCAATGATCACAAATACGAAGGACGTTTTCTTGATGAAAACACAAGGGCATATCGGACTATTTACATATCCATCTTTAGTTAAATGTTCACTGAGACGATTATACCACATACGTCCAGATTGTTTTAAGCCTTATAATGATCTTTGCAATTTTATTGCACATAACTCTTTTGGTTTAGAACTTAATGATTCAGGCATTTTAAATCATTCGGGGATTCTCATATAAATATGCAGTAACAACATTCATTAGACGCATCTCTAGATTTTGACTGGCCACTAAACTCATCCAAAATCTAAACGTGATTGCATCCATAACAGGAGAATATGTTTCTTCATAATCGATCCTAGGTCTTTGAGAAAAACCTTGAGCTACGAGGCGAGCCTTGTATCTTGTTACTTCGTTTTTCTCGTTTCTTTTCGAACGAAAACCCATTTGTACCCAACTGGATTCACAGCTTCAGGTGTGACTACAATTGGCCCAAATACCTCTCGTTTGTTAAGCGAATCAAGTTCGACTTGTATTGCATCTTTCCATTTTTTCCAACCATGTTTGTTTTGACATTCGAAGATAGATTTTGGTTCTGGATCATCACTCTCTTCATCTATTTCCTTTGAAACAAAGTACGAGAAGAAATCATCAACGCCATTCACTTTGTTTCTATTCCATATTTTTCTATTATGGATATAATTAATAGGGATCTCATGACCTTCTTCAGAATCATGATGTTCAACATTGCCATCAACTGCATTGCTCATTTCTCCCAACTTTTCTGCGACATTGGAAAATTTTTGTATTTCTATTTCCTTTCTTTTTCTAGGATTCTTATCCTTAGACCCAATAGGTCTACCACGCCTCAAGCGTATTTTAGATTCTCGTGTATTATCTTCTATTCCACGCTCATGTGGTATTTCTATACGAGCAGGGGCATTTGCAGCTGGTATATGTGATTTTGTAACCGATTTGGTCTCTGCAAATGCATCAGTTAGTTGATTTGCAACGCTTTGTAAATGAGTAATTCGACGAACTTCTAATTCTGATTGTTTTGTTGGAGGATCAATGTGTAGCAAAGATGACACACACCATTTAATATCCCTTCTACTTGTTTATTTTCTCCCCCTAGAGCTGGGAATAGTTTTTCATCAAAGTGGCAATCAGCAAAACGTGCCGTAAATACGTCGCCAGTTTGCGGTTCTAGGTATCGTATAATTGACGAGGAATCACAACCAACATATATTTCCAATCTTCTTTGAGGTCCCATCTTTGTACGTTGGGGAGGTGCAATTGACACATATACAGCGCAACCGAAAATTCTAAGATGTGAAATATTTGGTTCTCGTCCAAAAGCTAACTGTATTGGAGAGTATTTGTGATATGAACTTGGTTTCACCCGAATCAGTGCTTCTGCATGCAATATATCATGTCCCCATACAGAGGTTGGGAGTTTTGATTTCATGATCAATGGTCTTACAATTAGTTGCAAACGCTTGATTAATGATTCAGCTAAACCGTTTTGTGTATGAACATGAGCAACAAGATGTTCAACCTCAATTCCAGTTACCAAACAATAGTCATTGAATGATTGGGAAGTGAATTCACCAGCGTTTGTCTAGTCTAACTCTCTTTATTGGATAATCAGGAAACTGAGCTCTTAATTTGATTATCTGAGATAAAAATCTCGCAAATGCCATATTTCGAGAGGACAATAGACAAACGTGTGAGCATCTACTCGACGCGTCGATCATTACCATAAAATAGTAAAATGGTCTACAAGATAGAAGTATAGGTCCACAAATGTCGCCTTGAATTCTTTCAAGGAATTTTGGTAACTCTTATCTATTTTGGTTGGCGATGGTCTTATAATTAACTCTCCAAGAAACATGCAGTACATGTCATTTTATTCTCCTGATAAACTTTTTGGGGTTTCAGTGAATGATCATGTGAGTTCTCGATGATTTTTCGCATCATACTAGTGCCTGGGTGACCGAGACGATCATGTCATAGTGTAAAATCTTCAGGATTTCCTTTAGTCACTAAATGTAATTCGATGGCACTTATATATGTACGATGCAGGCCAGAAGAGAGTTTTGGTAATTTTTCCAATTCTTTTTGTTTTCCCGATTTCTCAAGAGTAATATACATGTATTTCTTTCCACCCTCAGTTGCAGACTGAGTATCAAATTCTTGAAGATATATGTCATTAAAACTCAGAAAATTCATTTTAGAATTTGGAGAAAATAGTGCATTCCTTATTGAGAATATTGTCTCATTAGGTAATGTAAAGTGAGCTTTACCAATCCCTTCAATCAAGTCTGCATGACCTGATATTGTGTTAATGGTGATATTTGTCGGTTTTAGTTCAGAAAAATATTTATATGTTTCAGAATAGTATGTGTTGTTTCACTATTTGGTATACAAATATCTCTAGCATTGATCTTGGTTGATGTTCCAATTGTAATGTCCAATTCTGAGACAAACAAAAAGAATTAACATAAGATAATATTATTCATAAAATATTATACATCATTAGCAAATATTAAGCACACAATAATTATACATGATTAGGTACAAAATACACAATAATTATACATAAATCTTCCACAAGCAACAATTATTTATAGTATAATTGTGGAATTTCAAGAGTCACATGGTAGGCACTTAGGCTTCAGTGATACCGGTCTCCTCGAAATCATTCACAAAGTCAGACGCATCGAAGTGCGTTGTACCCACATAATTTTCCGCAAAGTTAACCTCCTTTTATTTTCCTTTGACGGACTTCTTGTATAGATCACAAAGATGTGCAGGGGTACGACATATACGAGACCAATGTCCCTTAGTACCGCATCTGAAACAAGCATCTTCTCGCTTCTGGGAGGTACTTCCTTGGTGTTCTTTTCCCTTAGGGGATTGCTCAGAGCGGACCCACTGGAATGACTTCCTATCTTGTGGATTATACTTTCGTCCTCGTCCACGTCCACAGTAGTTTTGACGGCCACGACCGTGACCCCGAAAAGCCTTATTTTCCTTCACTGGTTTCTTCGCATCTAATGCATTTGCTTCAGGGAGTGCATTAGTACCAGTTGGACGAGTCATGTGATTCTTGAGCAGAACCTCGTTGTTCTTTTCTGCTATGAGAAGCACAACAATCAAATCCAAAAATTTTGTATATCCATTCAACCTATACTGTTGCTGCAGGGTGATGTGGCTTTTGTGGAATGTGTGGTGTACGTCTTCTCAAGCATTTGAGATTCAGTGATCGTCTCACCACAATATCTCAATTTGGTCACAATTCCTAACACAGCAGAATTGTAATTCATAACTTTGTCGAAATCTTGGAATCTCAGACTCTGCCATTCGTCCCGAGCAAGTGGAAGCGTTATGTCTTTCTGATGATCAAAACGATCTTTCAGAGACTTCCATAGCTCTTTAGGATCTCTCATGTTGGCATAGTCATAAATAATACTTTCATCAAGGTGTCTTCTAAGGAAGATCACCGATTTGGCTCTTTCTTGAGGCGTTGAAGTATTATTCTCTTTAACGGTTTCAGATAAGCCAAGAGATTCAAGGTGGAGTTCGACATTGGTAACCCAAGAAATCTAGTTGGTCCCTGTGATATCCAAAGCGGGAAATTGGAGCTTCTCCATGTTTGCCATTTGTATTTATAAGCCACAAAATAATAATTTTATTAGAATTTCATTAATTTTAAATGGAACCAATTACATTGATAGTACACACAATTACAAGCAAATATAATGCAAACAAACATAAGGCGATATTAATGCCAAAATATTCATGAGTGGTTCCTCCAACAAAAATAAAATACATAGACGAAAAAATAAAAATTGCACATAAAATTAAAAGCAATCGAATCATTTTTTTTCTTTTTTTTGTAACAAAGATCAGAGGAGATAGATTTGAAAATATTTGAGAGAAGATGAATTTTTTTGGATGAAAGAATGTAGTGAAAATGAGTTGTATTTATAGATAAAAAATATTGTTCATAGCCGTTGGAAAAAGGGTAAAAATTTTGATTTTTTTTTTCTTTATGACCGTCGGGCGTTAAAAGATAAGATAAAAAATAACCGTAAATTAAAGCAATTATAAATTTATCAGCTTAAACGTGTATATATATATATATATATTAATATTGGTGCATCTTTAATATATTCAGCTATATATAATGATAAAATTATCTATCAGATTTTAAAGTTAAAATATTAAGGTGAGCAGATTTACAAAATAATTAATCATGATAACAGAGTTATATATTAAAAATGATAAATTAAAAGTTTAGGCGGTATACCGGCCATTATGGTGCTTTAAGCAACCATTGCAAAATTAACAATAAGAGACGGGGCGGCGGGGCCTCACTCCGGTAATCAGAAACATAATAAATAAATGGAGGCCCCACTCCGAACACAATATCAGAAAAGAAATTTTTAGTAGTAGAGGGATCGTGCTGATAACGTGTTATAATTATATTATATAGATCATTTTATTATACGTAAAGTGTATTTATTATTTTATGGCATGAAGATCATAAGTATATATATATATATATATATATATATATATATATATATATATATATATATATATATATATATATATATATATATATATATTACGTAAAGCAAAGCAAAAGAAAGAAATAGTATACCAACGAAGAAGAAAGAAGTTATTATAATATGATCAAATAACACTTTTGATGGCAGCAGAACACTTTTCACTGCAACCGTATGATCTGCCAGCTAGAGGGATGGAGGAGTTTCAGCAATGTTTGGAAGACAGCAGTCTATCAGATATGGACATCAGAGGCACATTCTTCTCTTGGTCGAACCTGAGACCGGAGGACCCAATTCTCCGGAAGCTGGATAGGGCTCTATGCAATGAAAAATGGAGGCAAAGGTTTCCTGCAGCGGTGAGTATGTTTGAAGCTCCTGGTGAGTCGGATCATTCTCCAGTAGTGGTTGCCCTGACGTCTAACCCGCAGTTAAGGAAGTGCAGCTTTAAGTACTTTTCCTTCATGTCCTCTCACCCTTCGTACCTAGCAGAGATAAGGAAAGCTTGGGAGGAAAGCATTCCTATTGGTTCTAAGCTTTTCTCTTTAGGCCAGAGGTTAAAGAAGGCTAAAGCTACCTGCAGAAAATTGAATAAGGAAGGCTTTGGGAACATTCAGCAGAAGGCTAGGGACGCGTTGAATAATCTGAAAGACATACAGCTTCAGCTTTTAACAGCCCCTACAGATGCTTTGTTTCGCCAAGAATTCGTAGCACGAAAGAAGTGGCAGTTCTTTGAAGCGGCTCAGGAAGTGTTTTTTAGTAGGAAGGCAAGAATCAGATGGTTAGATTGTGGAGATGCGAACACCAAATTCTTCTTTAAAGCAGTAGTGGCACATCAACTCCGTAATTCTATTACCTATTTGTTGGATGCGGCTGGGAATCGGGTTTTCAACTTGGGTCAGATTAAGGAAATGGTGGTGGCTTTTTTTCAGAATTTATTGGGCTCAGAAGACTTGTCACTGCAGGTCATCTCAGTGGAAGAGTTGAGAGAGCTCATGTCGTATAGATGTCCGAGAGAGGTTGCTGACAAGCTGGTTGAGTTGCCAACGGAATAGGATATTAAGAAAACATTATTTGCCATGCCTAAGAACAAAGCTCCGGGGCCAGACGGTTACGCTGCAGAGTTCTTCTGGGAGACTTGGGAAGTAGTGGGACAAGATACTATTGAGGCAATAAAAGAATTCTTCACAGCTGGACGAATGATGAGGCAGTTCAACACAACCACAATCTCCCTGATTCCGAAAGTGATAGGAGCAGATCAGTTAACTCAGTTCAGGCCCATTTCACTCTGCTCTACTGTCTACAAGGTAATGGCTCGCTTGATCAAACATAAACTGCAGCTTTGCGTTTCTGATATTGTCCAAAGGAATCAAGTGGGATTCGTTCAAGACAGGCTGCTGTGTGAGAATGTATTGTTAGCCACTGAATTGGTTAAGGATTTTAATGATCAGGGTCCAACGACGAGAGGCTGTTTAAAAATTGATATCTCAAAGGCTTACGACAACCTCAGTTGGGATTTCCTACTCAACGTTTTACATGCTATTGATCTATCGGAGAGGTTTATAGGCTG
This sequence comes from Hirschfeldia incana, assembly GCA_026261945.1. Classification (NCBI taxonomy): domain Eukaryota; kingdom Viridiplantae; phylum Streptophyta; class Magnoliopsida; order Brassicales; family Brassicaceae; genus Hirschfeldia; species Hirschfeldia incana. Next base: position 1,067,848 of record JABCMI010000014.1, on the reverse strand, counting down.
GATTAAAGAGTGTGTGTCGACGCCGGCGTATAGTATTGCTCTGAATGGGGAACTCCAAGGCTTTTTTCAAGGGAAAAAAGGTCTTAGACAAGGGGATCCTATCTCATCCCTCCTCTTTGTTATCGCGATGGATGTCTTATCTAAATTGTTAGACAAAGGAGCGATTGAAGGGAAATTTGGGATTCACCCGGAATGTGATGCTCCTCTCATCACCCACTTGAGTTTTGCAGACGACGTTCTGATTTTTTTTGATGGTTCAGTGGATTCTTTGAGAGGGATTTTGCAGATTCTAGAGGATTTCCGTATGATCTCAGGTTTGAAGATTAATCGTCAGAAGTCTGAGCTTCTGCTTGATGGAGGTAATGCACGTAGGTGCTGAAGCTTGGCAGAAGAATTAGGGATAGCTCAAGGAGCACTACCATTGCGTTATTTGGGTGTTCCTCTTTCTCCAAAAAAGATGACTCGAACAGACTTCCAGCCTCTTCTGGATAAAATTGCAGCTAGATTCTCATCCTGGACTGTAAAGCATCTGTCTTTCGCTGGTAGGTTTCAGTTAATTCAGGCTGTGATTTACTCTACCATCTCCTTCTGGGCTTCAATGTTTATAATTCCTGCTGAATATGTGAGTATTCTTGAGCGTATGTGCGGAGCTTTTTTGTGGAATGGAGCGCCTAACTCGGCCAAGGGAGCTAAGATTTCCTGGGAATCAGTTTGTACCCCGAGAGAAGTGGGAGGTCTTGGTCTGAAAAGATTAGCGGACTGGAACAGAGTAATGGGGCTAAAACTGATATGGCTTATCTTTACCAAAGGTGGTTCTCTATGGGTTTCTTGGGTGAGGAGACATCTTATTGGTAATGAAAATTTTTGGGTATTGATTCCTTCCAGAAGAGCGAGCTGGATATGGAAAGCAATATGTCATCTCCGGCCTTTAGGAAGACCAATGGTACTATGCGAAGTGGGCTCTGGCATTACTGCCAGTTTTTGGCATGACAATTGGACTTACACTGGGCCGCTCATTGACTTGGTAGGGGAGTTGGGACCTCAGATTTCTGGTTTACGTATTGATGCAACTGTGTCGGATGCATTGACTGAAGAGGGGTGGTGGTTGGATCGCAGCAGGAGTAGAAGCCCCATTATTACTTTGCTGAAGAGCTGTCTTCCTAATGCTCAGGAAATCATAGATTCTGAAGTAGATGATACCTATGTTTGGTTTCCTGTTCCTGGTCATGGGAATGGAACCTTCTCGGCTAGCGATACCTGGAGGGCTCTGCATCAGTTCCCTACAGTCGTGCACTGGCACAAGGTAGTGTGGTTCACTGGTAGGATACCTAAACATGCCTTTATCACATGGATTACAGCCAGGAACAGAATGGTTACAAGAGATAAGCTCATTCGCTGGGGTCTAAGTGTTCCTGCGGGTTGTGTTTTATGTTCTACGCATGAGGAATCCAGAAACCATCTTTTCTTTGAATGCTCTTTCAGTCGTCAAGTATGGTCTTTCTTCTTCTCTCGTCTTCACCTTAATCCTCCTCGGGGCTTTGATGATATGTTGAGATGGTTGAATAATCCTTCAAGAGAGGACAATGTGGTGCTTATTATAAGATTGATCTTCCAAGCAACTGTGTATCTGATATGGAAGGAGAGAAATAGTAGAGTTCATGGAGCAATTGCTAAACCGTCTGGTATCATCATTGCTGAGATTCAACAGACCCTTCGGCTGAGGTTAGATCCGGTGGCTCGCAGGCAGAGACTAGCTCCTGGAAGTCCCTCGGTGCTTGCAGTGTGGTTGTCCTTTTTTGCAGGGTGAAGTGTGGCAATTCATCTAGAGTTTGAAGAATTAGGTTCGTAAGTTGAGTAAGCTTCCTTTTATTGTTTCATTTTGCTTCTTTTTTCTTTATTTGCCTTAGTTGTAATTTTGTTTCTTTTGAATAAATGGAAATTTAAAGTAAAAAAAAAAAAAAAAAAAAGTTATTATAATATGTTCGAAATGGGCACTTTACAAATAAACCCGAAACGTTCAATTTGTAGCAAAATTGTGAAACAAATTTTACTGTGAAACATTAATAATATGGGTTCCACTTTGAAGACAATAGGTAAAGTATTGACTTTTGTAACAGATATGTCACTTTTTAAAAAATATTTTATTAACAAATAATTATGAAAATGCAGAAAAATGTAAAAATTCATAATAGATTCGAAACAATTCATAAAAATCATAAAAATTGCAAAAATACAAAAATAATAAAAACTTAAAAGAAATCATAAAAATCCCAAATATAAGAAAATTCACAAAAATAGAATAAAATCAAAAATCTAATTGTAAATAAAATAAATATAATAATATATAAATAAATATAAATTCAAGACAAAAACATATTTGTTTTATAAGAAACTTGAAAAACACTGAATTTTAGTTTTATTGGTTGGGGTTTTCTGGATATTTATAACTAGATTAATATTGTGTATCTAAATAGCTGCTTAAAGACTTGTACTTTAATTTGTTTGCTTTGATTTGTTTCACGAGAATCATTAGATGGTACATATCAAATACAGTTGATTATATGATGACACATATATGATACATAATATTAACATGAAAATAAATAGTAATATATTTTTGAATTTAAAATACACCCGCACAGAACAAAGTCTAGCTGCTAAAAGACGTGGACTTTAATTTGTTTGCTTTTATATGGTTCACGATAATCATTTGCAGATAATGAATTTTTCTAGTAAAATACAGTATTTTCTCATTTTTTTTATAAAACAAATATTTTTTATTCTTGATTTTTATTTAATTTATCTATTATATATATAATAGATTACATTTAAATTTTTGATTATCTTTTAAATTTTGTGAATTTTTGATTTTTATGATTTCTTTTAAGTGTTTATCATTTTTTATATTTTCTGTATTTTTATATTTATTTAATCAATAAAATAAAATAATTATTTTTGCATTTTTTGTAATTTTTATGATTTTTATGAATTTTTATATTTTCTGTATTTTAATAATTATTTATTAATAAAATATTTAAAAAAAAAACAATCCGACACGTCATCAATTTTGAACAGTTGCGATTACAGTTTTGACTTGATATACAACTAAGCCGGATTAAAGGTTTAATATGCTAAATTTGCGAACTTGACTGTTTAAAGTACTTGTGAAATATTTTCAAGGTTCAAAAGTCTAAGTGATTGTGTTAAGAGTTTTTATGCGATTTTCCAGTTTAAAGACAATGCTTCTTAATCTTATAATCAGCCTTGCTTCCACGTTCAACCTTTATTCCCAACATTGAATTGTATGTTTAACAACTTCGGTGCATGTTCATTCATTCGTTCCTCTTCTCCAGGTTTATAATCTTTAGACTATACGGCCAGCGAAACAGAGATGATGGTGACTGATCTTTCAACCATTATCTTAAACATATACACACCTATACACCACACAGCCAAAATATTCTAACTTTCTCATGAATCAAGGATTTTAAGATTCTACTAGGCTCTCTTTGTTTTTCAGCGTCAATATGACTGTTTACAGACCTGTAAAGCATTTAAACTTGAAATGAAGAGGACGAGAACAAAAATACAAGTCCACGAATTTTTTGTTTCCAGTCTATTTTTACCATTCTTCAAGCCAGTTTTGAGCATCCTGGTCATCTGTTGTGTCCACTGCTTGTAAAGTTTCTAGAGGAAGAACATTATCATTCTCTAGATGGTGATGAATGCGTGATACTATCTCTTGAGGAACTTGAACTTCACGGTTACAAATGGTTTCCCAGTTGAGACCATTGAACCAGGGATGTTTCTTGATTGATTCAGGACCTCCTTGGCTACCAACCCGCAGGTTTTCATCAACTTCAAGCAACTACACAAAAGTTTAAGACACGGGTAAAACAATGAAACAAGAGAGATACTACTGATGTAACTTTCAATGGATGTGAAAAACTGAGACATACCTTTGTGATAAGATCTTCAGCTTCTGAACTTAGAGCTCTAGGGAAAGTTAGTTGGCCTTTAGCAATCTTCTGAAACGTATCTAGCTCGTTTTGTCTCCATGACCCAAATGGCATTTCCCCTTCTAGCATATAGTATATCAAAACTCCAAGTGCCCACCTTCTCAAATCAAGGTTCAAGTGTTGCACAAACAGATTTTTTTTTTAAAAAAAAAAAAAGAAGAGAGAACAAGAATGCTTAAAGAAAAGAGAACTCATTACCAGTCAGCTGCGAAACCATGGCCTTTGCCTTGAACAATTTCAGGGGCCAAATAATCTGCATTTCCACAGATTGTAAATGTCCTCTCCTCAGACAGTTTCTTGGCGAATCTGAAGTCTACAATCTACAATAACGAGATGATAACTACAATCAGGTTAACATTGGATAAAATGAAACCGAAAGAGAAAAGTCATGGAGCCATGTAAGGGAAAAAAACACAGACCTGTAGGTATCCAGATTGATCCAACATCAGCAAATCAGGAGATGAACCTCTGAAGAGAATGCCATTCTACAGATTCCAGAAGTAAACAAAAGTTTCAGACCGCAAAGTCTTAGAAATTAAAGGGGTATGTTAAAAGACAGGTCTTAAACCTTGTGTATATCTTCCAAGGCAGAGACAAGCGAGGCGGTAATGAAACGGGCAGATGACTCGTCAATAGGAGAGTGAAGCAACGAGGATAGAGGACAAGCAAGAGTAGTGTTCAGTAAGATGGCTGCGTATGTTTGATCAGAACAAGTGCACAAGACCTCAGGAACAAAAGCAGATGGCTTTATTGCGTTCTTCATCAGGTTCCGCTCTTTCAAGACTTGTGCCTCTTTGCCTAACTTCTTCACCTTTTGCTTTGAAAACCTTTTCAAGCTGAGCAGGTTTTCTTTGTTTTTTAAATGCACCAGCCCGACCTCACTGCAGTCTGTTGAACTCAAGCATGTTGTCCATTCCTGAGTAAAACAGAAATTGCATAAAACTGAGGATGACTGTTTAACCATTGATGTAGAGTAAGGTCGCTTACCAAGTCTGCAAGGGTGGCTTTAGCAAGAGCTGTGGTATCAGTAACTTTTGCAGATTCTATTGATATATCGAACGAAGATTGTCTCGACCTAAGAACAGAAAAAGATAATATACCATGAATCCTGCAGAGCTAGATTTAAAAACAAGGGTCATGAAGAAAGTGTAGTACTAATCATACTTGTGACTGTCATCTGCAAGATTAGTCAAAGGGCCCACCGCTGACTCAAATTTTTCTTTTGTTAAAACCACACAGACCACTTCCCCCACTGCGACTGCACTTAAGGAATCTTTGAGTTCACCCAGAAGAGCCCATTCACCAAAGTAACTTCCTTCTTCCTTTTCTATGGAAACTTCTTCTCTTTCAGTTTCAAGATTATCAGTGATCTCAGACCTAAGGCTTGAAACATTTTGACTCTCCAGTAACTCTGCACCAAAATTAATTCTGACGAGTCCCTTCTGGATAACATGCAATCCCTGAAGTTTTTCATCCTACAACATTCAAAAAAAACGGTGTGAGAGAGGTCTTTACCTTAAAACAAAGAGAAAAAGTAACTTCACCTTTGTAACTATAGTTTCTCCATCTGAAAAGGAAGCTACGGACAGAGACTCTGCAACATGGCTTAGTTGCAATATCGTAAGACGGGAAAGAAGATCAACAGAACGCAGAAGCTTCAAGGATGGCAAGTTTGTAAACTCAGACATCAGAATTCCACGAAAATCTTCTCTTTTTAAGGCCCACAGTGTTCCATGATCCACCGAACGCACAGAAGCCTGAAGCGGCTTGTTATGCCTGACACAAGAAACTGCATTAAAAAGAAAATACTTCTTCTCATGACTAAAAACAAGAGGAAATATGAGCACCCACATCAAGGCGAGTTCACCGAATGATGATTGTTTGTCAGCTGTATACCGCTGCAAGATCCTAGGCACCTCACCATTCTTTTCATCCTAATATTTGTCACAGAGTGTTAATAATGCACAAAGCTTCCCACAGCATAAAAAAACTTACTATCCAACAAACCTGAGTTGCCAAGACCTCAAATTCTCCACTACCCACAACGTAGAAGCAGTCTCCTTCACCACCCTGCAAAAGAATAAACCAAAGAGATTATGATGTCAGGTGTTTATAGATGAATGTCTGTTACAGAATCTGCGATCAAGGAGGAATATGCTTCGACCTGTTTCACAACAACATCCCCTGGATTAAGTTCAAGCCTTTGCATGCAATCCAGCAAAACCTGGCACTGAGAATCAGTGAGTTTCCTGAAGAGGAAATGGTCCCGCAACACCCGCTCAATGTGTGCCTGCAGTGAGAAAATTTAGCTTTTAGCCTCAGGTGTCAAAAAATAACTCAAGGCATGCACTCTTACTTCTTCTTCCCAGGTTTTCCTATGGGCTGGAGATGGAGGAACCCAAGCATTTCCATTCTCTAGTGAGCTCTCAATAGCGCGTATTCTAGCCCGAGATAGATCATGCCTCACACGTTGGTTTTTAGAGTTCCATCCAAAGGTGGAAGGAGATTCAGAACCTGTCAGTTCCACAACTTGTGGAATAGGAGGCTGTAGTAGAGTCCCTGTACTCGACAATTGCCGAGGAGCATCCTAAGAAAAGATTCAAACTCTCAACTTCAACATCCAACAAAGATAAGAAAAGATGTTGACACTACCAAAAGAAGCTTTTCTTACATCTTTTAGGCCATTAATGTGCACAACAATGATGGTAATATCATCAGTACGAGTTTCATACTGTAACCATAGCCTATATGATTCAGCAACAATCGCAGCACAAGCATCTCGAGGATCTTTATGTTTTGCAACCTGAAACAAAACAACAAAAAAAAAAAAAAAAAAAACATTTCAACTTTTGTGACCCTACTACTACCTCTCCTTGTCCTTGCAACAAAAAATATTGAGCAAGAAGAAGACCGTGAAGGGAAGAGAATACCTTACCATGTCAACAACAGTTTGGCTAGAGATGAACTCAAAGACACCATCACTAGCCACCACAAAGAAAGGATTATCCGGCGTGAGCTCAACAACAGCAATCTCAGGGTTAGCAACAACCCCAATCGTCTCCGCAATAGAGTCACCAATACTCCTCGTGAACGCAGTCCCTGGATACATCCCATTAGGAACCCAAAGCCTAGGAGGATCTCCATCATCGTCCTCCTCAGTACCCCAACACTGAACATCAGGATTCTTCAGACCTTCAATCTGATCAAGAGTAAGAACTCTCGCTCCACAAAGCTTCACCCTTTCAAGCTCATCACCTCTAAACGGAGTCTGGTCAATACTCAAATCAACAGCAACAAGATCACCATCCCTCTTCTCAGCCAAAACCGCTCTGGAGTCACCAGCATTCGCCACGTAGATCGTCCTGCCTCTAACCATAACCGTAATAGCCGTTGTTCCACTCATACTATCATCAACCAAATCAGCATGTAACTGAGAGTTGGTGGTCAAGAAAGCCGCGTTACAAGCCTCCGCAGCATCCACACGGAACCTCCCATGCCTAAGAAGATTCTCACACAACCTCCGCTTCACGAACTGAGAGCACTGAGCGCCGAACTCGCCGTGACCATCGAACACACCGAAGAAGTGATCGTCAGAGTTGGTACCAAAGGGAGTGTGGATAGCGAAACTATCCTGATTCGCCTTATCTAGAGCGTCGGGGTAATATCCTCTCTGAGATAAAAACGAGTATCGCAATTCGTAGTTGCAAGAGGGGACTTTTACGATCCTGGACCCGTCTGGTGGGAGGAACTGAGCGGAAACCCTAGAGAGACGAGTGATTCCCCATTCCTGGTCTCTGCTTAAGCCAAGCTCGTGAATCTCGTCGTCGTCCGCCGCATCTGATGAGGGATTGAATACCGGATTATCCTCCCCCGCCGCCGCGGAGGTTGTTGTGGTGGTTGTGGTGGCTTTAGGAGGAGGTTTGCGGATGCTGTCTTCTTTGGTGGCGCAAATCTGACCAATGCAAGTTTTGGAGTAAGCGCAACCCATTACTGTCACTGAAAGAAGAGACGAAGAAGCGAAGGCGAAGGCGAAGGCCGAACCACCACACTCATCAATTTCGAGAGACGGAATCGAAGTGGAGGTAGTCAAAACAGTTTCTTCCAAGTCTTCCTCACTTTTTCCACGAAAAAAGAAAAAGAAAGTATAATAAAACTTTCCCGAGAAAGTTTCGAGGAAAAAGGAATTTAAAAAATAATAATAATAATGTGGGTAGAAAATCTAAGGAAGAAGATACTGGAGAAAATTCATTTTGAACCAATGAAATTGAATCGGGGAAGATTAGAGAGATTCGGTGGCCTATACTGAATCACACAAACCCCCTTTTTTATTTAACGGAAAAAAAAAAATTGACGGCAAGGAAAATTTTTGAAACGGAAGGAAATTGCGAAGCACACAAGTTTGTCGATCTACTTCAAGTAAGAACCGTTGCAGCTGCAGCGAGAGATCGAAGGATATACAAAGAGAGTATGTACAATCTTCTTCCTTTTTATTTTCCGCTATAATAATGAATTCTTTTTTCTTGTTTTTGTATTGTTGTTTGTGTGTATTATTTAGAACCAATCGAATGGCTGAATAGCAATTGGATAGAGGGAATCGTTAGCTAACGCTTTTGGTTTTGGACTCATGACAATTATAACTTTTTGTCATCTTCGCTTTTATTAAACGAAAATGTTTTTCATCAGTGTTTTTTCAATGAAAGTTTGACCACAGTTAAAAAAAATAGAAATCGCACCTAAAACAGAAATAAATCATATACATTCAAATAATAATTGTATCAACATTCAAAACTTGCAAATTCTCAAAATTTATAAATGAGATATATACTGCAGCTGTCTATTATACAAACGCAAAGAAACCGATTCTTAACATCAAAATATCAATATTTTCTTCAGCTAAGAGTTTGGATGGTGTAAACGCCGTAGTTGAATGCAGATAGTTGAAGTTTTAAGTATTATTGAACATATGTACAATAGTTAAAATTGGATGTTTGCAAATTATTTATGATTAGTTAACTATCAAATATAACAATTGTTAAATAATAAATTAATAATATTACAATTTTATATAATTACAAAATATTAAAATTCATGTTACTATAACTAATATAAAACTATATTTATAAAATCACAGTATTAAATTTTTAAAATTATTTGTGGATTTATATATAAATATATATGTTAAAGTCTAAATATAATAGAAATTATTTTTATTTTCAAATTTTAAAATATAAATTATAAGATATATATATATATATATCATTATAATTATAGTATTTGTATTATTTCAATTTAAAAAACTAATTATATATATATATATATATATATATATATCATTATAATTATAGTATTTGTATTATTTCAATTTAAAAAAACTAATTAAATAATTGTATTTTCTAGTTTTATATTCATATAGTTTTGAAAAATATTTGTATTTGCTCTTTCGCAACCGCCCACAACAGTAACCACTAACTGGAATCAGTTTTTGATTTGAGAATTTTTGAATGGTATAAACCGTTCACATCTGTTCTTGTGATTGTTATAAAATGCAAAGAATAGCTAGTATAGTACCATGAATCATTAACCAGTCAAAACATGGTAACAACAAAACCAGTCAAATCATTAATCAGACTGTTTTTACTTATTTAATATTTTGAACATTATTGAATTGTAACTTATCATATTTTAAATTATATATTTAATATTGACTATGATCTGATATAAACAAGATTGTCTTCTTAATTTTAAGCTTTAACTAAACTCAAATATAATCAAACAATAATTTGTTAAACAAACTAAACAATAATTACTTTGTATTTTCAGTATAATGAAAAAAATAGGATATAGGTAGAATAATATTTTTTGTCACCACGAGATTTTTAGTGTGTTATTTCTTATTTTGCTCTTTTACCCAACATGATGAGATATATTTGTATTTATAAGTGTCTTTAAGTTTTCTTTTGTGCACTTTAGGTGTTTCTTTAAGTAAACATATGTTTCTGTATGTGATTACATAGGATAGTTTTATAGGCTTTGACTGCGTGTATTCTGATTGAAAAACAAAAGTAGTATACTAGGAAACATATAGGAAATTATGCTAATTTTCTTGAAAATAAATTCATTTATTAGTTAACATTTAACAACCCAAAATGTGAATCCCCTCTCGAACTATACCGTGTACATAGTATCCTTTAGACTATATTTATCAAGAGAATTTTTTTATAAAAAAATGACATGGCATTTTCAAAATCCACATGACATGTAATTAGGCTTCACCAAAATTTATTTTCTTATTAACATTACAGCTTCAACAGAACTTTTTTCCTTATCAACATTACGATATACAATAAGTATGTTGGTACATTTAATACAACTTACTAATATAGTAGCCTAATCTAATATGGAGAATATATACATATAGTTTATAGTAACCGAGTATTAACCAAATATAACGAAATTTATTCTCATCTATAATATTTATTCTCATATATACATATAGTTATATTTAACCAAGTATAACAAAAATAAATATTTATTTTTTGTAAACTATTATAATGTATTAATAACTAATATATCACTAATTAAATAATTTTATCTATCTCGCATTAATAAAAATAAGCTAAATACGATTACAAATATAAAATTTTACGTCAATTTATATATCATATTTGTATAAATATAATTATAAATGTGCATAAAAAAATACAACGAAATAAGATTACAAAAATATGTTTATGGTTTATTTAAAAAAATACTGCAATTAAAATACAAAAATAATAATATTGAAAGATAATTATAATTTTATTTTAAAATAAAAATTTTTATATTTAAAATTATTATTTGTGCGCATGGCCCAGATTAATTTTACATATGAATATTTATTTTTGGTAAACTATTATAATGTATTAATAAATCATATATCACTAATTAAATAATATATATATATCACTAATTAAATCATAAATCATTAAATCGACATATTCCAAGGGCACATACTCTAGTGGCGGACAAGCTGGCACGCAGTGCTAGGTATTTCCCCTCTGCTATGTTCTATGTCGATTCTATGCCTCTGGTTTGGTTCTCTGAATCGGAAAAGCATAGAGCTTAGATTAGTTTCTTTCATTGTTGTCAAAAAAAATCATATAACGTGTACATAGTATCCCCTAGACTATATCATGTGATTTTTTAAAAAATTACATCTTCAAAATCCACATGGCATGTAATTAGGTTTCACCAAAACTTATTTTTTTATTAACATTACGATTAGGCTTCACCAGAACTTCTTTGCTTATCAATATTACGATATACAATAAATATGTCGGTACATTTAATACATCTTAATAATATAATAGCCTAATCTAATATGGAGAATATATACATATAGTTTACAGTAAACGAGTATTAACCAAATATAACGAAATTTATTCTCATATATACATATAGTTATATTTAACCAAGTATAACAAAAATAAATATTTATTTTTGGTAAACTATTATAATGTATTAATAACTCATATATCACTAATTAAATAATTTTATCTATCTCGCATTAATAAAAATAAGCTAAATATGATTACAAATATAAAATTTTACGTCAATTTATATATCATATTTGTATAAATATAATTGTAAATGTGCATCAAAAATACAAAGAAATAAGATTACAAAAATATGTTAATGGTTTATTTAAAAAAATACTGAAATTAAAATATAAAATAATACTATTGAAAGATGAATCATAATTTTATTTTAAAATAAAAAATTTTATATTTAAAATTATTATTTATGCGCATGGCGCATGTTAATTTTATGCATAAATATTTATTTTTAGTAAACTATTATAATGTATTAATAAATCATATATCATTAATTAAATAATATATATATATATATATATCTCAAAAACAAAAAAAAATATTATATTTTAAATTATTATTTCTGCGCATGGCACCAAGAAAACACCTACTTAGTGACTACATGTAGACTGTAGTATCTATGGAGAAACATCAAAAACTCCCATATAAAAAAAAATCAAAAACTAACACATTCATATCCCGTATATACGCGAGGAGAGATGTTGGGAAGATAAGTAGAAAAGGGCAGCCACGTTGGGACATTTATTTGTAATGATATATATATATACCTAAAGCTTTTGAGGTTATGAATGCGAAATGGTCCCTTACAACCTAATCTCATTCAGATTATTTAGCATTACGTCGTGTCTCATTACCCCTTTTCATTATTTCCCAACTCCCACTATTATTTAATTATTATTCTCCATATCATATAGTACTTTTTTTTTGTTCACACCATATCATATAGTACCCTTTAACCTATTTAAGTTTGAAAATAAACATCAGTACCCTTTCATTGCTTTTGTACGGTAGATTTGTTGAGACCAAAAAAGAAGAGACCACGATAAGGAGACTTTTGTGTAAAAAAAAAAAAAAAGAAGCGACCACGATAATTAATTACATAAATTACAATCTTCACTTTCTTCTGAAAGTAAACATGTATTAGTCATACAATGTTAAAATTTAGTGCTTTTCAAAAAAAAAACTATTAACATTTTAGTGATCTATATCGATTTTCCTCAATCGAGGAAGCAGCGAAATATTTAGTAAAAGAGTTTCGACTCAATCAATCAGTGTTGTTACGTTCTGTTATAGACGTATAATATGTATAACTTTCTATAAGGTTTGTTTCGATTGCTCAGCAACAAAAGAGATTTGTTTGTATTAGAAATTGTATATGTATATAGATAGATATATGCTTTATCTAAGTTATTGTTGCATTTTCTTTTGATCAAAAGATAAGAGAGACGTTTTGAGTCACACCTCTAACAGTGGACCTGTTGAATCATTTATTCAACTGTTGAAACCAATGTAGACGGGTGTTGAATTTAGAAAAAAACACAGGTGGATTCACAAGTGTTGAATACTTTCAACTAGTTGAAAGCAAAAAATTGAGGTTCATACTAACACATGTCCTTTTATTATTGCTTATCTAGTTTTTATTTCTTTTTATTTTCGCCCAATAGTTTAAACTTAGTTATTTAATAGTAAAGTAATTATATAAAAAAATAAAATTTATTTTTTATTCCTTTTATTATTTTTAATTTTATTAATTCAATTAAAAATAAGTAAGTTTTAATTATTAAGATTATGTCATTTTAATTATCTAGTTTAATTACAATTTATTTTAAAATTAATATATAGCTATTTGGCATAGAAATAAAAATATAAAATTAGGATGTTGAATTTTATTAAACAAAACCATTGTGGAAGTTAAATTTGTGTATGTGTTGAATTAATAGGTGAAAGAAAGAGAAGATGATGTGGATTGTATAAACGTGTAAATTAGGGTGTTGAATCAAATGACCATTGTACATAGTCTTAAGAGAAACGTACTAGGCTTTTCATGTCTAATTGCGCTTTTCACGCTTGTAAGGTACTTGATTTGATGCACATAACAAACACAATACGTAGATATTTACTTGTACAGAAGGTTATTGGTATATATGTGATATGTATCAACATTTTGAGAAATTTCTAAGAACATTTAAGATACTGAAAGTATATGTTCGGAATAAAATTACATTGGCTGATCAATTTAGGACCATTTTCTGTTTTCTTTTTCATATATATATATATATGAATAAGAACGACACGACCTTTTTTTTTGGTAAGAAGAACGACACGACCTTGTTACCAAAAAAAGAACGACATGACCACAGGTCCACATTCAGACCAGAACATATACGCTGTGTATTTGTCATGCGGTCCAACAATTTTTTTTCATGTTCTTTCTTTCGCATGTCCCACTTTTATTTCACTATATTTTTTATTAGAAAACCACTCACAAAAGTGTAATTATATTGAATGGAACACATGTGCATCAGTGCATGCATATACACGGTCATACAAGATCGCATAGTTTGTGGATCCGGTCCAGAGGCGCCATAAAGAATGCGAAATTGGTCTAGCTAATCTAGCTTAGCTTACCAAAACAAACTGGCCTAGCTAGGCAGTATATAAACGTCCTTCTAGACGATAAATTGGTGTATTGGAAAAAAAAGAGAGGATAAATTGGTTATAAAAACTAATTTTTTTAAAATTTGTTTTTTAAAAAGAATCAGTTTAATTAGGCGTCTAGATGTTCGATTAAACACTAATTATGTGTATCCTCTAGTTACCCATGTAAAGAATTTTAAACAGTGTTTTTTCGGATAACAAACAATGGTTAACATAGATATAATCTATTACAAGTTATACTAACCACCGGCTGTTAATATTTTATTAACTTAATGTTTAACCCTAAAACCTAACTATTAACAACAACAAAAACAAATCCATAATTACCTTACATAGACGGGAACCTACCTTATCCATAATTTTACGTATCATTAACGATCCATGATCCATGATCCATGATCCATGATCAAAAAAAAAAAAAAAGGATCCATGATCCATCTCATCATTTGTCTCCGCCAATCATGTTTGTATTTAACATCCTTTTTTCGTTTTCTCATATATATATGCCCATCTGTTATTTATAAAATCATCTATGAAGAATCGATTTTTGTTTGCAAGACTTGTTCTCCAGCTATGATTAACTGGAACCAGCCGGTGACCATGGAATTTTGGTCCAAAGTTATGATAAGCAATTTGAGTGTGTGTCTTTCGACGGAGCTAGGTGCAGAGTTTCCGTAGTAACTCGATTATGTATCTTTTAAAAGTGTAATGGGACATTTTTGGGTTGTACGTGTTTTATTTGATTCACTGTTGCAACTGTCGTCTGTGTCCATTTAGATCGATAAATAAAGTATTTCGTTTTATTTTAAACAATTGTGGTCAACCCTTAAGGAAAAAATCGATCCTAGTGAGAACAAGAAATTAAATGTTCATAAACATATTGTTATGATCTGTGACATTAAGTAGATGGTTATCAATACTATTAAATCAGGATCATTCCTTAATTATGCCCTTAATGAAATGTTGAAATCTTCCAAAAATACCCTTAATGATATGACTTACTAACAAAATTCATTAATGGTATTGTTGTCTTTTGGTTTTGTGAGCTTATTTCAATCCGACATAACTATATGAATTATGTTTTTATATAATCAATTTCACATCTCATAAACTTTTTAATAAGATAAATTAAAGTCTGCAATAATTTTAAAAAGTTGATATTAGAAATTGAAATTTTATAAATTCGCGGGAATAAACCTAAAATAAAAATATGAATTTTGGATACAGCTAGAGTTGGGAATTTGAGTTTTTACCCGCAGGTCCAGCACCGTTTAAATCGAGGGTACCCCCTAACTCGCAAAAAAATCACTTTTATTTTTCAAAAGAAACATATTTTGTTAATATATATATATATATAAAATATAATAAAATTATAAAATTTTAATTATAAATATATAATTTTAATTATTTTATTACAAAAAATTATTAAGATATAATTAAAATATCATTAAAAATATTTTATTAAAATTTATATTACTTGCGGATTATCCGCAAATATGGGGGGGGGGAGTGCGGGTTTTTGAATCTATCTTTGCGGATCATGCGGGTCGTAATTTTGAGTAAAAAAAAAATTAGTCAACCCGCGGGTTGGCGGGGCGGGTGGGACGGGTTGTCTCGCGAACCCAACTCTAGATACTACCATTGTTTAACTTATTTACAAACGTAAAACGGTTGTGTGTTGTTATAAATTTTACATTTCAACAAAAAAAATAAAACGGTTGTGTGATGCATTTTAATTTTTATCATACTGTACACATTATAACAAACCGCATAATTGCAACTTGATCATGTCATACTTAACATAACTAAAACAAAAAATTATCAATTTTTATATTGAAAGCAACAAAAAAGAACCTGCCCTTTCGAGGATGGGTCAGAATCTAGTCTTCATTAAACGAGATCCGGGTTGGTTTAATTTAATGAGGATTGGTACAAGAAGCAATTGGTGATAACCGGTGTAGCTATTGGAGTCGGTTTGTTCAAGGTATACCGGGTCTCGTCTACTTAGAGATTGAGAAATAGATAAGCTCATCATCCGTAACAGAAGAAATCTCAACAGAATCAGAAAGAGATAGAAAGGAAGAAGAAGAAGATCGAGAGAGCTAGAGTTGTACTTGATTCATAGTCTCTTGAAATCGATCCTTGTACTCTCTTGGTGATTGATTCTAGTGGAGTTTTGCTTGTACCGTCAAGCCCCAGATGTAAAGGATCCACATCGGATCCCGAACTGGATGACCAAACGTGTGTGTGCTTTTTTCTTTCTTGTTCATACACACGAGTGTTTTGGTGAAGAGAGAGTTCGTTAGATAGGTCAAGTTCTTGCGAAGCGAGTTGATTGAATCTTCACACATATAAATAAATGCTAAAGAGAGTAGTATGTGGTATCTCATTCGGGAATTTGAGTGTTTGCTATAACTTTTGTCCCCCTTGTTTGATGACTCAGTCATACACTATTTGTCTACGAGAGAGTTCGAATCCAAAATGATTTTTGGTGATCACTTTATTAAGGATGAGCCACTAGGCTATCAATGTCAAAGTGTTGATTTTGTCAAGCTCATGCAAAACAAAAAAACAGAGCTTCTAAATTCTTTGCTCGATAAAGTTTTTGTCCGACATTCATTAATTATTCATTTTTCTTTAGATGTTGATAACTTGATAAGCTTAAAAAAAACAAAAAACTTGATGCAATAAGTTAACTGAGAAAAAAAGTTAACTGATACTATAAAACAAAATAATGTAAAATTTTACTGAGTTTTGAATGGATCTCCATGTAAGGTACGCACAATAAAACTTATGGTTTTGGTGGGTGACAGGAGAAGATGCATGTACGTGTAGGGAACAAACAGCCTTATGCCCATAGCATGTCGGAACATTAATTACCAATTCAATTATATATATATATATATGAATAAGAACGACACGACCTTTTTTTTTGGTAAGAAGAACGACACGACCTTGTTACCAAAAAAAGAACGACATGACCACAGGTCCACATTCAGACCAGAACATATACGCTGTGTATTTGTCATGCGGTCCAACAATTTTTTTTCATGTTCTTTCTTTCGCATGTCCCACTTTTATTTCACTATATTTTTTATTAGAAAACCACTCACAAAAGTGTAATTATATTGAATGGAACACATGTGCATCAGTGCATGCATATACACGGTCATACAAGATCGCATAGTTTGTGGATCCGGTCCAGAGGCGCCATAAAGAATGCGAAATTGGTCTAGCTAATCTAGCTTAGCTTACCAAAACAAACTGGCCTAGCTAGGCAGTATATAAACGTCCTTCTAGACGATAAATTGGTGTATTGGAAAAAAAAGAGAGGATAAATTGGTTATAAAAACTAATTTTTTTAAAATTTGTTTTTTAAAAAGAATCAGTTTAATTAGGCGTCTAGATGTTCGATTAAACACTAATTATGTGTATCCTCTAGTTACCCATGTAAAGAATTTTAAACAGTGTTTTTTCGGATAACAAACAATGGTTAACATAGATATAATCTATTACAAGTTATACTAACCACCGGCTGTTAATATTTTATTAACTTAATGTTTAACCCTAAAACCTAACTATTAACAACAACAAAAACAAATCCATAATTACCTTACATAGACGGGAACCTACCTTATCCATAATTTTACGTATCATTAACGATCCATGATCCATGATCCATGATCCATGATCAAAAAAAAAAAAAAAGGATCCATGATCCATCTCATCATTTGTCTCCGCCAATCATGTTTGTATTTAACATCCTTTTTTCGTTTTCTCATATATATATGCCCATCTGTTATTTATAAAATCATCTATGAAGAATCGATTTTTGTTTGCAAGACTTGTTCTCCAGCTATGATTAACTGGAACCAGCCGGTGACCATGGAATTTTGGTCCAAAGTTATGATAAGCAATTTGAGTGTGTGTCTTTCGACGGAGCTAGGTGCAGAGTTTCCGTAGTAACTCGATTATGTATCTTTTAAAAGTGTAATGGGACATTTTTGGGTTG
This sequence comes from Hirschfeldia incana, assembly GCA_026261945.1. Taxonomy (NCBI): domain Eukaryota; kingdom Viridiplantae; phylum Streptophyta; class Magnoliopsida; order Brassicales; family Brassicaceae; genus Hirschfeldia; species Hirschfeldia incana. Next base: position 1,049,786 of record JABCMI010000014.1, on the reverse strand, counting down.
TACGTGTTTTATTTGATTCACTGTTGCAACTGTCGTCTGTGTCCATTTAGATCGATAAATAAAGTATTTCGTTTTATTTTAAACAATTGTGGTCAACCCTTAAGGAAAAAATCGATCCTAGTGAGAACAAGAAATTAAATGTTCATAAACATATTGTTATGATCTGTGACATTAAGTAGATGGTTATCAATACTATTAAATCAGGATCATTCCTTAATTATGCCCTTAATGAAATGTTGAAATCTTCCAAAAATACCCTTAATGATATGACTTACTAACAAAATTCATTAATGGTATTGTTGTCTTTTGGTTTTGTGAGCTTATTTCAATCGGACATAACTATATGAATTATGTTTTTATATAATCAATTTCACATCTCATAAACTTTTTAATAAGATAAATTAAAGTCTGCAATAATTTTAAAAAGTTGATATTAGAAATTGAAATTTTATAAATTCGCGGGAATAAACCTAAAATAAAAATATGAATTTTGGATACAGCTAGAGTTGGGAATTTGAGTTTTTACCCGCAGGTCCAGCACCGTTTAAATCGAGGGTACCCCCTAACTCGCAAAAAAATCACTTTTATTTTTCAAAAGAAACATATTTTGTTAATATATATATATATATATAAAATATAATAAAATTATAAAATTTTAATTATAAATATATAATTTTAATTATTTTATTACAAAAAATTATTAAGATATAATTAAAATATCATTAAAAATATTTTATTAAAATTTATATTACTTGCGGATTATCCGCAAATATGGGGGGGGGGGGAGTGCGGGTTTTTGAATCTATCTTTGCGGATCATGCGGGTCGTAATTTTGAGTAAAAAAAAAATTAGTCAACCCGCGGGTTGGCGGGGCGGGTGGGACGGGTTGTCTCGCGAACCCAACTCTAGATACTACCATTGTTTAACTTATTTACAAACGTAAAACGGTTGTGTGTTGTTATAAATTTTACATTTCAACAAAAAAAATAAAACGGTTGTGTGATGCATTTTAATTTTTATCATACTGTACACATTATAACAAACCGCATAATTGCAACTTGATCATGTCATACTTAACATAACTAAAACAAAAAATTATCAATTTTTATATTGAAAGCAACAAAAAAGAACCTGCCCTTTCGAGGATGGGTCAGAATCTAGTCTTCATTAAACGAGATCCGGGTTGGTTTAATTTAATGAGGATTGGTACAAGAAGCAATTGGTGATAACCGGTGTAGCTATTGGAGTCGGTTTGTTCAAGGTATACCGGGTCTCGTCTACTTAGAGATTGAGAAATAGATAAGCTCATCATCCGTAACAGAAGAAATCTCAACAGAATCAGAAAGAGATAGAAAGGAAGAAGAAGAAGATCGAGAGAGCTAGAGTTGTACTTGATTCATAGTCTCTTGAAATCGATCCTTGTACTCTCTTGGTGATTGATTCTAGTGGAGTTTTGCTTGTACCGTCAAGCCCCAGATGTAAAGGATCCACATCGGATCCCGAACTGGATGACCAAACGTGTGTGTGCTTTTTTCTTTCTTGTTCATACACACGAGTGTTTTGGTGAAGAGAGAGTTCGTTAGATAGGTCAAGTTCTTGCGAAGCGAGTTGATTGAATCTTCACACATATAAATAAATGCTAAAGAGAGTAGTATGTGGTATCTCATTCGGGAATTTGAGTGTTTGCTATAACTTTTGTCCCCCTTGTTTGATGACTCAGTCATACACTATTTGTCTACGAGAGAGTTCGAATCCAAAATGATTTTTGGTGATCACTTTATTAAGGATGAGCCACTAGGCTATCAATGTCAAAGTGTTGATTTTGTCAAGCTCATGCAAAACAAAAAAACAGAGCTTCTAAATTCTTTGCTCGATAAAGTTTTTGTCCGACATTCATTAATTATTCATTTTTCTTTAGATGTTGATAACTTGATAAGCTTAAAAAAAACAAAAAACTTGATGCAATAAGTTAACTGAGAAAAAAAGTTAACTGATACTATAAAACAAAATAATGTAAAATTTTACTGAGTTTTGAATGGATCTCCATGTAAGGTACGCACAATAAAACTTATGGTTTTGGTGGGTGACAGGAGAAGATGCATGTACGTGTAGGGAACAAACAGCCTTATGCCCATAGCATGTCGGAACATTAATTACCAATTCAATTATATATATATATATATGAATAAGAACGACACGACCTTTTTTTTTGGTAAGAAGAACGACACGACCTTGTTACCAAAAAAAGAACGACATGACCACAGGTCCACATTCAGACCAGAACATATACGCTGTGTATTTGTCATGCGGTCCAACAATTTTTTTTCATGTTCTTTCTTTCGCATGTCCCACTTTTATTTCACTATATTTTTTATTAGAAAACCACTCACAAAAGTGTAATTATATTGAATGGAACACATGTGCATCAGTGCATGCATATACACGGTCATACAAGATCGCATAGTTTGTGGATCCGGTCCAGAGGCGCCATAAAGAATGCGAAATTGGTCTAGCTAATCTAGCTTAGCTTACCAAAACAAACTGGCCTAGCTAGGCAGTATATAAACGTCCTTCTAGACGATAAATTGGTGTATTGGAAAAAAAAGAGAGGATAAATTGGTTATAAAAACTAATTTTTTTAAAATTTGTTTTTTAAAAAGAATCAGTTTAATTAGGCGTCTAGATGTTCGATTAAACACTAATTATGTGTATCCTCTAGTTACCCATGTAAAGAATTTTAAACAGTGTTTTTTCGGATAACAAACAATGGTTAACATAGATATAATCTATTACAAGTTATACTAACCACCGGCTGTTAATATTTTATTAACTTAATGTTTAACCCTAAAACCTAACTATTAACAACAACAAAAACAAATCCATAATTACCTTACATAGACGGGAACCTACCTTATCCATAATTTTACGTATCATTAACGATCCATGATCCATGATCCATGATCCATGATCAAAAAAAAAAAAAAAGGATCCATGATCCATCTCATCATTTGTCTCCGCCAATCATGTTTGTATTTAACATCCTTTTTTCGTTTTCTCATATATATATGCCCATCTGTTATTTATAAAATCATCTATGAAGAATCGATTTTTGTTTGCAAGACTTGTTCTCCAGCTATGATTAACTGGAACCAGCCGGTGACCATGGAATTTTGGTCCAAAGTTATGATAAGCAATTTGAGTGTGTGTCTTTCGACGGAGCTAGGTGCAGAGTTTCCGTAGTAACTCGATTATGTATCTTTTAAAAGTGTAATGGGACATTTTTGGGTTGTACGTGTTTTATTTGATTCACTGTTGCAACTGTCGTCTGTGTCCATTTAGATCGATAAATAAAGTATTTCGTTTTATTTTAAACAATTGTGGTCAACCCTTAAGGAAAAAATCGATCCTAGTGAGAACAAGAAATTAAATGTTCATAAACATATTGTTATGATCTGTGACATTAAGTAGATGGTTATCAATACTATTAAATCAGGATCATTCCTTAATTATGCCCTTAATGAAATGTTGAAATCTTCCAAAAATACCCTTAATGATATGACTTACTAACAAAATTCATTAATGGTATTGTTGTCTTTTGGTTTTGTGAGCTTATTTCAATCGGACATAACTATATGAATTATGTTTTTATATAATCAATTTCACATCTCATAAACTTTTTAATAAGATAAATTAAAGTCTGCAATAATTTTAAAAAGTTGATATTAGAAATTGAAATTTTATAAATTCGCGGGAATAAACCTAAAATAAAAATATGAATTTTGGATACAGCTAGAGTTGGGAATTTGAGTTTTTACCCGCAGGTCCAGCACCGTTTAAATCGAGGGTACCCCCTAACTCGCAAAAAAATCACTTTTATTTTTCAAAAGAAACATATTTTGTTAATATATATATATATATATAAAATATAATAAAATTATAAAATTTTAATTATAAATATATAATTTTAATTATTTTATTACAAAAAATTATTAAGATATAATTAAAATATCATTAAAAATATTTTATTAAAATTTATATTACTTGCGGATTATCCGCAAATATGGGGGGGGGGGGAGTGCGGGTTTTTGAATCTATCTTTGCGGATCATGCGGGTCGTAATTTTGAGTAAAAAAAAAATTAGTCAACCCGCGGGTTGGCGGGGCGGGTGGGACGGGTTGTCTCGCGAACCCAACTCTAGATACTACCATTGTTTAACTTATTTACAAACGTAAAACGGTTGTGTGTTGTTATAAATTTTACATTTCAACAAAAAAAATAAAACGGTTGTGTGATGCATTTTAATTTTTATCATACTGTACACATTATAACAAACCGCATAATTGCAACTTGATCATGTCATACTTAACATAACTAAAACAAAAAATTATCAATTTTTATATTGAAAGCAACAAAAAAGAACCTGCCCTTTCGAGGATGGGTCAGAATCTAGTCTTCATTAAACGAGATCCGGGTTGGTTTAATTTAATGAGGATTGGTACAAGAAGCAATTGGTGATAACCGGTGTAGCTATTGGAGTCGGTTTGTTCAAGGTATACCGGGTCTCGTCTACTTAGAGATTGAGAAATAGATAAGCTCATCATCCGTAACAGAAGAAATCTCAACAGAATCAGAAAGAGATAGAAAGGAAGAAGAAGAAGATCGAGAGAGCTAGAGTTGTACTTGATTCATAGTCTCTTGAAATCGATCCTTGTACTCTCTTGGTGATTGATTCTAGTGGAGTTTTGCTTGTACCGTCAAGCCCCAGATGTAAAGGATCCACATCGGATCCCGAACTGGATGACCAAACGTGTGTGTGCTTTTTTCTTTCTTGTTCATACACACGAGTGTTTTGGTGAAGAGAGAGTTCGTTAGATAGGTCAAGTTCTTGCGAAGCGAGTTGATTGAATCTTCACACATATAAATAAATGCTAAAGAGAGTAGTATGTGGTATCTCATTCGGGAATTTGAGTGTTTGCTATAACTTTTGTCCCCCTTGTTTGATGACTCAGTCATACACTATTTGTCTACGAGAGAGTTCGAATCCAAAATGATTTTTGGTGATCACTTTATTAAGGATGAGCCACTAGGCTATCAATGTCAAAGTGTTGATTTTGTCAAGCTCATGCAAAACAAAAAAACAGAGCTTCTAAATTCTTTGCTCGATAAAGTTTTTGTCCGACATTCATTAATTATTCATTTTTCTTTAGATGTTGATAACTTGATAAGCTTAAAAAAAACAAAAAACTTGATGCAATAAGTTAACTGAGAAAAAAAGTTAACTGATACTATAAAACAAAATAATGTAAAATTTTACTGAGTTTTGAATGGATCTCCATGTAAGGTACGCACAATAAAACTTATGGTTTTGGTGGGTGACAGGAGAAGATGCATGTACGTGTAGGGAACAAACAGCCTTATGCCCATAGCATGTCGGAACATTAATTACCAATTCAATTATATGTTCAAATATCTTTATATACTAGGATCGGCCCGCCCTACGGGCGGGGTACAATTTATTTGTGATATATAAAACTATAATATTGTATATAAAATATTCGTTTTATATTTATTTTTTTTGTTTCGAAAATGTTGGTTATATATTATGCATAAATCATTGTTTTTGTGATTTGTTTTCTTTTCTCTAGTCAGGTGGACTATTTTTTTTTTAATACGATTCTGTAGATTGTTTCAATGGATCTATGTTTTTTTTTTTATTTTTTTGGCTGTATAACATTTAGAATATTTCATTAATGTTTTTATTGTTAATTTTTTTTTGTATTATGTTTTAAATTCAATAAGTGAAATTATATATATATATATATATATATATCACTATTAGATTTATGTTCAAGATTTGTTTTGGAATTAGTGATGTAAACTTTTTCAAAGAGGAAAATGTATTAGATTCAATGTTTTTAATTTTCATCGATCTATGGGAAAATATTGTGAATGAGTTTTATACATTTTCATTTTACATTTAATTATTATTGGGAAAATTTTTGTGAATGGGTTTTATATATTTTATTTTGTGTTAGATAAGAAAGTTGTTGATTATGTGTTTCGACATCATGTTTGTTTAGGACATGTATATGGTTTTTATTATTTTCCAGTGGTAGGCTATATGTCTGAGATATGTTGAGAATGTGGAAGAATGTTAATATGTGTTTAATAGATGACGTAGGTTTGTTTTTTACTTTTCCCTCGGTGGAACTTGCTATGGTGTAGTAGAGAAAGAGAAAATGGGAGAATTCTGAACGTGGTTCGGTTACATATACATCATTGAACAGATCAATGATCTGTGCAATTTTATTAATGTATTAGTCGTTGTTTGTATAAGAATTTTTACTAACACAAAACTGAAGTTGACTCATGTTTAATTCCAGTAAGTTTTCTTTGAGCCAACCTAAAAATCTGCGTTCAACAAAATCAGAAAATTTATATGGGCGAAGAAAGATAACACGACACAAAATTATGTTCATATGGAAGCAAACCATAAAAATTCATGAGGCATAAATACTCACATGTATGTGTGTTTACATGTATGTGTATTATGATCCTAATAGAAATAGAGATTTCTTTTTACCAAAAAAAAAAGGAAATAGAGATTTGATCAAGATAAATGTATCTCTTATTCAGTGACACCCAACGGTTAATGTAAAAGATGTGAAGTTGAGCTGAACGAATTCTGTCTCACTCCTAAGCTTAGGCCTAAAACAGAAAGACCAAAGTTCTAGCTTTGTTTTAGGTTTCTTAGACCATCGGTCCATCGAAGATATTAACAAAATAATAATGCATTATACCAACGAAAACAAAATAATAGTTTTGACTGGTGTTACTGATCGGTTTCTTTATCAATAGTATTCAAGCTCCCTCCTCTCAGAGTGTGCCGTTATATTGTTGGAAGAATAAAAGTAACATTGTATTGGGTCGAAAAATGGAGATAAAAGTAACATTGTATTGGGTCTAAAAATGGAAGTAAAAGTAACATTATATTGGGTCTAAAAATGGAGATACGAAACATGCCGTCGATGATTGCGTAAGATCATTGTTGACTTCATTTGTAATATCTGGAATATGAGAACCAACAATTGAATGGAATAAAAGACGATTATTATTTATGGAAGAGGAAGCGAACATGGTTCATATATCATAAAACTTGATGGAGAAAACTAAACATGGTAAAAAAAATCATAAAACTTGGAAGAAAAATATCATAACGTCAAAGATGGATGTCAAATAAATATTAGGGTCATCAGTTCATCACTTAAGCAACTAATCTGTGCATGCTTTTTAGTGTGTTTCCTGCTGCTGGAACCAGTTGTTCCTCTGCATTACTTCCGCCAGAAGTGGGCTGCTCAGCAGCGGCTACTGCATCCGATGCGCCAGGGTGGTTTGAGAGGTTGTCATCACCTCCGGTGATCTGATCAGTAGCTGCTTTCTCACCATCTGAGCAGTTGCAGGCGATACTTGTTGCATAAGGCATATCACCTCCAGTATAGTTGTGCCTTTCCTGTTTTAAATGAAAAACGTTAAGCTTCATGCCAATAAAGAGGTTGATTTTTCTCATTAATTGTGCTTCCAAAGACTTTTTCAAATCAAAATATTGTTTTCCTGCAGTTACAGGGATAGTTTCCTTACAGATTCCACCATCAACTCCATCATCTCGTTGTATTCTTTCCACTGAAGCGAGAAGTCTAGAATCCCAGAGCGGTATCTGTCAACTGACTCAAGTACAGTCTACTAAATCATCGTCCAACATCACACTAAGTTCAGTCCCATCAAACAAAAACAGTAAGAAAATTAGAAATCAAGAGAGACAAAACACTATGTATCTAAGAGTAAGAGACTTACTGATGATCAAGATTTTCTGTTGGCAACGACACTGGATCCTGCTCCGGCGGAACTCATGGTGGTGACTACTTCGGTTCCATAGTGATCAAAACTGTAAGAATGTGACTAAGAATCTGGATACTATGTTCTGCTAAAATGAGGCAAAAAAAATTGAAAATCAAAACTTTAAGACTGTGACTAAGGAAATAGAATAAGCGATAAGGTCTGATGGAAAAAAAGAGTTTCCTTTAGCTATACTGAGAGAGAAGAGAAGATAGAAAGGTACATGCCAGCTCGCTTGAAACCTCATGCAAAACCATTGATATATGCTGACAGGCCATCAACATGAGCTAGTCGTATATAGCTGTAGAAGTGGAAAAACTCCGCCAGGATAAGGTCTCTGCTTTCAAGCTTATTGACCCCTGGATCAGAGTTGACTGAACAAAAAAAAAGTAACCCGTGAGACATTCTCAGACGTATACAGATGCAAAAGAAAAAGTATCATAAGTACAGCAAAAATAGCAAGGTTCGGAAATCTCTCGGGTCCCGAATGATAGCAGAGATCTATAATAATTACTTTCATTATCACTGAGAAACCATAACAACCTCAACATTAAAATCTGAGCAAAATACGAAATAAACACTGAGAAATAATTAACATTGTAAGACGACAAATCATTTGAACCAAAAAAAATGGGTAATGAATCATTTGAACCAAAAATTAGAAGAATAAATAAGAATATGATGAGGAAAAAAAATATACCTCATAAATCGTTCTGCCTCTTCTTTGACACAACAAATCTGAGCTTAAATCCTTTTCCAAACCTCCATCTTATTCTTCTCTTTCTCCAAAACCAAAAAAGTATCAAAACAAAGATTCAATCTCAAAACACAAACATCAAGTAATATAGGAAATCAAGAACTGAGAAAAGATATTACCTTTCCATTAGATGACCAGATCGACATCCATCAGTTCTCCAACTTTCTTGACATTGCGAGCTTCCCAGAAGCAAAGGAGGCTTGTTACAAAGAAGTTCCTAGATCACCTGCCTTGAGCTCAGAAAAATTGAGTTGTTGCTAAGCCATTATCGAACATTGGTGAGAGAGATTTAGGAATCGATAAAAGAGAATATGATTTCAGGAGGAGGAATGCTGACCTATTTATACTCGTAAATACACCGACTTCGCGATGTAAACCCCGCATTGAAGTCCAGACAAATAGGATTAATCACGAAGAAACCATAACTCAGACCGTTTCAGAGATATGATAAGATCAGAAGTCGCCATAGAACAAAAATGAGAGACGAACCCTAAATCTCCGCTACCTCGCGTCAAGACAATTTGGGTTCACTAAATTGGGCTGACGGGCTGTATTGTATTGTATATCAAAGAAGAGAGACAAACCGTAACCCAACAACACTTTGAATTGTATTGTGTAAATGAATAAGCCCAACTCAACTTAATACACATCTTAAGTGAAACAGAGCGTTTCTGATGTGTCCGCACACGATGCATCCTATTTCTGACATGGCATCTGATGTGTCAATCAACTCTTCTTTATATAATAAGACTAGGGGTTTGTCGGCGCTACGCGCCGGTTTTGCTAGTATTGTTATGATTTGACAATAGTTTTATAATCTAGAGAATTTCTCAACAATATTTTAGAAAACAAAATATATATATATATATGATCTTATGAAATTATTAATTTAATTGTAGTTTTTGTAAAATTACTATGAAATAAATTTAAGTTTAAATATATGCATGACAATTTGAAAATGTAATAGCTGAATTATTTATTATTTGATTAAAACTTATTAATTTAAATTATAATTTAGATAATTTATAAATGTGGACTTCATCTTACAATGATTATATTAAATAGAGTTTATACATATATATATATATATATATATATATATTATGTTGTGAAAAATAATATTTTCACATTATATATATATCAATCATTAGATATGATAGTAAAGATGCTTAAAAACTTAAATTGATAAATATATTCTAGTTATATAAACGACATTTTTTATTTATCTTTTATTTTGCGTCATCTCATTTGGAATAAATAATTTTTTTTGTCACGTTTTACTTTATCAGCTTTGTATTTGTTCGGTTCAGCTCGGATTACTCTTCAATTATCGACTAAAATGAAACCGAAAACCCAAAGTAAATGAAATCAATCTTGTTTTTGGCTAGATCCGTAACTGAACCGATATTTTTACTTCGGATCCGGTTCGGGTTCGTTGTATATTGGGTTGATGGGGAGGTGTTATAATAGCTTGATGCTTTGGAGTTTTCTAGGTCGATTTCAATGAATTATATTTTGTGAGCGGTGCTTATGATGATAATTTCAAATAATCATAAGTGTTATATTAACAGCTAGTTTCTTCTCGCTTTGAATTTGTCAAAATTAAGAAGTTATGACTATATCAATTTAACCAATCAAATATATATTGATCGTAAAGATACATTCGAAGTTGGTACGATGTATTTTTAATCCTAAATCTTAGTATTAAGAATTTGGAAATTTTGATATTTATTGTTGTTGAGTAATTTTTTTTAGATAATGTAATTATAAGGCCATCTCTACTTGTTAAGAATATTATTTAATGTTTTATTGTGTTATATCGTAATAGGTGATAAATTTATATATATTTTTTTTTTGTATTTTTCAATAATATGTTTTGTATATAATAGTTAAGCCTCTGATGTAAAGCTTATTAAATTTCAATAACTTTGTATTTATTATTTTAAGATTAACAATTTAACGTTATAAATTGTATTTACTTTTTATTTGAATTATTTGAACATTATTCTTTGAGATGTTTTGTGTTCTCTCTTCATATTTTGACATTAAGCCATCACTATCTATGTATTCCGTTTACCTTTTTCGTGTGCTTTCCTTCTCACCCTCACCGAAAAAATACTCACCTATGTGTGTTTGTTCTTCCTCAGATTGTTTGGTATTTGTTATAAATTGAGTTTATAAGTTTTATGTAGTGTGGTTCTTACTCACAGCGTTATAGTTTGTTTCAGTCAATATTGGCTGCTCCTGTTTTTACTTAAGATTTTTGTTGATGTTAGGAAGTGCATCTCCTTATGTTGGATCATAGTCTAGTCGTCTTTGATGTTGATTTCTTCTTCGTTAGCTTACCGTCGATAATTCTTGTTCGGTTGGTTTTTCAAGATCTGGTTTTTGATCATTAGAATTTTATGCTCTATTTCATAGTTTGAGGTTGGCTCCATCATTTGCTGATTTCATCACTGCTCGCATCTCTAGTGGCTATCTCTTTTGCCAAATTTGCGATTTCAGGTTTAAATAGTATTTTTTCCGTGTATGCTCTGTAGATTTATAATGTTGTGTCTGGTATCAAGTTTGGGATTTGGTTTTTTGGTGGTTAACTTTCATCTTCCTTCCTTCAGGTTGTATGTTTACTTCCCCTGCTTTTCTTAGTATAAGTGTGCGAAGTTAGATTCTCAGAATTTTAATTTTTTTATCTAGAGTTTTGTGGTTCTTTGCTGGTATGAACGTTTTTTCTGTGCTTGTTTAGTTTGTGAGGTGTTTCGTACATCTTAGCTGGTGGATGCGCTTATGGTGTGTTAAATATTTGTTTTCTTGTTTCATGGCGATTTTTGCTTTCTGTTGAATATTCTTGTTCTAACACGCTTTCTTGGTTCTTTGTATTGGTTTTCGATCGCGTTTCTTTGTATTCGAAAGATGTTTTGTCTCGGAGTTTATCTTTCTACTCTTTTTGACATCTCCTTGTATTTTTTTGGACGAAACTGACATCTTCTTGTTATAACCAAAAAATTCTATGATAAAGTGAGCTAAATTAATTTTTGTTCTTTATATCGTTTTAGTTCTAAACATTTACTTAGTTAATGTGTCTTTGGCATTTTGTTTTTTTCTATGATTATAGAGATTTTATGTTTCAATCATGAGTTGTGTTTCTATTTTATTTTCGCATTAATTAATAAAATAAACATATAATTTTAAAAAAATACAATAGAGTAAAAAAATAATAAAATACAGTAATTTATGTTATTTTTAGTTGTGAATAAATTAAATATGTAAAATATATTTATATTATTTTTTATATATTTTTATTTATTTTGAAATTTTAACTATAAATGGATTATCAAATTATGGTTAGTATAAAAAATATTAGATAGTGCATAATTAGAAAATAATGAGACAAATTGTAATAATCTAAAAGTAAAAGGACTTAAAATGTAAAAAACAAAAAAAAGATGACACATGTCAAAAAACCCCCCTTCCACATGTCATAAGAAGAGAGAAAACTCTTCTTTATATATATAGATATCTAAAGTTATATATAGAGTCAAATATAACAGTTGTTAATTTGCTAGATTTGATAAAAACAAAAGTACTCTAAAACTCTTCTCCCAGCCACATATAAGTGTTTTTCTTCTGGGGCTAAAGACATTTGATGAGATCAAGAAGCGTCATGGAATTTGGACACACAACTTTAACACTTTTTCTTTGCTTGTTGTTTGGTGAGTCGATAACACAACACATGATACGTTTATGATCTATCTTCTTTGCTTTATGCAAGTTGTCACTGAAGCTATAGCTAGATACCTCCCAATGGCTTGATCCACATTAATAGCACATCATTTTCTTGCTTACCCACATTAGACGAAAACTCTACATTTCAAATCAAAGCAGAGAGAAATATATATATATATATATATATATATATATATATATCTTATACTATAAAGAAAAGGGGATTCTCTTCTCAGCCCTCCACGTCAGTAAATAAGGAAGGGAGATGATGACACGTGTTGAGTTCTTAAAACTTAACGAGCTTTGTTTCTGATTGTTTTCTATTCGGCCTCGACATTTGCTCCAAGTGTTATTTGTACCGGACCTGTCTTGAAATCAAATGAAGCCCATGTATAGAGTCGAGTGTTTATTACATTTTAAACTCCGCCGCGTTGAACAAACCTGTCGTCGAAGTTCTTCATCTCTTCATCTCACCGCTGACCAAAACCTAGAAACGTTACGGAATCAGTCTTGATCGATTTGTCATCTTTTAGGAACTCTCATTAACTTCCACACTCCTACCACGATTTATCATTGAATGCAAGACTTTCTTTCTCTGAATCTTCGACTAAAAAAGGTATGTTAGGTCCCATGAAATTCATCAGTTTATTGTGATCTCATGCGTCCTTTCATGTTCTGCAATTCCATTCATTCGGTAAACAATAATTTTTGCATGGTTCCTTCGTCATGATTCGTTTGATTTTAGGTTGTTCTTATAATTGTTATTCTCTAATCTATAGCTCTGGATTTGAGACAGAGTCTAAAATTGGGAGAATAAATCCGCAAGGATATTGGTTGAGAATCAACTGTAAATCCAAATATCCCCGAGATCAAAGATTGTCCTTATTATCTAATACTGGTCGGTTCGGTCATTGAAGACATGGCCACTACAATCGACTGGCCCACTGGATTGTAAGAAACAGTTTCTTAGATTTATTATTCTCTCAACTTTTGATAGTAGTTTGGTTTAATATTTTCATATGATTTTTGATGATCAGGCCAAATGGAGTGGAGATTTGATAAGGTAAATGAGTGGCCACACAACAGAGCGTCAAGATAAAAGAGCGTGAAGATGGTAACTGACTGAATGTGATTTTCATGTTTATACTTTCTTGAATTAAATTTAGTTAACGTTGGTTTAATATTTCTTCTGATTTTGATTCTCAGGCTAGAAAAATGGATGTGATGGCGCGTGGATGCAGGTCAAGATCCAAATCAGAAGCCAAGTATTCAGGTGAATAAAGATAAGTAGAGATGCGAGAGACGTAACCAACAGCTTCTCCAACAAAATCTATACAAGAGACGTGACCAACAGCTTTTCCAACAAAAGCCAAAGAGATCAGATAATTATGCAGATATCAAGGTAGAAAAACAACAACGAGGAGAACATTTACATGAAGCTACAGAAGAGAAGATATGTGGTCCGTCTTCGTACCGTAACAAAACTGTCTCATCAGTGGAAAATGTAGTTACAACAAAGGCAAAGGAAATATATGTAGGCTCTAAGAACAAAAGAAAACAACAAGGTTAGAGATTTCAACAAGAGCATCCAAAAATGTAGAGTTCGAGCTATTGCAGACTGAGAGCTCAAATTTTTTATGGAAGCAGCAGATGGACGAATGGAGAACGGAAGGCTATGCAGTGGTGAAATGCTTGACGGATCCTCAAAAGGATTTTAGAGATGCAGTTGTTGAGATTATCACGGAGAATGACATCAACCACCAGGAAGAACTCAAATAGGTTCTCAGTTATCTCAGACTCCACACCGATATATATCATGACAACAATGTGTTTCAGCAGGTTTAGTGCTTTGATTCCATTTTCGTTAATTTTGGTGTAGAATATTAATATCAATCATTCGGATTTGTTAATAGTTATAAATGTAAAATATAACATCATGCTTGCGCAACTTAATTACTTCATAGCTATGAAGAAAATAAAGTGTTTATGCTCAATCAGTGAAGTTCGAATCTCTTTCTGTTTCATTTCTTAAAAATTCAACAACCAACCTTTTTATCGGTTTTCACTTTGTATATGCTCAGTATTTCTTATATATACTTTTTTAGTGGTTGCTCCATATTCTTATTCATATAATCGTAAACATTGAAGTTTCATCAGAAATATCATGAATTATTAGGATTATCATTTATCACTTACTAAGATTTATTCCTCTGTAGTTTTAATACTTTTGATTGATCGTCAATTTGGTTTTGGTTTGAGAAATAGCCACTTTAGATCGGTCATCAATTTAAAAAAAAACATGTTCACCAGTCTTTTTTTACCTTAGTTTTTCTATCTTAATTTACTATTTTCTGCTCAACAATATAGCATAAGTTAATTTTTTTGTTCAGACCAAGATTGCAAAACTGTAAATATAGTTAAATCGATAAATTTATTTCATCACTAAACCAATTAAAAGATTTATCTATCTATTTGGTTTTAATATTGGAGACGAGAATTCCATTATTTTAAAGCTAATTAAAATAAAATAAATTGCAGTTGTAAATTAAATTTTTTTTTACAAAAAATTGAATTAACAAGATAAAAGACTATTTTGATCATAAAATTAAATATTATTCTGTAGCTTGCTTTCTTGAATATAATTTCAGTAAAGTACAAATAATAGTTCGTTCATAATGAATAAAACAGAAGAAAATTTTTATTTACCTACAATAATATATTTGGGTAACCAGTCCGTTGTGTATTTAAGATATATTTGAATACATATGAAACTAAAATTTAACTTAAAATTATAGAAAACAATGTAACCTCACACTTTAATATAGCTTAGTTTTTTTTTTTTTTGTAAAAGAAAACTCTCACAGTTTATCAATAGCACAACTCTTTAATATAGAAACAACTATATTTTTTTTACAATAGAAACAACTACTGTAAATAAGCAATATATATCTTAATAAATATAATGCCTCCTTACCTAAAATTTTCTTTAAAAAAAATCATTATCATATACGTTTCTTGCAGATGGAAATCTAAAATACAAACCACAAAACTATCCAAAAAATAATTTCAATTACAAGTAAAGTATATCCCGCCCGTAGGGCGGGCTAACCCTAGTATATTTATAAATTTATCTCAGGTTAGTCTCCTCTGTTCTGTATAAAGGTTAGATTAGTTACTAACTAAGTAGAGAAAATGAAACAACCAAATTGCTAGGATACTGATTACTTGTTTCGGATGGCATTATGCGTATGGTTACAGGACAAGATATCGTCTAAATACAAGAGAAAAATTATATATTAGATAAGAAAACTTTTTGGACTGTCGTCAATCTGATGAAACGTAGACACATGATCAAGTATTCCAAGGTTATATTTTTATATATTTAGTTTATTTTTAATCAATTAATATATAGGCTTTAAGGTTTCTAGATTATATGTAAACTTTTGTTCATTTCTGTTTACTATTTTAGTATACAACAAACCGGTCTGTTTTATTTTTTATTTTTCTGTTGTTTATTTACACACTTGAAAATTTGTCAATTGCATTTACTCGAGGAACTCGAGCTTATACATCTAGCAAAACAGATAAAACACAATATATATTATTATTATTTCATGTAAATATATATGGTCGAATGAATTTGGATTTCCTTCTTATAAATGTTGAACAAAATTAAACTTTATAAAACGTGTAGTGATTAATTAAGAAAAAGAGCTCGTACAATACAACTAGATCACATTTACCACCAAAAGCTAATATGCTATAATAGTATAACTAGATTTTGACTTGCGCTTTGAAAACGAGAGATTTGTTTCATGTAAAATATAAATATCAAATCATGTATACTTCTTTTGTATATTATAGTAAATTATATATTAAGCTGCGTAATATTATTTTGAGCTACATATTTGAGAAAATAGTATATTGTTCTGAGTTAGCAACAGTTACTTATAATGTAAAAGTATAAATTTATCTAAGTGAGTTAGCTATTTTTCTTATGCATAAATATATATTACTGTACATATCATATTTATGTTTTTAAATGTAAATTAGGAACTAAATGTGTTTATTATTTATAAATTTTGTTATAGGATATAATATTTTATCTTACCCATTAATTTGATCATCTTTTTATAATGTTTGTAATAGCAATACTTTGTAATGATTTTATTTTATAAATAAATAATTATATTTTTATATAATTAACCTATTGATTAATATCATAACATAGCAATATCTCTTTAACCTATTTAAGCCATAAAGTCTAACAAGTAAATTATTCAGACATAGCTAAGCAATTCATAACACAAGCAAAGTAATCAAAATGCATAGTATAGATAATAGATAATAATAATAGAGTTCCAGTCACAAATCTCTTTGGATCTTCTCTCCAACTCTCAAAATCTCTCAAACTCTTTGCTGTGAAAATATGAATACAATAAAGCTCCCTTTGCCTAAAACACTTTAGCAAAGTATATATAATTAGGCTTAAACTCATCAGGGGTAATCTTGTAATTTGGTGTAGTCTGGGCTTTAAGTCTGCTGGGCCAAAGTAAGGTCTTTGCGTCGCTTCGCGTTGATCGACATTGCAGAGTGCATATCAATCGACGACAGGTGCTCTATTTCGACCCCAACGGCTTGATCGATATCCATCGCGGGTATAATCTCCAATTATCTCCAAAATGCTGCAAAAACATCACTTTTCTCCAAAACACTCTTGAACCTATAAGTAGACTTAAAAGACTCTAAAACATAATACCTAGATATCAAAACGGGTTGCCTGCCTATTCCCCCCTCTAGACATACTATCTCTACTTATCACCCCACCCCCAAACTATCAAGCTCTTCATAAACCCACCCAAACTTATAATTTCTTTTCACATCTCCCTATAATATTTTTTAATTCCCCTCTCAAATCAATTTCGAAATTGTAATTAGATCAATCCAAAATGCATTTAGAAAACTGTGATTTCCCAATTAAAAAAACTAGACCCAACCTGACATTAAAAACCCCGACATGACTTAAAGGAAAAAAACTAATTGAGGATCTAATTGAAATTAGGGCTCGTGTCTCTGCTTCACGACACTTACGGAGAAGATGAGAGAGAGAGAGAGAACCATCGTCTCTTTCTCTCATCTGTTCTCAATCATCGTTGTCATCGTCGTCGTCTATCTCTCTCTCTCCACTCTCTCTCCACTCTCTCTCCCTCTCTCCCTCTCTCCCTCTCTCTCTCTCTCTCTCTCTCTCTCTATCTCTCTCTCTCTCTCTCTCTCTCTCTCTCTCTCTCTCTCTCTCTCTCTCTCTCTCTCTCTCTCTCTCCCTCTCTCTCTCTCCCTCTCTCTCTCTCCTGTTTCTGGTCGTCGTCTCTATCTTTCTCAATCTCTGTTCTTCGATGTCTGTCTGTGTTGTTAGTGAAGAATAATAATATGGCAGCTTGTTTCGTGGATCAAATATTGATATATGTATCTTCATTTTACTTTTCTTTTTCTCTGTTCTTGCTATTTTCAACCCATTAACCCTTTACTTAACTTCAGTTGAGTATTATGTGTTTATGTTAAAAGTGACCCACCAGTTCGTTTAAACAATAGTCGTTTTGCTTTAAAATCAGCTTTGTCAATTTTAAAGAATACAATGCAGCTTATTCATGATTATTACACAACTTATTCATGATTACAAATTTCAAATATTATGTAAACATGCACAAGTTTTAATAAATAGTTACCACTTACTATGTTTCATATAGATACATATTATATGAACATTTCCGAAAGATAAAGATACTTCTATTTTTATTTTTTCAATGTGTTTTTGTCAACTAATAATGATTAATTATAAACTTTAAAGAAATTAATTGCATTTACTGAATTTTTATTGGTTAAAGTTATGAAAAAAGAAATATAGTACTTAAATTTAAAATATTTATTAATCTATCTGAAAAAGGTAAACCATGTTAATATTTTGAAAAAGATTAGTTATTATCTATAACTTATATTACAACTAGAGAACGGGTATATTATTCATAAATTAATTATAAATTTGTATAAGAGTATGGTATTACGACAATAAATTGACATGAAATATCTGCAATTTGAAAGTGTGGATCAAAAATTTTTATGTTAAATTTGTTGATGTGCGACTTATGTTATGTATCACTCATATACACGAGATACTGTATATATAAATAACTAACTATTTTCATATATCATTTAAAAAGTATATTTCTACATTTTTGAGAAAATAATATTTCTACATCTTTTTTGTCAAAAATTATATATCTACTCTATTAGGTAAAACTGTTTTTTACCACTACGAGATCAAATTGTCATTTCTCGTTAAAGTTATGTTTATTTTCTAAATATATATTATATAAATTATGAATCTCCGACTAATCCATTTATATTTTTATGTATATCAAAATATATTTTAAATAAGTTAAATGTAAATGAGCTAAAATTCATTAAATGAATAAAAACTAGAGATTGTGATCTAGTCAAATTAGATCCTTTTATATCAAATTTTGAAAAGATACATAGCTTAAATTAGACATGTTTTAATTTTTGTTTCATCTATAAATGTACTTCTCTGTCTCTATAATTTTTAAAACACCATTATTTCATTATCGAAGATGAAAGTTGCTTTCAGACCTTGGTTTATTGGTTTCGTTATGCTCACAATTCTTCTACTCGGTTTGTATTTACATTAACAGCTTTATCTATATATTATATAATCATTCTAAAATTATTTGTTGCTTTTTATTTTATATACCTACATAGATTATGCTTAATTCTATGATATTGAATTTAATGGTTTTTCAAGAAATATCAATGATTACTATAGAAGATATTCAAGATTTCAGTTTTATTATTTAAATATGCAAAAAACTCTCACATACGTTTTGCAGAATTGGTTTTCTATTACAAATTTTAATACTAAAATTATGTTTATTATAAAAACAGGAGAAATGACAATTGCTCAGAAAGGAAAAGGTGATAACCAATGTAATGAAATATTACGAAACAAAAGTGGAAAATGTGATTTGAACAAATTTAAAGCCGCATGTGACAAAAAGCATAAGCCCGAGGCAGGTGTTTGCACAAATGGCGAAGGCGAAGACAAAGGAAAAATGCTATGCATATGCTATTATAAATGTCCCCGCTGAATTTTTTTTCTACATTGAAACTCAAATAATATTTATAATAATATCGCGCTTTTGTCAAAGATTGTAATAAAAGTTTTTATAAATTGTTATTGGTGTTTTGGCATAATAAAGTTTACTATGTTACTTACTACAAATAGAAATAACAAATGTTGATATATGTATTTCATTTTTGTTTTCTTTTTCTTTGTACAATTAGGTAAATTAACAAAAGAAAGTATTATATTGGAATTGTTTGTTAATTTCTTATCAATTTTGAAAAAATGATGATATCTACACACACTTATTCCTCCAATGTTTGTCTAGGAAGAAGAGGAGGACGAGACATTCAAACTCTGGCTATCTATGGCAGCTTGTTTCCTGGATCAAATACTGATATATGTATCTTCATTTTTCTTTTCCTTTTCGCAATTCTTGCTATTTACAGCCCATGAACCCTTTTACTTAACTTCAGTTGAGTATCATGTGTTTATGTTAAAAGTCACCCACCAGTTCGTTTAAACCGTATTTGTTTTGCTTGAAAATCAGCTTTGTCAATTTTGAATAATATAATACATCCATGATTACAATGCAGCTTATACATTATTACAAATTTCAGATATTATGTAAAAATGCACAAGTTATAATAAATAGTTACCACTTACTATGTTTCATAAAGATACATATTGTATGAACATTTCAAAAAGATAAAAATACATTTTATATATAGTTTCAATGTGTTTTTAGCAAATAATAATGATTAATCGTAAACTTTAAAGAAATTAATTGCATTTACTTAATTTTTATTGGTTAAAATTTTGAAAAATAAATATAGTACTTGAATTTAAAATATTTATTAATATATGTGAAATAGGTAAAACATCTAATATTTTGAAACAAAAAGAGTACTTATTGTCTAAATGTTTTATTACAAATTTCAGATATTATGTAAACATGCACAAGTTTTAATAAATAGTTACCACTTACTATGTTTCATAAAGATACATATTGTATGAACATTCGAAAAGATAAAGATACATTTTTATATATATTTTCATTGTGTTTTTATCTAATGATAATGATTAATCGTAAACTTTAAAGAAATTAATTGCATTTACTTAATTTTTATTGGTTAAAATTATGAAAAATAAATATAGTACTTTAATTTAAAATATTTATTAATATATGTGAAATAGGTAAAACATCTAATATTTTGAAACAAAAAGAGTACTTATTGTCTAAATGTTTTATTACAACTAGATAGTGGGTATATTATTCATAAATTATTTAAAAATTTGTATATGAATATGGTATTATGACAATAAATTGACAGGAAAATATCTTCAATTTGAAGTGTGGATCAAAATTTATTTCTGTTAAATTTGTTGATGTGTGACTTATCTTATGTATCACTCATATACACGAGGTACTGTAAATTTTATATTTAAATAACTAACAATTTTTATATATCATTTAAAAATTATATTTCTACATTTTTGAGGAAATTATATTTCTACATCTTTTTTTGGGTCAAAAATTATATATCTACTCTACTAGATAAAATTTTTTTTGCAACTACCATATCAAATTGCCATGTCTCCTTAACTATGTTTCTTTTCTAAATATATATTACATAACTTATGAATCTACGACTAATCCAGTTTTATTTTTATGTATATCAAAACATATTTTAAATAAATTTAAATAAATGAGCTAAAATTCATTAAATGAATAAAAAACAAGAGATTTTTATTTAGTAAAAGATCCTTTTATATCAAAATTTGAAAAAATTCATAGCTTAAATTAGACATGTTTTAATTTTTGTTTCATCTATAAATGCACTTCTCTGTCTTTATAAATTTTAAAACACCATTATTTCATAATCGAAGATGAAAGTTGCTTTCAGACCTTGGTTTATTGGTTTCATTATGCTCACAATTATCCTACTCGGTTTGTATTTACATTAACATCTTTATAAATATATTATATAATCATTCTAAAATTATTTGGTGCTGTTTATGTTAAATACCTACATAGATTATGTTTAATTCTATGATATGGAATTTAATGATTTTCCAAGAAAATCAATGATTATTATAGAAGTTATTGAAGATTTCAGTTTGTTTATTTAAAAATGCAGAAAACCCTCTAAACATATGTTTTGCAGAATTGGTTTTCTATTAGAAATTTAAAAACTAAAATTATGTTTATTATAAAAACAGGAGAAATGACAATTGCTCAGAAAGGAAAAGGTGATAACCAATGTAATGAAACATTACGAAACAAAAGTGGGAAATGTAATTTGAGCAAATGTAAAGCTGCATGTGACAAAAAGCATAAACCAGGGGCAGGTGTTTGCACAAATGGCGAAGGCGAAGACAAAGGAAAAATGCTATGCATATGCAATTATAAATGTCCCCGCTGATTTTTTTTATCTACATTGAAACTCAAATAATAGTTATAATAATATCACACTTTTTTCAAAGATTGTAATAAAGGTTTTTTATATATTTTTAAGGTGTTTTGGCATACTAAAGTTTACTATTTTACTAACTACAAATATAAATAACAAATATTGATATATGTATCTTCATTTTTCTTTTCTTTTTCTTTGTACAATTAGGTAAATTAACAAAAGAAAGTATTATATTTGAATTTGTTGTTAATTTCTTATCAATTTTGAAAAAAATGATGATAGCTGCTACACACACTTATTCCTCCAATGTTTGTCTAGGAAGAAGAGGAGGACGAGAGTTTCGAACTCTGGCTATCTATGGCAGCTTGTTTCTTGGATCAAATACTGATATATGTATCTTCATTTTTCTTTTCTTTTTTGCAATTCTTGCTATTTACAGCATGAACCCTTTTACTTAACTTCAGTTGAGTATCATGTGTTTATGTTAATAGTCACCCACCAGTTCGTTTAAACCGGAGTCTTTTTGCTTTAAAATCAGCTTTGACAATTTTACAGAATACTAGATTTTGACCCGCACGCCCGTGCGGGTGTGTATTCTAATTTCTATATTAAGAAAAAAATTTAATATGAATAGGAGTGTATTTTTCCATATTTATATATTAACTATTTGCTTAGTAAAATGTTTTCAAACAAAATAATTTTAAATTTTATATGAAGTAATTTGTTGAATATAACACCTTTTGTTCCTCAAAAATTCTTTAACCTTTCATATTAAATATGTATGTAATTTGTATCTTATAGTGTATCAACTAATTTGTTTTTGGTAAAAAAAATGATTTCAACATCAAGAACCCAAACATTGTAAATGGTCTCTCCCAATGCGAATCAAATTTAGGTGGCGGTAGTTCGAGTCAAAATCTCTGCGGTAGCTCGAGTCAAAATCTCTTAACCATTTGTACATTGGTCCAACTTTAAAGTTTGTTAGAATAAAATTTTAGATTCATTGGGTTCGTATGTTAAGTTGTTTCATTTGATAAGTGTACCGAGGATTCATTTCAATAATTAAATTGTAATTAAGAGTAAAGATTGGAATTGAAAATTTGATAATTTTCTGGTAATGCAGTTTCGAACAAATTAGGCATACATTAAGCTAAATTACTTGAAATATCAAAAAAATTAAGAATATTTTCTGGAGATAATGAAGATTGTTGGTATCAAAAATGGTAAGTTAGTTTTATAGTAAAATTCATATTGTTCTTAAAATGTTCCATTGAGGCCATTTTGAGTATCATTTTTTCTCTCCTCAAAATATAACTTTGCGCGAGATGAAGTTATTATTTTTATTATGTTTTAGAGAATGAAACAATAGTTCAGTTTCATTTGGATTAGGGGAGTTCAATCCGGATATCTGGTTGGTTTCAGCCTAGTTCGTTTTTTTTTTGGTATTCTAGTTAGTAAAATATAGCTACTATTCTAAATCTATATTTACTTTGGTTCTACCAAAAAAATACAATTATTTAGTTTGAGATCATATATATTATATATTATATGAATTTTATAGTCATGTTGTCAAAAAAACATTTATTAAAAAATTATTATACATTTAAATAAAAGAATAAAAAACAAAAAATGTTTCTATCATCTAATAAAATAATCAAATCTAGAATTAATATGAAAGCTCAAAATTTTGAAAATAAAAATACAAAAAGAAAACAGAACCATGAAAGAAAGTTTTTTCATTCTTCCATATTTAGGTTTCATCAAATTAATATGTCTTCGATTGAACACAACTCTGTTTGTTTAAAGATAAAAAAAATTGTTAAGAATTTAAACAATTGTCGTCCATCAAATTTATAATCTTTACTTCAATTAAACTGTTAAAATAAAGATAAAAGATAAAAAAAAGAATGACTAAAAAAATAAGAAGTCTTAGTTGTAGTATATTATATATCTCAAGTGATACAAGTGATTTAATGATTAAGAACCATTTTAATGATTTTAGAACCAGCATTTATGATCATTTGTATCTTATTATAAAAACAAATTAAGCTATTGATTACAAATTTTTAAAGTGAGGTCTTCAAATTTATAATAATTTATAGACGTTTTAAAACTTCAAAATATAACATATAAGAAAAATATAATTTTTTTTCTTTTGTAGTTAATGTGATTATTTAATATTTTTAATAATAAAAAATTCAACAAAAACAACTAAAATACAAAATTTGTTAAAAATATTATTATTCATATCCACTAATTTTCATATAATCGTTAATCATATAAGGTAATTTCGGAGCTTTTATTTAAGCAAAGTGCAAGATTATTTTTTGTACATTATTTATCAATTTAATAGTTAGTTTAGTAAAAAGTGTAATATAAGTTAAGATGGACCAACATATTTTCTAAGAATAATATATTTTTTATATAATATATTTTATATAGTTATTTATTAAATAAGACTTCATAATCATACAGTTCTATGACCATTCATATTTTATTATAAAAATACATTTAAATCATTGATAATAAAATTTTCAATATGAAAAAATTAATAAGTTTATAATTTATAAATGTTCTTGAAAATTCATTGAAATTTTTGAAATTAAAATATAATCTGGTATGTAGTTTAATATATATATATATATATATATATATGTTTATTATTAGATGATACTTTTTTTTTGTTCAAACCATACTTCATTCATTTAAGAAACAGAGTTTAACAGTCCTCTAGAGAGGTTGAAAGTACAAATAAAGCATCCTTCGCCAAAGCATCAACAACAGATTTATGCAGGCGAGGAATGAATTTAAACAGGATAGAGTCAAGCGATCTACTCAACACACAAATGTCATGGAGGATCCCTTGTAGAGCAATCACAGAAGAACTATCTGTGAGGAGGCCAACTAGACTTTTAGAATTTGAAAAACAGATAATGTCCTTGTACCCCAAGTTAACAGCCATCGAAAGGCTTGATTTTAAAGCCATCGCCTCAGCCATAAGTGCAGAAGCAACAAAGCGGCGAGGAGACGATCCTTGGAATTTAATGTTCCCTTTTGAATCCGTGGCTATCCAACCCAAACCACCATCACAAGAAGAGCTGTTCCAAGCAGCATCAGAATAACAGAGAAGGGTATTATTTGGTACATGTGGGTAATGTGGAGGAAGATTTGTTTGTAATGGATAGTTTTTTGGCGAAGCAGATTTGGCTTTAGGAATCGGTTGTGCAGCTTGCCACTCTTTAGCTGCCTTGATTGCCTTTAGCATTATTTCTGCTTCAGAAAAAGACTTGTCCTCAAACAAGAATTGGTTACGACTCGTCCACAAGACCCACATGATCCAAGGATAAAGAGGGGAGGTCTGACCCATCGGAGGGAGATTAATCATTTTGGAGCATAGGGTCAGAAGGTCTCCCAAAGATTCACAAGCTCTTGAGGTCGGAACTAGGCACACCAGAGCAAGTTCCCAAACCTTTTTAGCAAATGGACAATTGAACATTACATGGAAAGTTGTTTCCAGGTCTCCACATCTTTTACAGCTTCCTTCAGCGAGGATTCCTCTACGTAACAGAGTATCTCCTACTGCCAAGGCATTTGTTTTCAGTTTCCAGAGAAATTGGCGTACCTTCGGTGAACATTTCACATTCCAGACACACTGCTTCCAGTTGAAATGTGATTGGGGCTCACTGACATTAAGTTTAGCAAGGGCGTACCCTGATCTAGTCGTGTAGATCCCATTCTTCTCTGGTAGCCAAACTTGTTCATCATTCAAAGAAGAGCTAGGGACTAGTTTTCTAATTTGCGCTTTGTGGTGAGGTAAGTGTCTTCTGATTTGCTCCACGTTCCACTCAGCATTTGGGTGTAACAGATCCTTGACCCTCAGGGCCTGTGAATGGAGAGGTGGTGGACCCCAAGGCGCACATTGCTCTACTGGAGAGAGCCAGTTTTCACTCCACACACTCACTTTTTCTCATGTTCCAATAGTCCACCCCAGTCCTTTTTTAAGACATTTCTTCCTGCTAGAATTCCTCTCCAACCATGTGAGGCTGAGTTAGGGACTGAAACTCCCAGCAAACTCACTTCACGACAATATTTATTCAGTAAAGTTTGTCCTAAGAGAGAGGAAGGATCCTTGAGTAATCTCCATGCGTGTTTTGCAAACAACGCATCATTAAACTGCTCGATCTCCCGGAAGCCAAGTCCCTCTGCACTCTTTGGGAGGGTAAGCTTATCCCACGAGACCCAACACATCTTCGTTAATTCTGGTTTCATATCCCACCAGAACCGGGTAAGCACCGATTGGATTTGTTTGCATAGAGACTTTGGGAGTTTGAAGCAGCTCATAGTATATGTGGGTAACGCGGCCAACACAGACTTCACGAGGATCATCTTCCCAGCACTTGATAGAAACCTAGTAGTCCAACCATGGGCTCGTTGTTGGATCTTATCAATTAAGGAGGCGAAGATGTCCCTTTTTTTCCTCCCAAAGTTCTCCGGAAGCCCGAGATACTTCCCAATACCGCCCTCATTGGAGATGTTCAACTCACTTTTGACTCTCTCTTTTTTGCTTATGGCTTTGTCTTGGAGGAGAAAGTCACAGACGATTTTGCTCTATTAATACATTGACCAGAAGCTAGCTCATATCGGTGGAGTATGGAGACAAGAGCTTTGCAGCTTGATGAGCTAGATTTTCCGAAGAACATCGTATCATCGGCAAACAAAAGATGGTTTATGGGAGGGCAGTTTCTGGCCACTTTTACACCCGGAAGAGAGCCATTTGTGAGAGCCTTATTGCACAGTCCCGCCAATACTTCCGTACAAAGGATGAAGAGGTAGGGGGATAGTGGGTCACCTTGTCGAAGACCTCTCGAGGGTATGACTTGGCCTTGTGGTCCTCCGTGTATGAGGAAGGAATACGACACAGATGACACACACTCCATGATCCATCCAATGAGGATGTCGTGAAAGCCCATACATTTCAGAACTTCACTTAGAAAACTCCATTCAATCCTATCGTACGCCTTGCTCATATCTGTTTTTACCGCCATAGAGACATGTTTTTCAGCCTTTGATTGACACAGGAAGTGGAGGATTTCATGGGTTATCAATACGTTATCCACTATTGAGCATCCTGCTACGAAAGCAGACTGAGATGGCGAGATAAGCTTGTGGAGAAGAGGCTTGATTCTCATTGAGAGAATCTTCGCAATTATCTTATACTGAGTGTTACATAGCGCAATTGGCCTGTAATCCGAGACCTTTTTATCTCCTAAGATCTTTGGTATAAGCCTCACATGTGTCTCATTTTGACGGGGCGGTAAGTGACCAGATTCAAAAAACATCTTGATATCCTGAAAGATGTTATCACCAATGATGTCCCAGAACGATTGATAGAACCCCGCTGAGAAACCATCCGGTCCAGGGGCTTTGTCCGGATTTATTGAGAAGACAGCAGCTCGGATCTCAGCTTTATCTGGAATTTGAATCAGGGTTTGATTCATCTCCTCTGTTACTTTCAGGGAGAGAGATTCACGAACAACATCAAGAGAGCTGGGGTTCCCTGTAGTAAACAGATTGCTGTAGAAAGAGACGAACGCGTTGACAATCTGGTTCTCTTCCTAGAAGGTTTGTCCAGTTTCATCTTCCATAATAGAAAACTTATTACAAGCTCGTCTCCCTTGAGTAACCGCATGGAAGAAGCTTGTATTGTTGTCACCAGCACTTAACCACTGGATTCTACTTCTTTGGCGCCAGAAAGCTTCTTCCTCCGAGTAAGCAGTTTCTAGAATACGTTTCAATTCATCAATCCTACTCAGGTCAGGAGCGGTGGCTGATAGGGCTTGTTCCAAGAGCCGTTGATGAGAGACAATCCACTCAGTGGTTACTGCTGTCTGTTGTTTAGCCGAATCAACTAAGCTTCTCCGAACTCGATTGATCTTTGTTAGGACTGACTCAGGACTTGATTTATCCCATGTATTCTCAACCAGTGTTCTGATTTTTGGTTTGTCACTGAGTCGACGATCATATCTGAAAAGCCCTTTTTTCTTTTTCAGGTTTTGGTCGAAGTGAGTAAGCAGAGGACGATGGTCTGATCCTTCAAATGGCAGATACTCACTTCGGACCGCAGGGAAAAGCTCCATCCATTCAAGATTAGCCATTGCTCTATCAAGAAGAGTTTGGATGAAGTGAGAGTATCTCGTACCTCTCCACGAGAGAGAGTTTCCAGAGAACTGTAAGTCCCATAGCCCATTTAGTGACACAAAGTTTCGGAACGCTAGAAAATATCCTTCCCATCTTGGAGGTCCACCCACTTTTTCTTCATTGTCTAGGAGGTCATTGAAGTCACCTGTGATGAGCCAAGCAGATGTTCGTTGAGCACCCAAATCAGACATTTGTTTCCAGAAAAGGGGGCGATCCTCACGGTTAGGAGCACCGTAGATGTATGAAACAAAGAAAGTTTTATTATTGAAGACAATGCTTGTATCGATTACATTTGGCGATGAGTACATTACTTCCAAGCTAACATTGTCTTTCCAAGAGAGGGCGAGACCTCCACTCAGACCCACTGGAGGAACGGTGAAGTGATTTGTGAAATCCGAGTTCCTATACATCTTGAACACCTCCTCATCTTGTCTTTTGGTTTCCATTAGGAACATTATATCCGGGGAATCTTTGGTTCGGAATTCCCTCAGACGACGAACTGTCAGGTCGCTTCCTATACCTTGACAGTTCCAGCACATATTGACTAAGGAAGAGGTTTTGGACCGGACCGAAAATCCGCTCCCTTCTTCTTAGTGGCTGGGATTAGCTTAGTCCGGGGCTGTTTGTCGCTTTTAGTTGAAGTGGTATTCCGTCCACTGGTTATAGCATCATGGAGTAGTTTTCTTCGTGGAGATTGCGCTTTAGTTACTCTCCTACGTTTCACAGGAACTCCTTGAGCCAGCCCTTTCCCAGCTCTCTTGTTTGAAGGAGATGAAGTCATAGCTTTACTACCAAGAGGTGCTGCAGTTGCTTTATCCCGAGTTCTTTTAGCAAAGATAGGGATCAGGACCTCTGGTTCTTCTTCCTCACCGAGAGGTCCCAATCGCAGGGACACATGGAGCCTATCTTCACTCAGAGTCCTTATCGGGGAGCGATCCTGAGAGGGGTCATAATGTTCTGGGGTTGCAGCTCTGGGGTTCCGTGAAGATGAGGGAACATTGCTTCCACCGGATTGGTGAATTGGCTGAGTGTCCTCCATGTATTGGATATCGACTTCCTGTAGTCTCCCTGACTCCGCATTTGCAACTCCATCCTGAAGGAGGGGGACCCGTTCATTAGGTAGAGACAATCTGTTCAGAGCTGATTGCCTTTCTTGCAAAGGAAGGCTTCCATTTCCTGACCTTTGTGAGATAGGGGTATGAGGGTTCATTCCTTCTCTGTGAGGTCTAGGGGAGGGAGTATGAGAGACCAGAGATTGTGCCCCTTTGGAGTTCGATCTAGCCTGCGAGTTACTGAGAATTGGTCTCCACACATTCTTTTGGGAGCCTCGACTTTGTCTAGATCCAGATTGGAATTGGGCTTCAGAGTCGTTCCCAAAAGATAGTCTTTCCTTAGCGGAGGCGCGCTTGGCATTGAGTTCAGATTCTCTGTGGGAACTTTGGTAGTTATGGGAGTTGGGATCTTTTCTTTCACCATAATTATACCTAAAGTTCCTATCGTGTTGCCAATCAGAGGCCTGGAAAGATTCCTCACGACTTGATCTATGCCACTGTCCTTAATTTTGGACTCGGGATGGAGGATGAGGGAACTCAGAGCGTAATTGTTTCTTGTCAATTTGTTTTCGCCTATCAGCTTCCAGTCTTTCCCGAGTTCGGGTCTGAGATATTCCCATATTTGGTGCGTCAAAACTTCTGGAGTTTGCACACGCTTGTTGCGATGGGCAGTTATCTTTGTCATGGGAGAGAGAGTGGCAAACAAAGCAGTGTTTCTCTAGATTCTCGTACTCGAGTTCCACTTGCTTTATTTTTCCTTTAGCACTGATGTCCGAATACATCTCCAGTGGTTTTAAACCATTCACCCAAACCCTGATTCTTCCTCGCTTTTCATCCACTGATTCCACGGGACCCAGTTCCTCTCCAATGGTTTTCAAAGCTTTATCAGTCCAGTGGTGTAGCGGGAGACCATGGATGCTGATCCAGAAAGGAATCAGAGCAGGAAAGAAATCTGAGACTATCGGCTCCCATCTTTGAAGGATTATCATCCACCTTTTGAAGTGGTACGGGGAGTCGGTTAGGACCGATTGGAGGTCTCTCTCCGATTGGAATTTGAATTGAAAGAGATATGGGCCTAGGTCTCTGCCAATTATCTCTCCTTGCACCTTCCAATGTTGCAAAAAGAAGTCCACAAGAGCTCTTGGTTTCTGGATAGAAGGATTGGTAACTCTACCAATGAGTGTGAACTTATTTTCCTCTATTAGAGCTGCGTTGTCTTCTACGGGGATTTTAACTGGAGGCCGTCGAGTAGATCTAGATGGGCCTGTGATCCATTTCTCTTTATCAGAACGTGAGTATCGGTGCGCCATCATAAATCGTGATTACCAGCCACACTTGCGTAATAACTTGATGTAAATCTTGATGCAGTAAATAAAACCAGACCCAAAGCTTGGGTAAAATCCTCAGCGGCGAGGTAAAAACTGTAATAGACAGTAAGGTATAAAGTAGGAGTTAAGGGTTGTTCCCTTTGGGGGAGACAGCCTTAATGCTTTGAACAGTGGTGGACCATTCTCTTTTCCAGATCTGCTTTATTGGACCCGTTGAGTCGTTGATTTAAGACCGTACGAGAGATGTCCAAGCTCCAAGGAGCCTGAAAGTCGAAGAAAAAAGTATCGCCGGAAAGTAGTTGCGGCGGGGATACTGTGCTTGAGCGGTGGAGATTACTGAGCTTGGGCGGTGGAGATGGCTGAAGTCAATTCTGAAAGGTAGCCTCGAACGGAGCGTGTGGGAGCATTAATCGCCTTTCTCTCTCTTCAGTTTATCTCGAACGAAGCGTCTTAGATGATACTTTTAACTCATATGGTTTTAATAACATGTATATCTTGTTATAATAAAAATGTTAAACCATTGATCATTAATTTTTAACATAATAGTTTTAATAGTTTTAGTCATTTGTTATCGTTTTTTAATTCAAAATATAACATATACGAAAAAAATCTAAATTTTAATTTTATAGATAATTTGATTGTTTAATTTTTTTTAATAATAGAAAATTATATAAAAAATGATGGAGGAGATATAAATTGTTATCAAATATTTATTATTATAATTTTCATATATATATTAGTCATTTATGTTATTCCAAAAGTTTTATTTAAGGAAAGAAAAGAAAATAATAATTATATCTAGCAGAACAATCATAAATGCTTCTATTGTAAATATCATATCATATCATATCATTATATCATATAGTTTCACCAAGAAATGTATTTAGCGACATATATAAATCAAATGTGGACCTACTTGTTTTTCAATTGAATGTAATTGACTATCTAATTGAGTTACACTTAAGCATGTGGTCTCTTTTAATTATTACAAAATTGAGGTTACAATTTTTCAAATGTTTCTTTTTAATACATAAGAGATCACTAACCATAAAATATTTGGAAACATAGACTTTATATCACTATGTATATTTTGTCAATATATCATACCGTGGAATAAAATTTTATATTCATGGTTTGGTTTATATAAAAATTATAATTTTAACTGAGATAAAAATATTATAATCCCTATTTTCAAGACGACATGAAGGTATGTAATGTATAAACACAAATTCTTAACATCTGTCTTATTATAACTCAACATAGGAAAATAATATTAAAAAAACTTAAAAATGGCTTCTAATTACATAAAAAAATATTAAATCTTTTAGAAAGATATTAAAACTATATTTCATAAAGTGGTTTGCAATTAGTATGATATCAAGTAATCCATATTTGAGATAATATAAATTATTAATATCATCAATTAACTAATTAGAATCATTAATGTAAATTACATTAAATCAACATAACAAATATGATATCAATTTGCAAGTAATTCATACTCAAAATAAGATAAGTTATTAATGTTTGGTATTATTTAAAAATAAATGTGAAGAAAATTTCGACCAATGAAATTATAAAGATTTTTGTCAAAGTTTTTGTATGAATGACACGTCAGACTTAATATATATGGGGATGAGATTCCAAAATAGATTTTATAAATTAATTTATAAGCATGTATAAGTGATTTACAGCTTTTTATAATAATTTAAAACATATGATAAGCCAAGATAAATAATTTTATAAATGTATTTACAATTTTTGTAAATGACTTATAAAGCATGTATGAACTTTATTAGACGTAAATATTAATAACAATAATTTCTATACAAATATAATGATTTATCTCAGAATATAAAAGCACTGTAACAGTTTATATAAAATCTTTTTAGTTTATTACTTTATGTATTTTATAAATATCAAAATTTATCAAAATTATTATTTTTTGACAAATTCAAGTATTAGTTACCACATCTTTTATTTTTGATAAATTCACAATTAGAACAATTAGTTATTATTTTTATGATTAGTTGTATTAATTGGTTATAGACTTATCTTTTTTTTAGATCTAATTAAAATAAATAAAAATTGAGAATCATCAATCAATCAAATTATTAATGATTGATAAAACATGTGAGGATTTCATACGATTTAAAAAATTTCGTTTATTATATTATATAGTGTATAGATATATAGAAAAGAAATCAAATATTATTAGTCTTTCCATAATTTTAGTTACCAGATTATTTCTGCAAGTGATATTAAATGATCTTTAGACTTACCATAAATTTTTAGATCTAATTAGAATAAATAAAAAATATTAAATCAATGACCAATCAAATTATAACAATTTTCTTGAAATCACATCAGTAAATAAAATAAACTAAAACTTTTATGTTATTTTCATAAACTTGATAATTATAGTAATTAAATACTAAAATATTAATCTAATAAATGAACTTATTTTATTTAAAAAAAACTTTCAGTTTAAATTTGATACACCATTAAAATAGGTTTAACGTAAACCATGTATAAAATGTACTAAAATAACAAGTCTAAATTATTTGAACATAACATAATATTTAATTTAAAAAATTTTTCCTATATACAGTATTAAAGTTATAGATGCTAACTGGTATTTTATAAACACAACGAGGAAATATAAATGATCATACACAAATATCTATATATCTTGTAACTAAATAAATTTTAAACAAATTTGTAAATATATTTTAAAAAGTTTATGCTGATGAAAAATAAGAAATAAATAAATTGGTTTAAAATGCAAACTGCAAAAATTAAAATTATATATTTTGAAGGATGTTTTCTATTCTAAACAAATAGCTATTTTATTGTATAACTAAATAAAATTTTAAACATATTTGTAAATATATTTTTAAATGTTTATGCTGTTGAAAAATAATAAATAAATAAATAAGTTGGTTCAAAAATTGATAAATTTCGTGAGTATAATAAAATATAGGGTACTCTAGCATTTATTTAAAGCTTGGAGATCAAGCTCACATATTTATTATTGCCGTGATCTTCTCAAATAGTTTCCTATATTTTTCAAAATAGAATCACTCTAATAATATTTTCCATAACAGCATAAATGTGAATGATATATATAATATATTTCATACCAGATTTACAATGAATATATCAACATCTACAATATAGATAACTATAACAACCGATGTTAACTTTTAAAATTGTTAAGATTTTGTTTAAAATAAAAAAATCATCATTATGTAACAATGATTAATCTATACTACCTTAAGCCAATGAAAACAAGTTTAAAACTATATAGCTTATTCTTAAAATTAAACAAGAATTAATGTTTAGTTATTTACTCGATAATATAAAACTATGAAGCTAAAATTTATTTTTTTCTAATACTTTCTAAATTTATCACATGTTATAGTATCTTTGAATATGATAATAAAAAAATATTTTACAAATCTTTATATACGATTTCAATAATGAAATAATAATCGATAGGCACACTTATATATTATAATATATATATCAGTTTAGGATTGAAAACAAATGTGTATAAAAACAAATGAAAACAAAACCTGCGTGGTTGCGCGGGTTGGAATCTAATATATGGTTAAATCTGAAAGATTCAGGACATTGTATGTGTATGTGATATCAATAACAGACCGTATCATGTATTAAACCATATGATTTTTAGGCCAAATAATAAGTATTGGGCTTCAGGAATATTTAATCGATTAGGCCATAATTTAGTTAAATAAATCCAATGGCCCTGGATGATAAATATTAAGAAAAACTAATAGTTAAGTACTATTTGTAATTCTGTTTTAATAATAATGCAGCTTATTCATGATTACAACACAGCTTATTCATGATTACAACGCGCTCTAGTGATCGAGCCAACCGACCGGTCTATGCATGTTGACCAGTCGGACCGATCGACCACTTGATGCACGTCGACCGGTCAACCCGAAGAGACCAACCGACGTACGACGATCGATAGACCCGTCCCGAAGCAACTAGACTAACATAAATCTGTGCATTCGCTTCTAAGCATCAGTATGACCTTCAGAGAACCATGACTACATTAACATTTGTCGTATCTCGATCGGGGGTTCCCATCGAGACTTTGCGA
Source organism: Hirschfeldia incana (assembly GCA_026261945.1). NCBI lineage: Eukaryota > Viridiplantae > Streptophyta > Magnoliopsida > Brassicales > Brassicaceae > Hirschfeldia > Hirschfeldia incana. Next base: position 1,015,148 of record JABCMI010000014.1, on the reverse strand, counting down.
TGAAAACCGCGAAGGACCTATTTTATGGAAATATCATAATAAACGCTATAAGTTGCAATAAGGTCCAACGAAGCCTAGGACTAGACTATGAGTCCACTTACGACTTTACCAAAGAATAGCCCATCAATACTATGACGGTTTGTGCCTTATCCATATGAGAAGATAAATGTCAAATTTCCAAAGATAAATGTCAAGTTTCCGAGGATAATCATGAAGACCGAGAAAAATGGAATATTTACGTGGGATGGGAAATTCGGCCTAAGGGCATATCAGGAAAGCGTAAACCAACCTTGGAGGGAGTGTAAAAGAAGCTCTAGGCGAGAGGCACAAAAAGATAACTTTTTCACAGCAAAATTAGCACTTAAAGCATTTAAGCAACTTTCCGTTTTTGTTATACGAGCTGCGACTCAACTACGTTTTGCAGTCTAAGGTTATTAGAACTAGGGATCTCGCCGACAGCTCTTGTAGCCAAGGCTTCTACCTTGTTGTAACGCTCATACGCAGTTTCAGAATAAGACACCTTTTGCTCTTTTTACGATTTCTTATTTTTTTCGTCTTTACTTTCGTGTTCTAATTTCTTGGCGTGTGGTTTAGCAGATATGTATTTGTTCAAAGTATGAATGACAGGCAAGAGAGAGGAACAAAGCATTTGATTTCAATGTGTCATTGTCAGATCATGAGAAGTCTGTGAGGAGGGAGATATGGAAGGAAATAGGGGATACAAGTCAGAGCGATGATCACATTGATATACAATCATATATTGAATGTAAGATCAATGTGTAAGACATGATCACTTGGATAAACACAATGCTTAGAAAACCGATTCATTCAGATGTGTATTGTAGCATTGTTGCCATTGCAGTAGCTCTCTCTCTCTCTTGTTCGTATCATTGTTGGTATTGCAGTAGCATTCCGACAATGCTTGTTCATAGTCTTTATGGTTTTGATGTGTTTAGAGTGAGTAAATGTCACCAATTTCAGTTACACATCTCTTAGTATCTCATCAATACTCTGTTTCAGAAACGAAAGAATGTCCCTGTTTTTTTTGTTTTTTTTTTCTTAACACAAATGTCCCTGTTTATATTTTGGTAAATATTCATACCCACTTTAATAGACAAGATCGTTATGCTACAATATTCATACTAAAGAAGAAAATGAATCATTTTTGATGTGATTGGAGTTCTTGCTCATGGTTCTCTTGTTGTCCTGTCCGGGTTTATAATTGATGCTGCAAAGTTTCTCATTTTGGTAGGTTCCTACTTATCATTTAGTCTTCATAAATGGTTCAGAATCACAAATTTGTTATAGCATCTGTTCCCAGTAGTGGATGACAATCTTTTTTATTTCTTTTAGCTCATGCTCATAGTATTTTATCTGCTTTTCAGACTCAATTGTGGTATCAGTATCGTGCTAAAAAGAAATGTAAAAAACTTATTTTACTACCATAGGACAATTGATATGTATAAAAGATAATAAGAACAAAAATCAAAATTACAATACCGAAAAAAACGAATAAAAAAGAATTGCAGAGTCGAGATGATTAATATCTTTCCTTAAATCTTTAAACGTCCAGTACTGTGACGGATTAATAGCGCTCAGATTCTTAGGATACAACTGCAACATTGTTTCTGTTTACCATTACCAAAAAACAGAATCAATCGACCCTAATTTTTGTGTTGTACGCTCAGACTCAAAATAACAAAAATAATAAACATAACTATTTCATAACAGAGATTTGTTATCTCTAGCCTGGTTTTTCTGACTGAAACTGCATGTTCTTGAAGACATATGTAGCTCTCCTCAAACATGGATGCTCTCTCTAGAATGTGTCTGATGTCATCTTTTCTGCAGGGATAGTCTCACCATCTACTCATATTACATACCCAAACTCATCTTTGTATATTCCGTACTCATCCATTAGTTCCCAGTTGAATTTTCTGGCTCCATACCGAGCATAAGCTCGTTTCCTAAACTCAAAGCGTCTATTGGTCGATTATGCACGTGACCCGTCGATCGATGTAGGTGTTAAGCTGTCGAACGATGTTGTCACGGTGGTGTCGATCGATGGCTGAGTATCCAGTTGATAGGATGGTTTAAAATCAGTGTATGTTATATCAGTTGCATCGGGCTCGTCTTTAACCTCATTCTGCCAGTCTGGAATACCACCTTGCTGCTTGAACAAGTTTTCTATTCCATTTACTACCTGAAGGATGTCAGCTAACCTTTGGAGATGTATAAAATCATGCCATACATAGCTCGTGCATGGCCATCCGGGTCCCTGAAAATACCAAATTCATCACGCGGTAGATACCGATAATCTATATGTTTCTTTGAAAAAAATTAGATCGAGGTAAAGGATAGATGTCGATCGATGACGATGTTGTCATATCGATCGATGGTAGATGTGTGTTTGCTGCATTAGGGTTGTTCGATTGATTGCTTTTCTTGCTGGCTCCTTCAATGATTTGATTTAGGCTTGCGTGTGCGTTCATCTTGTCTGCTTTTGTGGTGTGAGAAATCCTTTTGGCTGTAAAACTCCTTTTATAATCAGTTGCCCTACTTTGAATTGATAAATTTCCATTTTCCTTCTCAAAGTGGGTTGCCTCAATATCGATCAAATGTACCAATATTGGTGTCGATTGATGTGCATGATCATTTGGCTAGATGAGGGTGAAAATCGATCGATGTTGTGTTGCCTCTGTCGATCAATGGCTTCTAGGAATGGCTCAAAAGTCTATCTTCTTCCTGGATAGCATGAGTCTCTATAGCTCTTTCCTATGCATAATCCTCATCATACTCCTCTCTATGATTCTCATGGTGTGAAAGAAGTGCAGTATCCACTGCAAATCTCTCATGGAAACCACTGTCTGCCCAACTGCCTATTGAGCATTCATCTTGTTTGTTGTTGGGTTGAAAAGCAAAGCTTGGATAGCAATGATCATGCAAAGTGAGGTTGCCATTCGGTTGCTCCATGTCAATCGATGCGTCGTGATGACTGTCGATTGATGGTGTCTCATTGGAATCGATCGATAACATAGTGTGTGTGTGTGTGTGTGTGTATATGTTTCGTAATCAGCTCCAAAATGAAATGCTGCAATATAACCAAGATCAACTTCAATCACCACGAGGTTGACCTGTTGTCTGACAAATCTTATTGGGTTGTAGTAGATGTCTGGATCAATCAGTATAAGATAGAACCTATTGATTTTCATGTCACATACAACTCCTACTATTTCCAAGCAGAAGTGAAGAGTTCCAGCTTAGCTTAATATCCAGGACATGAAAATCTACTAGGACAAACGCATTACCAATCTGCACCTCGAGTTCTCTGATGATACCTCTTGATTTCCTCTGAGAATAATCCACAAAGGTGAAAGACTCTGATGAAGGCTCAACTTTCAGACCCAGTGGTCTGCCATAACCTTAGGTAGGATGCTGACTAATGCTCATGTGTCACAAAGTGCATGGGAAAATTCAATATCCTTTAAAAGACATGGTATTGCAAACTTCCCAAGATCACTCTTCTTCTTCAATGTGATCCTTTGTTTCATCTTGTCTCTAACATGGTGAAATATTCTCCTAATGCCCTCCTCGATTTTCTTTGTTTCTCTGAAGAACATCCACAACCCGTGGGTGAAATAAATCTTCTCAAAAGGTTTTTCTAGTGAAATAATGAGGACTCTCTTAGTGAAACCATCCATCTCCTTCTCATATGCTTCCCTCTTCAGATGCTTAGGAATCTTTTCCTTCCTCTTTCTCAAAGTTCTCCCTTCAGTTGCCTTGTCAACTTTCATAGGCTCTGATGTAGTGTCTGGAGGTTTGTTGGTAGCCTCTGGTGGGTTTGCTAATGATGTAGGTGGTGGTCTGAGTGCATTGACTCGAGATATGTCAGTCAATAGGTGATAGCTGCACTCGGTATGTGAGAGGTGCTTGTCGATCGATATGAGTTGATGAGTGTCGATCGTTGGTTGCCTCTCTCTGTCGATCGATTGCTCGCTCTGGTTGTCGATTGATGTTGACGTAGAAAGGGCTGGGTGGATGTGGGGAGGGTGTCTCTGTGAATTCCTCATGAGTCAGGATTCGTACTGCATTGCAAGATGCAGTCAACTCAGCAGTTGACATCGATCGATTCTGGTTGAAGTCTGTCCACCGACTCGTGTCATAGGCTATCATCGATATGTGTCCTCTGGTATCGATCGACACAGATGAGATCTGCCACAACTCATGGAACTTTCCACTTTGAAATCTCCTTCTTGAAGCTTCTCATGCTTCACCACTTGCCATAAATCATCATCTGTGATGGAATTGACGTGGCTCTTCATGCTATATTCCTCTCTAGTCATGGCTTCTTGCCGCTCAACAACTCCTCCAGTCTGAAAAACCTGCATCTCAAGCTTCCCAATCTTAGTGCCCAAAGTTTCAATCGTTGTGTTCAGAGTGGTGTTAACAGAATCAATATTCCCATTAAAATCAATTTGTAAGCTTTTGCTGTCCTTCAATAACCTGATCAAGCATAGCTTTAATCTTTCTTCCTGAATCTGTGGTGGTGAATTCTGGTAAGATGAATTCCCATAGTTTCTGCTATTGTATGAATCGTCTAAATACAAGAGAAAAATTATATATTAGGTAAGAAAAGTTTTTAAACTGTCGTCAATCTGATGAAACGTAGACTCATGATCAAGTATTCAATAGTTATATTTTCATATTTTAGTTTATTTTTAATCAATTAATATATAGCTTTTAGGGTTTTTAGATTATATGTAAACTTTTGTTCGCTTATGTTTACTATTTTAGTATACAACAAAGATGTCTGTTTATTTATACACTTGAAAATATGGCAATTGCATTTATTCGAGGAACTCGAGCTCATACATCTAGCAAAAACAGCTAAAACACTATATATATATTATTATTAGTTCATGTAAATATACATATGGTCGAATAGATTTGGATTTCTTTCTTATAAATGTTAGAACAAAATTTAATTTTATAAAAATGGATAGTATTTAATAAGAAAAAAGAGCCCGTACAATACAACTAGATCACATTTACCACCAAAAGCTAATATCTTATAATAGTATAACTAGATTTTGACTTGCACTTTGAAAACGAGAGATTTGCTTCATGTAAAATATAAATATCAAATCATGTATACTTCTTTTGTATATCATAGTAAATAATACTTCCTTCGTTTCATAATACATGATGTTTTACCTCATTGCACAAAGATTCAGAAAATTAGATTTTTTATTAAAAAAAATTAAAAATATAATTTTAAAATCAATTAACCAATTATAAAAAAGACTGTAAAATCTAATTGGTTAAACAGTTTTCAATAAAGTTAAAGTAATCTTAAAATCTCAAAACTTCATGTAAATTGAAACAAAATAATCTCTCTAAAACATCATCTATATTGAAACAGAGAAAATATATTAAGCTGCGTAATATTATTTTGAGCTACATATTTGAGCAAATAGAATATTGTTTTGAGTTAATGGCAACATTTACCTATAATGTAAAAGTAGAAACTTATTTATGTGAGTTAGCTAGTTATCTTATGCATAAATATTACTTTACACATATCATATTTATGTTTTAAAATGTAATTAGGAATTCAATGTGTTTATTATTTTTTATTTTTGTTATAGGATATAATATTTTATCTTATCCATAAATTTGATCATCTTTTTATAATTTTTGTAATAGTAATACTTTATAATGATTTTATTTTATTAATAAATAATTATATTTTTTATATAATTAAGAATATTTTTGGTTATTAGGGAAAATAATAATCGAATATATGATTTTAACACAATTAATCAAGATGAGCTGTTTTTATGGATCCAACCTTTATAAACCCAAATAAATCCTAAATGGCCCAATACAAGATCAATGTTTTGTTGTTAAATGATATACTATCGATTTTATTTTCTTTGTCAGTTCAAGACAGATTCTTCGGTTTAAAAAAAAAAAAGTATTATCCTCAAATGGTGATTGAAGAAAGCACAGGGTCTTCAAGGATTAGAATCGGCGGAATCTTCAAGGTAAATACTTTCCTGTATTTTTAAGCTCTGTTGATATGATGACCGGTTGAACTTAAATTGTTTTGTTTTCTTTTGCATGTACTCTCGGATGGATTAAATTGATAGATTGGATGAAAAAAATTCTGATGCAGCTTCCTGAGATTATATCTATCGGCATTCAAAGGTGGTTATTGGTGACCTCTGTAGAATTGGTATTTACATGAGCAAATCAAAGGTTTGTCTTTGATTGAAAGTAAATTGATTCAGATACCAATTTTTTTAATTTATTTTTATCTGTTGCAAGGTTTGATTATATATAAATCCTCTATCTTATATTTATAAAATATAATTTCGTATGATAATTATATATTTATAATTTAAATATAGTACTATTTATCCGTACAAAATGACATATACTGTAAATAAATATTACTGAGATTTTTATAAACTATTTATAAAATATATGTTTATTAATATAAAGTGAAATTATATTTATATCATATAAAATATATGTTTATTACTATAAATTATTTATAAAACTATATATTAGATTCTCAGAGTATTAATATTTAACTAATTACTTTATTATTAAAAAATATTAGCAATATAAATGTATATTTTATTATATGTTAAATATGGTTTTCTGTTTGGGTCCATTAGGAACATATGGGCTATGGTCCATTATATTAACTTTTTTGTCTTTTCAGGCTAATCCTCTAGACTATTATATTTACCAAGTGATTTTTTTAAAAAAGTTGACATGACATCTTTAAAATTCGCATGGCATGTAATTATGCTTCACCAGAACTTCTTTTCTTATTAACATTACGATTAGGTTTCACCAAAACTTTTTTTTTATTTAACATTACGATATACAATAAGTATGTCGGTACATTTAATACACCTTACTAATATAGTAGCCTGATCTAATATGGAGAATATATACATATAGTTTATAGTAACCGAGTATTAACCAAATATAACGAAATTTATTCTCATATATACATATTTATTCTCATATATACATATAATTATATTTAACCAAGTATAACAAAAATAAATATTTATTTTCGGTAAACTATTATAATGTATTAATAACTCATATATCACTAATTAAATAATTTATCTCTCGCATTAATAAAAATAAGCTAAATACGATTAGAAATATAAAATTTTATATCAATTTATATATCATATTTGTGTAAATATAATTGTAATGTGCATCAAAAAAACAAAACCAAAGTAATTCTAATCCAAAAAATATTAATAGTTAAATGTTCAAAAAATGCAAAACTAAAGTAATTCTAAGGACATACCGTTTAGCATGTTGTGCAAGACAGCAATCGTTTTTTGTCGTTCACATGGATTCAGAGTTCCCAGTTTGGTTTTCAGAGTTTATATGAGTCTGTTTTTTCGTTGATGACAAAAAAAAGTTTAAAATTTATATAAATTTATCTGCTCATCTTCATCATATTAATTAACCAATTGATTTTACAGATTGAAATATTTTAACTAAAACAAACAAAATATCTAATTTGTTAGCATTTATATTTATTAAAAAAAATTTATACCAAATCAAAAGAAGTAAGATTACAAAAATATGTTTATGGTTTGTTTAAAAAAAATATTGAAATTAAAATAAAAATAATAATACTATTTAAAGATAAATCATAATTTTATTTTAAAATAAAAATATTATATTTAAAATTATTATTTGTCATGTTAATTTTATATATAAATATTTATTTTTGGTAAACTATTATAATGTATTAATAACTCATATATCACTTATTAAATTATATATATAAAATTATTATTTATGTGCATGGCGCATGAAAACACCTAGTTGTCGATAAATGAAAAGGCATATTCTTTCTCTCTACTGTCGATATCTCTAAAGTGAAGAAGAAGGCGATCTCCCCGACAGAAGGACTTATAAGTCTGATCCTGAATATATCACCTAAGTGTTAATTTTCTTCTCTTAATTATCTGTCATATATATATTGTTACGTTTAAAGACTTTATGAAGGTCAAAACTAAATCAGATCTGACTATTTTTCTTCAATCTGTTTTGCATGTCTGATCCGAGGACTCTCTTTCTTATTCCAACGAAATGGAACGTGTTGCGATGACTTATAAGTGAATAAAGTCTGTTTCAAAGTTTAAGCCGTCCAAATTTAGATGGACATCAATACTTGAAAGGTATACTTTTAGATATACATGGGTCTGTTAAATTATAGCTCCATTTATAAAACCAAAAATAATCTAAAAATTATATTCTTTATTTAGCATGAATCTTGCAGGCCTTCGATAATAACAAATAAAATTATGAGCTCTCTTCACCTAGTACAAGATCTATGAAACATTTTGCAAAGAGTCTGATATGACGATTTCCAAATTCTCACCAAAGCTGCCATTGGATGGATGTGTGGAGAACTTTGGCTTCGATCAACAAAGCTGTCTTCCCTGGTCGAGTCTCATCAAGGTAAATCATATTTTGCTTGGAAGCCATCTTATTAGAAACATTTTTTTAAGTTTTGTTTGCTTAGAAGCTATAACGGAATATATATATAAGTCACAAAGGTCATGGCTTTAAGAATTCCAACTGAATTCAGTTAAGAGAGCATATATGATGTTTGTTTAGTAAAATCACATGTTTAAGAAATTCAAATAATGGAAAACTAGGAGTTCTCCTGCGCCATGTGCAGAAAAATAGTTTTAAATATTATTTTTCATTTTAAAATCTTAATTTATATTTGAATATTATTATTTTAAAAAATTTATCTTCAACGGTTTACAAAAATAAAATGTATTTTTATAGTATTATTTTTTTATTTGAACTAACTATTTCAATTTTAAATTTATTAATATTTTATTAATAAATATAATATTTTGAAGAACTCTTGTATATCTTTCAGAGTACCAAAACATTAATTCTGATTTTTTTGTTTTTCATCAGCGACATCAATGCCTTTCACAAGAACAAAAGAATTGTTTATTTTAGATATAATGGACATTGCAATGACCTTTGTAAGCCCTAATCAACTTTAAAACGTGTAGTCAATTATATGAAGATCTGAACCGTATATATATATCTATATGTTGACCTTGCAACAACGCAGTTGAAGAACTACCACTAGCTTGAGACGGTTCCGTACCAAAGCTTGAGACGTTTACACGGTTCTCAACCATCCTTTACATTGCCAATATTTTATTCCCTATTCTTTTACATTTCTATTTGTATTCCAAATTAAATATGTAAATCAATAAACGTGACATGTCATATTCCTAAATATGTAAATATGTAAATTTACTTAAATTTTATATTCTTATTTTCATTCCAAATTATATATGTAAATCAATAAGTGTGACATAGCAAGATCATAGTTACAATTACCATAAATTAGTATGAATTGTGCCATGTCATATTTTTTATGTGCCATGTCATCATTTATTTTGTGAAACTGATTCTGGAGAAGACATGTGGCGGAATCACTTTGCAAATAATATATAAGAGAACTGATTTTCTGTTATCTAATAGTAAAGATATTTAAGTTTAGTGAAATTTGCTATTGAATACAATTAGAGAATTTAGGCCGTTAGTTTAGTAAAATCATAGGTTTAAGAAATTCATGTTCATCTTAATAATTGGAAAATCTGATTTTCGGATATATTATAATAGATGTTTTAGTTAACCAAATCCGTGGTGTTAATCTCGAAAATAAAAGTAAAAAATGGAAACTTTGTATATAGTTACATAAGGTAAATTAACTAAAGAAACGTAAAAAAAAATATTTATTTCGGGTTTTTTGTCCACATGTATAAACTTATATGTACTGATATTAGTTTCATACTTGAGAATGAAGATTAGTGTATAACTGGTCTTTGTAGTTTCTTCTTGTATCTCTCGTATTGCAATTAATAATCTTCAATTTGAAATTAATAATTATTGCACTTTTTCTGTGGTTTTTAGTGTATATTTTTTAGTGTGATTTAGTTGTAGAGTACCGTGCTTTATATGTAGACTACTAAGCTTCAAACTTTATATGTATAAAAATTTATGATGACCGGGTGAAGAAGGAAGATGTGAAAAGGGCGCTGGAAGAACAATATGGTGTTGCGATCTCTTTCTGGGTTTTATTTTCATATTTGCTTTGTAAGTCTTATTTTGATAATATCTGTTGATGAGACCATCAAATTCTTTTTGTCTTCATTTACCGTAGAATATTTCTTGTTTAAATAAACCATTGTTTAAATCATTTATATCCAAAATATCTGTGATTTACGAAAAAATAATAAAAACATTTAATTAAAAACATAGGATAGAAATATTCCAGCGGCGGAAAATTGTATATACTGATGAAACAGAAGATCACCTAAAAACTCTTGTGTTATAATAGTATAGGAAAAATTCTTTAAAAATACACAAACAAATTTCTATTTGTTAATAAAATACACAAACTATTTTAGATTTTCGTTTAATACACGAACTAATTTTAGTTGCCTATTAAATACACAAACTTTTAAAATTTGTAGATTTTACATATCATTTTAGAAGACGTTAACTATATTTAACGGAAGTGTCGACGGCAGTATTTAATTAACACATGTTTAAATTATGAAAAATTCTTAAAATACATGAACTTTTGAAATTTATAGATTTTACCTATCAAATTAGACAATGTCAACTATGTTGAACGGAAGTGAAGACGATACTAATCTATCTTATTAAAGTAGAAGTACTTTAAGCTTTTGTTTGGAAACATGGATAGCATTTGTAAAAAAAAATTGTTTGGATACATGGATATAATTAATATTTCATATTTTAATTAAAAATTTGGTCTATATATAAATTAGAAATATTTGACGTTTACTTATAACTTCATCACCTTCCTTATCCAATGCTACCTCACTTTTTTTACACAACCCTGCTAAACTTCAAAGAACATTACTTCTTCATTTTCCTCATCCAAGAAACAAACAGAGCTTGAAACCGAAGCTAATTTATTAATCTGATTCGAACATGTTTCTGCATCGAGAAACACATTAACTTGAAGTAACACTCACATTACATTGATTCCATAGAACATCACTTGATCTCACCATATGCAAAACAATAATCAGAGATTGATCAATTAGAAAATCTTCAAAATTCTGTATAATCAATTTTATTGTTAAAGTGCAGCAACAAACATGTAGGTTATGCTACGTAACATAAAACACCTCCAAAGTCAAATTAAAAATGATTTGGTGATCAAAGTACAACAACATATTGCTTGATCAAAGATTTCATAACCGGGTTACAGTTCATCTTTTTGATTAAAACTAAGTTAATATCGAAGAAAAACACTTTGGTTTAGGTGTACTAATTAGCAGACAATATAGATAACCAAAATCCAGTTTGTGATTAGTAAAATTTTAGACAAACCGAATGCTTTAAATTTTCAAATCAAGATATTTTTGGAAAATATAGACAAAATCTAAACTTAACAAAACGTAATTTCCCCTCATTAACTCCCACATATATCGGCTTGGTAACTAACATATCTTCCACGAATTCTAATTACTTGATTCTCTCATTTTAAACCTTCCTTATCCAATTTTGAAACAATAAATTTTCAAACAATTTTAAGTAACTCAACTGAATATTCTTCTTTTGTGCTAACTAATTCACTTTCATATGCAAAAAAAATATAGATCCTACGCGTGATTGACTCCACAAAATCTACCTATTAAAAAATAATGTTTTTTTTAGATTATGCATGACCCTATATATATATCGACACCAAAAAAAGAACAAAAAAAAGGCGAAATTTCTAAGCAAGTCAAACTAGACACTTGGAGAGTACATGTGAAGTGTTTTCACTCATGGAAGATAAAGAACAGCTTTGGCGAATCTCTTGAATGCATTCTCGTGGATGAACATATAAGTTCGAATTTTCATATATATATATATATATATATATATATATATATATATATATATATATATCGTCTCTTGGTAATACTATAAAGATTTGTCGTACTACCAACAAATATCTATATCAGCTTTTATATTGTGTTTAGGGTGAGATGAAAACACAAATTTGTATCACATTCCACTTGGATTTTTAGATAAGCCAAACAGATTTATAAGGCAAATGTTCAATCCTAATTTTAATCGTATGTAATTCAACATTTTTCCTAAATTTTATTTTCATTTGAACAAAAAAATAAGAGAATACTACTAACCTTTTTTTGTGTCATAATGTTTGGCATGTCTTTTCTTCTCTGCGAGCCGCCCAGATAAAGGCTCCTTTCCAACAGTGACGAAATTCAGGATAAAAAACAGTTAACTAAGATACTAGAATTTCGTGCAATTAATTTAAGGTTTTGAAATGTTTTTATATATCATAAAATTTAAGACCCGCCCAGTTGGGCGGGTTAAGATCTAGTGTTTAATTAAACATGTGGTTAAACTATGAAGAAAAAATGTCTTATAAATATTTCCAAAAGTTTATATTGTCAGCTTTCTTCTCGATACCAATGTAATTTTTTGATGAAATTTTAAATTTATTGATCATAGTAGAAATAATATATGTAGAACCTAATTCATAACACTAAACTTATTCATCATAGTATAAATTAACCTTGAATCATTTACAGTACTATCAGAGCGGAGAATAAGAATTAGAAATGAATAACACTAAACTAATTCTAAAATCAGAAACTCGTTTAATATTATGTAGTTTTCTTTGTTCTTTTTCACAGCATGGAAATTAATTCCACTTCGAAAAAAAAGGGAAATTAAAGCAAAGAAGAAGAAGAAGAAAAAGGACATAGTCTAGAGAATAAAAGAGGTTGGAACAGATTAGAGTGTCAAAACTCAAATTGAAACTAACTCCAGTTAGTTTCAGTTGGCTAAGGGTGAGCGTGCATTTCACAGTTTAACCCCATGTTTAATTAAAACTAACATCATCTTCTGTAAACATTGTCAACGTCGTCTAGATCAATTTTAAAATCTGCAAGTTTTAAAAGTTTCTGTATTTAATAAAAATGAAAAATTAGTTTGTGTACTAAACGGTGATCCAAAAATTTCGTGTATTTTATTAACCAATAAAAATTAGTTTATGTATTTTATTAGCTAATGAAAATTATTTTGTGTATTTTAAAAGATTTTTTACAATTTAAACATGTGTTTAGTTAAACAAAAACGCTATCGTCACAAAATACAAATTTCAAAAATTTATGTATTTAATAAGCAAAGAAAATTAGTTTGTGTATTAAATGAGGATCCAAACTAGTTCGTATATTTTATTAGCAAATAAAATGTAGTCTCTGAGAAATTTTCTGAATAGTATGGCAGGTTTCTCTCTCCTGGAGGAAAATATATTCTGCTTAAAACTGTGGTGATGGCAATTCCCGTTTACGCCATGTCTGTGTTCAAGCTTCCGAAGAGTACCTGCAAAAATATCAGAAGTGCGATGTCAGGCTTCTGGTGGAATGCTCAGGAAGGGAAGAACAAGATTCACAGGGTTGCATGGGATAAGGTGTGTTTAGGGAAGAATCAGGGCGGAATGGGGTTTCGAGACATTGGGAAATATAACCAAGCTTTGCTTGCCAAGCAAGGTTGGAGACTATTGATGCATCCTGATTCTTTGTGTGAACGGTTTATCCAAAGTAGATATTACTCGAATGGTAATTTATGGAGGCATTGTTCGGAACACGACCGTCATACGCGTGGAGGAGTTTACTTTTCAGTCGAGAGTTACTTGAGAAGGCTCTCAGGCGATCGATAGGAGATGGGAAGGGGACAAGGGTGTGGCTTGACAAATGGTTATTCCAGAAGTCGCCGAAAGTCACATTTCGGAAACCCATTATTTTTGACCTAGACCTAAGGGTTTTGTGATCTCATAAACCCGCAAACAAAATCATGGGACAGGAGAAAACTGGAGGATAATTTGTTTTCCGCCTGACATTGATCTTATTCTGAAGAAAAAGCCAGTAGTGGAGGAGAATGATTGCTTCGAGTGGGTGCATACACACTGGGAAGGATATTCTGTGAAATCTTACCTAGGAGTCTTCAAGTTCTGGAGGAGATTGCTCATCTTTTCCCTTGGGTTTTATGGGTTTTATGGAAGAATAGGAATTACTTCCTGTTTGAAGGTAAAGAGTTTTCGGTGGAGGATACGGTAGAAAAGATATGTGAGGATTCTAATCACTGGTTTGAAGCACAAACAGTGGTGGTAGAAGAAGAGCAAGCTAGCCATGCAGAGAATCTCCCAAGGAATATGTGGGAAGCTTCAAAGGGAGGTGAGCTAAAATACAATGCCGCTTTGAAGTGGTCAAAACAAAGGATGTTTCTTGGAGCGTCTTGGGTGTTACGGAACGGTGAGGGAGAGGATATACTTCACAGTAGAAGGGCTTTTGGCAAGATACATAGGATCCTTTTTGGATGCTAAATTTACAGCTCTTATGTGGGCGGTAAAATCAATGAGAAGTCATCGCGTAGAAAGGGTAATTTTTGAAACAGAGTTCTCTGATTTGTTTGGAGCAGTAAAGCGGCAGAGGGACTGGCCAGCGCTCCGATATCAGGGTCATGAACTTAGGAAAGCTCTCAGAGATCTGCGGTTTTGGTCTTCCCGTGTTATATCCTCTTCAAAGGCGAATAGATGTGCCGGAGCTATTGCAAAAAGTGCTCTGCAGGTGAGATGGTCTTAATCTTTTGTTGGCCAAGAGAATCCCCGATGGTTAAAGGATTTGTTTGAAGCTGATAAACAGGGGAGATGAGTTTGATGTGGTGGTCGTGTCGAGAATGTCTATGGCGAGGAGATGGAGTTTTTGCTTTATTTTGGTATTTGTGTTTTTGATTTGCCTTTGTAAAAAAAATACTACTTTGTTTCATCTTCCTCATCAACTAGATTCTGTCCCGCCCTTCGAAGGGTGGATATAATTTTTTTTTTCATTTTCTTAAGAAAATTAATTTGTACATCTATGTTTTTTTATAATCATATTTGTGTAATATTAATTTAAATTAATATATTTTGTAATTATATTCAGTATGTCAAGTTACATATACCTACACCTGTGCTATATACGTTTCATAAATCATTTTTATACTTTATTTTTAAAATTTACAACATAATATATATTTTTAATAGTTTTTTATCATAATTAGTCAAGAACATTTGTATCCAAAAACCCGATTCGGAATCAACCCAAAAATCAAACTCTCATATTCTGTTAGACATGGTCTATATATTCATACAGTCCTTAGATTGTTATATTCGAAAACTAATATAAAACCCAATCCGCACCAAAAATTGAACAAAAGTTTTGAAATATTTCTAAAAATAATTTTTAACTTATTCTGTTAATATATATATATAAGTAAATAGGTTAATATGGTCTTTACTAATTTTGAGTAAAAATCACATTTATTACAACATATTTTTTAAACCCGTTAAACCCGTGAAATTTTATTTCTATTAAAAGTCCACTCAAACCTGTTAGACCTCGTTAATCAAAAATAAATAAATGTCATGAATAACCCGCTTCCACCACTAATAAATACTAATAATAGGCGTGGGCGTTCAGGTATCCATTCAGGTTAAGTTCAAATATATTCGGGTTTCATGTTTTTGGGATGAAGATTTCAGCCCCATTCGGGTATTTTAAAATTTTGGTTCGTGGTCGAGTCGGATCCTTGCGAGTTTGGTTAGGGTTCGGATAACCCATTTAAATTATTTTAAAAGTTTTAAAATTCATTATTTACTTTATATTTCAAAAAAATCTATAAACAATATAATATATTACATAAAAATTTGAATACTATATTTCAAAATACTTAAACTTAACATATAAAGTAGTTTGGTTTGAATATTTGGATAGAAAATCAATAAATATTTCAAATATTTTTGGTGTTTTGAGTATTAACTATTTAGACATTTACTTTTGACTATTTGCATATACTTTCAAGTATTTTGGACAACTTGAAAGTATCATATATATTTTGGATGTTTTTATATATATTAAATCTAAAACTAATTAATATGTATATATGTATACTAATCTATTTTGGATATATTCCGAAATAATCGGGTTTGGTTTTGGTTCTTTAAATACCAAAAAGTTAAATCCATTTGGATATTTAATCTATTTCTGTTTGGGTTTGATACTACTTTTTTGGACCGGGTTCGGTTCGGTTTTTCAGGTTCGGTGTTTTTGCCCTGCCCTACCTAATATTAGTTAACTTTTAAAGTTTCATTTTTTAATATTAAAAACTTAAGAAATATATTTCCATCTGTTTTTATATATATATATATATATATATATATATATATATATATATCTGTTTTAATATTATATATATTCAGAAATATTTAATATTTGCTACAACATATTTCTTAAGTTTCAGATTATATAGATATATATTAAGTTAGGAAAGAGATTTATTAATCTATATTATAGTGGTCATTCAGTTTAGTTTGATTTTATTATGAATTTAAGAGAAGTGGAAGTTTCACTGTTATGAATATATAATTGTTGCTATGAATTTGAGTGAAATGGGTCCCGATTTATTTAGGATTAAATGGATGGTTGTTAAAAATTATTTACAGTCATAAAATTCTTTTATATAGGTCTAATGGCAAAAAAGTAAAAGATTAAATAGTTAGTTGGACACAACATATATCAATATGTCATGACCGAAATTTAATAGTATTGATATTATATGCTACATAAATTAAGAAGTTATTTTTCCTTTTTGAAAGAGTAAAACATGTAAATAACTAAATGGTGAGATTTAAATTGGGCGATCACCAGCCTTTGTCGATGTCTCGGCGGTCTCTCCGGCTATGCTCCTGCAGATCTTCATTTGCGCTAGTCAGATTCTCTCGAGGTTCCAAATCTCAGAATCATAAAAAAAAATTAGTAAGACACAACATTTTTTCAACTGGTTATACTTGTGTTTTAATCGAATACAAGATTTTGATCCGCGCATGAAAGCACGGGATTTGTTAACTTGATTAAACCTAGTTAAAAGATTAATAAATTTTATTTTGTTTTGAAAAAAAAATTGTAAGCTAATTATGTACTGTTGTGTTGATTATATCTAAACTCTACTAAAAGAAGAATATGCAGAGCAGATAGGATGTCCACGTATGCAAAAATATTAAGCCAATCAAAACATTTCATTAATACACGTCATATGAGCTTAATTAAACTAATTTTCGTTTAGGCTTCCATGTGTTTTCCGCTGGGCTTCGTCGGTTTGTACTGGGCTTTGTTATCCTGTGGCGACAATAAACAAAACTAAAGCCCAAACCTTAGACGGAACTAACGAGGATCTACGCTTCTAACTCTTCGTCTTCCCCGTCTGTTTCTCCTTCGATTCAGCTCTAACGATACATCTCTACAATCAATACTCCACTACATCTCGATCCATCAATTTCTTCTTAATGATTTCATTTCAGTTTACTTTTTCCTACTACTTTATATACTCTTTTTATTTCCTGAGTGCAAATCAAACCCTAAAACTTCTCTAACCTCAATCCATAGCAATGAAACCGAATAGGAAATCTCCTATCACCTCCGATTATGATGAAGAAGTCATGTTCTTCCAAGATGTCTCACTGGGTCCCCACGAAACACAGTGGCGATTCCGTCTGGTCCATTTCTGGGAGGCTTGGAACCCGCTGCAGAAGAAGTTTTCTTTGAAAAGTGTTCTTGGGAATTGTCTGTGATCTTTTTATGTTTGATCTTTTATGAGATTGTTAGGGATGAGATAGAACAAGCGTTGAGAGAATTGAAGGAGATCGAAGTGTTCGAGCTCCATCACTGGTGGAGCTTACGTTTGAGGATCTGAGCTTATGGTTAAAGTTTCCTACTTTTAATTCATGATTTCAGGTTCCTCTGTTTCAGATATTTGGTTTGGTTTTTGAAAGCTCCTGATCTGGTGTTTAGGTTGTTGGAGGTGTAACAGGACAGGAGTCGTCATCTGTTTTGATAGGTTTTCTAATTCTCAATCTCTGCTTTGATGATAAAACAATCCAAACCGAATGTGAGCAATGCAGTTTCAGTTTGTTTGCTTTGTTTTTTAGTGAAAGATGTGTGGTCTGTTGTAGAGTTTGTTATTAGCTTTAAAGTTTTGGGTCTCTAATTTCAAAATTTGCATTTACACAATTATTGACCTCTAAATGCAAGAGAACAACACCATTTGTTTCTTTTTTTTCTTTCTCTTATGCTTACGCTTTCTACTTTATGTTTTTCAGAGACCAACTGAGAATGGGCAAATTGATATCAAGGAGATGTAATATGTGACACAATTTCAAGGTTTGCATAGCACAAGAACGACATTCGAGCAATCCCAGCTTTATCTGGTCATCACTTTGTCTTCTAATGCTATGACTCCAAGGTATTTCTTTTTGCTTCAATCTTTGAGTCCAAATCACACGTACTGTAACATGAGTCATCCTTGGTATCGTCCCGTTATCTAGAAAAGTTGTGTTCTTTTTTTTATAATTGATTTGTGTGATTGTATAGCTAAATTATTTTTTTACTTAGCTCACCTTGGTATGTTGACGAGTTTATCTTAATATCTTTCGTAATTTTTTTTCTTTTGTGTCTGTCAACGATGTTTGTATGTTACTGTCTACATTTGTTTCCCAACAGCTAATGATGCCTTGATGGTTCACTGACGGAACTGAAAAAAAAAAGAATAAGTCAATGAGTTTTTTAACATTGTGCCAATTCGACTCTGGTGTTTTCATGATTATGTGCCTTGGTTTGGTTTTGTTTTTATGGGTAGGTTGAATCAAGCTCATTGAATGAAGAAAGTGTCACTGCTGCAGAAGATTTTAATGTATTCTTAAATTCCTTTCTATGCAAATTATCGGTTTCTAGGCGGTAAACATTTTATAGAGAGAATGCATTGCAGAGCATGCTAATAAAGAGGAATAGGTGAAGTAAATTGTTTGGCAGAAACCAGGGAGATCTCATTACTTCCCGTACAGATATGAAAGCAGATGTTCCTTTGGCAGCAAATGAATGAGATCTATAGAAGTTACTACTCTAGAAGATAAGAACGACGCAATACAATTTCTTCCTGGATCCAAGAAAAACAAAAGCCAACGAAGAAGTGATGGAGCCACTGAATCAGCTGCAGCAAGCAACTTAAGAGGCTGATGAAGCGAGATCATCCTTAACTTGCTTGCGAAAGTTTCAAGAAGAAGCAGAGGAAGAAGAGGCTGATGAAGCGAGATCATCCTTAACTTGCTTGCGAAGATCTGCAAAAGTTTCAAGAAGAAGCAGAGGAAGAAGAGGCTGGACCAAGTACAATGGAGAGCAGTTTATTTGCATCTTAGAAAGAAGATGAGGAGATTTAATCTGTAAGAAGTACAATGCCACATAGTAAATCACTTTTCAAATAATGTTCTGGAGATTTAATCTGTAAAATATGCTATTACAGGTCACCGGTTTTCTCAGTAGATCATCCCAAGATCCTCTTCATTTTATCTGGATGCCGGAGAAGAAGCATACCAAGTATACTGAGATCGATGTTGCAAAATATTAATATTATCAGTTTCAAAAAAAAT
Organism: Hirschfeldia incana; assembly: GCA_026261945.1. NCBI lineage: Eukaryota > Viridiplantae > Streptophyta > Magnoliopsida > Brassicales > Brassicaceae > Hirschfeldia > Hirschfeldia incana. The sequence goes on along the minus strand of JABCMI010000014.1, from coordinate 995,548 downwards.
ATTAATATTATCTAGGATATGTTGTTCTAATTTTTTTTCTCGCATGGCAAAGAAAACTATGACATGATTATTACAACTCATCTCATGACCATTGTATATTCAATCATTGTATTTTGATTGTTCCTAATTCCACCACTTTCTGAAGAAAGATATAAACAAATCAATATAGATACTAATTATGTAATGAAAATCCAAGGATCAATGCAAAAGAGAATCTAATTTTCAATAGCGTAAGTAAAAATTTTATTGTAAGTAAAAAAAACGAAAACGTAATTATTTCAAAGTTTATATTAGTTGCCAATTTAACAGTTGTTTTCATAAGAACCTCAATCAAAAATAAGAATAATTATATCATAATAATTTTGAGTTCTAATTTTCTTAAATTTGTTTGACAGAAATAGTTAAAATATTTAATATTCATCTGAGAATTTTTATTTTTATAATCAGTACCATCATATATGTATACACTCAAATAAAAATGCCAAAACATAAATTAAATTAAAATTTGTAAAACAACCCGGACGTAGCCCAGGAAAAATCCCTAGTTGTTTTAAATAGAGTTGGTTGTTAAATTTCAACTAAAGATAAAGACTAACAATCCATGAAATTTATTAGAAATAGGCTAAACTCAGATGGGTTTTTGATTTTAAAATAAGGTAGTAACGATATTGGTGGTCCATATACTAAAATTATTTTATTATCATGTGCATAACTTCTTGGTAAAAGCATCTTTCTGCAAAAACAAAAATAATCATTAAATATAACGAAGTTAAAGAAAATTCATTTTGAAACTAAAGCTTCGAATGGTAAACGGCGTTCCGCTCCGCACCGCAGTTAACAGTAACAAAAATCTTTACATATATTATATATCTATACATTTTTATAACTGTTAAAACCGCACTGCCGTTAAATCGCTTGCCCCGTACCGCTCAAACCACAGTTATTACCATTCAGAGCCTAATACGGGCTTTAGTTTTTGAAGGCTAGTTTTGATCTTCTTTTTTATTATTAGGTGGCTAGTTTTGATTTTATAAAGATTTTTTGGTCTTGCCCGCCACTTTGTCTTTGTCCTTGGAACCATCATCTGATTCATAACATTAGAATAGTTAATTCTTAGTCTCACCTTTCTTAAGTAAAAAAAGAAAAAAAACAGAGAAGTGATGAGCTTAAGATCTCAAAAGCAGATCTAAATATTTACCCTGCAGAACTGCAATTGCAGATGCAGTGTGCACTTAGGCCATAGCCAACAACTGAAAATAGCCACCTCTCTGCCTTCTCACCATAACTATTGATATTGAATCACATAACACATATTAAAACGTTAAAACAAAATATAAGCAAAAGCAGACCAATTCAATCAGCAGTTATGTCAATAATGAATGCTACATTGGTTGTCTTCTTCATGGCCATGCTGGACACATCAAGAGCATACATGTACTAAACCAAGATCATTAGTTAAGACTCCTCGGAGATATGATTCTTTTGACTCATTGAATATCAAAGAAGCTATGTAAAAGCTAATCTATCATGAGATCAACCAAAACATATGCCAATCAAAATGCACTTTTGTCAAAAACCATATCAGCAGAGAAAGACACGTCTGCCATTAGATAACCCTAATCCTTTATCGTTATTAACGATTCTACATAAGCAAATAAGTAAAATATAGATATAACAAATATTGGGTAGTAATGTTGTAGCAAGATCTACACGTTTATAAATGAATCCTCAGTAAGAACATATTTCCACTGAAGTTTTCCATTTTCTCTCTCTATAAAAAAGAGCTCTCACCTCTCTCTAAAGAACATCGTGAACCCTAACTCCGGCCCGGTTAATCCGGAGCCGGAGGCACCCTCCTTTCCCCTTAATCTATTTTTATTTTGCTCTCTACACCTCTGCCATGTCCATCTGTCGATATGCTCGTTTATTCTGGGTCTGGGAGACTCATATGAAACCTCTATTCAAGGGTGCCGGAGGCGAATCCCGACGAGATCTGGAGTGACAGCGAGGCGGAAGTGACATCGGTGGTGTAGAGAGTTGGCTTTTAGGTAGCGGAGAAACCAGATCTTTTTTCCCTCTTTAGATCTGGTGTATCCGGTTTGGCGACGGCGCGTGAGCTCGAAAGTCGCCTCCTTTCACATGGATCTCGACCCTTACAAGGCACTGAGATGTGAGGAGGAAGTATTTGAAGGCAAGCTGACAAAGTATGGTCTCCCGATTCTCGGGTCCACTCAAACCATGGGCTTCACCGATTAGGTGGAAACAGAAAAGATAGCATCACGGTGGTTTGTGGCGACAGTTCTAGACCCTTGCGACAAAAAGAGAAACGATTATACCGTGGGTAAGGACTTTGCTGCTCGAAAAGCTTGGATCTGTTTTACACCAGCTCATGTCTGTTTGTCATGACCCGACTTTCATTTCGGATCTATGTGTCTGATTTTTTGGCTGAGGGTCGCAACTCCGAACACCAAGAGGATGACACTAACTCGAGGATGCGCCTTTGGTGTAGAAGCTACTGTTTCATGTACTTATATGTCGATCATATGGGATCAGTAGATTAGCTTAAATTGTACTCGGGAGTAGCTAATTATTCTCTTGTTTGGTAGTTGTTGGTCGCGCCATTAGGTTGAATGTAGGGGTTTAAGTGTTGTGTTGGCGTAGGAGCGAAGCTTTTGGACCAGTAGTGTGGAGTCCAACCAAGAGATACATCGAGAGGTGATGAGGCTTTGGTCTGGTGCATCAATCAAACCTTTGGGAGACCAATGCCATTGCGCTAATATGACAGCTTGGCCAGTGATGACACAATCTGTCTATACTGCTTTGCTTCGTGTGGTCCAAGTAGGTGGTTAAGAACCGGCTTTTTCTGGATAGTGGGAAAAGTGTCGGGTTCAGTGGGTTAAATTGTAGCAAAGGCTCAAATTGGTAGTGTAGGATCCAAGTAGTGATTCTAGATGATACTAATTTATTTGTTGCAAGTGTGGTTGAAACACTTGTGTGGTGTAAAATCAGGTGTACCCTTCTTTGGCTGCTAATGAAAAGTTGATGTGGAGTTAAAAAAAAAAGAATCTTCCGTCATGTGATTTGGTCTTAAAAATTTGGATTTTGATTGGATGAACTTTTGAACCAAATTAATTTAAAATTTTTAAAAAGGCAGTAGCAATTTCTAGTAGGAATTGTGTTTTAATAGTATAGACTAGATGGTTTTCCCGTGCTCATGCACGGGTATAAATATTTATAAAGTAATATATATATATATATAATAATTGATTGCTACTTACTTTTAATTTTCAATTAATTTATAATTTTTTATACATAACTTATATTAACAATATTTTATTACTTTAATTAGACATATGAATATATCTAGTCGGTTTTATTGTTGTTACAGTTGATTTAGTTATCATTTAGTATATTGGATTGCATATATTTCTCTGAATTCAACAATAATTTTTTTTAATTCTAAATATATTAAAATTTTGATTAATTTTCTTATTTACATTTAAGTTATTGTTGTTTTAGATATGTAAATTTATTTTAGAAATATTATGTATAAATTAATATATATTGTGTTTAAAATGAAACAAAAAAATAAAATAAAGTGTTAATAAATATAATGATAATATTCTGAAGTCTCATGAATATATATTAATTTTACAAAAGAAATAAATTGTTACAATTGGTTACTATTTTATTTTCATTTTTATGTGTTTTGAATCATCCTATAATTTATATGTCAAATAAATTATTATTATAGAATTATATTTTCTTGTTATAGTTAATTCTTTGATTTGAGATAAAAGTTGGATTATTCAAATCACTCAAGTTGTGAGTATATTAAGCTACATATATTATTTCAAATTCAAGCTGGCATATAATTATTTTTATTATAATTAAGTCAAGTCAAATTAATTTTTTTATCGTTTAAAAGAGCTTGTATTTTCATAATATATATATATATATTAGAAAAATGATGATCGATAAGAAGTTACATACATAAGTAACTCATACTTTTTTGGAAGCTCATCAACACATATCAATATTTACAATAACTAAAATGTGTTTACAAATTCTAAATAATTTTATTCTTTTTGATTATGGTTATATTAAGTTTCACAAACATAAAATATTAAATTTAAAAGTAAATGTAATATTAAGAAAACATATAATTTTAATATTGATAAGATATTCAATATCTAACTCGTTAAAGTATATAGTGTGATTTTAAAATATTTTATAATTATTTGATCAGAAGATGTTTATTGTTAAAATTTATTTTTAATTTTTTAATATCTCTTAAAAATAAGAAGTAAAAATTGTGATTGTATCTTAGAAATCATATTATATAAATAAAATATAATTTATAGATATTTTTTCTGTAATTGAAAGATATTATAGTTAATAAAATATAAGAAATATAAATAATATTTCAATAGTACTAAATATAAATTATTTTAGTCAATTAAACATATATCATTTTATGTTACTTAATTTATTTATGTAATCATACAAAAATAGATAGGTGTGTAAAAAATATTTATGTTACTTTGAAAATATAAAGAAAGTATTTTATCAGTATACTTTATGTTATTTAAAAATATTTTTTAAATTGAATATTACTATTTTGTGAACTTTCTTTTTTAATGAAATATATTATTTAAACATAAATTTTCGTTTTTAAATACACTTTATTACCTTTATAAATATTTCCTTTTTATTATATATGTTATTTGGAAAATTTTACAAAAATATTTTTAAACTGAATATTACTATTTTGTGAACTTTCTTTTTTTAATGAAGTTATATTATTTGAAAATATATATTTTCGTTTTTAAATCCAATTTATAACCTTTATAAAGATTTTCTTTTGTACTATATATGCTATTTGGAAATTTTACTAAAGGAATTTAAAGAAAAAATAATAATAATATTTAATTGTTATATTTTTAATTCATTAAGGGTATTGATGTAATCAACCACCGTGAGAATTAACGTGAACGCGATACATAAGAAATTGATTTTTTAAATAATATTGTAGATATATATTTCAAAATTAAACAGGAGTATATATTATCCGAATAATAATAAAAAACCATTCGACCCGTCTGGGCATTTACGAGGCACACATACAACACTTTAATGGGCCTTTACTTTATTTATTTAATTATTTAATAAAATTGAAGGCCCAATAAATAGACCGGACCCGACCCAAAACACATGTAGACAAACCTCCAGATTCTTAAAACCTCCAGATAGTCGCCGTTTCACTTCTTAGTCTTCTTCACCGTCAACCACCGCCGCTCCCCGACCAGTTAGTTTTCTCTTCTTGTCTTTGTGGAGCACAACAGGATTTACTCTTGTTATATACTGATATTCTGATTTTGGATTTTTTTCGTGTTTCGATTGGATTGCATTGCATTTTACGATTGATTGAGAAACTCGATTTGGTGTTGTAGATGAGCATTTAGGGTTTATCCAACTGAATCAAAGGATATGGCTTCTTCAATCTCAAGAAGAGTTCTTCGCACTGTTGGATCTTTCGCGGCTTTAGGACGCAGCAACACCAGTATTATCCCAGTCCCTCTAACTTCTTCTTTTTTTATTTATTATGTAACTTTTGATCTCTAATTGATTCTCTGTATCTTTGGAACAGCGAATGCATCTGGAAATGGTTTAAGCTCTCTTCTTCCTAATCATCATCTCAAGGTTGCTGTTTTACATCACTCACCATTGCATTATAACCTAGTTTTTCACTATTCTTGAGACGTTGATTTCATTTCTTGCTATCTGTCAAATGCAGTGTGGAATGGGTTTACTTTCCAACCGAAAGCTCTCCACTTCTATTCTGAGTCCTGATGATTCATTTCCTCATGATTTACTTTCTCAAAAGACCGTCATTACACCTGACCGAACCATAGGTATGAATGAAGAATGTTGTTAACATTCATATGCTTTAGCTTATTACTATGTGTAAGGTTCTGGCGGAGAGTTTGATTACCAGTGCTGTGCTCGTGTTAGGCTTTTTTGTATGTTCTCACTTTCTTGTGATTGCTTTTGAGGCCTGATCAAATCTACTGAACAATGAATGTTTTCTTTATTGCTGGTCTCTGTTTCATTATTCTGTACAAGTTGGTAATGTTGATACTTTCTGTAGGACAATATCAAGACTTGGTCATTCCGGTGACAAATTTCCAGAACGAAGACAAGGGTTTCATGGTTTTAGCTGGTGATGTCTTTGATGTTCCTGTCAGGAAAGATATCATTCACCACGTCGTCAGATGGCAGCTTGCCAAACGCCAGCAGGTATTTATCATCTCATAAGTCTTTATTTATTAGTCATATAAGTAAACAATCAACAAATCTGACGCATTCTGGTGGATGTTCAGGGAACTCACTCGACCAAAACAATAAGTGAGGTTAGCGGAACTGGTAGAAAGCCATGGAACCAGAAGGGTACCGGTCGAGCTAGACATGGTACACTCCGTGGCCCTCAGGTAAACATCACTTTTTGGATTCTTGAGCTTTCTTCTCACCGAACCGCAGTTCTTTTCTGATGAAGTTTATTGAAACCGCTAGTTCCGAGGTGGTTGTGTGATGCATGGGCCTAGACCAAGAAGCCATGCGATAAAGATGAATAAGCAGGTTCGAAGACTTGGTCTGAAGATAGCACTCACAGCAAGAGCCGCAGAAGGAAAAGTCAGCTTCTTTCTCTTCTCTATAAGTGCCCTTACTTTTACTGTTCTGCTTTGTATCCGCTGAATGTTTTGTGAAAACTATGCAGCTCCTCGTGTTTGATGATTTGGCATTGCCAACGCATAAAACAAAGAACATTGTGAACTATTACAATCAAATGGAGAACACGAAGAAAGTGCTCGTTGTAGAAGGCGGTCCTATCGATGAGAAGCTGAAGCTAGCCACCCAAAACCTCCACTATGTCAACATACTTCCATCAATAGTGAGTCACACGCTCTCGACCCTGTGTCAAACTTTGCGGTTACTTGATAAACCGGCTAGTGAATCTTGAATCTTGTTTATGTAGGGGCTTAACGTTTACAGCATTTTGCTCCACGACACGCTTGTGATGTCCCGTGATGCTGTGAATAAGATCGTCGAGCATATGCACACTCCTATCAACCGTTAGAGAGAGAATAATGTCTTCGAATAGCATTCTCAATAAGAAACTAAATCACAAGGAAGACAGTTCCAAAAAATTCCGCATGTAGTTTCTGTACCGGCAATTCATATCGGTTATTATGTATTGGTATTTTGGTCCATCCATGCCTTGACCGGTTTGTTATTTGTTAGTATTTTGGTTTGGTTTTGCAACCTCGAATGCCAAAAGATTTGACTTATACTATCTATCTATTTATCTTTTTCTAGACATTCTCTATCATTTTTTTGTTGACCTTTTTAGGTTTTAAATTTTTGAAAAGTGATTTGAACAAAAAAAAAAGGGAAATTAGGGAAAAGAGAACAACTAATCTAAACTATTGTCCACCTAGTACAAAATCAAAATTTGTCACTTTTGGACTTTAACTACCCCTTAAGGCTATAAAAATTCATATCAATTAATTTACAATGCAAAAAAATTGAGAAAAATATAAATGATGAAGTAATTAAGCATGTTCATCTATGAAAAATATTTTTGCATTAAAAAAAAAATTGAAACTGTAATTTGTAAAATAGCCAAAATGTGGAAGTATAGAAGATCTACCATCTACGGAGGTTCAGAATATGCATTCTACCAAAAACAAAATGATCTACTAGAGGAAGAGTTTGCATTCCACTGAAAACATTTAAGTCTACTATGGTAGTTAACAAAATCTACCGTTTCTTATATATTCTGCCAATATGGTAGATAATACGAAATACGAAATGTTCTCATATCTTCTGGGGAAGAATATACACTCTTCATTATTCTCTTCTATCTATATTTTCTATATTCACTATCTACCAACTCATCTTTATTCTACATTCGTATAATGTAATTTCTACTAGGTTTTTGAAATAAAATCCGAAAATCAAGGAAAAAACAGTTAGAAAATATTCTGTAAATCTATTAAATCTTTTTTATTTCCTTTTTTATTACTTTTTTAATTATTGTTTCCCTAAACTTTGCCAACCACGATTTGGCTAAAACAATCGTGAAACTTCTCTTTTTTCCTAGTTTCTTCAAACTTGTTGACAATCTAACGGGAGAATATGCAAATCTATGCCTATTCTGGTATGTGGAGATCGTCCAAACAAGAAGGATGGAAGTTTCTTGTTGATAAAGAAACAGGAGGTAGATTACTTACTTTTGACACAAGCAAAACCTTTGAAAACCTAAGGGTTATGGTTTGTGAGGACTTTGGAGTCGATGGAGACTTGATCAATATCGAGCTGAGTTATTTACCTTCTGATTTGGGGATTGGCCTTGACTCACCACCGGTTTTCATCACCAACGATCGGCATGTCAAAAATTTTGTTACATATATGAAGAACAAAGCTTCAACCCGTTTATGTGTGTGTATTCGATCTAAGACCGGATCTTACTTGAATCAAAAGGCTGCTGAGTCGCCTGCTGCTGAATCGCCTAACAGAGAGGAAGTGAAGATGTCACATGAAGTTTCAGATAATATTGAAGGTGAAACCGAGCTTGAAGAAGAAGTGGATGAAAGTGATGATGGAAACAAGTGTGAGAAGGATATGATGAACAGAAAGGCTGTCCGTTTATCTCTGGTTGATGTTGTGAAGAAGGGTCAACATTTCACTAGCAAAACAGCTTTGCAGGCAACAATGGAAATATGTGCAATGAAGCATAATTTCGACTACAATGTTGGCAAAACCGATAAAAGAGTTTGGTACATTCGTTGCGCGGATGATGATTGCCACTGGCGTGTTCGCGCAGAGGGATTAACAGGTTCTTCATATTTTATCATCAACAAGTATGTACCTCATCATTCATGTGCTCCATCATCAAGGGACCACTCTGTTCGAACAGCTTCTTCAAAAACAGTCGGCAGTCTCGTTATGCATAAGTATAAAACTGTCAAGGAAGGGCCGAAACCTAATGATATCATCCAGTTTATGCGTGATGAGCATGGAGTTGAGATATCCTACTCTTTAGCATGGGAGGCACGTGAGTATGCAGTAAATGTTGTGAGAGGCATTCCGGAGAAAGGTTATGGGAAAATTCCCAAATACTTGCACATGATGAAGGAAGCTAATCCAGGATCACACACTTTTTATGAAACTGATACCAAAGGGAGATTCAGATTCCTCTTCATCTCATATGGTCAGTCTATTCGTGGTTTTCATGCTGGCATTCGGAAAGTTATTGTTGTGGATGGGACTTTTTTGAAGAGCAAATACAGAGGCGTATTACTGGTTGCTACTGCTTTGGATGGAAACTCGAACCTATATCCTATTGCATTTGGAATTGTCGACTCAGAGAATGACCGTTCTTGGGAATGGTTCATGAGACAACTTAATGTTGTTATTGCTGATGATCAGAGTTTAGCTTTTGTGTCTGACAGGAATACTTCAATTGCTAAAGCTGTTGCAAAAATCTATCCTCGTTCTGATCATGGAATTTGTATTCACCACTTGCTGAACAATGTAGTTACCTATTTCAAGGGTAAAGGTGTCGCTGGGTTGGTTGGAAAGGCATCTAAAGCTTACCGAGTAGCAGATTTCAAGAAGCTATTCACTGCTATTTACTCGATTAGTCCTGCAATCGGAGACTATCTAATACAAGCTGATGTGAGGAAGTGGGCTCGTTGTCAATTTCCGGGATATAGGTACGATGTTAGGACCAATAACCCTGCTGAATCAATAAATTCTGCTTTGCGTACGCCAAGAGAATTTCCAGTTATACCTTTGTTGGACAGCATAAGGGAAATGATGACTCGATGGTTTTTCAAACATAGAACTAAAAGTTTGAAGCATAAACAGCCACTGACCATTGCCGTGGAGAAGAAGATTGATCGAAGGATTGAGAAGGGTAAAAAGTTTCAGGTTTTTCCAGTTAGCGATGATACGTTTTTGGTTCGAGGTGACAGTTTTGATTGTACGGTCGACTTGGTCAGACGCACTTGTTCATGTGGGAAATTTGATCTGATGAAAATTCCATGCAGGCATGCCATAAAAGCAGGTTTCAGTGTAGGCATAAAAGCACACACACTAACAGACGACATGTACACCACTGCTACATGGAGATCTATTTATGAGGAAAGCATAAATCCTATTAGTGTCCCAGAAGATGCATGGATTGTACCATCTGACGTACAGCAGGCAATAGTCCTTGCTCCAGAGACTAGAAGAGCTGCAGGTCGGAGAAAGAAACGCAGGTACGAGACAGTTGAAGACAAGATCCGTTCGTCTCAAGGAACTCAAAGCTCTAAACGTCGTAAATGCAGTCGATGTGGTAAAGAAGGTCACAATCGGTCAACATGTGATAACGCAATTTAGGATTCAAGCCATTCGGTCCTTGGAAGTTATTTTTAGAGTTTGCTTTGTTATCTTTGTTTGAAATCGTCTGCAGTTTTATGTTTTGTTGAAGTTTCCAGAATTTGTTTTGATTTATGCAACTTTGAAGTTTATTCTTAAACCAGTACAAGATCAATCAAATTTAGAACAGAGACATAAAATGGAATTGATTCGACTTTAACAGAAAACCAGTACAAGATCAATCAAATTTAGAACAGAGACATAAAATGAAATTGATTCGACTTTAACAGAAAACCAGTACAAGATCAATCAAATTTAGAACAAAGACATAAAATTCTGATAATGGATCCAATTACTCCTAAATCAGCCGACTTTTTATGCTTCGTAACTTCTTCCTCCACTGTCTTTTTGAAGAAACTTCTCAGATCATCAATTTCCTCGGCCATTCTCGACTGTTGCTCATCCATTCTTTGTATCTCATCAATAAGAGCCTCGTCGACCCACTTGAAAAGATGATGTTCTTTCTTCCTCTGAATCGAAACAAATAAACAGTCAATTGGCACATGGAAGAATGAAAAGTAATAATTTTTCAAAAGTTACCTGTAAACCAATCTCACATCGGAAGAATCTTCTGTATGGGTTGTCTTCCGTTTTAGAAACGAAAGTGACAATCCCCTTCCCACACCAGCATCTAGAAGGAATCCCTCCATTGATATTCATGTTCGGTTTCTGAGAAAGCGGCAGATGGAGAGGAGAAATAAACGATGAATTAAGTAGGGTTGGTGGTAATTGGGGTTATATAACCTGTTTTTTAGGGCAACTTATGCTTTTAATCGGCTTGGGGTTTTAGTGTAGAATTGTGTGTGTTTTGATTATAAAGATGTGTATTCAGTATTAAGATTTGTAGCCAAGTTAGGTTAGATCGTCCCTGGCTCCAGTTTAGTTTCAGTTATTGTATTGTTAGGGGTTGATATGTTCTATGGATTACTTTACATTCGTTCAGGGTATAGTTAGGGTATAGTTAGGGTTCGTTTATGGTTTAGTTAGGGGTTTGGTGTTTACGAATTTAAGGTATTTAATTTTGTATTCACCCAGTTATCTCAATTGTTTCAAGTAGCGCAGTGGTTTATGTTGTATAGACGGGATACGAAGGTGAAGTGTTCGATTCCTCAGATATACAAAATTTTTTAAAAAACTTTTTTACAAAACGGAACTTAGGGAATTTAATTTTGTATTCACCCAGTTATCTCAATTGTTTCAAGTAGCGCAGTGGTTTATGTTGTATGTACGGAATAACTATGGTCAAGTGTTCGATTCCTCAATATACATTTTTTAAAAAAAAAAATTTTTTTTTAAAAGAACATTTAATAAGAGTCACATAGTTACACTGTCAATGCACCGATAACATGACGCAAATGCTAAATAAGAGATGACCAACTCCAGTCGAAGACTAAATAATAGATTAGAAAGCTAAATCAGAGTCAATGCACCGATAACATGTTTTACAATGCTAAATCAGAGTCAAAGGTAAATGCATAAGAGTTAAGTTTGACATTCTCTCAATAACAACCTAATTGAACTATAGAATTTCAACTACAGCAGAAGTTGTAGGTGTTGGAGGAGTGAACTTTGACATTCTCTCAATAAGCTCAGGATCATTTGCAGCTGCCCATAGGTCAAAAGCAATCTTCTGGCGAGCTTCACGAATGTTACTGTCATCCACCACACCTAAGTCCATGCCCAGAACATGTGCTTCAATATGCTTCAACGCATATACTCCACAATCGCAGTTAGATGCGTTTAGGAAGGGCAATGTAGCGTAGGTTACATCATATGGCGCCACCTTAAAATTTTTCTTCTCTTTTGTCTGCACAGCTTTAACAATTCTAGGAATGAGATGGGCAAATGGCTCTAGCTCTTTGGGATATTTCATTCCCGCACAGTCGAAGACCTCTATTGACCGAGTAGTGAAGTTCACGCACATAGAGATCCAGTGGTTACCGTGCACATTAAGAGGAACATACATCCGGGTGACATCTTGATCCCACACTAGATTTGTTCGTCCGTCTCCAGGAAGTTCACCAATTCCGTACTTGTAGAGCACCCCTTCTATCTTGAATTTTCTTTTAGCATCCTTGAACGCCCTGTAAGACGCCTTCATTTGATTACTGAATATGCAGCTCATGAATGCTACTTCCGCTGGTTTCCATCGTCTCAAAGAAGTCCTCTCACGAAATAAGAAGAGCATAGCATCAATTTCCTGAATATTTTGAATCAAACAGTCAATGATGGTGTGTTGGTCAAACAAAAACAGTAAAATGGCCTACAAAGTAATTTACAACTTACATAATTCCTGAGCCACACTGCAGGTCCCATAACACGTTCTGCTAACTCACTTGTGTACACAGATGGTCCTATTTTAAGGTGCCTGCAATACAAAATATGTTTAAAAAGTTGTTCAATTTACAACATAAATGCAGTGAAGATACTTACTGTTTTGTAGTTGAGCACCACTCAATCAGTTTGGCCCAAGCATCCTCATGGACATACACAAGGTCGTAATCTTCGTCGTTTACCCGATCGTCAGGTAAATCCATATCTTTGAGTGTGGGAGATGTCCACTTTGGATTCTTGACTGATGATAATGGAGTTACCAATTCAGATGCTTCTTCATCACCATTTTTTTGAGAGGGATCGAACCCTTTTACATGTGATGCTTGAGAAAGGTTCCCAAGAGCGTCTTGCAAATACTCTTGTGTGCCCTTTTCTACATGTATTTCTGACGGTTCCTCATGTTTTTTCGATGAAAGTGGCAAAGTCTTCAAAAACTCCATCATATCATCTGTTTCAAGCTCCTGTTAATAAAACGAAACATACCATTATTAGCAAAACTAGTCATCGAAAACATAACAAAAAGGCAACCAAAAGAGACAAAAAAATCAGTCATAAAAACACTTCATAGCATTACATAAACAATACATGTCATAGTCATAAGTTCACATCATAGCAAACACAAAATATATTACAAGCCGATAAGAAAATTACAAAAGATTGAAGAGATACAAGAAAAGGCCCTTCAACATTTTACAAAGCTTCATTTTGTGATTACCTTTCTTACGTGACGAGGGCTCCGACGAACACTAGAAGGAAGCACAGTCTCATGAACCTTGCCTTTGCCTTTTTCATTTGTTGCTGCAGGAGAAGGACTCTGTGATGATTTTTCTTTGTCTTTCCCCATTGTATCTGATGGACCCGGAAACTGTGCCTTCTGAAGTTGTTCAGCCATGTTGGATTGCACCTTGTTCAATCGCTCCTCGAAGTCATTCTGCAACACCTTCTGGAAAGCGCTGAAAGAAGAGACGAACAGACCTTCAATCAAAGTCTTCATCTCATTGGAGAGACCACTACCACTGCTATGTTCAGCCACCCTTTGACAAAGCAAATTCTTCTTTCGAGTCTCGACACCAGGATCAATCACCTTACGCTTCCCCCTTCTTGCAACAACAACTGGTTCCTCTACATATGTATCTGTCATATCTTCGGCTTCAACATCAACTCCATCTTCGACTTCAACATTCACTTCATCATCTTCTGCATCAGAAAGCTCCATATTTGTAGGCAAAGACTCGACTTCCCATACGAATTTGGCCCAATCTTGCTTAGCACTGAGCAGAGTCAGAATACGAGTAATTCTTTCATCCTTCTTCTCATCTTCCCTATAGAACTCCTCCGAATCAATCACATCATCGTTCCCAGTAGCAGATATGAATGTGGACAACTCTCCCTGTCAAGAACACACAATTAAGTTATTTTTTATGTTAATTGAAACAAATATTTAAAACAATGGGATCAACTCTACCTTACTGAAGTGTGACTCTAGCCTCATGATATCTGTGTATCCCACTCTCCCACTTCCTTTCCAATTCCTACATCTCACTTTGGTCACGTTTTTCTTTATCTTTCTACCCACCATTCTACCAATGTCTGGGATTGCCTCCATAATCCATATCTGAAACGCATAGGAGAATCCATCCAACACGTAACTGTTCTTCATCTGCACATCTCTCCTTGCCTTGAGTATTGAACCAACCAGTGCATCATACGCGTGAAGACCCCAAGGATACATCCTCATTTTCTCAAAATCCATCACCAAGCGAATGTACTCATGAGGGATATGCACTCTTGTATCCTTAGCTATGAGGAATCCATGTATAATACACAGATACACTAGCCTAATCATGTCCACATACGTCCACTGGTTGCATTCTTTAAGAAGCTTCGTACGTACACTGGTTAAGTTAACCTTTCGATTTTCCCTCAGCACACGGGCCCAAAACCCCTTATCATCCTTCCAATTATTGAACTCAATGTCGGGTTCTTCTTTGAACTTCAATCCAGTCACAGCATGAAACTCTTGCGCAGAAAACCGGAGAGGCCTCTTCGCAAATAGAAACCACAACTCGTGAAGCTTAGAAACCTTGAGCTGCTTGCATATGAAGCTGTGAATAATCTTCCCCGAGTAAATGAGCTTGTTGTCAACGATTGCCAGAAGCGGACCAAAGACAGGGTCTTTCAAAACTTCCTCATACTCATCGTTGAGAGCCTCCTTCACTAGATCCAGAATTCCACGTCTACAAGTGTTGTTAATATGATCAATCTGAGGCTCACCTCCTTCTTCAAGTATGCGTTTTGGAAACTCGTATGCCATTCCTACAAAACAGAAACGCACAAAGTTCAAATCATTACAATCAACTGAAGCGTAAACTACAATGAAAAATATAACTACAATGACTCACTATCAATTGCAACATAACTACAACTAAACTTCTATCACAAACTAAATCGATTGACTCCACATGTAAATTATTAAGCAAAATGTCTCTTAATAAAACAAATGTTATATATTTTTGAACTTGTGGTGTAGATAAAAGAACAAGACCGAGAGATTGAAACACAATATAGTCTCAGGCTCTATAAATTTTAGTTTCTACTACATTCAACCTTGTACTAAGACATGAACATCAACAAAACTAAAGAAAAGGGATCTGAAAACCTTACCTTCAATTTTGGTGAAAACAGAACCGAGATGAAAAAGTTAACAACTTCAATCTCCTTTTCCGTTGAAGAACTTCAATATCTTCCTGGTACATGCAAGTAAAGAGATTAAGATAAAAAAATTAAGATCAAGAAAATAAAGGGGATTTCGAGAACCCTAACCTAAACGATTTTGGGAACCGAGAAGAATTGGCCGGAAAAGAAGACCACAATCGATTAATCTTCCTTTACCAGCAACAAGAACCTTCTCCCAAGCTTCAACACCTCCGATTGTAGCCGGCGGAGATGAGTAGGTGTTTCTAATCGGTGGTGTTTAGAGCGGAGAGACGAAAGAGGGAGGACGGAAAAGAGATGTGAGGATGATTGCAAGGTCTCCGATGAACTCAGCTGGCCGGAGAAGAAGGTGTTGATTTCGACCCTAATCGCCTCTACGGCGGAGATAAGAGAGTGGGAGTCGACATTTACTTTTCACTTTTTACAAAAAAATCATTAACTTACCCTATTTACAATTCACCTTTTTATTTGATTTTTACTTATTCAATTTTTTCATTTAGAAATTAATAGGAGGGACATAACGGGATTTGCATTATTGTTTATACTAGGTGGACAAAGATTATGGTTTTAATTCTAAGGGGACAAAGTCATTGTTTTTGTGTTCTCTTTTTCTAAATTTCTGAAAAAAAAATTGAAAAGTGATTTTGATTTCGACAAAAAGTGATTTGGAAAAAAAAGCGGTGTCAAAAAGAAGTAATTTTGATATAAACACTCTTAAGTAAATGTGACTACTGAACTGGGCAGACAATCACTAAGAAGAAAAGAAATTTGATGCCCATAAATAGAAAATAATCAGCTGTTGTTGGTTCAATTTATTTTAAGCATCACAACAGAGAATATCATAATCACGTATGCACTAGCTACTTCTTTTCCATTATATGAAGATCAAACTATTACAAAATGATCAAAGTGACAATCTCAACTCTAAATCTAGCTCTTGACTGTCACTTGATCCCGAGTTTTGGTTTCCCCATCCCAACGATTTACTTCGCCTTGTAAAACTTGGTTCCTATTTCAAGACAAACATAAAAATTGATTAGATCACACCTATATACAAATCAACTACACTTATAACACGTTTGACAAGGTCAATTAACCAACACTCAGCCATGAGATAACTACACTGAATAATGGTTCCACCAAAATAAACCGAAAATTCAAGGCAAACAGATCCTTTTTTTGTAGATACAAGCCGACTGGACCAAAAAGAAATTTAAGTCTGCAGACTAATTAATAATGTGATCTACGAAGATGTGACTAACAATTCAGCTAATAGATGGAAATGAATCAATGATTGAGTATATATGTTTTTAAGCTGGAAGTTTTGAAATAAAAAGAAATTTAGATAAGGAATCAAAGTAATATTTTCCTTATAAAACACACACACAATAATGTATTAATCGCAAATAATTAGAGCATTGAAGGGAGATATATACCATCATGTTCGGATAGAAGCCATTAGGAGTTGATGTTGGTGTTGATAATGCATATGTAAAAGATGGTGATGATGATGGTATGGAATATCCTCTCACATCCTCCTACATTGACATGACATATGACGGGATAATTAATATAACAGCATACTATCATGAAACGAATTAGATAGATTAATGACACGCACATATAGCAAAATTCATTTCATAACAAATCAGTTATATGAGGCTATATTTTTTCACCTATTATTAATGATACTGAGATATTCTAAATAATAGAAAGTGTAAAGTCAATAATAAAACTCTCAACCGAAGAGAGAGAAGAGAGAAGAGAGAGAAGAGAGAAGAGAGAGAAGTTAGATCTAGATTGGTTCCGGCGCTCGGCCAGCGCGTAAGCGTCTGTGCCGGTGCCGGAATCCAATCTGTTTGCGTGATTGTGCTCCTCGAAGCTCTCTCTCCAACGTCTTGTCGAAGACTGCCTTGTTGGAGCTCTGCAACGCCTCTATCCCAAGCGGTGGCTCGGTGGTTGGAGTGAAGACGCTGTCGCTTGGAGGATCGGGAGAGGGAGTGGTCTGTTTGTCAAGTTGTTGATTTTTCCGGGCTGTGGAGGCTGTAACATCCCTGTCCCGATGATCTTTCTCAAAACCTTAGACGTTTATCTTTTCATCAAGAATCCTTTATTGAAACTCAAATCGTCTTACATAAATCCAAACTCAAAATAAAGATTGATCATCCAGCGAGAAACTTAAAGAAAATCCGAATAAAATGATTCTTAAAAATAAAGAAAACTTGAAACACTTGCACCATACAGACTCCTGCTCCTGCTCCTCTTTGATCATACCTACAAGAAAGAGGGGTGAGTAATTGGGATTACTCAGTGAGGGTAGGTTCTAGGAACCTACGAACTCATTTCATATTACACAATGCAACAACACAAGTCACAAGCTAATATCATCTAGCAATCACAAACAACATAGACTCTATACTCATTCAAGACATATCGCCTAACATGCATCTAACAAAGTTCCTTTGACTCTCAAATCGATGAGCGCTCACTGTCACACGCCAAACCGGCACTCGCCAAACCGGCACTCGCCAAACTGGCACACGCCAAACCGGCACTCGCCAAACCGGCACACGCCAAACCGGCACTCGCCAAACCGGCACTCGTTCACATTACCACATAACCTCATGGATCGTATCAACATCTTATTCACATCACTTTCATTCTTATCACACATCTCTTTCATGTCACTCTCATTTTTATCACACATCTCATTTACCTCGACACTCAACCAGTTTATCATTTTATGACCTATCAATCACTAGGTTCTTTCATAGCAAATAACATCTCATTTCAATGTTATCAAACGAATCATCATTTCATTCATATCAACACACAACTGGTTTATCCTTTAACAACCTATCATTCACTACTCTCTAGCAACCTAGCTTTCAATCACAATCATGACATGAGACTACACAACAATCATATATACAAACGTCAATCATTAACCAATCATCTCATCGTCACAATCAGCAACATCATATCAACACAAGACAGATCTAGATCTAGATAACATTAACAAGAGACTAACGTCCGAAACATTATCCAACATGAAAAGGGTTCACAGCCGAGTCCTCACCTTTGCCTAGATCTGGATCTGGAACACGAGAAAGAGAGATGAGATCTGGACAGATCTGGAACTAGAGAACTAGAGAACAAGAGGGCTGCGAGATCTGATCTCCACCACCAATCGGCTACCACCACCACCACACCACACGGCGCCGGCGAGAGGAGAGGAGAGAGAGAGAAACACGGCAAGGAGAGAGAGAGAGATCACGGTGAGAGAGAGAGAGAGAGAAGAGAGAAACGGCACAGGAGAAAGAGAGGCGACGGCTAGGGTTTCCGGTCCCCGGGAAATCTCTGCAGAGCTTCGCTTCAAGTTTCTGATGGAGAAAAGAGAAGGGGCTGCAGTTCTATTTATAAGAAGCTGCAGGGAACCCTAGGTTTTAGGTAAATGGGCCGTAGAGAAGCCCACTTTCTTTTAAAAAAAATTGGGCCCGGTAACGGGATGTTACAATCTCCCCCACTTAATAGAATTCGTCCCCGAATTCTGCGTGTCGAAACTCCAACTCCTAACATCCCGTTTCCAAGTGATAGTTAACTCGTCACTTGCCATGTAACGGTTTCTTTTAGCGAACTGGTTCACTAACCCACTCGAGGATCTCTCGTCCCCTTGTATCTCCACCATCATCCAATGGGTACCACTTCTTGCGGTTCACCAACTTCACTCTTATTTTCTTCATGGAAACAACAACTCTTACATGTACTGATGGCTCTTCTACCATCTTTGCTCGACCGATGTGTTATGGCATTGAGAAATCAAAATGTCTTTTGTGGTGTACAATTCGACTTGCAACCACGCTTCCGCTGCGTCACTCTGATTATCCTTGTCCACCTTATCCCCACATGTACCACATTCTAAAGATCCCACATTTGTGAATTTCACAATCCTAAAGTATCTCTGGCACGATCCTGCAACGGTCTTGTACTTCTCCTAGCTAATATCAGGATATTCCACTTGGCTCTGGGATTTCATAGGTCCTTTTCAACTTTGTTCTTAGCTCTCCCCCATTTTCGATCAAGCGTGCATGGTCTATCAGCCTCCCTTAGGTTCCTCATACCCGTATCTCCATTATAGCACAAGTAACTCTTGTAGTAACCCGCAATAGATTCACCATTCCACCTTTATCAACTTATATACATCCCTTATGAAATCCATGAAACAACATTCTTCCTCATCCGCCTTATGTATCTTCGTCACCCAGAACAGTCATTCGGTTCTTGAAATGAAGTGCGTATGGTTGTACTCTGGCTCTCACAACTTTATAACTTTAGACTCAAAAGATTATGGGTTGTTCTAATGGGGTATGGCCAATTTCTCTCTTCCTCCACTACTAATCCCGAAGAACACACGAGTATTACACTACTAGGCTTAGGTGCACGCTAATTAAACTTATCAAATTTTTAATACAAGAAGATGCACATAAATACATACCCGAGATCGGCTCCGCTCAATCATGCTCCCCAACAACTCAGACCCTTGACCCTGGTGCTTTTCTCTTGAGTGGTGGAAATATTTCATCTTCTTCACTTGCCGTTTGAACTCTACAATGCTTTGCTATATGACCTTGACGTCTGCAACGAAAACATTTAGTATCTGGTTGTTGTCGAAGCGGACAGTTCTTCTTTAGATGTCCCAACTGTTTGCACCGGAAACACATCTCATGCCAGCACTCCTCTAGGTGTTTCTTTCCACATCTTTCACACAACTGTTTAAGTGGAACTGCAGGAGTTGCACTTATATTTTTCCAAGTCCTCTTCACATTTGTGGCATATACACTCTTGGCTTGCTTACGCTCTTCTTCCATTCCAATCTCTTGCTCGGCAGCCTTTTCTATCAACTCATTTATATTCTCGTATTCTCGGACGTTGCATTTGTTCTTAAGTTCGATCCTTAGTCCTTTCAGAAACCGTCGTACAAGTTCACGCTTTCTCATGTGGGTCCCCGCAAACGTTCTCAGCCTATTGAACTCTTCACCATACTCTCTCACACTTCGGGTTCCTTGTTTAATATCTTGGAACTGGCCCTCCATTTGATCAAGGGCTTCACGTGGGAAGTACTTCTTATTAAACTCCTCTAGGAAATATGTCCAACTCAGATCGTGGTGTCCTTGTGCGTCTTCCACTACGCCTTCCCACCACACTAAAGCATCATCCTTCAAGTGGTGGACCGCCAACTCTCTGCGAAACTCAGGCGGGCATCTGACTGAGTCAAAGTTTCTAACCAACTGCTTCCTCCAGTTGTCAGCACCAATTGCATCCATCCTTCCGTCAAAAATTTCTGTCTGCATGCTCTTCATGTGTTTCATCATATCCCAGTAGGTAGGTGGACCTTGCACTATCATCGGTGCTAGAAGTGAGTTTGCCGCTGGCCTCAGGGGAGATGATGCAACTCCCCCTCCTGAGGCAACTCTATTATTGGGTAGGTGATCCTCGTAAGCTTTGCGGTACCTTTGTGATTCCTCTACATCAACCACATTTGTAGTAGCCGGTTCCTGCCCTATCGCTCTTTTGACCTGATTTCCCATTGGTGGTTGTGCGGCTCCAACTCCTATAGGACTACCATTCCCTGGCATTCGCCCTCGGTAGGCTTCACGATACATCTTCAACTCCTCCAACACTGCAACATCCACAAGAACTTGACACTGCTTCGGAACTCCTTCTGGTGTGTCTCTCAACTCTAGCTCTACTTCGGTACAACTTTCATTCAAACTTGTAGCATGGGATTCAGCTCTAGAAGCATGCCGTGTTGCTCTTTGGGATGTGGTCACTGTTGAGGTCAACTTGGCATTCTTTGGTGGCATCCTGATACAACGAATGGCGCATCAGATTCTGATAGCAAAAGATTTCACTAACCTTGTCGAGTAAGCGAGGAGCTTCGGTCCGAATGGTGCCTTATAATAACCTTTTGAAAATCTCAATTTCTTAAAAGTTTGAAAGCACTTTGAAACCCGGATATAAAATACTCTTGATCTACACCTACCCACCCGGGACAGCACCGGATGGGTTTAACCCCCGCTCTGATACCAGTTGTAACATCCCTGTCCCGAGGATCTTTCTCAAAACCTTAGACGTTTATCTTTTCATCAAGAATCCTTTATTGAAACTCAAATCGTCTTACATAAATCCAAACTCAAAATAAAGATTGATCATCCAGCGAGAAACTTAAAGAAAACCCGAATAAAATGATTCTTAAAAATAAAGAAAACTTGAAACACTTGCACCATACAGACTCCTGCTCCTGCTCCTCTTTGATCATACCTACAAGAAAGAGGGGTGAGTAATTGGGATTACTCAGTGAGGGTAGGTTCTAGGAACCTACGAACTCATTTCATATTACACAATGCAACAACACAAGTCACAAGCTAATATCATCTAGCAATCACAAACAACATAGACTCTATACTCATTCAAGACATATCGCCTAACATGCATCTAACAAAGTTCCTTTGACTCTCAAATCGATGAGCGCTCACTGTCACACGCCAAACCGGCACTCGCCAAACCGGCACTCGCCAAACCGGCACTCGCCAAACCGGCACTCGCCAAACTGGCACACGCCAAACCGGCACTCGCCAAACCGGCACACGCCAAACCGGCACTCGCCAAACCGGCACTCGTTCACATTACCACATAACCTCATGGATCGTATCAACATCTTATTCACATCACTTTCATTCTTATCACACATCTCTTTCATGTCACTCTCATTTTTATCACACATCTCATTTACCTCGACACTCAACCAGTTTATCATTTTATGACCTATCAATCACTAGGTTCTTTCATAGCAAATAACATCTCATTTCAATGTTATCAAACGAATCATCATTTCATTCATATCAACACACAACTGGTTTATCCTTTAACAACCTATCATTCACTACTCTCTAGCAACCTAGCTTTCAATCACAATCATGACATGAGACTACACAACAATCATATATACAAACGTCAATCATTAACCAATCATCTCATCGTCACAATCAGCAACATCATATCAACACAAGACAGATCTAGATCTAGATAACATTAACAAGAGACTAACGTCCGAAACATTATCCAACATGAAAAGGGTTCACAGCCGAGTCCTCACCTTTGCCTAGATCTGGATCTGGAACACGAGAAAGAGAGATGAGATCTGGACAGATCCGGAACTAGAGAACTAGAGAACAAGAGGGCTGCGAGATCTGATCTCCACCACCAATCGGCTACCACCACCACCACACCACACGGCGCCGGCGAGAGGAGAGGAGAGAGAGAGAAACACGGCAAGGAGAGAGAGAGAGATCACGGTGAGAGAGAGAGAGAGAGAAGAGAGAAACGGCACAGGAGAAAGAGAGGCGACGGCTAGGGTTTCCGGTCCCCGGGAAATCTCTGCAGAGCTTCGCTTCAAGTTTCTGATGGAGAAAAGAGAAGGGGCTGCAGTTCTATTTATAAGAAGCTGCAGGGAACCCTAGGTTTTAGGTAAATGGGCCGTAGAGAAGCCCACTTTCTTTTAAAAAAAATTGGGCCCGGTAACGGGATGTTACAATCTCCCCCACTTAATAGAATTCGTCCCCGAATTCTGCGTGTCGAAACTCCAACTCCTAACATCCCGTTTCCAAGTGATAGTTAACTCGTCACTTGCCATGTAACGGTTTCTTTTAGCGAACTGGTTCACTAACCCACTCGAGGATCTCTCGTCCCCTTGTATCTCCACCATCATCCAATGGGTACCACTTCTTGCGGTTCACCAACTTCACTCTTATTTTCTTCATGGAAACAACAACTCTTACATGTACTGATGGCTCTTCTACCATCTTTGCTCGACCGATGTGTGATGGCATTGAGAAATCAAAATGTCTTTTGTGGTGTACAATTCGACTTGCAACCACGCTTCCGCTGCGTCACTCTGATTATCCTTGTCCACCTTATCCCCACATGTACCACATTCTAAAGATCCCACATTTGTGAATTTCACAATCCTAAAGTATCTCTGGCACGATCCTGCAACGGTCTTGTACTTCTCCTAGCTAATATCAGGATATTCCACTTGGCTCTGGGATTTCATAGGTCCTTTTCAACTTTGTTCTTAGCTCTCCCCCATTTTCGATCAAGCGTGCATGGTCTATCAGCCTCCCTTAGGTTCCTCATACCCGTATCTCCATTATAGCACAAGTAACTCTTGTAGTAACCCGCAATAGATTCACCATTCCACCTTTATCAACTTATATACATCCCTTATGAAATCCATGAAACAACATTCTTCCTCATCCGCCTTATGTATCTTCGTCACCCAGAACAGTCATTCGGTTCTTGAAATGAAGTGCGTATGGTTGTACTCTGGCTCTCACAACTTTATAACTTTAGACTCAAAAGATTATGGGTTGTTCTAATGGGGTATGGCCAATTTCTCTCTTCCTCCACTACTAATCCCGAAGAACACACGAGTATTACACTACTAGGCTTAGGTGCACGCTAATTAAACTTATCAAATTTTTAATACAAGAAGATGCACATAAATACATACCCGAGATCGGCTCCGCTCAATCATGCTCCCCAACAACTCAGACCCTTGACCCTGGTGCTTTTCTCTTGAGTGGTGGAAATATTTCATCTTCTTCACTTGCCGTTTGAACTCTACAATGCTTTGCTATATGACCTTGACGTCTGCAACGAAAACATTTAGTATCTGGTTGTTGTCGAAGCGGACAGTTCTTCTTTAGATGTCCCAACTGTTTGCACCGGAAACACATCTCATGCCAGCACTCCTCTAGGTGTTTCTTTCCACATCTTTCACACAACTGTTTAAGTGGAACTGCAGGAGTTGCACTTATATTTTTCCAAGTCCTCTTCACATTTGTGGCATATACACTCTTGGCTTGCTTACGCTCTTCTTCCATTCCAATCTCTTGCTCGGCAGCCTTTTCTATCAACTCATTTATATTCTCGTATTCTCGGACGTTGCATTTGTTCTTAAGTTCGATCCTTAGTCCTTTCAGAAACCGTCGTACAAGTTCACGCTTTCTCATGTGGGTCCCCGCAAACCTTCTCAGCCTATTGAACTCTTCACCATACTCTCTCACACTTCGGGTTCCTTGTTTAATATCTTGGAACTGGCCCTCCATTTGATCAAGGGCTTCACGTGGGAAGTACTTCTTATTAAACTCCTCTAGGAAATATGTCCAACTCAGATCGTGGTGTCCTTGTGCGTCTTCCACTACGCCTTCCCACCACACTAAAGCATCATCCTTCAAGTGGTGGACCGCCAACTCTCTGCGAAACTCAGGCGGGCATCTGACTGAGTCAAAGTTTCTAACCAACTGCTTCCTCCAGTTGTCAGCACCAATTGCATCCATCCTTCCGTCAAAAATTTCTGTCTGCATGCTCTTCATGTGTTTCATCATATCCCAGTAGGTAGGTGGACCTTGCACTATCATCGGTGCTAGAAGTGAGTTTGCCGCTGGCCTCAGGGGAGATGATGCAACTCCCCCTCCTGAGGCAGCTCTATTATTGGGTAGGTGATCCTCGTAAGCTTTGCGGTACCTTTGTGATTCCTCTACATCAACCACATTTGTAGTAGCCGGTTCCTGCCCTATCGCTCTTTTGACCTGATTTCCCATTGGTGGTTGTGCGGCTCCAACTCCTATAGGACTACCATTCCCTGGCATTCGCCCTCGGTAGGCTTCACGATACATCTTCAACTCCTCCAACACTGCAACATCCACAAGAACTTGACACTGCTTCGGAACTCCTTCTGGTGTGTCTCTCAACTCTAGCTCTACTTCGGTACAACTTTCATTCAAACTTGTAGCATGGGATTCAGCTCTAGAAGCATGCCGTGTTGCTCTTTGGGATGTGGTCACTGTTGAGGTCAACTTGGCATTCTTTGGTGGCATCCTGATACAACGAATGGCGCATCAGATTCTGATAGCAAAAGATTTCACTAACCTTGTCGAGTAAGCGAGGAGCTTCGGTCCGAATGGTGCCTTATAATAACCTTTTGAAAATCTCAATTTCTTAAAAGTTTGAAAGCACTTTGAAACCCGGATATAAAATACTCTTGATCTACACCTACCCACCCGGGACAGCACCGGATGGGTTTAACCCCCGCTCTGATACCAGTTGTAACATCCCTGTCCCGAGGATCTTTCTCAAAACCTTAGACGTTTATCTTTTCATCAAGAATCCTTTATTGAAACTCAAATCGTCTTACATAAATCCAAACTCAAAATAAAGATTGATCATCCAGCGAGAAACTTAAAGAAAACCCGAATAAAATGATTCTTAAAAATAAAGAAAACTTGAAACACTTGCACCATACAGACTCCTGCTCCTGCTCCTCTTTGATCATACCTACAAGAAAGAGGGGTGAGTAATTGGGATTACTCAGTGAGGGTAGGTTCTAGGAACCTACGAACTCATTTCATATTACACAATGCAACAACACAAGTCACAAGCTAATATCATCTAGCAATCACAAACAACATAGACTCTATACTCATTCAAGACATATCGCCTAACATGCATCTAACAAAGTTCCTTTGACTCTCAAATCGATGAGCGCTCACTGTCACACGCCAAACCGGCACTCGCCAAACCGGCACTCGCCAAACCGGCACTCGCCAAACCGGCACTCGCCAAACTGGCACACGCCAAACCGGCACTCGCCAAACCGGCACACGCCAAACCGGCACTCGCCAAACCGGCACTCGTTCACATTACCACATAACCTCATGGATCGTATCAACATCTTATTCACATCACTTTCATTCTTATCACACATCTCTTTCATGTCACTCTCATTTTTATCACACATCTCATTTACCTCGACACTCAACCAGTTTATCATTTTATGACCTATCAATCACTAGGTTCTTTCATAGCAAATAACATCTCATTTCAATGTTATCAAACGAATCATCATTTCATTCATATCAACACACAACTGGTTTATCCTTTAACAACCTATCATTCACTACTCTCTAGCAACCTAGCTTTCAATCACAATCATGACATGAGACTACACAACAATCATATATACAAACGTCAATCATTAACCAATCATCTCATCGTCACAATCAGCAACATCATATCAACACAAGACAGATCTAGATCTAGATAACATTAACAAGAGACTAACGTCCGAAACATTATCCAACATGAAAAGGGTTCACAGCCGAGTCCTCACCTTTGCCTAGATCTGGATCTGGAACACGAGAAAGAGAGATGAGATCTGGACAGATCCGGAACTAGAGAACTAGAGAACAAGAGGGCTGCGAGATCTGATCTCCACCACCAATCGGCTACCACCACCACCACACCACACGGCGCCGGCGAGAGGAGAGGAGAGAGAGAGAAACACGGCAAGGAGAGAGAGAGAGATCACAGTGAGAGAGAGAGAGAGAGAAGAGAGAAACGGCACAGGAGAAAGAGAGGCGACGGCTAGGGTTTCCGGTCCCCGGGAAATCTCTGCAGAGCTTCGCTTCAAGTTTCTGATGGAGAAAAGAGAAGGGGCTGCAGTTCTATTTATAAGAAGCTGCAGGGAACCCTAGGTTTTAGGTAAATGGGCCGTAGAGAAGCCCACTTTCTTTTAAAAAAAATTGGGCCCGGTAACGGGATGTTACAATCTCCCCCACTTAATAGAATTCGTCCCCGAATTCTGCGTGTCGAAACTCCAACTCCTAACATCCCGTTTCCAAGTGATAGTTAACTCGTCACTTGCCATGTAACGGTTTCTTTTAGCGAACTGGTTCACTAACCCACTCGAGGATCTCTCGTCCCCTTGTATCTCCACCATCATCCAATGGGTACCACTTCTTGCGGTTCACCAACTTCACTCTTATTTTCTTCATGGAAACAACAACTCTTACATGTACTGATGGCTCTTCTACCATCTTTGCTCGACCGATGTGTGATGGCATTGAGAAATCAAAATGTCTTTTGTGGTGTACAATTCGACTTGCAACCACGCTTCCGCTGCGTCACTCTGATTATCCTTGTCCACCTTATCCCCACATGTACCACATTCTAAAGATCCCACATTTGTGAATTTCACAATCCTAAAGTATCTCTGGCACGATCCTGCAACGGTCTTGTACTTCTCCTAGCTAATATCAGGATATTCCACTTGGCTCTGGGATTTCATAGGTCCTTTTCAACTTTGTTCTTAGCTCTCCCCCATTTTCGATCAAGCGTGCATGGTCTATCAGCCTCCCTTAGGTTCCTCATACCCGTATCTCCATTATAGCACAAGTAACTCTTGTAGTAACCCGCAATAGATTCACCATTCCACCTTTATCAACTTATATACATCCCTTATGAAATCCATGAAACAACATTCTTCCTCATCCGCCTTATGTATCTTCGTCACCCAGAACAGTCATTCGGTTCTTGAAATGAAGTGCGTATGGTTGTACTCTGGCTCTCACAACTTTATAACTTTAGACTCAAAAGATTATGGGTTGTTCTAATGGGGTATGGCCAATTTCTCTCTTCCTCCACTACTAATCCCGAAGAACACACGAGTATTACACTACTAGGCTTAGGTGCACGCTAATTAAACTTATCAAATTTTTAATACAAGAAGATGCACATAAATACATACCCGAGATCGGCTCCGCTCAATCATGCTCCCCAACAACTCAGACCCTTGACCCTGGTGCTTTTCTCTTGAGTGGTGGAAATATTTCATCTTCTTCACTTGCCGTTTGAACTCTACAATGCTTTGCTATATGACCTTGACGTCTGCAACGAAAACATTTAGTATCTGGTTGTTGTCGAAGCGGACAGTTCTTCTTTAGATGTCCCAACTGTTTGCACCGGAAACACATCTCATGCCAGCACTCCTCTAGGTGTTTCTTTCCACATCTTTCACACAACTGTTTAAGTGGAACTGCAGGAGTTGCACTTATATTTTTCCAAGTCCTCTTCACATTTGTGGCATATACACTCTTGGCTTGCTTACGCTCTTCTTCCATTCCAATCTCTTGCTCGGCAGCCTTTTCTATCAACTCATTTATATTCTCGTATTCTCGGACGTTGCATTTGTTCTTAAGTTCGATCCTTAGTCCTTTCAGAAACCGTCGTACAAGTTCACGCTTTCTCATGTGGGTCCCCGCAAACCTTCTCAGCCTATTGAACTCTTCACCATACTCTCTCACACTTCGGGTTCCTTGTTTAATATCTTGGAACTGGCCCTCCATTTGATCAAGGGCTTCACGTGGGAAGTACTTCTTATTAAACTCCTCTAGGAAATATGTCCAACTCAGATCGTGGTGTCCTTGTGCGTCTTCCACTACGCCTTCCCACCACACTAAAGCATCATCCTTCAAGTGGTGGACCGCCAACTCTCTGCGAAACTCAGGCGGGCATCTGACTGAGTCAAAGTTTCTAACCAACTGCTTCCTCCAGTTGTCAGCACCAATTGCATCCATCCTTCCGTCAAAAATTTCTGTCTGCATGCTCTTCATGTGTTTCATCATATCCCAGTAGGTAGGTGGACCTTGCACTATCATCGGTGCTAGAAGTGAGTTTGCCGCTGGCCTCAGGGGAGATGATGCAACTCCCCCTCCTGAGGCAACTCTATTATTGGGTAGGTGATCCTCGTAAGCTTTGCGGTACCTTTGTGATTCCTCTACATCAACCACATTTGTAGTAGCCGGTTCCTGCCCTATCGCTCTTTTGACCTGATTTCCCATTGGTGGTTGTGCGGCTCCAACTCCTATAGGACTACCATTCCCTGGCATTCGCCCTCGGTAGGCTTCACGATACATCTTCAACTCCTCCAACACTGCAACATCCACAAGAACTTGACACTGCTTCGGAACTCCTTCTGGTGTGTCTCTCAACTCTAGCTCTACTTCGGTACAACTTTCATTCAAACTTGTAGCATGGGATTCAGCTCTAGAAGCATGCCGTGTTGCTCTTTGGGATGTGGTCACTGTTGAGGTCAACTTGGCATTCTTTGGTGGCATCCTGATACAACGAATGGCGCATCAGATTCTGATAGCAAAAGATTTCACTAACCTTGTCGAGTAAGCGAGGAGCTTCGGTCCGAATGGTGCCTTATAATAACCTTTTGAAAATCTCAATTTCTTAAAAGTTTGAAAGCACTTTGAAACCCGGATATAAAATACTCTTGATCTACACCTACCCACCCGGGACAGCACCGGATGGGTTTAACCCCCGCTCTGATACCAGTTGTAACATCCCTGTCCCGAGGATCTTTCTCAAAACCTTAGACGTTTATCTTTTCATCAAGAATCCTTTATTGAAACTCAAATCGTCTTACATAAATCCAAACTCAAAATAAAGATTGATCATCCAGCGAGAAACTTAAAGAAAACCCGAATAAAATGATTCTTAAAAATAAAGAAAACTTGAAACACTTGCACCATACAGACTCCTGCTCCTTCTCCTCTTTGATCATACCTACAAGAAAGAGGGGTGAGTAATTGGGATTACTCAGTGAGGGTAGGTTCTAGGAACCTACGAACTCATTTCATATTACACAATGCAACAACACAAGTCACAAGCTAATATCATCTAGCAATCACAAACAACATAGACTCTATACTCATTCAAGACATATCGCCTAACATGCATCTAACAAAGTTCCTTTGACTCTCAAATCGATGAGCGCTCACTGTCACACGCCAAACCGGCACTCGCCAAACCGGCACTCGCCAAACCGGCACTCGCCAAACTGGCACACGCCAAACCGGCACTCGCCAAACCGGCACACGCCAAACCGGCACTCGCCAAACCGGCACTCGTTCACATTACCACATAACCTCATGGATCGTATCAACATCTTATTCACATCACTTTCATTCTTATCACACATCTCTTTCATGTCACTCTCATTTTTATCACACATCTCATTTACCTCGACACTCAACCAGTTTATCATTTTATGACCTATCAATCACTAGGTTCTTTCATAGCAAATAACATCTCATTTCAATGTTATCAAACGAATCATCATTTCATTCATATCAACACACAACTGGTTTATCCTTTAACAACCTATCATTCACTACTCTCTAGCAACCTAGCTTTCAATCACAATCCTGACATGAGACTACACAACAATCATATATACAAACGTCAATCATTAACCAATCATCTCATCGTCACAATCAGCAACATCATATCAACACAAGACAGATCTAGATCTAGATAACATTAACAAGAGACTAACGTCCGAAACATTATCCAACATGAAAAGGGTTCACAGCCGAGTCCTCACCTTTGCCTAGATCTGGATCTGGAACACGAGAAAGAGAGATGAGATCTGGACAGATCTGGAACTAGAGAACTAGAGAACAAGAGGGCTGCGAGATCTGATCTCCACCACCAATCGGCTACCACCACCACCACACCACACGGCGCCGGCGAGAGGAGAGGAGAGAGAGAGAAACACGGCAAGGAGAGAGAGAGAGATCACGGTGAGAGAGAGAGAGAGAGAGAGAAGAGAGAAACGGCACATGAGAAAGAGAGGCGACGGCTAGGGTTTCCGGTCCCCGGGAAATCTCTGCAGAGCTTCGCTTCAAGTTTCTGATGGAGAAAAGAGAAGGGGCTGCAGTTCTATTTATAAGAAGCTGCAGGGAACCCTAGGTTTTAGGTAAATGGGCCGTAGAGAAGCCCACTTTCTTTTAAAAAAAATTGGGCCCGGTAACGGGATGTTACAGAGGCTCCCTCAGATCCACCGACGCCGACCCTAGCTTTCGGATAGGGAGTCTTCGTCAGACTCGCCTGCGTCGACTTTTGGTTCTGGAGATCGGAAGCTACCAAAGCTTTGAATTGCCATCAAGGATCCCAGTTCTCGTTTTGGGTTCAGGTAACTACAGTAGTTGTTTCTTTTTAGTTCAAAGCGGTTAGTTTAAAGGTGGATTTGGTTACAGCGGAGGATATCTCGTGAGACGGTGATGCTCTCGGGCGAGATGAAAAGGTTCAAGGGTTTCTAGTTTCGCATGTCTAGGGTTTGAAGTTGTTCAAAGACCAAGGAGATCTAGAGTGTAGATCGATTCCTATGGCGTGTGACAAAGCGATGTAGAACGGTGATGGGTTCGGGAGGAGGTTTCGACGGTTATGAAGCTCCGACGAACGAGGGTACTGGTGGTTAGTCTCCGGCGGTGTTGAGACGGTGAGGTCGAGTTGAGGTGGCTCTAGACGCGTGCTGCGGGAATGGATCAGATCTATCCACGTGTCGAACCTGCTTTCTCGATAAGCTTTCCGTCTGGGCTGTGGGCTTTCTAAGGTTGGGCCGTCAGTCCGCTTAGCTTTTGTTTAGCCAGTTGTGTTTGAGCTCTTAGCAGTTCTTTGGTGTATTTGGGCTTCGAATTTGTACTGGGTTTGGTCCATCTGTTTAATTTAAAAAACAAAATGACGGAAAAAAAAGAAAGTGTAAAATGGTTTTTCACCTGATCAGGCATGATATTTGTGTTAAGAAAAAATAAAAATAGGTCTCGTGTTTTTGGGGTAATATTTGATGGTTAGATCTAAGAAATATTAAGGTAAAAGGTTAATATGCATGTAAAATGTTACCTGAGTAAAAAATGCTACCTGAGGATTCAAAGAAGGATTGTAACTGTTGAAGCTGTTGCAACTCATCTCGCCGTGTAATCTAATCTTCTCCAGTTGTGCTACTCCAAGGCCTCTTTGTGGCTGCTTTGGCTTCTCGGAAACATTCTTCTTCCCTCTTCTTGTAGCCGGAGATGAAGAAGACGATGTTGGACACGGAGAAGATTCTCTCATGTTTGATCTACCAAAGAAACTACTTCCCATGTTCCTGATGTACACTGGAAAATCTAGTACTAGAGATAGAAAGTTTTCTCTACAGATAGAGAGAGAAAACTGATTTTCTTATTTTGGCTTTGCTTTGAGCTAAGGAATCTCTACCATGGTGACTCACTGACTTGGTTATTTCTTTTTTATAAGCTGTTTCTAACAACTTTTTTTTTTTAATTTTGTATTTAAAACCTAGTATAACAGTATTATAACTACTGCACCGCTGGATCAGATTGTGTCCAGATTTCAGTAGATACGCGACGCACACAAATACAAACTACATAGATTTTATGCCCTTGTTTTGATTTTCCAACTCTCTTTATCTTTTAATTTTCAGTTTGTTGCAATAATGTGTAATAAAATGATACAAATGATTAGATTAAATTAACTTAATTATTTGTTTTGCTTTCGGATCACTTCCAACACAAAAGACTTTCGATAATGATTCGATCGAATAATGCCCCTATCCCCTCTTTAATCTAATTACTCTGCTCTAAAAATCGAACTTATCACAATATTATCTTTATATTGCTTATCCTACAGGTTTTTATTAGGTTTTTCCTAAATCGTTGATTCATTATCTATTTTTAGTTAAATCACTGATTTATTGATTTAAAAAACACCCTTAATGAATCTTATATATTAGAAATGAATTATATTTTAATATTTATTAATATGTTATATTGAAATTTAGTTAGTTTTTCTTATTTTTTTTAGGTTTTAGACATTTAGCTAGGTTATTGATTTATCATTGGTTTCTAATTGGTTCGCTAATTTATTAATTTAAACAATACTCTTAGTGAATTTTATATATAATTATAAATTTTATTTTAATCATAAAAATATATGTTATATTAAATATTAAACAATCAATTCTAAAATATATAATAAAATATATTAATAAAAGAAGATAATTTTATAAATTGTGTTTCTATCTGAAAACAAGTAAATTTGCTGACTTGTCATGATCTCCATATTTTTAGAGATTTTTTCTTATTTTCATATTTTACTAGGGTTTAGTTAAATCTTTGATTATTTGTTTTTAGTTAAATCACTGATTTATTAATGTAAAAAAGGTTAATCGATCTTATATACATTAAAAAGAAATTTTATTCTAATATTATTAATTTCATTTTATATTAAATTTTAGTTAACTTTTCTTATTTTATTAAATTTTAGACTTTAAAAAAAGACTTTTAGCTAGGTTATTGATTTATTATCAGATTCTAGTTGATTCACTAATTTATTAATTTAAAAAATTTCATTAACGAATTTTATATATAATTAAATTTTAATTTTATTTTAATCATATGAAACTTATATATTATGTTAAATATTAAATATTTTATTCTCAAATAATATAATAAATTTTCGAAAATTTAAAAATAAGATAATTATATGTATATATATATATATATTGTTTTGCTATCTGAAAATAATATTTTATTATAGAAGTTTAAAAATTATGATTAAAAATTAGTCAAGAAAAAAATTCATATAAATATATTTTCTAAACTGTTTCTTAGATATCATTGTTTTAGAAAAATAAACACAATAATAAGTATATTTTGATAAAAAAATATTTGACATAGATACATACTTTGATGTTTGACTTAATTGTTTGAAAACATAAACAATAAATTATTATAATGGTTTTAGATTAATAAGAAATAAACTAATAACGTCGAAGTAAATATGAATTTAGAATGGTAGTTGTATTTTACTAACCAAAATACTGAAAACCCGAAGAAATCGAATCGAAACCGAACCGATATCCGGATTGAACACCTTAGTCTTCTGTAGCAGCCGTTTGAGTCTTTTATTTGATTTGTGAAGGGTTTAGGATGTATTTTTAATAATTAGAAATAGTCGGGGAATATTTGCGAAGCCATTTGGACCAAAAGAGTTATTCTAAAGCATTGCTACTCAGTCACGAGTGAATGTCGACGTGTCAGTCTATGAGTGGTTTCTTTTAACATAAAAATCCTTTTTTGTGGCGGCGATCGGACGGTGAAGAGGAAACTAGACTTTAAAACTTATGAATAGTAATCGTTGGATGAGAGTATCTAACAAGAACCGTGGGATCAGATTGCATTGTAAATCTATCCGTCTAATATAATCCCGAAATTGAAATTTCAAAAGATGTATAGAGAGAGGGACGATAGAAGCTCTCTTTGTCTCTCACTGGGAAGACGAAGAAGAAGATATAGAAAACGCAAAGTGCCAAAGTCTCAGTCTTTTCTTCAAATCTCTCTTCTCCTTCTATTGCTAATTAAACCCTTCAAAACCCTAATTTTCTCTATCTAGATAACAAGCGGATCAAAGTTCGAATTTCAAAATTTCCGTTTTGAAATTCAGTAAACGCCGAAACGACTCCAGTGTTTTCGGGTACGGAAGGGACTAAATCAGAAATCGGATCTTGAATTCGTCGGCTGATCTGGGTAATTTTATTGTGTTGATTATATCAGCTTGTGGGAGGACATTTCTTGAGAAATTTTGAAATCATCAGATGGGAGAAGGAGACGAATTCCCGCCTAAAATGGAGGGTTCAGAAGAGTCTGATGCCCCGATGAAGAAGACGGCGAGGCAACTCGACTTCGCTGGTGGCTCTGTGGAGCATCCTCAGGCTAATCAGACTCCTGCCACATCCATCTCAGCCGCGGTGGCGACTCCGATTATTCCACCTTTACAATCTCAAGTCCCAATCAGGCTTCCGTAAGTTTCAAATTTGAAACTTTTTTGAATCTCATAGAATTGTTCTATTGAGATGAATTTCAGATTTGGGGATTGAAAGTATTTATCTTTACACAGATTGATGTTGATTACTATATTTAGGGATTTTGAATTTCAAAATCTCACGCTCGTTTCTTATGGTTTAATCTCTCTAGGAACCCAGAATCTCTGAAGCCTAAGCCAAGGCCTGTGGTGGAGGCTGGAGATGGAACCCCTCTGAAGAAAAAACACTGTAACTGTAAACACTCACGCTGCTTGAAGCTGTAAGCCTCTTTTGTTTTTATACAAGACTTCATATGGATCCAGTGAACCTCTATGAAACTGGGAAATGTTGTATTGTTCAGGTATTGTGAATGCTTTGCATCTGGCACATACTGTGATGGTTGCAACTGTTTAAATTGTTGCAACAACGTTGACAATGAACCCGCCAGACGAGAAGCCATTGAATCAACTCTCGAACGCAATCCTAATGCCTTCAGGCCTAAAATCGCTAGCAGTCCACACGACTCACGAGATAACAGGGTATACATACATATATATATACATATATGTGTGTGTGTGTGTGTTAATCTTATGCTACTTAGGCAAGTTTATGAATTTCAATTTCAAATTTTCAGGAAGTGGTTGGTGGAGTTGTGATGTTAGGGAAGCACCACAAAGGCTGTCACTGCAAGAAATCAGGATGTCTCAAGAAGTACTGTGAGTGCTTTCAGGCAAACATACTTTGTTCTGACAACTGCAGATGCTTGGGCTGCAAAAACTTTGAAGGAAGTGTAGACAGGCTAGCTCTCTTTCACGGTGAGCATTCCCATAGTGCGGCTTACCTCCAACACACAAATGCTGCCATAACTGGAGCTGTAGGTTCCTCGGGGTTTGCATCTTCCCCTGCTCCTAAGAGAAGGAAAGCTCAAGACATTTTCTTCAACCAAGGTGCCAAAGATTCATCTATTAATAGGCTTGACCAGGTAAATTCAGCTCCCAAGTTTACTTACTTGGTCTGGTTAATGATTAGGGGAGTGAGAACTGATTGTATTATTATTATTATTGGTATCAGGGAAGTAGCGGGAAGACGACATCTTCAAAACCTGTTTCTAATCGTGGAGACCCGTCCAAAGTTGTATATAGGTAAAATGCCTCATGGGTTTGCAGAAGAAAAAGTTAAATCTGATCCAGAGATTGCAGAAACTAAGTTACACTTTTTTTCGTATAGGTCTCTCTTGGCAGATATAATTCAACCACAGGATGTGAAAGCACTTTGTTCTGTTTTGGTTGCTGTCTCTGGGGAAGCAGCCAAGACATCAGCGGAAAAACGGTTGGAAGGTCAGACAGAAACTTCCTTAGCTGCTTCTGCGCAAGACAATAACAATGGTACCGAGACTGAGACAGCTGCGAGTGGAAATGAAGCTGGTGCAGAGGAGTCCAATTCAGATGGCTTTAAAGGAAAGTCACTGTCTCCAGAAACCCTGGCATTGATGTGTGATGAACAGGACACTATGTTAATGGTTGCAGCTTCATCTAATTGTTCCTCGCAGCTACCAAACGGGCAAGACCAGGTTTATGCAGAGCAGGAGAAATTAGTATTAACCAAGTTCCGTGACTGCCTTAACCGAATAATCTCATACGCAGAACTAAAAGGTTTGTTTACATCTCATCTTTCATTATGGCCAAAAAGAAGATTCGCATTCTAAAAGCTAGTTTTGTTTGTTTGTTGCAGAATCAAAGTGTTCTTTGTCAAGGCTGCATACAGAGTCACCTGTACACGGGGCTGTGAAAATCGAGCCGGTGGTTCAACAAGGACCAGCGTCGAATGGAGTTTCACAAACCACAATACAACAACCTTCTCAACTAACTTCCTCAGACGCTCAAACTCAACAGCCTCAAGCTCTATCTGAGAAGAAAGACCCATGAATCAAAACATTTTACTCCTAACATTTTTTTTTTTTACAGAGAGCAAGAAATTACAGCTGATCCGCTTCTCCGTGCCTTATTTTTGAGGTACCGTCACCAATACTGGCAGATGATTACAATAAGTGTTGACAAAGGTTGTTGTGTTATTAGACTTTTCTTAGTTCTTCCATTTAAATTATTCGTTTTGATTTATAAATGTTTCTTTACGACTTGTTGTCATTATCTGTGTACATTGCTGCTGCTACTTATGTCCCCTCGACTATTTTACATAGTTATAATTCATTAAAAGTTTCGTTTTTTTTTTGTTATGTTTTATTACATTTGAGAGGAAGCAGGAAGAATGTATCATGTTCTTGAAATACTACTCACCCAGGTTATGTTGCTTTAGAAAGATAATAGCAAGTTCTTGCAACTCTCAATGCTTGTACCACTGAAGTAAATAATATAACTCTTAAAGTTTTTTCTCAATTGATAAAAAGATTCATCATATCTAAGAGGGATATAGAACTATGCTTACATTATACACCTTTCTGTAAACACACAAATCACAAATGGGAGGAATGTTACAACAATGCTGAAGAGACACACACACATGATCAAACATTCAAAAACCACAATCCCCAAATCCCAAGCAAAACTAGAAAGTGTCTTCTTCTTCTTCTTCATGAGTTTCTCTATACGCTTGTAGCTCTGTCGATGGAGGCTGTCGGTTTATCTATTGTCGATAGAATTTGCGGCATTGACATTCCACCAGAAACAACAATCTCTGCAGATAAGCAGTGAATATATTAAGTTCAGTTCAGAAGCCTTCTGCTAATTGACTTTCTTAATAGTAAGGAGGCTTTGTGATCTCACCTATGCCTTCCCGGACCGAGAGATTTGGTCTGATAACGTCGTTACTGTTGACAAGTAGTATATCTCCGATGTAAAGGTGGTTCGTTGGAACGTATACACAGCAAAGTTCCTCTTCTGTTGGGTAATTCTGCAAAGACAAAGAGCATAATACATATATAATGCACAGAAGTTCTGTCTAGTCTTTTGTGTCCATAAGTTAGGAGAAGTTAAAGAAACAATAAACGAAATCCATTGTACTCACCTGAAGAACAACTGTTGATGTAATAAACCCAAATGCGTATTCGCCTACACGTGGATGCCTGATGATTGCAACTTCCTTGAAAGCCTGTGTATTTTGATCTGTCAAAAAACAGAGAGGCTGAGAACTTGAATATTCATAATGTTGAGAATGCAATATGAGTTTTTCATGTCTAAAGCGAGTACCAGGAGAAATGGCAGTGCTGATTTGCTTGGAGGCGTTGTAGATGTGACGAACAAATGGCATCCGCTTGATAAACCACTCTCCGAGGTTCAGAACCGAAGCCCCCAACCATGAAGACATGAACACACCGACCAAGAAGATGAATGCGATTGAAGTCAAGAAACCGAAACCTACAAGAAAGGAAAACAAAAACAAAAAATCAGAAACCAGATGGTTGATTTGATCAAGAGGGGACATGCAAATGGCTTACCAAAAATGTTGATTCCAAGTTGAGCATAAATGGGAGAGAAGAAACCATCAACAAAGTGAATAAACCACCATGTTATATAGAAAGTAATCGCAATGGGAAGGAGGATAACACTGCAAAGACAACTGAGGTTAGAAACTAACAAACAACAATGTTTAAATCTGTGATCAAATGACAAATTCCAAGTCTTGCTTGCTTGCTTGCTTACCAGCCAGTCATGAACTTCTTAGAGGCCCAACCCCTAATGAACAAGCTTAAAGTCTGCAGAAAAACAGCTAAAGCATCAAACCACACTGCTCTCTCTGTGTTACCCAGAGAGATTCAAGACTTCTCCTAAGCCAGAAAAAAAAAACACTTGGAATGCAACATTCATACACTAAGACAATCAGAAAGCTTCAAAGTTTACGCCTTCTAAAGAAGTTGTTGTTAATGATAGATAGGATCTAGGGCAAATCAATTTCTCAGATTTTTGAACGCTAAACTCTAAATAGGAAGTCAGAGCTTTAAATCAATCAAATTACAGTGTTAATTTAACGTGAATCTTGAAATGGGCAAAGGAAGAACATTGTAGCTTTCTAGATCAGGGAAAAGAAAGTAGACCTCGTGGCTAGCTTGATGCGAAGAGGAGGAAGATGAAGAAGAAGATGAAGACGGCTTCGAAGTAGAACCTTCATCTTTATCAGCGACGGGCATCAAGAGCTCCAGATCTCTTTCTCGATTGGCCATCACAACCGTCGGCTTCTCGTCTCCCATCGCTAGAGACGATAAGAAATCCTCACCGAGAGGAGAGAGAGAAATGCCGGTGGAGTTCAGAGAAGAGAATCGAGTGGCGGAGATATCAGACTTTTCGCCGGCGACTGTTCTTCTGTGAGCACATAAAGTGGTTGAGCTGCTTCGAGCTCTCTCTCTCTCTGTCGTTTTCTTCTTCGATTTTCTTTTTGGTTCTTCTCGGCTGGGATTCGGGTCCTTGGTCAGGATTGGGTCGGGTCAATTGGTTTTTTTGATTTGGGTTGAGTCGGTTTCAACCGGTTCAAATTCAATCAAGTTTCTAGTGTTATTAAATCAATATTTTTGATAAATAGATTTCTTACAATTTAGGGAATCTAGTTTTAAATAAAAAATTAATAATTTATGAAGAAACATAAAAATCCAAATTTTATGATTTTTGTAAGAAATAGTATTTTGGTAAATATGCTACATTTTAATTAATTAGTAACTGATAATAGTAATTTAATAAGGAGTTTTATATCTAAGATACTATTTAAATAATAATATGAATAATTTATTTGTATTTTATATCTGTAAAATAAATTTAGATATATATATATATATATATATTAATTAACTATAAACAATTATATATTAATTTTTATAAATAAAATTATTGAAGAATTTTAATAATTATTTAACACATTTAAAAATAGCTAAAAAATTTCGAAACATACTTTTCTTATTAATACAATATATTATATTAGTTTTGTAAAATATAAATAGCCATTTAAGTTTTATAAAAATATATGTAAGAAAATTTTATAGTTAGTTTCAAAATTTTCATGATTTTTTTTATAATGTATAGATATTATATGATTATATTTTAGTATAATAAAAAAATAAATAATTTAAAGCCATTGTAATGTACTTTTTATTTCTAAATAACAAACACTGTATTTCCATAATTTTAGTGGTAACAATCATTGCAGTTTCATAAAAAATTTAAGAAAACTAGAAAATATTAAAAAAACCAAAAACCAAAAATAAAAATATAAAAACTCGAAGCCAAAGCCAAATGCTGAAAATCAAAATCAAAAATCTTAAAATCAAAAACCAAAGTTTTAAAATAAAAACCAAAATATTAAACAAAAAAACTAGTTTAAACGATCAACACCTAAATATTTGTAAAGAATCGTTTAATCTTGGCTATGTATCGGTTTTGATCGGTTCAGATATTTAAAACTCAAAAATATATGAGAAAT
Source organism: Hirschfeldia incana (assembly GCA_026261945.1). Classification (NCBI taxonomy): domain Eukaryota; kingdom Viridiplantae; phylum Streptophyta; class Magnoliopsida; order Brassicales; family Brassicaceae; genus Hirschfeldia; species Hirschfeldia incana. The sequence goes on along the minus strand of JABCMI010000014.1, from coordinate 955,038 downwards.
ATAAACCATATATGAATACATAAAATCCTAAAATACAGAAAAAAATCAAGAAATATATCTAAAACTAAAATTTCTTCGAAACTGTTTAAAAATTCAAAGCTAAAACATATTTGTAATACCAAAAATGTTTAGTATACTTAATACACAAAAAAATAGGTGATTCAGATGTTTGAAAAAGTCTGGGTTGGAATGAACTATCTGAATCAAAATATACAGATGCAACAGAACTACCTGACAGGTTTTTACTGTAGACATGAACCTGAGACGAACATCTATTTTCAAACCGGTTCGGTTCAAAATTTTGGTCTGAAAAGAATTTCCAAGTCTAAGATAAATTATATATATCTTGTTGGGATGAGATTTATCTACTCAAATCTGCAATTGGAAATCCGTTAGGTTACTACATTAGAATGAGAACATTGAAAAACTGAAGTAAATGTAAAATGGCTAAAAAGCTTAGGTTCTAACTGGTGACTATTAAAATATGAATAGAAATAAGTAGGAACTGAATAAAGAAAAATAAAATAAAAGAAATAAAAATTGATATTTATTCCTTTTGTTCCATATCAGTTTTAGTAAAGAATATTTTTCTATAGTTCTTTAAAATTCAAGGAACGATGGAATAAAATGCAGTAAAAATTTCCCATAAATGGTGGAATTTTTAAGGAATGAGTATGAATTTACTATTCATTTTGGTTCTCTACGTCATCATCAATTAGAGCCTTAAACAAAAGAAAAAGTCTGCATGGATCTGTTTATTTCAACAAATCTCAATAATACTAGTGGATAGTAGGCCCATTTTAACATTCCTACTGGGATGAATAATTGGAGGAGAGTTTAAGTTTCTACTCCAGTTCTCTAACTTTTCATATTCTGATATAACACAAAAGGAATTCCAGTCCTCCGACCAGATAACACAACTCAAAAAACATAATGGAACTCCGGTCCTCTGAACAAATTCTCAATCTGTTGTTCATCATCAGAAATGTGATCTCCAACAATTACTTTGTTAACTCTTTCTTCAAGTTGAATTTAGGACTTGCTTCCAAGAATGTATACACGCATCAAATTAACATAACAGCTGATGATCGAACTTTGATCGAAAAACAAAGGGCCTCTGATATATTAACCTAGTGCAGACGTAACAAAAACAAAAAGAAGTTGCCTATTTTATAAAACAAAATAATAGATCTAAAATCATTAGAAAACTGTAAAACAATATAATTATACAGAAATCTTGCAAGGAACAGAGATATTTAAGAGCATCATCATTGGGTCTTTATCTCTCAAGCAATCTCTTCAACCTGTATGTATAAATTCCTAAATTTATGGGTGTTGACATGTACATATCTCTAAGTAGTATACAATCCGGAAGAGAGAATAGCAACAAGAACATAATACATATATATAAGGCTGCGATGTACATGTTAGCTCTCTCTCTGTCAATTTTCTCAAAATTGTGTTTGCTTGTGAAAAAAGATCATCTGGCTCAAGGCCTCATCAACTTGTTGTTTGGTTCCCCTGATCCTCGGATTCCTTGCTACTACTTACCCTGCTTGAACTTGGGTACGAGGCTGCTTGATTCTTCAACCACAAAGAGAAGATCATGTCAGCATTAGTTTCATTTATTGTTGAGGAACAACCATTTCTGAAATAGATGAAGTACCTGAAACTGAGGTGGTTGGCTTGGCTGAAGACTGCGGAATTGCTGATACGGATCCATGTAAGCTGGATTCTGAGCCTGGCTGGAGTTTGGATCAAACTGCAGGTTTGATCCATATACTCTTGATGGATCAGAAGCTTGAACAGGAGGAGGGTAACCACCCATACAAGTTTGTGGAGGTAAAGGTCTCTGAGAAGCTAACATGTTGGGGAATGGGATGAACGGAGGAGGAGGAGGAGGCCTGTTCAAACCAATGTCCATGCCCATTCCCATCCCCATAGCCATGTGAGGCATGTACTGTTGCATACCGGTGTACATCATTGGCATCATACCGCATCCCATTGACATCATCTGCATAAATCTCTGTCATAAACTGAAGTTTTCATGGCAAAGGTTCAAACTTTCATGGACCTCAACAAAAGACGCATACTAAAAAAAATTTAAGAAATCATGTATTGGATCAAAAGATTTTCATAGGTTTCCTTTGAAAACAAAGATGAAATTAATTAGCTGAAACCAAAGATGAACACACAAACTTGAAAACCAACCAGACAAAACTACCATAAACCCAAATGATCACATGGGTTTGTCAATTTTTATTAAAATAATATTGTGGTTTAGAGGACAGACCTGTATTTGAAGCTGGAGAGATTTCATGTACTCAATAGCTTCATCAAGCATTGAAGCTTTATCCGACTGAGAATATGACAAAATATATAGTTTTGAGTCAACAACAAATGGATACCTGGAGAGAAAGTTATAGAGAATATGGAAAAGAAAGAGACCTTGTTGCAGCGAGGAATGAGTTCTTGAAGAGCTTTCATCCTCTCGTTGATCCTATCTCTCCGTTTCTGTATATACCAAGATTCACCACATTCTTCAGAATTTGTACGTTAAATATAATAAAAAGCGAATAATAAAAATAAAAAAAAACAAATACAAACCCTCTCAGAGAGATTATGAACTTCAGCAGCTCGAGATCTCTTTGTGGATGATGATCCACGTCCTTGTTTAGCCTCCTGCAAAACAAAATTAATTTAAAATTAAAAAAAAAAACAAAAAATGGAAGCCATGCACTAATTAAATGCGCTGTATCCTATTGTGCACCGAAACATACGCAACTATTTGTGCGCACGATAGCAAACGAGTCGGGCAAGTCGACTCACCTCGTTCCGGCACTCAGTCTCGTCAATAATGGCTTCTCTCTCCTTACGTTTCCTCTCATCCAAGATAACCGGCTCGATTTCACTCTTCGACGCAACAGAAGACGATGCACCTGGATTCTCACTCGCCGGCTCCGTCGTGACCACTGCCTTTCCCTTCCGATTGTGTCCGACAGTATAGGCTCCGCTTCCATTTACGGCGGAAATGGATCCGATATCAACCGTCTCTCGGCTGTCAATGCGATCGGATTCCCTCGCTGCGGAGGATCGTGTGGCGCTAGGGTTTACGTTCGTCGATTCTCTCACAGTCGGCTTCGAAATCGACGGTCCAGATTCTCCTCTACCGTTACCGGCGGTGAAATCTCCTCTCAGCCTGGAGAAGTTCATGAAGTTCCGTACCGGAGGCCTCACAGACGACGGTGCTGGTGGCCTAGCTGAAGAAGGTATAGGTGGCATCATAGACGACGATTCCGGCGGCCTCACAGTCGAAGGTACCGGTGGCCTGGCGGCGGTGACCTGATTCGTGGTCTGTCTCTCCGCGGCGGGGAAGAAAAGATCTGAGCAGAAATCTTCCTCACGGAGAGGATAATGAAGCCATGAGGTCATCTCGTCTTCCTGGATGAACAGATTATGATCTAACGGCTCTGGAGGAGCTTGATTGTGAAGCTTGACAGCAGCAGAAGAAGAAGGAGGTTGTTTCTTGGCGTTGTGTCTTTGATTTTGCACAACTACTTGACCGTTGTGCCATAGAAGCTCCATCAGATCACCATCTTCATCTTCACCTCTAAATTATTCACATAAATCAAAATCAGATCAAAACAAATAAAATAATACAAAGGTGAGAACTTACTTACATGATGGGCTTTCTTGGAATATTTGAAGAAGAGTTTGTGTTTGCGTTGACATAATCATCATCCGTCTCGAAGTCAGGAACGAAATGGTGGTGGTGGTGGTTCATTATCTTTCTAAATGAAGAAACTATTTAACCTTGAGAGTATCTTTCTCTTTCTTTTATATCCAAAAATCATACACAAGGGCCCAAATAGACTGGAGAGTAATACCCGGAGATGAAGAGTATTGTTATTGGTGAAGAGGAAGAAACACGTATGAATACACACACACACCGGATTAAACCTTACCTCTGGACTGAGGTAGATAGGCTTCTAATTGATAGATTGCAGGAAATGTTGTATTATATACTAAAGTAGTTAATTAGCCTTTATTATTTCTTTCTAGGGGGATCTTTAGGGTCTCTGAAGGCTCTTCTCAAAGTTCGCGCTTTTACAATGCGATAAGCTTTCCTCTCCCTCTCTCTCTCTCTTCTAGTTAATTTTGGGCATTTTGTGTTTTGTCTTTATGCTTCTCCACTGGCTCTGTTTCTTTCTTTTTGCCCCTTGGGTGACTCCACTGTGTGCCTCATTTACTGTGTATCGCCTTCTTAAATGTAAATCACCACTTGTATGGATTTTTTTATTTTATTTAACGTGTGTGAATGTTATGAAACACTTGTGCCGATTTTTAATCCAGTGAAAGTACAAACAAAATGTCTGAGATCATCATCATCATAGATAATCACATGACGGAGCCGAATTATCAGCCTCCTCCTTCGTTATCATCCGTACAAAAGATGACAATGTTTTTTTTATAATAGCGATCCTTTTTCCAAAATCTCTTTATAGATATTTAAAGTATTTTTACTTCAAAAAGTAAACTATTTTATACTTTTTTTTGTCAGCAACCCATGTCAACTAGATCAAGTGGTGGCAGTCGAGCTGATTCTCCGAAGAACATCTCCGTCTGTCCGGATTTGATCTATATGAGAAAAGATATATCTTCTATTTCTTGCTTCTTTCGCTAGAGCCTCCGCACGACCATTCTTACTTCGAGGAATATGAGAGAGCCTCGCGTTGCATCCCCTTCAATAGTTAGGGGGTCATCATGATCCTCGTTTTGTTCCTCTTTTTCATTTGCCTTTCTCCAGCATTCAGCTTCAAGAGATGCATGTTGGAGAGTCTCTATCGGAGAAACGACTTTTCCATTAAAGAGTTTGTCGTTCCTAGCCTTCCAAATGTACCAGCAGATCCACGGAAAGATATCGAATTGTGGTCTCAGTGGAGCCACCTCTTTTCTCTTTCAAAACAAAAAATTCATGTTTTGATATATAGATGTACTCGGGAAGTAACTCGGATGGGACGAATAGTCCGATAAAGTCCAAACCTGAAGGGCAGGTGGGCATTCAAAAAAAAAGATGATTAATCGATTCCATTGGACAAACACATCTAGGACAACTCCTATCGGTGCCCAGGTGTCTATACGCTAGCCCATTGGACGACTCTATTTTATACTTATATGCCACTTTTATATTATTAAATATTGTATAAGTTATAGTTTTCCATTATTGAGTTTTAATTAATTTATAAATTGAATATTATTATTGGTTTTAATAATGTTGAATATTTATATTTTAAACTTAAACAGTTTAAATTACGAAAGTGAAAAAGTGTCAATTATCTAAAGCAGGGAAAATAAGTGATGCAACTCTTAGAAGTTAGAACTGTAGATTGGTTAAAAGCCTTCCACTTTTCTTGTTATCCAAACCTTGTTGAACTGGATTTGCTTAATGAGACTGAACTAGAGTGATTTGATTCGATCTTAAACTACAAATAAGAATTCAAATTAATCATCTAAACATCAAATTCAAATTAATCATCGCATTATATCTCTAAAAAACCTATGTATACATTTTACCACTGATATTGAATATGTATTTAGTAAGAAAACGATGCGTGCAAACTAGATAATACATGTAGGAAAGAAAGAAAACAGAGGACCAGACATGGACTCACTGTGGCGGCCAGGACGATATACAGTCATTAAGTTAGGTTTCTATTGGAAACCTCAACGATTTATGCTCATGTGAATATGCTTTTGCTATAAAAAAAGTCTTGCTTTTTCTTTTAACTTTCATTAATTCAAATATTTATGTATGATGATGATATTACAATGTGGTACAATCACAGTATTGATCCAGTACACTCAGATTGAGTGAATAGAAGTGCAATATTGAAGATAAACTTTACAATGACAAATTGTGGAAGCTAAAGTGGAGGATCTAAGAGAAGTTCTTCTATTAATTTATCTGGAGCTCAAAATGTATACTAGGGTTAGTCATCAGAACTAGTCCGTCGACCTGAGTGTTTGAAAATTCTAAAATATGAAGAGAATAAAACGATAAAGTTCTTAACGACTAGCTCCCTAAATTTGTGTTACAAAAAAAGCTCCATAAATCTTATCTTCTCAGAAATTTTCTTATATCCGAAGATATTCGACGAGTTTTCTTGATCTCTTTTTTTTCTGGCCGGCCAATTTACAACTTTTGAATCTATGTTTAATGAAAAAAAAAACAGTTTACAACTTTTTTTTTGAAACTTGGCCAACTTTTTTTTTGTCGAAAAAAAAAAAACTTGGCCAACTTATAACTCTAATATAAGCTTTTCATCTTTGCTACAGAGTTCATCATGGGTAGATTTTCAATAGGTTCTTCACTTCTTTTAGATGTTTGCGTGCCATAAATTATCGAAATTGCTTACATACACTTCAAAAATATTTGATATTTTATCAAGTACTACTTTGAACTTAAGTGTTAAATATAAATGATAAGAAAAAAGTGAAGGCCCAAAGTCTGGTTATCTGAAACATAGTGCTAAATTGCTAATGATATTCCAAAGCTGTTAGATCTGATCCTCGAGACTACATAGCGATTCTGTAACCTGGATGCCACTATGCAGCTTTTCATTTTAAATTGTGATTTCTTATTAAATTGGCAATTGTAATTTTTGTTGAAGTATTAAGTTATGATTTCTGGAGAAATTAGGATTTAAGAATTAAAGTTTAAGTGATATTATGATATCCCGACTAGAATATTAAAAATGTAAATAAAAAATATTGTTAATATTAAGAGTATTTACAAGCTTTAGTAGATTTGGAATATCTTCTCTACATTATTGGTAAACTGATTTGACACACTTTCTTACAATTACTTCACTAAAAATATATTATGATATTCTAAAAATGATGACATTTCTTATGGCTAAAATGTGACATGATTAACTACATTTAGTTCATAATTTTTTATTTTTAGTAAACTTTATGGAATATGGTAATACTTCATAATACATCATTAAAATAAAGATTCAAACATGACATTAAATAATATAATAATATAATAATATACAAATAAATTATATAACTAATTTTGAAATATTGTTAAATTCTATATTTATAATCCTAGAAATTTTATTACTAAACAAGATTTTCAAAATTTTATACAATCTGTTTCAAATTATATTTTTTATCGTAATAACATTTGTCTTTTTGCTATCTATTTTTTTTACGAATTCTGTCTAGGCATGTTGGATTGTAACAGTTCGTGATTAGACATTTCTACAAATTAATTTGATATATCTAAACCAAAAGAAACAAATTAGAATTTATCTAACATTATAATTTTAAATATATGACATCTACTTTAATATAATTTAAAATAAATAAAATTGTTTATTTTATCATAGTTTTATGTTTAAATAATTCAACAAATATATTTAAATATTGGTATAAAAATTATAAAATCTAAAATGTTAAAAATATTTCAATTTATAATTAAAATTTCAAAAGAGTTCGATGTACATGATGGAGTAAAACATCTAGTGGAAACTGAAATAGATTGATATTTTTATCATTTTGTCATGGGATTAACTATAAGTAGTTTTTTTCTGAAGGATAAACTATTGATATTGTTAGTCATAAACATTGAATTAGCGTGTTGGGTTTAAGGAAACAAAACTTAATCATATGTATAACTGTATAAGACAAGCTTTTCAGGTAATCACGCACTAACAGTACTTTATAAGAGGTCGCACGTCCGTAAGCTCATATAATTATCTTATTTATGTAAGTTGCAACACTCTCCGAAGTTTGAATCGAATACTATACTATTATATTTAAAAACGAATCTAGCTTCTTCATTTATCATTATTAACCACTTAAATACGTCTTCAAAATTTTATACATTTTTCTGTTACATTTACCCGCTACACGTATACTAATACGTTTAAATTTCACATAGACTATAATAGTTAGAATGTTTACCAAAAACATTAATAAATAACAGTTACAAATAATTGAGAACAAAAATATATAATTAAAAATGATGACGAAAATTGATGTCACAAATAAAAATGATTAAGAAAATGATGTTTGATAGCGACTATTTTTATCATAACTAAAAACCAATAACACGAATATAGTATTCGTATAAGATAAGATGGACCCGACACCCGAATATTATTATAATTGTTAAATTCAAATATGTTGTGGATCTGACTTTATTTTTTTCTTGTTTAGAAAAATTGCAAATTATTTCGGCGGTGGTTGGGGAATCCTGTGCCCACACCTTCTTCTCTGCGCACAAACTATTTTATACTGTGTTTTTATTTCTGACACCTTTCTATTTTATTTATATCGATAATATGAATTTAACAAGTATTATTAATAACTAAGCAGAGAAATAAGAAGTTTGAATAAAATTTCAAATATTTATTGATGTGTTTGCAAATAAAAGAAAGAACCAAAAAAATTATGTGAAAATTGGAAAGAGATAAAAAGATCGATGTGTTTGCAAATAAATAATTATTGGAACTCGATGATTGAAAAAGAAGAATATCTCTGGGAAGACAAGGTGTCTGCTGTCTCGTCGTGCTATGTCCTCCACGAGAGATATAAACACTTAAAACAATTATAAATATTAAAAATAATATTCTACTCAACAAAAGTTTAGAACTCAATTTAATTAATTTATATAGTATCAAATGTTGTGTTTGATCTTGAAATCCGGCCCATCATAAGACCACCTCCAACGGGGGATGGAAGGGAATCCTTAGCTCTTACTCCTAGAAAATAAACAATATAATATTAATATAAACACTTATTTACCTAAGGATTGATCCGTAAATAAGGATTTTTATGATGAAATCCTTAGTTATCAAACGCTGCCGTATTATCCTTTTTCCTCTTCCTCTTCTACCAATCTTCACCATCTCTCCTCTCGCTTTATACCTTGTCAATCAATAGCTTGATGATTCTCACACACACCTCCTTTGTTAATTTGCATCTTCTCCTGATTGTTTCGTTTGATGATATGCAGAGAGCTATGCCTACTTTCTCTGCAATTGCTCATACACATTTGGAGGTACGGAGGAGCATACGATCACTTGAGATACGGAGGAGCACACGATTCACCACCCAATCAAAGATTATATCTTTTTTTAATGTTGTGTGATGTGTGAAATTGATCTCTTTCCTTTTCGTGAGATTTTATAACTGATTGAGAGGGTTTTTGTAATTGATTCTAGCTTGTAACAGAGTGTTTCAGTTCTTGTCTTGTGCCTGCAGGGCCGGATTTGAAAATACGGGGGCTCGAAATATTTCTTAAGGGTTCTAAAAAATTTGGGGGCCGGATTCAATGTTTGGGGGCTTATACCTATGTAAAAAATCTTTAAAATTTTTGGGGGTCGAGGCCAATGTTTCACTCGGCTGTGCCGAGATCCGGCTCTGTGTGCCTGTGAGATAGCTATCCTTTATGTACATAAACGATGAGATACTGCAACGTACGGAGGCATGTGGGTCAGACACATACCCTTCCAAGAAGGGAAACATTTTCTGGGTATATTCAGCAATTGTTATATAATATGTAGTTAAATACTGTTTGTGGAAGTTTTTTCAATTGAAAACGTTTTCTTTTTCATTGCTTGCTGTGAGCTTTATCTGGAAAGCTAGCAAGTTTCCTCCTTCTCTGTAGATAAACATGTTGTCCGACTAGACTTCCGTCTCTTCCGGAAGATTTTGCAGGTCTCATCTCCATTGCTGTTAGGTGAGGAAACGCACAACTCAGAAAGCGTTCTCCTTTAGTCTCTCCCCGATGTTGGGTTCAAGCTGCTGATTGCTCTCGCCATTGTATAGGTGACGACAATGATTATGTTATATTTAGAAATGATTATGCTTCCTGCGGAGACATGAGTCAAACATCTTTTTGGGTTATATTTAGAAATTGTGCTTCTTTAGATCAATTTCTTTTGGATACGGGTATTGGAGGATGATTCTTACCTCCAAAAATGATTATGTTAATGTATTGCAGAACGTGACCGTGGAGGTGGCTGATGGGAGACCAAGGCTATGTCTATGCTGAGCTCTGTCTATGCTGTTCTTATCATTGACTCGTGGTTTTGAGGCTGGTATCTCCAAGGATGGTCAGACCCGTGAGCATGCTCTTCTAGCTTTCACCCTTGGTGTCAAGCAGATGATTTGCTGCTGTAACAAGGTTAGCTAACGTATTCATTTATGTTGTTTGTAATTAGTATAGAGAAAAGAAACAAACCCAAGCTTGCTGAAAGTTTTGACCCAAAATATACTACAATGACCAGTTTTTACTCTAAGCATTTATCATTTCTTATTTCAGTGAAACTCTGTGGCATGACTATTTTTATGACTACTGAAACAATCTATAATTATCGTCTTTTCTGATTATAATTTGGTGTCGGCTTCATATGTGTAGATGCATAGTGTTGGTTTTGTTGACCCGGGTGATCACATTGCTACTTTTTTTTAAATGTGTTAGTAATCATGAAATTTCGGTTTGAAGAAGATTAAGAAATTTTCCATACACATTTGATCATATTACATGTTTTAAAATTTTATATTTTTTGATTCCTAAGGACTCTAAATTGGAAAACACCATTAGACATCATATTTTGAGTAGAATCCTTAACTATTCTAAAAAGAAAAAAAATTAGTTTAATAATCTTAAGGATTCCAATGGTGGTATCACCATTGGAGATGCTCTAAGAAGCTCAATAAGTTTCGAAATGCTCAGTTTACTGTGTAACTCAACCGCTGGAGATTGACAATTGAAGATGCTGGGACAAACAGAAAGGAGGAGAGTTAGAGTAAAAACCGGACGACTCTATTATATGAACAATATTTGTATATAACATTTAGTCTTCAAAATTATATTTAATTAAACATAGTTATAAAAATATAAACAAACAATATTTGATAAAAGTATTAAAATGAAATATTTATACATATTAAAATATGACTACAAATACTAAAAATACTGTATAAGCATACTATAACATAAATATATAATAGAAACTATTTTTTTGGACAACAATAGAAGATGTTGTATCAATATTATTAAAACAGAAAAACTTTTTATCGACTATGTTTTGGACTATCAAAAAAAATCTACGTTGGTCCATTCTCTAATAATCTAATTTACTTAACTTAATATATATATATATATATATATATATATATATATATATATATATATATATATTCAAATATTCATATATCTAATTTGATTACAATTAAATATACATTATGCCTAAAATCAAGGAACTAACTAACTAATCTATTATTTTTATAAACTAATGAATTTAATTTATATAAATATAAAATTTCATTAAAACTAAATTACATTTAATTTATTAATTTAATAACTAATTATATATGTATATTAACTTGTATATATACAGCTATATATTAATCCAAATGAAAAAAAAAACAAATTCTCTAAAGCCTCACCAAATACATAAAAATATAATTCTTATATTTAGAGTAATAAAATTAGATATATATATATATATATAAGCTACTATTAATATTTAATATATGATGAAACATGTTACTATTGATATTTTATGAATTTATTTTTAATGGGTCATTTAAACATAGTCTAGGTTGGACCATTTCATTTATTTAACCTCCTATTTTTCTCTTACAACTAACTTAAGTACTATTAAATATATACTATATTCAATCTATTATTTTTATATTTTAAAAATAAGATATATAAAAAGATATTCTCAAGTATTATTTTCCAAGATTTAATTTTACTAATATCTTTTAATATATTTTTATTTAAGATGTAAACATAAATTTCATTTTAATATTTCTTTTTAATATTTAGTTTTAAATAATTAAATTCGTAATTAATATTAAAGAAAATTATTAATGAATATTAATTATTTAAGTATAGAATAAGAAATAACATTCCCATAATATTTATATTCATAACTAAATCAATACATCAACTAATAAATATAAAATAAATTAATTCAGTTATTAAATATTTTATAAATCATACTTTAACGTATTCAAATAAAATAGTAAATTAATATATATAAAATAATAAATAATTACATATTTAAATTAGAATATTAAAAATAATTCAATATAGTATGACATGGGTTGAATGAAATATAGTTAATTTATATAATATTAAAGTAAATTTGTACCACTACAAAAATTAAAAATAAATTTTTACTATAATTTACAGTTTTAAAATATAAGTAGAATTAATAAGGACGGGTTATATAAATGAATTATGTTAGTTTCATAAATTAACATTTATTAATTTTAATTTAGTTATCTATAAATACAATTTTAATAAAAATACATCTATGAAATTTCTAAATTCCAGTAAATAAATTGTTGAAAAAACTGATTTTGTATATTCGGATCGGTTAGACACAAGTATAAATATATTAAGTTATTTAAAAAATAACTGAACAGTTTATATATCTCTTGAACAAAAAAAAAGAAAAAAATTATAACTAAATTGAAATCAAAATCCAAAAAGAAAAAAAACCTAGAACCAAAGCCGAAAACCGAACATCATATTTAAACATATTGGTGAACAAAAATACGGGTTAAATAAATTTGTCAAATATATATATATATATATATATATATATATATATATATATATATAAATATCTTATGTCCCAAAAAAATCATCAAAATGCAAACTTTTAAGATTGATAATAATCTCAGACATTTAACAAACCCGGAAAATTAATGCATAGGATGATGACAAAAACAAATCTTGTCTACCCTTTGAAAGGGCGGATCAAACTCTAGTATTATCTATTATAAGAGAAGTCACAAAATTTTTCATGTGTGATATGTGTGATTTTTTTAATGGACCAACTCCTAGATAATTACTTTAATGGATTTTTCTATTTTCATAATAATATCATAAGAATAGCTGTGATTGTATTTTAGTCTTTTCTTTTCCTAAACAACTTAAAATTAATTGTTAATAAATTTTTCTCCTGATTATTTCCTTAACATATGCTTCTTTTTTATTTAATCGTGTGATATTTAATTTTCTTTTATTTAGTTGTAGGTAAAATATAATTATAATTTTAATTTAAAAGAGCATTGTAAAACATATTTTTATCAAGACAGGAGCACTAAATACATATTATTCATGTAGCTTTTTAGATCATATGATGCAACAAACGGTAAGACTATAAATGTAGACTAAATAAGGGGCCAATATGCAATAACATATACATGTAAATAATCTATGTTACTTTTATACTTTGTTGTATAGTTAATCTCTTATATACAAAATCACAAGTCACTCAACCAATCTTAATTTGACACATGGCTTAAGCTTCAAAAAAAATTAAAATAAAAAAGATTGAGACAAAACAGTTTATTTCATCTCTATTTTCAACAAAAATAAAAAGCAAAAACATTTTACTTCTTCTCACGTTCTCCACTTCCTCATCGTACATCAAAATCAGTTTTGCAACAAATTTGTTTATAAAATGGTTTCAAACAGTTTTATTTCTCTCATGAACTAACCGCGCGATGCTTTCAACTCTCTCATAATTTTATTTTGATATCGACAACATCCTATACACCTTCTTTTGTCTCTGGAGCAGACGAATTCGCACTCATTCAACTCTATTTCTGCTTTTCTCATATTCTTTAGATCTTTGATGAAAGCAAAAAAAACCGTATAGGTTTATGATCACTCTTAATTTAGTTAGTTTGTTTTTATTCTAAGTTAATAATCTTTTATTTTTTGGTTCACATATTTTAAGTTGTAAATGGCCCTGTCATGTGTATGCATGGTTCAAAGCTTAATTCTTCAACAGAGAATGGGAGATGAAAGCTTTGTCAGCAAAAAGGTATCAACACGCATCTTCAACTCTATTATATATAAAATAGGTATTTTACAAATTGCATGTGGTTTTACTTTTGAAAGTACGTTCCTAGCTTTTTCATCCATTTTAGCATTCAAATAAAAAAAATCATTGATACTATATTTCTTTTCTTTTGTTATTTTAGATATTGGAGTTAACATTCACAATTTGCTGGTGATATAATTAAGAGGAGGGTAAGAGGCTCGCTTTAAATCACACTTACAGGGCCCTAAAAATTGAGAAGTACTAAGAAAAAACATGCCAGTGAGAATTAGGAAGCAACAAATGGGTCTAAGAGATTCTGGTGGAAAATGAAACAAGAACAACCATCTCTATTATCTAGATGAAGATCTAAACTAGCAGATAAGTTTTCCATATACTTAAAATCTTATAAAAGCGTGGTGATATTTTTTTTCTTTCCTTTTGATTCAACAAAGACTTCTGATTTTGATATTCTTATATAGTGTTGTTATATTTATTGTTTCTCTCATAAAAAAATGCAGAATCAAATAGATTATCATCGAAAAAGATGAAATGCAGAAGAATGACCAGAAAAATAGACATGAAAAAATAAATCTATAAAAATGCAAAAATATACTTCACATAAAAATACTTACAAACATATATCAGCATGTCTATTTTAAAAACATTAGTAATCTGTAAAACAGTTCAAAGAAGATTTACTTCAATATTATCCATGTTTATAAAATGTGTAAAAACTCTAATTTAATTTAATTTAATTTTAAATTTAAATCATGATAAAATAATTAAAATAGATTTGATCCGTGCTAAAAGCACGGGAGTAACACTAGTAGTTTATAATGCTCTTATCTATTAAAAGAGAAGTCACAACATTTTTCATGTGTGATATGTGTGATATTTTTAATGGACCAAATCCTAGATAATTACTTTAATGGATTTTTCAATTTTCATAATAATATCATAACAATAGCTGTGATTGTATTTTAGTCTTTTCTTTTCCTAAACAACTTAAAATTAGTTGTTAATGAAATTTTCTCCTGATTATATCCTTAATTAACATATGCTTCTTTTTTATTTAATCGTGTGATATTTAATTTTCTTGATTTAGTTATAGGTAAAATATAATTATAATTTCAATTTAAAAGAGCAGTATAAAACATATTTTAATCAAGACAGGAGCACTAAATACATATTATTCATGTAGCTTTTTAGATCATATGATGCAACAAACGGTAAGACTATAAATGTAGACTAAATAAGGGGCCAATGTGCAATAACATATACATGTAAATAATCTACGTTACTTTTATACTTTGTTGTATAGTTAATAGTTTATAATGCTCTTATATTTTAAACATTCAACACGGATTGGTATATAGATTTAGTCATAGTTTATCTTACTCTAATATTTCCATATTATTAGAACACAAGTCATGCCTTCCTTCATGAGTTATATTATAATTTGGACCATTTAAAAATATAGTTTAATTTAATATTTTTAATATCTTTATATTTTAGTGAAATAAAATAAATATTTTTCAAATTTAAAAAACCTTTAAAAATCTTTTCAGAATCACTTTAAATGTATTTCCAAAAATAACTATTACTTCTAATTATCATAAGTGATAAGTATAAATTAAAATTAATTTGCTTTTGATTTTTTTTAACGTCTAAACAGATTTTACTGATAGATCAAAGTGCAAATCGAGTAATAGAATCGTATACAAAGCAACAAAATATAAATTATTGCATAAGCAAAAATATGCGACATATGCTAAAGACAAATCGTTTGTAAAAGTGAAGATTGACGTTGCTTTCTTTTGCAGGAAGTCTTACACGCTAACAGAACATATATTCTGTTATTTTTCTTCTCCAAAATTTGCCTCACTCTGATAAGATTGATATGCCATTTTGGCATTTTATTCCATTTCCAAATCGTATAAGAAAAATCCATTGCATGGACATGCTTTGAAAACTCGACACGATACCAATTACTCGACATGCTTTAAAGTAGGCTCTATAATACTCTCTTTGGCTCCAATAAAATGAACGTCTTGTCTGCTGTGAAATACATTCCCTCTTGTACGATAATGAATTGTGTTTCCATTGTGGTTTCAGCATCGTCCAAATCCCAAACAAAACTATCAACATTTGATTTGAGAGAAGAGTGATATCATAGTCTCCCGGCCAAGGCACCTTAAGAAATGATTGCAACTCTCCGGAATTAACAGGAAGAGAACATCGCGCAGCAAGTGCTTGGAGATAGCATCGACAAAACCATAACGACTTGCCGGAAGAACACCGACAAAACCAACAAGGTTTGACGGAAAATCACGCTCCAAAGTGGAGAAAATGAAACTGTATATTCGACAAATCGCCCCAAATATGTCCCCCATGTCTAAAGAACAGAGCAAATTGAACTCAAATCAGTGATAAAAGCCAGCCCAAGAGACGATGGTCGGAGTAAAGATAGCAACATAACGAACGGACGGATGAAGACATCGTTTGGTGATAAATCCAAACGTATATAACAGAATCATAGTGAACATATGGTCACTGTAGAAATAAAAACAGAAAAAGTAACGAAACCGACGGCCGAAACCGTTGCACTCAGAGAGAAAAACAGTTGCTTTTTCGTGGGTTTTCTTTTGATTTATAAGAAATTAAAATTATATAAAATATTTTTGTATTATATTTTAATGGTAGTAACAATTTAAAATGATCAAATTTCAAAACTACAGTTTACAAATATTTTCAAAAGGATTTTGTGAGAAAGATCCATTTCTATTTCAATTTTTAAAAAACATTATCCAATTTAGTGTATTTTAAGCAATTTATCAAATAGATCTTTACTTCAAAATTATTATGAATTACATTGTATTATAGTTTCTTCTCTAAAAAAATGTTTGTTGTATTTAATAGCATTTCAAAAAAATCTTCTCTATTATATAGGTCAATTTAATTTACATCGATACAAATTTCAAATTTGGAAATAAAATGAACTTATGTAAAGTAGTATTGTTACATAATAATGTTTTCAATATAATTTTTTTTACAAAAATACAAAAAAATTAGTAATAATTATAAGCCACATAAA
This sequence comes from Hirschfeldia incana, assembly GCA_026261945.1. Taxonomy (NCBI): domain Eukaryota; kingdom Viridiplantae; phylum Streptophyta; class Magnoliopsida; order Brassicales; family Brassicaceae; genus Hirschfeldia; species Hirschfeldia incana. Next base: position 938,073 of record JABCMI010000014.1, on the reverse strand, counting down.
CATAGGTAATATATAATTATATGATATACAATAGTAAACTACACTAAATTATTTATAAATTATGATATATAAAATAAAACATATACGTGTTGAAAGAAAATACCCGCACGAATGTGCGGGGCAAGATCTTGTGTGTTTACTAAAGATGTAGTGTTCACCTTTTCTAATTCAAGAAAATTATGTTTTTGAAACCAATAATCAAAACATTTGAGAATTAATGATCTATGGAATACTTTCTAATTAAAAATGTCCACAATAATATATTTTTTCATTATATAAAATAGTAATTATCATAAAAATAATTGATGTAAAGTAAGAAAAAAAAAATTGAATAATGAAACTTGTCATGTCCCTGATCCTAGATAGGATCGTCCAGACGGACTGTGGTACGAGGAGATGTACTGATCAGGTCATCTGACCTTGATACAAGTGTACCATAGTCCAAAATGATGGTTAAGGACGTCAGGAGGCTGAGACTTAACCAGGATATGATGAAGACAAGTAAATAGGAGTTGTATGAGTGATCCAGTAGCTGGGCAAAGTTCGGGTCAAGTTCAATCAGCTAGGTGCAGCTTGGGGTCAGCTCATCTAGACTTAGTCAGCTCACTGGAGCTGGATGACTAGCTCACGGAGTTGGAGGAGCTGTGGGTCAGCTCATCTCAGTGTGGAGGAGTGTTTTGGTTCGGACCAGTGTGAATGGGTCGGAGCTGTTACCAGACGGTTACTGGACCGTACCAATGGTCTGTGTGTGTGTAATAATCAGACCATAAGGTTGGGCAATGGATCAGGAGATGGGTTTCGATGTGGGAAACTGCCAAGGGAGCAGTTTGGGACGTTTACCACACGAAAGGAACACACTGTAGTCTAGGTTGGACCATTTCATTTATTTAACCTCATATTTTTTTTCTTTTACAACTAACTTAATTATTATTAAATATATACTATATTCAATTTATTATTTTAATATTTTCAAAATAAAATATCTAGAATGATATTCTCAAGTATCTTTTTCCAAGATTTCATTTTACTAATATCTTTTTATTTAAGATGTCAACATAAATTTCTTTTTAATATTTAGTTTTAAAAAATAAAATTTGTTATTAATATTAAATAAAATTATTATCAAATATTAATTCTTTCATTGTAGAATAAGAAATTATATTCCCATAATATTTATATTCATAATTAAATTAATACATCAACTAATAAATATTCATTTATTAAATATTTTATAAATCATAAAACTAAAGAATAACATAAATTCATGAATTTTACCACATACTTCAACGTATTAAAAAAGTAAAATTAAGATATAAAAATAATAAATAATTACATATTTAAATTAGAATATTAAAAATAATTACATATATAGTATAATATGGGTTGAATGAAATATAGTTCATTTATATAATATTAAAGTTAATTTTGACCAATATAAAATTTAAAATAAAATTTTACCATAATTTACAGTTTTAAAATATACTAGATCTTGACTCGGACTCTCGTGCGGGTTTTTTATTTAATTTATGTTCAATATAAATTTTCACACAATCTATTTAACAAAAAAATCTCATGTATGTTTTTATGTTTTGTAAATTGATGATTTAGTTAATTTCATGAAAATGTTATATCCCTTTAGTTCATGCGATTTAGTTAATAGTCGTTCAATATTAATAATGATCAATATACGAATAACTATTTGATTAGATAAACTTTGGAAATGTAATCAATTAATTTAAATTGATTTAAATGCAGTGGCTGAATATGTCAATAAAAAATATAAAAAGAAAATACTTAATTTATTATAAATGCAATAGCTAAATGTGCAAATAATAGAAAATACAAAAATACTACTATACAAGTTACCAAACAATTTTCATTTAAACTTCTATCTTTGTTTCCAAACAGTACCAAAGGTACTTCAGTTTTAATAATATAGATGTAAAATTAATAAGGACGGGTAAAATAAATGAATTATCTTAGTTTCATAAAATACTATTTATTAATTTTAATTTAATTATCTATAAATATAATTTTTAATAAAAATACATGTATGAAATTTCAAATTTTCAATAAACCAAGTTTTATGTTAAGTTCAAGTATTTTGGTATACATTATTCAAATTTATATGTTATAATTATTTTTATTTTTATATTTATATTTTGAGAAATTTAAATTATGTACGAACATGAACTTTTTAAAAAATAAATATTCATGGATTACCCGAATCCAAACTCAAACTTAATCCACAAAGATCCCAATCGAACCGAACCCAATCCGAACCAAACATAACCAAAACGGCGCAAATCGTATCCGAGTGCCTATCCCTAATCAAATGTAAGAAGAATTGTTGATAACGAAATGTATATTGTTTACTCCCTCTGTTCCTAAAGATGTTTAGAAGATTTTTTATGTTCCAATATGTAAGATGTTCTCATATTTTTAGGTAACTTTAATTTTATCAAAAACAGTGTAACCAATCAAATTTAATCGTCTATTTTGTAATTGGATAATCAGTCTTAAATTTATAATCTTAGTAATACTTTAAAAAAGTAATTTTCTTAAACAACATGTTTTATCTAAAACATCATACATTTAGGAATGGATGGAGTATATATTGAAATATAACATACTAGGATAAGATCTGTGTCTTGCGCGGGATGAAGTTGTTATGTTTATTATGTTTTGGAGAATGAAACAACAGTTCGGTTTCATATGGATTATGAGTGTTCAATGCGAATATCGAGTTGATTTCGGTTATGTTCGTTTTTTTGGTATTTCGGTTTATTAAATTTAACTAATATTCTAAATCCATACTTACTTCGGTTCGATTTGGTTTATATACTATTGGGTTTCAGTTTATTCGGTTATATACCAAAAATATAATTTTCTAGTTTGAGATCATATTTTATATTATACAAATTTTAGAGTCGTGTTGTCAAAAAGTCATTTAGTAAAATAATATTATATAAAAAACAATAATATTATATATTTAAATAAAAAAATAAAAAAAATTCTATCATCTAATAAAATAATCAAATCTATAATTAATATCAAAGCTCTAAATTTAATAAAAAAACAAAAAAAAACAGAGGCATAAAAGAAAAGTTCTTATATTCTTCATATTTAATGTTCATCAAATTAACAACTCTGTTTGTTTAAAGATAAAAAAATAACGAATTTCAACTAATTGTTATCCATCAAATTTATAATATTTACTTCAATTTAGTTACTGTTAAAATAAAGAAAAAAAATCAAAAAAGAAAGACTAAGAAAATAAGAAGTCTCAGTTGCAGTAAATTGTTACTTAATTATAGTTCAAGTGACTCAAGTGATTTAATATATAAGAGATATGTTCAGATGAAAATTTATAAGTGTAATTGTCTACTGAAATCTATTTTGAATATATGATGAGCCAGATCGATTTGGGTTTAAAAAAGTTGTGAATAATATCAACTGATTGTTATCCATCAAATTTGAATATTTGTTAAATACAAATTCATATTAATACAATTTTATGATTATTTGTATCTTATTATAAAAAAAATAAATTAAGCTATTGATCACAAAATTTTTAAAATTGAATCTTCAAATTTCTAATAATTTATAGACATTTTGAAAAATTCAAAATATAACATATAAGAAAAAATTTAAATGTTTTTATTATATGGTTAATATGATTGTTTAATATCTCTTAATAATATAAAACAAATAAAAAAGAACTAAGATACAAAAATTGTGCTCAAATAATATTATTCATAATAATTTATTTTCATATATACATTAATCATATTAGGTAATTTTGTAGCTTTTATTTAAGAAATGAGCAAGATTTTTTTTTGTACATTATTTATCAATTCGATAATTAATTTAATAAAAAATGTAATATAAGTTAAGATGAACCAACCTATTTTTCTAAGAATAATATATTTTATATAGTTAGTTATTAAATGAAACTTCATAAACATACAGTTCTAGGATCATTCATATCGTTTATAACAAAATATTTAAACCGTTGATAACAAAATTTTTAATGTGAAAAAATTAATAAGTTTATAATTAATAAATGTTCTTGAAAATTTTAATATTAAAGTATTTATGTAATCTTATATTGTATATATTTTATAACATAAATTTTTTTTTATTATTAAATGATACCTTTACTCATATGATTTTAAAATCATGTGTATCTTTTTATAATAAAAATGTTAAACATTTGATCATTAATTTTAACATAATAATTTTTATAGTTTTAGTCATTTATTGTCGTTATTTTAAATTCAAAATATAACATATACGGAAAAATCTAAATTTTAATTTTTTAGCTAATTTGGTTGTTTAATTTATTTTAGTAATAAAATTAAACAAAAATGATGGATAGAATTATTTTTTTATCAAATCTTTATTATAAGAATCATTAATTTTCATATAGTATATATTAGTCGTTTATGGTAATTCCGTAGATTTATTTAAGGAAAGAAAATAAATAAATTAAATTTGATCTTTCAATTTTTCAATTTCAATCTAAACATGACACATATGATAAATTAGCATCCTAATTGAGTGGCATGTGGACAATGAGACTTTTTTAAATACTACAAAATTGAGATAATTATTTTTAAAATATTTCTCCTTAATGTAAGTATAAGATTTTAAAAACTCATTTTGCACAAGGCGCTAATTATCATTTAGTTTTTCATTATTTTTGTATTGTTAATCTTTTTACGACACACATTATACATTGATTATTTTGATTACTATCAATAATCATTTTATTTCCTATGTCAAACTATTCATAGGTGGTAGACCTCTCTTAAATAAAATTTGGGGTGTTAACAAATTTGTTTCCATTCATTCCAGTTGATCTCTTAAGGATAAAATAGCGTTGTTTATAACGTTGTAGATCCGGATACCGGAGAATGCTTTAGACTAAATTCGGAAAAAAAGAATGGGGATGGACGAGCATGCTCCAATCGGTCTCTGACACTGAAAATGAGGCCAGCGAAGCAATTGGAAAAGTAAACTAAACTTAATTAGTCTTTAATTTCAGTTGTATATACGAAGAGACAAAGGGAACATAATAATCACTATATAAAGAAAGAAAAGGAAATGACTATTCAAGCAAAAAAAACCAGAAGAAATACTTGAAAAGCAACAGAGAGATGAATTTGAGACTATATCTAAAAGAGTTTGAAAGAAACTTCGATATGGAGAAAGCGGTATGTAACCATGGCTTCTTCATGATGGCTCCAAACGTGTGGGACCCCAAATATAAGTCACTAACACGACCTTTGACCCTTTCAAATTCCTCTTCTGCCAGTGTGACAATCTCTCACCCTCCCACTCGATCTTTTCTTGTGATCCAAGTTCCCAGCATCAACAATGTCTCAAGGGTCGACGAAGAACTCATCTTGAAACAAGTGGGAAGGATGCTGAGAATATCTGCTGAGGACGAGCGTGACGTGACTGAGTTCCAACAACTTCACGAAGATGCAAAGAAGAATGGTTTCGGTCGAATTTTCCGCTCCCCCTTTCTCTTTGAAGATATGGTGAAATCCATCTTGTTGTGTAACATGACTTGGAAGAGAACACTAGGTATGGCTTCTAGCCTCTGCATATTGCAATCTAAGCTAGCTGATGGAACACTTAGGCCTATTAGTCAGACTAATAAAAAAAGGAAACGAGTGCTCAAAGAAACAAAGGAAAGTTCCAAGAAAGAAGCAGGAGGAAACTTCCCTAGTGCCAAGGAACTAGCTAGCCTTGACAAGGCGTTGATAAATAAGCACTGTAAACTCGGGTATAGAGCAAACTGGATCGTTAAATTAGCGAAGATGGTTGATAGCGGGACACTGAATCTTGAAGAGATGGAAAGGAGAGATATGACAGCTGAGCAGGTGTCTGAGAAACTGACAAAAATGTCAGGCTTTGGTCCTTTTGCAAGGGCAACAGTGCTTATCTGTATTGGTTATTACCATCTTGTTCCATCTGATACCGAGACCCTAAGACTCTTCCGAGAGGTATATCTTTATATATATAGTCTTAATTCCGTTTCATAAGTTATATATCTCATTGATTAATCTAATATAATGTTATATGTTTGGAGGCGCATAAAAATGTGGAATGTTCGAAAGACACGCTAGAGACAGTAGCGCAATCCTTTTACGACAGATTCTCTCCATTCCAGACTTTAGCCTACTGGTTCGGTTCGATTCTAGTATTTTGAAATTTGTAAAGCATATTCTGGTTTTGTTATATTTTATATATGTGCGCTTCTTCTTACACTATATATAGGTTTGATCTAATCCAGAACTATGAAACAAAACTTGGCAAGCTTAGCGAGTTGAGTCCGCTTTACTACAAGAGTGCTAGCGGATGCTCTCACATGAAGCAACTCAAGGAAGACTGATGAATATCTCTCTCTCTCTCTAATGCTCGTTTTATTTATCCTCAAGTTCTTTTATTAGCGGGTACAATTTCTTTTGTGGTTTTTTTTTTCTTTCAAACTCTTGGCTTTTTTTTTTGTTTCTACATTACAGCTTTGTAACATGTTATTTTCATGTTCTGAGAATTAAATATGGGAGAAAATGACTAAAATTGAGTACTATTCACTGCCCGATTATGCGCGAATTCAGCTTTACACGAAACCGAATCCCAACGTCCTATTACTGACCTCAAAGACACCTATTTGAGACGATGAACACCACCATGTAGCTCCTTTACATAAAAAGGAAAGAAAGTCAGACTTTGAGACAGTGCCATCCCGAAAATTTTGGTGGCCTGAAGCATATTTGTATACAATAACATTTACACAATATATATTTGTAATATTATCTCTTTAAAAATATAATGTAATATTTGTTACAATAAAATATGATGTAATAGTATTTTAGTTATATCAGATGAATTTAGATCATTATTAAATATTTTAATAGAACAAAAAATGACTACTTTATTATTATTTGTACATGATCTCAAGTAACATAGAAAAAACGAAAGAAATAAATCATTTAAACTAAAAGAGAAATATACATGTAAAATAAAAAAAAAAGGAACATTACAAGTCCAATATAAACCATAACGTTAAACCACTTCAACTGTAATCATTTGCCAAAAAATGTGGCTTCCAATATTGCATTTGCAGGTAATTTTGTGGCCTAACGCTGTAGCTTTAATGGCCCTATGACAGGGACGGCCCTGCTTTGAGAGGAGAACCAGGGATGTCGATCTCTTGAAAGCAAATGCAATTTTAGAGATGCCATATCATTAGACATTTAGACAATTTAGAAACCAATGTGATGTTTAAAACATTGTAAACATTTTTTGACCAAAAAAAAAAAAAAACATTGTAAACATTTGGGTTCCTAATTAACATATTACATGGTGGAAATTTGAAAAATGTGATATTGTTTTGCTTAAGACATATTTAAAATCGATCGAGTTGCTGACTGGATGAAAATTCGGTTCCTATCCTAAACCGGAGGCCTAGAAACTGCGTACCAACACTTTTATCTGTTTAATAACAAACTGCTTCTAGAAGAATTAGATGATTTATTTTCCATACACAATACAATTCAGTTTTTTGTATGTATATTTGATTCAGTTCGATATAACAAGAATATGTTCACTAATATAAGTGATTTAATCATCAGAAGTAGAAGTGAATCAAAGAAACAAAAGGTATTAAAAGAAGTTAGAAGATGTAGTATTTTTTGGTTGAATCGCCAAAAAAACAAAGCAAAATAGATCACATACATACTTGTAACAAAATGAATAGAAGAAAACCCACAAATTGCAAAATTACAGCAAAGATATCACAAGAAACACAAGACGCACACATACCCATATACAAAATGAACAATATTAATGAATATAAACCCCCCCTACAGACACGAGGGGAAAACCAATGAACCACGAGCACAAAGTGGCTGGTTAGGTGTCTGGGTCGATAGGGGCACCGGTTCTAGCCTGTGAGATCCTGTTTGCGTAGATGGTCACTAGGCGAACCTGTGTGCTATTTAGACCTTCCAAATACGGCAAGAATGCTTTCCCAAGCATTATATATATGTCTACCAGACAGAACACCACTGTCTGCAACAACAACACCACCACAAATCACAAAGGAGAATATAAGCTATTGGTCGAAAAGTAAAAAGTTTCTTTGAAGCTTTCTTATTATTCCAGATTCGTTTTTTACCTTTCGGACATCTGCACTTTGGTTCCCAAATGCTTCGAAAACCGCAGGCAAGAAAGAAGACAATTGATCCATTAATTCCTCTTGTGACAGCCTACCCACAAGCTGTGCACACAAGAAAGTAATGTGTCTGTTTCAGCGAGTATCTGATGACTGCATGTATGCAACTTTGTATTAACAGACCACGAAATGTTACCTTAGTTAAGCAATTGATGCAAGCGACGAGAGTTTTCTCATCTTCTGTTACCAATTGTGGCACAATAACCTGAAACAAAGACACCACACTGATTAACTTTAACTACCAATCAAATGAGGCAATGAGACGAGGGTAGCTCTTAGCTACATACACTTAAGCATCTGAAAGGATCGTATTGGGATAAAACTGTGGTCAAGCATTGCTCAGCTTCACTGGAAACCTGTAAAATGATATTATCATATACCGACCGAGGACACTAAAAATATAACTATGCGGTGGAATGCACAAGAATAAGGTTTCAGCATGTAATATGTTACTTTTTGGATAGAGTCCTTCGAGACATGAAGTAGCTTCTCAATCACTATCTCAACCGAATCCTCCATTGCATCTTTCTGAAATTATCAAGTGAGACATATACAAGTAAGAGAAGGCATCCGTAATTTCACAGAACTGATAATACAACACCGTCAATGTGTTAAGAGACGATTTGATTAATGAGAAAAGTAACAAACCTGGCTCTTAAGCATTTCAGATATCAGCGAAAGAGCAACTTCTCTGACTGACAAATCTTCGTCATCGACCACTTCCAGTACAACCGTCAATATTTGATTGAAGTACTGAAAATATACAAAAGAAAAGAGGAGAATTTCCATTAGGACTTGATAAGCAAATGTATATGGTAAAGTCACTTTAAACAGTAGATGACTTCAGATTCGGAAACAAACAGGAGAGTAAAGAATAAGTGACAAAACCACAAATAGTTAAATACAGCTGCTACCACATGGCAATAAAAAGTCCGTGGCGTGGCTTGTTAAGTTTCAGATCTTAGGTTAAGCCCCATTTTAAAAAGGTAACCCACCATCCAAGTTTATCAACCCACATTTTTCTTGTCTTACCTAATCTTGTTTAGCATAGTAATTCCATGTACTAAGTTGAGATATATTTGGTAACTACATTATTTTCAATAAAATAGTTCTCTATAAAGTTATAAATGTCAGGACCAAATCACTCCGACTAGTGGAACTAGGGTTCATTAGATATACCTTGGTCCAAACTGATTCCTCGTTAGCTACAGAAGCTTCAATTAGTTGCTGGAGTCCAGATATCTTGCTCGAAGAAGGGCTTCCATCACTCGCATTGATCTGTAAAAGCATAATATCACCAGACATGCTCTAAAGTACCAGAGAGAAAATGGTAAAGGACTTTTAGCACAAGCAACAATCGTTACTTACCATATGTAGAATCTGAGGAATGCTAGGTCCAGATTCCGGTGTTGGGCTAACCTTAATAGACGAGAGCATGTATTGACTCAAATCTAATTCGCGGGAAACCTCATTTTCATGTCTTTCTTCCATGGAATCAGCGTTTGTCATATTCAGACTATTCTTCTCTAAATGTGGTGGAGATAAGCTATCAAAGTTTTCAACCTTGTCTGAGCTTCCATTAGGACTAGTTCTTGATATCAAATTCTGACCAGCTGAAGTAAACGTGTAATCAGAATCCTTTTGGTTCAACACATCACTAGCAGAACTTATCCCACTTCTGAAGTTGTGATACAGCTTTTCCTGAGTTCCATTGTAAACACTTTGACCACCACCACCACCACCACCACCAGTAACCGTTGTTGGCTCCTGGGAAGAACTCCACCTCCTACCATTATCACTGTCGACGGAACCCCCAGAATACCTGCCAAGGAATATATTCTTCTTGGAAGCACCGGCATATCCTTCTTCAGATGATGTCCCAATGGCATCAGATGGGTCATAAGACTTTACTCTCTGTTTCTCCTTCTTACTCTGCATATAATTTAATAGGTCCACCTCGATGCGGGGAGTATATTGTTTGAGGGCTCTTCTCAAGGAGTTTTGCTCCTCAACCGACAAACTAAGAATGTAATTTAGAAGTCCCGCAGAATCATAGTGATTGTAAACCGATATGATACAAGTGATGGAAGCTTCTTTCAACTTGGTATTCTTGTCGCGTGTTAATGGAGTCAACTTCGCCAGCCACAACTTTAGGATGCCACTATTACCCGAAATTTCAGGGTTGCCAGCGTACCTGTTGAAGGAGTTGATGGCAAATTCGATCACGGCTAACTTAGCCTTTGGTGATCTCTGCTCATCCAGTGAACGAAGCAGCGCAGGTAAAAGGGAATCTACACTGTAGGTTTTGCTGACAGTATCCAGGGTTGATGAGCAAGGTTGTCTAACTACCTCTTTAGGATCGATTAGTCTTGAAAACACATGCGGTAAGACTCGTTCCATGTAGCTCTCAAAAGGCTTTCGGCAAGATGGTATAAGATCCGCGAGTGTCGACAGTGCTGCTTGTGCAACCTTGTGGTGAGGATCATCCAAGTGCCGGAGAAATAGTTTCATTACTTTCTCAAAATTTTGGATTACTTCTTGAGCACCTTTTGGGCCTTGTTGCAGTAAAGTTTGGAGAAAATTAAAAGCTGCAACTCTGGCACACCAATCAGAACTTGAATTCAGTCCATCGTTAAGGGCCTCGTTCAGAGATGCTGGACCATCAACATAGTTTGACATGTCACCAACTTGCAATTGGCTATCATCAAAACTCCTCGTCCTGCCTGCCGACAACCTCCCCCCAACATTTTTCCTCAAGAGTGGCCTCTGGAAATTCGGAACATGGCTAGCGTTTGAATCTCTATAAACGCTATCCATCTGCTGTCTGTCTAAATGACCCACCATAAACCGCCTAGCATCCCTGGCATCGTTGTTGTCCTCAAAAGAACTTCTCTCATTTCTCTCTGAGACCCTTTTAGCTGTCAAGGATGAAAAGCTAGGATGAGACTCGGACAACAAATTGCTACGGTGTGATTGTCTTCCCGAGTCCTTCGAAGCTTGTATCTGAGTGATGATATCTGACAAACCAAGGCCACCACTGCGATTGCTGACTCTGTTAATACTAGGCATTGATTCAGCAGTTGTGCTATTTGTATTGGATGCTGGAACAGAAGCACGAAACGGAGGATCACGAGACGATGGAGGGTCAACTCCTGCACTAGGGGATAAAAAGACAATTTAGCTGCGCTAGAATGTTTTAGCTCGTGTCAGAGAACGTTTCGAAAACGAGATATACTCTCACAAGGAAAGAAGCTCAATACCTAGATCCAAACTACTCGAACGAAGTGCTGCTGGATTCTGTCTGTCGGATACATGCAGTCCTCGTAACATACTTTCAATTGCACTGACCTTCTGCTTGCTTGATTGTAATACGCTTTCCAGACTACGTTCAGAACCTTTGTTGAGATCCTTTGACTGGGATAAGAGTAGCCCAGAAGAAAGAGATCCTCCTGAGGATAAGGTTGAACTTCTATCCATAGCGACTATGGCTGATGTCCCATAGCCAGGTAAATTAGATGGAGCCGACGTCTGAGAAAATGAAGGCTGGGAATGTCTCTCACGGACAGACGGTGAGGCATGTCTCCTATGACTTCCACCTTCTTCTTCATTTATCAGCTGGGAACATATGGAATGCATTATTAAGTCTCATCAATGCTAATAAGCAGAAATATAGAGAGTTAAGAAGCCTTACCCTTTGAATGACAGGGTCGAAGGAGGAAAATAAACGACGAGAACGATCTGGCCAAGTTTTTGCAAACATTCTGTAGCACATTCTAGCAGTTGCCCGTACCTGTTATTCAATATGCTAACACCTTTCAATGATATATGGGAGAATGATAATAGATGGGCAATACAAGAAATTCAAATCATTTGACACTACTAATGCAAACAGATATCCTATTAGAAGTTGCACTGCACCCTAATGACTGCGTTCCGACACAGATGAAACAAGGGACCCACCTCACTCATAGCATCTGCCACACAGCATCTAATCAAATCCTCGTATAAATCAACTGACCGCTGAATTTCTGGGGCATCAGGCCAATGTTCTAGTGTTAACAGTGCATATTCACAACACCTGTATAAAAAACTGGGATCAGCTTCCATAAAATAAAAAATCTTATGATTGATATACGAAGGCCGTAGTATACCTTGCTCGCAAAACTGCATTACGGTCATGTTTTGCTGCCTCAGCTATGCGAGGAAGTACACGGGCGGCTTTGCAGTTACGCAGCATCTGGAATAGCAAGAAAATATGTGTAAGCGCAAAACTTAGAAGAGCAGACAAATCTTCTAGAAGACAAGATCATAAAAGCTAATAATTTACCGTTTTTATGCAGTTATCAGCAGATTCTGCAATTACAAGAACCGTGATCACAACCAGCTTGAAAAGTACCTGATTACCATATAACAATATTAACATGAATGTACATGCATTTAATGCCATAGCAGTAGATGAAAAGAGTTTTAGCTTACTGGAATAAAAATCTCAGCGCATGCTTCAAAATCGCCCAGCAGCTCTTTTGATAAGAGACACAAGAGATGGCAAGCCTATGTAGACGAGAAACAGCATTTTAAGGAAATGCAATGATAGAAATACAAAACTACATAATATAAGGCCGCCTTAATATACTATACCGTTCATCACTTCTAGAACTCATCAAACTATATCATTCTGCCTAAAATGAGTAAAAACTATACAAAGATGGCACCGGCCACAGAATAGCACTCCTCACGGAATTCAAACTAAACAATTGTCTCCACTGCTGGGAAAGAAGAATCACAACGCATCTAAATTTTAAGAATAAAATATCAAAGCGACAGTTTATCAAACCTGCTTAACAATGGTAGACCTCCGGTCAGATAACTGTGTACTTAAGGGACCAATAAGTTGCTTCAGGAGACCTCGAAAACAAGAGTAATCAGTCGCACCTTCAACAAGAAAGAATTCATGAGATGTGAGCTGTGGCACTGACTAACATAAAATGTCATGGATGGCGGTCAAAGCAAAAGAGACGGACAAAAGGAGTTGATTACGTACCTCCCGCAACAAGTCCTTCAACCCTCCGCATAGCTGAAATACGCATTGACCAGTCTTTCTCTGGGACAAGTGTTGAAGCAATTTTCTCAAATTCTCGTATCAGCTCCTTCTCTGAGTACACACTGATTGGCTCGATGGGTTTTTCAGTGATGTCAGCATCTCCTGAATTTGCACAGATAGAAAATAAATCAACCGAGATAAAGACATTAGAACACGCCAATTTTTAGACTTAAATCCTTGGGGGCAAAAGATCTTACTAACCTCCAAATAAAGAGTTCTCTCTCGTGGACGTCTTTGCCTTTGGACTGCTCTTCTTGGGATTGACACTTGAAGCCTTAATCTCATTAACAACATGGTGGCCACTACGGCTATCTGTAGAACGCTGTTGTGGCTCAATGCGCTCGAGTCTAGCATTAATATCCTTAACCTGATTTAAAACAGAGAAAGGGGTTATAGCAAATTGCAATTCTAGTATCCTTCAACAAAGCACACTAATGCAGATAGATATGGAATATATATATATATATATATATATATATATATATATATATATATATGCTAGAACTGCACATGGATGAATCTTAATCTGAGATTTACCATATATGATGGGAGATGGTGACGCTGAAGCTCTTCCCGAAATTGATTCCCACCCTGCATGTACATCTCCTGAGAGAAAACAGAAGTGTGATATTAGAAGCAAAAACACGAGACAGAGCATATGAAAACAATGGAAGCTCTAAAAAAACAATTAGATAGGCCTCCATGGAGATATTGATGAAAACTCTCTACACGAAGTTTACTGGATTCACTACAATCTCATTCATAATACTGTAATTTGAGGTAAGTAACTAGTCAGCCTTAATGATTTAAAAATACTCCAACAAGTTAAAAATTTATACCTCGATGCACAGAATTGCAGCTTCCCTAACAGCTTGATTTGGATCATTTAGCATCTGAAGAATCTGTTAGATAAGAAAAGAAACACTATTTAAGATCATATTAAACTCAATTTAACAAAATATCTAATCAACACTGTTGATTCCTTCGTACCGGAGCAAGAATAACACGCTGAAGAGGGAGCTCAGTGGATGCAAAGAGACCAATGGCAGAAGTGACAGTACGGGCAAATTCTTCCCTTACTCTCCAACTCTTATGCAGCCAACCATAGGAACCTGCTCTTTCCACTATAATCGTCGGAGACGAAACCTTCAAAGAACAAATAAAGAAACTGTTACATGACACACTTGTCTTTTGCCGGCAAAAGGAGGAACAAGAGATAAATAATAAATACTAAATTTCACCTCCATGAGAGTTGTCAACAAACGCCTCGCCGCATCCCTAACCGGTTGCTTGCTGTCGCCAAGGCGCTCCACGACGGCAGGGACGAGAGCATTCAAGTGAAGCTTCAGATGCTCGCCGGCGAGCACCGCGGCGGAAGCTAGCGCCTGTAGCGCACCTTGGGAGACTCTGAAATTGCTGTCTTTGAGGAGATCCAAACAAGAATCGACAAGCGACGTCACTTCGGACGGAGTCAGGCTTTTTCTAGAAGCTTCGAGAAGCTGGTGGAGACGCTCCACAGCAGCCATGCGCTCCTTTGTGTCCTTGGCTCGCGCCATTTCCAAAGCTTCCTCCATGACCTAGCAACTCCCGATCTGCCTCTCCTCCTTTCAGATCTGCTTATTCCCCAAATCAAGAAACAACACCAAATTGAAAGGAGGGATTCGACGAACAGAGGGAGAGGAACTGTGTGTGCGCGCGTGGAATCAACGCGGTGAGTGTAGAGAGAGAGAGAGAGAAGCAAGGAGGAAGAGATTTAGCGGAGGAGTGAGGGCTTAATTAGTTTTACAAAGGAAGAGAGAAGAAGAGTAAAGGTGACTCTAAGTTGGGACTTAACAGGACCATAATAATAAAAAAAAACAATCCGTGTGGTTGGCTTTAGCCATTTCAGAACTTGCCCCTTCTTCTTTTTATTAATTACACTCTCATGCCACTATTACTAGCTGTATTATGGTCCCAACTTAACCGCCGGTTGCGATTCTGTCCCGGTTCAATCCTCTTGTTAGGTTTTGTTACAAGACGTTTGAACCGAACTCGCAATTAAGAAATAAACTGAATTACAAAATGCCGATGATCATGAGACTGCCTGTAATTATTAACTTCTTTGACAATTAATCGGGTCACTTAATTGTCGAATATTTTTGATAAGTATCAGTGTTTAAAATGGATAAATAGGTTAGATCCAAATCGAACCAAACACTTGATGACAAAATTCAAACGCATTTTATATCAACGATGGCGGTTTTTATTATTACATAAAAAAATTTTAACACCAAATGTATATATATACTATGTTGATTTGAATCAATCCAAACACAAATATTATAAGACACCAAAACCGGGCAAAAGTTTATCAAAAACAAAAAGAAGTGTCCCATTAAGTTTATTATTAAAATATTAAATAACATTAAATTAGAAACAAATATTCATGTCTATTACCAACCTAACCAAACTGGAATAAGTCCAAATAGTGTATAATCAATTTAGTCATTGGGACTTTAAAAACATTGTAATAAATAAAATACGCCATAATAATCATCTCATCATTTTCTTAGTGTGAAATTAAATTTAGATTGACCACCCACCTGATAACATGAATGGATTAGTACAAAACGTCGGTTCATATGTGGATTAGTTTATAGAAATGCAATGATGATTAAGATATAGCCAAGACGCTTTATATTTTATCTGGTAAAGCCTTTTGGAAACCTTAGTCATGTTTAAATAATAAAATCTTGATTATTTTTTAAACTTTTTCTGTTAACCAAAGGAATCTCACACCAACCTTCTAGGCTCTAATACTGTGGAAAGAATGATTGTTGCCACGTAACATGTTTACAATGAACCATAATGAATAGAATCACAGTGAAATGTTTATATCTCTGTATACTCTTTTAACCCGTCTATAAACTTGTTGATAGATTTTAAAAGAAAAAGATAGAGCTAAACACAACCATATTGATAATTCACACAGTTAACCAAACCAATAATGAATTCACCAATGAACTCGACGTCTCGACCAGACCAAAGGCCAAAGAGTAGCCGGTAACAGAAGAACTATCTACGGCTCATCATCGTATGGGACGTGTGAAGCCGAGGATGATGGTAAAACAAAGACGGGCTCTCCATTGTGTTGAAACTCACCAAGTAGAGAAGAATGGTCAGCTTCACTGCTGATGCAGATATTCCCCGTCATGTCAAGACGTTTGAGATCACCTGAAACAAAATCATCATACATACATATACTTACACAAAACTCAGCAAAGTGGCTAAGAATCAAACTGATTCCAGAGAGTTATATTAACCTTTTGCACTTTTCAGGGAATTGCATAGCATGAGCAAAGATTCAGGTGGCATTAGATTGTAGGATGCGTCAACCGAGACAAGGTTTGGTGCCAAGGGTATGAGCTTTGACAGAAATCTAGCAGTCTCTAGTCCTCCACGGTTTTTGCTTTATCGGGAAGAGACCACAAAAAGAACATGAGGAAAACATAAGGCGAAGCAATGTAATGTATACACGAAACAGAGGAGATGAAATAAGCTATGAACCTTATATTGATACTCATCAGCTTCTTCACCCTTTTTACAAGTCTTTTGCCTAGCTCAAGAAACCCAACAGGACCTAGTCCTATACTCGATATGTCGAGAGACTCGATGGAGACTGTCAATGAATTCATTATAGCCTCCGCAACCTCGCTGAAGAACAAGAACAATAAAATAAGAAGACACACTTTAAAGTGATAGAGAGTTTTGTAATCATATGAATACCTTCCAAGGGCATTATCTGCAACAGATATGAACTTTAAAGGTTTCTCCACCGTTGAGAGAGTATCAAGAAACTCGATAACTCCACAAGATGATAGCTCACAGTTCTCCAAGTTCAAATCGGCTAAAGGAGAATCCGGATTCTTTTTGAAGTATGATATCAAGCTTCTGTACCTCGGAAAAAGCATGCAAGTGAAATGTAACTCTTGTTGGTTTTCTCCAAGATTACAAATGCAAGAACTTATAAGACGGACCTGATCCCACTGTCTTCAATGGGGTTCCCGCTCATGTCAAGAGATTCCAAGCCAGGCATATGAAGAAGAGCATGCGCAAGATTCTCTGCATCGTATTTGTTGAGTTCATTCCCCCTAGAAATACATTTCCAATAGTTTCACAAGGATTCAAGGCTTAAAACCGTGTCAATTGTCGCTTTACTAAAAAATACCTCAAGTTGAGCTTGCGCAGCGATTGTAAAGCCTTTCCAGATGACAGAGAACCAAAAACAGATCTCGAGCTGAAAGTAGAAAGCCACCCTGAAATCTATATATTGGGTGTTGGTCAGCCATGAGAAGTAAATGATGTATCAGTTGGAAAAGAAGAACCATGATGGTACCCACGTTGTTTTCAGATATGTCAAGGGTCGAAAGACGTGAGGAAGAATCAAGTAGTGTAGAGAAAATCAGCCTTGCGATATGCATGTCGAGGTGGCTATCGCAAAATTGTAAGGTCTGTAAGGACCTGAAGCAAAAAAAAAATGATGGTCACAGAGAAAACAGAAGAAAGAAAAGGTGCAGAAGGAAACGAGAAAGTTAATCAAGAAAAGAGACTTTGACAAAGACTTCACAGAGACACGCTTTGGCATCAGTTCATATGAATACCTCACCGAGTTCAGGAATGAAATGAAAGCGGGAGGCGCAGCAAGTGGATCTATGCCAAAGCTAGATGCCTTTATGCAGAAACGTTGAATCCCATTTGTGTGAATGTCTCCTTTATGAAGAAGAGAAGCGCAGATTGCACTGATGAAACTCGAAGAAAGTTTACAATGAATAAATTCAAGGGAAGTTAACGTTTCTCGGCTCTTGCTCAACAGCTTGCACAAGGGCTCAACCTGTCGTAGCATGGATCATCAGCAATATGATTCCAGTCTAGCTAATAAAAATAGTCTCATATAAGAATTTTCCTTACATGTTTCTCGGATCTGAACCAACGCAGAACCAAAGTTTTTAATTTACTTGTCCTCAATAGCTCCTACAGTAACAAAGCTTAAACATTATTCAAGTCCTTTGATAATAAGGTTTTTTTATTGATTCATTTACAAAGATACAAAATTTGAAGTTCCAAGATATCACCTCAGCCAGTGATACTGAGACAAAAAGCATATTTTAGTTACTTACACAAATTTCTGTAACGCAGAGCACATTTATAAGCCTCAGGCAACTGCAAAAGGTAAGAAACAAACATAAAGAACTCAGAGCTGAAAGTAGTGAAGATTGCACGTATCATCAGGCGAACATGAAAAGTTACTTAACCTAAGATACGGTCCAAATGTCAGGAAATGAAAAGATAGATCAGTGCAGACACATTGTTGACAATTCGTGTGATCTTCATGGCAAATGTATCTCAATATCTTATCTGCAATAATAGAAAAGAAAAGAAAACCAACTGAATAACGATTCTTACGCAACTGACGAGATCAAGCGTCAAGACAAGAACACTAGCCTGATACATGAATGGAACTTATTCGACCGCTAAATGTGGGACGCATAGCTACCTCAGCTGCTTCATCAACACAACTGTTACTCGGATTAACACCAAAACTCAAAAGGAAGAAAAGAAAAGAAAAGAAAAAGGGTAGAACCAAAAAAAATAAATGGTTCATGTCATACCTTTGTAGATGCTTCTCCCAGTAAAGCTGTTGCCAGTCAGCAGGTGGTTCCACACAGTTAATGAGCTCAGGCCACCTCAGCTTAAACAGCAACTTCCATGAGCTACCCAGTACATCATTCCTGAAGATTAAATAATTTCTCAACAAAAAAAAAACAAAAAAAAATAAAGGGAACCAATCAAACCTTGGGCGTTTTCTCCCACTAGTCAAGCAATCATCACCACTTTCGTAATTATCCCAGCACTTGAACGGCCTATACCAATTCAATTCATCTTCATTCCATCCAATTCAAAACCCTAATTCTTCAGAAACTGATTTTAAAAATAAAAAAAACTCACTCACATGTGGGTCTGGAAATTGTGCAAGGCTAGTGCAGGCAAGTGAGCGATAACACCATCAAGCAACTCCGATGGAAGCTCGTATACATCAGGAATCGGATTATCGCCTGAGAGAATAAACAAAGAACCAAACTCAAATTAGTACCAAATTGGCGGAAGAAAACTTAAGCTTCGTTTCGAATCTTTCTCTATATCTGGTAACGTGACCTTGTAGAAGCTGAAGCTTGAGGGACTGGATGCAGAGAAACGCGAGGGTTGGAGTTTTCTTCATTTCTCGATTGCTTATCGATACGCAAACTCCTCCAGTTCTCCCCGTTGCAGGCTGATGCTCCTCCTCGCTGTTTGTTTCAAAGGAAAAGGAAGGACAGTAATTCTCCCTACCCGTTATGGGCCAATCAGTATAGCTCAGCTACCGAATCATTGGGCCCTTCACTTGTAACCAAAAGAGAGAGAAAAAAACTCTACGATAAGTGTTTTTTCGTCACGAATATAGATGGAAAGTTAAAAAAAAAATTAAAATGACCAAAATATTTAACTAAATACACTTTACCCTTAAGAATAAGGAATTTTAACATTAAAACCCCTCAGCTAAGTTTATTTTGGGTAAAAACACTCAAACTAAGTATTTAACAAGAAAATCCTCAAACTAACTTTATTTAGTGAATTAAACTCGCTCAGGTCATAATTACCTTTACAACCGGTAAATTTTTAGTTTATGTTTTTTTTTTCCATTAATTAGAGATATTTGAGGAGTTTTACCATTAAAAATAAAAATATAATAATATTATCTAAAAATTAGCAACTTTAATTTTCAAAATTATCACTTTTAAAAGTTTCTGCAAATATATGAAAATGATGTTCTTATAAAATCAACATTATATATGTATAAATTAAAAATGTACAAAACCACAAAATATAATAAAATTATATCTTATCTACAAAAATGTAATAATAAATCTTTAGATGATAAAATGTATATCTTATCTTATAAAAATGTAATAATAAATATTTAGATAATAAAATATATATTGTATCTTATATTTTCTGGTTTGTACATTTTTAAGTTATACATATATAATGTTGATTTTATAAAAGGTTAAGTACTGTTGTTCTTGAAAAAAAGATATTACTTGAGAACTCATTATATATGTATAAAATTAACATTATATATGTATAAATTAAAAATGTACAAACCAGAAAATATAAGATCAGATATATATTTTATTATCTAAATATTTATTATTACACTAGAGATTGACCCGCCCTCAAGAGGGCGGGTATATTATTTGTTTTGTTTTTGGAAAATATCAAATTTATTTGATATAAAGTTGTTGTTATTTGTGGTATTATTTATTCAAATTAGAAAAATATATATTGGTTGACAAATATTACATTTTTCTAGCAATTATTACAAATAATATCAAATTTACTTTATAGATCTTTTTATTAAAAATACAACTTTATATCAAATAAATTTGATATTTTCCTGAAATAAAACAAATAATATACCCGCCCTCTTGAGAGCGGATCAATCTCTAGTAACCTATTTAAAACTCGTTAAGCTAAAACCCGTAAAATATATTTTTATAAATAGTAACTTCCATAATAATATCAAATACACAATAAAAATATACTCTGAATTTTAATTAAATATTGTCCATATAATCATATACCAAATAAATGGCGGGTATATTTTGTTTTAATTTTTTTTAGAAATGGTGGTTACACCTACCATAGTTTTGAAAAGGTCATAATATATATATATAGATCGTGTACAGTGTGCAGTTAGTATTTTTGTAAGTTATAGATAATAGCAAATAATTAATTGGAACAAACTTGCATCAATGAGTCACACTGCAAATTTAATAATATTGATTTTTATAAGATAAGATATACATTTTATCATCTAAAGATCTATTATTAAATTTTTTTAGATAAGATATAGTTTTATTATAATTTCTGGTTTTTAACATTTTTAATTTAAACATATATAATGTTTATTTTCTAAAAAATGAGTTTCATATATTTACAGAAATTTTAAAATGAAACTTTAAAAATTAAAGTTGCTAACTTTTGGATAATGTTATTATATTTTATATTTTTATTTTTTTTTATTTTTAATGGTAAAACCTCTCAACTATGTTTAATTAATGAAAAAAACTTTGAACTAAAGATTTACCGGTTGTAAAAATAATTATCACCTGAGAGGGTTTAATTCACTAAATAAAATTAGTTTAGGGTTTTTTTTGTTAAATACTTAGTTTGGTGTTTTTACCCAAAACAAATTTAGTTGAGGGATTTTAATGTCAAAAATCCTAAGAATAACTAATCTAAACTTAGGTTTAGAGTTAAGGGATAGGGTTTTAGGATTAATGTTTAGATTTTTTTATAAATATTAAAATAATATTAAAATTTTGAAAATAAAATCTGAAAATGGCTTTAAAAATATTTTCGAATTACAAAAATAAAATTTGAAAACAAAATCAAAAAATTCAAATTTGAAAACATATAATCTGAAACTATTAGAAAATTATTTTATTTTTATTTTTTTACTTATATATCTAGAATATTAGTGTTTTTTACCTATTAACTAAACAAATTTGGTCATTTTCTTCATTAGAGTCCATTTTGTGACAAAAATTTGAAAATGATCTACTTAGGAGAATTGCCCATAAATAAGTAAATAAAATATATTTGAAAATTTTTTATTTTTATAGTTTCAGATTATATGTTTTCAAATTCAAACTTCAGAAAAAAATTGATTTTTCTTTTTACTTTTTTTTAATTTATTTTCTGGTTTGAAAATACTTTTTGAAACTATTTTTAAAATATTTTAATTTCAATTTTTTTAATATTTCTTTTTTATTTTATAAAATTTTATACTTTAATCTCAAATCTCTACTTCTTAACTCCAAACCCTAAAGTTTGAATTAGTTAATTTTAAGGCTATATATATATATATATATCTACCTCATTAATAAAAAAATGGTCATTTTGAACCTTAGAACCTATATTTGTGATAAAAAAAACTTTTAGTGCTATCCTAGAGTATTTCTTTAAAATAAAACATTGGATTTATTCAAAATTAATGAAATAATACATTTATTGAGGTGAAAAACCCTAAAATTTGAATAGAATAAAAATGCAAAGATGATTTGAAGAGACGAGCCTATTTTTCCTGAACTTTTAATTACTGTTTCTTTATTTATGAATTTAAATAATACATTTATGTATATAGAGTTGTTATTTGTTAGATTTGACTTTTTATATTACTTCCATTGAAAAAAACACTTCTGAATTATGCCACCGAATTTTGTTTGTGCAATTGTTTAAACTTAACAAATTTGTGAATTAAATGTATATTTTTGAATAATAAACAGTATTCTAAGATACGGTCTAGACGTCTGCCTAGACAGCATTTAGGCACTATACGGTAACCAACCATATTGTTTTCACGTTATACATTTTATTATACAGATTTATATAATTCTGGCGTATAATAGCATTTAGGTGGACATATGGCGTCTATGGGCGTTTAGACGGATTTTAAGCATTAATCTCTATTATTAAAATTGAAGTACAAATATAAATTATCTTTTAGTTTTCAGTTTTATTTACAATGACATGCCACTAAAACTATTAATTAACATACATTATATGATTCTTTGTCTTTTTCTTTAATTAATGCATTTCCTAAATCAAATTCCAACCAAAAAATTATGGAAACAATAATTAATAAGTCTACCTTTTAATATTCTTTGTCTTTTCCTATTTTATTATATATATGTGTCTGAAATAATCAATTCCATATATATTTTGTAATTAAACATAAATTATATGGTAATTATTTACTAATTTCATATATACATAATAATTCATTTCATACTAATTATCATACCTTTACGGATTTTTTATGATTAATTATCTACCTATCTTTATATATTTATTATAATTTTTATTATCTATAAGTAATAACTAAAATAAAAATAACAAAAAGAAACATTTATATAATATATAGATTGATATATAAATATGTTATGTTACGTATATTTTCATAAAAAATACTAGTCCAATATAAATTCAGTATAATAAATGTTAAAAAGTAAAAAATATATAGGACCATCTCTATTGTTAAAATTGAAGTACAAATATAAATCTCTATTATTAAAATTGAAGTACAAATATAAATTATTCCTTAGTTTTCAGTTTTATTTACAATAGCATGCCACTGAAACTATTAATTAACATACCTTATATGATTCTTCGTCTTTTTATTTAATTAATGCATTTCCTAAATCAAATTCCAACCAAAAAATTATGGAAACAATAATTAATAAGCCTACATTTTAATATTCTTTGTCTTTTCCAATTTTATTATATATATGTGTCTGAAAATAATCAATTCCATATATATATTTCGTAACTAAAAATAAATTATATGGTAATTATTTACTAATTTCATATATACATAATAATTTATTTCATACTAATTATCCTACCTTTTAGGATTTTTTATGATTAATTATCTACATATCTTTAAATATTTATTATAATTTTTATTATTTATAAGTAATAACTAAAATAAAAATAACAAAAATAAACATTTATATAATACATAGATTGATATATAAATATATTATGTTACGTATATTTTCATAAAAATATTAGTCCAATAGAAATTCAGTATAATAAATGTTAAAAAGTGGAAAATATATAGGACCATCTCTATTATAAAATTTGAAGTACAAATATAAATTACCTCTTAGTTTTCAGTTTTATTTACAATGGCATGCCACTGAAACTATTAATTAACATACCTTATTGATTCTTTGTTTTTTTTCTTTAATCAATGCATTTTCTAAATCAAATTCCAACCAAAAAATTATGGAAACAATAATTAATAAGCCTACCTTTTAATATTTTTTTTGTCTTTTCCTATTTTATTATATATATGTGTCTGAAAATAATCAATTCCATATATATATTTCGTAATTAAACATAAATTATGCGGAATTATTTACTAATTTCATATATACATAATAATTCATTTCATACTAATTATCCTACCTTTTAGGATTTTTTATGATTAATTATCGACCTATCTTTAAATAGTTATTATATTTTTTACTATTTATAAGTAATAACTAAAATAAAAATAACAAAAAGAAACATTTATATAATGTATAAATTGATATATAAATATGTTATGTTACATATATTTTCATAAAAATATTAATTCAATATAAATTCAGTATAATAAATGTTAAAAAGACGAAAATATATAGGACCATACATTTTAAATAATATATACAACAATTTAGCTATACATTTTCTTAAAATTTTGATCTATATAAATGAAAATACATTTTTACAGATATACAAATACTTTGATGTTACAAAATAAATTACTTTGAGTTAGTAAAATATACGATATAGATAAATAAAAATATTATTTTGTAACATCAATTTATTTGTCCATCCTGTATGGAAATATAACATATTAAAATGTTAGTTGTTTAAAATGCATTTTAAATTAACTACATTCATATTTATATTTCTGTTATAATTTATCATTGTTGATTTGACGCTTTCACTATATACTACCAAACATTTTTCATACATTCGATTGTTATTACATACACACAAAAAATCAAAGTATCACATGTAACTATTACAAAATAGTTCATTTAGTATAAATAAAAAAGTTAAAAAATAAGATAAGCATCCGCCTGGTCGGACGGGTCATGGTCTAGTATTTTTTTTTAAAATAAACTATTAACATTATTGTTATATTTTATTAATTATTTATATTAATTTTACTTATTTTATGTATTTATATGGTTGTAAAATCGTCTATACAATATTTTTCAACGTTGTAATAACATAATAAATCAGACATTAAAAGAATATATATATCCAAATATCACTGAAATTCTTTTTTTTTTTTGAGCAATCACTGAAATTCATAACTCCAAAAAGAAAGAAAAAACAATTGGAGCAAACACACCTAAACGTTCAGACCTGCACATTTCCAACAGATGTAAGCTATTTATCTACAATATGATATCCTAATCATAAAAAAAAGGGCACCATATACACGATTAAAACATTATTTAGCTAACTGAACAATGCACTGTTGATAAAATTATAATCCCAAACTTTACCCCTAACTCTATCTCTAGCACTACAGTTGTATATATCATCTCCGAGATGATACCGTCGCTGATTTCATCCCTGATACCCTAGCATGATTGTCATTCTTATTATTTTTTTCTTGGTCCAGATTAATTAGCCGTGATTTAGATAGCTCGGACGGTGGAAGTATCAGACTGCACGGTGGAGATCCACCTGAAGTTTGAACGCAGCATCATGACAGTAATATCATCAGGATACCAAGGTGGCCCTGCTCGTTTTTTGTTTTCATACTCTGTTTTTGTAATGTAAAACAGAGTGTTTATAGCTTCACATCATTCAATAAAATTCATCTTTACAGAAACTTAATCTTCAATTTCTGTTTCCATTATGTTCACTGATACTTATATTATAATAGTTAGATCCTTATTGAATCAAAACATGTTTGGTTTCTGTTAATTAATCTGGTCGTCGGATAGCATCTCTTTTTCTTGTAGTGAACTTTTTGATGCAGATTAGTAAACTGAAGTTTAACGGAGAAGAAGAAGAAGAAGAGGAGGAAGAGAACAAAGCCGTGAAGTTCCCAGGGTCATGTGAGTCTTTTCCCATCTGTTTCTCTCTCTAAATAATAAATTTTTTGTTGCATGATTTAGGAGAAAACAGCCATTAAAATTCTAAACTTTCAAATTAAAGCCAAAAAAATCTTTAACTCATGTTTGAGCAAAAAAAATCACCAATTTTTAAATATTGGTCATTTTAAACATCATATTTTGTTGACTCGGCCATTTAAAAAACCCGATAAATCAACTATTAAATCTGACTAAAAAATATACAAATGTTAACTCTCTAAACAAGATCATTTTAAAAATCGATTAAAACATTGATCAAACGACGTTTATTTGCTTCTGAAAACATTTTAATACCTCTTTAACGAAAGCAGAGCCTCAAATCAACTTCATCTTCTTCACTACGGTTTCGCGAAAGAGATGTTTTAAGTGTTTCAGACGGGAAAAAATTTGTTTGATCAATGTTTTAATCAATTTTAAAAATGATGTCGTTTAGAAAATTAACATGTGTTTATTTTTTTTAATCGATTTTAACAGTTGACTATTCAGGTTTCTTAAATGACATAGTCAACAAAATATGATGATTAAAATGGCCAATATTTGAAAGTTGATGATTTTTTTGGCTCAAACATGAGTTGAAGGTTTTTTTGGCTTTAATTTGAAAGTTTAGGTTTTTAATGGTTGTTTTCTCCATGATTTAGTGATTAACTTTTGTTTTGTGTATTTCTAGCTAATTCACCCTAAAAAAACGGCAACACTTTTTACAGTTTTTTTCTTAAAAAGAAACTAATCAGATAAGAGCTAAAGAAATAACAAATGAGGCCACGACACATCATCAGACAGTGACTGTACTCAGCAAAAAATGTTTGCCATCTACTGCAGGCGACGACTAATTGAAAATAAAAGATAAATATTTTTAAAATATGAACAAGAAAGAGACACACCTTTACAGCCCAAAAAGAAAGACGACCTTTGAGAAAAGCCTCCTTCCGGGTTTATCCATAATCCATCCATCAATAATCTCAGAGGAAGAAAGAAATGAGGCATAATTGCTGTCATCTTTCGTTCGCATCAACACTCAAGATCCTCAATTTCGTTCAAGCTTTCTTCGGTGTTTCCATCATCATCTACTCTATATGGATGCTCGATCAGTACCACCGTCACCTTCCCGTCGACCCTCCCACTTCGAGCTCCGGACTCGCGGTTTCTGATGAGCCTTTGAATAATCCTGTTGCTGGTCTCATGGCGAGCGTCGTTCTAGGGTCTAGTGGTGGTGATCATGGGTTTAACCTCCGTTCCTTGGACCTTCCTGCTCCTTGGTACTCTAATTCCTTTTTTCAATTTTTAGGGTTTCACTTAGTAAAGTTTCAACTTTTAGGGTTTCACCTGAATTTCAGAAATGAGGTTTTGGTTGAATGTGGGTTTAATTAGATTGTTTTTGCTCAAGCTTGTGTTTTTTTTAGCTCTTCTCCATAACTATGTCCATGTAGATAAGCATAAGTGTGTAAGCTTTAAATGCTTCAAGATGACTGTTTTTTCAATCTCAGCTACAGTTTGGTTCCTCTTCTTGCAGTGTAATTAAGAATCTTGTCTTTTTATTGAGCCCCAGTCAGGTTTCTTGACTTGTTTGTGTTGTGATTGCTTTGGTAATGCAGGTTCATCTACTCTTTTATGGCGGTTGGTGTATTGGTCTGCATTGTCACCATCATTGGTTTCATTGCTGCTGAAGCTATCAATGGATGTTGCTTGTGTTTCGTATCCTTACTTTAATACATGATAAACCTTACTTCACATTTTCTATCTCTGTTAAGAGTTTATCAAACTGTCATCATGACGTTTTCTTTGGAATACGTACTGGGTTTATTTCGTTTCTACCTTGACGGCTTTCAAAGTATTCTATTCTCAAAACTCTGCTCATTCTACTTGAAGCTGCCCTTGTTGCCTTCATCGCCATTGATCGTCACTGGGAAAAGGTGGCATCTTTCGTTTATTTGAATATTCTTTCTTGTGTTCTTGACTTTTTGTTGTAACTGTTTCATATATTATGTGTTGTGTAGGATCTTCCGTATGATCCAACTGGAGAACTCAATAGTCTTCGAGCTTTCATTGAGGACAACATTGATATATGCAAATGGGTCGGGGCTGCTGTAGTAGTCGTCCAGGTACAAAACTCAAATCAGTCCTAGTTAACTTTGTAGAATTTCATACACAGTGAACAAAACAACGGATCATTTCTTGTGTGTTTTCTAATTGTGAACACGCCACTCCTGCTTTTTCAGCTGCTGTCACTGCTACTAGCCATGGTTCTCAGAGCTATGGTTTCACCTAAGAGTTCCGAGCTTGACGATGAGGAAGACTATGAAAACCCGAGGAGTAGAGGTCGGGACCCACTTCTTGGTTCTCAAGCAAACCAAGCCTCTGCTGGGCCTAGCAAGAGTGAGAACTGGAGCTCTCGCATCAGAGAAAAGGTTACCACTCATCACTTTTTTCCTCAGTTTTCTAGTTACTACTTTACTTATCAGATCACGCTAGTGAATCTGTTGCTGATCAAAAATACGGTTTCTTTGGCAGTATGGACTGAACCAGACTCAGGCGGTGAACCCGAAAGGTTGATGAAGCCAAATAAACATGATTCTGAAACTCCATGCGTCCATATGGTCTCTGTGTAGCTCCCTTTCTCTATGTTTTGCTCTCTGTAACTTTCTCTGAGTGTGCTTTAATAGTATTTAACTCGATAACAGTGTCATATTGTGTGTCGCAAGAACAGCATAAGCATCTCTATTTGTGTGTGTGTTTGCCTGTAGAATCCCCTCCAAATTATCATTTCCACTATAATGTTTTCCCTTATTTTTTGTTGATTTCAAATCCGTTACCAATAATAATAATAATCAAAATGCAAATTAATATCTGAATCAGGCGATGCAATGTATAATATTTGTTAAGCATTATAGCATAAATAGTAAAATTATATGAATGCATATATACACAATGTTTCATTGAGTGAGATCAAAGACTGCCTCTTCAACAAGCTCTTGCAATAACATCACTTCAATTTTTACCCCCAAGTTGTTCACTTCCACTTGCAGATTATAACTCCACATCTTTCCGACCACCTCTTCCCTCACTAAACTTTCTCCTTCCAAGTTGTTAGAGTCATGAACCATCCAGTCCCTAAACTCTGTCCAAACATGCTCCACCATGTCGAATCCAGAGGTCAAGCCAGTGCGTGCAGCTGTTGTCGATGTTGTCTCAGTTATGATGGCATTGACGCAGTCAAACACAAGCTTGCGGTTTGATCGCTGGTTCCTGCGTTTGATGGGTTCCTTGTTGGCAAACTTGTCTCTAAATGATGGGTCCAAAGCGCTATCTGGTGAGTGCCACAGGGTCATAAGCGGGTCACCGCCGCTGAAACCGGATGCTTGTAAGAGAGATTTGATGAAGTAATACCAGTCTTCATCTTCCTTGATTCCAGTTCCGGGTTTAGTTATGTCTGTGTATGGCTCATCTTCCCATGAGAAAACACGAGCGATTGATCCTATTGGAGGTGATTTGTCGATCAGGCTAGATTTCAGAGACATTTCTTCTCCTGTGAGAGGTGACAGTACCAAATTGTTACAAACTTGATAAAATCTCAGAGAGAGTAAGAGAGAGAGAGAGAGTTAAACTAACCTTGGCGGGTCCATGGCTTGGTTGAACCAGAACATACTGGATTTCCCACATGCTCCTCTTCAAAAGGCTGCTGTAAAACCGAAACTGGACTCGGCTGGTCCTGGTTTTCATTCAGTATAGTCCCTTCTCCCTGCTAACAAACCAATGACTGATGATTAAAAAACAAGAATGGTTTCAGGGCATTCCTAAACTCACAAACAGTTCCAGATTTGCGAATTACCTCGCTTGTAAAAATACTTCTTCTTTGTAATGCATCAGTGGGCTTAGCTAGTTGAGACAGTGCATCAGTCTTCTCCTTGTTTGCTTTCTTATTCCTGAAGAAGAACAAGCTTGGAACTTTCCATGATGATTTTAAGCTTCTTGACTCAGTAAGCTCTCGGTGAGTTTGTGCTTTTGAAGTTCCTGAAACAGATGTTCCACCATTGAGTCTAACGTCAGGTACTGACTTTGACCTTTCAAGAGCGTTCAGAGTAGAACCGCTTGCACTTTCCACTTGATCTAGACCACTGCCTATGCATGAAACTGATCTTCTCGATTCTGCTTTCCCTTTGGTCTCCGAAAGAGCAAGCATGTCGCCTAAGGCGGTTGAGACCCTCGGGAAGCTTTTCTGCTGCTGTGCGTCGCCGTTTAGTGACATCATTGCCCATCTTTCAGAAAGCCTTTTCTTTGCCTCTCTGTAGACAGATGACTCTGGAGAAAACGAGACTCGTCTGAATGAAGAGGAAGAGAAAGGAGTCTCAAACCTATTCCCACACTCCCATGAATGCCTAGAGGATGGTGACATGATGTCAGAAGAGTTTCCTGCGTTCAAAGAACCATCATCACAGAGATAGCCATTGGACAAGACAGAGTAAGAAGAAGAAGACGAAAGAGTCTCGTTCCTGCAGTGTCCTCTGAAAGTTTCACGTATTTGGCGTGTAATTTCCTTGGCCACTAGTCTAGTCTCAGCATCTCCAGCCTCATCAAAAAAGGAAGGAAGAGCAATAGCCTTAATATCTAGAGCCTTCCCTGGACTAGGCTTCAAGACCACTATTCGAGTTGGCTGAGCCTGAGCAGCATCCATCTTTCTATCTTGAACTACTACACATTTCTGAGCCTTTGAAGGTCTCAAAACCGTGATGCGCTTAGAATCTGGATGGGGAGAAACAGGTTGAAAGTCGGAGAGATCATGAGAAAAGAAGGAGTTTGATTCCTGGAGAAGCTCAACGAATAAATCTTTGTTAGAACTCAAAACTTGGATGGCTTCTTGGAACTCCTTGGACCCGTGAAGCTTGTCATCTGTAACAAGGCGTTTGGCTTCCATAAACTTGCGACGAACAAGATCCAGCTTTTTACCATCGCTCATACTTGCATCGCACTGACCTTTCCTTGGCAGTGATACCCACCTTTCATACCCATCTTGGAATTTTCTATGACAGTTTTGAGATTCGTGAATATCCTTTGAACAGCTTCTGGATCTGCTGCTACGTGGTGCAGCTGTTGTGGTCTCTAGACCCATTAGTTTAGCGACCAGGTTAGTAGAAGAAGCGTGTCTATCTTCAACCTCTTGAGACATATTCTCCAGCAACAGTTCTTCTTACAGATAAAAGTTGTCTCCTAAAGTCAAAAAAGTAACCTGTGCAATAAAGAAAAAGCTAAAGCAATTCAGCTTCATTATGCAAAATACAAGGCCTCTCTGGATCTAACATTTACCAGATGAAACTGAGAAGCAATCAAATTCATTTTCCACCAAATTGAAACAGCAAGAAACCAAATCGATAAACAAGGAAATCAATTAACTCATGAAATAGGAAGAGAACAGAGCTGCTCAGAGTATGGGAAAGTGAGATCGGAGCTTAAGGTCAGACACTGTCTGCTTTACTCAGTGAGTGAGATTGAGAGAAGGACCTGTTAGAATCTAGCTCGAATTAGAAACATCTCTCCAAGGTCAGCTCAGCTCCGCCGGAGAATCTTCTGAATCTAACAGTCACAAGAGCTATTTGGGGATGACTTTACAAAAATAGGGCTTTTATTATAAGGAAAGCTGCAAAATGACCTTTCCATGGCTCAGGCCACTTTTATACTTTATATAAAACCCTTTTTGTTTACTTTTTAATGATTTTTTTTTTCGGACAACACTTTTTAATGATCTAACATAATAGTATAACTGAAGTTTTAAATGTTTTTTTAAAGTAATTACGCATGTATGATATATTGCTTTTAATAATATTATATAGTTTTGTATAATGATCATAGGTGTATATTGCTATGTTAGTTTGCATGGTATGCATCATGGTTTGTCTCAACTTATAATGGAATTTGAAATTAGATGCATCACTAAAATATTGATATATATGGTTGAGTAATCTCTTTTACTTCTTTTTTTTTTTTTACTTTGTTCGATTGAATTCACCACTATTAATCATCTCATTTCTCAATTCTTATGCTAAATTCAGTTTTATAATAACTTAAAATCAGTTAAGAACTACAGTATAACCTCTATAAATTAATAATCTATAAATTAATATCTCTATAAATTAATACAATTTCATAGTACCAAATTGAGTTTTTGGTTCAATTAGTATTTCGATAAATTAATAATCTCTATAAATTAATAAAAAATCACAGTCCCAACATTATTAATTTATAGAGGTTTCACTGTACGTTATATTATTTTATAGTAGATATAGATCCATTTATTGCACATATTTTATCTGATGAATTAATTTTACAAATAACATAAAAATGAAAAACTTTTCTCATATCAATTTTAATTTTATATACATGTTTAAAAATATATATTTTAGGAATATAACTTTATTGTCAGCATAATTTTATGATTAGTATCTCTGTTTCAGGATAAAAATATTATAAAATATTTTATTTAATATTTTATTTAATTTGTAAGCTCAATTCTTTAGAAAATACTATTAGTTGTTAGTATTTGAAACACACACACACACACACACACATATATATATATATATATATATATATATATATATATATATATATATTCTATTAGACAAGTCAAAAGCAACACAATTTAAAACAGTTAATGCACGACATTAATCAATATTTTCTATTTTCTACTGATAATCAACTCAATGTCAAATATGTTGTTGCACAAACATCAAATTTTTCTTTACCCTTTTTTTTTATAATTTTGGTATCTGGACAGACACATTCTCAACTATCCTTTCGAAAGGGGTCCAGCGCCCTAACGAAATGGATGTTAAATTCGTTAATTTTTCTTTACTTAAGCATAAACATAGTGTGATTTTCATTTCTTTTTTTTTAAAAAGCAGTTTCATCTTTTTTTCAGTATTATGTATTACTGAAAACTTTTTGATATACACTATTTTGTAAGCAGCTATTGTCTTTATATTTTGTACCTACTTTAAGAATCTGAAGTTATGCAGTTGCACAGTAACTTTGATAGTGCAGCGTACAAATGTCCGTGGAAAAAATGATTTGACAAATATGAATCATATTTTTTAAAAATTTATGTTTATTCTCACTGATTTTGTTCTTCTATTCGTTCTTTGCATTTATTTTCACAATTTTATCCCCCGAATTTAACAAGGTAAAAAAAATTTTAAATATTATCTTAATTGTAATAATCATATCAAACTGTCTCAAACATAATATGTAATATATTTATCCTTGTGTGTTTTTGAAGTTTTGACACTGCAAAACTCTGCTACAAAGATTGAAAATTTATGTCTTTAATTTTTAGTTCAAATAAATTAGTTTCACATACAATTGAAAGTACACATTTAGAAATATCTTTCAACCTATGTTCAGGTAAATTTTTGTGATCTATCATAACTGATTATTAGATAAAATTTAAGAGAACACAAATAGTAAGTACATATTGTTATATTTTTAGTATATGAAGCCTACTTCTCAGCAGTTCTTCAGCTATTTTTGAACGATCTTCATCAAATATAATAAAAGTTGCAAAATATTTCGGTCATCTATTACTATTTCAATTTTGAAACTGAGGAAAATTTATTTAATTATAATTATAGATCAATATATATTGAACATAGCCATATTATTAATTTCAAATACTTTATTTATTTATTTTTCTGTAAAAAAGTTAAACTCAGATCTATTAAAAATACATACCTAATTTTCGGGTGGGAGGTGCAATCCACAGATAAATCTCTTTCTGAGATTCAAATAAGCCGAAAAACAATGGCTCATATCAGTATAGAGTGACCAAAAATATTATTTAGTTTCGTATAGCAGGTGGATCGAAGATGAAATGAAATGTGATAACATCCCAAGTCATTTCCCCTTACCATTTGACCACAAGTTCCCGATCGTTCACATACTTTATTGATCAATCACTTACTTAAGATGCTTGGTCTTTCAAATATTTTATTGATCAATCACTTACTTAAGATGCTTCTTATTTTGGCAGATAGAATTATTCTGACCTGGTGTTTTTACACAAATAATTCAAAAAAATGTTTTATACCGAATAAAAAACACAAAAACCATTTTGATACAAACTGAAAGATAATTATCAAAGGATAAACATTTAAAAAAATCGTGTGAAGTGCGAATAAACCATTAGTTTAGTAAATAAGATCAACAAAACTAACTGTATTTTTCATCTCGTACACAAAATTAAATTCAGAAGGCCATTTTACAGTAAATGATATGTTGCATTGCTAATAAATGATCCGATCCAACAATCATATAACCAAGCATGTTATATGTTTGTATCATATATATGCAAGCAAAGACGAAAGAACAATCATAATTTACCCTAATATGTATTTCATAGACCCATTATAACTGGGACCAGGAATATCTATAAATGAATCAACTAACTTATTCTCTTTATGATGTCTTTTTTCTAGTCCAAATGTCACAAAAAAAAATCACTTAAAAGATGCAACATAACTGGTTTTAATTTTACTGACCTTCTGTCGACAAAAAAAAAAAATTACTTACCTTTCTTTGGACATTTCTAATTTTCTATGACCAAATGTGAAAAAGAACTCCAAATTTCAATAGGCTTGTAGAATCACGTGGACACATTTTCACGATTTAACTCTTGTTTATCAGGTTAGATAGACTTCATGTCATGAACGGACTCTCGTAACAAAACCATCAAACTTTCAACCTTTTCAATCGGGTATTAGAATTTCGGTTGCATTGCATTAACTACGAACTAACTTTTGACTCAGTTTTGTGTCCGCTAGTCTAGTCAAACTAACCACTACATATGTGTTGTTGTTTCTTTATTTGCCATGGTTATGGTGTTTGTAATTATAAAATTATGAGCATATAGTTATATGATATACATATTAATTACTTATCGGGGTCAGAAAGATGTCAGCAAAGAGAAGGTGTGAGAATGACCGCATCTTCACTCGAAGTTTAAAAATGTTCCAGTCTTCTCTGAGTTTGAACATTAAAGATTGTTGTGACAAAACTATAACCTGTGAAGATGGTTTTAAACTTTAAATGTCTTACGACATCTTGCACAGTCAAGAAACTCAAGAAAAGTCTGTTAGGAGGCGTTAGTGATGTTAGTGTAATTGTGTAAGAATATGCATCGTGGTCATCTTAATAGAAAAACATAAACAGGACTGTAAAATGTGTTAGTATATATGTTGTTTACTAGTAGTGTATTGATTAGTCCGTTACAAAATTCAATTTCAGCTAGACACAAACTTTGAACATTACAGTTTTTTTTTCAGCTTACCAAACACACAAAATATTCATAATTACAAAAGTTATTGGGTGAGAGTAATGACGATTGATGGGGAATGTACCATCAAATTGAATGAGAATGAAGCAATCATCAAAGAACCAACCATATATATCTGCAATTACATATTACATTCCTTCTATTATTGATTTTTTATATATTAATTCCAACTTCATCAATCTGGTTAGTGGTATTGTTTAGAGGAATGAGTTTCCAACTACTTTGGTGGTTGAGAAGAGTCTAAGAGGCTCATTCATCAAAAAACAAAGAAGTTGTCAAAGAATGATGACCATTTACTAATGTCCCCATGAATAAATATGGATTGAAGAAGATCTTTAACCATCTCAACCATATACCAGTCTATGTCGGATCGATTTTATATCGATCATCATCGACATCTCCTTCAATTAATTCATCAGTAATGCGGTTAAGACAAGATCTAAAAATCATAGATTCTTATGTCTTCTGAACGTAAATGTGTTGTATAAACGAATGCTGAAACAACGACATGACACCAAATTATCAGAACTGTGCAAGTATGAGAGAGCCACTGACTTGTGGCAGCCAAACCCGTTTCATGGAGTTCTTCAGCAGCTGCTTCAAGCTCATGTCCATCACCAGGGATTTTACTTTTATGATTCAATCCAAGCTTGAGGTGACTGAAACGTAAAGGGTGTCTAATCATGACACTTAAAAAAGGAAATGATCCACTGCAGAGTTGCAAGGATTGTGTCAGTTTAAGTAATCTCTGGTTAAATCATTCTGGTGAGCTATGTGTGCAAAATGAAATGTTTGGAGATTCTGGTTTGCAGCAACCACATCTTCCTCATCAATTACATGACGGCTGGTTTTGGTAAGAGGAAACTGACTGAAGCCAGTGAAGTGTGATGAGAGAGCTGAGTAAAAGGTGACAGCTCCCCTGTAACCAAATCATGGGATCAAGAATAGTCAGAGCTCTATGGACCATGATGATGATGCATTTGGATACGTGAAGAGATTTGTGTAATTAACTTAGTGGTGAATCATCTGTCTTTCTGATGCTTGCATTTTTTGTTCCATTTGAGAAATAATGCTACGCCAGTGAAGGGTCTCTATGACAATGATCATGTGGTAAGTCATCTGAGCTCTATCCCATTTCTTATCTGTGATAACCCAGTTGTGGTCTGGTTGCCAAAGGTGAATTACGCGAATACATCGACCAACAACTACCCAATGGACGAGATCGAAGAAGTCTAATTGATCTCTTTAACTCGGTTTGTCTATTTGCAATCTTGAACCAAACACTATTACCAAAAAAAAATCACCAACGATTCATCTTTCTATCTTCTCCGTCTTTTTGAATGTCCAATACAATCAGACCATGTGCATTTTAACGACCAAAACAATGATTGCAAACTCCAAGTAGTTAGTGACTCACCAAACTCCCGGTTTAGTAACAGAAACCAGTTTGCCTGT
The DNA here is from genome assembly GCA_026261945.1 of Hirschfeldia incana. Classification (NCBI taxonomy): domain Eukaryota; kingdom Viridiplantae; phylum Streptophyta; class Magnoliopsida; order Brassicales; family Brassicaceae; genus Hirschfeldia; species Hirschfeldia incana. The sequence continues at coordinate 901,201 of JABCMI010000014.1, read as the reverse complement.
TTATTTATTTTACTTCCATGGAAAGACTGACAATAGGTGATTAGGTTCTTAAGAAATCTCTATGTAGACAGTAACGTTAAAGCATGCACCAAATCATCTCAACTTCAAGAATTTTAATTCAGAGGTACTGATTAAAGCAAAAAGGAAACGTGAACAAATCTCCAACCAGTTTCATCTCTAAGTCTGACCGGTTTTGGCATTGGCCTCGGCTAGCATTGGCTCCAGCTCTCCTTTATTGTACAGCTGCAACGTATCTGTGCAACAAGTAACGTATGGAGATAAAGTTAACAGAAAAAAAAAACAAGCTATGGAGGAAGATGTTGATAGAGTGTGCACCTGAGCAGCCACCAATGTGCTTGCCTCCTGGTCATGAAGAAATATAAAATTTAGATTTGGTAAGTGATGGAAAAGGCAAATGCAGTGGCTAAGATCTCAAATAGAAGGTTTAGTGTTTAAGATGATGAAACAACAAAACTAACCAATGAGAACATTAGGAACAGTGTATTGTCCGGTGAGTTTCTCCAAGACATTCTGCAGCTGCGACCCCTCTGCACCTGAAAAACGTGGGAAAACACCCCAAAAAAAATCGTGACAGCAACTCAAGACGGAACACATGAGACGGAAAAAGGGTTTAGCCATAGAACAAAGTAAGAACAAATGTTTATAGAAAGTCATTGACAAAAGAGTAAGAAGATCGTAAGGTGAAAATAGTAAGGAGGAAACAGAAGCGTAGTGTCTAAGATCCAAAGGCAGACAAGAAAGATCCATTTAAGCCATTAAAAATCCTTTTTTTTATCTGTGATTCTTCTTCATTATCAACAAGTCAATCAATAGGTTGTCATAAAGAACATAATGTACAAAGTGTCGAAATAATCTCTGACCATCACAATCTTAAAAGTTCTGAACTAAGTTTCTCCCATCCATACAGAGAAAAAAAAAGCAGAAGAATCAGAAGACAAACAAGAATCATATAGAGTTGGAAACAAGTATTAACTAGATACAAGTCAAAAAGGGTTGATGAAACAATATAGACACTTTTAGTGAAATAAGGGAAGAACAGAGAGCTTCTCTACACGACAACAATGGAGGAAGATGCTCGAGAGAGAAAGACAAAATAGGAAAACTTTCTGTTAGTTTTCATTAATGAGGCCAAAATGGCTATATACACTTGACGTAACAAACTAACCGGAACAAACCGGGTTCAATGTACAATGACTATACCAAATCTATATAACCGACATTTCAATTACACCAATATTCCCCCTCAAGATGGCGCATATAAGTTATGAATGCCCATCTTGACCAGAAGATGTCGGAAAGGATTAGGATATAGTGGTTTAGTCATCAAGTCTGCAAGTTGATTTGCAGAACGAACATGGAGAGTCTTGATCTGTCCCATCTTCACTCGTTCCCGTACAATGTGGCAGGCACGTTCCATGTGCTTTGTGCGCTCGTGAAACACAGAATTATTTGCAATGTGTAGAGCAGCGGTGTTGTCACAGTAGAGGGGAGCAGCTTCTGATATGTCAAGCCAGAGATCCTCAAGCAGATTTCGAAACCAAAGCATCTCTCTTACAGCATCAGACATTGCTCTGTATTCAGATTCAGCAGAGGAGTTGGAGACAACGTCTTGTTTGTTTGATTTCCAAGATATCAAAGCTGGTCCAACGAACATGCAGAAACCAGATACACTGCGCCTAGTATCAGGACAACCACTCCAGTCAGCATCAGCAAAAGCAGAGAGCTTTAGATCAGACTGAGATGGATAGAATAACCCTTGTCCAATGGTTCCTTTGAGATAGCGTAGAACCTTGTAAGCGGCTAGCAAGTGAGGGGCTCTTGGTGTTGATGTGAACTGACAGAGCTTATGCACTGCAAAAGTGATATCAGGTCGAGTAAAGGTGAGATATAGTAGCTTTCCAATGAGACGACGATAGGCTTCTACATCAGATAAAGGTTCACCATCTTCAAGAGAAAGCTTGATGCTAGGATCCATAGGTATAGAAGAAGGTTTCGAGCCAAGGAGACCAGTTTCTGTCAAGAGATCAAGAACATATTTCCTTTGACATATGTTTATACTAGTAGAGGATCTAGCTATCTCTAGTCCGAGAAAGTAACGAAGATGACCCAAATCCCGGAGCTTGAAAGATGTTTTCAAAGCAGATTTCAACAACTCAACAGCTTTGTCACAGCTACTAGCAATGATTATGTCATCGACATAAACAAGAACTGCCATGTAGACATCACCAGCATTCTTCAAGAACAGAGTGTGATCACCAGATGAAGTTTTAAAACCCAACTCGAGTAAAGTGGCTGAAAATTTCAGAAACCACTGTCGAGATGCTTGTTTTAAACCATATAGAGACTTCTTGAGCTTACACACTGCGTTGGGAGGAAGAGATTCCCCCTGTCTCGTTGCGTATCCGGGTGGTAAGCTCATGTAAATTTCTTCCTCGAGATCACCGTTGAGAAATGCGTTTGATATGTCTAGCTGAGATAGAGACCAGCCCTTGGCAGCAGCAACAGCAAGGAGAAGTTTGACAGTGGCAAGCTTGGCAACTGGGGAGAAAGTCTCAACATAGTCCAGACCCTCTTGTTGTGTGTATCCCTTAGCAACTAGGCGAGCTTTGTATCTCTCCAAAGTTCCATCGGCGTTAAGTTTAACCTTATACACCCATTTACACCCAATTGCTTGTTTTCCTTCAGGCAGAGAACAAATCAACCAAGTACCATTATCCTCAAGAGCTGTGATTTCAATATCCATAGCCTCACACCATTCTTTGAACTTGAGAGCTTGAGCATAAGTTGAGGGTTCTGGAATGCTGTTGACTGCATTAATGAACATCATGTAGGGGTCTGATAACGCATCGTAAGAGAAAACATTGGATACAGGATGCTCAGTTGAGGAATTCACTGTATAACAATGGTAATCCTTAAGATGACTTGGTGGTTTAGAGACTCTGCGTGTTCCACCAAGACCCGTATCAGAAGAAGATGTATCACCAGAGACATTATCCTCATGAGTATGAGTAGCTCTACCAACGGGAGGGAAGAAGACCTCAGCATCAGTATTAGGTGCAGGTTTATGAAGAGGGAAGATATCTTCATAAAAGACAACATTCCTTGAGATGAAGATAGAGTTAGTCTGAAGATCCAGCAATTTGTAACCCTTGTATCCATAAGGGTATCCAAGGAATACGCAGGCTTTAGCACGATCTTGAAACTTATGACGTTGCTTCGGTGAGGTGTTTGCATAGCATAAGCACCCAAAAGTTTTCAGATGAGTATACTCAGGTTCCTTTTGATGAAGAAGCTCAAACGGGGTCTTGTTATCAAGAAGTGGTGAAGGCGTTCTGTTGATGAGAAAGACCGCCGTCAGTACACACTCGCCCCATAGAGACAGAGGAACCTGAGATTGAAAAAGGAGAGCTCTAGCAACGTTCAGGATGTGCTGATGCTTGCGTTCTACCACTGAGTTCTGCTCAGGTGTCTCAGGGCAGGAATGGTAAGCAATAATCCCTTTACGTTTGTAGAGATCTTCAAACTTCAGCTCTGGAGCGTTATCTGACCTCACAGACTTGACTTTCGCATTAAACTGATTCTCAACTAGGGTGATGAACTCTGGGAACACGCGGAGCACATCACTCTTGTGGTGCAGAAGATAAATCCATGTAACACGAGTATGGTCATCGACAATTGTGAGGAAATATCGATGGCCATCCTGTGTTTCTTCAGAAAATGGACCCCAGACATCGATGTGAAGACGTTCAAAGGGAGTCGAACACATGTTTTGACGTGTAGGAAAGGGTTGCTTCTTTTGTTTAGCTCGTTGACAAATATCGCAATGCACTAAACCTTTATTTTTAGTTTTGGAAATTCCAAGTACACTCGAGAGTTTGTCTAAACGATCAAAAGAAGTGTGACCAAGTCTGCGGTGCCAAATAGAAGCATCAATTACAGCGTTTGCAACAAAAGAAGGGGAAGCAATATCTTCAAAATCTGAGTCTTCTCCATCCAATATGTAAAGATTCGCTATCCTTCTACCTCTTCCAATCATCTGTCCCTTGGAAAGATCCTGAATTACACAACATTCAGGATCAAAAGTAATCCGAGAACCAAGGTCTGTGGTTAAAGAACTGATACTGATGAGGTTCAAACGGAAGGCAGGTATGTATAAAACATTCTGCAAAGTGATATCTGTGTTGACAACAACACAGCCTACTCCACCAATAGCAACTGTTTGGCCAGTGGGTAAGTTAACGTGATGATTGACAGAAGTATCAAGATTCACAAACAAAGACTTGTCGTGTGATACGTGGTGTGTAGCACCAGAGTCAATAATCCAAGTTTTCATTGTGGTCACACATTCTGAAACAGTAAGAATACCAATGAAACTGAATGTGGAAGGAGAAAAAGAGATACCAGAGGATCCAGCGACAGGCTGACTAGTGGAGGCTGTAGAACCAGCTGCACTATAGTTCACAGAGGAGGCAGGCTGAAGCTGAGATGAGAAGTATGCGATGAAGTTCTGTATCTGGTCCTTGCTCATGTTACCAACCAGAGAGTCCAGACTACCAGTGAGAGGCTTGTCAGAGGCAGTGACATTGGTTGTTACAGCAGGAGGAGGTTTGGCATGAATGGGTTTGCCTTTCTTCCAACCGACAGGGTATCCATGGAGTTTGTAACAACGATCAATGGTGTGTCCTTCAACGCCACAGTGAGAACAGATGGGTCTGGTGGTTTTCTTCTGAAAAGCGTTCAGAGATCCTGGAGAAGTCACAGATGATGATTCTTGAGGTGTATCATTCTGTGTCTCAGGAGCCTGAGAGCTGATGTGGTAAGCAGCAGGAACCAGAGGTGAACTGAGGCTTCGCTGACTATCATCTTGATCAAGGATGTTGCATATTTCAGCTAAGTCAGGAAGGGGTTTCTTCATGATTATCTGACCACGGATGCTGGAGTACTTCTCATTCAAACCAGCTAAGAACTTGATGGTTCTGGAACGATCAATCTTAGCCTGAGCTTGATGCTGTCCAGCACAGTTGGAACCTTTACAGCAAGCACAAGGATCAGTAACTTCAGAGCTGTCAAGGTTATCCCATAAAGTTTTCAACTTTGTGTAGTAAGTGGACAAATCCATCGAACCCTGACGAAGATCTTGGATTTGTTGAACAAGTTGAAAAGTTCGTGGGAGATTGGTTTTATGAAAACGGCTATGGAGATCTTTCCAAATCTGAGAAGCATCATCAAAGGAAAGAATACTACCATAGATTTGTTTTGATACCGAGTTTAAAAGCCACGACTTTACCATGCTATTACATCGAGACCAGATCCGGAACAGAGCATCACCTACAGCCGGACGAGGGAGAGAATCATCGATGAAAGCGATTTTGTTCTTTGCATCCAGTGCTATCTTCATCGCGGAACTCCATTATCCATAGTTCGACCCATCCAGTTGAACTGAAACGATCAACAGACCTGGATGGTCGGCATGATGGAGAAACAACGGAGAGTGGACGCTATCGGGGTTCATCAAGGCGGCGAGGGCAAACGGATTCTCCATGAGCGGAGCTTGAACAGCTTCAACAGCAGAAGCCGGACTAGCAACAGGAGGATTCGAGCTTCCAGCACGAGAGAAACGACCGGTGCGACGGTTACGACGTAAAGAGACCACCATCGGAGCAGAGAACACGAAAAACAGAGAGTCGAGGGATGAAAGTGGTATCGATCGAAGCGGAAATGAAAGGCGAGAACGATAATGAGCTTTAGCTCACCGCTCTGATACCATTTTAGTGAAATAAGGGAAGAACAGAGAGCTTCTCTACACGACAACAATGGAGGAAGATGCTCGAGAGAGAAAGACAAAATAGGAAAACTTTCTGTTAGTTTTCATTAATGAGGCCAAAATGGCTATATACACTTGACGTAACAAACTAACCGGAACAAACCGGGTTCAATGTACAATGACTATACCAAATCTATATAACCGACATTTCAATTACACCAATAGACACACAAAATCAAAGCCAATTTAATGAATAACATATATATATATATATATATTATAAGAGAGGTGTAAAAAGGTAGGGACAGATAGAAAGATACCAAGTTCATCAAGTTCAATAACGAGTGGCTTAACTTGAAGCCCACTGAACAACGACTTCACTTCAGACGAGTATCTTCACCAATAACAAACAAAATAGAAATCGTTATTAAATCAGGGGTCAATTTTGAACAATAAAAACGAATTGTATGTATGTAGTTAGTTAGGAGAAGAGTGAAGGAACGTACGAGCACCAGGATTTGGAGTAGACAACCACAGGGTTTTCTCCTACAGTCGTTTTAACGGTATCCTCTAGCGAGGGAGATGGAGAAGAAGACGACGACATGGCCTTAACGGAGGATCCGTGGTGTGTTGGTGGCCACGACACGAGTCGGAGAGGTGTGGGCTTTTGAGACGTCCTTAGTACGAGGGAGCTCCTGATTCCGCTTAACATAGATAAACAGAATGGCCGATTTGTAAACGTCGATCTCAGGCTCGCCAAATTGGCTGATGCGGCGGCGGTGGCTACCATGGCTGCGATGATTCTTCTCTTCTTTCTATCTGAGCAAATTATTCCGATTTCGTCTTTGTCTTTATTTCAGTTTTTCATTGAGCCAAAAAAAAACAAAAAAATAATGTCTGAGCCCGGGTTCGAACCGGGGACCTCTAGTGTGTGAGACTAGCGTGATAATCGACTACACCACCCAGACGTTTTGTTATACCCTGTTCATTTTATGATCTTGTTTTCCTCCTTAGACAGTTTAAGACCTTATTAAAATCATGTAAGCGTGTGACAAATGATAATGTATTACGTAAACAACTTTAAGAGCAAAGAACACTGGTTAGTTACCAGTCCTTGATGAGACATTATTTAAAACATCTTAAGACAAGGATCAAGTTTATTCAAACACCTGCAGAATAGGTTTTCGTGTGTCTTGTAAAATCCAAATCTATTAAAAGTACACAAAAGTAAACACAATGTGCTTTTTCCTCCCTTCCACCTCTCACAATATTAATTTCCATCTTAAGATGATGATGATGATGATGATCCTTCAATTGTTTGGCTCACGAATCTGTATCGATGTCTTTGACAAGCTTGCTTCCAGTTCATCGAGCTCATCCATGTCCAAATCATCATCATCATCATCATCATCATCGTCATCTTCATCCACTTCTTTTGAACTCTGTTCAGCAGCATCACCACTACTCTTGCTTGTCCCTGCCTCTGTTTCTTTGTTCTTTGCCTGAAAATAGAAAAACTCAAATACTCCATTAACATGACTTGGTTGGTATAAACGATGAGTGTGTGTGTGTGTGTGTGTGAGAGAGATGGACTTTTTACCTTCTGTTCAGCCTCTCCCTCTTCTTTTTCCCTCTCGTATTCTTCAAAAGCCTCAGCATCGTCCACAAACAAGCTTGCATTCGACAGAAACAGCTCCCGACCACTGCCAATTACATAGGAACAAAACAATGAGAAACAGTGGAAGTCAGATAGGCAACAAAGGTTATGAATTGAATGGTGGATTACCTCATACGGTCGTTCTTAGCTCTTTCGGCTTGAGAGGCAGCCAAACCTGCATCTCTCTCAGCTATCTTCTTCCTCTTCCATTCCATAAATAGCGCAGGTGTCATTTGTGTCGCCGTTTTCAGTTTTGAACGCTGTAACAATAAGAACAAGAATCAAGTTCAGGGTCTCATAGCAGCTGCGAGCAGATAGGGAAAAGCTGGAAGAAGAGTCTTAGACCTCATTTTCGATTTCTTCTTCAACTGGCATCTTCTGCGACTCCTCTTCCAATAGAGCCTTCATTTGAGATTTAAGGATATAGCCAGGAGGAAGAGCGTGCCTGTAATGACACTCTTTGCCACCATTGGGGCAGGCCCAGAACCACCCATACTGTTTCTTTTCCACCGCGTCCAGAAAATACTTGCAAACCTATTCATATTATCGGTAAACTAAGTCATGCGAGACAATGAAATGCATCATCTGTTAAGTAAAGTATAAAGAATATGCAGAAAAAAAATATTGTTTTAGGAATAATCACTTCTCTTAATATGGAATTAGCTAACTATATTTTTAAGAAACAGACACATCATGATAGGTTAAAGCACTACCATCACCAGAAGCATGGTCCAGATGAGGAAAAATCAAAAAAGGAATAATGGAAGAGAAAGCCCCGTGTAGGACTCAAATAGCTCCTAAGATGACTCATGCTATTAGCTAAAGGCAACATATTATAAGGTGAAACATAAGCCTTCTAATATCAGCTAAAACTTGATCAGATAAAAAAAAAAAGAAGAGGGAACGCAACCTTGCATAATTCATGAGTAGTAGCCATCACATACTAATGGCTGAATATTTGTAAAGCTTTTGCGTAGTGCATCAACAAAAGAAACTATACTAATAGATATTACGAAACTAGAAGCCTTCAAACAACTTGTCTCAACAACAGATTTTAGATACAAAGAGAGAAAGAAGAAAGGACTTACAATATCAGTAGGCTTATTCTGGTTATATTCATTTTTCTTCGATTCCACAACCTTTTCAAGGGTCTCCTGATCCCACTCCTCCATATCTCCATCTTAAAATATTATTATCAAGTAAAAGAAGAGCCAACATGAGACCATCGTTCAAGGAGTGAGTGACTAGAAGGAATGTAGATAATAAGGGGATAACACTTGTGGTGGTGTTTACCTTCATCACGCTTATCGCTGTAAATATCGATCTTCTCACCCTTCCTCTGAATGTTCAAATCATGAGAGAACTTGCACTTGAATCCCTTCTGACACTGCCCCGCCTTGAAAAACTCACACAGGATCGACTTTGGATCCACACCTGCCAAAAAAACATATATTCTATAAATACATTGAAACAGAACAGGAGAAACGTCATCAAAACAAAGTCATGGAAGATCAGTTCTCATCAGAACATTTACTTGAGATGGAAAAAAAAAACAAAAAAGAAACATTTACCTACAGGAACTTTAGGCTGACTAATGGCAACCTTAAACAACTCGTTCAACTCCTGTTCTCTCGCTTTCTCTTCCTCTTTCTTTTTCTGTCCTCAAACCATCAACAAAAACATTTTCTTTTCGTAAGAGTTTTTAATCGAATTAACTGTTTCAGCAACAAACTCTCTCTCTCTCTCTCTCTCTCTCTCTCTCTCTCTCTCTCTCTCTCTCTCTCTCTCTCTCTCTCTCTCTCTCTCTCTCTCTCTCTCTCTCTCTCTCTCTCTCTCTCTCTCTTACACACTCGTTGGATAGATATCTACCCCCACTATCGACAACACTAGCTCCAATCAATCAAGAAACTCAAAATCCATTTCATCAGAGGTTATTAAACAGATTCAAGGGATGACGAGTTACCTTGGCTGCAACTTTAGAGGCATCGGGTTTAGGCTGAACAGATTGCTTGAGACTCTGAACATACTTCTGAACATTCTTGCTCTTGTTCTTGTTTTTCAGACCGAATGTTTTGTCTTCTACTTGCTTCTGCTTTTTAGCCAAATCGGCCTTTGGTTGTTGCTTTGGAGGCATCTCTTCCTTCGAATCAAATCCAAAAAAAAAGACACAAACTTCTTTGATGTATCTTCGAGAAGGTTCTAAAAGCTTATGTATCAAAATTAGGGTTTTTATGATTCTGTGTGAAATTAAAAAGAAAACAAAAATTGATGGGGAAAAAAAAAAGAAAAAAGAGAATCTGTATGGAACCAAAACGGTGGAGATTCAGAATCCCCGGGAAGCAGAGAACCCTAATCACTTATTACCGATCGAGATAGGAGCGAAAAGAGATTGAGACAGAAACACAACATTTGCCTGATAACACCCATCCCATCTTTATGGTCTACTCCACAAACACTACGTTGTTTGGGCCTTTAAAAGCCTCGTCTGAATATTAATGAGCCTGTCTATAGTAAGGCTCGCTTTAATTCAGGCCCATTCAGTTCATCAACTGCTGACGTTCATTCAAAAGAAAAAGTTTTCTAACAAAGCCACTTTTAGCTTTAACCGGAGTGAAATGAGTCTCACGGTCTTCTCTAAAAGATAGAAAAAGGGGACGGGAAATCTATTAATTTAGACAACTAGACGGTAAGTAATACAATTGACATGACTACAATTAGTGTGATCCATAACACAGAACTGAAATTGCTATCTACGGAATAACAAAAAGATCTGCAGATTTCACACACAATCCAAAGTCAAATCAATTTTGCAGATGCACCCACAACGAACGCATTAAATATTTCATTTTGATTAGTAATCAGTACCAAATACCTGAAGCCATTTTAATTTACTATAACGCTACTGCCGTCTGATAATAACTGAGCTTTTTAGTTGTGAAAATGGCAAAAATTGTAAAATAATGGCTAGGTAGAAATGTCAAGACGGCTTAAACTAAACATGAATAATCTGCAACCCATAGCGGATTTTGACTTTTATGGACCACAGCAGATTGTTACGGTTCATATATATGTCCACAAGTCCGTCCATAGAGCTTTATCCTGCACGTCCACAAAACCAAGAAAGAAAAAATGAACTGAGAGGCAAAAGAAAAAGATTCCTAACGAAGCCACTTTCAGCTATAACCGGAGTGAAAGGAGTTGTATAAGAAAAGAAGATATAATAGGCTTTGAAAATTTTACCTAGATAGTTATTTCACTTTCTGTACATGACGACCATTGTTGAGAAGCCTGAGAGCTTCGTTTCCAAATGGTATAGGACCATCAAAATCAACAGCACGTTCCTTCTGTTTTGTTAACACCAGAAAACCAGGCTTTAAAAGGTGAAACATCGAGAAATGACAGATGTAGTTGCGAAATATGGTTACTTAAAAGTGCAGAGGATAGAGTATGTCACCGTGTAAGTGAGACTCAACACTTCTACTGAGGAGAGCTGGGTTTCTTACAAGCTATAGTAATGGTTTCAATCATTCAAGAAATTCTCAAAAATCGAATGTCAACGGACTGACATTGTCTTCACCTACTAACGGTTCAGGCAACGGGCTAAACAGTCCAGCTTGGTTAGAGCTGTCCATAAGCCAGCTCTCAAATTCCGACAGTTCGGTTTGCAAGACGTTATCATTAGTTCCCGGTGGTTGCTGCTGTTGAACTGTCTGCGCTTGCAAACCTCCGGTGGTAAGATGAGTTTCAGGTGGCGCAAACACACCTTCATTTCCCTGAAACTGACTGTAAACAACATTGCTCTGAGACCCGGTCACCGCTGCTGCTACAGGATAATGAGGGACACTGAGCTGAGAACCGCGTTGTTGTTGTTGAGCGCACATTTCTGCGGTGAATGTTGGTGGTGGTGCCACTACGGAAGAGTTATGGTGGGTGGATTGTGAAACTTTAGCATTGGTATATGGACCCACCTTGCTGTTGTTACCATTTGGTGCACCATACCGAGCTCCTGAACAGGCTACTCGAGACCTTGAGTTGGAAATATAAGAACTTCTATCCTTTCGGAAGACGCTGCTGCTGCGACCACTGATCAATGACTGCAACCCATGATTGCGTGGAAGTCTATGCCTGCCTCTGACGTTTGACAGATTAGGCCGGATCCCAATCATGTTCCCTGGAATAGGGTTATGGGATGACCTGATGATATTTGGAATAGGAGAGGGCGAGATCTGGCGGGTCACTGTTGAGGGTGTAGTAGTAGTAGTAGTAGGTTTTGGAGATGGTTGGGTGGGCATGACTCCGGTCCTGAAGTACTCTCGTTGATTCCTCCATATCATCTCTTTGTCATTAGCATGACAATGCTCTATGCTGGAGACAGCGATACACCAGTATGGACATGGAGCAGGGATGTCACACACATAACAGTGACACTTCAAAGCAGAAAAGAAGACAAAAAAAAAAAAGATTAGCCGGGAAAAGAAAGAATCCATTTAGAGCTCAGTGGAGTATTAAGGAAACTTTAAGATGGTTACCATGTCGCAGTATTTCTCATGTGATGTTGAGTTGAATGAGTACTTAGCACAGGAATGTCTGGGATGAGGGAAATCTCGACACGCAATCTACAAAAACAATGATTATGGCTTTTGATATTAGGGGAGCATTTAATATACACAAGACACACCTGCATGAAGATGGAACACAACAAAGAAAAAAAAAACAGTAGAATGATTAATATGTAAAACACACAAAAAGAGTTCAGTGATCTTTCAAAGCAAGCCTGATATAGCTAAACAAGAGCATTTTAATCGCCAAGATAGGTCCAGAAAAAACGGCTTCAATTTTTTTTCCAAAGCGTGAAATTTCTCAATCCGCAAGATAGTTAAGCATGAAGATCTTTAATAGAAAAGGAACTCAAATGTTCACAACTCTTAAAGTAACCAATCTCTATAAACAAGACTAATCCATAAAAGTTAACAAGAAAAAATGAAAAATGATCCAAAGAAACAGAGGAGGATTCGAATACAATACCTCACCCTTTTGCCCCACTACAAGAACCTCATCATCATCATCATCATCATCGTCATCCTTGGCTAATTTATAATCATCGTGAACCGCATCAGTCTTGGTTGTTTTGTCGGGATCACAATCGAGAATCACACAATCGTCATCGTCTCCATCATCCTCCAAAACTTCTTTTGGTTTCCGATACCGAGAATCAACGCTGCCCGCTTTCAACTCAGAAAGCACCTCGACTACATCGGTGCTGCTGTCAGAAGACAGATCGTTAAACCAATCGAAGTCGTCGACCTCCTCGTCTGAACTAATATCCACTACTTCGTGATTTCCCGAACCCATCAACGGTTTTTTTTTTTTGGAAGAGATGACTAGAATGAAAGCCAGACCCAAGAAGGCGTTTACGGACACCAGTTTTTCAGAAATTTAGCGCAAGTGCAAGAAAGTAAATTAAAGGGCTTGACTTTCTCAAAAAGAGAGAAGAACAAAAATAAATTGGAAACTTGATTATTAGGGTTTCGTTTTTGAGAGAGACGAAATTGAGTGAGGCAAGGTAACAACTGGACACATTTCCTCTATCTCTCTATCTCTCAACCGACTGAATGACAACGATAGGTATAGACTCGTAGATGAATTAAAGCATCAAAGGTAAAAAAAAAATGTTTATTCTTGCTTCCTTATCTGGGCCTGGCCCAACACATTTTATTAACTCCTCCTGATAAGCCCAGCCCCAAACGGTGGAACTCATTAATAGTTTCACTCGATTGTTGTTATCTTATCAACATTTTTTATGGGAAATTGCACCCTATACCTAAACAAAAAACTCAAATTAAATAAGTAACCAAAAAACCCTCTCTCTCCTCTTTTTCTCTTCCTATCTCTCTCTAATTTCTCTCTACAAAACCAATTTTCTTTTATTTTTTGGTTATTACACAAATAAGCCAATTTTTTATTCCCATTACAACGACGAATAAAGTCATTGCTTATACCGTAAGTATCTAGCGACCTCGAGCCAAGCCCGGTCTTGAACCAAAACGTGTGAGACATACATATTGATGTTGCTTTTTTGTAAAAAAATTTAAGGCCTAATTTCTTAATTGTTATTACTTATAGATAAGCAAAGCTAATTAATTTTTTTTTGTATTCTGTGTTATTAAATATGAGTAGATTAAAAATAAAAAAAGGAAAAAATTATGATGACAACAAAAAAGGAAAATAACTGATTTTCAATATTTATCTTTAGGTTAAAACTTTTTTTTTCCACAAACATTCTTTCACGCTTCTTCCACTGCCTCATCAGGTATCAAAATCTCAAATTTTGATTTCAGTTTTAACTTTATTCTTGATTTCTTGTCATCAATATCGCATATGAGAAGTCACAATAGTTTTGTTTAATTGTGTTTCTGTGTTTTCCAGTTTTAGAACAATGAGATCTAAGGAGCGGGAGAAGAAAAAGAGAGAAGAAGAATTGATAAAATCTCAATCAGGTGCAATGCTGAGGTACTGATCAGGATAGTGGAATTGATAAAAATGTTAGAATAGAAGATGAACATTGTGAGACTTCTAAAAAAGGAGAAGAAGATGGAATTAGAGTGGGTTGTGCAAGTAAAGAGAAAGAAGCAAGTGATGATAATATGGCTCAGAAAGATGATGAGGATCATAATATAAATAGAGATGTTTCCACAGAACATGATTCTTTTGTTGATGTATTGGATCCTGTAAATTGGGGAAAAATTGATCAAGCAATGAGAGATTCTTTGGTCAGTAAAGGTCCTCTAGCAAGACCATCTTGTGATTATACTTTTCCTAAAAACTCCATTGGTAGACACTTCTCTCATAGACATTACAAAAGATGTATGAAGAATGGGGATACACAAGATCGACAGTGGCTAGTTTATTCAAAAAAGTCAGAGAAAATTTATTGTTTTTGCTGCAAGTTGTTTGGAAGAGACAAAGATACTACTCAGTTGGCTAGTACATGATTCAAGGATTGGAACAATGTTCAGTTAAAGCTTAGCCAACATGAAAGTAGTCATTGTCACATCAAGTGCATGAGCCATTGGATAGAATTAGAGCTGAGACTGCAAAAAAATCAAACAATCGACAAGCATATCCAAGAAGAGATCATGAAAGAGAAAAAGCATTGGAGAGAAGTTTTATTGAGATTGTTTTCACTAGTGAAGAAGACTATGGCTAAATGCAATACAACATTTCGTGGAAGCAATGATAAGATTGGTCAGGATAACAATGGAAATTTTCTTGGCTTTATTGAGATGCTTGGAGACACTGATCCATTTATCCAAGAGCACATCCGGCGAATTAAAGGAGGAGAAACTCATTATCACTATCTCAGCCATAAAATTCAGAATGAAATAATATCAATGTTGGGATCTGAGATGAAGCTGATGATTAAGAAGATTCGAGATGCTAAGTATTTCTCTGTCATACTTGATTGTACTCCTGATATTAGCTACAAAGAGCAAATGTCTTTTATTATTCGATGTGTGGATGTCTCGGTAGATTCAGCTCAAGTTGAAGAATATTTTATCCACTTTTTGGAAGTTGATGATAAGTCAAGGAAAGGACTGTTTGATCTACTTTGTGACACATTGGTTGATCTTAATTTGGACATTGATGATGTGAGGGGACAAGGCTACAACAATGGCTCAAATATGAAGAGGAAAAACAAAGGTGTGCAAAAAATATTGCTTGATGTTAATCCAAGAGCTTTTTACACACCATGTGGTTGTCACAATCTGAATTTGGCACTTTGTGATATGGCTAAGTCGTCTGAAAAAACGATTGATTTCTTTGGGATCATCCAGCGTTTATATAATTTATTTGTACCTTCTACGACCAGGTGGTATATATATAAAAAATGGTAGGAGGTCCTACACTTAAACCCTTATCAGATACTCGTTGGGAAAATCACATTGATAGTTTTAAAGCAATACGTTTTCAAGCTCTAGAAATCCGAGATGCTTTGCTTTACTTGGCAGAAACTACTAATGACCCTCAAGCCCAGAGTACTGCTGAATGTCTTGCAATAAGTGAAACACATGGAATTGGAGGATTTGAGTTTTTGTTTGATATGGTTATATGGTATGAGATTTTGGCTGCCATTAATATTGCAAGCAAGACTTTGCAGGCTGAAGATATTGATATTGATGCTGCTATCACTCAGCTAAAGGGATTAGTCTCTTTTTTTTCAAAAGTACAGAGAGACATGATTTGAAGAAGCCAAATCTGAAGCCAAAAAACTTGCAGCAACTATGGATATTGAACCCATTTTTCATGTGAAAAATAAGCGACTTATTAAAAAGAAAACACATTTTGGTGAAGATTCATGCCAAGTTAATGGTGACAATGTGGTTCTGAGCGAGGAAGAGAGTTTCAGGATAGATTATTTCATCAAAATCACGGATCAAGCTCTAGTGTCTTTTCAAACAAGATTAGAACAATTTCAAGCGTATGAGAAAACTTTTGGTTTTCTGTTTGATCTCAGAAAGCTTAACTCACTAAGTGATGATAGCTTGAAGATATCATGTAGCAACCTTGAAGATTCTCTTAGGCATGGTGAACGTTCTAATGTCGATGGAAATGATTTATTTTCTGAAATCAAGTTTTTTTTGAGAAATTCTACCTGGAGATATCAAGAAAAGTGTTGAGGTGCTAATTTTTTTGAGAATTTACAAGAAGGGTTATCCAAATATATGGATTGCCTACCTAGTAATGTTTACAATCCCGGTTTCAGTTGCCTCAGCCGAAAGAAGCTTCTCGAAGCTGAAGTTGATAAAGTCTTACTTACGGTCAACTATGGCACAAGAAAGATTAAATGGTTTGGCTATGTTGTCAATTGAAAACGATATGATAAAGAACTTTGATTACGAAAGTTTGATGGATGATTTTACAGGAAAAAATGCAAGAAGATCTATATTTAAGAAATGATAAATGTCTTTTAGTTTTGAGGACATTGTAATTTTTCTTATTATAAACTTGAGTTTTTTATCGACATTTTTTATATGTTATCTATGGGCCTAAGTTTTGTATTTCGTATTGGTTCATGAATATCTCGGAACCTGAACTGTCTTGAGCTTAGTAATTTAATGTCATAAATAGCTTTATAGTGTGAAACAAGGATGGAAATATACACAATTTCCAAAGGCAAAAAAGTAGTGGTGGGCAAAGAGAATGCATGTGCGACCTCAGGCTCGTCTTCACGGTACAATAATAATGCTTGACCACCCTTCCGCGTAATATATGCACCGTTTAGCGCGTTGCTGCACGTTCTTTTCTCAAGTTTGCATCTTTTACTTCTACATGAAGATATGAGAGGGTGTGTCTGCACGACAATCTACAATTGGTTATAAACATAGGTGTCGATGATTATTATGTTTATATCTATGGTATGGCTAGAAGCAGGTATAACTAACGTGGTGGAGCGAGGATTTTTTTTTTGTACCAGGGGCAAACTAAATACTTATAAATAGATTATATAAATCACCAAAAACTACAAAATGTACTTTACGATTATTTATGTCCTGAAAACTTTTTCTATTAGACTATGCTGGCTATATTTTCAATATACTTTTTCGATCAAACAAAGAAAATAATTATCTAGAAACTGACGATTTATAGTGTGTTATCCTCTTCGGTCTTCTCTGATGTTGGTTTTCCTATAATCTTCTTGCAGAGAGGCTATGTAGAGGATATATTTTGGTAAAACATTATTAATAGAAGAAGAAAGTTTGTTTTATTGATTGTAACCGATTCTGTTACATTTTACTCTTTAATATATGAAAGAGTTATTCTTGGTATAAACATAACCGAATAGAAATTAAAATAGACTCGGTTCAATCATACACTGGACTATACATTCGGATATCTAATAACATTCTTTTCACTTAAAAAATTTTGAGATTATCATTCGTTATTTATTTTAAAAGTATCATAAGATCCAAAGAAAGGTGTCTATTATTGGTTATGTATATGATATATATTTTTCTCTAAAATAAAGAAAAATATAAAACGGTACTGGAAAAAAGAAGATGGCAATTGAAACTGTCATTATTCAACAGTAGCTGTTTCAACTCGCTCATAATTTATCCAAGTCAATGGGAAATTCGTAAGAGTCAAATCCAACGGCTGAGAACTGAGAAGGAAGGAAGACTGTGGCGCGTGAGAGAGACATCT
The DNA here is from genome assembly GCA_026261945.1 of Hirschfeldia incana. Classification (NCBI taxonomy): domain Eukaryota; kingdom Viridiplantae; phylum Streptophyta; class Magnoliopsida; order Brassicales; family Brassicaceae; genus Hirschfeldia; species Hirschfeldia incana. The sequence continues at coordinate 883,556 of JABCMI010000014.1, read as the reverse complement.
AAACCAATTTATCATCAACACAACCGTTGGGTTCGTTCAAAGTCAATCCAAATTTTCAACGTCTTTAAGCATCAACCTTCAACTTTTTATGTTTTCATTAATTGGTGACCAAGTAATAATTCTTTTAGTTTTGTTTGCAAAATACATGGCCGACGAATGGTTTGTGTCTTTGTGATATTTGGGATTTTGTAATACAACCCCTCAAATATCAATACTTCCATTATAAAACTCTTAACTTAAGATCTTTTTTTTTTAAATACCATATGCAATACAAAATTAAAACTTTCAAATATCATTAGATATATTAAATCATTTTAACTAAACTTCCAATGATAAAGCCTCTTACCTACCTAAAAATCGGTAAGAATTGAATACATTAATGAGCTTTTTAATCATCCGTTTAAAAGGTAATAGTTTTGGGTATATGCTGATAACATGAAGGCCACGTTTTATAGTGGAATTACCAATAAAGGAAAACGTAAGGGAGTAAGAAGGAAAAGAAAAGATGGTGTTGGGTACCTGAGCCTATCCGCAACGCGAGATCTAAACTGAGTATCACACAGTTTTCGAGGCAAAAAGAGGAAAGAGGGTATCGTTGCGGTTCATCCCACTGAACCGATTCATCACTATTTTCGCGGGTCCCACGACACGTAGTAGCCCGCGATTGGTCCTTTTTTTTTTAATGAAAAAGAAAAAATAAAAAAAAAGAAAAAAATGTTTACCTGGCGACCTTGGAGACAGCATCACCGATGCTGATGCTCTGAGATGTGCTAACTCTCCTGGTATCAAGGTATAACCTCCCCTTTAACGTAAAATTCTATTTTTAGCCACAAACTTTTATTTACCTGTCTTTTTCGCCCCCATAAAGAAAAAGGAAGAAAGATCCATTACCTTTTTTTTTGTTTCCTCAAATGAATCTCTTTCTCTCTCTCAAATCCTCACGCCTCGCATTCATTTCGTTCCCTCCATAAATCATTTTTCCAACCTTCCGTTACTAAGTTTTTTATTTTGGAATTTATGTTTGAATTTTTCATTTATAAAGAAAAAAGTCCTCAGGATCATCATTGATTTTGATCAAGGTATCTCGTTCTGAATCTGATTGTTTGCTGTGATCATAGTCGGTTTAGACTTAATTAATAGCTGGAGCTTTGAATTATTCGTACATGATGGTACTCGTTTAATTATTTCTATCCCTTTCGAATTCAATTCACTGGAAAATTAGGATTTCGTTATTAACATCGTTAAATTAAAAAAAAAAACACCAAAGCAAGCGGCTTATGCGATCGTTAGATTCTTCAAGTTCCCCTAGAAATTTTTGTGTTGATGATATTATTCTTAGTTTGTTGTTGATCATCTTTGTGTTGTTTTTTTTGATAATCTTCAAGTTGAAGTTTTTCGTATTTTTTTGTATAGCAGAAGTTTTTTGGAGGGTTATTGATATTTGATTATGCTGATGTTGTTTTGAGGGAGAAGAAAGCTGGGGTTTTAAATAGGGATATGCAGGGAGACGTGTTAGCAATTCATCGTGGAGATGGGAGTAGAGATGATTTTTTAAGATACCCCAAGAAGAAGATGGATGTGGAAGATCAATGTAAAAGTGAGTCCTTTAGGGACGGAGATGAAGATGGATGGAGAGCATCGAGTAGAGATGAAGAGCATGACCAGAATAATTTGGAAGAGATTCCATCGATAAGTAGAGAAGAAGTGGGTGGTACCCTGAGGAGGAACGAAAATGGTCAAGGACATGTTGTGGTGGAAAGAGATGGTCTTGAAACCAAGGATGGGGAAAATGATGAACAAATTACATCTAGGAGAAATGTTTGCTCTTCTCCCAAAGTGGTGGATGCGTTGGAAGATAAGCATGACAGTTTGAAAGCTAGCAGTGATGAGGAAGTTGGGTTTTGCTCATCTGAGAGCGTTAAGATAGAAGATGGAGATGAGTCTCTTAAGCAGCATGAGCCTTTGGAAAGGGTCAATAAGGATGAAGAAGAACAAGTTGTATTGGAAACAGATGAAAATGTACTCGGTTCTGTATCAAGGGATAATGAAGAATCTGGTTCAGGTTCACCGGAGAAGGATGGCATAAATACTCTTAGTAGAGAGGTTATTAAAGAATTGGATACAAAAGCGTCAAATGGTCATCTTAATGGGGATTTGGGAAAGGACGGTGAAGATAAATCGAGTGAGGTGCTGGGGGAAAAAGATGGTGAACCGCAAGTTGATAACACAGTTATTAGAAAGATAGAAATGAGAGACGTTACAGGAGAGCAAGAAGACTCTCCTGATGCAGTTAAATCAGCTGGAGAGACATCTCAAAACGTATACTTCAATGGACCAGTGTTACCACAGTCACCATCACAAGGACATAGGCGCGCCCAGAGTGAGATAGGGACTCCAGGACACAGGCGCACAAACAGTTTCCAGAAATTGAAAACACAGATGCAGAAGGCTTGGCGTGGAGTCAGCAATCTGCGTGATGATAATCGCCCCACTTTCAATCCTGAGGACTTAGCAAACCAAAAAAGACAGTGGTACCAGCTCCACTCCTCAAAAGCTCTTCTGGTATTTAATCTCTCTCCCTCTCTCTAGGCTGTTCTGTCAAACCTTTAAAACTATTTTTTTGGCTACGTAGTTCCTCTTCCCCTTAATCGTCTAAAACCTTCTGGTCTGACTAATGTTTTTATTTATTTGATAAACGCTCGTAGGACCAAACAAAATATAAGGAGCCAACCTCACTATTTGAACATTTTATCATCGTGGGGCTTCACCCGGAAACTGATTTGAAGCCACTTGAAGAGGCCTTTCGTAGAAGGAAGAAATGGGAGATGGAGATGTCGAGGTATGAAGTGGCTGACTACAGAATACTCCGTCACCGTGGGCCTCAGTTTCCAGTTTTGCAGCCACAGGTTGATATTTTACTTTCCGTTCTAAGCCTCACTGTTTCTTGTTTAGTTTTTTCTTGCTTGCCGCTTTTATTTCTAGAGGTATCTGTCTGTTGCGCTACATGACATTTACTTTTTTTCTTTCTTTTCATGTTAACTTTTTTTTTTTCATGCACAGATACTTTTTAAATACCCTCCTGGGAAGAAGGTGGCGATGCGTCCAAAAGATCTAGCAGCTTTCTGCTTTCCTGGTGGCGTCAAGGTATAATATGTGTTGTTTGGTATATATTACTAGTTATGAGCCAGCAACTGAGACTCTCAAAACTTGATTTTTTTTTGTTTCTTTACAGGCACGACTTTTGGAGAGGTCCCCATCTCTCAGTGATCTAAATGAGCTTGTGTATGGACAGGTCTGAAAATATATCTTAGTAAAGTTTCTCCCTGAGCTTCTGTAATTCATCTATCAAAGTTAGAATTGATCATGATAATTTTGAGTTTACTGCAGGAACATTTAGGCACAGATGATTCATCCTTCATATTTTCTTTCAAGGTAATCTATCTTCTCGTCATGCCTCTTGACTGTTTTAGTTTCAGACATCTACTAGCCATGTAAAAACTCACATGAGGTTCTCAAAATTCTCTTTGTCAGGTAGCAGATGATGCGACATTGTATGGTGTTTGTTTACATGTCTCGGAGATTGTCCAGAGGCCCCCTGGTGTTTTAAGCACCGCGTCACCCTTGCATTCATCTGGAGGAGGCAGTCGTTTTTTGGTTTCTGCACCTCGATGCTATTGCCTGCTGACCAGAGTCCCATTTTTTGAGCTGCACTTTGAGATGTTAAACAGGTACAAAAGATGCCCCTACTCCTAGCAGTGATTAGAAATCCAAAAACTTGAAAACTGATGGTGTTTTACTTGTTGATGCAGTATGATTGCACAAGAGCGTCTAAAACGGATAACCGAATTTGTTAGTGAGATGTCTCTTGCTGCTGCATGCCATAGTCCATCAGTTTCCAGAATGAATAGCTGTGTTTCTTCACCTCGTAGCAACCCTGCTGATTGGATGGCTTCCGCTATACCTGTGGATGGAGTCATGGCACTCACGGCCGCTGCTGCAGGGTTGATATCTGATAGTGACATTGCGAGCTTTGCAGAACCGCAATCTCCAGATAGTGTTGTCACCATTGATACTTCAGAGACAAGTCAGATCAAGGAGATAGAAAGAGATGGTAAAAAAGTGTTTTGTTACGATGATAATTCTTCTGAAGTATTTGAGAACCACTTGAGTACCCCCGAAAGAACGTCCCATAGCTTTGAGAACGGTCACGCTTCTCCAGAGGTTACATGTACCGATCCGAGGATCCAACCGATACAGCATTACGAAAGCTGTGACTCCGTGTTCAGGTAAGTTTAACACAATTGTTATCCATCAAATTTGAGCTCACCACTTATCTCCCAAGTAATGTTATGATTCACCTTTTTTTTTTATATATATATGGCAGTTCAGCTAGAAGTGTGTTGTCAGATGAGGTTGATGATATACCGAACAGCGAAAATGATTTCGGAGATGATTTAGTTCTGGAATGGGCTAAGGTAATGAGATTATCAGTAGGTTCAGTGTTTCACTTATCTCAACGTTCATTGTTCTCATAGACTGTTATATGGTTATCTCACCTTGGTAGGAACATAACAATGATGCGTTACAATTAATCTGCGGCTACCATTCATTGGCAATTCCTTCCCGCGGAAGTGAAGTAGTGTTCCAGCCGCTGGAACATTTACAGTCCATTGCGTATACACGACCTCCTGTTTCAGCTCTAGGATTGTCCGAAGAATTTATCTACTCTTCTGATTCTTCCGAGGTATATACTTTCTATCAGAAATTATCGTTTTCTAGTCTTGCCTCTAATTGTAATCACATCTCATTTACATTTTTTTTAAAAAAACTTTTTTTGCCAAAAGATAAATGCGAGGCTGGCAGCTGCCGAGGAGGCTATGGGTCTCTCATTGTGGACAACGGCAACAGTTTGTCGTATTCTCTCTCTTGAAACTGTACGCCCTCTTCTCAACTTCCTTTTCTTTTGATGGTTTAGTGGAACCAACATGTCTCTGTTCATTATTGCGTTGGCTCTTCCTTGTGACTTGAGTTAGTGTTTTCATAAGTAACAAATTTTTTTTCCCTTCCAGATTATGTCACTCCTTGCTGGAGTTTTGTTAGAGAAGCAAATTGTGGTAATCTGCCCAAATCTGGTTAGTTAAATCTGTTTTATTCATATTCAGCGTCGTTGGAGAGATTTAAATGGAAATTGTCGCTTGGACTAACATCTGACTAATGCAGGGTGTTTTGTCAGCAATAGTACTGTCTCTTCTCCCAATGATTCGGCCGTTTCAGTGGCAGAGTTTATTGCTTCCGGTAAGTATGACAACACTAGAAAAAAAAAACAATGGACTAATCAAAATGGGAGTTTCCATGTCGTAACTTTTCTTTATTGCCTTCAGGTTCTTCCCGGAAGGATGTTTGATTTCCTTGAGGCGCCCGTTCCGTTCCTTGTAAGTTTTTTTTTTCATATGAAGTAACTCATGACGTGTCTTTACTATTTAGATGATTACTTATTCTGAGCTAGTGGATGCTGTTGGATCGTAAATTGTGAACTATATATGTTTCTTGTTGCTCACACTTGGCAGGTTGGTATACACAGTAAACCTACTGATTGGAAGGTGAAGACGTCTAATCTTATTCTAGTAAACATCATCAACAATCAGGTTTGGTGGCCTCTCATGAAAGTCTCTTACAATTCTCAAGGTGGCATGTAACGTTAAGTGTGTTTCCTCAGGTGAAAATATGTAACATGCCAGCGTTGCCTCAGCGTAGAGAACTCATGGCTCAGTTGACTCCAATACATGCCACACTGGCTCATCATAGCTCGACTGCTAGAAGACACCCTGTTTATAAATGCAACCAAGTACAAGTAAGTAGTTTACTTCCAATGCATGGGCCTATACTTTGTATTTACTTGAACCCTGAATTCTTATGACCGAATATTCTGCAGGCAGAAGCTGCGACTAAGTTCTTGGGAGTAATGAGAGATTACATGGAGTCTCTTTGCTCAGATTTGCACTCTCACACAATAACAAGTGTTCAATCCAATAGCGACAGGGTACTTTCTTATCCCCAAAGCGTAACAATAACTACTTTCACTCTCATCTCCCCCAATAACTATATCTTAATTTTTCTCTCAGGTTTCTCTACTTCTAAAGGACAGTTTTATCGATTCATTTTCTGGTAGAGACCGACCCTTCATTAAGGTACAAAAGTCCTAATCCTGATCTTGGCTTAACTCCTGATATTCTCGTTGGAATCCAGAGACTTACAAGTTTTGTTGTTGTGGGTTTTGTAGTTATTTGTAGACACACAACTGTTTAGCGTTCTATCAGACTCGCGGCTATCGAGCTTTGAGAATGGGGGTCTCTAAAACTCATTTTGTCATCAACTTATATACTATACAAACTGAAGAAACCAACCAAAGTTATAACCATATGAAGAAGCAAATGAGGGTACCTTTAACCACCCTTTTACACTCAGAAGACTTTACATGTGATGTATACAAATGTCTTAACTCAGATTTTACTGCATTAGAAAAAAAGGTAAGAAACCAACAAAAGAAAAACAGACTTATCGTGTCCTTGTATCATTAACAAGCTAAACTTGTTTCTTGCTCTTGTAAATTAGTCACCCGCAATAGGAGGTTTTTGTTTTTACAAAAGGTTGTACAGAACACTTGAAAACCCTTTTTGCTTTATCTCAAGTGTTTGATTTGATGTTTCATAATAATTCTCGCGAGAAAAATAGTACTGTGATTCTTGGAGATAGACATGAAATTGTTTGGATTATGGATGTAGTTTGCTTTTCTAATTTTGGTTTTTGCAACATTTCGGTACAGTTGTCTGAATGCAATTAAATTCAAATGAAAATTAATTTTGAACTTTTAAACATCGAAAATGTAACTCCTCGATAAATATTTCCGTTATTCTGAAGTGCCATGACATGATCTTTTTGACAACGTAAATGTTCACTATTATATGATACAAGGAATTGGTCGTTGAGAGGAAAGTGAAGTATCTTGGAAGCATTCCATTTATTTCTTGGCATCACCTTCTTCCTCTTCATCATCCGATTTCGCGAAGATGGTCTCAGGCTGGGTCTGAGAATAAGCAGGAGCAATAAACTTTGGATCTTTAACAGCAACATCTGCGTATTTCAATATCGCTTCTCTTGGATCTTCGTCCATCCATGTCTCTTTTATCATCCCACCTTGCTGCAAACACACAAACACAAAAGAGTTTCAATGTATATTACAATAACTAGTCGGAAAACTCGAACAAGATACCGAAAGAGACTTTACCTTGAGAAGATACTGAGTTAATAAGCTGCTACCAGTGGTCCCAACTCTTCCACCATGACCAGGACCACTCATGGGAAGCTCAGGCTTATGGGCTTTAAGAGGATCCTTCAATGTTTTCTCCCTTTGTCGTTTACGGCTTGGTGCGTCTCTGAACAACGGTAATGCGTGGGGATTGTGTATTACTGGTTCTGGTTGGTAATCGTCTACAGATTTCTTCCTTGGTGCACGTGCAACGCACACACATGCACCTCTCTCGCTCCGACTTGGGTCGTAAAGAACGTGGGTTCCTCCTTGGCTTTTGTCTCCAGATGTTGCAAATATCTACACACAATATAAAATCTCTCTTAACGTAAAGTCGAAGAAATATATTTCAGAGGAACGGAACAAAAGGGTGTTTGATGTTGTTGTTTACCTGATTCAACCTCGGGTGCCAAGCGCACTGCACCACGCTGCAGGTTGGAGATATTCCGACTTTTTGAACAATCTCGAGTTTGGTCCGGTCGTAAAAGCAGAGCAAGCCTCCTGTAGTACTGTCCTTTTCAACGGATGTTCCAGTCAGGATGATTTGTTCATCTGGACTAAAGGCAACGTTGGTTTGAGGATAATAATTAAGGAGACCGTCAAAAGCCTTTAGGGCTTCTTTCATCTGCCGCAAGTCCCACACCTGATCAAGAAATAGTTCATGTTGATATTTAGCTATAAGCAAACTGGTAAAAAAAAGAGAGGATATGAGTTAAGGTTTACCTTTAGAGAACCATCAAAACTTCTTGACAGGAGAATTCTCCCATCGCTAGAGAACTTAACAGAGGTGATATCATCAGTGTGGGCTTTCCCAACATATATGTCTGGTCGGCTTCCCCATCCCGGCTTGAGACTCCAAATCTGGGTCAATAAAAAAACCATAGTTATAAGACCATTCACCTACAGAAATAACTAGTTTGGCTAAACTAGATGAAAAACACATGCTTTCTTTGGCAAAAATGTAATCAAGAAAACAGAGGATAGGCCATTACCTGAATAGATCCATCTCCTATGCCACCAGCAATACGCTTTCCTTCACGATCCCAAGCACAAGTCGTAACTGGAATCCTACCCGGTCTAGCAAGCTTAGGCTTAATAACCTGTCGAAGAAAGTGTTAAAATTGATATCACTTGCATGTTACAATCATACCTAAATATTCATTGTTATCAGCAAAAGCAATGACCTGCGTTTGGCTAAGGAAGTTATTAACATCCCAAATACGTAAAGACCCGTCTTCAGAAGAAGTCAGAATGGTTTCCTTGTTCTTGGGATGCCATTCTCCGTAAGTCAACCCGCAAATATGACCCTTAGTGTTCTTCAAATCACGGATGTACATATCCCCTTTCATGAACTCACCAAGGCTAAGCCCATCACGATCATAAATCTGAAAAAGCAAACGAAAATGTGAGAGCAAACCATAGACGACAAGAGATGAAGAAGATAAAAAACTTTATTCAGACCTTAGCTTGGGCAGAGCCAGTGACGCATAGAAACTGACCAGAAGTGGGACTCCAGCTCAAGCTGCGAACTTGGTGACCTTCAGAAGGTTCGATCTGCCTAAAGGACTGTAGTCTAGAGTTCATCCCTTGGAAATCGTACATACGAACAGTGTAGTCATAGCTACCAGAGAGAACCCTAGCTCCCGCGTTATCAACAGCAAGAGATGAAACTATCTGTTTTCGTTCCAAAAGAAAGATTCAATTTTCACAAAATTCAAAACAAACATTCAATACTATGATGCAGTTAGATTTGTTGTTTAGTATATACCTTAGTATGTCCCTTGAGCTGAATCTCGTTGGTCAATGGAATCTTGTACCGATTCTCCTCCTCGTCGTCATCAACATCGTCCTCATCTTCATCGGAATCTACATGAGGCGGTGGCGGCGGAGGAGGACCGATCATATCCTCATCATCATCAGAATCATTACCGTTACCAGATCCCTTTGGTGGTGGCGGCGGTGGTCCCACCATAACTCCGTCGTCATCCTCCTCTTTCTCTTGCGTCGGAGGCGGTGGTGGTGGTGGTCCAACGGATACATCATCATCTTCGGAAGGAGGAGCTAGACTAGATTTAGGGTTACGTTTGGGACCGCGAACAGATTGGAGCCATGATTTAGAAGAGGAAGACAGAGACGGGAATCCGGATTCAGGTTTATTCGTGGAGGAATCCGACGAAACGCCGGCGTCGGTCCGGCGAGTAGCGGTGTGGATGGCTTCGGAAGGCGGCGTAACATTTGAAGTCTTGCCGAAAGAAAGAGGTAAGTGAGCTCGCATAGCTTCCAATTCATCATCTTCCATCGCTAACCCTAGCCGCCGTGGAAATTCCCGTTGCTTTGTTTCGGCGACGGTTACATATACATTACCCAAAATAAAGGCCTTTTATAATATCCACTTCGGCCCACTTTGCTATACACCCGAAAAATAAAGGCCTTTAGAAACCATCTCTTTCGGGCTTCTGAGACGGTTGGGATAAACCTGCTCTAGCTCTCTCAGACATTCAAGCAGCTCGAAACTACATGCGTCTCAGCCCTCAAACATATTCAAGCAGCCAAACCTGCAGCTCCCAAACTTAGTGCCTGTTAAGATTACTACAGCTCAAGAGTGTCGACTTCTCTCGGACTTCAAGTAACGTTAACAACAAGAGGACAAGATGAGGGTTCGTTTGAAGAAAACATAGCAAGACAGAGTAGAACAGAGGAGGTGATGCGTTTGTGTTTGAGAGATGAAAAGACAGAAGTAAAAACAGGGAGCAGACACACAAGTTTAACCAGTTCACTCCCGTTAACTAGGGAGCTACGTCTGGCCGAGACTATGCTCGGAATCCACTAGAATCAGTGATTACAACAAGGAGCTACAAGTGACCCGCCTAATACCCTTCACTAGTACTTAGACTCACTCTGTACCACCCCTTGTATCCTAGAGAAAACGATTGTATACAAGTTTATGCTAACAACAACCTTTCCTCTAATCACTCTCTCGTTCTTATGTCATCTCTCTCTCTCTTGTCTCTAATGTCTTTATATACCTGAGACATTAGGTTAACTCGTGTTGCGCCTCCAATGCTGACGTGTAGTAAGCCGTTGGTGACGCTCATCTTTTGATCTTATCTTCACGGCAAGGACTAGTGCTTTATTGACCATAAACGGACAACCTTGTACGCTGAGATAGCTGGCTCCTCCTCATGATATTGCCAAAAGAAAAAACACGCTATTCAAGTGGTCCAATAAAGCAAACTTACTTTAGTCTTGATTTACTTCTACTGCGGTAAGCTTGAAGTCACCACATAGCCGTTAGGATTCAAACCTTTCTTGATCATCAAGTTAACATCTTCACAAATCTCTACCTGTTAACATGATGAAGACTCTGCAACATGTAGTGATGACCTTGAACGAGTAACGAGAGAGAGAGAGAGTAACAATTATTCTAGTATCCTGGATTCCAGTCTCGGATTTCCTGAGTTTTACTATTCAGACTTGACCTGAAGCAAGTTAAGCGCTGCTTGAAACTTGCTCACTGCCAAGATCTTGGTGAAGATATCTGCTGGATTCTTCTCAGTAGAGATCTTCAACACTTCCACGGTTCCTTCTGCTATGATTTCCCGGATGAAGTGACACTTCACATCAATGTGCTTGGTACGCTCATGATGCACATTGTTCTTCGAGAGGGCAATGGCACTCTGAGAGTCACAGAACACTTCAACACTCTTCTGATCATAACCAAACTCTTTCAATAAACCTTTGAGCCATATGGCTTCCTTAACCGCTTCAGTCAAAGCCATATACTCGGCTTCTGTTGTAGACAAGGCCACAACTCTCTGCAGACCAGATTTCCAACTGATGGTGTTGCCTCCTAGTGTGAAGACAAGACCAGAGATAGACCTTCTCTTGTCTGGATCCGCAGCAAAATCTGAGTCACAGTACCCCACAATCTTGAAGTCTGTGCTTTTCTTGTAACACAGTCGATTCTTGACTGATCCTTTGATGTATCTTAGGAGCCACTTAACTCCTAGCCAGTGTTCCCTGACTGGATTGCTCATGAAACGACTGACAATGCCCACTGGATAAGCTATGTCAGGTCGTGTTCCGATCATAGCATACATGATGCTTCCAACAGCGTTGGAGTAGGGTACTGACTTCATGTACTCAGCTTCTTGAGCCAGCTTCTCTTCAGTAGCAGCACTTAGCCTCAAGTGTGCTCCCAACGGTGTCACAGCACGGTTTGCTTCAGACATGTTGTAGGTTTCCAAAACACGCCTCAGGTATCCTTCTTGCGACAACCACAGAGCTCCTGATGCTCTGTCTCTGGTGATTTCCATCCCTAAAATTCTCTTGGCTGACCCAAGATCCTTCATCTCAAAACGCAAACTGAGATCAAGCTTCAACTGTGTTATGGCTTCTTTGTTCCTTGACGCCACTAGCATGTCATCTACATAGATGAGTAGATAGATCATTGATCCATCTTGCAGCAACTTAGTATAAGCACAGTTGTCATACTCGCTCCTCTTGAAACCAATCTCCCTTATGTAGGTATCAAACTTCTCGTTCCACTGTCTTGGAGATTACTTGAGACCGTATAGGGACTTGTTTAGAAGACATACTTCACCAGTCTTGAACATGTGTTCGTAACCTTCGGGTGGCTTCATGTAGATCTTCTCAGTGAGTTCCCCGTGAAGGAAAGCTGTTTTGACGTCTAGTTGCTCTAGCTCAAGGTCTTCTTGAGCAACAATTGTAAGCAGGATCCTTATGGTAACATGCTTAACCACAGGGGCGAAGATCTCATGATAATCAACTCCTTCCCTCTGTGCATATCCCTTTGCAACCAACCTCGCTTTGAAGCGATCTTCCTCAACTCCAGGGATCCCCACTTTGTACTTGTATACCCACTTACTTCCGATGATTCTCTGATCTTCAAGAGCAGTAATTGTAGTCCAAGTGTTGTTCTTGAGCTGAGATTCCATCTCTTCATCCATTGCTTGTCTCCATCGGTTCCAGTTGGAGTCAATTCTTGCATCTGTGTAGCTTGATGGCTCTGATGAATCTCCACCTTCTGTTGTGTACAAAGCCTCTGAGAAGTAGTCTTCATCATCAAATCTCCTCGGTGCTCTGACTGCTCTTCTTTCTCTATCTCTTACAAGATGATAACTCAGGGGTGTGTCTTCTTCATACATCTCCGATTCATCATTGAAGTCAATGATGTGTGGTGAGGCTGTTGCTGGACTGTTTGGAACTGAGGATCTAGATTCACTCTGATTTTCTCCACCTGAGCTGATATCACGTTCTGCTTCGAGATCAAGATCGAGATATGAGAATGAATGATCGTCTTCCTCTTCTCTAACGTTTTCTTTCCTCTGCACCAAGTCTTTGTAGACTGCATTCTCTTGAAAGATCACGTTTCTGCTCACCACACACTTCTTTTCTTCAGTAAGCCACACCTTGTAGCCTTTCACTCCACTGGGATAACCAATGAGAACCCCTTTCTTTGCTCGTGGATTCAGCTTCCCCTCATCCACATGAACGAATGCGATGCAACCAAACCTTCTCAAGTAACTGTAAACCGGAGCTTTCCCTGACCATCTCTTATCTGGAATCTCAAAATTGATGGCTGATGATGGTGTCTTGTTGATGAGTACAACCGCAGTGTGAGTAGCTTCAGCCCAAAACCTCTTAGGAAGCCCTGAGTCACTGAGCATGCTTCTGACCTTCTCCATGATGGTCCGGTTCATGCGCTCTGCAACACCGTTTTGTTGCGGTGTGTACGCACAGGTGCGGTGTCTCTGTATTCCTTTATCTGCACAGAACTCATCAAACACACGGTTGCAGAACTCTAAACCGTTATCGGTTCTTAGAGTCTTCACCTTTTTACCACTTTGATTCTCCACCAAGTTAATCCAATTAACAAACATATCAAACGCTTCATCTTTAGTCTTAAGGAAATAGACCCATACCTTGCGTGTGTAGTCGTCGATGAATGAGATGAAGTACTGGCATCTACCGAGGGACATAGGAACTGATGGAGCTCCCCAGAGGTCTGAATGGATGTACTCCAGCTTCTCCTTTGTGTCATGTTGAGCAAGAGTAAAGCCTACGCGTTTAGCTCTTCTGTAGATGCAGTCTTCACATGAGTCTAGAACATAAACTTTCTTCTTGTCTAGGAACCCCTTCTTCACTAAGACGTTCATGTTCTTTTGGCTCATATGGCACAACCGTTTGTGCCACAAGACAGTGTCGTCTGACCTCCTCTGCACCGCAAGGGATTCAACGGTTGCAGGTTTCCACTTTAACAAGTAGAGAGTGTCATATCTGTCTCCACTGAGTAAGACTTGATCACCAGCTTTGATGACTAGTCTTCCATCTTCAGATTCAAACTTGTATCCAGCCTTCTCAAACGTTCCAAGAGACAACAGATTCCTGTCCATCTCTGGAATGTATCTTACATTTGAGAGTAATACATTCAAGCCGTCTTCATTCTTGACTTTGATGTTGCCAATTCCTTTGACCTTAGAGATGGTTTTGTTTCCCATTCTTACTGAGCCTCCTGCTTCCTCATCTAGGCTCTCGAACCAGTCTCTTCTGTAGGTCATGTGATAGCTGCATCCAGTGTCCATAATCCACTCATTCTCAAGACGTACGTCCGTTGATGAGAGAGCCTCTGTGACTGTGAGACCTGAGGCTTCTACAAAGTTTCCACTACCTCCTGATGACTCCGGCTTGTTGTTTGTCTGATCACGGTTCTTCACTGCACCCTTGCCTTTGTTGGGACATGTACTCTTGAAGTGACCGTCTTCCCCACAGATCCAACATCCTCGCTTAGACTTAGACTTGGATCTTGAGCGGTTCCCCTTGTTACTTTTATCTCGATGCTCACTTCTACCCCTTGTTTCATTCTTGTCTTTTGCATAAAGACCCTCTGCTTGACCTTTGATACTCTTCTTCTGAGATCCAAACTCGAGTTCCTTGGAGTAGATAGCAGCCGTTACTTCATCCAGGCTCAGCGTTGCTCTGCCTGATCCATACTTCAGCGTGTCTCTTAGCTGTTCAAACGGCTTTGGTAGTGACATCAGTAACAGGATAGCCTGATCCTCATCAGACACTTGAACATTCGTGTTCTCCAGATCTGCTATGATGTGAAGGAACTCGTCGATGTTACCTTCTATAGACAGATTCTCTGACATCTTAAAGCTATAAAGCTTCTGTTTCAGAAAGATCCGGTTAGGAAGCGCCTTGGACATGTACAGCTTGTCCAAAGCGTTCAACATTGAAGCTGCAGTCTTCTCCTTCTTGATCTTCCTTAATACCATGTCTGAAACGCTTAAGACAATAGTACTTCTTGCCTTCCGTTGTTTCTCCTCTAAAGCTTCTCGCTTTTCTTTAGCTTCTTTTCCATCCTCAGTAGCTGCATCAGAATCCGAGACTGCAGGCTGAGTCTCTCCTTCCTCCTTTAAAGCTGCACTCAGACCCAGTATGTCGAAGTGAGCCATGAGCTTCTCTTTCCACATGGTGTAATCTCCACGACCATCGAACTTTTCCACCTCTATTCTTGCAGACGTCATGATTCAATGATGAAGCTGAACCACGAAGCCACGTAACCTGGCTCTGATACCAATCTGGGTTAACAACAAGAGGACAAGATGAGGGTTCGTTTGAAGAAAACAGAGCAAGACAGAGTAGAACAGAGGAGGTGATGCGTTTGTGTTTGAGAGATGAAAAGACAGAAGTAAAGACAGGGAGCACACACACAAGTTTAACCAGTTCACTCCCGTTAACTAGGGAGCTACGTCTGGCCGAGACTATGCTCGGAATCCACTAGAATCAGTGATTACAACAAGGAGCTACAAGTGACCCGCCTAATATCCTTCACTAGTACTTAGACTCACTCTGTACCACCCCTTGTATCCTAGAGAAAACGATTGTATACAAGTTTATGCTAACAACAACCTTTCCTCTAATCACTCTCTCGTTCTTTTGTCATCTCTCTCTCTCTTGTCTCTAATGTCTTTATATACCTGAGACATTAGGTTAACTCGTGTTGCGCCTCCAATGCTGACGTGTAGTAAGCCGTTGTTGACGCTCCTCTTTTGATCTTATCTTCACGGCAAGGACTAGTGCTTTATTGACCATAAACGGACAACCTTGTACGCTGAGATAGCTGGCTCCTCCTCATGATATTGCCAAAAGAGAAAACACGCTATTCAAGTGGTCCAATAAAGCAAACTTACTTTAGTCTTGATTTACTTCTACTGCGGTAAGCTTGAAGTCACCACATAGCCGTTAGGATTCAAACCTTTCTTGATCATCAAGTTAACATCTTCACAGTGCCCAACACGTTAACTGAATTATGTGATGAACATTGGAGTGGAAGAAGATAAGCCATGCATACTACGTATTTTCTTTTTCTGAAACATCTCAAGATATTCAAGAAACCGACCCAAGCAAAGCAACCAAAAAAATTCATTGTGACATTATTCATTTTTGAACCCCGAGAATTACCGTACGCTGCCACAATAAGTGTTTGGTATGTGTAAAGACACCACCAATTATGATGTGATGGTTTAAATGGTTCAACATGGTTCAAAGTATTGTCGTCCTTCACTGTTTAGTGCAACTAGATATCCATATATATGAATTTACATAGATAAGAACCATGTTGTAGAAGAAAGTTGGTGAAAAGAAGAGATAAAATGGAAAAAAAAAAGATAAAATGGTCCATTGGTTACTGCCGTAGCTTTAGATATTTTGCTGTTGAATTTAAGCCGTGGATTTTCATGATTTTTTTTTTTGACTCAACATCAATTTATATTCACCAAAGTTTTGGGTACAACCAGTTCAATCCACTACAGATTTCAACCGCATATGCAAATGAGGTGATCTAGTATCACCCTGGATCACTACTGAGGATCCAACGCTACCCATCCTAATCTCATTGCATTTTTAAACCCCAATGGAGACAAACCTCATCCCACGACACAGAACGAAGTTGTCCCCTTACACCACCTAAATCGACCTCATGATACAAAGACATCTAAGACCACCGTGGATTTTCATGATAGCTGTAGATTTTTTGGTGTAGTATCTAAGCTGTAAATTTTTATGATGTGATTTTAGATTTTTATGTATAATTTAAGTTGTATATTTCTATATTATTATCATAAAAATTGATTATGAATTTTTAAAAACAGTTGTTGTATATAGTTGACTAAATTTTAAGTTGTAACTCAAAATAAAAACTAAATTGCTAAAATTAAGAAGCATAAATATTATTATATAACTATAAAAGTTTATTTTAAGTATATATAATTCATATATAGTATATAATCAATAAATGTTTATATTTATATGCTATACTTAATCTTTACATTGGTAATTTTAATATTCTAATCGTACATATACATTAATATAGATATTTAATAGATAACAAAAAAGTATTTGTCAAGAGAAAATAATATTATTCTTAAAGCACTCAAAATAATGCTCTAGAGAAGTTGTTGTACAAAACCGTATTTTTAGAAACAATCTGTTGCGGCTGTAGATTTCAAAAAGAAAATAACAGCTTGACTAGGTAGAGATCTCCGTCTTACGCATGATGAAAATAAAATTATACAATGAAACATCTATAAATTAATAATGTTAAATTTTGAAATTTATAAAAATATTGATTTACAAAAAATTATATTTAAATTTTTTATTTTAAGTTATATTTATTATAAGATACTAAAAATATTTGATTTTAGTGTATAGACATTTATTTTTGAAATTTGACATTTCTATTAATTTAATTTTATTATATTATTTCGTGTTAATAATATATACTTCATATAAATTAAATGTGGTTTTAGATATAATATAACTAAATCTCAGAAAAATATGTTAAATATTAAGAAAATATAAAGCTAATTTCATTATGAATATAAAACAAGTAATATAGTAATAAGTTCTTACATATATAGAATATGTATACGTATAAATTATTAATTTATAATTCCAATAGAACTAATTTATAATTCCAATAGAACCATATATTAACATAGAATTTTCTAAGAAAATAGTATCATATTATTTCATCGATTTGTATCAAATTTTAAACATGAACAAGTTGGAAATGGCAAAATTTATTAATTTAGAAAGATTATTAATTTATCGAGTATTAATTTATAGAGGTTATACTGTATTAACAAAAACCATAATTTTCTTTAAAATAGTTTATAAATTTATAATTAAAATGTGAAATAATAAAAATAAATGGCATGTATTATTAATATGTACATATTTTAATTCTGTATAACGGTAACATGAATTGTCTTTTTTAAGGCCATTTATAAAAATTTCTTGTTTTGGAATCCAACCATGACTATGTCGATTATCTCTCCAACAGTGCCAGAGTATTTCTTTTACAGCCTGATTATCATCACATATATTTTCCATCATGACACATAAGCATGTAAGTAATTTACTTTTGTAAAATTTCTTTTCTATTTTACTTCTCCTTTAACAATAATTTCATAACTGCATCATATACGGCTTCAAATTCCCAAAGAAATCATAACCATCCATTTTAAAATTAAGCAAAGGAAAATCCTATAGGAAATTTATGATTAGAATGAAATGTCGTATGGTATAATAATATAACTAGATTCTGACCTACGCGCACACGCAGGTGTTTGTTTTTCGATAATTATATAAACATTTCAAAACACAACAATCTAATGGGATTAACTATTTACAATTCGATCAATTTCGATAATGTCGGGTTTGGATCAGGTTTACATTTATATAAAACCTGAAGTGGAAGCGAATTGTAAATAGTTTGAGTTTGGTTCAAGTTTAAAACCAAAATTCTAATTAACGTCTAAAAGCATGAATTATTCCTAGAAAACTCGAAAAAATCGGGTGAGGATTTATGGATATATTTTACTTATGAATATCCATGAATTCAGGTAACTACTATTTTATTCGATTTGAATATTGAAATACCGACCGTTTGATTTTTGTTTTTCGGGTTTGTGAAAATATGAATTGATTGGGTTTTTGTAGATAGGAATCAATTGGAGTTTGTAAGGGTAAATGACGTTAATTTTTTTAGATTGGATTATGAAAATTTTAAAATAACAGCTTTTAGACCGGTGGCAGTCAACTGTAAATATTAAGAAAAAATCAGGGTTTAAGTACTAATAGTATTTTAGACTTTTTAGTTAAAATTATATGATTTAAATGTCTTATTAGTATATTAAACCGTTTTAGATAAAATTATCAATTACAAACTAGATGTTTTCCTGCAGCATGTGCAGTAAGAAATTTTTTAAAATTTAATATATATATATATATAAATAAAGTTTCTTATTATATATTTTATTATTTTTATCAATATTTAGTTATAGATTTTATTTAGTCAAATACTGAATTAAGATAAAAACAATTTTTTTAATATTGAAGAATATATATGTATATAATTAAATTATAATCTTAGATAGTATTTTTTATCTATTTATATTGGTTAAATATATTAAATCAATTTATATTTTTTTCACAAATTAGATCAATTTGTATAAAAATAAAAAAATGATATAAAATTGTATAATTATCAAAAATTTAAACTAAACAAACAATATTCATAAAATTTGTAGATATAAAAGAAACTAATGATTTTACGTTTAGAAATCTATTTTTTAAATGTAGCAATTTCGAAAGCTTTAATAATAAAATTGTATAATTATAGAAAATAAAATAAAATACGTTTTGAAATTTGTAATTTTATATATGAAGATATTTATTTTATGGAAGACGTATGAGATATTACCATATTTTAAAAAAATTACCAAAAATAAATGGATAGTATTTTCTATCTATTTATATTGGTTAAATATATTAAATCAATTTATATTTTTTCACAAATTAGATCAATTTGTATAATACTAAAATATGATATGAAATTTTATAATTATCAAAAATTTAAACTAAACAATATTCATAAACTTTGTAGATATATAAGAAACTAATGATTTTACGTTTAGAAATCTATTTTTTAAATGTAGTAATTTCGAAAACTTTAATAATCAAACTGTATAATTATAGAAAATAAAATAAAATAAATTTCGAAATTTGTAATTTTATATATGGAGATATTTATTTTATGGAAGACGTATGAGATATTACCATATTTAAAAAAATTTACCAAAAATAAATATCAATGTTAAATGTAATGTATGATTTATTACTATATCATAAGAAGTTTACCAAAAATATAATCAACAGTAAATGTAATAATCCATTTATTCAAACTCACGTGAGAATCATATATTCTTCCTATTTATTTATTTCCTTTTATGTTTATCTATTAATGGAAATTATACAAAACAATGAGTGAAAAAGTAAAATTTACATCTCTACGAAATATTAAAGTCACCGACGTTACATTTTTAAATATGTAAATCAATAAGTGTGACATGGTAAAATCATAGTCACAATTACCATAAATTAATATGAATTGTGTCATGTCATATTTTTATGTGTCATTTCATCATTTATTTTGTGAAACTGAGTCTGGAGAAGACATGTGGCGATATCACTTCGCAAATAATATATAGGGGATATTTTAAAAGGACATAGTAATTTGTTAACTTTTATTTTTAAACATGTTTTAAGGGTATTAGATAAAATGTAGCATAATTTAGATAGTTGCAGAAAAAATTAAAATTTGGATAATTAAAATTAGACTATAAACAATATTAGATGAGTAGGCTTAAGTTCTTCATTTATCAACCGAACCCACTAAAAGCCAACAAATTTTTCAGGAAACAAAAAAAGCACGTGATGAAAAGCCAACTAATTGTTAACAATAAAAAGGGTGTAGATTGAGAAGAAAAAAAAGAAACAGAAAAAATGAGTTACGTCAGGTGAATGACTAATAAATTATGTTAGGCCCATTAATAGGTTTTGTCCGAATACACATATTTGTGTAATTACTAATAATTTATAACCCATTAATAATTAACTAGGCTTTGATCCGCGCTTTAAAAGCGCGGAATTACTTTTTGTTGACAAATATATTAATTTATTTGTCTGTTTTACTAATATGTTTAGGTTTGCGAGTTCGGTTTTCGGTTCTAGTTTTTGCTCGATCTGTTCCTATTGAACCAGTATTTATAAATCTGGGGTGAGCAGCTTATGTTAGATTTACCAATATGGATTTAAATTTCGGTTTGGTTTTCAGTTTGGTTCAAATAACAATATTCTGAACGCAATAAAATTTCGAATCCTTTTCGATTCTATTTTGTTTCTCATATTTCTAATATTTTGATTAATTTATGTAAAATCACATATTATACTTTATGGATGCAATATTAGTTAGTTAGAACAAAATTAAATATTCGGATAAAAAAGTGCTCAAGCGATTCAGTTTTATTGAGAAATTAAGATAAATTTAAATATTTTGATAAAAGGTAACAGGGTAATCAATTTTTTGGGTGGTTTGGCTTATAAGTTGCATTTTTAGAAAAAAATAGAATTTTAAAATTAAATATAATTAATATTTTAAGAATATAATCTGCATATTGAATATTCTAGTATATGTTCGGTTCTCGGTTTGATTTTGGTTTTATTTTAATATTTATGTTCTAAAATACATGAACCATATTTGTAAACCAATTTTAAATACCTGCGAAACACAATGAGGCTTAATAAAGGATCTTATGTTTTAATAGATAAGATAAACAAATCTACAATATACTTTAGATATTAAAAGTTCAAAATGAGTTTAAATTTGTTGCGAATATATCTCTAGTTGTTAAATATGATTTACAACTTTATTGAAAAATTATCTATTGTATTAAGGATTTATTATAATCTATCAATAAAAAGTTCTATAAGCATTGGTAAAAAAAGCTCTATAAGCATGAAAATTCGATATCCAAAACTACGTTTTTTTTTGCAACAACTGTCCTTGTGTTTGTTATAGTATTATAAGCCTTAACTGTAAACTGTTTAGAATTAAAATGTCAAGCTGCTGTCACGATTGTATTCATATCTAGTTTAAAATGTAACTTCTATTGTTTAAATTGATTTAAATCATGTGTGAAGTAATGATTATACAAATCGTAAAATATAATGGATCAGTATTTTCCATCAATACATCTCGGCCAAACATTTTGTGGTAGCTTTTATGTTTTTAATGACTTTACATATATCACAAGTTATTAATGAGTAAATAAAAATAAAATATAGCTTAAATTTAAAAGGAACTACCTTTTGATCTGCGTGCCCGCGCGGATGTATATTCGATGTAAATATAATGTTTTTCCTAGTTTTTAAAAGATTCATATATATATATTTGTAGTAATTATATTAACAAAGCATGATTCTATAAATCGATTGGGCATTTTTGGCTATGGGTTTTATTTTGTAATCCAAATATTAGTAGGACTTCAAATAGAAAGCAAAGCCTATGTTTTTTTTATTTCTTCCGGAAACAAACAGAATAACGACGATAGGCGTCGTGTCTTTCTACTTTCCCATTTTCCCTTATAACATCGGTATCTCCAAAGTTAAGCCGCAACCATGATTTCGTGTTCAAAGGATCATCACTTAAACGCCTTCTGATTTTTTTCATTAAAAGGATTACAGAAGATAGATGTAATGATTGTTGTGAAGATTATGGCATGAGAATGTTTCTCTTTATCTAATGATTTACTGATTGTTTTCGATTATTTGTTCTAAACTATATAGATGTAATTATTTGATTCTTTTTGTACGAGTTATTAAGCCCAATACAAATTTTTAGAAGAAGAAAAAGAAGCAAAGCCCAATACGATTTTTAATATATTAAATGTAAGAGTTATTAAACCCAATATGAATTTTTAGAAAAAAATGAAGCAAAACCCAATACAATTTTTTTTAAAAGAAGAAATCAAAACTACGTAGATTAGAGCAGTGGCATATGCATGTAATATTTGTGCAACTTTAAGGACATATTTCATTTTGTACTTCCCCCTTAATAGTTTAGATAACTCAGTGGCATTCATTTGTAATTATTTAGAAAAACTTAGGGTCAAATCTTATTTGTATTTCTGTTTTAATAGTTTAGATAGTTAGTATACATAGGATATTGTATTGGCATCAGCTCAATAAATTCGGCCTAAATTTAGGTGTATACGAAATTAAATACACAATATCTTTGAATGCTTGAATCTTAGCCAGCGATCCATATTACGAACCATATTAGGTGTACTAGATTCTGACACGTCTCTTAAAAAGGTGGTTATATTTTTTTTGTTTAAAATTAAAGGGGAGATATATATATTTTTATTTAAAATTATATAATTTGTCAATTCTTTATTTGAGATTTTGTATGCACATTCTTATCTCACAACATCATCTTTATATTTTATGCGTTTATAAGAGTTAAATTTGTTGAATTGGTGAAACATAAAATTTCTTTGGCATATTTTAGATTAATTTAATAATATATATTTTCAGAGGTTTTAATAGTTTTTACCAATGTTTTTGTATTCGATTCAGATTTGCGGTCGAACCGGTAAATCCAATAACATGTATGTAATATGGTTCATATTAGTTAAAACCCAATATTTAAAAACAAGATAAATCCATAAACATCTTAAAGTCTATCACTAACCTTCGATCCAACACTAGTTGACCCGATAAAAATCTATATAAGTTTGATTGTAGTTACTTTAAAATACACTGTTTTTTTGGGTCAAGTATTTTGCCAATAAGAGACAAACTGTACTCCCGAATGAGATTTTCATCCGCTTGGTCTGGTAACAAGATCGGATCATCATTTTCCTTTTCCTTTTGATGCCATTGTTGCTCCTATCGTTCAATGAAACAATAGGTGATATGCTTGATGCTTGATGGAACGGTGCTGGCTCTGCTTTAGATTGAGATTTGGATCGATGGATCAGGATTGAAGCGAGAGGAGTGCAGTGGAGAAGAAGCATGAACTGTTATCGTAGATATCATGTAAGATGATGAAACAATGAACTTTAAACTTGAGAAGATTCGCCGAGCCGTGTGAGTCGCCTTAGCTGGCAGATCGTACGTCGAAGGACGTTAGATCAGCCGGAGATCATGATCCCAAAGAAGATCAAGATCTGAGGGTCGCCTCCATGGTTGCCTATATCGCCCTAGGTTTTCTATCGTTCCTTAAATATATATAAATGCTTTCTTTGGACCAGAGTTTACAGCATACAAAATGGCATACTATATAGACATTCATACTCATTAATATTTACAGCATACTATATAGCATCCCTTACTATTTGAAGGAGAAGCAATTTTAAAAATTATTCTTGCTTCTATAAAAATAATATATTGTATATTAAATTAATGAAATATAGATTAATAAAACATTTAATTTGTATATTTTTTAAATAAAAACATTTTGAGTAATACACCAAATCATATTTAAACCAATATAAAATAAAATGAAGAATATAAAGAGTCAAAAATCATATAAAGTAAAAAAAACCATTAAAATTCTAATATGACATTTATTATATAACGATTAAACTGAAACAAAAAGAATATTATATAGTATATTGGTGATTGGAGTCATCCTGATCGTTGATGTGAACAATTAGAGTTTCATGGTAAAATTAATTAAAATCAATATTTTACTTGGATCATTTTCAATAAAAGGTTATGGATCGGGTAAATGATTTGAGATTAGTATTGACGTACTTTTATCCTACTATGAGTTATTTTGTAACTTTTGTAGTTTGGTAATCGTCTCACTCTGCGCAAAACACAGATCTTAACTTAGGGGGTGTTATTGAGAGGCTGATTCATGAAGAGTCTGTGGATTTGAAATATTTATAGATTTTTAACGAATTAGAAACTTTTCATCAGTGTTTTCAAAACCGGAACGGCTAGCAAACCTGATATATTTTGGGTCATAGATTATTGTGGTTCGGTCGGAGTCGATCGGGTTCGAACCGGATTTGATTAGATTAAAATCAATTTATACTATTTTGAATATGCATATTTTTATAAAGAAGGATCATATAAAATATAATATTTCAATAATCATAATGATTAAAAAAAATTTAAAAAATAACAAACTGAAAATGTAATAAAAAAAAATAGTTCAAATCCAAAATCAAAATGAAAAAAAAATACTTTTAAATTTTATTCACCAGATCTTTATCCGTCTAAATCTTCATCACCTTAAAAAAATATAGACACATTAGTTTTAACTTTTAAAATTATATTTTGAAATAAAATTAAAAATTATACCATGATCGAGTTCATCGCCATTTTAGGATATTTTTCATGAAATTGATCTTCTAATTCTGAAAAATTAAGTTCTTTTTTTTTCTTCTTTAAGCTGAAGCCCTATTTAATTTTAAAAATGAAAATTTTAATTTTTTTTATTAATAAAATTTTTGTTTATTTAAGAACCAGAGTTTGATCGGTTCATTGGATCACTGGTTCCTGGGTTTTTAACGGTTTAATATGAGTTTTTAACCGGTTCAAATTTAGTTGGGTTTGACACTAACCCAACCTAGATTTATGTTCGATTCACGGTTGAACCTGGTCCGACCGCCGGTTCGGTCCGGATTTAAAAACACTGGTTTTCATTGATTTGAACAAACAAGTGCATCCATATTTATAGAATCCCTACAACTTTTAGATTGTCTTGGATTCATAATTACATTAATTTTGGTATTGTTTATGTAAAATAATTTCATAATAATATTTTTCTATAAACATTTTATATAATAAGTGAATGATGTGTTGAAAAATATATTGAACTTTAACAGTGAGGTATATAAATATATATGATATATCAATTTTTATGGTATTAAATATTTGAAAACATGTTATATATATATGAAAAATCTGGGGTTTATTATTTTATAATTTCAATAGTATTAATTGTTTGAGAGACATATTACATCTATATGAAAAATATGAGTTTTGTTATTTTATTATTCAAAACTTTAAGAATACCATCTATAACTCTAGTATTTGGAAAGTAGGGATTGATGAGACAAAATGTAAAGAATCATTGTTTCAATAACACAAGAGTTTACTAGAATTGTAAAATCTTAAAATACTCAACTTTCTGAATAACAAAAGATTCTACAATGAATTACAAAATCATCATACCAATAACTAAGGATTTAATGAGAATTATAAAATCAAAATACCTGTAATACCCCGTCTACAAAAAAAACAACAAAAAAGGTCAAATAAGGTGGATAGCATTTTGTGGATGGTGTTTGATGGATAGTGTTTCATGGATGGGATGTAGTAAATCAGTCATATGAGCTGCACCTGCCTGCTTGAATGATTCTTTTTTTTATGGTCATATGATTGTCATAAGCTGTCTACTTACTCATTAAAGGTCACATGAGAATCACAAGCTGTCTACTTGCTTCCTTTGCTAGACAAGAGCATGTGAGGAGCACATGTCTGAGTAAAGCTTTCTTCATGGGAGGGAAAAGACAGCAGCTTATTGCTGAGAGTAATGAAGCAGCTCTTCACTTGTCCTTGCACAGCCTTGCCTAGCTTTGTGTAAAGAGAAAACCAATAGCTAAAGCAACTACTATGATATAAATACATTTTTGTTTCTTCTGGACGTCCTTGGGACAGCCATTAAAACCAGAGAAAAATCAGTGATAGTTGGAGAGAAAATGAGAGAGAAAAAGAGAGAAAAATCAGAAGAAAAATCAGAGAAAGCTTTAGTGAATACTTCTTGTCCTTCATAACTCAGCCTGTACTTGTGAAAGAGTAGAAGATTATCAGATCAGAATCAAGAAGAAGGTTTGGATAAGTTGAGAAGGGTTTGGTCAACAACCGGAATCAAGCCATATCGGTTAATCATGGTGAGTTACGGTTAATTGTTTGTTAACAATTTTTTTTATACAGGTTCCTGACATCAGAGACGGTTCCTGAGCTATAAACGCTTGACCAGTCTAGGTGTCAGTTTGTGGTTCCAAGGCTTGAGATGATGTCTGAGCTAAATGGATAGCAAGGTTAATCTAAGCACTTGGGTGGTCGTGATTGTGTGTAATACTGTACTTACTGTATGTTTGAAATGACATGTATGTGCCTCGTGATGGTACTATTGTGGGAGAATCTCGTGGTGGTTCTAGTATTTTCCAGGTCATTTCTTCCTTAAATAATAACACTAAGCCAGTCGTGGTCCGGAAAGTGGTGGGCTCGGTTTAACTTGGCTTGATCACCAAGGCTGAGTGTCACACACTAGATGTGGCAGCCCCCGGAGAGTCCGACAGAGGACCGGGGCACGGCGATTCCGACTGAGGACCGTGACCGGGCGATTCCCGAGCGTCTATACCTTCGTGGTGTGTTAGTGAAGGGATTGCCGGTGTCCCTCGTGTGGAGGAAGAATGATTCTGTTGGGCCCTTGAATTATATATATATTTGGTTTACTTGTTCGCCATTTAAATCATTCATGATGTTATGTCTTAAATATTGATTGTTGAACTGCCCGTCTTGCTTGTGTTTGGGTTTGGGTTTGGGATGACGAGTAGTTGTATTTGTTAGTAAGGGAACCCTGGCTCACTGAGTGAAACTAGTTCGCTCACTCCTCACCCTTATCTTGCAGGTAACCAGTAGAAAGGACCATAGCGCTCGCGGAACTGTAGGAGCTGGTGTAGATTGGACATCTTTTGCTAAGACTCTTTTCAAGCTATATGAATGTATGTTTTACTTTCGGCTGTGTCCATGGACTTATGTATAATATTTTGGGCTTGTAAACTTCATACCATATATATGAAATAAAGTATGTTTTATATTCGAGACGTGTTGAATCTGATATTAGGTTAGTCCGACCTAACACAACTCTATGACTCGGCACGGGTTGCAAAGCCTAAGACCGAAGATTAGAGGAAACGAGTTTTGAATGGATAATTTGAGTTACATAATTTCATTTTGTAATTTGGAAAGTCTATTCTTAAACCCGTTGTAACATTTGCGGACTTGACAAAGGAAGGTTGTTTGGGCATGTTTTTTTTTTATGCCCGACTGGCTGACCGATGTTTAAAATGGTTCAGGGGTGTTACAATACCAATAACAAAAGATTTGATTAAGACTTTAAGAATCAATAAACCAATAGCAATAAAATATTTAAATTCTTAAAGTCTTTAAAAGTTGTCTTCCCACTAAGCCCCCCCCCCCTTAGTTACTTTAGTGATAAAGCAGATTTATATCCCTCCTTCAGTTTGTGTTAAAAAAATCATTGCTTGGGGCAAACGATGACATGTGTCATTCATACATTTGAAGAAGCATACGAGTGTGTTGTGCTGTCTGAGTTTTAAGAACATGTTTAGTCATCGACGTGATAAGTTGCATCATGAAGAACAAACTTGATATGGAGCAGAAGCGTTTGATAAGAAGACTACGTAAACTTAATGGTGAAGTTAAGTGGGCTTAATATCAAGCTGAGCCCAACTAATACGAGACACGAAGATTAGTGGGCTTGACGAGATTAGGGTTTACTCGGTTGGAGTATAAAGACTAAGGAGCGTAGACGAAAACACTTACGCGTCTAGGGTTTATTGAAGATGCACATGGATGTGTGTGACGTCCCTACTAAACAGTTGAGAAATCTGTTGGTAGTTTTATTATAGAGAACTATACTTGTTAGAGAAGAAAATAAGTAGTAGTTGCTAGTTCATTGTAATTCTTGATAAGAGCGGTGGTATGCCGTATAGCAATTGTAGGTTGCGGCATTTTCTAGTGAATGAGTTCTTGACGTGGTCCAGGGGATGTAGGAAACGAACCTCGTTAACAAATCTCTGTGTTCTTTACTTTATGCTCTAACATATTCGCACATGAACACACTCGCATAAGAAAACATAGAACTAGCCATGAAGCCATTCTTACAACATTAGCTGTGTTTCTGTTTATTTGTTTCAGTTGAGCTATGAGGTTTTGTAATTATTTTTGTTTGGGTGTTAAACATTTTGAGCCATTAATTAGCAAATGTCTCTTCCTCCCTTTGTTTTAGAGCTATTTAATTCTCCAACGAGCTTCAAAATCTTTGAACATTGATTCTTAATTCTCGTAATGAGCACTTTATGGGTTCCTAATTGGGTGTTAAACATTTTGAGCCAGTAAGGAGGAACAACCTGATCGAACCAGTACTTCATAATCAACCACCACAAGTAGGAATGGAAAACACTCTACAGATGCTTCATGACGTGACAGCGAGGTCACTACAACAACCTCAAGTGCAGCCTCAACCACTTATGCCACAACCTTCAGTGGCTACACCGATGTTACCCTTGATCACTGCCACGAAGAATATGAAAACCCCACATTTTGAAGGAGGGACAAATCCATTTGAAGCCGATCAGTGGCTTCGAAACATGGAGAAGAACTTTGAGACCCTGACATGTTCTGAGGAGTCTAAGAAGAAGATGGCTGTGTACTACTTAGATAAAGACGCCGCAGAATGGTGGGAGAGTAGGGATCTCCAGATGGGACATCTGGTCATCACTTGGATAACATTCAAAAAAGAATTTGAGCTCAAGTATTTTTCCCCCGAGTCCAAGCGAAGGCTTCAGCGTCAATTTGCTAACCTAGTACAAGGAGACAAGACAATTAGAGAGTATGAATCTGAGTTCATGAGTCTGCGACGATACGTACTGCTAGGACAAGATGATGAAGAAACCATGATATCCAACTTTATGTTTGGTCTAAAACCAGAATTGGAAAATAGGTTGGCGGTCGGGAACTACGAGAATCTCACTGAGTTAGTAGAAAAAGGTGTGAATGTGGAGATTGGATTAGAAGCTGAGAAGGCAGCGAGTAAGAAATCCAAGCAGAATCAGGAAGGAAAACATGGCGGGAACCAAGGATCATTCAAGGGTAAAGAAAAGGAGAAAGGATCGGGAGGGCCAAGTCGGCGATCTTTGTTTACAGGAAAATGTTTTAACTGTGGCAAGACATGCCATTAGTCAAGTGAATGCTTCAGGAAGAAACTTGGATCTTTTCAATCAAACTCATACAATCCTACGTACTACAAGTGTGGAAAGAAAGGACACATTTCTACCCAGTGCAGCGTCAACAGTCATATCCCAGCTACACCAATCACTATTCATCCTCCCCCAGCTCCACCTGCAATCGCACCAGCGCCTAAAAGGCAAGCTACAGGAGGTAGAGTTTACGCTTTGGAATTAGATGATCCTAAGCCTCCAGCTCGTCTCAGGGTCCCATCACAGGTACCTGGGCTCTTTAACCTTCTTGTTTGATTTTTGTGTTGTGTGATTGCTTGTGATGGATTGGTTAATTATCATTGGATAATTATATGTAGTTAATGTATATTTATATTGTGGCAAGAACTCTACATGTTGCGGGTCGCCCCACACATGTATTGTTCGATTCAGGGGCTACACATAGTTTTGTGACCCCTGAGGTAGCTGCCGAGTTTGCGGGTTCATTTGTGGTTGACAGGACGGATGTGGCTGTTGTTAAGACCAGATTTGTTGAAGCAGGATTTTGAGGTTGAACACAAAGTTACACAGAGGATGAACAAAAAGTTACACATCAATACTTGGGCGTTGGATTTCAAAAACGTTAAGAGAACGTTTCTGGTTGTGATGACGTGACAACAAAATATGGAAATTACATCAAGATGCTTGGAGAAAAGGAAATTGAAGAGGTCAGCTTAGAGATAAGGAAGTTGGCTTAGGAGGCTTAGAGAAAAGGAAATATAACAACTAAGAAAAGGAACTTTTGGGACTATAAAAGAAGTTCTTAGCATAGGGTGTTTTTTGGAGTTATGATTTGAGAGATTTAAAAACATTTCTGCAAAGTCTGAGAAGAAGAGAGAACATGAGAGATTTTAGATTGATTGTTTAGTAGATTAGAGATTGGTCAATTGTGATTCACGTGTGTGTGAAGGCGCATAATTCTGATTAGACAGAAACAAGTGTTCTCTGTTTAAAAGATTTCTAATAAAACAGTCTTGTTTGGAAGAAACAAACGTGTTCTTTGATTTACATCTGTGTTCTAGGTTTTACAATTGGTATCAGAGCGGGTCACCTCCTAGATTAGTTAATCTATACACAGGTTGAGATTCTGTGACGAACATGGATGCATCAAAGGAGCTACTGGTTCTTCAAAAAACTCTGATGTTGGACGAGAACAACTTTGGGCACTGGAAAGTACGAATGAAACAACGGCTTAAAGGTATTGGCGAAGATGTCTGGACAGCTGTAGAATTTGGTTGGATAGAACCCACAGCCGAGATTGATGGTAAGCTAGTGCCTAAACCCAAAGATGAGTGGACAGCAGCTGAAAAGTTAGGATCTAAACTTAACTCCAAAGCAATTTCCGAGATCTTCAATGCTATTGATTCTGATCAATTCAAGCATGTTAAAGGGTGTATATCGGCTAAAGAGGCTTGGGATACATTGGCTGACTATTATGAAATAACCGATGATGTCAAAAGAACTAGGTTAGGTTGGATTATCTTGCCTCTCAGTTTGAGAATTTGAGAATGAATGATGATGAATCAGTTACAAGCTTCAGTTCAAAACTGAGTTCTATTGCTAACGAAGCTAATGTTCTGGGAAAGAGCTACAAAGAAAAGAAGCTAGTTAAGAAATTGATTCGGTGTTTACCTGAGAAGTTTTCTTCCTACAAAGCACTTCTAAAAGTCGGTATGAATACTGATGAGATGAAGTTCTCACAACTTGTTGGCATTCTCAAAGCTGAGGAGATGGAGTCACCTATTCATCAACCTAAAGATATTGCATTTGCTGCTGAGAAAGATACATATAGGTTACAAGCGCTACATGAGAGTTTGAATCAGAAGATTGAGGATAGTTTTGATTTGCTGGCTCGAAACTTTAAAGACGCACTGAAGCGAATTGAGAGTACCCAAGGAAGAAGCTCCAATTCACAGTGTGGCATGAATCAAACGAACAGGAGAAGTGATTTTCGATGCTATGAATGTGGAGGGATTGGACACTACAAATCAGATTGTCCTCTCACTAAACGCAAGGAGCTTAACTGCAGTAATTGTAAGGGATGTGGACACATCAAAGCAGAATGTCCCAATCTTCAGAAGAGAGGTGATAAAGCTTTATTAAGTTTCAGTGACAGTGATTCTGATGAATAGGATAATGAAGATGAGATGCTTAATATGGTTGCATTTGTTAGCAAAAAGGATGTGAACAACTCAGATTCGGATTCTGATGATGAAGAAATAGATCCAAGGGTGGAATACCGCAAGCTCTATGACAGTTGGGTCATTTTAAGCAATGAGAATCTGAAGTTACTCAAGAATAAGGCAATGCTAGAAGCTCAAATCAATATATTGGATATGGAAAAGCCTGTGACATCAAAGCTTGAAACGTCGATATGTCCAAGGTCAGATATTGAGTTGCACAAGATCACACAAGGTGAACAGATAAATACACATGAGTTGGAAGCAAAGATAAGCAGATTGTCAAAACTTTTGTCACGGGAAGAAGAAAAGAATAGAAGTCTTGAACTTAGCTTAAGAGATAACAACAATAAAATCAGGATGTTGAGCTCAGGAACAAAATAATTGGACACTCTCCTTGCCATGGGACAGCCTGCAAAACAAAATTGGGGGCTTGGATACAAAGAAAACAGAGTGACAAATCAAGTAGTTGATACTCAAAGTCAAACGGGATTGACAAATTTTGTTTGTGCTGAAGCTGGTCTTGTTGAATTTGTTTGTTATGAACCTGTTCGTGCTGCTGAAACAAAAAAAGTTATACAAGTTGCACCACAAATAAACAAAGTTGGTAACTTTGTACGCACAAAACCGTGTGTTGTTGTTAAGGCTCAAAATGAGGTTCAAAAAACGTGCAAGGTGTCTGAAACAAACCATTGGGTTAAGAATCAAAGATTCAGCAGAGAATGTTACTCGTGTGGAAGAAGAGGACATATTGCTAGGTATTGTTATGAACGTATTAACAATATTCGACAAGCCTGTAATCAGAATAATTGCTTCATTGAACCAAGGTACTATGGAAAAGTTTGGATAGCTAAAACAGTTTTGTATTCAAAGATTGACAGAGACTACAGTGAAGATGATTTTTAAGTAATCTGCAATTCAGATCGGCGGGAACAAGTTCAAAAAAGTAAAGAGAAGGTCATGTTTGAAGATGGTGAAAAAGGAGAAAAATTAGAAACCACATCATGTTTGAAAGAGCTGGTTTGATCTGGTCTTTGTTTTTTTAAGTAAGTATGCACACAAGTAGGGGGAGAGATTTGAAGATTATTCAGTGGTTGAGGGGGAGCAGAACACCTTGAGAGGAACACGACACCTCTTTGTCTAATGGCTGGAATCATAGATTGTTACTTGGTATGGTTACTATGAGTGTAAGTGGCTTGGTTGACATACTCACATAAAAAGGGGAAGATTGTTAAGACCAGATTTGTTGAAGCAGGATTTTGAGGTTGAACACAAAGTTACACAGAGGATGAACAAAAAGTTACACATCAATACTTGGGTGTTGGATTTCAAAAACGTTAAGAGAACGTTTCTGGTTGTGATGACGTGACAACAAAATATGGAAATTACATCAAGATGCTTGGAGAAAAGGAAATTGAAGAGGCCGGCTTAGAGATAAGGAAGTTGGCTTGGGAGGCTTAGAGGAAAGGAAATATAACAACTAGGAAAAGGAACTTCTGGGACTATAAAAGAAGTTCTTAGCATAGGGTGTTTTTTGGGGTTATGATTTGAGAGATTTAAAAACGTTTCTGCAAAGTCTGAGAAGAAGAGAGAACATGAGAGATTTTAGATTGATTGTTTAGTAGATTAGAGATTGGTCAGTTGTGATTCACGTGTGTGTGAAGGCGCATAATTCTGATTAGACAGAAACAAGTGTTCTCTGTTTAAAAGATTTCTAATAAAACAGTCTTGTTTGGAAAAAACAAATGTGTTCTTTGATTTACATCTGTGTTCTAGGTTTTACAGCTGTATTGACTCCCGGAGACAAAACCCTACAAGCTAGAGAATGCATCAGAAGTATCCCGTTAGTCATTTGTGAGAAGATGTTTTTGGCAGATTTGTTGGTGGAGCCGTTAAAAGGATATGAGGTTATTCTGGGCATGGATTGGTTATCAGGCTATCAGGCACAGTTAGAATGTGGAAAGGGTTGTATTTCGTTCAAACAGAGTGGGCAGAGGCAAGTGGTGTTCTACGGGATCAGTCCAAGCAAGACAATGTCTTTAGTAGCTGCTTTGAGAGTGGAAGATTTGCTTAAAGATGGTGAGGCGTATCTGGTAACAATAACTACTAGTGAAGGACCCACTAGCAGCGGTGTCGAAGTTAAAGATATTGTTGTAGTACAAGATTTTGAACATGTGTTTGCAGCGTTAAAAGAGTTACCTCCACCTCGGAGTAATCCTTTCACGATTAACTTAGAACCTGGAGCAAAGTCGATAGCAAAGGCTCCTTACCGCATGGCTGTTGAGGATGGATTGTACCCATCCTCAAAGCCCATCGAACAAAAGGCCCAACCAAGTCGATTAGTCGGATTCCCACCGAGGAGCCGCAACTCGACGCCAATGGCTAGGCTACAGACTACTTTTAGATGAGGCAGAGATGGTCGGCTCAGCAGTTCAAGACAAGACCCATTCCAAAGCCCGACAGGCCGACCAGGCCCAAGGAGTTGGAAATGAGACTAGGTCAAACGCTAACCGAGCAGAGGTATAAAAGGAGAGGAAGAGCAAAGGAGAAGGGCATCGACACTTAGACACACAGACTGCGCAGCGAGATTAGGGTTTATATTCGTACAATCATCTCTCGTTTGTCTGTACTTTTCCGGTTAAAGCTCTCCGAGCTCCGGCTTGTTTTACCTACTTCTCCACCTTTGTAACCTCACTCCGAAATCTAATAAATACCTCTGTTCGACCCATTTTTAGTATTGTTTACTTCTCTTGAGACCAAACTAACCTTAAACAATTGGCGCCCACCGTGAGGCCGAACAGATTCAATGTTTCTAGTTCGGAATGACGTCTGCAGGTACGGACCTTGGTTCCTCAGAAGAGGAGCCGTAACTCACGCCTCCTCCGCCTCCTCCCCTTCTCTCGTCGGATTTCATGAGCTCGCTCATGGCCCGACTCGCTCAACAAGAAGAGATCCAGAAATCAACGAACGAACGGCTCGCCGCCATCGTCAATGCCCTCAGCGCACCGCCTACTAGCGGCCTCCCGTTTCGACGACAACTCTTCGATACAAACCCTCCTACTCCAACGGACGGTATAGCGGCAAACGAGGCCGAGCAGGTCAGAACCCTAGCAGCTGAGACTCCTCCGGCGATATCCGACCAAGCGACTATCCGAGAAATCGCTGAGTTAAAGTTCAACCTTCAGCAAATGAGCTTGAGGATTCACCAAGCGACAAGAGCACCCGAGATAGACAGCGTCATCGCCTCGACTTTGCGGACTCCTTTCACTACGGAGTTAACCAGAGTCAAGCTCAGGAAGATGGATAAGTTGAAGCTACCCGACTATAAGCCCGGAGGAGACCCAGTCGAGCATTTGACAGCTTTCAACATAGCCATGGCGAGAGCTCGGCTCTCTTCAGAAGAAAAGGATGCTGGCTACTGCCAACTCTTCATCGAGACGCTGAACAAGAAAGCCCTGACGTGGTTCTCCGGACTCGACGAGGATTTGATCAACAACTTCAAGGAGCTTTCCTCAGCTTTCCTTAAGACTTACATCATGTTTACGAAGCGAGAGGCCACAGCTTAACAGTTAACAAGTTCCGAGAAGACCTCTATCGGAGCCCTACTCTATCCCTACAGGATGCCATTGCTCGGTCCCACAACTTCATCCGTATGGAAGAAGACACCAAGGCCATTCTTAGCAAGCACAATACTGCAAAGCAGTCGGTGACCAAGAACGCCGCCATCACTCACGTCGAACCGCGTCAGCATGCTTCCTCAAATAAAAACAACCAAAAGGGGGGTCTCCTTTACGTGGTCGATGAAAATGGGAAGAAGTGGAACACGTTTCACCGAGAAACGGATTCTTCGGATGAAACGCCCCGAGCAACCGCAGCCACCGCACCAGCTCAAGTTGATACCGTGGCAGGATCGTCCAAAACTCCCCCAGGTCTCACTAAGTCGTGCAAGCTACACGGAGTCAAGGGCCACGATACCTCGGAATGCAAGACGCTCTTTGCTCAGTTCCTCTCCTCGATCGAAAGCAGTGAGCTTAAGATCCCCTCTCCGAAGCCTAAAAGTGAGAGCAGTTGGAGCAGGAACAAAGACAGAAAGAACCAAAGGAAGAATCAAGGCAAGCCTAAACAGGATAATCCAAAACCGAAGGACTCCGAGCAGGCGCCTCAGCGGGACGACGACGATGACGTCTCGACAGACGAAGATCAACCAGCGGCCAGGAAAAGGATCGAAGTTATTCGCGCCCAACCTGAGTCGTCATCTGACGACGAAAGCTGTACCGAAGAAGTTCTCGAGTCGTCAGACCTGCAAGAATTCCTTAAGAGAAAGGCAACTCCGGAGATCGGGGAACCCCCCGGTGCTTCCGATCTCAGGTCGAAGCTTGACGCTAAAAGGTTGAAGCACGCGTCCCCCGATGAAGCTCCCGTTTCTGATCTGCGAGAGCGACTGAACGCCAAAGTAGGCGACTTACGCGCGAAGCTGAACCGTAATAAAGCCGATCAACAGGAGGAGAGTAAAGATCTCCGCAACGTTCTCCTCAAGAAGCGGTCAAGAACAAGACCACGAATCAACGTAATCATGGGAGGATCGCCGCCTTGCGGAGACTCGGTGCGGTCTGTGAAGGGTCATCGCCGACAAGCAGAGACGTCTCAGCGTTGACCGCAGAAGGCTCCCAACGATCCCAAGATCTCTTTCTCTCCGGATGATTTGTTCGGAGTTAGCTTGCCTCACATTGATCCACTGCTCGTCGTCCTAGCAATCGATAAGTACGACGTTACTAAGGTGCTTATCGATACCGGAAGCTCGGTGGATATCATTTTTCAAGAGACTCTGGTCAAGATGGGAATCGATCTAAAGGACGTGAAACCATCATCGAGAACACTCACTGGCTTCAACGGTTCCTCTGAGGTAACCCTCGAAACCATCCGTCTGACGGTCCAAGCAGAGGGAGTGACTAGAGTGGTCAAGTTCTCGGTAGTCAGCACAAAGACTCCTTATCACGTGATTCTCGGGACCCCGTGGCTACATTCAATGCGAGCAATCGCATCCACGTATCATCAGTGCGTCAAGTTCCCGGGAATTGACAGAACCATCAAGTCTTTTCGCGGAGACCAGCGTGCAGCCCGAGATCTCCTGATTGCGACCGTCAAGCTACAACGCTCACAATCCCTCGTCAATTTGGTATCACCACCAATAAGCAAGGAATGCCCTCAGAAAGAAGAAGTACTCGAGGTGCCGGTGGACGACTCGGATCCGAGCAAGGTTCTCCGCATCGGTGCGTATCTCTCCGACGAAATGAAGCTCAAGATTATAGATTTCCTAAAGCAGAACATATCGACCTTCGCATGGTCGATGTCCGACATGCAAGGGATTGATCCCGCGATCACCACCCATGAATTGAACGTAGATCCCAACATCAAGCCTATTTGCCAGAAGAGACGGAAGTTGGGTCTAGAGAGATTAAGGCGGTCGTTGAAGAAGTCGAGCGTTTGCTCAACGCGGGATCGATTACTGAAGTCAGATACCCGGAATGGCTAGCCAACCCGGTCGTCGTAAAGAAAAAGAATGGAAAATGGCGCATGTGTGTCGACTTCACAGATCTCAACAAGGCTTGCCCGAAACACAGCTACCCGTTGCCGAACATCGATCGACTCGTCGAGTCGACCGCCGGAAACGAGATGCTTACCTTCATGGATGCTTTCTCGGGGTACAACCAAATCATGATGCACCCCGAGGATCGAGAGAAGACCTCGTTCATCACTGATCGAGGGACTTACTGCTATAAAGTAATGCCTTTCGAATTGAAGAATACAGGCGCCACATACCAGCGGTTGGTTAACCGCATGTTCGCCAAGCAACTCGGGAAGACGATGGAGGTCTACATTGACGACATGTTGGTTAAGTCGCTCCGAGCAGAAGAGAACTTAACCCATTTGCAGGAGTGTTTCGAAATCCTTAATGCATACAAGATGAAGTTGAATCCGGCCAAATGCACCTTTGGCGTCTCATCCAGCGAGTTCCTCGGATACATAGTAACACAAACAGTAATCGAAGCAAATCCGAAACAGATCTCAGCCGTCCTCGATTTTCCAAGTCGAAGAAACTGCCGAGAAGTCCAGCGACTGACCGGCAGAATCGCAGCTTTCAACAGGTTTATCTCCCGATCAACCGATAAATGCCTTCCCTTATACGATCTCCTCCGAGGGAACAAGAAATTCCTCTGGGATGACAAGTGCGAGGAAGCATTTACTCAACTCAAACACTACCTTACGACTCCCCCGATCTTAGCCAAACCGGACGTAGGCGACGTCTTATCCCTGTATATCGCTGTATCCTCCGCTGCTATTAGCAGTGTCTTAATCAAGGAAGACCGCGGAGAGCAAAGACCGGTATTCTACATGAGCAGGCGGATGACCGGACCCGAGACCCGGTATCCAACGCTCGAGAAATGGCTTTGGCAGTGGTAGAGTCAGCAAGAAAAGTCCGTCCTTATTTTCAATCTCATTCAGTGGAAGTTCTTACCGATCAACCGTTGAGAACCGTGTTGCAAAACACGAATAGAGCAGGCCGACTAACCAAATGGGTGATCGAGCTTGGTGAGCTCGACATCACTTACAAGTGCCGAACAGCCGCCAAAGCTCAGGTTCTCGCAGATTTTCTCGTAGAGTTATCACCCGAATTGGCCCAAGATCTCGAAGTA
This sequence comes from Hirschfeldia incana, assembly GCA_026261945.1. Lineage (NCBI taxonomy): Eukaryota > Viridiplantae > Streptophyta > Magnoliopsida > Brassicales > Brassicaceae > Hirschfeldia > Hirschfeldia incana. The sequence continues at coordinate 845,401 of JABCMI010000014.1, read as the reverse complement.
CCCGATGCAAATTGGATTCTCCACGTCGATGGTTCTTCAACGAACAAAGGCTCGGGAGCAGGAGTCCAGCTCCAGTCTCCAACCGGGGAACTCATCAGACAGTCATTCAGCTTCGGTTTCCCGGCATCCAACAACGAAGCAGAGTATGAGTCGCTCATCGCAGGACTTCGTCTCGCGAAAGCGGTTAAGGCCAAGCGACTAAGCGCGTACTGTGACTCGCAACTCGTTGCAAGTCAATTTAGCGGGGAGTACGATGCACGGAATGACAGGATGGACACTTATCTTCGAGTTGTCCAAGCACTAGCAAAAGAGTTCGAATTTTTCGAGCTAACAAAGGTTCCCCGCAGAGAGAACTTATGTGCCGACGCTTTGGCAGCACTGGGAAGCATGCTTCGTGACCAAGTCAAAAGGACTATCTCGATTCATCAGATTGAGAAACCGAGCATCGACATCTCGGCGGAGGCAATGGACTATGTCACTACAGTCTCCGAGACGACGTCCCAGTCAGAGACTAACGGCGACGTCGAGATGACTGATCAAGATCAAGTAGCAAACGACTGGAGAGCAGAGTTCATCGAGTATCTCGCAAACGGGATGGTTCCGACTGGTAAATGGGCTGCGAGACGCCTTAAGAGACATAGTGCACACTATGTCATCATGGAAGGGGAACTCCACCGAGTAACAGCTAGTAAAGTCCTGCTCAAGTGCATTTATGGTGAGCAAACAAGGTTGGTCATGGCAGAGACTCACGAAGGAGCAGGTGGAAACCACTCCGGAGGACGAGCACTCGCTCTAAAGATCCGAAACGTAGGATTCTTTTGGCCAACAATGAACACGGACTGCGAAGCATATGCTCGGAAGTGCGAAAAATGCCAAAGGCATGCTCCGAGCATCCATAGCCCTACCGAGCTATTGAGAACCTCAGCAGCTCCGTACCCATTCATGCGATGGAGAATGAATATCATCGGGCCGATGCCGAAATCTCGCCAGCGTCGTTTTGTTCTAGTCCTAACAGATTATTTTACCAAGTGGATTGAAGCCGAAGCTTTTGCTCAAGTCACCGAGAAAGAAGTTCGAGGTTTTGTTTGGAAAAACATAATCTGTCGTCACGGTTTACCTTATAAAATCGTGACGGACAATGGCTCTCAGTTCATCTCGGGAGGGTTCAAAGGTTTCTGCAGCAAGTGGGACATCAGGCTAAGTACTTCGACGCCGCGATACCCCCAGGGGAGTGGACAGGCCGAGTCGTCAAACAAAATCATCATTGATGGGATCAAGAAACGTCTTGACCTAAAGAAGGGGCATTGGGCCGACGAACTCGACAGCGTTCTTTGGTCGCACCGAACAACCCCAAGAAGCGCGACCAAATCCACCCCCTTTTCCCTTGCTTACGGAATGGAGGTGATGGCTCCCGCAGAAGTCAATGTTACAAGTCTTCGCCGAGCAAAGATGCCCCAGTACGTCGAGCTTAACTGCGAGATGCTGCTGGATACTCTCGACGAGCTCGAAGAAAAGCGAGACCAAGCCCAACTTCAAATCCAGAATTACCAAAGTCAGTTCGAGAGTTATTACAACAAGAAAGTCTGAGCAAGACCCCTCGAACTCGGAAACTTAGTCCTACGAAAAGTCTTCGAGAACACCAAGGAGCTAAATGCTGGAAAGCTCGGGGCAAACTGAGAAGGACCCTACAAGATCACCCAAGTCGTCAAACCGGGAGTTTACCGACTTGAGACTTCCCACGGAGAGGCAGTCCCACGAGCCTGGAACTCAATGCACCTTCGTCGTTTCCATTCGTAAAAACGAATCAATACTTATTCTACCGAGCAAATGACTACCTTCACAGTTTGCTCGTAAAAAAAAAAAAAAAAAAAAAAACCGAGTAGAAGCACCCTACGGTCACTTCTACACGTCCGAGCAATGACCTACGTCACTTTTGCTCGGGCAAACCGAACTACGAAAGGCTTGATCCTCTTCGGATGTACGTAGGCATCCCCTCTACGGGGTCCAACCCCAACAAAACAAAAACCAAAAATTCGGACCCAGCAACTCACCCGTTTGTTTTAACAAGAACAAGTAACACGGAGATTGTCCCGAACAAACGATGCCAGCCCCTTACCAAGTAAGCGGCGCACAGGTACTCGTCCCGATCAGTTGCTCGAATCCTGATCAGATTTCGAACAAAGGGAAACGGAGATCCGTGTCACCGATGCAACGTGCATTGACCGACTCACTAGGAAATATTCGAACCTTATCACGAAGGAAGAACAACGGGTTGGCCAACCAAGTTTCTCTCTTTCACTGTGTAGCGTTTGAATACATTTTCCTTGTAAAAACTCATCAATAAAATTCCTGCTGTTGCTTATTCTATTAAATCTTGTACGATTGATCAGATTCACAAGCATCTAATCGGCAGAGATACTTGAAAATAATTCAAAGGAAAGTCTTAACATAGAGGCAAAGGGGATAAACCCTGAGTTTCAAACAACAAAGGCCCACCTGGGCAAATAAACAAAATAAAGACAACGAAAGTTCAAAGGCTTCAGCAAGCCGTAACCGAAACAACAGTCGAAAATTTTTACAACAATTCTCCGAGACAAAGGCATCATGCTGCATTGACCGGGTGCAAACCTTCGTTCACGACATCCTCTCCGGGACCCGACGTATGACCAAATGTTGCAGCAGGAGGATCCACAACAGGTGCAGTATCGTCTCCCTTCTCGGGATCCCCAGAAGAAGAAGATGAACTTGCTACCTTCGAAGCCTTTGCGGGCGAGTCGGTCAGAACGATGGTCGGCACCACAATTGGAGCCTGCTCGACCCTTTGATCTGCTCCTAGAGTCGAGGACCCCGCAGTAAGAGGATCGATCGAAGGATCTTCGGGATGGGGACTCGGACCTCTGGGAGAATTACGCAGTGCCGCTGCAGCCTCAGAGTCGATCAAACCCTCGTTGGAGCCGAAAGGGTCGATCTGCTTCCACACTTCGTCGACGAGGAACCTAGACGGCTGCACCAGCGGGGAGAGACGAAGATCTTCCTCCGGGATATCCTTGACTTCTAGACGAGCAGCCTCTTCCGCATAGAATTTCTCGAGATCGGAAAACTCCTCGATCTTCTCCTGAGGAATCTCGACTCCCGAGTCCCTGATCTGCTCAAGACATTTCCTCGTCCCGAATGCTTGGCTATGAAGGCACCGCGCCTCGTCGTATTCATCTCGCTTCTTCTCGCGAATGGATATCCGGTGGAAATGCTTTTCAGCCTTTGAGATCATAGATATCATCACGCGAATTCGCTCGTGTGTGACCTCAAAGTTCCGGGATTTCCTGAGTCGGACGGCCTGTTCGGAATGTCTCAAGATTTCCGCATCCCGTCTCTTCTCAAGAACGGCATTCTCCTCTCTTAGCCCTTCTACAACGACTTCCAGATCCCTCAGCGACTCTTTGCACATCTTCAAGTCTGCTTGATCGGAAGCCCTAGCTTCATCAAACTCCTTCCTAAGAGCCTCTTCTCGTGCAAGGGCCTCATCTTTCTCGAGTACGGCAGCTCGAAGGGCACTCTCGTGTTTGATCCGAGCTCTATCCTTCTCCACTTCGCCAGCACGTACCTGTTCCCTAGCTTTAACCAGCGCGGAGTTGTACTTCTTGATGAGCTCATTCCAGTCGCCGTGACTCTGCTCGGAAACAAAAAATGATAAAGTTAGAATGATCTGGTAAATAAAACCAGAAGGAAGAAGAAAGGTGATCTTTACCTTCACGGATGAGCTAGCCGCATGCTCGTACTCGTCTTTAAAGATAAGATCGCTCGCGGGGGGATTCTGATCGGGACCACCCTTAAATAACAGCATGAGGCGACCACATTCTTCAGGGTAAAAAGGGAGAGGGAGGTCTCGGTTGAATTCAAAACGGAACCTGTCCGAAGATGCATCCCCTCGACGATCAGAAGCGCGGATGTCGGACTCTTCCTGAATACGAGATGGCGATCCGCCAAGAAAGGGACTCGATCCTTCTTTAGGTTTCGCCGAGACGCCAGAAACCTCGACGACATTCCGCTCCTCCTCCGCAGCCCGGGAAGAACCCCCATCATCCTTTTTTCTCAACTCCTTAGCCCGAGCAGCCATTGTCTGATTGTCTTCATCTTCAGACATTTGAGTCTCGGGGGGCAGGGCACGAAGCTCCTCCTCGTCAACAGAAGAAGGACGCGGGGTCCCGCTTCTGGCTTTCCTCTTCTTCCTTAGAGGGACCTCATCGGGTGACGGATCCTCGGTATCCGCAACAGCGATAGTCATAGCTCCATCTTCCGACTCCGCCCTCTTCCTTTTCTTTTTGTCCTTTTTCTTCTTCTTCGAAGAAGGGTCCGTCTGATCAGGAACCTCCTCCTCGACATCTTCCCGGGGGGAAGCACTCTTCTTGGTCTTCTTCCTCTTAGAAGGGGGATCAACTCGTTCAGTAGCCTCTTCCTCGACATCTTCCCGGGGGGAAGCATCCCTCTTCGCCTTCTTTTTCTTTGAGCTCTTGGCTCGCACGGTCTGATCAGGAAGAGTCTGCTCGGCTGTAGCGGAAGCAGCCGTCTTACCCCTCGCCCCAGATGAACCAGTACCTCTTGTGTCGGTCTTCTTCTTGGCACCAGCCCGAGCAGCCACAATCCGGCTAAGATCTGGGAGTTCCTTCATTCTTCTGGCCCTATTAACTTCTTTTTGCTCGTCTGGAGTAAAGAGAGAGAGCCTCCTGTGCGCCGGACTCTTGATATAGGGGACTGAATAGTGTCTCAGCTACAGTAACTCTGAACAGTAATCGTAGCTACAGTGACTCCGCTATAGTATCGATCGATTTTTATGCTACAGTATCGACCGATGTTGTTTCTACAGTATCGCTCGATTGTCGTGCTACAGTGCGTTGCTACAATACCGTCGTTACTGTTCATCTTTTTTTTTTTACCTGAAATCCTTAGAAAACAAAATATCAGTAATAAATGAAAATAAAACAAATTTAAAACATACCTAGCAGTGGGTTGCCTCCCACTCAGCGCTCTGTTATAGTCATTTAGTTTGACTTTGGAAATCTGATTTAGTCCGGATGAGAATGAGAACATGCTCCAAAACAAGTCTCAATGTCCAATCTTTGAAGCTTTATCATTCTTGTGTGAAAGCCTCCTCCATAAACTCTTCTTCCCTTGTCTATCATCTCTGCAATAAGGAGTGCTTTAAGCTTTGCAAACGGATGTGAGAAACATCTATTGCGCACTCTGGATTTCCTGAAAAAATCTGAGAAGTAAAGAGTTAATGGTAACTGAGAACCTCCATTGGTTCGTTTCCGCTTCTTCCAATTTCTCCACTTCTTTCTCACAGACTCGTGAAATCTCACTTTGGATTTCCTGGCATCATCTGAGAAGTGATGAATCAATGACAATTGAGAACCCCTTTTAGTTCTTTTCCTCTTCCTCCAATTCATCATCTTCTTTCCCCCAGACTTGTCTGAACGCATGGTGGTATCTCCATCAAAAATATTTCCACACACTTCATACTCATTCTGCTCTGATTCTCGTCTGGTATCGATCGATGAACCAGTGGTTGTGTCGATCGATGGTGGATTGAAGATGTCAATCGATGGTATCCAGTAGATGTCGATCGATGGTGGAGTGCTCATGTCGATCGACATTGTCTGAACCGTGTCGATCAATGCTTCTTCTGCTAGGGTTTTATTGACATCATCTCTAAGTCTCAATCCTCTCTGAGAAGCTGCTACGCGCTGATGATCATCCAATGCTTCGATGTAAGAACTCGAATGCACACTTTTATCTGGTGGAATAGGAGATTCAGCTTCAAACACCGCACATGGAACCATTATCTTCACATGATCATGTATCCTCTTCACTCTTTTGTGAAACCCAGCAGCTTCTTCTGTCCATATAGGTGGTCTATGATGTTTAGGGACAGCAAAGTGTGAGGTTTCAGACTCGTGCACTATCTCCTCAATCGGTTCCATCTCAACTATGTGTCCTGGTAGTTCATCCAAACATGGGTGTCGATCGATACAATCGGGTGGGTGTCGATCGATACAGTCAGGTGTATGTAGATCAATAAAGTACGGCGACTGTCGATCGATGACATAGGGTGGGTATCGATCGATTTCATCAGGTTGGTGTCGATCGATGCTAGCTTTTGACGAAGTCTCCAAATCTTTCCTATCAGTATTCTGTTCGTCATCAAGCTTCTGCTCCAAATTCTGATCCATATCCTCAAGCCATTCCTCATGTTCCAAGAAATCTTCCATATTATCTTCTTTACTTGAATCCAAATCTCCAAGCTTTTCTTCATCCTCCAACTTTAAGAATTCTTGCTTCAAGATATCTTCCATGAAGATTTCTTTTTCTACATCAGGGGAAGGAGAAAAACTTGATACATCAATGCTCTGATGTGTCGAGTCTGCAGTGTCCAGAGGACAACTCGAACTTTCAGGGATTTCAAGTGGTATCGATCGATGACAAAAGTCTGTATCGATCGATTCCAAAGTGATTATGTCGAGAGACGATGAGGTGGTGCTGATGATCGATGCTGCAATCGTACTGTCGCTCGATGCTAAAGTACCGGTGTCGATCGATGTGGAGGTGTTGGCGTCGAACGATGCTGAGCTCATGTCACTAATATCGGCTTCTTCTACTCTGCTCAGCTCTCCAGATTTAGACTGTTCATCGTCCTTAACTGTACCATGGTTGACCAGCTGTCCTCTGTTTAGTTCATCCTTCTGCTTACCTTCATCTGCATGTTGAACCTGAATGTCTGGCTGCTTGACATGAGTTGTTGGAGTTTCAAAATCTTCATTCTGCTTGTTGTAGATAAAATCAACAATCTGAGCTACGCTAGTCGTTATTCCTCTCTTGTCATCATCATACGCCTTTTTTAATATGTAAGCATGCCTTCTTTGAAAAGTTGTGAAATCTTCACTGAAAAATTTACCTATGAAGGCGTCTTTGATGTTCTCCCAACTGGTTAGAGATCTTGGTTGCAGCTGACTGAACCAGCTAAAAGCATCTTCACATAGTGAATAGGAGAATATCTTGCAGAGTATCATGTTGTAATCATACACTTCATTCGGCCCGCTTCTTGATACTAGATCTTCAAGCTTTGCGATGTGATTTCTTGGATCTTCGTGAGGAAGACCATAGAAGTGATAGTCATCCATTACTCCATCATACAATTCTTGGCAAAGAGGATAGTCATTCATCTTAGCAACAACAATTACATCAGGAATTATTGCTTCTTCAGCATTAATCAATTGTCCTTTGTAGTTGCGAGGACGACCTTCTTTGTCTCGCCAGATACCCTTCTTATCCATCTCAAATATGTGTTCTTCGACCTCCTCTGACTCCACACAAGTTTCGTCGGCTGTCGGATGAACAGCGTCGCGATGAACAGTAGGATGAACAGTGTCTCTATGAACAGTGCGATGAACAGTGTCGATCGATGCAGGATGAACAGTATCGATCGACGGGGGATGAACAGTATCGATCAATATGGGATGAACAGTGTCGATCGACGGGTGAACAGTACCGTGAATAGTACCGTGAACAGTACCGTGATGAACAGTATCGATCGACGGGTGACGAACAATATTTTTCGATACAGAATGAATAGTATCGTGATGAATAGTGTCAGGATGAACAGTACCTGGATGAATAGTACTCCAGTGAATAGTACCTTGATGAACAGTACCTCGATGAATAGTATCGATCAATTCTGGATGAACAGTATCGATCGATTTCGGGTAAATAGTAGCCGGATGAACAGTGCTCGGGTGAACATTGTTTTTCTTCGGTTGATTGGCTCTATCGATCACCGCTTCTTGTAGCTTATCGGTCGATTGATGGTGTGCTCTATCGATCGATGTATGGTGTACGATATCGATCGATGAAGAACGAATACCATCGATCGATTGTTGGATTTCTACGCTGTTGATCGCTGCTTGGTGGGTGTTGACAGCCCTCTTAGACTTATGGATTACGCGTTTCAAATCCAGTGGCTCAACTAGAAAGAGCCCAATTCCCTTGCTGCCTCTGGTACTCATAGTTGTGTACCTGAAACAAAAAAAAAATTTATCAGTTTTTCGAACAGTAACAAAACCTAGACTAAATCTAACTAAATAAGATCTAATGGCGATCAAAGCTCCCCGGCAACGGCGCCAAATTTGATATCACTCAAATTACCCTAAGGAGTGAATTACTCTCTCAAATAAGAGGTTCAGTTTTAGTACTTAGAGATCGAATCCACAAGGAGCTAAGGAACCTAATAGATCTAATAGTTATATGATTAAGCTAGGATAATATGTTTTAAAACATTAAATAAAGCAAGTAATTAATAAAGCAGTAAACAAGTTGAACAATATAATTGTTCAGCTTGGCAAAGATTTGATTAATGGAAGGATGGTTTGCTAGATCTAGGGTTTCTATTCAGGAAATCAGGATTATAATGATATAGAGACTAAAGCATGATATTATAGAACTCAACTACTAGAATAACCAATCATCTCTCGATGTGTAGGTTATCTATTACTAGATCCAAGACCTTCAACTCTCGATGTCAAATCTTAGAAAGCGTCGATCGATGTCTCTATAAGAGTATCGACCGATACGCCTTTCGTCGCGTAGATCAATATCTCTATAGGAGAATCGATCGATACGCCTCTAGTAAGCACTTAGCGCGAGTTGATTATATGTTCACCAGAGTTTCTATATCAACTCTCATATGTATCTAGCAATTCTAGCTCAGAGAAGACAGGTCAGATAACAAGCCAAGCTCTCACTTGTGCCTAATAAATCTAAGATCATGTCCAGGTTAATTACTCAAGAACAAGCAATAAGAACAATCTTCAATGATGAATACCACAACTTAGCAATTCTATATTTTGGGCTAATCCCACGTAACCTATCTGAACCCTAAACCTAACAGGTGGATCTATTCAGACATGATAGTAGTAACAGAAATCATAGATGAATAGATATAAAATTGAAATAGATATAAAACCAAAACCAATGGAGTTCCAGGAGGACTCTGATAGGAGTTCCTCCCTTCTCTCCTAACTTAGAACAATGAATCAAAAAGGTGTAAAGAAAGCGTAAAGAGCATAGCCGTCAACAATGGCTTAGAATAACATAAATAGAGTTTCTGGTTGTCCAAAGGTATTATGGTAATTTGGGTTGCATTAGGGCTTCTGGCGGTCATGAAATATAGTTAGTCCACGTCCTGACATTCATATCGATCGATATGGGACATTTCCCATCGATCGATATACATTCATCTTCTCGACAGTCTTCTCTCGTGAGGCAGACTGACCACTCTTCAGTAAAACGGGAATAACTTCTGATCTAACCGTTGGATTGACCTCAAACCGGTGGCATTGGAAAGTTAACTCAAAGATCTATCTTGTGTCCAAAGAGCAGCTCAATCTCACCGTGGGAAGGTCTCCATCTATATATAAACATCTGACGCGTCTGCGCGATTCTGCACTTAAAGGCTCCAAAAGACACCAAAAACACCATATTTCTCCAGAACGTACCTGAACCTGTAAATACTCTAAATAGACCCTATTTCATAGTAAATATATGTAAAACCGCTTATATACCATGGGTAAAAGTGTGTCAAAATCATGGTATATCACTATCATCAGATACCAGTTGCAGAAGGTGATATCATGAAGACTGCATTTAGAACTCGGTATGGACAATACAAGTTCGTGGTAATGCCTTTTGGCCTTACTAATGCACCAGCAACTTTCATGATATTGATGAACGAAGTCTTCCATTTCATCGATGACATTTTAATATATTCCAAGACAGAGGAAGAGCACAAAGTACATTTAAAGTTAGTGTTGGAACGACTAAGGAACCAGAAGATGTATGCAAAGTTTAGTAAGTGTTCTTTTTGGAAAAGAGAGATCGGGTTCTTAGGTGATCGATTATCTGGAGAAGGAGTTTCTGTAGATTCAGAAAAGGTGAAAGCGATTGAAGGGTGGTCAGGGCCAACTACGCTAACCGAGGTAAGAAGTTTCCTTAGGTTAGCCGGGTACTACGGGAAGTTTGTCAAGGACTTTTCGCCGATCGTGAAACCTTTGACGAAGTTGACTGGAAAAGGAGTTCCATTCATCTGGAAAAATGAAACATAGGAGGCATTTCAGAGATTGAAGATAGCTTTGACTACAACACCGGTATTGGCATTACCTGAACAAGGTAAACCTTATACCATGTACGCAGATGCCTCTAGGGTTGGATTGGGTTGTGTGCTGATGCAAGAAGGGAAGGTCATTGCATATGCATCAAGGCAACTCATGAAGTACGAGGAGAACTACCCAACACATGATTTGGAAATGGCGGCAGTAGTATTTGCATTAAGGATGTGGAGGTCCTACTTGTATGGTGAAGTCGTCGAAGTATTCACAGATCATAAAAGTCTCAAATACTTGTTCACACAGCCTGATATGAACCTTCGACAAAGGCAATGGATGGAGTTTGTAGCAGACTACGACCTCATGATTCAATATCACCCCGGCAAAGCTAATGTGGTCGCAGATGCACTAAGTCGTAGAAAGTTGGCTTCTAATGTTGGAAAGTAAGTGGAAGCGTTATCGAGTGAAATCAGGTTGATGACTTTAAGGGCAATTGATGGAGAGCCAAATGAGCCTTTTGGCATGCATGCAGTAGGCCAAGCAGGTTTACTCGCACGGATCAGACATGAGCAACAATGCGATGAAAAGTTAAAAAGAATCATCGAAGAAGTCAAGAATCAAGACGGTCCAAATCCAATTGGTTATCATGTGGCGGCAGATGATACACTTTTACTTAATGGGAGGATCTCAGTACCCCAGGGAGAAGGGTTACGAGATGAGATTTTGAAAACATCGCATCACTCTTCACTCAGTATCCACCCGGGGAGTACAAAAATGTACCGAGATATCCGAAGATATTATCATTGGTTAGGAATGAAGAAATCTGTAGCGCGATGGGTGGCTCAGTGTCAAACGTGTCAACAAGTCAAGATAGAGCACCAAATTCCAGGAGGGTTGTTACAAAGCTTACCAATACCTCAATGGAAATGGGATTCCATATCCATGGATTTCATCTAAGGGTTACCCCCAGCTCGAGGAAGATCAAATTGCAATATGGGTAATTGTCGACAGACTGACAAAGGTGGCGCACTTGTTACCTATGAAGGAAACCGATAAGGTAGAAGTATTGGCAGAGATGTACATGGATCAGATTGTGAAGCTACATGGTGTGCCAACATATATAGTTTCTGATCGAGATCCTAGATTTACCTCAAATTTTTGGAAGGCGTTACAAGAAGCTTTGGGGACTAAGTTGTTCATAAGTACCGCATATCATCCTGAGACGGACGGCCAAACAGAGAGGACCATTCGCACCATAGAGGATATGATGTTAATGTGTATATTAAATTGGGCGGGAAGCTGGGAAAAACATTTACCATTAATTGATTCTCTTACAACAACAGCTTCCATTCTAGCATAGGTATGGCACCCTATGAGGCACTTTATGAGAGACCATGAAAAACGCCTTTATGCTGGACTGAGGTTGGAGAAAGAAGTGAGTGTTGGGGTCAAAAACGGTTATCTCGAAATCAACGGCTAAGACTATTTGTCGTACGAAAAATCCTCCGAAGAATGCGCACGAACACCCGCAAACTGAAGGAAACAAGCAGACCGCAGCCTGCCCCTAGGAGCCGGGCGCCTAGCGCCCGTGCTGCCTCTAGGCGCCGGGCGCCTAGCGCCCGTGCTGCCTCTAGGCGCCGGGCGCATAGCGCCCGTGCTGCCTCTAGGCGCCGGGCGCCTAGCGCCCGTGCTGCCTCTAGGCGCCGGGCGCCTAGCGCCCGTGCTGCCTCTAGGCGCCGGGTGCCTAGCGCCCGAGCTGCCTCTAGGCGCCGGGCGCCTAGCGCCCGAGCTGCCTCTAGGCGCCGGGCGCCTAGCGCCCGTGCTGCCTCTAGGCGCCGGGCGCCTAGCGCCCGAGCTGCCTCTAGGCGCCGGGCGCCTAGCGCCCGTGCTGCCTCTAGGCGCCGGGCGCCTAGCGCCCGTGCTGCCTCTAGGCGCCGGGCGCCTAGCGCCCGAAGCTGCCTCTAGGCGCCGGGCGCGTAGCGCCCGTGCTGCCTCTTGGCGCCGGGCGCCTAGCGCCCGTGCTGCCTCTAGGCGCCGGGCGCCTAGCGCCCGTGCTGCCTCTAGGCGCCGGGCGCCTAGCGCCCGTGCTGCCTCTAGGCGCCGGGCGCCTAGCGCCCGTGCTGCCTCTAGGCGCCGGGCGCCTAGCGCCCGTGCTGCCTCGGGTCCTCGAGCGACAATCTTCCGTGCACGAGTTCTAGGCCCCGACCGTCAGTAATCTGCACCTTGAGTCCTTCCCAAGTCCTCGCGGAATGAATCATTGGGATTCCGCATACAAAACTCCCGTTCTTACTCTGAATTAAAAACCGTCGGAAACACTTCGGAAACTCGTAAGATATCAACGGAAAGAAAGATCTTAAATCATTCATACGAAACGATGATGGTTATCTAAGACACCACGCATCTCAACTCTACGAAGGATTGAAGATCTTCCGAAGAAATCGTAAAAAACAGCGGAAGTCCTCGAAACGGCCCGAAAGGGACCAAACGCGATCGGACAACCCATTTACGATTATCTAGGATAGGTACGGCGATTTACGCAACAAAATAAATCCTAAGTTTCCGGAAGGATAAATGTCAAGTTTCCCGAAGATAAACATGAAGGTCGACGAAAATGGAAAAAGCCCGCCTTGCGGCCCAGAAGGAGAATAGACCGTCATAGGAAGGAGTATATAAAGGAGCTTAGGGAGACAAAGGAGGGCAGAGCGAAAATCGGCGAGAGAGAGACCAGATCCGAAATCTAGGGTTTTAGAGAAATTCCTGCTAGCTTAGGGAACTTAGGACTTAGGAGGCTAGACTAGCGGAGCAAGACTTAGAACGTTTTGTCTCCTATTTTTCCGTTGTTTCCTCTTCAGCGTATCTCTACTTCCTGTTTTTCGGAAGAATATTGTATTCATCTTATCATCAGTTTAATAAACGCCTTAGCGCGACTTTTCCGCATTGTTATCTTTTTATCAATTTCGTTTGGTTGTCGCAGAGAATCCGAGCCTTCAGGGAAAACTAGGTTTACTTAGTTTTCCTCCGATAAAACTTAACTAAAATCGACAGTGCGAATTTCGGTTCCCACAGTTTGGCGCTAGAAGGAGGGGGGGGGTCGGATTCTCTTACTCAAAAACCTACGATTGATAACGACAGCATGGCCACATCGCCTGTCCGCAACATCGTGTCATTCGGGGACGGAGCAACGGCTCGTCAAGCCAAACCTCACGACGAACTCCTCGTCATCAGACTAACGATCCAGGACATCGACGTAGCAAGAATATTGGTCGACACCGGTTGCTCGACAAATATTATATATAGAAACACTCTCGAGAGAATGGGACTCGACCTAAGCGTTATCACGGACGATCCCAATCCAATAATCGGACTCTCAGGAAACATCACAATGACCCTCGGCTCGGTCGATCTCTCGGTCAGAGCCGGGAGCGTCACAAAGATGGTGGAATTTTTGGTAGTCGACGGCCCTGCAGCGTATAACGCAATCGTCGGGACTCCGTGGTTAAATTCCATGCAAGCAATACCCTCGACTTTCCACCTGTGCCTCAAATTTCCATCCCTCCTCGGAGTCGAAACAATACAAGGCGATCGTAAGACGCCGCAAGTCTGCTTGGCCGCTGGGTTAAAACGAAAAAACTCCGAGCCCGAAACTAACTCGAAAAAGCAAGTGACCCGCGAACCAGCGTCGCAAGACCCTCCAGAAATCATCTGGCAGTTGCGAAAAGCTGAAGCCCTGGAAGGGAAACGTGAGCCCACTTGCGAACCAGTGATTTCGGTCTGCCTCGACGAGACTAACCCAGAACGATGCGTGGAGATTGGGGCCAATCTTCGCGACCCTTTAAGAGCAGAACTCGTCGCATGTCTCAAGAAGAACCTAAATACGTTCGCCTGGGCTGCGGAAGATATGCCGGGAATCGACATCAACATAACATGTCACGAACTCAACATCGATCCAACTCATAAACCCGTGAAACAAAAGAGGCGAAAGCTAGGTCCTGAACGGGCGACCGCGGTTAATGAGGAAGTCGAAAGACTCCTCAAAGTTGGATCGATAACAGAAGTAAGATATCCCGACTGGCTCGCCAATCCCGTCGTCGTCAAGAAAAAGAACGGGAAATGGCGAGTGTGCGTCGATTTCACTGACCTCAACAAAGCGTGTCCGAAGGATTGCTTTCCGCTCCCGCACATCGACCGTCTGGTCGAAGCAACCGCGGGAAACAAACTTCTATCGTTCATGGATGCGTTCTCCGAATACAATCAGATCATGATGAATCCCGACGATCGCGAGAAGACAGCATTCATTACCGACAGAGGAACCTATTGCTACAAAGTAATGCCTTTCGGCCTAAAGAACGCCGGCGCCACATATCAACGGCTCGTCAATCGAATGTTTGCTGAACAACTCGGAAAAACCATGGAGGTGTACATCGACGATATGCTGGTAAAATCTCTCGACGAACGCGACCACGTACTCCATCTAGAGGAATGCTTCGAGAGATTAAACCAACACAACATGAAACTGAATCCAGCTAAATGCAGATTCGCCGTAGCATCGGGCGAATTTCTCGGATACCTCGTAACATTCCGCGGAATAGAGGCTAATCCAAAACAAATCAACGCACTGATAGAAATGGCCTCCCCGAGAACCAAGCGGGAAGTTCAAAGGCTGACCGGACGAGTCGCGGCCTTAAACCGGTTCATCTCGCGGTCCACGGATAAGTGCCTCCCTTTCTACGAAACTTTGAAGGGGAACAAAAAGTTCGAGTGGTCAGAGGATTGCGAGAAAGCTTTCCAACAGCTGAAACAATATCTGGCCACCCCTCCTATCCTCGCGAAACCCGTAGTCGGAGAACCCTTGTTCCTCTTCATCGCAGTGTCCGCGTCAGCAGTCAGTGGCGTTCTGATTCAAGAAGAATTCGGAGAACAGAAGCCGGTCTTTTACATTAGTAAAACGTTGCTGGATGCCGAAACTCGGTATCCGCTAATGGAAAAATTGGCACTCGCCGTTATAACCTCGGCGAGAAAACTTAGACCGTATTTCCAATCTCATACCATCGTGGTACTTACCACTTTCCCGCTACGGACGGTTCTACACAGTCCAAGCCAGTCTGGTAGACTCGCGAAGTGGGCAATCGAACTAAGCGAGTACGATATCGAATATCGACCAAAAACCTGCACGAAATCGCAGGTACTCGCGGATTTCCTGGTAGAATTACCCACAACGGATTTAACTAACAAGGAGCCTGGTTCAACGTGGGATCTCTATGTCGACGGATCCTCATCCAAGCAAGGATCCGGAATCGGGATCCGACTCACTTCACCAACGGGGGAAATCCTCGAGCAATCATTCCGCTTGGATTTTCACGCATCAAACAACGAAGCAGAGTACGAGGCGCTAATTGCTGGCCTACGACTAGCCCACGGGCTGAAGATTCAAAATATTCACGCTTACTGCGACTCTCAGTTAGTCGCAAATCAATTCAGCGGAGAATACGAAGCAAGGGACGAAAGGATGAACGCATATCTGAAGGTCGTCCAAGACTTGGCCAACGATTTTCAGCAATTTGCGCTAACCAGGATTCCCCGCTCGGAAAACGTCCAGGCCGACGCTTTAGCTGCTCTAGCCTCAAGCTCAGATCCGGGGCTTAAAAGAATAATCCCCGTTGAATTCATCGAGCACCCGAGCATCGGACCACCGGTAATCGCCAACCTGATCAGAGCGCAGATCGAATGCGCCGAAGAAAATGAAGACCAGCCGGAAGACGACGCAGACCAAACAGACTACGGCTGCGACGCTCCCTGGCTAGAACCTATCAGAGCCTACATCGTAGATGGCACCTTACCCGCAGAAAAATGGGCAGCCCGGAAAATCAAAGTCCAGGCAGCACGATACGTAACCGTGGAAGGCGAAATCTACAAATGGCGATTCTCCGGACCTCTCATGACTTGCGCAGAAGGAGAGAAGGCGAGAAAAATCATGGAAGAGATTCATTCCGGATCGTGCGGAAACCACTCCGGCGGAAGATCTCTCGCAACGAAAATAAAACGCCACGGTTTCTATTGGCCCACTATGGTAAAGGATTGCGAGAAGTTCGCTCGGAAATGCGAGAAGTGTCAGCGGCACGCTCCGACAATTCATCAGCCCGCAGAAATCCTCTCCTCTATCTCATCTCCGTACCCATTCATGCGATGGTCAATGGATATCGTCGGACCTCTACACAAATCGAAACAGAAACGTTTCCTACTGGTCCTCACAGACTTCTTTTCGAAATGGGTGGAAGCAGAGTCCTACGCGAGCATCAAGGACGTACAAGTCGAGAATTTCGTCTGGAAAAACATCATAACCAGACACGGCGTCCCATACGAAATCGTAACGGACAACGGGTCTCAGTTTATTTCCACACGATTCGAGGCGTTCTGCGAGAAATGGAAAATACGACTTAACAAGTCAACTCCCAGATACCCGCAGTGCAACGGACAGGCTGAAACCATAAACAAAACCGTCCTGGACGGACTCAAGAAGCGCTTAGAAGCCAAGAAAGGACGATGGGCGGAAGAACTCGAAGGAGTCCTTTGGTCTCATCGAACCACTCCAAGACGAGCAACGGGGGAAACTCCCTTCGCTCTCGTTTACGGAGCAGAATGCATGATTCCGGCGGAAGTCGAATTCCCCGGTGTACGGGGGAGGTTTCTTCCCGAACGGGAAGACCTGAACAACGCCATGCTGCTGGATAATCTTGATCTCGTCAACGAGCGTCGCGACCAAGCCCTCATCCGGATTCAAAATTATCAGCAAGCCGCCGCAAAGTACTACAACGCGAACGTACGCCATCGCAGATTCAAAGAAGGTGATCTGGTTTTACGTAAAGTCTTCCAAAACACTGCCGAACGAAACGCAGGAAAACTGGGAGCGAACTGGGAAGGACCATACAAAATCATAAAAGTCGTCCGACCAGGTTCGTATCAAATCGCAAACATGCAAGACGTAAAAATCCCGAGAACTTGGAATGCGATGCATCTCAAGAAATACTACCACTAGAACATAAAACGTGGATAACAGAACTACGAGGTGGCTTGATCCTCGAAAGAGGTACGTAGGCAACCCGTCAACCGGCGGGTTCAGCTATCCCCCCGATTTAAAAGGGGGGGAGTGGGGTGCGTGCACTCGTACACTCCCACAATTTTCGGAAAAAAACCTAACTTTCGAAAACTTTCCACAATCAAATCGCTTAACAGCCTCAACAACGGATCCAGTATCCACTAAATACATCATAAATTACCGTCCGGAAACGCTCCGCGATTCCTAAAAGCCCATAGTCCTTTATGGCATAAGAAAAACAAACTTCAAAGCACTGCGAGACGTCGCTTCGTGCCTGAACATTCGTTTTTCGAATAAAACCTTCATACGCCTTCTAAACGGCATCATATCGTTGTTGCTGATCACAACAAACGAACTCTAACGTCCTAAACAGACAAGCCACCTAAGGGTAGGCTCTTTTACATCCGACAAGGATCCCATAGCGCGCTATACAAAAACTCCAAATTTGGTTCAGCACTTCGTAAAGGAAGTAGCTCGATTCGTGCCCAGACAAATCATATAAGCCGATACCACTTTGCGGATTTTAAAACGGTACGAATCAGGTTAAAATCACAAACAGGCAAAACAAAAGCCGATATGTCATCGCACAGCCTTAGTCTGAGAGTAAACCTAGGTCTTGCCCTAAACCCAGCCTTGCTGGTATCCTAACATCTCACAGGCAAAGCGTCAACGACGCGAGATCCCAAAACTTGTCTCTTCACTCGAGTCTGTGCGTTTCCACGAATTTTCGCGTAAGTCGTAAACCGCAGGAAAATCTCGCTTTGTACAAGCAACAGATTCGGTGATCATCAGGGAGGCAGGGATGAGACGACAACTCATATCCTGCCCCTCTAACTTCGACAAACAGAAGTTCTAAACACAAAATATTTCTTAAACGCAAACAGCAAGTTCATTACAATGCCCTAAAAGGGCAGGGGTTCAAAGCCACCAACGGCCAGTCCCGAAATCATACATAATGGCCAACCAACGGACGAAATACAATCAAAATAAAAATCCCTTCAAGGGATTGATCAACCTAGGCGTCTTCCGGAACGCCGCCTTCGTCCTCCGACTCACCCGAAGCAAGAGCAGCCTCGCCATCGCCCGCACCGACCTCCTCACCGCCTTTGTCCGCGACGAGTCCGGTACCCTGGACCTCTGGAATCTCCGAGTCCGGAACCAGGGCAGCCGAGGATGATGGGTCGGTAAGTTCCGTCGTAGTGCAGGCTCCCGTCTCCTCGAAGCGCTGAATCCTCCTCCTGAGACGTCGGACCTCCGAGGACTTGCTCTTCTTTTCCTCCTTCGCCTTGAGCAGCGAGCTCACAGTCTTTCCCAAGTCATGTTCGAGATCGCTGATCCTAGCTTCGAGTGTCGATATCTGGGCGGCATGAGTACTCTCGATCGATTGAAGCACAGCCTCGGTACGCTTCAAGGCCTCTCGCGACGAATCCAGCTCCTGGGACAAACGTGTGACCTCCAATCCGCAATCTCCAAGCATCCCGTCGATCAACGACACAAACTGATCGCACGAAAGAAATATGAGAATCCAAAGAGTCAGTGAAAGGAAAGGGAGTCTCACGAAAAAACCTTAGAGCGGTGGTGCGATAGTTTTGCCGAAACTTCTCCTTCCTCGCTCTTGGCACACCTTTTCCTCTTCACTGATCCGGTAGCTCCAGCTCTCGAACGTCCCTTCGATGGTGGGACAGCACTGGATGCGGGAAGTCCTAGAACGATCTCCCTCTTCTTTTCTGGAGGGGGAGGCATGACTTCCACCGCATCCTCTGAAACCAGTATCGGCGCCAAAGAAGAGCCTTCTGGGCGAGCCTGGACGACGGGCGCTTGCTCCGGAACAACAGTTTCTCCGGCAAGTAGAGGGATATCGGGTTCAGGAGCCGGAATCGTAGAGATTGAAGCTGGAGCGACAGCATTCTCAGGAACCGAAACCGTGGAATCTGGAGCTAAAACAACGTCGGGTTCAGGAGTCGGAACGGAAGAAGCACTAGGACCGGCCACGCTGGACTCCATCAAGGCACGGCGTCGCTCCATCTTCTCCTGAAAAGAACTGAAACCCTCGACAAACGTCTGCGTAAGGGCAGGAACCTCTCGCGCCGGCGAGACTTGGTTGGCCTCGCTCATTTCGACGTCGGAATCTTTCTTTTCGTTTAGAGAGGAAGCCATACTTTCTAAGAATTGAGAAGGGGAAGGTGGGTGAGAAATGAGAGGGGGTGGAGTTCTACTTATAAGAAATCAAAGGATAGTGGGATTTTTCGGAATAAAATATTCATAGTCGAAAATTTCGATTTTCCAAACATAAGATCTTCCGCGCGCAAAATCTCTCTCGCGTCTTCCACGCTGGGGGGCTAACTGTTGGGGTCAAAAACGGTTATCTCGAAATCAACGGCTAAGACTATTTGTCGTACGAAAAATCCTCCGAAGAATGCGCACGAACACCCGTAAACTGAAGGAAACAAGCAGACCGCAGCCTGCCCCTAGGCGCCGGGCGCCTAGCGCCCGTGCTGCCTCTAGGCGCCGGGCGCCTAGCGCCCGTGCTGCCTCTAGGCGCCGGGCGCCTAGCGCCCGTGCTGCCTTTAGGCGCCGGGCGCCTAGCGCCCGAGCTGCCTCTAGGCGCCGGGCGCCTAGCGCCCGAGCTGCCTCTAGGCGCCGGGCGCCTAGCGCCCGTGCTGCCTCTAGGCGCCGGGCGCCTAGCGCCCGAGCTGCCTCTAGGCGCCGGGCGCCTAGCGCCCGTGCTGCCTCTAGGCGCCGGGCGCCTAGCGCCCGTGCTTCCTCTAGGCGCCGGGTGCCTAGCGCCCGTGCTGCCTCTAGGCGCCGGGCTCCTAGCGCCCGAAGCTGCCTCTAGGCGCCGGGCGCCTAGCGCCCGTGCTGCCTCTAGGCGCCGGGCGCCTAGCGCCCGAAGCTGCCTCTAGGCGCCGGGCGCCTAGCGCCCGTGCTGCCTCTAGGCGCCGGGCGCCTAGCGCCCGTGCTGCCTCTAGGCGCCGGGCGCCTAGCGCCCGTGCTGCCTCTAGGCGCCGGGCGCCTAGCGCCCGTGCTGCCTCTAGGCGCCGGGCGCCTAGCGCCCGTGCTGCCTTGGGTCCTCGAGCGACAATCTTCCGTGCACGAGTTCTAGGCCCCGACCGTCTGTAATCTGCGCCTTGAGTCCTTCCCAAGTCCTTGCGGAATGAATCATTGGGATTCCGCATACAAAACTCCCGTTCTTACTCTGAATTAAAAACCGTCGGAAACACTTCGGAAACTCGTAAGATATCAACGGAAAGAAAGATCTTAAATCATTCATACGAAACGATGATGGTTATCTAAGACACCACGCATCTCAACTCTACGAAGGATTGAAGATCTTCCGAAGAAATCGTAAAAAACAGCGGAAGTCCTCGAAACGGCCCGAAAGGGACCAAACGCGATCGGACAACCCATTTACGATTATCTAGGATAGGTACGGCGATTTACGCAACAAAATAAATCCTAAGTTTCCGGAAGGATAAATGTCAAGTTTCCCGAAGATAAACATGAAGGTCGACGAAAATGGAAAAAGCCCGCCTTGCGGCCCAGAAGGAGAATAGACCGTCATAGGAAGGAGTATATAAAGGAGCTTAGGGAGACAAAGGAGGGCAGAGCGAAAATCGGCGAGAGAGAGACCAGATCCGAAATCTAGGGTTTTAGAGAAATTCCTGCTAGCTTAGGGAACTTAGGACTTAGGAGGCTAGACTAGCGGAGCAAGACTTAGAACGTTTTGTCTCCTATTTTTCCGTTGTTTCCTCTTCAGCGTATCTCTACTTCCTGTTTTTCGGAAGAATATTGTATTCATCTTATCATCAGTTTAATAAACGCCTTAGCGCGACTTTTCCGCATTGTTATCTTTTTATCAATTTCGTTTGGTTGTCGCAGAGAATCCGAGCCTTCAAGGAAAACTAGGTTTACTTAGTTTTCCTCCGATAAAACTTAACTAAAATCGACAGTGCGAATTTCGGTTCCCACAGTGAGTTCGGACCCGCAATTGTAGAAGAAACCATGAAAAAGTTAGAGATCATTCAAACCAATATGAAGAAAGTGTAAGATAGACAAAAGAAGTATGCAGATCAATCAAGGCGAGAAGTGGTTTTCAATATTGGTGACTGGGTCTATCTGAAAGTATCACCTCAGAAGGGAAATGACCGATTTGGGAAGGTCGGGAAACTAGCTGTAAGATTCATATGGCCTTACCAGATTAAAGAAAGAATCGGAGAGGTAGCTTATCGTCTAGACCTACCTGAAGAAATGCGGATACATCCAGTGTTTCACGTATCAATGTTGCGGAAACATATTTATGATCCCAAAGCTATTGAGACAGAGAAGATCGAAAACCTGAAAACGAATCTCACTTATCTAGAAGGACCAATTCGAATAGGTGAACGTCAGATCCGAAAACTAAAGAACCGAGAGATTTCTCAAGTCCAAGTTTTCTGGGGTAGGCGGAATCGTGTTATTGTCACATGGGAGGATAAGTCAAGATTTAAAGCATCGCATCCAGAGTTCTTCCATGAAGACGTAGTGATGGAAGAAGGAGAACCATCAAAACCTTAGAGAATTCGGGGACGAATTCTAATAAGGAGAGGAGGATGTAATACCCCGTCTACAAAAAAAACAACAACAAGAAGGTCAAATAAGGTGGATATCATTTTGTGGATGGTGTTCGATGGATAGTTTTTCATGGATGGGATGTAGTAAATCAGTCATATGAGATGCACCTGCCTGCTTGAATGATTCTTTTTTTTTTATGGTCATATGATTGTCATAAGCTGTCTACTTACTAATTAAAGGTCACATGAGAATCCCAAGCTGTCTACTTGCTTCCTTTGCTAGACAAGAGAATGTGACGAGCACATGTCTGAGTAAAGCTTTCTTCATGGGAAGGTAAAGACAGCAGCTTATTGCTGAGAGTAATAAAGCAGCTCTCCACTTGTCCTTGCACAGCCTTGCCTTGCTTTGTGTAAAGAGAAAACCCATAGCTGAAGAAACTACTATGATTTAAATACATTTTTGTTTCTTCTGGACATCCTTGGGACAGCCATTAAAACTAGAGAAAAATCAGTGATAGTTGGAGAGAAAATGAGAGAAAAAATCAGAGAAAGCTTTAGTGAATTCTTCTTGTCCTTCATAACTCAGCCTGTACTTGTGAAAGAGTAGAAGATTATCAGATCAGAATCAAGAAGAAGGTTTGGAGCAGTTGAGAAGGGTTTGGTCAACAGCCGGAATCAAGCCATATCGGTTAATTACGGTGAGTTAGGGTTAATTGTTTGTTAACAAATTTTTTATACAGGTTCCTGACATCGGAGACGGTTCCTGAGATATAAATGCTGGACCAGTCTAGGTGTCAGTTTGTGGTTCCAAGGCTTGAGATGATGTCTGCCCTAAATGGATAGCAGGGCTAATCTATGCACTTGGGTGGTCGTGATTGTGTGTAATAGTGTACTTACTGTATGTTTGAAATGATATGTATGTGCCTCGTGATGGTACTATTGTGGGAGAATATCGTGGTGGTTCTAGTATTTTGCAGGTCATTTCTTCCTCAAATGATACCACTAAGCCGGTCGTCGTCCGGAAAGTGGTGGGCTCGGTTTAACTTGGCTTGATCACCAAGGCCGAGTGTCACACACAAGATATGGCAGCCCCCGGCGAGTCCGACAGAGGACTGGGGCACGGCGATTCCGACTGAGGACCGTGACCGGGCGATTCCCGAGCGTCTATGCCTTCGTGGTGTATTAGTGAATGGATTGCCGGTGTCCCTCGTGTGGAGGAAGAATGATTCTGTTGAACTGCCCGTCTTGCTTGTGTTTGGGGTTGGGTTTTGGATGACGGGTAGTTGTATTTGTTAGTAAGGGAACCCTGGCTCACTGAGTGAAACTAGTTCGCTCACTCCTCACCCTTATCTTGCAGGTAACCAGTAGAAAGGACCATAGCGCTCGCGGAACTGTAGCAGCTGGTGTAGATTGGACATCTTTTGCTAAAGACTCTTTTCAAGCTATATGAATGTATGTTTTACTTTCGGCTGTGTCCATGGACTTATGTATAATATTTTGGGCTTGTAAACTTCATACCATATATATGAAATAAAGTATGTTTTATATTCGAGACGTGTTGAATCTGATATTAGGTTAGTCCGACCTAACACAACTCTATGACTCGGCACGGGTTGCAAAGCCTAAGACCGAAGATTAGAGGAAACGAGTTTTGAATGGATAATCTGAGTTACATAATTTCATTTTATAATTTGGAAAGTCTATTCTTAAACCCGTTGTAACATTTCCGGACTTGACAAAGGAAGGTCGCTTGGGCATGTTTTATTTTAATTTTGTTTTGCCCGACTGGCTGACCGATGTTTAAAACGGTTCGGGGGTGTTACAATACCAATAACAAAAGATTTGATTAAGACTTTAAGAATCAATAAACCAATAGAAATATAATCTTTAAATTCTTAAAGTCTTTATAAGTTGTCTTCCCACTAACCCCCCCCCCCTAGTTACTTTACTGATAAAGTAGATTTATATCCCTCCTTCAGTTTGTGTTAAAAAAAAAATCATTCCTTGGGGCATACGATAACATGTGTCATTCATACATTAGCTGTGTTTCTGTTTATTTGTTTCAGTTGAGCTATGAGGTTTTGTAATTATTTTTGTTTGGGCGTTAAACATTTTGAGCCAGTAATGAGCAAATGTCTCTTCCTCCCTTTGTTTTAGAGCTATTGAATTCTCCGACGAGCTCCAAAATCTTTGAACATTGATTCCTAATTCTCGTAATGAGCAAATGTTTCTTCCTCGCTTCGATTTCTTATCTGTAACAGCGCATTGATTTCTACATAATTAACCTAATTCTCCACTCTGCAGCAATTAATCAACCTAATCAGATAACCGACTCAACTCATGGGTGTTGTCTTCTACCTGGTATTATATTAATATTCTTGACCTACTCTATGGATTATTCATCATACACTCATTAATTGAGAACTACTTTTACATATGGAAGACATCATTGGTGAGTTTAGTACAATCAGAAGCAAAATTCATGACAAGGACACACAGAACACAACGTGAAAGAAGTTAACTTTAAGTTTAAGGGGTTGAATGTTGGAAGTAAGCTTATGATAACTTAGAGAACAAGTAATAACTATTTCCATTTAAGTTAGGATTAAGAAAAAAGGAAATTTACTTGTTAAGTTGGTTTAGGAGTTTTATAAGATTTATATAAGGAGATATCATCTTCTGATATACCTTATGAGTTTGTGAGAGATCTTTGTGAGAGCTTAAGTTTTTGAGAGAGTTTTTTTAAGCTAATAGTAGAGTTGAGTTATTCTTATTCAGATCTTTGAGTTCATACATTGAGATTAAAACAATATCTACTGCATCTCCACCACTCCAATCCGTCTCAGACTACATATCTCCTTCGCAGAGCCATCTTGCCGCATCCTCTTCTTGTGTGTTAACTCTCCAAGCTTGCTCTGCGCCTCGTTACGTTATCTACATCTCATTTACAGCTTGGGTTGTGGGTTCAACGATAAGCGAGAGATCTATGTACTGCTCTGACTATCCCGACTTCCTTAGAGATCTTAGGCATCTTCCAACTGCTGGCTACAGTTATCCTCCAACGCCACAAGCCATCGCTACCAGCCCCCACACAGTCGTGATGTTCTTCACTCTCCGACTATAGATGGTTTCCACTATCTCCGGAGAATCTTCTGCACGCAGTCCGCGACTGTTTTCTTGTCTCGCCCAACCCCTCGTTCCCCTCCATCCCCACTGCCACATCTCCTTTGAAGCCACCTTCTCCTACTGTCATGTCCCTGATCCTCGATAGGACCGCGGGACGGACCATGGTACATGGAGACGCACCAAGTCAGGTCGTCTGACCTGAAATCAGGTGTGTCATGGTCCATACAGATGGTTAAGTAATTAAGGATGGGAATACTTGATCATCAGAAGGAGGAAGGAAGTAAAGGAGAGCTGGACGAGTGAACCGGAAGCTGGATGTGGTCCGGGTCAAGCTCATCCAGCTGGATCAAGAGTGTGACTAGCTCACCTGAGGTTGTCCAGCTCACTGGAGCTGATAGACTAGCTAGGTCAGCTGGGGCAGCTAGGGAGAAGCTCATCTCACCTCGGCGGAGTGTTCGGGTCCCGACTAGCCTGGACGAGCTGAACGGTTACTCGGACTGGTCCGACGGTCCATGCATATGTGATATATGTGAAGATGGGATCAAGGTCTTGCCCATTAGTCTGGGATGTCCCACAGGGTAAGGGAATGTTCCCTCCACGCCTAGGAACTGTCCCAAAGGGACAGTTAGTCGGATATTCGCGAAACGGTGCCAAGGGCAACCGCTCGGTCCGTTCTCTCTCTCTTCGTACCGGTTCGCCTAAAAGGAGTTGGTGATCGATATCTCTATAAATAGAGGGTCTCTGACTTCGAAATTGGCATCAGAAAACAAAGGCGAAGCCCTGGAAAAATCGTAACAGGGAGAAACAGAGAGAAAGAGAGAGACGGTCCGTGAGAAGGAGTATCCGACCAAAGGGTTACCGGAGCAAGACTTACCGGTGGCAAAGCATGGAAACTCGTCAGAGGGATCTGGAGAAGGATAAGGAGAAGGAGAAGACGCCGGCTCCTGAAGAACGAACTCCAAAGGTCAGTGATGCTATCCATGGTTCATTGTCATTCACTGCGGCTAAGTCCGGTCTGGTGTGTAGGGACGATTGTGATGGAAGCATCCTTTCTGTCTTCTCTTTGTATTTATATTACTTCATCTATATTCTGATCGAGTCTGTGGGTTCAGACTCAAGAAAGACAAACCTCGGCCTTGGCCGGTTTGGAGGAGTCCTCCATGGCCGTGGTTTGAGAGGTATGATCGGATCTCATAGTTCCTGATGGACTTGAGGGGATCCGATGATTGATTCTTTCTAATGGGTATTTATAAGGATTTATCATGAACTGAAATGGTATTGATCGAATGTATTTAAGGATATTGAGATGTGGCCGGTTTGATGAATCAGTGTCGAGATCAGTATGATCGAGACCGGTTCTGTGGAATCCGACTCGGCCAATCTCTTAGTTGAGAATTATCATGAGTTTACATGAATTTTATTGTATTTTTCTATGTATATTTGAGATGACCGATTTCTGGTATGATACAGTTTGATAACTTAGGATAGGATCCATCCATGCAATTGATCAGTTTTGTTGTTGATAAATCTAATCAAGTGCTTGTGTGTGTTTTGGTGATGGATCCAGATAGCAAAGGTGATCGTGGGAAAGCCAAGGAACCGTTAGGAACCAAGCCGTGGATGGGATGTGTGTGTGGAAGACAAGTCTTTTGTAACATTGGATTTATGTAGCCTATTGTGCAACCTTAACTATTATGATCTAGTCTAGTGTGCATTGAATGATGAACGAATGAATACTATGTATGAACCACATTGATTTATATATATGAAATCGTTTTCCCCTTATTCCGCTGTGTATTGTTATGGAGATTGAATGAACCTCGAATCAAAGTAAAACACTTAGAAAAATATGAGTTAGGATTCGTACTCAACTAAAACGAACTGACTGATAATCTTAGGTAAGACTGCGGTTCGGTTGGATTAAGGAATCCAGGATCGGGTCTTACAAGTTGGTATCAGAGCCAGGTTGATTCTAGGACTTGTTTAGGTTATGGTCCACACACACATCCGGCTATGGGTACTCGCGGTGAGGCTATGGGTTTTAACCTTGTTGATTGCTTGTTTTGTTTATCTTTTGGTACTTAGAGGTTTGGAAGTTACGGTTATGAACTAACCTCTTGTTTGTGTTGTCGTGCCAAAGGTGTAAGACCCGATCCCGGCCGACTAGGCCGCGGTCGATGCCTCACGTCGCTCGGTCAACTTCTGGACCGAACCTCTTAATTTTTTGCCCTTTAATTATAATATCGCCTAAAGGCGAGGGCTAACTTAGACCTTAGCTAAAGACTTTCTTAGTCATTCATAGCTTAGCTCATTTCAACAGATACGCAGCAGAATATTCTCTAATTAACCATTGGTCTAAAACCAATCTAACCCTAGTCTGGTCGAATCACCTTAGCATTGGTCGGTTTACTCAACTACCAATCAGCTTAAAGGTCAATTACAAACCCAAACCAAGTAATACGATTTTGAGGTTCCATTCCCCTAAACCGTTCTATCTAGATCTACACAAATAAATGCTAGATCATACCTTTGCCACATTCCCGGAGCTTATTAGCTCATCGGTCCTCCAATGACTCTAATTGCTCTTGCTTGACTTCTGGACCACGATCACTCAATGATCTTACTTAAGGTCCTTATATTGATTCCTGCATCAAATAGCTCCCTTAGGTACTTAGTCATTCAGCCAACCATCCCAACAGACATAAGTAACCTTTGAGAAGTCTTTGAACGGATAAGAGATATGCATCCGGCCCATTTCGGCTCATGCACAGTCCCTTGCCTTATAGGCAATAGTACCAAGTCCATTTCTTGGACTGACAAAGCCCATTACATCCTAAGTCAATCATCCAACCATCCTCACATGCCTTAGAACTGATGAGTCTTCATCTGGCCTGACCGGCCTTGAGACTTAACCCAGACAAAGATATGACTTGTTCTTTCCAAGTCATGCATTCATTGGGCAATATGTCAAATATCCCAGTGTCGGTTCAGGGAAGAGATTTCCCTGTGAATCTGTCTGTGTCCGCTTAAAGAATCATGAGTGATCATAGGTATGGACTGATTGGGAAAGTATCGGGCCACTCTCAATTGCCATAAGGGTCGTGTGCAATTGGAGAATGGACTTCATCCGATCCAGTACCAATGTCTGGGTCCGGCTCTAGAAAAAGTAGTGGTATCAGCAGTCCGAGCAGTACGGATGCTGAAACAGGGTTGTCAGTCCTTTTTGGCCACAATCACCACTGCAGAGCCCGACTGTTCTGTCTGTCTGAATGACCCTGCAGAGGACTCGTTAGTGTCTGAGTTTCGAGATGTGTTCTGGCGCTACAGGGTGTTCTCCCTGATACTGTTAGGCTGGAACCATTTATGATTGAACTAGAACCATGGACAGCTCTACTGTCCAAGAGTCCGCATCTGATGAGAGTTAACCAGTCCTTTTTAAGAAAAAGAAGGATAGTAACTCTTGATTCTGTTTTGGATATTCTGTTATCCAAAAGTCTATATATGATGGCTCCTGCCAAAATGGCCGAGTCAAAGTCGACCACGTCCCAGAGAGGATCTGGGTCGCACTCCAACCAAGTCGGAGTTTGACCTAAGGTTGAGATGAGAAAGATCAAGTCCAGCAATGGATGAGGATCAGGCCACGACCTATTCGGAGTTGGACCTATGGTCGGGGTGTAAAGGTCGTGTCCCTTAGTAGACCAGGACCAGAATAAGATCACGTCCGTAATTGGATCATGATCAAATTATGATAAAGTCCAGTGATGGACGAAAGTCATGTCTGAGGCGTTTTTAGTCTGGTAAAGACTAAGATTGCAATGTGGCCAAGCCGTAAAAGGCTATGGTTGGTTAAGAGACAATCACTTGGGAAACAAAAGCTAGAATGAAAGCTGAGTATCCAAAGTGGTTTGATCGGTTTGTTTCTACGGAAACAATGGAACCAGGATTCGAGGACGAATCCACCCTAAGGGGGGGGGAGACTTGTCACGCCCCCAATCCTGATAAGGATTGTCGGGACGGACCATGGTTCTAGGAAACGTACCGCCGGTCAGTAAGACCAAAGGCAAGCGTTCCATGGTCCAAATAAAGGGTTAAGTATGATAACACTTAACCAAATAAGAGTGAGAATAAAAGAAGTCAGCTAGGACGAGTAAAACAGTAGCTGGCCAAAGCAACCAAGAGGAATAACTGAGCTGTTCAAAGCTAGGTTAGTTCACTCCAGCTCGGCCAGTACTAAGACAGCTCCACTAGCTGGACTACTAGCTCACTCAGCTGGGTCAGCTGGGAGCCAGCTCATCTCAGCTGGATGGACTGTTCGGGTTCCGGGACTGTGGTCCGGGTCTGGGCCGGTCCTGGTCCGGGTAGTCCGGCCATGTGGTCCATGGACCAGTGGGCTCTTGGGCAAGTCTGTGGGCATTGTCTAAGGGACCTGAGGAATGGTTTAGGCTTCAGCCTGACCCAAGAAATGGGTCTAGGATGGTGGCGGGCTGATTGGCCTGGTTACATGGTCCATAAGCCCGTGCGCTCTTGTGGGCAGGTCATGGGCTGAGGTATGAATCCTGGGCTTGGCCTGGGCAAGGCCTGGATGTATCTGGACGTGTCTAGAGGTGTCTAGAACCTTCCATGGGCGAACAGGTACAATCTGGACCCTTGGTTACAATCGATGGTCAAGATCTGTTCCAAAGGGCTGCGTGGAAGGGATGTGTCTCTTTACACATGACCCCTCGTTTCCTATAAATAGGGGCACACCCCACTCAATTTTATCATCCAATTACAGAGTAAAATACTCAGAGAAAAACGTAGAGAAAGAGAGAGAGAGAGAAAGAGAGAGTTTTCGGCCAAGAAAAAGGCAGTTTTCGTGGTGGTTTAGTTTTCCGGCGACTCTGATCGTTTGGGAATCAACCTCTGGTCGAAATGGAAGATCAGAACAAGGGGAAGAACCCTGAGAACCCAGACGTGGTTCAGAAGGTATGGAAAGGGCCGTGGTCCCTTCAGTTCCTCCGGTGAGCCCTTGTGGCCGAACCGCGGTTCTGTTTGGTTCACCAGTCCCATCCGTTTCTCCCTGTCTGTTTCTAGTCTATCTTTTCCTCTTCTTTCTGGTCGTACACGATGGGTTGTGTCTATTGGGTCCAAGGGTTGTATCTCTTGACTTGAACGGTCACACCCTAACCACAAACTTGACCATGGTCGGTTATGTGGGACAGTGCGGATCGTACCATTGAATGGGAGGTTGGTCTGAACGTGTGGGAATGACCCAAAGGGTACGAGTTGCCAAGGGTCATCAGTTGCCAAGGGTAATGAGTGTCCTTAGATTACAAATAACCAGAAGGTACGAAATACCAGAGTTATAAGTACCAAAAGGTACCATAGACCAAAGGGTGCAATGACTAAAGGGCACGAGTTCCAAGGGGTGCATATTCCAAATGATACCAATGGATACAGGCTGTGACCGGTCCATATGGGTTAGACCAAGGTCCAGGTCAAGGACGTATGCATTGTCTAACCGGAGTATGAGTCGCAAGGTCGGCCGGTTGTGAATCAATTCGGGCTGGGCTTGGGCCTTACTCAATAGGTTGGATCAAAGGGGTACTAGTCACCAAAGGTTGCGTGTTGCCAAGATTCATGAGTTACCAAAGGTTGTGAGTTACCAAAGGATGCAAGTAACCAAAAGGTACAAGATACCAAGGGTTGCAAGTATCAAAGGGTACAAGGACCAAAGGGTATACCAATGACCAAAAGGTGCACTGTGATGCAAAAGCAAATGTACTGTGATCCAAGATCTGCGATCATGTCGTGATCTAAGAGGTAAGAACGTGTCGTGATCCAAGAGGTACGAACGTGTCGTGATCCAAAAGGTGCAGACGTATCATGATCCATGGGATGTGAACGGGTCGTGACCAAAAGGATACGAACAGGTCGGGACCGAAAGGGCACGAACAGAACGGGACCAAAAAGGGCATGGACTCACATGATAGCATTGGATTGTCACTAAGATCAATACTTAAGTGTAAGGAAATAGCGAAGGCCTTAAGGGGCTAGTGCAATCCGTACATCATGATTGATCTATGAACCATGATCCAGGTTAATGGATGGATGGTTCTAGCCGCAAGGCTAAGTGGGACATCTTACGATCAACTTTAGGTTGGTGACTAGGATAGGCACCATATGCCTTATGTAGGACGTGGACCCACATGATGGCAATGGAAGGCCGGTTATGTCAGTACATGCTAAGTAGACGATGGCTTATCATGACTGTGGTCTGTTCATGTGCCATGACGGTGGTTCGATGGGTGAGTTCTAGTATGGCTAGTCACGTTGCTGAAGCAAGAGTATTGATGTGATGCTTCCGGATATCAACCTAAGTGTTGAGGATTGACTACGAGTCATGACGAGGGTATGGCTGGTACTATGTGTCATATACCATAAGTATAGAGCCTAAGTGTGATTGTTCAAGAAAAGCCGTGTAAGATCTGATCATGGAGAAGTATGGACGAACTGACCATATAGTATGGATCAAGGTGTCGAAACTAACCTGATTAGTGAATGCATCTGTTGGAAAGAACAAGTCATATCTTTGTCTGGGTTAAGTCCCAAGGCCGGTCAGGCCAGATGAAGACTCATCAGTTCTAAGGCATGTGAGGATGGTTGGATGATTGACTTAGGATGTAATGGGCTTTGTCAGTCCAAGAAATGGACTTGGTACTATTGCCTATAAGGCAAGGGAGTGTGCATGAGCCGAAATGGGCCGGATGCATATCTCTTATCCGTTCAAAGACTTCTCAAAGGTTACTTATGTCTGTGGGGATGGTTGGCTGAATGACTAAGTACCTAGGGGAACTGTTTGATGCAGGAATCAATATAAGGACCTTAAGTAAGATCATTGAGTGATCGTGGTCCAGTAGTCAAGCAAGAGCAATTAAAGTCATTGGAGGACCGATGAGCTAATAAGCTCCGGGAATGTGGCAAAGGTATGATCTAGCATTTATTTGTGTAGATCTAGATAGAACGGTTTAGGGGAATTGAACCTCAAAATCGTATGACTTGGTTTGGGTTTGTAATTGACCTTTAAGCTGATTGGTAGTTGAGTAAACCGACCAATGCAAAGGTGATTCGACCAGACCAGGGTTCGATTGGTTTTAGACCAATGTTTAATTAGAGAATATTACGCTGCATATCTGTTGAAATGAGCTAAGCTATGAATGACTAAGAAAGTCTTTAGCTAAGGTCTAAGTTAGCCCTCGCCTTTAGGCGATATTATAATTAAAGGGCGAAAAATTAAGAGGTTCGGTCCAGAAGTTGACCGAGCGACGTGAGGCGTCGACCGCGGCCTAGTCGGCCGGGATCGGGCTTACACCTTTGGCATGACAACACAAACAAGAGGTTAGTTCATAACCGTAATTTCCAAACCTCTACGTACCAAAGGATAAACAAAACAAGCAATCAACAAGGTTAAAACCCAAAGCCTCACCGCGAGTACCCATAGCCGGATTTGTGTGTGCACCATAATGTGGGAACCGAAACTTGCACTGTCGATTTTGTTAAGTGAACGGAGGAAAACTAAGCTGACCTAGTTTTCCCTAAAGATCCGGATTATCTGCTGGGCCACACACGACAAAGTTAAACAAGTGCAAGTTTTAATAAATTCGTAAAAGTAAAGAGAGCGAAAAGAATCTTATTCCCAAATTCGGGCGAGGCGTTCGAACAAAAGGTCGAGATCTTGGCTGCAAGAGCTGTCGATCGTCGCTAGTTTCAAAAACCTAGATCTAACCTAGTTGAGTCGCAGCTCGCTAAAAAGGAAATAAAGCCTAAGTTCTAATTCGCTCTGGAGAGTAGCTTCTTTCTTCTGATTTCGGATCCCCTTTCCTCTGCTCCTAGCCTTGCTTATATACTCCCATATGACGGTCTATTCTTGATGGGCTGAGTCTGCCGCGAGCTGGGCTTTTTCCATTTTCGTCGGCCTTCGTGTTTATCGGGAAAGTTGACATTTATCCTTTCGGAAATTTGACATTTATCCTTTTGGAAGTTTAACATTTATCTTTTTATGTGAAGATAATTGTAAACCGTCGTATCTATCTTTTAGAAAATCGTAAATGGGCCGTCCGATCGTGTTTGGTCCCTTTCGGGCCGTCTTCCGGACTTCTGTTGTTTTCTAGGATTTCTTTGAAAGAATGCTCCTACTGGATGTCGAGTCTTTCGGAAGATCTTAGATTCTTCGCTGAGGTGAAAGGTGTTTTAAGATAACCATCACTGTTTTATACGAAGTCTTTCCGTCCGTTGACGTCTTACAGGTTCTCCGAGTCTTGGAGCAGAAAAGGGAGTTTTGTTTGCGGGATCTCAGAAAGTCGCAAAACACGGATTTCTGGCGGCCCGGGGGCCTAGACCTTACGCACGAAGACTAGCAGCCCGACGATCCGAGCAGCGCGGGGCTAGCCGCCCTACGACCCAAGCAGCGCGGGGCTAGCCGCCCGGCGGCCACGGCCAGCACGGGCGCTAGCCGCCGGCGGCCACGGCCAGCGCGGGCGCTAGCCGCCGGCGGCCACGGCCAGCACGGGCGCTAGCCGCCGCCGGCCACGGCCAGCGCGGGGGCTAGCCCCCCGGCGGCCACGGCCAGCACAGGGGCTAGCCCCCCGGCAGCCACAGCCAGCACATGTGCTAGCCGCCCAGCGGCCACGGCCAGCACGGGCGCTAGCCGCCCAGCAGCCACGGCCAGCACGGGCGCTAGCCGCCGGCGGCCACGGCGAGCACGGGGGCTAGCCGCCCGGCGGCCACGGCCAGCACGGGGGCTAGCCGCCCGGCGGCCACGGCCAGCACGGGGGCTAGCCGCCTAGCGGCTACGGTCAACGCAGGGGCTTGCCGCCCGGCGGCCACGGCCAGCGCGAGGGCTAGCCGCCCGACGGGGTCGGCTGCTCGGTTCCTTCGGCTCGTGTGCGTTTTTGCGTTCTTTTTGGCTTTCCGGAGGTTTTTTTCGTGTGGAAAATGTTTTTAGCCGTTGATTTCGAGATGATTAATCTCGAACTTAATATTTTTCCAAGGTTTCTCGATTGACACTTAGTCTCTCGAGGCTTCTCTAATGTCTTTCATGGTTTTCTGAGATTTTCGGACATCGATTTTGTCTTGACCGATTTTGACCCCAACGGTTAGCCTCCCAGCTAGCTAGGAGCCGTAGGGTTCGTAGGTCCTAGCTTGCGGTATGGTTCGCGAGGAAAGTACGGAGACGGAATCATGTCGAAGGTTGGGGTGAATAGTAAAATTCTTGCCTATAAAGACATGTGAATTTTTTACCATTCTCACTTCATCCAAGAATCTTAAGTATAATCTCTCTCTTGCAAATTCTCTCTCTACTTTAAGAAAAGAATGACTTAAAGATCAAAATCCTCTAGGAGGCAATCTCACTCGTCTTCGGATAGTTTCCATGACGAGGAGGAGGTTCTGAAACCCGAGATCGAGGATATCGACAGGGGCGCGTATTGCGACGCCGTTTTCGGTTCTGATGATCCCCTTCCCGTGATCCCGATCCCCCGGCGACCTCTGAGGGCGCGTAGGTAAACTGGCTCGCTGAGCGGAGTATCCTCCGAGTATCTCGAAACTCTTCGAGAGTTTTATCAGGTTCCGGAGGGAGTTGTGTTCCGCATTCCTCGTGGGAATGAGAGCGCGGAGCGCCCTCCGAAGGGTTACTTTACTTGCTACGAGGCGTTCCTGACGCAATGTCGACTGTGGTTCCCTATCCCTGGGGTCATTGTTCAGGCTCTCGACCGTTTCAGAATCGTAATCAGCCAGCTGATCATGTCGGCTTTGGAAAGCTGACTCGGCGTTGTGATTTTGAGTTACGAGTTGGGGATGGACCTTAGCCCTGCTTACTTCAAAGGGCTGTGGAGCTCCAAGACGACGGGCATCAATGGAGTATACTCCATGAAGGCGAGGACCGGATTTTCGGTAATCCAAGGAGTCTCCTCGCATGCCAAGAATTACTTTTGACCGTTTCTTTTTCGTGAGGATAGATGGAGAGTCTGTTGAGGAAGGCTTTCTCCATCTATTCCCGACGGACTGGTTGTATCAGCGTGGTAAGATTGTCACATCTCTTTTCTCAGAGTCCGAAAGGCGAGTACTGAACGTTTTTTTTATTGTTCAGAGAACAGGTGTCTCGCGCATGTTACTTCCGATCTTTCGATCAAGAGAGACATTTTTGGGAGAAGGCCTGGTTCCTGGAACTCTTTTACTCTTGAACGGATTCGAGAGGCGGTCGCGCTTCATCGATCGCAAGGCGGTACGCGACCCTGCGTCAATGACAGATCATACGTTTTTGCTCCCACAAGGCGGAGGCAGAGATCTCAGAAAGGTAAAGGGATTGCTTTCGAGGCCTCGTCGGTAAATGATGAGCTGTCGAGATACGATTTTGACATCACTGCGGAGAATCAGGATGTTCCAAGCATGAACCCTCCCCCAGGTGACTTCTTTGATGAGCTCCCTCCGGCGTTTTCTTGTGACGAGTATTTGGACAACGAGGCGAGGGAAAAGGTGACCGCGGAGGGTGCTCGTTTGGTCAACGAGGTTTGTTTCCGAAACTTGAGTAAATCCCCCTTTCTTTTTATTTGACCTCGACTTTTTTTGCAGGCCGTGAGAGTGTGGAGCGCATCGATCGATGGAAGTTTCCGCACTGCTCGGCTGGACCGCTTCAAGGCGGAGGAAACCGAAAGGGAATTCGCCAAGTATCGGTTGGAGGTGGAGGAGCAAAACCGCCAGCAAGCCGAGGTTCAGGCTCGAGCCCTCGTTCGTGTAGGAAGGAGAGGGCGGAGAAGAGCTGCTGCCGAGTTGAACCGAAGGGCTGAAACTTTCTCTACTGAATTCGAGAAGTACAAAGAGGCTCAGGATTTTGTAGGCGATTTCCATGAGTGTCGTGGTTCGGTCAGTACTCTTCACAAGGTGCAGCGCGAGGATTTCTCCCTTTCCGGCAAACTTGCCGCGATGGATGGCTCGATGAGAATATGTGCTAACGCCGAATCATGTGTTCCTCCGATCGAAGGAAGAATCCGAGAGTTGTGGAATCATATCCAAGTCTCGGAAGATACGGCGGATGCGGGTGGGAATGCTAACGCAGGCGACGGGGTGAAGAGGTCGACCAGCCCAACTCCTCGTTTGGAATATCTCTAACCGATTGTTATGCATTTGACTATAATTTATGATAGGCCGAGTGCGGCCGTTCGTATGTATGTTCTGTGACCGTTAGGAGGTCGCGTGACTTTGTGTTTTTCGGGATTGGCCGTTGGTGGCTTTTGAATCCATGCCATGCTTTTTTGAACTCTGCGTTTTGATTTATACTTTCGTCAAGTGTAGAGGGTTTGAATTCGTGTAGTCACTTTGTATTCAAGCTCTTTTTTCGTCGCTTGATCCGTAGGTTACTTTGTAGTGAACGTTAGGTTGTAAGCGATAAGAGGCAAGTTTTGGGATCTCGTATTCTGGATACTACGCCTATGAGATGTTTTAGATACCAGCAAGGCCGGGTTTAGGGCAAGACCTAGGTCTACTTTCGGACTGAGGCTGTGCGATGACAAATTGGCTTTCATTTTGCATGTTTGCAATTTCGACCTGACTCGTACCGTTTTAAAATCCGCGAAGTGCTTATCGGCTTATATGATTTGTTTGGATACGAGTCGAGCTACTTCCTTTACGAAGAGCTAACCAAAATTTGGATTTCTTGTATAGCGCGCTATGATATCCTTGTCGGATGTAAGAGGACTTCGTTAGAAGCCAGACTACGAATTTGATAAAGTGAAACGTTTTTATGTTTTTCCGTCGGGGCCAATCGACGGAAATGAGCTTTAAAGTCGCGGCTGGACTGTTTGATAGAGTTTTTAGAGTCGCGGATGGACTGTTTTGCAGGAGAATAGAGAATCAATATTTTTCGGGAATCAGCGACGTCTCGCGTTCCTTAAAGATATGATTTTCGTTTTTCATAATGTTTATGCGTTGAGTAAGCATTTGAATGAAAGACTTTATAAAAGGTTTTAAGAATGTAGAGTGCATGTAAAAAGTGTTTTTGCGGGAGTACAAGGATGTTTGTTCCCATCTTCCCCCCCCCCCTTTTTTGGTGAGGGGGATAGCGAACTCATCAGGTTGTGACGAGCTGCCTACG
This sequence comes from Hirschfeldia incana, assembly GCA_026261945.1. Lineage (NCBI taxonomy): Eukaryota > Viridiplantae > Streptophyta > Magnoliopsida > Brassicales > Brassicaceae > Hirschfeldia > Hirschfeldia incana. The sequence continues at coordinate 808,354 of JABCMI010000014.1, read as the reverse complement.
TACCTCTTGCGAGGATCAAGCCATCTCGTAGTTCTATTTCTATCACGAATGCTATTACTCCACGATTTCTGTCGCCTCGACTGTTTCAGCTAAGTCGGTGGTCGTGTTGGGAGTTTGGTCATCCGTTCTTTCGGCGATGGACTCGAGGACTTTCTCGTTATCCTGAGTCGTGGCCTGTTTGGACGAATCCGAGTTGTCCTTTGCTGAGTTCTCGGAGATACACAGATGCTTCTTAGTTCGTTTGGGGTTAGCCGCTGGGGCGTTCCGATTGCTGCACAATTTATGTTCGGCCAGGAAGCAGAGCTGCGACTGTTTTTGGCTTCCCCAGATTACTGCCGTTCCAGTCGGTGTTGGGAACTTGACGCCGAGATGGTACGTGGACGGGACTGCCTTCATGGCGTTTATCCTCTGGGGTTGTGTCAAGTATCGGTGCGAGATGGTACGTGGACGGGACTGCCTTCATGAAGGTTCCCACGCCATGAGTCGCCATCTTCCGCACTTGGAACCTTCATGAACCTTCCGTGCAGGAACAAGTACGGTGCGAGATGGTACGTGGACGGGACTGCCTTCATGGCGTTTATCTGCTGATTGGGAACGTCATCCTCTGGACACCATCCGGGGCTTGTTTCGGCCCTCCGTCCGTAGGCTTTGTTTGACGAAACGGAGTCATGGTAGAAGTGTGATCCTCCGATGATCATGTTGATCCTTTGGCGATTGTTGTTGTTTCCTTCGCCGTCCTGTCTCCGTCCGCGTTATTCGCCCGACTGAGTTCCAGGAGCGTTATTCTCGGGAGTGGCTCCGTCGGAATCTAGGAGCAGGTCTTTTACACTCCTGACTGTTGCTAGTTCGCCAGCAAGCAGCTTTGCAATGAGTCTAGTGCCGAGGACTTTGCAGTTGGCGGTGGAGTGACCTCTCGTCTGATGGAACTCGCAGCTGGAATTGTCCTTGTACGAGTTCCGCGTCCAAGTGTTTCCGGCAGTCCTTCCATGTTCGGAATTGACGGCGTGGTTATGTTAGCCTTGGACGTCTTCCCCTTCGTGATGGACATACTTGTCGTTACGAGAGGGTTTCTTCTTGCCGGATGCTTTCTGCGGTCCGTGCTTTTGCGCTAGGACTTTCATCTCTTCTTCCATGATAATGAAATCAGTTGCCTTGTGGAGAGTGTCCTGGGTGGTGCGTGGCCTCTCCAAAGAATTCCACTTTCGAAATTTAGACTTGTACCAGAGGTTCTTTCTCAAGGCGTCGATGGCGACTCTGTCGCTGAGACCCGTAACCCTAGACATCACAAGTTTGAATCTCCTTAAGTAGTCGCGGAGCAGTTCGTCTTCCTTTTGAACTAGGCTTCATAGGTCTACGTCAGAGGTTTCTCTATCCATGAACATGGAAAATTGCTTTAGAAAAGCTGAAGCAAGCTGACGAAAATTCCCGATGGAGTTCCTTTTCAGGTGTGAGAACCATTCGAGCGCGGCACCTCTGAGATTTTCTACGAAGAGAAGGCAGCAGCCAACGTCTTTCTCTCGCTCCGGAAGTTTTGACCTCGCCATCGCAATCTGGAAAGATTGCAGATGCGCCTTTGGGTCAGTGGTTTCGTCGTAGGTGGGGAGCTTTATTTTCCCGGGATCCGAGACTCGTGCTACGGTGATCCGAGCGGTGAACTGAGTTTTTCTCGATTCTTCGAGAAGCAGGTCGATCTAGGGAGCGGTGCTGGTCGCGTGATGAATTTGCGATTTCACTGCTTTCACCTCGGCCGCAGTCTTCGCTATGTATTCGCGTAAGTTATGGATCTCATCGGCGCCGCCTGCGCTTCTTTGCCTGTGGTTGTGCTGATGCTGCTGATGGACAGGGGTGTGAGGTAGTTGTTTGAAGAGGTTTATGGATCCATTGGCGGTTTGAAGGATGTCTCCTATGTCCTTCTTTGTGATTGGGATGATTCTCCCATCCATTGCTCGTGCATTGCCTTTTGGATCTCTGAAAATACCAAACTCATCCGGAGTTAGATAACCAAAATCAATATTATTTATTTGTACCTCGGATGGTGTAGTGGTCGTATCGGGCGATGCTGTATCAGGTGCATCGGTCGATGTGAGCTGACGGTTGTCGATCGATTGTTGTTGAAACGTATCGGTCGATGGGACTTCCTCAGGTTGAATTGCATATTGCAGTGGAATTGCCTCTACTGCAAAACTCTCATTGTAGTCGCTTGCCCAACTTCCAATTGAGTAGTCTCCGTCTCTTATGTCCTTAGATGGTGTGTAAATGGATATAAAGTCGATAGGATCGCTTGATGGTTGATAGGGTCGTTTGAGCGATCGTCTTGGTGGCATATCGGTCGATGAAGGCTTGCTTACATCGGTCGATGCATTGAATCTGAAGGTGTGGGAAGTGTGTCCATCTTCTTCTTCACGAATGAATCTGTACTCTGTAGCTCGTTCTTCCTCGTAATCTTCATCGTATTCCTCCTCTAGAGGTATGTAGTTGTTCGGTTCTGAAGTAGCTGGCTCGAAATCTCGATTTGGAAACTCCACAATAGGTATGTCTGTTGATGCTAGGGTTTCAGCGTTGTTCCTCCAAAAGGGCTGTCTATCGATCGATGTAGTGTTAGCTACGTCGGTCGATGAGAAGGTATGGGTATCGGGCGATGGGATGTTGCTCTCATCGGTCGATGTAACCGGATTGGTTTCGTATTCAGCCATGGAATCGTACTCATGGGAACAGGAACAAGCTGCTACGACTTTTGTGGTCTCCTTAGCTGGTGGCTTAATGACCTGGACGGGATCATAGAGGGTGGTGGGACTTATTAGGGTTAGGCAGAGCTTGTTGAACTTTAGGTCACAAACGGCTCCGACGGTGGCTAGGAATGCTCTTCCAAGTAGTAGTGATGTTTTGAAGTTTAGCTTGATATCCAGGACGTGGAAGTCTGTAGGGATGATGGCATCTCCAATCTGTACCTCAAGATTTCGAATTATGCCTCCAGAGTTCTGTTGAGAACAATCCACAAAGATGAATGTCTCATCAGTAGGCTCTATCTTTAGACGTAGGTGGTCTGCCATGATCTTAGGTATGATGCTGACTCCTGATCCTATATCACATAAGGCACGAGGGAATTCAATGCCCCTGATGGAACATGGTACTGTGAACTTCCCTGGATCGCTCCTCTTTGGTAGTGTGATTCTCTTCTTCAAGCTGTCACGAACATGGTGAAACATCCTCTTGATGTCTTCTTCTGTCTCCTTGGTCTCTCTGAAGAACATCCACAATCTGTGAGAAAAGTAGGCTTCTTCAAAGGGTTTCTCTGCAGGGATCCTTAGAACTCGTTTCCTGAAGTTTTCCATCTCTGCTGCATTAGCTCCCCTTTTAAGGTGCTTTGCAATCTTCTCTTTCCTTTTTCGTAAGACTCTTCCTAGGTTTTCCTTTTCTGGCTCCATGGGTTCAATGATGTCCGTGGGTTTCTTCAATATGGCTGTAGGAAGGGATTTGGAAAGTTTGGACTGCTCCCGGAGTGCATTAAGTCGTGCTACATCGATTTTGAGTAGTTGCACTCGGCGGTGGGGAATAGTATATCGATCGATGGCTACTGCTGTGTGTCGGTCGATATTGGTGTCTCCGGATCGGTCGATGGAAAGGTTTCTGTATCGATCGATGGGGTCTGAAGATCGGTTGACGTCCATACCGGTGGGTGGTCGTGGGTGGATGGCTGCAAAGGCTTCGTGTGACATGATTTTGATTGAATTGCACTCGTTGGAGGGTTCCTCGAAGTCTATCGATCGATACTCGTCAAAGTTTATCGATCGCTTTGCTTTTGGTGATATCGATCGATGTCGAGCTGATGATGTCGATCGATATGAACCAAATCCGGCTTCGGGCGAGGCTTCATCTGTCGAATTTTGCAGCTTATCCTGGGGAACTTCCTCCCAGAAATCATCATCTATGATGGCATTGACGTGGTGGTGAGTAGTAGGCTCTCCTGGTGCTCTTGCCAAGGCTTCTTGTTTCTTCAATGCCTCTCCTGTCTGAACTACTTGAGTCTCCACTTTCTTCACATAGGTATTCAAAGTATCAAGCTTTGAATTCAGAGTGGTGTAGACAGAGTCAATCTTCCCGTTGAAATCCACCTGGAGTTTCTGTTGTGTCTGTAGAACTCTTTCCAGCATTTCATCTAGCTTGCTTTCCTGGGTGGGTGGGGGTGGATTGGTGTAAAATGAGTTTCCGTAACTCCTGTTGTTGTTGGGGTTGCTGCTGTTGTAGGAAGGTTTCTGTGGACTGTAGTTGCTCCTCTGTCCTGAGAAGTTTCTGTTTCCTCCTTGGTTTCCAGATCTCTGAAATTCAGCTCCACTGATCCAGTTCACATCTTCGTCTACTTGATCCTCTGCGGTGTCTGCATCCTCAACTGAGCAAATCTGCTTGTTAAGCAGCTTCTGAACATTATCCAGCTGTGATTGAAATTCACTAATCTGTTCCTTCCCAAGGAATGAGACAGATTTTGCTTTGACGATGTTCTTTGTGCTGTTGCTTGAAGCCAAGTTATCAATTAACTTCACAGCGTCATGTGGATTCCTTGTGCTGAAATTTCCTTCATTAGCAGTGTCCAGAGCCATTTGATACTTTAGAGCGATGCCTCTGTAGAAGGTGCAGAGTAGTTGCACGGTGTTGTATCCATGATGTGGGCAGTCGCGCTGGTAGGACTTGAATCTGTTCCAGGTATCCTTGAAAGATTCTCCAGGTTCCTGAGTGAATGTAGCAATTTTCCTTCTCCAGTCCTCAGCACGTGACTCATCAAAGAAGTTACGCAGGAATGCGTTTTTGATGTCCTTCCAGGTAGTGAGGGAACCTGGTGGTAGTTGTCGCAGCCACTGCAAAGCTTCTCCTGATAGAGAGTATTTGAAAAGCTTGCAGAAAAGATAGTCTTCAGGGACTCCGTTGGTTTTGATGGAAGATATAATATCTTCGTATCTTTCCAGATGATCCATAGGATGCTCATGAGATATCCCACAAAAGGGTATCTGTCCTACGAGACCGTAGTACTGCGGCTTGAGCTCGAAATCTCCTCTCTGAATAGCAGGAGGTCGGATGGCGGATCGGTTGGTATAGAACTGATCTGGACGGTTGTAATCTGCCAGGGTTCTTGCTCCGTTGGCTTCATCTGCAGGTTGGATGAAGTCTGTAGTGTCTTGCTCAGGAATGATTTCCTTTTGAGCATTCAGCTTCTGACCTGCTGCGTTACGCAGGTGACCATCTTGATCACGCAGGTCTCCATTCTCATCGGTTCTGAGAATGATAGGCGCTACCATGGCTCGTCGGGTAGTATCGATCGATGTTAGGTGATCTATATCGATCGATGTCGGATGAAGAGTATCGGTCGACGGTCGGTTGTCGAGCGATGAAGTGCGGCGAGTATCGGTCGACAGAGAAGGTGTCTCGGTCGAATGTGGTAGAGCAGTATCGGTCGACGAACGGGTGTTGATGTCGATCGATGTCGGTGTATCGGTCGACAAGGTAGAGGTTATGTCGATCGATGTGGAACGTAAGTTCTTGCGGATGCTACGCTCCAAGCTGTGGGGGTCTTCTGAGTACAAAAGTTGATGATTCTTGTTGCTTCTGGTATTGCTGGGCATGTACCTGAAAATCAAGAAAAAAATTTTGCGTCAGAAGGTGATTTAGCAGAAATTTAAATAACCTAGACCTAATCAGATTAAATCTAATGGCGATCTTAGCTCCCCGGAAACGGCGCCAAATTTGATCTCACTCAAATTATCCTAGGAGTGAATTACTCTCTCAAATAAGAGGTTCAGATGTAGTACTTAGGGATCGATTTCACGGGGAGCGAAGGAACACAAAAGATATTAATCCTTAGTGACTAAGCTAGGTTGAAATGGTTTTAAATATAAATTGCAGTGGTGAACAATGATTAATTGCTCAAGAGAATGTTTGAGGGTTGTAAGTAATAAGAGAAATAGTTAGATTCAAGGTTACTATTCAGCTAGTTCAGGATTATAATGCTATGGATGTTTTAATGAGTTGCTTGCATATACTAAAGAACTTCGACTCTTTAGAGTTGGCTAATAATTGTCGTTACTAGTCTCGTCTATTGATCTGTCTGCCGACAATATCGATCGATGTTTGACAGCTTGTATCGATCGATATGTGTGTCGTCGATCGATTATCCTATTGGAGTATCGATCGATATAGCTCTAGGTCGAATCGAATATATGTTCACCAAGATCATAGACCGGCTCTCGCTTATCCCTAGAGGATCTTAGCTTATTCCAGATGATGTCAGGAGACTGATTTATGGATTAAATCAATTCCAAGATCATATTCTAGTTAGCTACGTTAGAATAAGCATTAGGGTTCATCAGGATAATGAGTATACAACTCAACAGTCCATAGTTGGGGCTAATCCCTCATAACTATTTGAACCCTAAATCTAACAATGGAATCTACTCAGACATGACTGAGTGATTCATAGCATCTAGGTAATAATAGAGATTCATTTAGAAGACCGAACAATCAAGTTCCTCGTGATAACAAATCTCTTTGTATCTTTCTTCTAAACTTAGAATCCTATAACCTTAGATGAGAACATAATTAAGATGAAAAGAATACTTTATTGATAAGTAAGAAGTACTAGAACAATGATATGTTGTAAAAGCTTACTTTGCCAAAACACATAGGCAAAGGTATAAATATTGAGTACAATTAGGTTAAAAACTCGTCAGGGGCATTATAGTAATATTGAGACATCTTGGGCTTCAAGTCGATTGAGAATATTCTTCCTTCTTCTGCACGCTCGATATCGATCGATGGTACTATGTGTACATCGATCGATGGAGTATCTCGTCGTCATTTCTTCAAATGCGTTATCGATCGATTACACGAAGTGTGTATCGATCGATATGTAACTCTGGATATCGACCTCGATGTCCGATCTTCAAGTCATCTCGGGAAAACTCTCTTTTAAGCTCCAAATGGCACCTAAAACGTCACTTTACTCCAAAAAGCCCTTGAACCTGAAAACATACCTAAAAGACTCCAAAACATAGATATATATAGTAAAATCATATAAATACCATGAGTAAAAGTGGGTCAAAATCATGGTATATCAACTCCCCCAGACTTAACCTTTTGCTTGTCCTCAAGCAAACACACTGGTAGTCTTAGAAAGAAGTTTGAAAATAGCAGGGACTCAATTTAAATCTTAACTTTAGGATCATCACCTCTACTTTGTTGCAAGCCACATCTTATGCCTATTAATCACATGAGTACACTATGCCATATCCTAGCTTAGCAACTAAATCTCCTAACCAAATATCTTAACAATCCTGTCTGTCTATCCCCTCTACTGATCTCATTTATGCATAAAAATAAAAGTGCAGGCTTTACCTTGGGGATATCGATCAAGAAACACATGGATTCAACTCAAGCAAGTTTCTGAACACACAAGCAAGTCTTCTCTGATCCCTTTCTTCCCCCTTTTTATCTCTCTTCTCTGGATCCTCATAGTTTCAAATTTTGATGAACACTGATTGCCACAAAGGCTATCTTTGCGTTATCTCATTGACTTAGTAACACATACTTTTGAATAAGCAAATAGTGGGGTTACAAGAATTAATCCTGCCCCTCGCTTTGATCAATCCTTTAAAGTAGAATAATGGGGTCGCATGAATCACTCCTACCCCTCTACTTCTCAAGATATCATATCACATCTTTATACAAATAATTTCTCTCTTTCCTTAGGATGCTGAAGAGAGAGAGGGAAGGGAATCAGAAGCACACAGACTATTACCTTCCAGACTTGCAGGAGGATTCCGATCCCTTGTATACCAAGCCCCAAGACAAGCAATAGATTGTCAGGTTAGGTTGGAGATCAGCTTTGGTTCTTCCAAACAATCATGAGAAGTATTGTCGTAGGTGACAGTTGATCCACTTTAGCATCTATAGTACTTTCTGCAATCAACAAATCTAAGAATGGTGCTAAAGAGTGGTTAGATAAAAAGAAAATTTTTGAAAAATATCCTAGTCCCTTTCTTGACTCAATAAAACCAATTTTGAAAACATTTTGGTGAAATCAAAAAGGTAAGGTAGCATCAGTAATCTCCCCCCAGACTTAAATCATACACTGTCCTCAGTGTATAATAGTCGGATTAGGGCATAAATAAATCATAAGGAATGTACTGATATCGAAAATTAGAACGATATACCTGACCGTGGATACGTATCGAGCGATAGTGAGTCGTCTATCTCGATCGATAAGGATAGGAATATGTCGAGCGATGTCGACAGGATCGTATCGGTCGATACAGATGGTAATCGTCTATAATCTGAAAAACTTAAAAACAAAAACGAAAAACGAAAAATAAAAACATAAATCAGATTTAACTAAGTAAGAAAATACCTAATAGTGGGTTGCCTCCCACTCAGCGCTTTATTATAGTCTTTTAGCTTGACTATGGTAGTGTTGAGGCTAGTGAGGTGAATTCATGACACTTGCTGAGTAGCAAGCCTCATCCGTGTTCTCTCCATGTTTCTCTCCAAACCAAGTGGTGAAGAAGCTTCTTTTGGCTTTATCTCCCCTGGTTAGTTTCTCCCTTAATTCATTGACCTCGTTGCGCAGACGTTCTAGACCTTCTGCATTGCTCTCAATGTGGAACTGGTGGTTTCTGAATGTTGGATAGGTGTGTTGGGATAGATCACCGAGTTCTTCTTGTATGTCATTGAGTCTCTCAAACGTTCTCCTTCGTACCATGAGCCTATCGATCGATCTCGGATAGTCCATATCGATCGACACTGGTGTAGGTCTGTCGGTCGATGTCCTGTCTGGTATATCGGTCGATGCTAATGGTGCTGGTCGATTCGCGAGTTGTCTTGAGATGGTTTTGATTTCCTTCTGGATGTTCTCTATAGTGTACTCCATGCTCATGACGTTGCTTTGCACTGGAAACCATAGTTTCTCAAAGCTTTGGTAGGAAGAATCTCCAACCTCTTGGATCATGGTGAATAGATCTTGAACTGTCATCTCAAAATCAGCTCTGGTGCAAAACTCGCTGGAGTTCATATCGGCCGATGGACTAGGTGTCATATCGGTCGATGCTGCGCGTCTGTAGTACTCGCAGAGTTCTCTCAATGTATCTTCAACATCTTGCAGTCGATTTTCCATTGGTGGGATCATCTCATCAGTTATTTTCTTCTTGCTGGTGTAGAAGGATTTCATCGTTTGTTGTGTGTGGTGGAGAGCCTTGATGATGTGATCCATGGTATCTGCCATTGTTGATGTCCGTTCCTTGAATGAGGTGAAGTTGTTGCTGAGCTGCTGATATTTGTCTTCTAGATCTTGGGTGGTGGTTGCCTCTTCTCGTTTGATGTCCTGATAGATGTTGCGGATGAGATTAGTGATTTCTTCTTTGCTGTAAGTGTGCTGCAAACGTCTATCGTTCGATGGGCGTTGATTTGCATCGGTCGACGGTGTATGATGAGCATCGATCGATGGATTATGTCCAGCATCGGTCGACGGTGGCACGTTGGTTTCCAACTGTGAACGGAGAGTGGATACTTCTTCTTCTAGGGCGTCCTTCTTCTGTTTCTGAAGATCATAAGCGCTCTGAATCCAGTTGATTTCAGATTGGAGTTCTGATCGTGCTCTCTCCATTTCATGTGGATAGGTAAAGGTTTGCCAGATGTAAGGACTCTTGGCATCATAGATCATTCGTTGGACTTCAGCTTCTGTGTAGAGCTTCTCTGTAGGTTTCGCTCTGTTGAAGTGATCTGCATGTATGGGCAAAGAAAAACAAGACCAATCAAATAGTGATGCTCTGTTAAGTAACTCCTCTATGGCTTCCTTTGAAACATGGATGATGTCTCCATTGACTCCTCTAGCAAACCCAGATTCATCTCTGAAAACTCCAAATTCGTCCTTCTTCTCCCATAAGAAGCGTCGAATTCCACCTTTGAAAGCTCGTCTGCCCATCTCACGGTGCATATCGAACGATATACGGTTGTGTCTATCGATCGATATGTGCTGAAATTCTGAATCCTCCGTGTTGAGATGATCAGCTGTAGCTCCGTCTTGATTGGATATTGTGGTTGTGCTGATCTGCTGATGGACAGGGGTGTGAGGTAGTTGTTTGAAGAGGTTTATGGATCCATTGGCGGTTTGAAGGATGTCTCCTATGTCCTTCTTTGTGATTGGGATGATTCTCCCATCCATTGCTCGTGCATTGCCTTTTGGATCTCTGAAAATACCAAACTCATCCGGAGTTAGATAACCAAAATCAATATTATTTATTTGTACCTCGGATGGTGTAGTGGTCGTATCGGGCGATGCTGTATCAGGTGCATCGGTCGATGTGAGCTGACGGTTGTCGATCGATTGTTGTTGAAACGTATCGGTCGATGAGACTTCCTCAGGTTGAATTGCATATTGCAGTGGAATTGCCTCTACTGCAAAACTCTCATTGTAGTCGCTTGCCCAACTTCCAATTGAGTAGTCTCCGTCTCTTATATCCTTAGATGGTGTGTAAATGGATATAAAGTCGATAGGATCGCTTGATGGTTGATAGGGTCGTTTGAGCGATCGTCTTGGTGGCATATCGGTCGATGAAGGCTTGCTTGCATCGGTCGATGCATTGAATCTGAAGGTGTGGGAAGTGTGTCCATCTTCTTATTCACGAATGAATCTGTACTCTGTAGCTCGTTCTTCCTCGTAATCTTCATCGTATTCCTCCTCTAGAGGTATGTAGTCGTCCGGTTCTGAAGTAGCTGGCTCGAAATCTCGATTTGGAAACTCCACAATAGGTCTGTCTGTTGATGCTAGGGTTTCAGCGTTGTTCCTCCAAAAGGGCTGTCTATCGATCGATGTGGTGTTAGCTACGTCGGTCGATGAGATGGTATGGGTATCGGGCGATGGGATGTTGCTCTCATCGGTCGATGTAACCGGATTGGTTTCGTATTCAGCCATGGAATCGTACTCATGGGAACAGAAACAAGCTGCTACGACTTTTGTGGTCTCCTTAACTAGTGGCTTGATGACCTGGACGGGATCATAGAGGGTGGTGGGACTTATTAAGGTTAGGCAAAGCTTGTTGAACTTTAGGTCACAAACGGCTCTGACGGTGGCTAGGAAAGCTCTTCCAAGTAGTAGTGATGTTTTGAAGTTTAGCTTGACATCCAGGACGTGGAAGTCTGTAGGGATGATGGCATCTCCAATCTGTACCTCAAGATTTCGAATTATGCCTCCAGAGTTCTGTTGAGAACAATCCACAAAGATGAATGTCTCATCAGTAGGCTCTATCTTCAGACGTAGGTGGTCTGCCATGATCTTAGGTATGATGCTGACTCCTGATCCTGTATCACATAAGGCACGAGGGAATTCAATGCCCCTGATGGAACATGGTACTGTGAACTTCCCTGGATCGCTCCTCTTTGGTAGTGTGATTCTCTTCTTCAAGCTGTCACGAACATGGTGAAACATCCTCTTGATGTCTTCTTCTGTCTCCTTGGTCTCTCTGAAGAACATCCACAATCTGTGAGAAAAGTAGGCTTCTTCAAAGGGTTTCTCTGCAGGGATCCTTAGAACTCGTTTCCTGAAGTTTTCCATCTCTGCTGCATTAGCTCCCCTTTTAAGGTGCTTTGCAATCTTCTCTTTCCTTTTTCGTAAGACTCTTCCTAGGTTTTCCTTTTCTGGCTCCATGGGTTCAATGATGTCCGTGGGTTTCTTCAATATGGCTGTAGGAAGGGATTTGGAAAGTTTGGACTGCTCCCGGAGTGCATTAAGTCGTGCTACATCGATTTTGAGTAGTTGCACTCGGCGGTGGGGAATAGTATATCGATCGATGGCTACTGCTGTGTGTCGGTCGATATTGGTGTCTCCGGATCGGTCGATGGAAAGGTTTCTGTATCGATCGATGGGGTCTGAAGATCGGTTGACGTCCATACCGGTGGGTGGTCGTGGGTGTTTGGCTGCAAAGGCTTCGTGTGACATGATTTTGATTGAATTGCACTCGTTGGAGGGTTTTTCGAAGTCTATCGATCGATACTCGTCAAAGTTTATCGATCGCTTTGCTTTTGGTGATATCGATCGATGTCGAGCCGATGATGTCGATCGATATGAACCAAATCCGGCTTCGGGCGAGGCTTCATCTGTCGAATTTTGCAGCTTATCATGGGGAACTTCCTCCCAGAAATCATCATCTATGATGGCATTGATGTGTTGGTGAGTAGTAGGCTCTCCTGGTGCTCTTGCCAAGGCTTCTTGTTTCTTCAAAGCCTCTCCTGTCTGAACTACTTGAGTCTCCACTTTCTTCACATAGGTATTCAAAGTATCAAGCTTTGAATTCAGAATGGTGTAGACAGAGTCAATCTTCCCGTTGAAATCCACCTGGAGTTTCTGTTGTGTCTGTAGAACTCTTTCCAGCATTTCATCTAGCTTGCTTTCCTGGGTGGGTGGGGGTGGATTGGTGTAAAATGAGTTTCCGTAACTCCTGTTGTTGTTGGGGTTGCTGCTGTTGTAGGAAGGTTTCTGTGGACTGTAGTTGCTCCTCTGTCCTGAGAAGTTTCTGTTTCCTCCTTGGTTTCCAGATTTCTGAAATCCATCTCCACTGATCCAGTTCACATCTTCGTCTACTTGATCCTCTACGGTGTCTGCATCCTCAACTGAGCAAATCTGCTTGTTAAGCAGCTTCTGAACATTATCCAGCTGTGATTGAAATTCACTAATATGTTCCTTCCCAAGGAATGAGACAGATTTTGCTTTGACGATGTTCTTTGTGCTGTTACTTGAAGCCAAGTTATCAATTAACTTCACATCGTCATGTGGATTCCTTGTGCTGAAATTTCCTTCACTAGCAGTGTCCAGAGCCATTTGATACTTTAGAGCGATGCCTCTGTAGAAGGTGCAGAGTAGTTGCACGTTGTTGTATCCATGATGTGGGCAGTCGCGCTGGTAGGACTTGAATCTGTTCCAGGTATCCTTGAAAGATTCTCCAGGTTCCTGAGTGAATGTAGCAATTCTCGAATCGAATATATGTTCACCAAGATCATAGACCGGCTCTCGCTTATCCCTAGAGGATCTTAGCTTATTCAAGATGATGTCAGGAGACTGATTTATGGATTAAATCAATTCCAAGATCATATTCTAGTTAGCTACGCTAGAATAAGCATTAGGGTTTATCAGGATAATGAGTATACAACTCAACAGTCCATAGTTGGGGCTAATCCCTCATAACTATTTGAACCCTAAATCTAACAATGGAATCTACTCAGACATGACTGAGTGATTCATAGCATCTAGGTAATAATAGAGATTCATTTAGAAGACCGAACAATCAAGTTCCTCGTGATAACAAATCTCTTTGTATCTTTCTTCTAAACTTAGAATCCTATAACCTTAGATGAGAACATAATTAAGATTAAAATAATACTTTATTGATAAGTAAGAAGTACTAGAACAATGATATGTTGTAAAAGCTTACTTTGCCAAAACACATAGGCAAAGGTATAAATATTGAGTACAATTAGGTTAAAAACTCGCCAGGGGCATTATAGTAATATTGAGACATCTTGGGCTTCAAGTCGATTGAGAATATTCTTCCTTCTTCTGCACGCTCGATATCGATCGATGGTACTATGTGTACATCGATCGATGGAGTATCTCGTCGTCATTTCTTCAAATGCGTTATCGTTCGATTACACGAAGTGTGTATCGATCGATATGTAACTCTGGATATCGACCTCGATGTCCCATCTTCAAGTCATCTCGGGAAAACTCTCCTTTAAGCTCCAAATGGCACCTAAAACGTCACTTTACTCCAAAATGCCCTTGAACCTGAAAACATACCTAAAAGACTCCAAAACATAGATATATATATAGTAAAATCATATAAATACCATGAGTAAAAGTGGGTCAAAATCATGGTATATCAACGGGGATGGGTTCCGGGGAACCTCTCGGGGAATCTTTTTCTTGATCTCCGGAAGTCTCGAAATCGAGTCTTCTGACGCGCCTCACCTTGGTGGATCCGCGTGGGAGCTTGCTTTTCGCTGTTAAGGTATCGACCTGTTTAGCGAGCGAAGCCATTAGTTTCTCTTGTTCTTCCGACCGTTTCTGGGCGGTGGCGAACAGTTCCTTCATCTGGTCCAGCATCGCGGTGTTTGCTTCGGCAGTGACCGTTGATGCGTTCCTAGCAGGAATCTTCTCAGCGTTGGCATTGGCGGTTGCTCCGCTGTGCGTTTGCTTGTCTTTTTTCGCGGTAGCAGTCATGCTTAACTGGGCGTGCGTAGTTGCGAGAAAGATAAATCCGTGTATCCCCCTCCTTTTAGCGCCAAACTGTGGGAACCGAAATTCGCACTGTCGATTTTGTTAAGTGAAACGGAGGAAAACTAAGCTGACCTAGTTTTCCCTGAAGCTCCGGATTATCTGCTGGGCCACACACGACAAAGTTAAACAAGTGCAAGTTTTAATAAATTCGTAAAAGTAAGGAGAGCGAAAAGAATCTTATTCCCAAATTCGCGCGAGGCGTTTGAACAAAAGGTCGAGATCTCGGCTGCAAGAGCTGTCGATCGTCGCTAGTCTCAAAAACCTAGATCTAACCTAGTTGAGTCGCAGCTCGCTAAAAAGGAAATAAAGCCTAAGTTATAATTCGCTCTGGAGAGTAGCTTCTTTCTTCTGATTTCGGATCCCCTTTCCTCTGCTCCTAGCCTTGCTTATATACTCCCATATGACGGTCTATTCTTGATGGGCTGAGTCTGCCGCGAGCTGGGCTTTTTCCATTTTCGTCGGCCTTCGTGTTTATCGGGAAAGTTGACATTTATCCTTTCGGAAATTTGACATTTATCCTTTTGGAAGTTTAACATTTATCTTGTTATGTGAAGATAATTGTAAACCGTCGTATCTATCTTTTAGAAAATCGTAAATGGGCCGTCCGTCGTGTTTGGTCCCTTTCGGGCCGTCTTCCGGATTTCCGTTGTTTTCTACTATTTCTTTGAAAGAATGCTCCTACTGGGATGTCGAGTCTTTCGGAAGATCTTCGATTCTTCGCTGAGGTGAATGGTGTTTTAAGATAACCATCACCGTTTTATACGAAGTCTTTTCGTCCGTTGACGTCTTACGGGTTCTCCAAAGTCTTGGAGCAGAAAAGGGAGTTTTGTTTGCGGGATCTCGGAAAGTCGCAAAACACAGATTTCTGGAGGCCCGGGGGCCTAGAACTTACGCACGAAGACTAGCCGCCCGACGATCCGAGCAGCGCGGGGCTAGCCGCCCGACGACCCAAGCAGCGCGGGGCGCTAGCCGCCCGGCGGCCACGGCCAGCACGGGCGCTAGCCGTCGGCGGCCACGGCCAGCACGGGGGCTAGCCGCCCGGCGGCCGCGGCCAGCACGGGCGCTAGCCGCCCGGCGGCTACGGCCAACGCGGGGGCTATCCGCCCGGCGGCAACGGCAAGCGCGGGGGCTAGCCTCCCGGCATCCACAGCCGCGACCGGGGTCGGCTGCTCGGTTCCTTCGGCTCGTGCGCGTTTTTGCGTTCTTTTTGGCTTTCCGGAGATTTTCAGACTTAACATTTTTCCAAGGTATCTCGATTGACACTTAGTCTCTCGAGGCTTCTCTAATGTCTTTCATGGTTTTCCGAGATTTTCGGACATCGATTTTGTCTTGACCGATTTTGACCCCAACACATAACCTAAACAAGTCCTAGAATCAACCTGGCTCTGATACCAACTTGTAAGGCCCGATCCTGGATTCCTTAATCCAACCGAACCGCAGTCTTACCTAGGATTATCAGTCAGTTCGTTTTAGTTGAGTAAGAATCCTAACTCATATTTTTCTAAGTGCTTTACTTTGATTCGAGGTTCATTCAATCTCCATAACAATACACAGCGGAATAAGGGGCAAACGATTTCATATATATAAATCAATGTGGTTCATACATAGTATTCATTCGTTCATCATTCAATGCACACTAGACTAGATCATAATAGTTAAGGTTGCACAATAGGCTACATAAATCCAATGCTACAAAAGACTTGTCTTCCACACACACATCCCATCCACGGCTTGGTTCCTCACGGTTCCTTGGCTTTCTCACGATCACCTTTGCTATCTGGATCCATCACCAAAACACACACAAGCACTTGATTAGATTTATCAACAACAAAACCGATCAATTGCATGGATTGATCCTATCCTAAGTTATCAAACCGTATCAGACCAGAAATTGGTCATCTCAAATATACATGGAAAAATACAATAAAATTCATGTAAACTCATGATAATTCTCAACTAAGAGATTGGCCGAGTCAGATTCCACAGAACCGGTCTCGATCATACTGATCTCGACATTGATTCATCAAACCGGCCAAATCTCAATATCCTTAAATACATTCGATCAGTACCATTTCAATTCATTATATATCCTTATAAATACCCATTAGAAAGAATCAATCATCGGATCCCCTCAAGTCCATCAGGAACTATGAGATCCGATCAACCTCTCAAACCACGGCCATGGAGGATTCCTCCAAACTGGCCAAGGCCGAGGTTTGTCTTTGTTGAGTCTGAACCCACAGACTCGATCAGAATATAGATGAAGTAATATAAATACAAAGACAAGACAGAAAGGATGCTTCCATCACAATCGTCCCCACACACCAGACCGGACTTAGCCGCGGTGAAGGACAATGAACCATGGATAGCATCACTGACCTTTGGAGTTCGTTCTTCAGGAGCCGGCGTCTTCTCCTTCTCCTTATCCTTCTCTAGATCCCTCTGACGAGTTTACATGCTTTGCCACTGGTTAGTCTTGCTCCGGTAACCCTTTGGTCGGATACTCCTTCTCACGGACCGTCTCTCTCTTTCTCTCTGTTTCTCCCTGTTACGATTTTGCCAGGGCTTCGCCTTTGTTTTCTGATGCCAATTTCGAAGTCAGAGACCCTCTATTTATAGAGATATCGATCGCCAACTCCTTTTAGGCGAACCGGTAGGAAGAGAAAGAGAACGGACCGAACGGTTGCCCTTGGCACCGTTTCGCGAATATCCGACTAACTGTCCCTTTGGGACAGTTCCTAGGTGTTGGGGAAAAATATCCAAGGCTAGAGGTTTCTCCAGCCTCCGAAGGGGCCTTGACTTCTGGGCCCTCGTTTGGAAAGGACTCAGGGTCCCTCCTCTACTCAAAGAACCCATCTCCACCAGGAGGCACCAGGGTCCGATCTCCATTTAATAAGTATCCAGGGTCCAGTCCCCGTATCGAGGAACCAAGGAATATGGAAGTTTTCCATATCGAGGGGAAAGTAATATATTCATGAATATTACGGAAGCCGCCCAAGATTGACCGACTTACATCAACTATAAAAGGGGAACCCAAACCCTAGAACAAGGGATCGACTTTTTGGGGCTTAGAGATTAGAGAGTTAGGCTAGAAAACTAGGGTTTATACACCCAAAACGTTGTAACGCTAAAGATACTCAATAATACATCTCTTTGCCTCGATTTCTCTTCTCAAAACACATACATAAACATAAAGCTTGATAGTCTTCAAGTGTTCCGTAGTACTAAAACGACCCTACACAAAAATATCATAACAGTTTGGCGCTAGAAGGAGGGGAGTAACTCAACTACGTGACGATGGCACCGGAAGACGAGTCCAATCAAGCCAATCTGACCCCGAAGGAGAATGAGCTTCTGAGCCGATTCGAAACCCTTCAGAGTCAAATTACCGACCTTCACAAGGCTCAGGAGACCGCACCTGCAGGTCTGGAACTCATTCAGGAAGTTCAATACCTAAAAGATCAACTTGGAGAACACTCCAAGCAACTCCAGCAAAGCGCCGAGAAGCTAGACGCCATGGAAGCCGAGAACATCGCTCTCAGACGAAAAAACCGATCCCTCGGGGCAGTAGGGAACAAACGAAAACGGTTCAAAACCAAAGTCCGACCTATGGCTTCGCTCAACACCCCGCACGACGGCGAGGAAACGCCTCAACAGCCCGGCGACGAACCCGGCGATCAGGAAAACACTCGAGACGTAACCCGGGAAGAAGAAGAAGACGAATCCGATACAGAGGACGAAGAGTATTCACCTGACCATCCCGAGATCTCAGATCCAGCTCTAGCCGCTTACCTAGAGAAGGTGGTATCCGAAAGATTCGGCACCATCCAATCCATGGTGGAAAGGCTCCCCGGAGTAGCTCCCCCCATCCGTAGAAGTGATCACAGGTCATATTCGGACACACCTTTCGTGAAGGAGATTGCTTCGATCGAGATGCCTCGAAAATTCTCTTTTCCGAGCATCAAGATGTACGAGGGAACGGGAGATCCTGACAACCACATCGCCCAGTATAAGCAACGCGTGGTAGCCGTGGCAATTCCGAAAGAAGCAAGGGAAGCCACCATGTGCAAGGGCTTCGGGTCAACTCTAACCGGTCCTGCCCTCCAATGGTATATCAACCTCCCCACGGGGTCCATAGCATCCTTCGCCGCCCTCAGCGACAAGTTCGTGGAACAGTTCGCCAGTAGCCGCCACCTGGAGAAGAGATCAGATGACCTCTACGAGATTCAACAATACAGAAACGAATCCCTACGCTCCTACATAGCTCGTTACAACCAGGAGAAGGTCTCTATACCCGAGTGTAACGCCGATACAGCAATCTCAGCCTTCAAGAAGGGCCTACTTCCAGAGGGAGAGCTCTACAAGGAGCTAACTAAGTACAGATGCGGAGACATGGCGGATGTACTATCCCGCGCCTGGGCCCAAGTAAGGTGGGAAGAAGACGTCGTGAGCAGGGCCAAGATTTCCTCCAAGTACGATCCCTCGAAGTCCTCCAGACCCTCGAAAGACAAGCGTGAAGAAACCATCCGACCCCGACCTTCCCGGGAATCCACCAATCAGAGCAGGGGCAGATACCAACATCGCCCTTACCTCGGTCCGAAGGAATGATGGTTTTTACTTGGCCCAGCATCTCCCACCTAGCGATATCCAAACCGGAGCTCATCGGAGTCTTGAGGCAGATGGGCCCACAAGTTAAGTGGCCACCTACAATGAGGTCCCCCGATGCTACCCGGAACCCTAAAAGATGGTGTGGGTTCCACAGCGATCACGGTCATACCACTGAAGATTGTATAGCCTTGAAGCTGGAAGTAGCCGAGCTTCTCAAGAAGGGTTATCTAAGGGAGTTCCTCTCGGACAAGGCCAAGGATCTCCTCAATAGAGAGGGTCCCGCTCTCCCCAATGAAGCGGTCCCTGCGCTACCTCCGCCACAAGAACGAGTGATCCACGTCATCTCCGGAGGATCAGAAGTAAGCGGGATCAGCAGCGCCGCAGCCAAAAGAAGTACTCGCAATGCTAGGAATGGTCAAGAGATCGAGATTCCCAAGCGCCCACTCTTGGGAACGGACAATATCAGCTTTACTACGAAGGAGCAGGAACGAGTCCTTGCTCCTCATCATGACGCCCTCGTCATCTCGCTAGTTATAGCCAACTGCCTAGTTAAGCGAATACTGGTGGACAATGGCAGCTCCAGCAACATTATCTTCCACTCGGCCTACTTGGACTTAGGGCTAGACCCTAAAACATTAACCAGGAAAGCGATCCCGCTTGTGGGATTTAGCGGAGAGGTGAAGCAAACCGAGGGGGAAGTCCTTCTTCCAGTCTATACCGAGGGATAAACCAAACCACCAAGTTCTTGGTTGTCGACTCTCCGTCGTCTTACAACGTGATACTAGGAAGGCCCTGGATCCACGACATGGGAGCCGTGCCATCAACCCTTCATCAATTGGTGAAATTTCCTACCCCCTGGGGCGTGAAGGTCATTAGAGGGGATCAAGAGAATTCTAGGTCCTGCTACCAAACTACCCTGAAGGGAAGGACCCAAACCTTATAGCAACTACAGAAGCAACCTCTCGTTCCTCATGCCGAAGAACCCGAGGTTGAAGACATGGACGAGGTCCCCCTAATAGAAGGGAACCCGGAACGGAACCTCAAAATAGGCTCCAAGCTGCCGAAGGACCTGAGGCGGAGGTTGATCGATTTCCTAAGATTTAACTCTGATTGCTTTGCATGGTCCCACGAAGACATGCCCGGAATCGACCCCAACGTCATCATGCACCAGCTCCAAGTGAATCCCGAGCATCCTCCTGTCAGACAAAAGAGAAGGAAGTTCGCTCCCGAAAGGGATGAAATCATTAACGAAGAGGTCAAAAACCTGCTCGACGCAGGATTCATAAGAGAGGTACAATATTCCGACTGGCTCGCCAATGTGGTGGTTGTGAGAAAGAAAAACGGAAAATGGAGAGTCTGCATCGATTTCACGGACCTCAACAAGTCCTGCCCAAAGGATCCATTCCCCTTAGCTCATATAGACAAGCTGGTTGATGCCACTGCTGGGCACCAACTAATGAGCTTCATGGACGCCTTCTCGACGACCAAGAAAAGACGTCCTTCATGACTTCCAGGGGCATCTACTGCTACAAGGTCATGCCGTTTGGTCTGAAGAATGCTGGATCCACTTACCAGAGGCTGGTCAACACGATATTTGCCGATCAGATAGGTCAGACCATGGAAGTCTACATTGACGACATGCTGGTAAAATCTCTTGACTCAGAAGATCATATCTCACATCTCCAGCAAGCATTCACCACCCTGAGGAAATACAATATGAAGCTCAACCCCTCTAAATGTTCCTTTGGAGTAAGCTCCGGGAAGTTCCTGGGATACATAGTCACCCACAGGGGCATAGAAGCAAATCCGGAGCAAATAAGGGCCATCCAGGCGATTCTTCCCCCACAGAATGTCAAAGAGATTCAAAAACTTACGGGAAGAATGGCAGCCCTCAGCAGATTCATCTCCAGGCTTTCTGACAAGTCCCACGCCTTCTTTGAAACACTAAAGAACCCTAAGGACTTTAAGTGGACAGAGAAGTGCGAAGCCGCGCTATCCGACCTCAAGGCCTACCTCACTACTCCACCACTCCTATCTAATCCCCTGGAAGGGGAAACCCTATTGCTTTACCTAGCTGTGTCCGAGCATGCAGTTAGCGCGGTCCTCGTGAGGGAGGAGGAAAAAAGGCAACATCCCATATACTACGTCAGCAAATCCATGCTAGACGCAGAAACTCGCTACAGCCAACTAGAGAAGCTAGCCCTCGCCCTGATGGTCGCGGCCCGGAAGCTACGTCCCTACTTCCAGTCCCATCAAGTCGTGGTAGTCACCTCATTCCCCATCAAAGCAGTCCTTCATAAACCCGAGGTATCAGGACGGTTGGCGAAATGGGCCGTAGAATTGGGAGAGTATGACGTGATCTTCAGCCTAGCCGCCGCTATCAAGTCCCAGGTCCTAGCTGATTTCGTAGCTGAATTCTCTCCCTCTATGCTTCCAGACCCAGATCTAGAAGCTACACTCCAGGGAAGAGAAGCGGAAGAAGGTCAATGGGCCCTGTACATGGATGGCTCCAGCAATGTAAGAGGCGCAGGGGTAGGACTGGTTTTGACCTCCCCTACGGGAGAATCGGCCTCAAGGGCTGTACGTTGCAACTTCAAAGCAACGAACAACGAGGCAGAATACGAGGCTTTAATAGCAGGTCTAGAACTAGCTAGGGAAATGGGAGTAAAATACATCCAGGTTTTCAGTGACTCACAGCTCATCATCAGTCAAGTTCAAGGGGATTATCAAGCCAAGGACCCGAGCATGATCAGGTATCTATCGGTGGCCAAACGTCTCCTAGACCAATTCACAAGCTATAAGCTTACCCAAATACCCAGGGAACAAAACTCCCAAGCCGATGCTCTAGCAAACCTGGGTTCCGCATTAGAAACCAAGGAACATATATGAGTATTCCGCTATTGGTCCTACAATGGCCAGCAACCCAGAAAGAGGCCGAACCGGAAGAAGTGACGGTAGTAGACGAAGGAGAAACCTGGATGACCCCTATCACCGACTATCTAAGAAATGACGTCCTACCTGAAAACCGAGAGGAGATCCGGAAGATCAAGAGACAAGCGGCCAGATATTGCATTTCGGAGGGAAAACTATATAGGAGGTCCTTTTTAAGACCCTATCTACGATGCCTATCCCCTAGAGAAGCCGCACGAATATTAGAGGAACTCCACGATGGGGAATGCGGTTCACATTCCAGCGGACGGAGCCTGGTTCTCAGGGCGAGAAGGGCCGGTTATTACTGGCCTACCATGGCGAAGGACTCCCTCAAACAGGCTAAAACCTGCAGCCAATGCGAGAAGCACGCCCCAATCTCCAACCTACCACCAGAAAACCTGAAGTCCCTAAGCTCCCCCTGGCCTTTCCGCAAATGGGGCATGGACATCGTGGGGAAATTCCCAATGGCGCAGGCGCAGAAGGTCTTCCTCCTAGTAATGACCGATTACTTCACAAAGTGGGTAGAAGCAAAAGCCTTGGCAAAAATCACGGACCTCCAGATCAGGAAATTCATCTGGACGAACATAATAACCCGCTTCGGAGCACCTCAGGAAATTGTCACAGACAATGGACCCCAATTTACAAGCAACGACTTCCAGGATTTCTGCAAAGATTGGGATATCAAACTCTCATATTCAGCACCGAGGCACCCGCAATCAAACGGACAAGCAGAGTCAACCAACAAAACGGTGGTGAATATGCTCAAGAAGCGCTTGGAGAAGGCTCACGGGCGATGGGCAGAAGAGCTACATGGAGTCCTTTGGGCCTACCGAACAACTCCAAAGATAGCTACCCAAGAAACCCCTTTCTCACTCGTCTATGGCACCGAGTCAGCAATACCAACCGAAGTACATGTCAAGACCACGATCTCCAACATCCTAACTCCCAAGGAAAATGACGAGCTGATGTACCTAAGCCTAGACCTCCTAGACAAAAAAAGGGAAGCAGCCCGCCTGAGGAACGCATCGTACCAAATAAAGGTAGCCAAGAGTTACAACAAGAAGGTGAGATCCAGAACCTTCCAAGAAGGGGACTGGGTCCTAAGGCGAGTCTGTAACCACACAAAAGACAAATCAGCCGGAAAACTCGCCCCCGGATGGGAGGGGCCCTATCAGGTAATAGGGGTGCAAGGGGCAGGAGCCTATAAGCTGCAAGACAGCACATGCAAGGTACAACCCAACTGCTGGAACGCCTTGCACCTCAAATTCTATCATTTCTAAAGGCAAGATCTTCGGATCGAGCTCTATATATACTATTATATATTTAAGTATTTTGGTTTTCCTACTCCTATGTATAACGAGAACGTCCTCGGACTAGGCTTATAAAATACATTTGGTTTCGACTAAAGGGAGTTAGGGAAACACCAATATACTTAAAGGGGCATATTAGCTGGATCAGGGACCTTCGGGACCTCAGATCTTAGATAGCCCCCTAGCTGGTGAGGCTACTCACCATAGGTGCAGACAGATATGGAAGGGGTCTGATCAGCTCTGAGCCGATGTCTGTGCGATAGGGCCCCGCGTAAAGGCCTATAGCCGAGAGTTATGCGGGGACCACGTACTAGTACCGTTCAAACCCTCGTGAAATACGCTGTAAGCTAAACGCACGCTGGGGGTATGACGTACACAGCCAAGTACGGTAATCAGATTCTGGTGGCTGATATGCAAGGAGCAAAGTGCAAATAACCGGTTAAGCACAAACAATTTAATACCTATCCAGACGTGGAATGTAGTGTGTCTGGGTTGACAGAACCTTGCGGGGGGACCCACCCCAGACCACAATAAGTCTGAGAGTGACCTTTCTGCAGAAAGGTAGAGTGCAGCATTGAGAATTTCGAGAATGGCCTATGCCCACGGTAGCACAGTGCGATTTCTCAATTTAGATCGAGAGTGGCTCGCCTCCGGGCAGCAGAGAGCGATCAAAAAGACTCCCCAAAAACATAAAAGTCCAGAGACCTTCGGGTCCAAAGACCTTCGGGTCCATAGACCTTCGGGTCCAAAGACCTTCGGGTCTAAAGACCTAAGGGTCCATAGACCTTCGGGTCCAAAGACCTTCGGGTCCAAAGACCTAAGGGTCCAAAGACCTAAGGGTCCATAGACCCAAGGGTCCATAGACCTAAGGGTCCATAGACCTAAGGGTCCATAGACCTAAGGGTCCATAGACCTTCGGGTCCAAAGACCTTCGGGTCCAAAGACCCAAGGGTCCATAGACCTAAGGGTCCATAGACCTTCGGGTCCAAAGACCTTCGGGTCCAAAGAACCTCAAGGTTCCAAAGACCTTCGGGTCCATAGACCCAAGGGTCCAAAGAACCTCAAGGTTCCAAAGACCTTCGGGTCCAAAGACCTAAGGGTCCATAGACCCAAGGGTCCAAAGAACCTCAAGGTTCCAAAGACCTTCGGGTCCATAGACCCAAGGGTCCAAAGAACCTCAAGGTTCCAAAGACCTTCGGGTCCATAGACACAAGGGTCCAAAGAACCTCAAGGTTCGAAAGACCTTCGGGTCCAAAGACCTAAGGGTCCATAGACCCAAGGGTCCAAAGAACCTCAAGGTTCCAAAGACCTTCGGGTCCATAGACCCAAGGGTCCAAAGAACCTCAAGGTTCCAAAGACCTTCGGGTCCAAAGACCTAAGGTTCCATAGACCCAAGGGTCCAAAGAACCTCAAGGTTCCAAAGACCTTCGGGTCCATAGACCCAAGGGTCCAAAGAACCTCAAGGTTCCAAAGACCTTCGGGTCCAAAGACCTAAGGGTCCATAGACCCAAGGGTCCTAAGAACCTCAAAGTTCCAAAGACCTGTGGGTCCATAGACCTAAGGGTCCAAAGAACCTCAAGATTCCCAAGGTCTAAGGGTCCGACGAACCTCAAGGTTCCTAAGACCTAAGGGTCCAGAGAGCCTAAAGGCTCCTACTCCTTCAAGATTTAACGGGTAAAGTCTCCCAGGTTCAAAGCAAGGCCTCAGGGCCCAGGTAAGGAACTTAAGGGGCCTAGATCCTGAGAACTTCCGAGTTCGAGGGATCAAGAACCCAAGGGTTCAAATCAGATCGGAACTCACTAGTTCCCGACAACGATCTCACAGAATTCGCAGAACTACAAGACCTAATGCTTCGGCATTTTTAATCCTCCAATCTAATCGCTAACAGAACTCGAGTCCTAGATCATGACTCCTCGTGGGGGTTATGGTCGGCCTTCGACCCACAACCCCAAACTAACAACCAGGCAAAGCCTCGAGTGACGCCTACGGATGCACAAAGGAAATAGACAAAGACCACGAAGGGCCATAAGTCTTAAAAAGACCACGAAGGGCCATAAGTTCTAAAACAAAAAGGCACGAAGGCCCAGTTCTGGAAATAAAGCCCCGAAGGGCGAAAGTACGACAACAACCCATCGGGCTCAAGAGTTCAACAAAAAACAGGAGAAGAAAGTTTAAGCCTCAGGGGCAGCGGCTGGATTATCCACGGGAGCAGGAGGATCCACCTCAGCTGTTTCCTTCACAGGGATAAGTGGTTCGTCATCATACGAAGGAGGAGGCAACCCACGAAGCTTAGCCTCATACTCCTTCACCATCTTGTAGTGCCCAAACTCCACCACGAAGTCCCACTTATCAGTCTGCCCCTTCAGATAATCCCTCATCACCTCCCAGCGAGCTATCATCATAGCCCCACTCACTGCCATCGTCCTCTCGTCTTCAAAAGAATTCTTCTCATTCTTCAGCTCCTCCAGCTCTCCCCTCACCGCATCCAGTTTAGACGTCAGCACGACGTGCTCGGTAGCAGCATTCTCCTCCAGCTCCTGAGACTTCTTCAACCTTAGCTGAAGAGACTTAAGCTCTTTCCCCTGCGCCAAACGTTTGTCTTTCTCCTCGCGAAGCTGAGCCTTCAAAGCCTCGAGTTCCTTAGAAGCGTCTTCATTCACCATGTCCTTGAGATGATGAACTTGAGACATAACCTGCAACAAGCACAATACCACAATCATTATAGTGCATTACGAGGCCAAAACAGTAGTAAAATGCGTCGACATACCTGAAGGAGGTCAAACTGGATAGAGCTGATGGCTTTAGGAAGATCGTCGGCAGGAAGATTGCACACGCTTCCCGGGAAAACCCTAGCAGAAAGATCATCCAACACCGGCTTCAGGTCAACACCGGAGATCGTAGGGGTCGAAGAACGAGTTCTCCTCTTGGAAACGGTGGGAGCTGGAGTACTAGATCCTTTGCGCTTCAGACTCCCTGTAATCTGAACATCGTCATCCCCTGAAATGGCAACTTCTAGAGGAGTCTTCTTAGCGGAAAGGTTTTCCCAAGCCTTCTTAAAAGCATCCATGGAGCCATCTCCTGAAGGTCCAGACATGTTTCCTGCAAAGAAAATTCGCAAAATCAATAACTGACAGCAAAGATAAAAGGAAACACTATGAGCTCACCCCAAATGCTGCAGCGACCGAGGATCTCTCGACTCAGGAGATAGGTGACTTGACGACGTTCAGCTGGCAGATCAAACACTCGTTCAGCTACCTTCTTTCCTTCCGGCACCGCTGGAACGGACACACCTGCAACGGCAAAACAAACAAGTGAATATCAGAGTTAAGCCCAAAACCTATAACGATTTAACCTACCCGCTACGTGCCAAACCGAGGGATAGCCTGGAAGAAGCGCAAAGGCGAACCTCTCCTCCCATTTACCACTAAAAACAGGATGGTTCTTTCTTGCTTTCTTCTCAATCTCCTGAACCAACGCTTTCTTACCACGAGGACGGAGATAATATTTCCCCTCTGATCCAGGCAGGGTCGAGATGGAGTACGAATAGAGAACTTCGTTTAGACCCAACATCAGACCCTCCAGATCGCCTAGATTCTGGATGGCTATCAGAGTTCTCCAGGCTGGAGGAGTCAGCTGACCCGGGGAGATGTCGAAAAACTCCGACAACTTCGCGATCAATGAAGGGACTCGATCACGAAAACCCGACTCGAAGTACGCCTCGTAGATCGGGACCTCATCAACTCCGAAGTCAGAGATCCTATCCGTCGGATCAGGGACACGAATGACTAGGTCCCGAGGAAGATTATACTTCCTTCTCCATCCCGCTACGTCCTCCTCCTTAATCGACGAAAACGGACCCAACGATGAAGATCTACCAACTCGGCCCCCGGTGACGGCATCCCCGACTTCAACAATATGGGATCCCATCGTCTCGATTACAGGAGATTGAGAAGAGGAAGTCCTAGACCTAGCTACGGGAGAGGTTTCTAGGGCTTTGCTAGGGGAATCATTCGACATTCTTAATAAGAAAAGGAGGAAGAAAGACGGCTACCTGTGAAAAATAGGAAGAATTTCCGGAAGAGGAAGCCGCCGAGAAGAAAGCTCTAGAGAAGGCAAAGATGAAATGGAGAAGAAACTTGGTTCCGATCAAAGAAAAAGGAAGAAACCCTAGTTGGAAATCCACGCGCCTCGATCATCTCGCCACGCGCTCGAATGAGCGCCAAACGGAGTAGCTGAAACGATAATGGGCTTCCCCTAGAAAGCCCATCTTGCTCTCAGTCATTTCTGCCAAAAGGCCTGAAGGCTCGACGTCTTCAAAGCAAACCGCCTTCTTCAACCCACGAACGATAGGCCCAAAATGATTCCACGTTTCGTCTAGACTCCAAACCCTTCTCCTGCTGGAAGAAACGGTGTCAAGATCCAAGACTTCATATTATCCCTTGATCCCTACGAAGCAATCAAGGAATAAGGGGCAAACTGTTGGGGAAAAATATCCAAGGCTAAAGGTTTCTCCAGCCTCCGAAGGGGCCTTGACTTCTGGGCCCTCGTTTGGAAAGGACTCAGGGTCCCTCCTCTACTCAAAGAACCCATCTCCACCAGGAGGCACCAGGGTCCGATCTCCATTTAATAAGTATCCAGGGTCCAGTCCCCGTATCGAGGAACCAAGGCCTAGCCCCTGCCGTAAGGACCAAGGATCCGATCCTCCGCATGAATATGGAAGTTTCCCATATCGAGGGGAAAGTAATATATTCATGAATATTACGGAAGCCGCCCAAGATTGACCGACTTACATCAACTATAAAAGGGGAACCCAAACCCTAGAACAAGGGATCAACTTTTTGGGGCTTAGAGATTAGAGAGTTAGGCTAGAAAACTAGGGTTTATACACCCAAAACGTTGTAACGCTAAAGATACTCAATAATACATCTCTTTGCCTCGATTTCTCTTCTCAAAACACATACATAAACATAAAGCTTGATAGTCTTCCAGTGTTCCGTAGTACTAAAACAACCCTACACAAAACTATCATAACACTAGGCGCGGAGGGAACATTCCCTTACCCTGTGGGACATCCCAGATTAATGGGCAAGAGCTTGATCCCATCGTGACATATATCACATATGCATGGACCGTCGGACCAGTCCGGGTAACCGTTCAGCTCGTCCAGGCTACTCGGGACCCGAACACTCCGCCGAGGTGAGATGAGCTTCCCCCTAGCTGCCCCAGCTGACCTAGCTAGTCTATCAGCTCCAGTGAGCTGGACAACCTCAGGTGAGCTAGTCACACTCTTGATCCAGCTGGATGAGCTTGACCCGGACCACATCCAGCTTTCAGTTCACTCGTCCAGCTCTCCTTTACTTCCTTCCTCCTTCTGATGATCAAGTATTCCCATCCTGAATTACTTAACCATCTGTTTGGACCATGACACACCTGATTTCAGGTCAGAAGACCTGACTTGGTGCGTCTCCATGTACCATGGTCCGTCCCGCGGTCTTATCGAGGATCGGGGACATGACAGTAGGAGAAGGTGACTTCAAAGGATATGTGGCAGTGGGGATGGAGGGGAACGAGGGGTTGGGCGAGACAAGAAAACAGTCGCGGACTGCGTGCAGAAGATTCTCCGGAGATAGTGGAAACCATCTATAGTCGGAGAGTGAAGAACATCACGACTGTGTGGGGGCTGGTAGTGATGGCTTGTGGCGTTGGAGGATAACTGTAGCCAGCAGTTGGAAGATGCCTAAGATCTTTAAGGAAGTCGGGATAGTCAGAGCAGTACATAGATCTCTCGCTTATCGTTGAACCCACAACCCAAGCTGTAAATGAGATGTAGATAACGTAACGAGGCGCAGAGCAAGCTTGGAGAGTTAACACATAAGAAGAGGATGCGGCAAGACGGCTCTGCCATGGAGATATGTAGTCCGAGACGGAGTGGAGTGGTGGAGATGCAGTAGATATTGTTTTAATCTCAATGTATGAACTCAAAGATCTGAATAAGAATAACTCAACTCTATTATTAGCTTAAAAAAAACTCTGTCAAAAACTTAAGCTCTCACAAAGATCTCTCACAAACTCATAAGGTATATCAGAAGATGATATCTCCTTATATAAATCTTATAGTATGGATCAAGGTGTCGAAACTAACCTGATTAGTGAATGCATCGGTTGGAAAGAACAAGTCATATCGTTGTCTGGGTTAAGTCCCAAGGCCGGTCAGGCCAGATGAAGACTCATCAGTTCCAAGGCATGTGAGGATGGTTGGATGATTGACTTAGGATATAATGGGTTTTGTCAGTCCAAGAAATGGACTTGGTACTATTGCCTATAAGGCAAGGGAGTGTGCATGAGCCAAAATGGGCCGGATGCATATCTCTTATCCGTTCAAAGACTTCTCAAAGGTTACTTATGTCTGTGGGGATGGTTGGCTGAATGACTAAGTACCTAGGGGAGCGGTTTGATGCAGGAATCAATATAAGGACCTTAAGTAAGATCATTGAGTGATCGTGGTCCAGCAGTCAAGCAAGAGCAATTAGAGTCATTGGAGGACCGATGAGCTAATAAGCTCCGGGAATGTGGCAAAGGTATGATCTAGCATTTATTTGTGTAGATCTAGATAGAACGGTTTAGGGGAATGGAACCTCAAAATCGTATGACTTGGTTTGGGTTTGTAATTGACCTTTAAGCTGATTGGTAGTTGAGTAAACCGACCAATGCTAAGGTGATTCGACCAGACTAGGATTAGATTGGTTTTAGACCAATGGTTAATTAGAGAATATTTTGCTGCGTATCTGTTGAAATGAGCTAAGCTATGAATGACTAAGAAAGTCTTTAGCTAAGGTCTAAGTTAGCCCTCGCCTTTAGGCAATATTATAATTAAAGGGCGAAAAATTAAGAGGTTCGGTCAAGACATTGACCGAGCGACGTGAGGCGTCGACCGCGGCCTAGTCGGCCAGGATCGGGTCTTACTAGTTGGTATCAGAGCATGCTTGATCTTGTTTAGGACAGCGCTCAAAGATGTTAAGTTCCAAACCGAAATTTATTTCTTAAAACTATGATGACTATTAAAGCTTAGTTGGGGTGAGCCAAGAGAGAGCTGAGGTAAGGGGTATCATGCTTGTGAACGGAAATGTTCCAAGATGAACCAGCTTAGCCAAGATGACTCTCCAAAAGGCAAGATCCTAAAAACAGAAAGGTTAGTTGATCTGGTTATTTAGAAGTATTAGACGGATTGGAAAGGAAAGTATTAGATGGATTGGAAAGGATGGAAGTACAATGCAATATTTTTTATGGATGACCTGAACAAGGGAAGTAACATGGACCAGAGGGTGGCTTTGGTTGAAATAAACGTGCAGCACTCGTCTGAAGTAAATGTTATCCCCTTGATGGCCGTTCAAAATAAGTAAGCATATGCATTGATAAAACTGATTTAAGGATACTTTACATGACTAGAAAACAAGTGGACCTTTGATCAGATGGATCAAAGATGATTCGGTGTAAGTCAAAGTGGACTTCCTTAAATCATGTTGAATGGAATGAAAAATTTCCAATCCAAAATCTGTCCAAGGAAAGAATGAGGAAACTCATGGTGGTTTTTCCAATCAATGGAATAACATGATGGTAAGAATCTTAGTATGATGGAGATTAAGGAACATTATAATTTCTCTTGTGAATGGTGTCAGCATTCGCAAAAGTAAGACGCTTTGGAGGATGGTGTGAGCATTTTCCAAATGTGTGATTTAACCAAAATCCTACTCATCTAGGAGCCTTTATGATCAGTGGTGTGGAAACACACGTACTTTTCGACACAGGGGCTACACATAGTTTTGTGATACCAGAACTGGTCGGAAAGGGTCTGTTCTGTCTGGACGCTGGGGATACTTCGGTGATAGTGAATGCAGCCGGAAGGCAAGTCATGCATTCACTGGGCAATATGTCAAATATCCCAGTGTCGGTTCAGGGAAGAGATTTCCCTGTGAATCTGTCTGTGTCCGCCTAAAGAATCATGAGTGATCATAGGTATGGACTGATTGGGAAAGTATCGGGCCACTCTCAATTGCCATAGGGGTCGTGTGCAATTGGAGAATGGACTTCATCCGATCCAGTACCAATGTCTGGGTCCGGCTCTAGAAAAAGTAGTGATATCAGCAGTCCGAGCAGTACGGATGCTGAAACAGGGTTGTCAGTCCTTATTGGCCACAATCACCACTGCAGAGCCCGACTGTTCTGTCTGTCTGAATGACCCTGCAGAGGACTCGTTGGTGTCTGAGTTCCGAGATGTGTTCTGGCGCTGCAGGGTGTTCTCCCTGATACTGTTAGGATGGAACCATTTATGATTGAACTAGAACCATGGACAGCTCTACTGTCCAAGAGTCCGCATCTGATGAGAGTTAACCAGTTCTTTTTAAGAAAAAGAAGGATAGTAACTCTTGATTCTGTTTTGGATATTCTGTTATCCAAAAGTTTGTATCTGATGGCTCCTGCCAAAATGGCCGAGTCAAAGTCGACCACGTCCCAGAGAGGATCCGGGTCACAGTCCAACCAAGTTGGAGTTTGACCTAAGGTTGAGATGAGAAAGATCAAGTCCAGTGTAAAGAGACACATCCCTTCCACACAGCCCTTTAGAACAGATCTTGACCATCGATTGTAACCAACGGTCCAGATTGTACCTGTTCGCCCATGGAAGGTTCTAGACACCCCTAGACACGTCCAGATACATCCAGGCCTTGCCCAGGCCAATCCCAGGCTTCATACCTCAGCCCATGACCTGCCCACAAGAGGGCACAGGCTTATGGACCATGTAACCAGGCCAATCAGCCCGCCACCAGCCCAGACCCATTTCTTGGGTCAGGCTGAAGCCTAAACCATTCCTCAGGTCCCTTAGACAATGCCCACGGACTTGCCCAAGAGCCCACTGGTCCATGGACCACATGGCCGGACTACCCGGACCAGGACCGGCCCGGACCCGGACCACTGTCCCGGAACCCGAACAGTCCATCCAGCTGAGATGAGCTGGCTCCCAGCTGACCCGGCTGAGTGAGCTAGTAGTCCAGCTAGTGGAGCTGTCTTAGTACTGGCCGAGCTGGAGTGAACTAACCTAGCTTCGAACAGCTCAGTTATTCCTCTCGGTTGCTTTGGCCAGCTACTGTTTTACTTGTCCTAGCTGACTTCTTTTATTCTCACTCTTATTTGGTTAAGTCTTATCATACTTAACCCTTTATTTGGACCATGGAACGCTTGCCTTTGGTCTTACTGACCGGCGGTTTGTTTCCTCGAACCATGGTCCATCCCGACAATCCTTCTCAGGATTGGGGGCGTGAAAAGTCTCCCCCCCCCCCCCCTTAGGGTGGATTCGTCCTCGAATCCTGGTACCATTGTTTCCGTAGAAACAAACCGGTCAAACCACTCTGGATACTCAGCTTTCATTCTAGCTTTTGTTTCCCAAGTGATTGTCTCTTAACCAACCATAGCATTTTACGGCTTGGCCACATTGCGATCTTAGTCTTTACTAGACTAAAAACGCCTCAGACATGACTTCCGTCCATCACTGGAGTTTATCATAATTTGATCATGATCCAATTACAGACGTGATCTTATTCTGGTCCTGGTCCACTAAGGGACTCGACCTTTACACCCTGACCATAGTTCCAACTCCGAATAGGTCGTGGCCTGATCCTCATCCATTGCTGGACTTGATCTTTCTCATCTCAACCTTAGGTCAAACTACGACTTGGTTGGACTGCGACCCGGATCCTCTCTGGGACGTGGTCGACTTTGACTCGGCCATTTTGGCAGGAGCCATCAGATACATACTTTTGGATAACAGAATATCCAAAACAGAATCAAGAGTTATAAGTACCAAAAGGTACCATAGACCAAAGGGTGCCATGACTAAAGGGCGCGAGTTCCAAGGGGTGGATATTCCAAACGGTACCAATGGATACAGGCTGTGACCGTTCAAGTCAAGAGATGCAACCCTTGGACCCAACAGACACAACCCATCGTGTACGACCAGAAAGAAGAGGAAAAGATAGACTAGAAACAGACAGGGAGAAACGGATGGGACTGGTGAACCAAACAGAACCGCGGTTCGGCCACAAGGGCTCACCGGAGGAACTGAAGGGACCACGGCCCTTTCCATACCTTCTGAACCACGTCTGGGTTCTCAGGGTTCTTCCCCTTGTTCTGATCTTCCATTTCGACCAGAGGTTGATTCCCAAACGATCAGTCGCCGGAAAACTAAACCACCACGAAAAGTGCCTTTTTCTTGGCCGGAAACTCTCTCTTTCTCTCTCTCTCTTTCTCTACGTTTTTCTCTGAGTATTTTACTCTGGAATTGGATGATAAAAGTGAGTTGGGCGTGCCCCTATTTATAGGAAACGAGGGGTCATGTGTAAAGAGACACATCCCTTCCACGCAGCCCTTTGGAACAGATCTTGACCATCAATTGTAACCAAAGGTCCAGATTGTACCTGTTCGCCCATGGAAAGTTCTAGACACCTCTAGACACGTCCAGATACATCCAGGCCAAGCCCAGGCTTCATACCTCAGCCCATGACCTGCCCACAAGAGCGCACGGGCTTATGGACCATGTAACCAGGCCAATCAGCCCGCCACCAGCCCAGACCCATTTCTTGGGTCAGGCTGAAGCCTAAACCATTCCTCAGGTCCCTTAGACAATGCCCACGGACTTGCCCAAGAGACCACTGGTCCATGGACCACATGGCCAGACTACCCGGACCAGGACCGGCCCAGACCCGGACCACTGTCCCGGAATCCAAACAGTCCATCCAGCTGAAATGAGCTGGCTCCCAGCTGACCCAGCTGAGTGAGCTAGTAGTCCAGCTAGTGGAGCTGTCTTAGTACTGGCCGAGCTGGAGTGAACTAACCTAGCTTCGAACAGCTCAGTTATTCCTCTCGGTTGCTTTGGCCAGCTACTATTTTACTCGTCCTAGCTGACTTCTTTTATTCTCACTCTTATTTGGTTAAGTCTTATCATACTTAACCCTTTATTTGGACCATGGAACGCTTGCCTTTGGTCTTACTGACCGGCGGTACGTTTCCTCGAACCATGGTCCGTCCCGACAATCCTTCTCAGGATTGGGGGCATGACAAAAGGGAACAAGGAAGAAATCTAGGAAAGGAAAGGAGGCTGCTGGTGGATCCGGAACGGCGGTGACTGAGAAAGTCACTGAGACGCCCTTGTTACCTACCGAGCAAGGGCTGGTAAACAATGAAACTGGATTGCCATAGGGACTATTCCTACCTAATGAGCCGCGTGTGGAGATTCCTGAGGATCAGGACATGTTGGAACAGGAGGAAGATGCTGAGTCTTCCCATGCTGGTGATCATGAGGATCAGGAAGGTGCTGCAGTTGGAGGCAGGACCGGA
Organism: Hirschfeldia incana; assembly: GCA_026261945.1. Lineage (NCBI taxonomy): Eukaryota > Viridiplantae > Streptophyta > Magnoliopsida > Brassicales > Brassicaceae > Hirschfeldia > Hirschfeldia incana. Next base: position 773,812 of record JABCMI010000014.1, on the reverse strand, counting down.
CCTGAGACTGTCATGGCGGGACCAACCATGAAGGAGGTTCTGAACGCCATGAAGGCCATGGGAGATCAGTTGATTGCCTTGACACAAACATTCACCCCGTTGGTGAACTCGTCTGTGGGTCAGGCTAATCCTCCAGTCCATACTGCCACATGGACTAGAGCCACGCGGACTAGACGTACCGCAGATGTGGTGGAGATCGATCCACTTATGAGAAGAGCCCATAAGGTCGATTACCTTAAGGTGCTTGAACACATATCCAAGTTGGGTACAAAACACTTTGCTGGAAGTGTGGATCCCATTGAGGCCGACGAGTGGAGGAGTAGGTTGGTTCGTAACTTCAGTTCTACTCGTTGTCCTGAGGAGTACAAGAGGGACATAGCAGTCCACTTCTTGGAATGTGATGCTCACAACTGGTTGTTGGCTTTGGACAAGAGGACCAACGCCACCATTGATCGTTTTGCGGACTTTGAGGTTGAGTTCAACCACAAGTACTTTCCTGCTGAGGCGTGGGATCATTTGGAGTCTAAGTTCTTGGACTTGACTCAAGGATGCAAGATGGTTCCTTAGTATGAAGAGGAGTTTAACCGTCTCAGGAAGTATGTGGGAAGGGAGCTGGAGGACGAGGCTGTTCAGGTCAGGAGGTTCATCTGTGGCCTAAGGGCGGACCTGAAAACCTACTGCTCTGTCCGCACCTTCCATACTGTTTCTGAACTGGTGGAGAGGATGGCTATCCTTGAGGCTAACATTGCTGAGGAAGCAAAACAGAAGTCACGGAGCCACACGACCACGACCGGGTCGGGTGGTGACCGGAAAAGAAAGAGAGACTCGGCTAAGGGTAAAACCTCAAGTGGTAAGCCGGAGTGCTCTAAATGTGGAAGGCGCCATGGTGGTGAGTGCTGGAAAGCCATGGGAGCTTGCACCCGCTGTGGGAAGATGGATCATTCGGCTTGGAACTGTCCAAACCCGGCTTCCAATAGTGGTTCAGCCACTTGTCACGGATGTGGAAAGGTGGGACACTACCGTAGGGACTGTCCCAAGAATCTGTCCGGTTCGGAGAAGGGTCGTGGAGAGTCGAGCAACCCGAACCAGAACCGGAACCAGTCATCCGCACCAAGGGTGTACGAGCTTTGCAAGGACACGGATGAGGCTGGACAATTCCAATCGATCACTGGTAATAGTTTCTGTAAACTTGATCTTTTTAAATTTGTAGATTGCATGGTATGGAATCTAGAACGGATTAGGATACTTTTGAATGGACCTTGTGTAGGGACCTTAAGTATTGGTGGTGTGGGAACACACGTATTGTTTGACACTGGAGCTACACATAGTTTTGTGAGTACAGGAATGATTGGAAAGGGTTTATTCCAATTGTGTAATGGGGATGAACCTTGCAAAGTGAGAGGAGCTGGTGGCCATGTTATGAACTCACTTGGGCTGGTAAAGGATATCCCGGTATTGATCACGGACAGGGTGATGCATGTAGATCTGATTGTAGTCCCCCTTGAGAATCACGAAGTGATATTGGGTATGGACTGGCTTGGAAAGCATCGGGCCACTCTGAACTGTCACCGGGGAAGGGTGCAATTTGAAACAGGGTGTGGACGTCCGGTCTGGTTTCAAGGAATGTGTTCGACTCCTGGGTTGAAAGTGGTATCTGTTATGGTATTTTTGTGTAGGGTCGTTTTAGTACTACGGAACACAGGAGGACTAACATATTTATGAGTGTTTATGTGTTTAAAGAAGAGAAATTGAGGCAAAGAGATGTATTATTGAGTATCTTTAGCGTAAAACGTTTTAGGTGTATAAACCCTAGTTTTCTAGCCTAACTCTCTAATCTCTAAGTCCCAAAAAGTCGATCCCTTGTTATAGGGTTTGGGTTCCCCTTTTATAGTTGATATAAGTCGGTCAATCTTGGGTGGCCTTCACAATATTCGCGAATATATTACTTCCCCTCGGTTTAGGAAACTTCTATATTCATGCGGAGGATCGGATCCTTGGTCCTTTCGGCAGGGGCTAGGCCTTGGTTCCTCGTCACGGGGACTGGACCCTGGATATTGTTAAGTGGAGATTGGATCCTAGTGCCTCCTGGTGGAGATTGATTCTTTGAGTAGAGGAAGGACCCTGGGTCCCTTCCAAACGAGGACCCGGAAGTCAAGGCCCCTTCGGAAGCTGGAGAAATCTTTAGCCCTAGATATTTTTCCCCAACAGTTTGCCCCTTATTTCTCTATTGCTTCGTAGGGATCAAGGGATAACATGTAGTCTTGGATCTTGGTACCATTTCTTCAAGCAGGAGAAGGGTTTGGAGTCTAGACGAAACGTGGAATCATTTTGGGCCCATCGCTTGCGGGTTAAAGAGGGGGGTTTGCTCTGAAGACGTCGAGCCTTCAAGCCTTTGGGCAGAAGTGATCGAGAACGTGATGGGCTTTCTAGGGGAAGCCCACTATTGTTTCAGCTTCTCCGTTTGGCGCTCATTCGTGCGCATGGCGAGATGATCGAGGCGCGTGGGTTTCAAACTAGGTTTTCTTCCTTTTTCTTTGATCGAAACCAAGTTTCTTCTCCACTTCATCTTTGCCCTCTCTAGAGCTTTCTTCTCGGCGGCTTCCTTTTCCGGAGATTCTTCCTATTTTCCACAGGTAGCCGTCTTTCTTCCTCCTCTTCTTATTAAAAATGTTGAATGAATCCCCTAGCAAAACCCTAGAAACCTCTCCCGTAGCTAGGTCTAAGACTTCCTCTTCTCAATCTCCTATAGTCGAGACGATGGGATCCCACATTGTTGAAGTTGGGGATGCCACCACTGGGGGCAGAGTTGGTAGATCCTCATCGTTGGGTCCGGTTTCGTCGATTAAGGAGGAGGACGTAGAGGGATGGAGAAGGAAGTACAATCTTCCTCGGGATCTAATCATTCGATTCCCTGATCCGTCGGATAGGATCTCGGACTTCTGAGTTGATGAGGTCCCGATCTATGAGGCGTACTTCGAATCGGGTTTCCGTGATCGAGTCCCTTCGTTGATCGCAAAATTGTCGGAGTTCTTCGATATTTTCCTGGGTCAGCTGACTCCCCCAGCCTGGAGAACGCTAATAGCCATCCAGAATCTTGGTGAAATGGAGGGTCTGATGCTGGGTTTGAACGAGGTTCTTTACTCGTACTCCATCTCGACCCTGCCTGGATCAGAGGGGAAATATTATCTTCGTCCTCGTGGTAAGAAGGCGTTGGTTCAGGAGATTGAGAAGAAAGCAAGAAAACATCATCCTGTTTTTAGTGGTAAATGGGAGGAGAGGTTCGCTTTTGCGTTTCTTCCAGGCTCTCCTCGGTTTGGCACATAGCGGGTAGGTTAAATTGTTATGGGCTTTGGATTTAACTCTGATATTCACTCGTTTGTTTTGCCGTCGCAGGTGTATCCGTTCCAGCGGTACCGAAGGGAAAGAAGGTAGCCGAACGAGTTTTTGATCTGCCAGTTGAACGTCGCCAAGTCACCCATCTTCTGAGTCGAGAAGTTCTCGGTCGCTGCAGCATTTGGGGTAAGCTCATAGTGTCTCCTTTTGTCTCCGTTGTTTAGTTATTGATTTTGCGATTTTTTCTTTGCAGGAAACATGTCTGGACCTTCAGGGGACGGCTCTATGGATGCTTTCAAGAAGGCTTGGGAGAACCTTTCTGCTAAGAAGGCTCCTATGGAAGTTGTTGTTTCAGGGGATGACGATGTTCAGATTACAGGGAGCCTAAAGCGCAAAGGATCTAGTACTCCAGCTCCCACCGTCTCCAAGAGGAGAACTCGTTCTTCGACCCCTATGATCTCTGGTGTTGATCTGAAGCCGGTGTTGGATGAGCTCTCTACCAAGGTCTTCCCGGGGAGTGTGTGCAATCTTCCTGCCGACGACCTTCCCAAAGCCGTTAACTCTATCCAGCTCGACCTTCTTCAGGTATGTTGACACATTTCTGTTATTGCTTTGGCTCTGTAGTGCGCCGTGATGATCGTGGTATTGTATTTGCTGCAGCTTATGTATCAAGTTCATCACCTCAAGGATATGGTGAACGAAGATACTTCTAAGGAAATTGAGGCTCTGAAGGCTCAGCTCCGTGAGGAGAAAGACAAAGGCCTGGCGCAGGGGAGAGAGCTTAAGTCTCTCCAGCTTAGGTTGAAGAAATCACAGGAGCTGGAGGAGAGTGTTGCTACTGAGCATGTCGTGCTGACGTCTAAGTTGGATGCGGTGAGGGGAGAGCTGGAGGAGCTGAAGAATGAGAAGACTCTCTTCGAGGATGAGAGGACGCTGGCCGTGAATGGAGCCAAGATGACTGCTTGCTGGGAAGTGATGAGGGATTATCTGAAGGGGCAGACTGATAAGTGGGACTTTGTGGTGGAGTTTGAACGCTACAAGATGGTGAAGGAGTCTGAGGCTAAGCTTCGTGGGTTGCCTCCTCCTTCGTATGATGATGAACCACTTATCCCTGTGAAGGAAGCTGCTGACATGGATCCTCCTGCTCCTGTGGATGATCCAGCTGTTATGATATTTTTGTGTAGGGTCATTTTAGTACTACGGAACACTAGAAGACTAATAGATGGGTACGAATTTGTATGTATTGAGAATGGAAATCGAGGCAAAGAGACTGTTATTATTGAGTGATTTTGGGATTAAACGTATTATGTGTATAAACCCTAGTTCTATCGCCTATTTCTCTAGTCTCTAAGCCTCAAAGTATCGATCCCTTGTTCTAGGGTTTGGGTTCCCCTTTTATAGTTGATATAACTCGGTCAATCTTGGGCGGCCTTCGTAATATTCATGAATATATTACTTTCCCCTCGGTTTAGGAAACTTCTATATTCATGCGGAGGATCGGATCCTTGGTCCTTTCGGCAGGGGCTAGGCCTAAGTTCCTCGTTACGGGGACTGGACCCTGGATACTGTTAAGTGGAGATCGGATCCTGGTGCCTCCTGGTGGAGATTGGTTCTTTGAGTAGAGGAGGGACCCTGGGTCCTTTCCAAACGAGGGCCCGGAAGTCAAGGCCCCTTCGGAGGCTTGAGAAATCTTTAGCCCTGGATATTTTTCCCCAACAGTTTGCCCCTTATTCCTTGATTGCTTCGTAGGAATCAAGGGATAACATGTAGTCTTGAATCTTGGTACCATTTCTTCAAGCAGGAGAAGGGTTTTATCCATAGTTCGATTCCAGAATCTGAGGCGTAAGTATTTGGCTGGAATGTCGACCTGGAATATTTTTGATTCGAGGTTTTTCTTTTAATAATCGGTCTGAACGAGTCTTGCCGATTTGGATTCTCTTTCCTTTTCGGGAGCTGTAATCTCGGAAGATCCGGGGAGCGGGCTGATTCGATTTTCAAATCCTGCCTCGGAGACCGTAGGATTTATGAATTTAGCGGCTTTCTCGAGGTAGTGTCTAACGGCTCTTTCTTTTCCCTGATAATAAATATGTGCTCCGGATTTTTGATTGCCTTCATCGCTTCCTTCTTTTCTTAGTCTTCTAAAATTGCATTCAGATTTTTCTTCTTCCTCTTTTATTACAATGGCAGAGACGAGAGATTCGGGGAAGAGGGCAGAGTCTAGATCGTCTAGATCTGGCAGCCCTCAGGATCTCCGAGCATCTATGCCGTTCATACCTCTCGGGTCTCCACTGGTGGGCCCTGCTTCGTTGATTGGGGAGGATGAAGTACGTGATCTCCGGAGAAAATACGCGCTCCCTTCTTCCATTGCTCTCCGCGTTCCTGAGCCGTCGGAGCGTGCTTCCGGTGGTATGCCCGAAGAGATTGCCATTTACGAAGCTTTCTTTGAATCAGGTTTCAGAGGCGACGTACCGTCGTTGGTTGCGAACCTTTGCGACTATTTTCATATCTCGCCGTCCCAGCTTAATCCTCCAGCTTGGCGCATTCTCACGGCGATCCAGAATCTGGGTGACAAAGAGAATTTGGCTTTGGGGGTTAATGAGGTTCTCTTCGCTTATCATTTAGCTCCAATTAATGGTAATGAAGGATGTTTCCATCTCCGCCCTCGTGCGGGTCTTCCTATAGTTGAGGAGCTACCGAAAACTGATCGCAAGGGGCTAGCCTTTGAGAAAAGATGGCCCGAAAAGTATATTTTCGTGACCCTTCCTGGATCCTACTATCGATGGAATTTCACGGGTGAGGAATACTTCCGCTATCTGTAGTCGAATTTTGCTTATCTCTTTTTGGTTCTTTCGCAGAGGGGACTCGTCCTGCTCCGGCCGATGGGAAGGATAATGTTCTTCGTGCAAGGCAGATTCCTGTCGAGCGGCGCCTAGTGCCTTATCTTCTTAGCCCAGAGGTGCTACGCCGTAGCAAACTGTGGGGTAAGTTCTTCCTCTTAAAATAGGTCGGGTCTTTTATCACCGGGTTGATCGTGTGAGTTTTGTGATTAGTGAGTATGATGGAAGAGGATTCGAAGGATCCGATAGCTTCTTTCAGGAGGGCCACCGATGCGATTTCGGCCAAGAAAAGTCTGCCTATCGAGGAGGTGGCTGGTAGGACGGGTGTGACTATTGGGGGTAAGCGCAGGATGATGGGAATCGAGGATACTTCCTCGGGTCGGGACCGTGGATCGAGGGAGGATTCGACTCCGGCGAGCCAACAACCACCACCGAGCAGACATTCGCATGGAGGGCTATCGTCGGTTTTGAATAATTTGAATGAGAGCATATTTCCCAAGATGCAAGTTCTTTTTTCGGATAAAAGTTCTTCAGAAGCGGTGCGGCAGATTCAGAGTGGGCTTCTTCAGGTAGATAACAGTCTTTTCGTTTCTTGTTTTGAATCCTCGGTTTACGTCTCCCTTTTTATATAGGTTCTTTCACAACTACACCATTTGAAAGATTGGATGGCAAAGGAGGGCATTAATCGGGACAAGACGGTGGAACTGTCCAGGCAGTTATCCCGTGAGAAGGATAAACGAGTCGCTGCGGAATTGGAACTTCGGGACTTGAAGGACAAGGTTCGGGCCATCGAGGGCTCAGTAGAGATTGCTTCGGCTGAATCCCTTCGGTTGAGTCGAGAGAAGCAAGAATTAGAAGAGGCTGTCGCAGAGCTTCGATCTGAGGTGGAGACTTTGAGGAACGAGAAGATCATGGCCGTGAGTGGGGCAAGGATGGTTGCCCGCTGGGAGGTAATGAGGGAATGGCTCCGGGGACAGACTTCCCACTGGGATTTGCTCAAAGAATTCTCTCAGTTTAAGACGGTGGTTTTGGCCGAGGCAGCGCTTAAGGGTGTCGAGCCTCCTACGTTTGGAGACGAGCCAGCTATTCCTTCGTCTAGGCGTGGCAGATCTTAGGGATTTTTGTAATGATCATCCTTTATGGCTTTTATTGAACTGAAATATTTTTTTTGAATTTGTATCCGGATTTGCCTTGGGACTTGAGTCCTGTTTTAGGGCCTGAAAATAAAGCCGTGTTAGATCTCGTAATCCTACTTATAAAACATGAGTTTTTTAAGGATGTGAGATCGTTGTCGGGAACTAGTGAGTTCCAATCTGATTTGAACCCTTAGGTTCTTGGTCCCTCGAACTCGAAAGCTCTTAGGGTCTAGACCCCTTAGGTTCTTTACATGGGCCCTGAGGCCTTCCTTTGAACCTGGGAGTTTTACCCATCCAATCTTGACGGATTAGGAGCCTTTAGGTTCTCTGGACCCATAGGTCTTGAGAACCTTGAGGTACTTTGGACCCTTAGGTCTTAGGAACCTTGAGGTTCTTTGGACCCCTAGGTCTTAGGAACCTTGAGGTTCTTTGGACCCTTAGGTCTTAGGAACCTTGAGGTACTTTGGACCCTTAGGTCTTAGGAACATTGAGGTTCTTTGGATCCCTAGGTCTTTGGAACCTTGAGGTTCTCTGGATCCGAAGGTCTTTGGAACCTTGAGGTTCTCTGGACCCGAAGGTCTATGGACCCGAAGGTCTATGGACCCGAAGGTCTTTGGACCCGAAGGTCTTTGGACCCGAAGGTCTTTGGAACCTGAAGGTTCTCTGGACCCGAAGGTCTTTGGACCCGAAGGTCTTTGGACCCGAAGGTCTTTGGACCCGAAGGTCTTTGGACCCGAAGGTCTTTGGACCCGAAGGTCTTTGGACCCGAAGGTCTTTGGACCCGAAGGTCTTTGGACCCGAAGGTCTTTGGACCCGAAGGTCTTTGGACCCGAAGGTCTTTGGACCCGAAGGTCTTTGGACCCGAAGGTCTTTGGACCCGAAGGTCTTTGGACCCGAAGGTCTTTGGACCCGAAGGTCTTTGGACCCGAAGGTCTTTGGACCCGAAGGTCTTTGGACCCGAAGGTCTTTGGACCCGAAGGTCTATGGACCCGAAGGTCTTTGGACCCGAAGGTCTTTGGACCCGAAGGTCTTTGAACCCGAAGGTCTCTGGACTTTTATGCTTTTGGGGAGTCTTTCTGATCGCTCTCAGCTGCCCGGAGGCGAGCCACTCTCGATCTAAATTGAAAAATCGCACTGTGCTACCCGTGGGCATAGGCCATTCTCGAAAATCTCAATGCTGCACTCTACCTTTCTACAGAAAGGTCACTCTCAGACTTACTGTGGTCTTGGGTGGGTCCCCCCGCAAGGTTCTGTCAACCCAGACACACTACCTTCCACGTCTTGATAGGTATTAAATTGTTTGTGCTTAACCGGTTATTTGCACTTTGCTCCCTGCATATCAGCCGCCAGAATCTGATTACAGTACTTGGCTGTGTACGTCATGCCCCCAGCGTGCGTTTAGCTTATAGCGTTTTTCACGAGTGTTTGAATGGCACTAGTACGTGGTCCCCGCATAATTCTTGGCTATAGGCCTTTACGCAGGGCCATATCGTGCAGACATCGGCTCAGGGCTGATCAGACCCCTTCCATATCTGTCTGCACCTATGGTGAGTAGCCTCAACAGCTAGGGGGCTAGCTAAGATCTGTGGTTCCGAAGGTCCCGATCCAGCTAATATGCCCCTTTAAGTATATTGGTATTCCCTTAACTCCCTTTAGTCGAAACCAAATGTATTTTATAAGCCTAGTCCGAACACGTTATCGTTATACATAGGAGTAGGAAAACCAAAATACTTAAATATATAATAGTATATATAGAGCTTGATCCGAAGATCTTGCCTTTAGAAATGATAAAATTTGAGGTGCAAGGCGTTCCAGCAGTTGGGTTGGACCTTGCATGTGCTGTCTTGCAGCTTATAGGCTCCTGCCCCTTGCACCCCTATTACCTGGTAGGGCCCCTCCCATCCGGGGGCAAGTTTTCCGGCTGATTTGTCTTTTCTGTGGTTACAGACTCGCCTTAGGACCCAGTCTCCTTCTTGGAAGGTTCTAGATCTCACCTTCTTATTGTAACTCTTGGCTACCTTTATTTGGTACGACACGTTCCTCAAGTGGGCTGCTTCTCTTTTCTTGTCTAAGAGGTCTAGGCTTAGGTACATCAACTCATCGTTTTCCTTGGGAGTTAGGATGTTGGAGATCGTGGTCTTGACATGCACCTCGGTTGGTATTGCTGACTCGGTGCCATAGACGAGTGAGAAAGAGGTTTCTTGGGTAGCTGTTTTTGGAGTTGTCCGATAGGCCCAGAGGACTCCATGTAACTCTTCTGCCCATCGCCCATGAGCCTTCTCCAAGCGCTTTTGAGCATGTTTACCACCGTTTTGTTGGTCGACTCTGATTGTCCGTTCGACTGGGGGTGTTTCGGCGCTGAATATGAGAGTTTGATGTCCCAATCTTTGCAGAAGTCTTGGAAGTCGTTGCTGGTAAATTGGGGTCCATTGTCTGTGACAATCTCCTGAGGTGCTCCGAAGCGGGTTATTATGTTTGTCCAGATGAATTTCCTGATCTGGAGGTCCGTGATTTTCGTCAAGGCTTTGGCTTCTACCCACTTTGTGAAGTAATCGGTCATTACTAGGAGGAAGACCTTTTGCCCCGGCGCCATTGGGAATTTCCCCACGATGTCCATGCCCCATTTGCGGAAGGGCCAAGGGAAGCTTAGGGATTTCAGGTTCTCTGGTGGTAAGTTGGAGATTGGGGCGTGTTTCTGGCATTGGTTGCAGGTTTTAGCCTGCTTGAGGGAATCATTTGCCATAGTAGGCCAATAATAACCGGTCCTCCTTGCCCTGAGAACAAGGCTTCGTCCGCTGGAATGTGAGCCGCACTCCCCATCGTGGAGTTCTTCTAATATTCGTGCGGCTTCTCTAGGAGACAGGCATCGTAGGTAGGGCCCTGAGAAGGACCTTCTATATAGCTTTCCCTCCGAAATGCAGTACCTGGCTGCTTGTCTCTTGATCTTCCGGCTCTCTTCTCGGTTTTCAGGTAGGACATCGTTTCTTAGATAGTTGGTGATAGGGGTCATCCAGGTTTCTCCTTCGTCTACTACTGCCGCCTCTTCTGGTTCTGCTTCTTTCTGGGTTGCTGGCCATTGTAGGACCAACAAGGGGATACTCATATGTTCCTTGGTTTCCAATGCGGAACCTAGGTTTGCTAGAGCGTCGGCTTGGGAATTTTGTTCCCTAGGTATCTGGGTAAGCTTGCAGCATGTGAATTGGTCTAGGAGAGGTTTGGCCACAGATAGGTACCTGATCATACTCGGGTCCTTGGCTTGGTACTCCCCTTGAACTTGGCTGATGATGAGCTGCGAGTCACTGAAGACCTGGATGTCTTTTACTCCCATTTCTCTAGCTAACGCTAGACCTGCTATCAAAGCCTAGTATTCTGCCTCGCTGTTTTGTTGCTTTGAAGTTGCAACGTACAGCCCTTGAGGCCGAATCTCCTGTAGGGGAGGTTAGAACCAGTCCTACTCCTGCACCCCTTACGTTGCTGGAACCGTCCACGTGCAGGGTCTATTGACCTTCCTCTGCTTCTTTTCCCTGGAGTGTAGCTTCTGGATCTGGGTCTGGAAGCATAGAGGGAGAGAATTCAGCCACGAAATCGGCTAGGACCTGGGATTTGATAGCGGCGGCAGGGCGAAAGATCACGTCATACTCCCCCAACTCTACGGCCCATTTTGCCAACCGTCCTGATATTTTGGATTTATGAAGGACCGCTTTGATGGGGAATGAAGTGACCACAACGACTTGATGGGACTGGAAGTAGGGGCGTAGCTTCCGGGCCGCAACCACCAGGGCGTAGCTTCCGGGCCGCAACCACCAGGGCGAGGGCTAGCTTCTCCAGCTGGCTGTAGCGAGTTTCTGCGTCTAGCATGGACTTGCTAACGTAGTATATGGGGTGCTGACTCCTTTCTTCCTCTCTTACGAGGACCGCGCTAACTGCGTGCTCGGACACAGCTAGGTAAAGCAACAGGGTTTCTCCTTCCAAAGGTTTAGATAGGAGTGGTGGAGTAGTGAGGTAGGCATTGAGGTCGGATAGCGCGGCTTCGCACTTCTCTGTCCACTTAAAGTCCTTGGGGTTCTTTAGTGTTTCAAAGAAGGTGTGGGATTTGTCGGAAAGCCTGGAGATGAACCTGCTGAGGGCTGCCATTCTCCCTGTCAGCTTTTGAACCTCTTTGACATTCCGTGGGGGAGGAATCGCCTGGAAGGCCCTTATCTGCTCCGGATTTGCTTCTATGCCCCTGTGGGTGACTATGTATCCCAGAAACTTTCCAGAGCTTACTCCGAATGAGCATTTAGAAGGGTTGAGCTTCATATTGTATTTCCTCGAGGTGGCGAAATGCTTGCTGAAGATGTGAGATATGATCTTCCGAATCTAGTGACTTTACAAGCATGTCGTCGATGTAAACTTCCATGGTCTGACCTATCTGATCGGCAAACATCGTGTTGACTAGCCTCTGGTAGGTGGATCCACCGTTCTTCAAACCGAACGGCATGACCTTATAGCAGTAGATGCCCCTGGAGGTCATGAAGGACGTCTTCTCTTGATCGTCAGGATGCATTAGGATTTGGTTGTATCCCGAGAAGGCGTCCATGAAGCTCGTTAGTTGGTGCCCAGCAGTAGCATCAACCAGCTTGTCTATATGAGGCAAGGGGAATGGATCCTTTGGACAGGATTTATTGAGGTCCGTGAAATCGATGCAGACTCTCCATTTTCCGTTTTTCTTTTTCACAACCACCACATTTGCGAGCCAGTCGGGATACTGTACCTCTCTTATGAATCCTGCGTCGAGCAGGTTCTTTACCTCCTCGTTAATGATTTCATCCCTTTTGGGAGCAAACTTCCTTCTCTTTTGTCTGACCGGAGGATGCTCGGGATTCACTTGGAGCTGGTGCATGATGACGTCGATGTCGATTCCGGGCATGTCTTCGTGGGACCAAGCAAAGCAATCAGAGTTGGATCTTAGGAAGTCAATCAGTCTTCGCCTCAAATCTCTCGGCAGTTTGGAGCCTATCTTGAGGTTCCGTTCCGAGTTTCCTTATATCAAGGAGACCTCATCCATGTCTTCAACCTCGGGTTCTTCGGCGTGAGGAACTAGAGGCCGCTTATGTAATTGCTATAAGGCTTGGGTCTTTCCCTTCAGGGTAGTTTGGTAGCATGACCTGAAATTCTCTTGGTCCCCTCTGATGACCTTCACGCCCCAGGGAGTAGGAAATTTCACCAGTTGGTGAAGGGTTGATGGCACGGCTCCCATGTCGTGGATCCAGGGCCTCCCTAGTATCACGTTGTAAGATGACGGACAGTCGACGACCAAAAACTTGGTGGTTTGGTTTATCCCCTCGGTGTAGACTGGGAGAAGGACTTCTCCTTCGGTTTGCTTCACCTCTCCACTGAATCCCACGAGCGGGGTCGCTTTCCTGGTTAGTGTCTTAGGGTCTAGCCCTAAATCCATATAGGCCGAATGGAAGATGATGTTGCTAGAGCTGTCGTTGTCCACCAGTATCCGCTTAACCAAGCAATTGGCTATAACTAGCGAAATGACGAGGGCGTCATGATGAGGAGCAAGGACCTGTTCCTGCTCTCTCGCAGTAAAGCTGATTTCATCCGTCCCCAAGAGTGGACGCTTGGGAACCTCGGTCTCTTGACCATTCCTAGCATTACGCGTACTCCTTTTGGCTGCGGCGCTGCTGATTCCGCTTACTTCTGATCCTCCCGAGATGACGTGGATCACTCGTTCTTGTGGCGGAGGTAGCGCAGGGACAGCGTCGTTAGGGAGAGCGGGACCCTCTCTGTTGAGGAGGTCCTTTGCTTTATCTGAGAGGAACTCTCTTAGATAACCCTTTTTGAGAAGCTCGGCCACTTCCAGCCTCAGGGCTATACAATCTTCAGTGGTATGACCGTGATCGCTGTGGACCCACACCATCTTTTAGGGTTCCGGGTAGCATCAGGAGACCTCATTTTAGGTGGCCACTTAACTTGTGGGCCATCTGTCTCAAGACTTCGATGAGCTCTGGTTTGGATATCGCTAGGTGGGAGTTGCTGGGCCAAGTAGAAACCATCATTCCTTCGGATCGAGGTAGAGGGCGATGTTGATATCTGCCCCTGCTCTACTTGATGGATTCTCGGGAAGGTCGGGGTCGGATGGTTTCCTCACGCTCGTCCTTTGAAGGCCTGGAGGACTTCTGATCGTATTTGGAGGAGACCTTGCCCCTGCTCACGACGTCTTCTTCCCACCTTACTTGGGCCCAGGCACGGGATAGCACATCCGCCATGTCTCCGCATCTGTACTTTGTTAGCTCCTTGTAGAGCTCTCCTTCCGGAAGTAGACCCTTCTTGAAGGCTGAGATTGCTGTATCGGCGTTGCACTCGGGTATAGAGACCTTCTCCTGGTTGAAACGAGCTATGTAGGAACGTAGGGATTCGTTTCTGTATTGTTGGATCTCGTAGAGGTCATCTGATCTCTTCTCCAGATGGCGGCTACTGGCGAATTGTTCCACGAACTTGTCGCTGAGGGCGGCCAAAGATGCTATGGATCCCGTGGGGAGGTTAATATACCATTGGAGGGCAGAACCGGTTAGGGTTGATCCGAAGCCCTTGCACATGGTGGCCTCCCTTGCTTCTTTTGGAATAGCCACGGCTACCATACGTTGCTTATACTGGGTGATGTGGTTGTCAGGATCTCTGGTTCCCTCATACATCTTAATGCTCGGGAAAGAGAATTTGCGAGGCATCTCGACCGAAGCAATCTCCTTCACGAAAGGTGTGTCGGAGTATGACCTGGGATCGCTTCTACGGATAGGGGGAGCTACTCCGGGGAGCCTTTCAACCATGGATTGGATGGTGCCGAATCTTTCGGATACCACCTTCTCTAGATAGGCGGCTAAAGCTGGATCCGAGATCTCGGGATGGTCGGGTGAATATTCTTCATCCTCTGTATCGGAGTCGTCCTCTTCTTCTTCCCGGGTTGCGTCTCGAGTATTTTCTTGACCACCGGGTTCGTCGCCGGGTTGTTGAGGCGTTTCCTCGCCGTCGTGCGGGGTGTTGAGTGAAGCCATAGGTCGGACACTAGTTCTGAACCGTTTCCATTTGTTCCCTACTGCCCCGAGGGATTGTTTTTCTCGTCGGAGAGCGAGGTTCTCGGCTTCCATAGCGTCTAGCTTCTCGACGCTTTGCTGAAGCTGCTTGGAGTGTTCCCCAAGTTGATCTTTTAGGTGCTGAACTTCCTGGACGAGTTCCGGACCTGCAGGTGCGGTTTCCTGAGCCTTGTGAAGGTCGGTGATTTGACTCTGAAGGGTTTCGAATCGGCTTAGAAGCTCCTTATCCTTCGGGGTCAGATCGGCTTGGTTGGAATCGTCTTCCGGTGCCATCGTCACGTAGTTGAGTTACTCCCCTCCTTCTAGCGCCAAACTGTTATGATATTTTTGTGTAGGGTCGTTTTAGTACTACGGATCACTGGAAGACTAATAGATGGGTACGAATTTGTATGTATTGAGAATGGAAATCGAGGCAAAGAGACTGTTATTATTGAGTGATTCTGGGATTACAACGTATTAGGTGTATAAACCCTAGTTCTATCGCCTATTTCTCTAGTCTCTAAGCCTCAAAGTGTCGATCCCTTGTTCTAGGGTTTGGGTTCCCCTTTTATAGTTGATATAAGTCGGTCAATCTTGGGCGGCCTTCGTAATATTCATGAATATATTACTTTCCCCTCGGTTTAGGAAACTTATATATTCATGCGGAGGATCGGATCCTTGGTCCTTTCGGCAGGGGCTAGGCCTTGGTTCCTCGTTACGGGGACTGGACCCTGGATACTGTTAAGTGGAGATCGGATCCTGGTGGAGATTGGTTCTTTGAGTAGAGGAGGGACCCTGGTGTGAGAGACAAGGTTTCACTTTTTAGATTTTAGGTTAGGTTGAGAGATAATGAATCGTGGGCTGAATCCCGTAAATAAGCTTGATGAATGAATACGTTTATATTGATGATCAAAGAGGGTTACAAGAGGTGTTTATGATGATTACAAGGAGAATGCGTAATGTATTTAATCTAATCTAATAGTTGTTGTATCTCCAGAGATGGATCCCTATTCTAGATCTTCTCTTGTCTTTATATAGTCCAGGTCTCGTTGATAACTCCTTAACTGATCTCCGAAATACACGGCTTCAGTTACGTACTTGCTCCAGGTTCCTCTTGACCGAGTCTCCGAAGTGTCAGCTCCCGTTATAACGTGACCTCCTTTACGACGACTTCCAGGTTCAGTCTTCAATTCAGCTTCCAGCTCGTATTAATGCTATGGGCTTTACGCGGCCCACTTGGCAGCTTACATTTTATCGTGACCTCACCTGAGGGTCATATTCGGGTCCAACAGTTGCCCCCAGCTTCCGAATAAAATCTTTTGTCTCGGAAGCTAGAATCCAGCTACCGACTTTATCTTCTCGTTAAAGTCATGATTAGTTCTTATCTTGTTTTGATACGGCTCACCCGATCTAACGGTTCGTATCACATTAATCAAAATCAACGGTTCAGATGGAGGAAGTTTGAAATGACGTTTCCGGATCTCGAGAGTTGATGAGATATAAAGCTGCAAGCATTAACTGCTGCGCCTCCCACTTTCTCCACGCCTCCATTCGGTTTTCCCAAGGTAACTTCTCTCCTCTCTTATTTTTACTGCGATTTCCTTTTTTTTTTTATATCTTCTTCGTTACTTTTCTTGCGAATTCTCTCCCGAACCTCGCAATCGAAATTTTCTTTGACCCTCCCATACCATGAATCCTCCGAAAGAAGGTTCCGGTGAATCCGGTATGCCTCCCTCTGCCTCCGGAGCTAAACTATTGGAGGTTAAACAGGAAGTTGGAGCCAAGACGAAAGGGAAGAAGAAAGCCAGAGAGACGGTTGCGACCAGGGTCTCTAAGCGGAAGAAGAGGGACGACTCCAGCGGAAGTAATCCCCATTCACCCTCGTTATTGACAAGTCAGGAGGTGGTTAACCTCATGGTTCAAGCCCTTGGCCGGAAGGAGCTTGCTCGAACTTGTGGTCCCGATGATACCCCCGAAACCGCTCCGGCGGGTTGGTTTTGTTGTCATGAGAAGTACATCTCCAAGTGTCACTTGAGATTTCCTCTCCCGACGCTGCTGCTCGATTTCCTCGATCATTACTAGTTGGCTCTTTCCCAACTCTGTCCTTCAGTCATCCGAGTGATAAACGGTTTCATCACTAGAGCTAGAGAGGAAGGGGTCAGTGTTGGTCTTACCGAGCTTATGAGCCTCTTCTCTTTGAAGGAGAGTGCTTCTAAGCAAGGCGGTACCGGAACCTTCTACCTTCCTAGTCGCCCCAATCATGTCATCTTTAGATTTTCTAGTAGTGATGACGACTGGAGGAAGAAGTACTTCTACGTTAAAGTTGATCCTTCGACGGTCCCTGTAGGTCGGGATCTCAGGATTACTTGGACTAACCCATCTGGTTAGGATTTCCAGGGATAAATTTTTACGGAGTCTATCTATTCGTGGTTGATTAACCTTTTTGCTTGGACTTGTTTCGCAGAAATCGAAGATCCTCCGAAGCTTTCTACCAAGCTTACCAGGGCCCTATATCGTAAGTTGCATCAGACTCCCTGTACCTGGCCTGCTTACACCACATCTCGAATAGGTGCAGCCAGGTTCCCAGACGTCTTCAACGCTTCTTTTCAAGATCCCATTCCTGCTGAGAACCTTGAGGGTAAGTTCGAATTCGAACCCTTTCTTAAACAGCTTTGCCGTTTTTTCGACATTTTCCATTCTTATAAGAATTCTTGTTATTCCAGTTTCCGCAGGGGACTCTGTTGTATCAATTTCAACCGGTGCTAGCGCTTCAGGTACCGAAAAGACCAAGTCAGGTGACATGACTCTCAGGCCATCTTTCCGCTCCAGGGGTAACCCTTCGAAGGCTGCCAGTGTTTCCCGTGGGGGAGATAGGAGCCAAGGAGGATCTTTCCTTAACTCAGTGAAGGACGTTTTGGATGATGGAGTATCCAAACCTGTCGCGGAGGCTGCTCCCGCTGAGGTCACAGCTCAGGATACCACTCTTCCTTCTGAGGTCCCTGTGCCGGAAGCTGATCATCCGGCTCCCAGGGATACCTGCGAAGTTGAGCCGTCGAGGCACAAGAGGCCTAGGACTGACCAAGGTGGAGCTCCCACTCGATCCTCTTCCTCGTCCTCCAGGGGAGGAACTGTTGGGTGGAGCTTCACCCATTCAAAGCCTGGGTCGATTTTAGATGACTCGTGGGGCCTAGCCGCAATACTGAGGCACCTGAAGAGGGTAGGATGTCCCCTTCCAGCGCTCAAAGACTTGTCTAACCGGGAGGAGTATCTTGACATTGCCCATTGTATGGGTCAGGTGCGTGATCTCTACCCGTTCTCTATTTGCATTTGTTGGAAATGATACTCATCGTTATTTTTGTTGTTGTCGTAGTTGGCTGGGGCTGTTAACAGGGCCCAGCTCGGGTTTGAGAATGCTCTGCGTGATGCCCCCGATGCTGGTGAGCTCGCTGAGGTTACTGAGGTGGTCAAGGCAGCCAAGGCTGATCTTGATCAAGCCCGGATCCGGATCTCTGAGCTTGAAGCTGAAGTTACGAGGCTGGGCTTGAAGGCTGATGCCCAACAAGGAAAGATTGAAAGCCAAGAGCTCGATATCCAGGTGAAGGGAAGGAGGATTAATGACCTGGAATCTGCTAGAAGGATTGCTGAGCGACAAGTTCGTGAGCTCGTTATCTCGTCCCAGGAGAGCCAGAAGAACAAGGAGGCCGAGGTCAAGCTGGCAGTCAGGGAAGGGAAGAAAGAGGTCGCTGAAGCTTATGGCAAGATCCTGATCTGTGTTCGGGAGAAGTTTGCTAAGAAGAAGGAGGAGGTCAGCGCGTTGGTGTATGCTCAGGAGCTCCAAGCCAACGTTGACCTTTTGAAGGACATGTTGAATAACAAGATCCAGAGTGTTGAGGAGGAATACAACCAGCTGGTGGCTTTGTTACCTGATGCGACGACCGCATATGAGAAGGCTCAAGTGTCTGACTTTTCAGTCAGCAAGCTTCCTCTTCCCCAGATCTCGGACAGCTCAGGTACTTTCGAGATTAACATGTTTAATCCGTCCTTTTCTGGGGAGTATGGTTCTAATCTGGATTTAATGGTTCCTGATTTAGTTCCGATCGAGGTAGCCCAAGGAGGCAATGCTAATGTGGCTGAAGGTGGAGTTCCAGCGGGTGATGGCGTCCCAATCCAAGATGAGAAGGAAGACTAAGAGCTATGGCTCTTCTAAGTTTATGTTTCGTGTTTTTCAGACTTTGGCTTTAAGTTTCGTTTAAGTTCTATGACTTTAGTGCCTGAGGAGGCCTTTAAACCTTTAACGTTGTTTAAGATCTTAATGGCCTGGGGAGGCTTTTAAACCCTTTATCGTACTTAAGACTTATTTGCTTTCATGCTCTTGAGCTTGGTAATGTCCTACTTAATCATAACGATTGCTGAATCAAATTAGGACTTTTAATTTCGATTTGTTGTGAACGTTTTTGCTTAGTTAATATTTGGTCATGAAGACTTCAAAGAGAGGTCCTTGTCATTGTTTCGGAAAATCTGGGGACCTGAGTCCAATTTTGAAGGTTTTGGGACCTGGCATCCAGGTCTGTCGGGACCTGAATTAGACTCGTAGGGACCTGAGTTGATCCGAAGGATCTTGGGACCTTTGGAATGTAGTAAATGAAATCGAGGAATTTCGAGATTTTGTTGATTCTTTAGGATTTTAAGACCTTTTGATTTTTTGTGAGGATTTTAAAACCTTATTGATTTGTCAAGGATTTGAAGACCTTGGTTGTTGTTTAAGGATTTTGAGACCTTATTGATTTGTCAAGGATTTTGAAGACCTTGGTTGTTGTTAAGGATTTTGAGACCTTATTGATTTGTCAAGGGTTTGAAGACCTTGGTTGTTGTTAATGATTTTGAGACCTTATTGATTTGTCAAGGGTTTGAAGACCTTGGTTGTTGTTAAGGATTTTAAGACCTTAGGTTATGTTAAGGATTTTAAGACCTTAGGTTATGTTAAGGATTTTAAGACCTTAGGTCAGGATATTCAGGGACCTGAATATGTTCAAGATAATTGAGCTCAGGTCGCGGTTTAATGGGACCTGAATTCTCTTAGAGGGTTTTAGGACCTTTGATGCTCATGAACCTGAATTAATCGTCTTATTAATGTCAGATATCAAAGAGTACATGATTCAGATTGTTTACATAGTAGCTTATTTTTGGGCTAAGCGTCCTTGGTGACAGGTGCCGCTTTGGCTTAGATGATGAGGTTGGTGAGAAGAGGTTGGGGCTGCACTCATGACGGAGTTGCCTACGTACCCAGTCAAGGGATCAAGCCAAACGTAGTTCAGGGAATTTGGGTACCTAATGATAGTATCTCTTGAGGTTCGTGGCGTTCCACGATCGAATTTCAGGTACCCCGGTTCGTACCTTCTGGAGTTTGTAAACTCCGGGTCGTACTATGTGGATGATTCGATAGGGTCCTTCCCAGTTGATTCCTAACTTTCCAGCTCCTGGTTCTTTAGTTCCTTCGAAGACCTTTCTGAGTACCAGGTCTCCTACAGCGAACTGCCGGGGCCTTACTTTGGAGTTGTAGTGCCGTGCCATTGCTTGCTGGTAATTTTGAATGCGGAGCAAGGCTTGGTCTCGTCTTTCCTCGATTAAGTCGAGGCTATCCATCAGGAGCTGGTTGTTAGCTGCGGGGTTCGAGGTGCAGAGCTCCCGTCGGAGGCTGCCTGCGGCGGTTTCTGCTGGGACGACAGCTTCCATCCCGTAGGCTAAGGAGAAGGGAGTTTCTTCCGTAGCTTTTCGTGGGGTGGTTCTGCAAGCCCATAGTACTTCGGGTAGTTTTTCTGACCAAAGTTCTTTCTGAGCTCCTAGGCGTTTCTTGAGGTTGGCTAAGATCGACTTGTTAGCAGCCTCCGCCTGGCCGTTACCTTGAGGTCGCCGAGGTGTTGAGAAGGTGAGACGGATGTTCCACTTATCGCAGAATTTTTTGAAATCGTGGGATATGAACTGTCCTCCGTTGTCGGTTACGATTTCGTATGGGACACCGTGCCTACATACAATGTTCTTCCAAACAAATCCTTCGACCTCGAATCTGTTTATTTGTTGAAAAGCTTCAGCTTCGATCCATTTCGTGAAATAGTCGGTTAGGACCAAGAGGTTCAGTAATTTCTTTCCTTTGCCTGATGGTACTAATGGACCTACGATATCCATAGACCACCTCATGAAAGGGTAGGGAGCTGATATGTTAGATAGCTTCTCTGCTGGTTGGTGTATGATCGGTGCATGCCTTTGGCATTTGTCGCATGATGAGGAGTAGACCTCGCAGTCCGCGATAATAGTAGGCCAGAAGTATCCTTGCCTTCTAATTCGGATAGCTAGAGCTCTGCCCCCGGAATGATTACCGCAGGAACCGTCGTGCATTTCATTCATGAGTTTCATAGCTACTAGACCATGAACGCACTTTAGGTAAGGTCCGGAGACACTTCGTTTGTGGAGGGCTGACTCGATTATGCAGTATCTTGCTGCTAAGGCTTTGAGTTTTCGAGCCTCCCATTTATTGGGTGGGATTTTTCCCTCGAGGATGTAATCCATGATCGGTATCCTCCAATCTTCTCTTCCTACAACTTTGTTGTAAAGAGCGGAGGGAGGTTCCTGTTCGGGACCTGGTGTAGTGGTGCCCCCGGGGGTATTCGTTTGAACAGGCTCCAAGGGGTCTGAGTTCTGAAGAATATCTCCAATTCCTTCGTTGTCCCCGGTGGTTTGTGTTGTGTTTTTGCGAGCCGCGCGGCTTCTTGTTTGTACCTTGAGGACGAGTGGTTCCGTCCTTTCGGTGGTGCCCCCGGGGGCATTCGTTAAGTTAGGCTCAGGAGAGTCCGAACTTCGATGAATGCCCTCACTTTGGTTGTGGTCCTCTAACTTTTTGGTGGTATTATTAAATGAGTGTTTTCTGAAGCTGCGTGCTCTGGTTTTGGGGAACCAGAATGTCGTGTAGATTTGAGTAGCTTCCGTAGGAAGGCTGTTATCTTCGACTTTTGCTTTTGACATGTTATCTAATTCAGCTTTAGTAGCTATATCGATACTCGGTTTTTCGATTCCTTCCACGGGTATAATTCGTTTTACTAGAGGGTCGGACGTGGAGGCTAACGCGGCGAGCGCGTCTGCTGAGGAGTTCTCTCCTCGTGGGATTCTCGTTAGCTCGAATTTATCGAACTGTTTTGTCAGGCTTACGACTACTTCGAGGTATGCCCCCATCCTTTCGTCTCTTGTTTCGTATTCTCCGTGAAATTGGCTAGCTACTAGCTGAGAGTCACAGTAGGCGCTCAGTTCTCGGATTCCGAGGCTAAGGGCTAATTTTAAGCCAGCGATTAAAGCTTCGTATTCAGCTTCGTTGTTGGAGGCGTTAAATCCGAGTCTATAGGATTGTTCGATGGTCTCCCCAGCTGAGGAGGTTAGTCTTAGACCGACGCCGGAGCCTTGTTTTGACGAGGCTCCGTCCACGTATAGGCTCCATTTTGGGACCTCCATCTCTGGGTCTAAATGTTCGGACGCGAGCTCGATAACAAAATCGGCAAGGACCTGAGCTTTTGCGGCTGCTCGAGGTCTATATTCGATATCGTATTCGCTGAGTTCGATAGCCCATTTAGCTAGTCGTCCGGACTGGCTAGGACTATGTAAAATCGTTCGTATTGGATGTGATGTCATTACGATGATTGAGTGTGATTGGAAATATGGTCGTAGCTTCCTAGCAGCTGTTACGACTGCTAAGGCTAGTTTTTCCATGGTAGGGTATCTCGTTTCGGCATCTATTAAGCTTCTACTAGTGTAATAGACAGGCCTTTGTTCGTTTTGCTCTTCCCGTACTAACACCCCACTAACTGCGGCTGCCGATACGGCTAGGTACAGGTACAGAGGTTCTCCAGTTACGGGTTTTGACAGTATCGGAGGTTCCGAGAGGTATGCTTTGAGCTGTTTGAAGGCTTCTTCACATTTTTCGTCCCATAGGAACTTCTTATTATTCTTCAGGAGTTTGTAGAATGGGAGGCACTTGTCAGTGGATCTGGAGATGAATCTATTTAGTGCTGCGATCCGTCCAGTCAATCTTTGTACCTCTCTGGTCGTTCTAGGTGACGGCATCTCTAGGAATGTCGCTATTTGTTTCGGGTTGGCTTCAATGCCTCTTTCGGTTACGAGGTAACCTAGAAATTCGCCGGAGGGTACTCCGAAGGTACACTTAGCTGGGTTTAGCTTCATGTCATATTTGCTGAGGATGTCGAAGCATTCCCTTAGATGGGAAATATGGTCCTCTCCCATCGAAGATTTGACTAACATGTCGTCGATGTAGACTTCCATGGTTTTTCCAAGTTGTCCAGCAAACATCTTATTTACTAACCTTTGATAGGTAGCTCCCGCGTTTTTCAAGCCAAATGGCATAACCTTATAACAATAGGTTCCTCGTTCGGTTATGAACGCGGTTTTCTCTTGATCCTCAGGCTCCATCATAATCTGGTTATATCCGGAGAAGGCATCCATAAAGGACAGGAGCTGGTGGCCAGCCGTTGCTTCGACTAATCGATCGATGTGAGGTAACAGGAAGCTGTCTTTGGGACAGGCCTTGTTTAGGTCGGTGAAATCTACACAGATTCTCCATTTCCCATTTTTCTTTTTTACTACCACTGGGTTGGCTAACCAATCGGGGTATTGAACTTCTCGGATTGATCCGGCCTTTGTTAGTCGATCAACCTCGTCGTTAACGGCTTGGGCTTTTTCAAGGCCTAGCTTACGACGCTTCTGTTTGATCGGCTTGAAGGTGGGATCTACATTGAGCTTATGTGTGGTGACGTTGGGGTTTATGCCCTTCATGTCACTGGTGGCCCATGCGAAGGTTTTGACATTTTGTTTTAGGAATTCGATGAGCTCCTTTTTAGTTTCGGGAGGTAGCTCAGATCCGATGCTTACTTGTTTTTCAGGGTTCGAGTCGTCGATGCAAACTTTTTCGATGAGGTTCTTGGGGGGACCTCGGATATTCTGCTGCATTTCACGACTCTCCTGGACCTGTAATTGCTATTGGGGGGAATCTTTTATGATCTCGAACCCTCCCAGGTAACAGATCCTTGAAATCTTTTGGCTACCATGTACAGTAACTATCCCATCGGTAGCTGGAAATTTCACGCATTGGTGATAGGTTGAAGCTACTGCTTTCATCTTATGAATCCAAGGTCTTCCGAGGATTGCGTGGAAGGGAGATGGTTTGTCGACGACTATGAAGTTGGTCATTTTCATGACTCCGCCAGCTATGACTGGGAGCTTGATGGTTCCCAGTGAGGTAGCTGTTTCTCCTGAGAAGCCCACAAGGTTGGATTTCTGGTCGACGATTTCGTAATCATCTATTTCCATCCCTTTTAATGCGTTATAGAAAATGAGATCGACGGAGCTTCCGGTGTCGATCATGAGCTTAGGTACCTCGTACCCTGCTATATTTAATGTTACGACGAGGGCATCGTCGTGAGGTCGGTCAAGGTTCGATGTCTCACTTTCCCAAAAAGAGATTTTAGTGTTAGACTCGGGTTTGGTCGGTTTAGACTGAGTATTGGACACAGCTTTCCGTACGTGACTTTTAATAGAGTTAACGGAGTCTTTACATGAATCGGACCCTCCAAGGATGTAATCGACCCTTGAGTCGGGGCTCGATTGGGGAGGTGTTTTATTAAAGAGAGCTTCAATTTGAAGGCTTTTTCCTTGGGGAAACTTCCCAAGGATCATTTCGACTCTCTTCTTGGGAGCGGGAGGTGGCGAATCTGTTTCCTTTTCAGGTGACCTCTCGCGTTTCGGGGAGTCATCTCGGGGACCTCTCTTTTGATAAGGCTGTGGTTTTTTGAGGTCCACATCTTTTATTTCTCCGGCTGCAAATTTAGCAGCCAGTTGTCGTTGGAGGTCCCAACACTCTTCGGTTGAATGTCCTTTCCGATCGTGATAAGAGCAATGTTTGCTCTCGTCGTAGCCTTTGGACCAGGGGGCTTTGCCTGTTGCGGCGACAGGTTTTTCTTCCTTGTCATCTTCGATTACATAGGAGTGCTCTCCCTGAGTCTGGTTATTTCGGGAGCTTCCTCTTTTATGAGGTCCCTTCCCGTCGGAGGTTTCGCCTTTCGGGTGATTCTGGGGTTTTCTGTGGAGTTTATCTAACGCCGCAGTTTCTTCTTCCAAGGTAATGTATCTAGAGGCCCTGTGGAGGGCGTCGTCGATAGTTGGAGGAGGATTTAGCGTCAGTTCCGAGAAGAGGCCTGATTTGTACCAGAGACCTCTCCTGAGGGCTTCGATAGCTACGTGATCGTTAGGGTTCGAGAGTTTGGTTCTTACTGCCCTGAATTTTTCGATGTAGACTCGCAATGAGTCTCCCAGTCCTTGTCTGATCTTCCAGAGGTCAGCTTCGGAGGCTTGTTTCATGATGTGGGTTGAGTATTGTTTCATAAAGGCGTTAGCTAGCTGATCAAAGCTGTCTATAGAGTTTGGTTCTAGACTAGAGAACCATTCTAGAGCTGTTCCAGTCAGGTTTTCGGCAAATGTTCTGCAATATCCTGCATCACATTCCTCCTTCGTGAAGTGAGCTTTTACGATCGCTAGCTGGAAGGCTCTTAAATAAGCCTTTGGGTCTGTGTTTCCATCGTATTCCGGGATCTTGATTTTTCGAGTATCTCTTATGTAAGAGTTAGCGATTCTATCGGTAAATGGAGTTCCACGAGTCTCTTCGATTAGGCTCTCGATTTCGGGAGCTGAGCTCGTTGCTTTGTGGACCTGAGCTCCCAGTTTCTGGAGAGCTGCGTGGGTTCGCTCCATGTATCTGCGAATCGCGTCAGGTCCCTCGAAAGGAAGGACATTTGGATCGTTCTCGGGTGTTCGGCGCACAGGTTCCTGACGGAACCTGACTTGATCATTTTCCCAGTTAGCTGGCGACACGGATCGTTCGTTTGTCCTTAGGTTCCGAGCGAGATTAGTACGAAGAGCTGCAGGATCAGCATCCGTTCTTTGAAATCCGTCGGCGTTTGGGGTTGAAACCCTAGTTTGGAACACCGGAGCTGATGTTCTGCCCCCGGACGGAATGTTGGTACCTGCTCCAGATCCCGAAGGAGGTAGTGGTGGAGGCAATCGAGTGCCCCCAGCGATGTTTCGATCGGGCGCGGAGCTCGTCGTCGCTACGTTGCTCCCCATGGTGCTAATGACTGGTGGGACAAACGCAGGAGCTGTCCTAGCGCGAGGCGTTTGGAAAGCAGGTTCCTGACCGTCTGCTCCCGAACTATCAAGGGAGAAATTCAGACGCTCTCGAGGGAAGGAGGGGTCAGCTATTCGTTCATGGAACGTGATCCCTCTTCCCTGATGGACGGACGGTTGGGTTATTGCGGACTGAGATCTGGTTATCTCTTCGAATTGTTGCTGCCGTTCGGCTAGCTGTTGCACAGTTCGCTCGGTTTGTTGGGCTTTGTCTACCAACTGGAGCATCATCTGTCGGATCTCAGAAAGCTGAGCTTCCGTCTGGTTTGGAACGGATTGATGCGGTGTGTTGTTGAGGGCTGAGGGCCCAGAGTTGGTCCCACCGGGGGCTCTCGAGTTATTTGCCCCCGAAGCAGTGCGATTCGGTGAGCTATTGCTCAGGTTCGATTGATCGGGGTTAGATGGATTTGTTCCATCGACTGGATTCATTCTTAAGCTTTGGAGAAAGGGATTCGATTATTTGTCCCCACAGACGGCGCCAATTGTGAGAGACAAGGTTTCACTTTTTAGATTTTAGGTTAGGTTGAGAGATAATGAATCGTGGGCTGAATCCCGTAAATAAGCTTGATGAATGAATACGTTTATATTGATGATCAAAGAGGGTTACAAGAGGTGTTTATGATGATTACAAGGAGAATGCGTAATGTATTTAATCTAATCTAATAGTTGTTGTATCTCCGGAGATGGATCCCTATTCTAGATCTTCTCTTGTCTTTATATAGTCCAGGTCTCGTTGATAACTCCTTAACTGATCTCCGAAATACACGGCTTCAGTTACGTACTTGCTCCAGGTTCCTCTTGACCGAGTCTCCGAAGTGTCAGCTCCCGTTATAACGTGACCTCCTTTACGACGACTTCCAGGTTCAGTCTTCAATTCAGCTTCCAGCTCGTATTAATGCTATGGGCTTTACGCGGCCCACTTGGCAGCTTACATTTTATCGTGACCTCACCTGAGGGTCATATTCGGGTCCAACACCTGGGTCCTTTCCAAACGAGGGCCCGGAAGTCAAGGCCCCTTCGGAGGCTGGAGAAATCTTTAGCCCTGGATATTTTTCCCCAACACCAGCTGCTGCCCCTGAGGCCTGAACTCTCTCTCTTATTTCTTGTTTTTTGTTGAAATCTTGGGCCCGATGGGCCGTTGTTGCACTTTCGCCCTTCGGGGTTTTATTTCCAGACTTTGGGCCTTCGTGCCTTTTTGTTTAAGACTTATGGCCCTTCGTGGCCTTTATCTATTTCCTTTATGCATGTGTATTTTGTAGACACCACTCGAGGTTTTGCTTGGTTGTTGATTTGGGGTTGAGGTTATGTGCCGAAGGCCGACCATAACCCTTACGAGGAGTCATTGTCTAGGACCTGAGTCCTGTAAGTGATTAGATCGGAGACTTAAAAATGCCGAAGCATTAGACCTTGTAGTCTTGTTCGTAAAACGCGAGTTTTAGTTTTAGGGACCCGAGGGTCTTTGGACCCTTAGGTCTTTGGACCCTTAGGTCTTTGGACCCTTAGGTCTTTGGACCCTTAGGTCTTTGGACCCTTAGGTCTTTGGACCCGAAGGTCTTTGGACCCGAAGGTCTTTGGACACGAAGGTCTTTGGAATCGAAGGTCTTTGGACCCGAAGGTCTTTGGACCCGAAGGTCTTTGGACCCGAAGGTGTTTGGACCCGAAGGTCTTTGGACCCGAAGGTCTTCGGACCCGAAGGTCTTCGGACCCGAAGGTCTTCGGACCCGCAGGTCTTCGGACCCGAAGGTCTTTGGACCCGAAGGTCTTCGGACCCGAAGGTCTTCGGACCCGAAGGTCTTCGGACCCGAAGGTCTTCGGACCCGAAGGTCTTCGGACCCGAAGGTCTTCGGACCCGAAGGTCTTCGGACCCGAAGGTCTTCGGACCCGAAGGTCTTCGGACCCGAAGGTCTTCGGACCCGAAGGTCTTCGGACCCGAAGGTCTTCGGACCCGCAGGTCTTCGGACCCGAAGGTCTTCGGACCCGAAGGTCTTCGGTAAGGTCTTTGGACCCGAAGGTCTTTGGACCCGAAGGTCTTTGGACCCGAAGGTCTTTGGACCCGAAGGTCTTTGGACCCGAAGGTCTTTGGACCCGAAGGTCTTTGGACCCGAAGGTCTTTGGACCCGAAGGTCTTTGGACCCGAAGGTCTTTGGACCCGAAGGTCTTTGGACCCGAAGGTCTTTGGACCCGAAGGTCTTTGGACCCGAAGGTCTTTGGACCCGAAGGTCTTTGGACCCGAAGGTCTTTGGACCCGAAGGTCTTTGGACCCGAAGGTCTTTGGACCCGAAGGTCTTTGGACCCGAAGGTCTTTGGACCCGAAGGTCTTTGGACCCGAAGGTCTTTGGACCCGAAGGTCTTTGGACCCGAAGGCCTTTGGACCCGAAGGTCTTTGGACCCGAAGGTCTTTGGACCCGAAGGTCTTTGGACCCGAAGGTCTTTGGACCCGAAGGTCTTTCGACCCGAAGGTCTTTCGACCCGAAGGTCTTTCGACCCGAAGGTCTTTGGACCCGAAGGTCTTTGGACCCGAAGGTATTTGGACCCGAAGGTCTTTGGACCCGAAGGTCTTTGGACCCGAAGGTCTTTGGACCCGAAGGTCTTTGGACCCGAAGGTCTTTGGACCCGAAGGTCTTTGGACCCGAAGGTCTTTGGACCCGAAGGTCTTTGGACCCGAAGGTCTTTGGACCCGAAGGTCTTTGGACCCGAAGGTCTTTGGACCCGAAGGTCTTTGGACCCGAAGGTCTTTGGACCCGAAGGTCTTTGGACCCGAAGGTCTTTGGACCCGAAGGTCTTTGGACCCGAAGGTCTTTGGACCCGAAGGTCTTTGGACCCGAAGGTCTTTGGACCCGAAGGTCTTTGGACCCGAAGGTCTTTGGACCCGAAGGTCTTTGGACCCGAAGGTCTTTGGACCCGAAGGTCTTTGGACCCGAAGGTCTTTGGACCCGAAGGTCTTTGGACCCGAAGGTCTTTGGACCCGAAGGTCTTTGGACCCGAAGGTCTTTGGACCCGAAGGTCTTTGGACCCGAAGGTCTTTGGACCCGAAGGTCTTTGGACCCGAAGGTCTTTGGACCCGAAGGTCTTTGGACCCGAAGGTCTTTGGACCCGAAGGTCTTTGGACCCGAAGGTCTTTGGACCCGAAGGTCTTTGGACCCGAAGGTCTTTGGACCCGAAGGTCTTTGGACCCGAAGGTCTTTGGACCCGAAGGTCTTTGGACCCGAAGGTCTTTGGACCCGAAGGTCTTTGGACCCGAAGGTCTTTGGACCCGAAGGTCTTTGGACCCGAAGGTCTTTGGACCCGAAGGTCTTTGGACCCGAAGGTCTTTGGACCCGAAGGTCTTTGGACCCGAAGGTCTTTGGACCCGAAGGTCTTTGGACCCGAAGGTCTTTGGACCCGAAGGTCTTTGGACCCGAAGGTCTTTGGACCCGAAGGTCTTTGGACCCGAAGGTCTTTGGACCCGAAGGTCTTTGGACCCGAAGGTCTTTGGACCCGAAGGTCTTTGGACCCGAAGGTCTTTGGACCCGAAGGTCTTTGGACCCGAAGGTCTTTGGACCCGAAGGTCTTTGGACCCGAAGGTCTTTGGACCCGAAGGTCTTTGGACCCGAAGGTCTTTGGACCCGAAGGTCTTTGGACCCGAAGGTCTTTGGACCCGAAGGTCTTTGGACCCGAAGGTCTTTGGACCCGAAGGTCTTTGGACCCGAAGGTCTTTGGACCCGAAGGTCTTTGGACCCGAAGGTCTTTGGACCCGAAGGTCTTTGGACCCGAAGGTCTTTGGACCCGAAGGTCTTTGGACCCGAAGGTCTTTGGACCCGAAGGTCTTTGGACCCGAAGGTCTTTGGATCCGAAGGTCTCTGGACTTTTATGCTTTAGGGGAGTCTTTTTGATCGCTCTCTGCTGCCCGGAGGCGCGCCACTCTCGATCTAAATTGAGAAGTCGCACTGTGCTACCCGTGGGCATAGGCCATTCTCGAAAATCTCAATGCTGCACTCTACCTTTCTGCAGAAAGGTCACTCTCAGACTTATTGTGGTCTGGGGTGGGTCCCCCCGCAAGGTTCTGTCAACCCAGACACACTACCTTCCACGTCTGGATAGGTATTAAATTGTTTGTGCTTAACCGGTTATTTGCACTTTGCTCCCTGCATATCAGCCGCCAGAATCTGATTACAGTACTTGGCCGTGTACGTCATGCCCCCAGCGTGCGTTTAGCTTATAGTGTTTTTCACAAGGGTTTGAATGGCACTAGTACGTGGTCCCCGCATAATTCCTGGCTATAGGCCTTTACGCGGGGCCCTATCGCGCAGACATCGGCTCAGGGCTGATCAGACCCCTTCAATATCTGTCTGCACCTATGGTGAGTAGCCTCACCAGCTAGGGGGCTAGCTAAGATCTAAGGTCCTGAAGGTCCCAATCCAGCTAATATGCCCCTTTAAGTATATTGGTGTTCCCTTAACTCCCTTTAGTCGAAACCAAGTGTATTTTATAAGCCTAGTCCGAAGACGTTCTCGTTATACATGGGAGTAGGAAAACCAAAATACTTAAATATATAATAGTATATATAGAGCTTTATCCGAAGATCTTTCCTTAAGAAATGATATAATTTGAGGTGCAAGGCGTTCCAGCAGTTGGGTTGGACCTTGCCTGTGCTGTCTTGTAGCTTATAGGCTCATTCCCCTTGCACCCCTATTACCTGGTAGGGCCCCTCCCATCCGGGGGCGAGTTTTCCGGCTGATTTGTCTTTCGTGTGATTACAGACTCGCCTAAGGACCCAGTCTCCTTCTTGGAAGGTTCTGGATCTCACCTTCTTGTTGTAACTCTTGGGTACCTTCATTTGGTACGATGCGTTCCTCAGGCGGGCTGCTCCTCTTTTCTCGTCTAGGAGGTCTAGGCTTAGGTACATCATCTCATCGTTCTCCTTGGGAGTTAGGATGTTGGAGATCGTGATCTTAACATGCACCTCGGTTGGTATTGCTGACTCGGTGCCATAGACGAGTGAGAAAGGGGTTTCTTGGGAAGCTGTTTTCGGAGTTGTCCGATAGGCCCAGAGGACTCCATGTAACTCTTCTGCCCATCGCCCATGAGCCTTCTCCAAGCGCTTTTTGAGCATGTTCACCACCGTTTTGTTGGTTGACTCTGCTTGTCCGTTCGACTGGGGGTGTCTCGGTGCTGAATATGAGAGTTTGATATCCCATTCTTTGCAGAAGTCTTGGAAGTCGTTGCTGGTAAATTGGGGTCCATTGTCGGTGACAATCTCCAGAGGTGCTCCGAAGCGGGTTATTATGTTCGTCCAGATGAATTTCCTGATCTGGAGATCTGTGATTTTCGCCAAGGCTTTGGCTTCTACCCACTTTGTGAAGTAATCGGTCATTACTAGGAGGAAAACCTTTTGCCCCGGCGCCATTGGGAATTTTCCCACGATGTCCATGCCCCATTTGCGAAAGGGCCAAGGGGAGCTCAGGGATTTCAGGTTCTCTGGTGGTAAGTTGGAGATTGGAGCGTGTTTCTGGCATTGGCTAGAGGTTTTAGCCTGTTTGAGGGAGTCATTCGCCATAGTGGGCCAATAATAACCGGCCCTCCTTGCCCTGAGAACCAGGCTTCGTCCGCTGGAATGTGAACCGCATTCCCCATCGTGGAGTTCTTCTAATATCCGCGCGGCTTCTCTAGGGGATAGACAGCGTAGATAGGGCCCTGAGAAGGACCTTCTGATATAGCTTTCCCTCCAAAATGCAGTATCTGGCTGCTTGTCTCTTGATCTTCTGGCTCTCCTCTCGGTTTTCAGGTAGGACATCGTTTCTCAGATAGTTGGTGATAGGGGTCATCCAGGTTTCTCCTTCGTCTACTACTGCCACTTCTTCTGGTTTTGCCTCTTTCTGGGTTGCTGGCCATTGTAGGACTAACAAGGGGATACTCATATGTTCCTTAGTTTCCAATGCGGAACCTAGGTTTGCTAGAGCCTCGACTTGGGAATTTTGTTCCCTAGGTATCTGAGTAAGCTTACAGCTCGTGAATTGGTCTAGGAGGCGTTTGGCCACTGATAGGTACCTGACGATGCTTGGGTCCTTGGCTTGGTAATCCCCTTGAACTTGGCTGATGATGAGCTGCGAGTCGCTGAAGACCTGGATGTCTTCTACTCCCATTTCTCTAGCTAACGCTAGACCTGCTATCAAAGTCTCGTATTCTGCCTCGTTGTTGGTTGCTTTGAAGTTGCAACGTACAGCCCTTGAGGCCGAATCTCCTGTAGGGGAGGTTAAAACCAGTCCTACTCTTGCACCACTTACGTTGCTGGAACCGTCCACGTGCAGGGTCCATTGACCTTCCTCTGCTTCTTTTCCCTGGGGTGTAGCTTCTAGATCTGGGTCTGGAAGTGTAGAGGGAGAGAATTCAGCCACGAAATCGGCTAGGACCTGGGATTTGATAGCGGCGACTGGGCGAAAGATCATGTCATACTCTCCCAACTCTACGGCTCATTTCGCCAACCGTCCTGATACCTCGGGTTTATGAAGGACCGCATTGATGGGGAATGAAGTGACCACCGCGACTTGGTGGGACTTGAAGTAGGGGCGTAACTTCCGGGCCGCGACCACCAGGGCGAGGGCTAGTTTCTCCAGTTGGCTGTAGCGAGTTTCCGCGTCTAGCATGGACTTGCTAACGTAGTATATGGGGTGCTGCCTCTTCTCTTCCTCTCTTACGAGGACCACGCTAACTGCGTGCTCGGACACAGCTAGGTAGAGCAGTAAGGTTGATATAAGTCGGTCAATCTTGGGCAGCCTTCGTAATATTCATGAATATATTACTTTCCCTTCGGTTTAGGAAACTTCTATATTCATGCGGAGGATCGGATCCTTGGTCCTTTCGGCAGGGGCTAGGCCTTGGTTCCTCGTTACGGGGACTGGACCCTGGATACTGTTAAGTGGAGATCGGATCCTGGTGGAGATTGGTTCTTTGAGTAGAGGAGGGACCCTGGGTCCTTTCCAAACGAGGGCCCGGAAGTCAAGGCCCCTTCGGAGGCTGGAGAAATCTTTAGCCCTGGATATTTTTCCCCAACACCAGCTGCTGCCCCTGAGGCCTGAACTCTCTCTCTTATTTCTTGTTTTTTGTTGAACTCTTGGGCCCGATGGGCCGTTGTTGCACTTTCGCCCTTCGGGGTTTTATTTCCAGACTTTGGGCCTTCGTGCCTTTTTGTTTAAGACTTATGGCCCTTCGTGGCCTTTATCTATTTCCTTTATGCATGTGTATTTTGTAGACACCACTCGAGGTTTTGCTTGGTTGTTGATTTGGGGTTGAGGTTATGTGCCGAAGGCCGACCATAACCCTTACGAGGAGTCATTGTCTAGGACCTGAGTCCTGTAAGTGATTAGATCGGAGACTTAAAAATGCCGAAGCATTAGACCTTGTAGTCATGTTCGTAAAACGCGAGTTTTAGTTTTAGGGACCCGAGGGTCTTTGGACCCTTAGGTCTTTGGACCCTTAGGTCTTTGGACCCTTAGGTCTTTGGACCCTTAGGTCTTTGGACCCTTAGGTCTTTGGACCCTTAGGTCTTTGGACCCTTAGGTCTTTGGATCCTTAGGTCTTTGGACCCTTAGGTCTTTGGACCCTTAGGTCTTCGGACCCGAAGGTCTTCGGACCCGAAGGTCTTCGGACCCGAAGGTCTTCGGACCCGAAGGTCTTCGGACCCGAAGGTCTTCGGACCCGAAGGTCTTCGGACCCGAAGGTCTTCGGACCCCAAGGTCTTCGGACCCCAAGGTCTTCGGACCCCAAGTTCTTCGGACCCCAAGTTCTTCGGACCCCAAGTTCTTCGGACCCCAAGTTCTTCGGACCCCAAGGTCTTCGGACCCCAAGGTCTTCGGACCCCAAGGTCTTCGGACCCCAAGGTCTTCGGACCCCAAGGTCTTCGGACCCCAAGGTCTTCGGACCCCAAGGTCTTCGGACCCCAAGGTCTTCGGACCCCAAGGTCTTCGGACCCCAAGGTCTTCGGACCCCAAGGTCTTCGGACCCCAAGGTCTTCGGACCCCAAGGTCTTCGGACCCCAAGGTCTTCGGACCCGAAGGTCTTCGGACCCGAAGGTCTTCGGACCCGAAGGTCTTCGGACCCGAAGGTCTTCGGACCCGAAGGTCTTCGGACCCGAAGGTCTTCGGACCCGAAGGTCTTCGGACCCGAAGGTCTTTGGACCCGAAGGTCTTTGGACCCGAAGGTCTTTGGACCCGAAGGTCTTTGGACCCGAAGGTCTTTGGACCCGAAGGTCTTTGGACCCGAAGGTCTTTGGACCCGAAGGTCTTTGGACCCGAAGGTCTTTGGACCCGAAGGTCTTTGGACCCGAAGGTCTTTGGACCCGAAGGTCTTTGGACCCGAAGGTCTTTGGACCCGAAGGTCTTTGGACCCGAAGGTCTTTGGACCCGAAGGTCTTTGGACCCGAAGGTCTTTGGACCCGAAGGTCTTTGGACCCGAAGGTCTTTGGACCCGAAGGTCTTTGGACCCGAAGGTCTTTGGACCCGAAGGTCTTTGGACCCGAAGGTCTTTGGACCCGAAGGTCTTTGGACCCGAAGGTCTTTGGACCCGAAGGTCTTTGGACCCGAAGGTCTTTGGACCCGAAGGTCTTTGGACCCGAAGGTCTTTGGACCCGAAGGTCTTTGGACCCGAAGGTCTTTGGACCCGAAGGTCTTTGGACCCGAAGGTCTTTGGACCCGAAGGTCTTTGGACCCGAAGGTCTTTGGACCCGAAGGTCTTTGGACCCGAAGGTCTTTGGACCCGAAGGTCTTTGGACCCGAAGGTCTTTGGACCCGAAGGTCTTTGGACCCGAAGGTCTTTGGACCCGAAGGTCTTTGGACCCGAAGGTCTTTGGACCCGAAGGTCTTTGGACCCGAAGGTCTTTGGACCCGAAGGTCTTTGGACCCGAAGGTCTTTGGACCCGAAGGTCTTTGGACCCGAAGGTCTTTGGACCCGAAGGTCTTTGGACCCGAAGGTCTTTGGACCCGAAGGTCTTTGGACCCGAAGGTCTTTGGACCCGAAGGTCTTTGGACCCGAAGGTCTTTGGACCCGAAGGTCTTTGGACCCGAAGGTCTTTGGACCCGAAGGTCTTTGGACCCGAAGGTCTTTGGACCCGAAGGTCTTTGGACCCGAAGGTCTTTGGACCCGAAGGTCTTTGGACCCGAAGGTCTCTGGACTTTTATGCTTTTGGGGAGTCTTTTTGATCGCTCTCTGCTGCCCGGAGGCGCGCCACTCTCGATCTAAATTGAGAAGTCGCACTGTGCTACCCGTGGGCATAGGCCATTCTCGAAAATCTCAATGCTGCACTCTACCTTTCTGCAGAAAGGTCACTCTCAGACTTATTGTGGTCTGGGGTGGGTCCCCCCACAAGGTTCTGTCAACCCAGACACACTACCTTCCACGTCTGGATAGGTATTAAATTGTTTGTGCTTAACCGGTTATTTGCACTTTGCTCCCTGCATATCAGCCGCCAGAATCTGATTACAGTACTTGGCCGTGTACGTCATGCCCCCAGCGTGCGTTTAGCTTATAGTGTTTTTCACAAGGGTTTGAATGGCACTAGTACGTGGTCCCCGCATAATTCTTGGCTATAGGCCTTTACGCGGGGCCCTATCGCGCAGACATCGGCTCAGGGCTGATCAGACCCCTTCCATATCTGTCTGCACCTATGGTGAGTAGCCTCACCAGCTAGGGGGCTAGCTAAGATCTAAGGTCCTGAAGGTCCCGATCCAGCTAATATGCCCCTTTAAGTATATTGGTGTTCCCTTAACTCCCTTTAGTCGAAACCAAGTGTATTTTATAAGCCTAGTCCGAAGACGTTCTCGTTATACATGGGAGTAGGAAAACCAAAATACTTAAATATATAATAGTATATATAGAGCTTTATCCGAAGATCTTTCCTTTAGAAATGATATAATTTGAGGTGCAAGGCGTTCCAGCAGTTGGGTTGGACCTTGCCTGTGCTGTCTTGCAGCTTATAGGCTCATGCCCCTTGCACCCCTATTACCTGGTAGGGCCCCTCCCATCCGGGGGCGAGTTTTCCGGCTGATTTGTCTTTCGTGTGATTACAGACTCGCCTAAGGACCCAGTCTCCTTCTTGGAAGGTTCTGGATCTCACCTTCTTGTTGTAACTCTTGGGTACCTTCATTTGGTACGATGCGTTCCTCAGGCGGGCTGCTTCTCTTTTCTCGTCTAGGAGGTCTAGGCTTAGGTACATCATTTCATCGTTCTCCTTGGGAGTTAGGATGTTGGAGATCGTGATCTTAACATGCACCTCGGTTGGTATTGCTGACTCGGTGCCATAGACGAGTGAGAAAGGGGTTTCTTGGGAAGCTGTTTTCGGAGTTGTCCGATAGGCCCAGAGGACTCCATGTAACTCTTCTGCCCATCGCCCATGAGCCTTCTCCAAGCGCTTTTTGAGCATGTTCACCACCGTTTTGTTGGTTGACTCTGCTTGTCCGTTCGACTGGGGGTGTCTCGGTGCTGAATATGAGAGTTTGATATCCCATTCTTTGCAGAAGTCTTGGAAGTCGTTGCTGGTAAATTGGGGTCCATTGTCGGTGACAATCTCCAGAGGTGCTCCGAAGCGGGTTATTATGTTCGTCCAGATGAATTTCCTGATCTGGAGATCCGTGATTTTCGCCAAGGCTTTGGCTTCTACCCACTTTGTGAAGTAATCGGTCATTACTAGGAGGAAAACCTTTTGCCCCGGCGCCATTGGGAATTTTCCCACGATGTCCATGCCCCATTTGCGAAAGGGCCAAGGGGAGCTCAGGGATTTCAGGTTCTCTGGTGGTAAGTTGGAGATTGGAGCGTGTTTCTGGCATTGGCTACAGGTTTTAGCCTGTTTGAGGGAGTCATTCGCCATAGTGGGCCAATAATAACCGGCCCTCCTTGCCCTGAGAACCAGGCTTCGTCCGCTGGAATGTGAACCGCATTCCCCATCGTGGAGTTCTTCTAATATCCGCGCGGCTTCTCTAGGGGATATACAGCGTAGATAGGGCCCTGAGAAGGACCTTCTGATATAGCTTTCCCTCCAAAATGCAGTATCTGGCTGCTTGTCTCTTGATCTTCCGGCTCTCCTCTCGGTTTTCAGGTAGGACATCGTTTCTCAGATAGTTGGTGATAGGGGTCATCCAGGTTTCTCCTTCGTCTACTACTGCCACTTCTTCTGGTTTTGCCTCTTTCTGGGTTGCTGGCCATTGTAGGACTAACAAGGGGATACTCATATGTTCCTTAGTTTCCAATGCGGAACCTAGGTTTGCTAGAGCCTCGACTTGGGAATTTTGTTCCCTAGGTATCTGAGTAAGCTTACAGCTCGTGAATTGGT
Organism: Hirschfeldia incana; assembly: GCA_026261945.1. NCBI lineage: Eukaryota > Viridiplantae > Streptophyta > Magnoliopsida > Brassicales > Brassicaceae > Hirschfeldia > Hirschfeldia incana. The sequence continues at coordinate 736,914 of JABCMI010000014.1, read as the reverse complement.
CTAGGAGGCGTTTAGCCACTGATAGGTACCTGACGATGCTTGGGTCCTTGGCTTGGTAATCCCCTTGAACTTGGCTGATGATGAGCTGCGAGTCGCTGAAGACCTGGATGTCTTCTACTCCCATTTCTCTAGCTAACGCTAGACCTGCTATCAAAGCCTCGTATTCTGCCTCGTTGTTGGTTGCTTTGAAGTTGCAACGTACAGCCCTTGAGGCCGAATCTCCTGTAGGGGAGGTTAAAACCAGTCCTACTCTTGCACCACTTACGTTGCTGGAACCGTCCACGTGCAGGGTCCATTGACCTTCCTCTGCTTCTTTTCCCTGGGGTGTAGCTTCTAGATCTGGGTCTGGAAGTGTAGAGGGAGAGAATTCAGCCACGAAATCGGCTAGGGCCTGGGATTTGATAGCGGCGACTGGGCGAAAGATCATGTCATACTCTCCCAACTCTACGGCTCATTTCGCCAACCGTCCTGATACCTCGGGTTTATGAAGGACCGCATTGATGGGGAATGAAGTGACCACCACGACTTGGTGGGACTTGAAGTAGGGGCGTAATCTCCGGGCCGCGACCACCAGGGCGAGGGCTAGTTTCTCCAGTTGGCTGTAGCGAGTTTCCGCGTCTAGCATGGACTTGCTAACGTAGTATATGGGGTGCTGCCTCTTCTCTTCCTCTCTTACGAGGACCACGCTAACTGCGTGCTCGGACACAGCTAGGTAGAGCAGTAAGGTTTCTCCTTCCAATGGTTTAGATAGGAGTGGTGGAGTAGTGAGGTAGGCCTTGAGGTCGGATAGCGCGGCTTCGCACTTCTCTGTCCACTTAAAATCCTTGGGGTTCTTTAATGTTTCAAAGAAGGTGTGGGACTTGTCGGAAAGCCTGGAGATGAACCAGCTGAGGGATGCAATCCTCCCTGTCAGTTTTTGAACCTCCTTGACATTCCGTGGGGGAGGAATCGCCTGGATGGCCCTTATTTGCTCCGGATTTGCTTCTATGCCCCTGTGGGTGACTATGTATCCCTAAAACTTCCCAGAGCTTACTCCGAAGGAGCATTTAGAGGGGTTGAGCTTCATATTGTATTTCTTTAAGGTGGCGAATGCGTGCTGAAGATGCGAGATATGATCTTCCGAGTCTAGGGATTTTACCAGCATGTCGTCGATGTAGACTTCCATGGTCTGGCCTATCTGATCGGCAAACATCGTGTTGACTAGCCTCTGATAGGTGGATCCAGCGTTCTTCAGACCAAACGGCATGACCTTATAGCAGTAGATGCCCCTGGAGGTCATGAAGGACGTCTTCTCTTGATCGTCGGAATGCATTAGCATTTGGTTGTATCCCGAGAAGGCATCCATGAAGCTCATTAGTTGGTGCCCAGCAGTAGCGTCAACCAGCTTGTCTATATGAGGCAGAGGGAATGGATCCTTTGGACAGGACTTGTTGAGGTCCGTGAAATCGATGCAGACTCTCCACTTTCCGTTTTTCTTTTTCACGACCACCACATTGGCTAGCCAGTTGGGATATTGTACCTCTCTTATGAACCCTGCGTCGAGCAGGTTCTTTACCTCTTCGTTAATGATTTCGTCCCTTTCGGGAGCAAACTTCCTTCTATTTTGCCTGACCGGAGGATGCTCGGGATTCACTTGGAGCTGGTGCATGATGACATCGGGGTCGATTCCGGGCATGTCTTCGTGGGACCATGCAAAGCAATCGGAGTTGGATCTTAGGAAGTCGATCAACCTTCGCCTCAAATCTTTCGGCAGTTTGGAGCCTATCTTGAGGTTCCGTTCCGAGTTCCCTTCTACCAGGGGGACCTCATCCATGTCTTCAACCTCGGGTTCTTCGTCGTGAGGAACTAGAGGTTGCTTCTGTAATTGCTATAAGACTTGGGTCTTTCCCTTCAAGGTTGTTTGGTAGCAGGACCTGGAATTCTCTTGGTCCCCTCTGATGACCTTCACGCCCCAGGGGGTAGGAAATTTTACCAGTTGATGAAGGGTTGATGGCACGGCTCCCATGTCGTGGATCCAGGGTCTCCCTAGTATCACATTGTAGGATGACGGACAGTCGACGACCAAGAACTTGGTGGTCTGGTTTATCCCCTCGGCGTAGACTGGGAGGAGGACTTCTCCTTCGGTTTGCTTCACCTCTCCACTGAATCCCACGAGCGGGGTCGCTTTTCTGGTTAGTTTCTCAGGGTCTAGCCCTAAGTCAATGTAGGCCGAATGGAAGATGATGTTGCTGGAACTTCTGTTGTTCACCAGTATCCGCTTAACCAAGCAATTGGCTATAACTAGCGAAATGACGAGGGCATCATGATGGGGAACGAGGACCCGTTCCTGCTCCTTCGCAGTGAAGCTGATCTCGTTCGTCCCAAGAGTGGGCGCTTGGGAACCTCGGTCTCTTGACCATTCCTAGCATTACGAGTACTCCTTTTGGCTGTGGCGCTGCTGATTCCGCTTACTTCTGATCCTCCTGAGATGACGTGGATCACTCGCTCTTGTGGCGGAGGTAATGCAGGAACAACATCGTTGGGGAGAGCGGGACCTTCTCTGTTGAGGAGGTCCTTTGCTTTGTCCGAGAGGAACTCCCTTAGGTAGCCCTTCTTAAGAAGTTTGGCTACTTCCAGCCTCAAGGCTATGCAGTCTTCAGTGGTGTGACCGTGATCGTTGTGGAACCCACACCATCTTTTAGGGTTCCGGGTAGGGTCAGGGGACCTCATTTTAGGTGGCCACTTAACTTGTGGGCCCATCTGTCTCAAGACTCCGATGAGCTCTGGTTTAGATATTGCAAGGTGTGAGATACTAGCGGGCAGGTAGAAACCATCATTCCTTCGGATCGAGGTAGAGGGCGATGTTGATATCTTCCCCTGCTCTGGTTGGTGGATTCTCGGGAAGGTCGAGGTCGGATGGTTTCCTCACGCTTGTCCTTCGAAGGCCTAGAGGACTTCTGATCGTATTTGGAGGAGACCTTGGCCCTGCTCACGATGTCTTCTTACTACCTTACTTGGGCCCAGGCGCGGGATAGCACATCCGCCATGTCTCCGCATATGTACTTCGTCAGTTCCTTGTAGAGCTCTCCCTCCGGAAGCAGACCCTTCTTGAAGGCTGAGACTGTTGTATCGGCGTTGCATTCGGGTATAGAGACCTTCTCCTGGTTGAAACGAGCTATGTAGGAACGTAGGGACTCATTTCTGTATTGTTGAATCTCGTAGAGGTCATCCGATCTCTTCCCCAGATGGCGGCTGCTGGCGAGTTGCTCCACGAACCTGTCACTGAGGGCGGCGAAAGATGCTATGGATCCCGTGGGGAGGTTGATATACCATTGGAGGGCAGGACCGGTCAGGGTTGATCTGAAACCCTTGCACATGGTAGCCTCCCTTGCTTCTTTCGGAATAGCCACGGCTATCATGCGTTGCTTATACTGGGCGATATGATTGTCAGGATCTCCGATTCCCTCATACATCTTAATGCTCGGAAAAGAGAATTTGCGAGGCATCTCGACTGAAGCAATCTCCTTCACGAAAGGTGTGTCGGAGTATGACTTGGGATCACTTCTACAGATAGGGGGAGCTACTCTGGGGAGCCTTTCCACCATGGATTTGATGGTGCCGAATCTTTCGGATACCACCTTTTCTAGGTAGGCGGCTAGAGCTGGATCTGAGATCTAGGGATGGTCAGGTGAATATTCTTCGTCCTCTATATCGGAGTCATCCACTTCTTCTTCCCGGGTTGCGTCTCGAGTGGCTTCTCGTCTGTCGGGTCTGTCGTCGGGCTGTCGAGGCGTCTCCTCGTCGTTATGCGGAGTGTTGAGCGAAGCCATAGGTCGGACTCTGGTTCTGAACCGTTTCCGTTTGTTCCCAATTGCCCCGAGGGATTGGTTTTCTCGTCGGAGAGCGAGGTTTTCGGCTTCCATAGCGTCTAGCTTCTCGACGCTTTGCCGAAGCTGCTTGGAGTGTTCCCCATGTTGATCTTTTAGGTGCTGAACTTCCTGGACAAGTTCCAGACATGCAGGCGCGGTTTCCAGAGCCTTGTGAAGGTTGGTGATCTGACTCTGAAGGGTTTCGAATCGTCTTAGGAGCTCCTTCTCCTTTAGGGTCAGATCGGCTTGGTTGGAATCGTCTTCCTGTGCCATCGTCACGTAGTTCAATTACTCCCCTCCTTCTAGCGCCAAACTGTTATGGTATTTTTGTGTAGGGTCGTTTTAGTACTACGGAATATAGGAGGACTAACAGATTTATGAGTGTTTATGTGTTTGAAGAAGAGAAATTGAGGCAAAGAGATGTATTATTGAGTCTCTTTAGCGTACAACGTTTTAGGTGTATAAACCCTAGTTTTCTAGCCTAACTCTCTAATCTCTAAGCCCCAAAAAGTCGATCCCTTGTTCTAGGGTTTGGGTTCCCCTTTTATAGTTGATATAAGTCGGTCAATCTTGGGCGGCCTTCACAATATTCGCGAATATATTACTTTCCCCTCGGTTTAGGAAACTTCTATATTCATGCGGAGGATCGGATCCTTGGTCCTTTCGGCAGGGGCTAGGCCTTGGTTCCTCGTCACGGGGACTGGACCCTGGATATTGTTAAGTGGTGATCGCAGCCTAGTGCCTCCTGGTGGAGATTGATTCTTTGAGTAGAGGAAGGACCCTGGGTCCCTTCCAAATGAGGACCCGGAAGTCAAGGCCCCTTCGGAGGCTGGAGAAATCTTTAGCCCTGGATATTTTTCCCCACTAGTATCAGCACTCCGTGCGGAAAGGATGCTGTTGGATGGTTGTGAGGCCTATTTGGCTACCATCACCACTAAGGAGGTCGTGGGGGGTAGTGACCCGGATGGAATACCACTGGTTAGGGAATTTGAGGATGTGTTTAGACCGCTACAGGGTGTTCTCCCTGATAGGGCTGATCCATTCAGAATTGAACTGGAACCAGGGACGGCTCCATTGTCCAAAAGTCTGTACCGCATGGCTCCTGCCGAGATGGCCGAGCCAAAGAAACAACTGGAAGAGTTGTTAGATAAGGGCTTCATATGCCCTAGTGTGTCACCTTGGGGAGCTCCAGTCCTCTTTGTGAAAAAGAAGGATGGAAGCTTTAGGTTGTGCAATGATTACCGAAGGCTGAACCGGGTCACTGTGAAGAACAAGTACCCGTTGCCTCAGATTGATGAGTTGTTGGATCAACTCAGGGGAGCCAAGTGGTTTTCCAAAGTGGACTTGGCATCTGGATATCATCAGATTCCGATTGAGCCTAGTGATATCCAGAACTGCATTCCGGACGCGGTATGGTCACTTTGAGTTTGTAGTGATGCCGTTCGGATTGACAAATGCTCCGGCTGCTTTCATGAACATGATGAATGGTGTGTTCTGAGAATACTTGGATGAGTTTGTGATCATCTTCATTGATGATATACTCATGTATTCAAAGACAAAAGAGGATCATGAAAGGCACCTTCGGGCAGTGTTGGAACACTTGAGGGAGCAGAAACTCTTTGCTAAGTTAAGAAAGTGTAGTTTTTGGCAGAAGAGCATTGGATTCCTTGGACACATAGTGTCGGACAAGGGTGTATCAGTTGATCCTGAAAAGATCAAGTGCATACGGGAATGGCCACAACCAAGGAATGCTACGGAAGTAAGGAGCTTCCTAGGGTTGGCCGGATATTACCGGAAGTTTGTGAAAGGGTTTTCGAGTGTGGCTCAACCCAGATTGAGTTTGTTGCAGATTATGATCTGGACATAACTTACTATCCGGGTAAGGCTAACCTAGTGGCTGATGCATTGAGTCGTAGATGGGCTGATGTATCAGCAGAAAGGGAAGCTGATGATCTGGAAGGGATGGTGAGGTCACTGCGCATTGATACTCTCACGGGTCAGGAAGAACCCCTGGGGTTGGAGGCAGTGAACCAGGCTGATCTCCTTACCAGGATCCGACAACCGCAAGGCTTGGATGAAAACCTTAAGAAGGTTGCTGTCAATGACAAGACTGAGTGCCAAACGGCGAGTAATGGTACCATCTTGGTCAATGGTAGGATCAGTGTTCCTAATGATAAGGAACTGAAGGAAGAGATTATGAGACAAGCTCATAAATCTAAGTTTTCCATCCATCCAGGGTTGAATAAGATGTATAGGGATTTGAAGAGGTATTACCATTGGGTGAGGATGAAAACGGATGTGGCTGAATGGGTGGCAAAGTGTCCCACTTGTCAACTAATCAAGGCCGAACATCAAGTTCCCAGTGGACTACTTCAGAATCTGCCTATACCGGAGTGGAAGTGGGATCACATCACAATGGACTTTGTGACCGGGTTCCCCACCACTCGGAACAAGAAGGATGCAGTGTGGGTCGTGGTAGACCGTTTGAGTAAGTCAGCACACTTCCTGCCCATACGGAAAGGGTATGGTGTAGATGAGATAGTAAGGATCTACTTGGATGAGATAGTACGGTTGCATGGTGTGCCAGCAAGTATTGTCTCATATAGAGATCCAAGGTTTACATCCTCCTTCTGGCAAGCTTTCCAAAAAGCTTTGGGGACCAGAGTAAACATGAGTACGGCATATCATCCTCAAACGGATGGATAGTCTGAAAGGACGATCCAGACCTTAGAGGATATGCTAAGGGCATGTGTCTTAGACTGGGGTGAGTCTTGGGAAAGACACTAACCTTTGGTGGAGTTTGCGTATAACAATAGTTTTCATACAAGCATTGGTATGTCACCATATGAGGCTTTGTATGGAAGACCTTGCCGGACACCTTTATGCTGGACCCAAGTGGGGGAGCGCAGCATGTTGGGTCCTGAGATTGTGAAAGAAACCACAGAGAAAATTCGTATGGTTAAGGACCATATGAAGGCGGCACAAGATCGTCAAAAGAGCTATACTAACAAGCGTAGAAAGCACTTGGAGTTTGAGGTCAGAGATCTTGTGTATCTCAAGATGATTACCTTCAAGGGTCGAACTAGAATTTCGGGAAGAAAGAAACTAGGTCCAAGGTACTTGGGTTCGTTCAAGATCATTGAACGATTGGGAGCAGTGGCGTGCAAGTTGGATTTGCCATCCAAGATGGATGCTTTCCACAATGTGTTCCATGTGTCTCAACTCCGGAAATGTTTGACGGATCAGGAGATTGTATTGCCTGAGATTCCTGATGATCTGGGTAAGAACCTAACCTTAGAAACAATGCCGGTTCGGATCGTGGATCGATCAGAGAAGGCAATGAGAAAGAAAACCGTGCCCATGGTTAAAGTGGTGTGGAAATACAATGGTAAAGACCTTATCACTTGGGAAACGGAAGCAAGGATGAAATCTGAGTATCCTAAGTGGTATAATCAGTTCTATCATGATGAGAACTCTAACTTGGATTCGGGGATGAATCCAATGTTAGTGGGGGAGACTTGTCATGTCCCCGATCCTCAATAGGACCGCGGGACGAACCATGGTACATGGAGACTGATATACCATGATTTTGACCCACTTTTACTCATGGTATTTATATGATTTTACTATATATATCTATGTATTTGGAGTCTTTTAGGTATGTTTTCAGGTTCAAGGGCATTTTGGAGTAAAGTGACGTTTTAGGTGCCATTTGGAGCTTAAGGGAGAGTTTTCCCGAGATGACTTAAAGATCAGACATCGAGGTCGATATCTAGAGATACATATCGATCGATACACATTCCGTGTAATCGATCGATGACGCATTTGAAGAAATGACGACGAGATACACCATCGATCGATGTATGCATTGTACAATCGATTGATATCAAGCGTGGTCGTGGTCGCCGGCGGCTAGCGCCCGTGCTGGCCGTGTCCACCGGGGGGCTAGCCCCCGTGCTGGCCGTGGCCGCCGGCGGCTAGCGCTTGTGCTGGCCATGGCCGCCGGGCGGCTAGCCCCGTGTTGGCTGGGTCGTTGGGCGACAAGCTTCCGTGCATAAGTTCTAGGCCCCGGCCATCAGAAGTCTGTACTTTGCGTCTTTCCTAAGTTTTTGCGGAACAAATCGTTGAGATTCCGCGTACAAAACTCTGGTTCTTTCTCCAAACTAAGATCGTCGGAAACACTTCGGAAACTCGTAAGATATCAACGGGAAGGAAGATCTTGAATTCTTCGTACGAAACAGTGATGGTTATCTTAAGACACCACTCATCTCAACTCTACGAAAGATTGAAGATCTTTCGAAGAAATCGTAGAAAACAACGGAAGTCCTAGAGACGGCCCGAAAGGGACCAAACGCGATCGGACAGTCCGCTTACGATTATCTGTGATAGATACGACGATTTACGTTTATCTTTACATAGCAAGATAAATGCTAAATTTCCCGAAGATAAATGTCAAGTTTCCCGATAAACATGAAAGCCGACGAAAATGGAAAAAGCCCGCTTTGCGGCCCATAAGGAGAATAGACCGTCATAAGAAGGAGTATATAAAGGAGCTTTGGGAGAGAAGGAAAGGCAGAGCACAAAAAATCCTAGAGAGACTTAGAGAGCAGATCCGAGATTTTAGACTGAGGGAACTTAAAACTTAGGTGGTTAGACTAGCAAGGCATGAACTAGGACGTCTGGCCGCCTCTCGTTCTACCTTCATCTTGTCCGCAGACTTCTGTTCCTTCGCAAGAATCTAACAATCCCTTTACTTGGAGTTCCGCACATAGAAACCCTAGGCGTTATTCTCGACACGCCCTTTTCTATGACAAACGCTCGTACTAGACGAACTCCGCCAGGCAGTTCGATCTCTTGTTCAAATCTTTCTAACTGAACTACGTCCGACTTGATCCTCGAAAGGGGTACGTAGGCAGCCTTCCTTAAGGTCCAGTCTCAAATCTTAATAAAACCATACCGCATTTATTTGATCACTTGTCGTTGGTTGTCGCAGAGGATCCGGACCTTCAGGGAAAGTTAAGTTTACTTAGCTTTCCTCCGATTTACTTAATCAAAATCGACAGTGCGAATTTCGGTTCCCACACATTACCTTTTTGATTTCACCAAAATGTTTTCAAAATTGGTTTTATTGAGTCAAGAAAGGGACTAGGATATTTTTCAAAAATTTTCTTTTTATCTAACCACTCTTTAGCACCATTCTTAGATATGTTGATTGCAGAAAGTACTATAGATGCTAAAGTGGATCACACGTCACCTATGACAACACTTCTCATGATTGTTTGGAAGAACTAAAACTGATCTCCAACCTAACCTGACAATCTATTGCTTGTCTTGGGGCTTGGTATACAAGGGATCGGAATCCTCCTGCAAGTCTGGAAGGTAATAGTCTGTGTGCTTCTGATTTCCTTCCTTCTCTCTCTTCAGCATCCTAAGGAAAGAGAGAAATTATTTGTATAAAGATGTGATATGATATCTTGAGAAGTAGAGGGGTAGGAGCGATTCCTGCGACCCCATTATTCTACTTTAAAAGATTGATCAAAGCGAGGGGTAGGATTGATTCCTGCGACCCCACTATTCGCTTATTCGAAGAAATGTGTTACTAAGTCAATGAGATAACGCAAAGATGGCCTTTGTGGCAATCAGTGTTCATCAAAATTTGAAACTATGAGGATCCAGAGAAGAGAGATAAAAGGGGGAAGAAAGGGATCAGAGAAGACTTGCATGTGTGTTCAGAAACTTGCTTGAGTTGACTCCATGTGTTTCTTGATCGATATCCCCAAGGTAAAGCCTGCACTTTTATTTTTATGCATAAATGAGATCAGTAGAGGGGATAGACAGAGAGGATTGTTAAGATGTTTGGCTAGGAGATTTGGTTGCTAAGCTAGGATATGGTCTAATGTACTCCTGTGATTTATAGGCATAAGATGTGGCTTGCAACAAAGTAGAGGTGGTGATTCTAAAGTTAAAATTTAAATTGAGTCCCTGCTATTTTCAAACTTCTTTCTAAGACTACCTGTGTGTTTGCTTGAGGACAAGCAAAAGGTTAAGTCTGGGGGAGTTGATATACCATGATTTTGACCCACTTTTACTCGTAGTATTTATATGATTTTACTATATATATATATATATGTTTTTGGAGTCTTTTAGGTATGTTTTCAGGTTCAAGGGCATTTTGGAGTAAAGTGACGTTTTAGGTGCCATTTGGATCTTAAAGGAGAGTTTTCCCGAGATGACTTAAAGATCAGACATCGAGGTCGATATCTAGAGATACATATCAATCGATACACATTCCGTGTAATCGATCGATGACGCATTTGAAGAAATGACGACGAGATACTCCCATCGATCGATATCAAGCGTGCAGAAGAAGGAAGAATATTCTCAATCGACTTGAAGCCCAAGATGTCCCAATATTACTATAATACCCCTGACGAGTTTTTAACCTAATTGTACTCAGTATTTATACATTTGCCTATGTGTTTTGGCAAAGTAAGCTTTTACAACATATCATTGTTCTAGTATTTCTTACTTATCAATAAAGTATTCTTTTCATCTTAATTCTGTTATCATCAAAGGTTATAGGATTCTAGGTTTAGAAGAAAGATACAAAGAGATTTGTTATCACGAGGAACTTGATTGTTCGGTCTTCTAAATGAATCTCTATTATTACCTTGATGCTATGAGTCACTCAGTCATGTCTGAGTAGATTCCTTTGTTAGATTTAGGGTTCAAATAGTTATGAGGGATTAGCCCAAACTATAGACTGTTGAGTTGTATACTCATTATCCTGATGAACCCTAAAGCTTATTCTAGAGTAGCTAACTAGAATATGATATTGGAAGTGATTTAATCCATAAATCATTCTGACATCATCTTGCATAAGCTATGATCCTCTAGGGATAAGCGAGAGCCGGTCTATGATCTTGGTGAACACATATTCAATTCGATCTAGAGCTATATCGATCGATACTCAAATAGAGTAATCGATCGACGACACACATATCGATCGATACAAGCTGCCAAACATCGATCGATATTGTCGGCAGACAGATCAATAGACGAGTCTAGTAACGACAGTTATTAGGCAAATCTAAAGAGTTGAAGTTCTTTAGTATATGCAAGCAACTCATTAAAACATCTATAGCATTATAATCCTGAATTAACTGAATAGTAACCTTGAATCTAACTATTTTCTCTTAATACTTACAACTCTAAATCATTCTCTTGAGCAACTAGACATTGCTCACAACTGCAATTTACGTTTAAACCATTTCAACCTAGCTTAGTCACTAAGGATTACTATCTTTTGTGTTCCTTCGCTCCCCGTGAAATCGATCCCTAAGTACTACATCTGAACCTCTTATTTGAGAGAGTTATTCACTCCTAGGGTAATTTGAGTGAGATCAAATTTGGCGCCGTTGCCGGGGAGCTAAGATCGCCATTAGATTTAATCTGATTAGGTCTAGGTTATTTAATTTCTGCTAAATCACCTTCTGACGCTAAAATTTTTTCTTTTTTTTCAGGTACATGCCCAGCAATACCAGAAGCAACAAGAATCATCAACGTGTGTACTCAGAAGACCCCCACAGTTTGGAGCGTAGCATCCGCAAGAACTTACGATCCACATCGATCGACATTAACCCTCCTTTGTCGACCGATACCCCGACATCGATCGACATCAACAACAGTTCGTCGACTGATACTTGTCTACCACAGTCGACCGAGACACTTTCTTTGTCGACCGATACTCGCCGCACTTCATCGCTCGACCACCGCTTGTCGACCGATACTCCTCATCCGACATCGATCGATACCACCCGACGAGTCATGGTAGCGCCTATTATTCTCAGAACCGATGAGAATGGAGACCTGCGTGATCAAGATGGTCACCTGCGTAACGCAGCAGGTCAGAAGCTGAATGCTCAAAAGGAAATCATTCCTGAGCAAGACACTACAGACTTCATCCAACCTGCAGATGAAGCCAACAGAGCTAGAACCTTGGCTGATTACAACCGTCCAGATCAGTTCTATACCAACCGATCAGCCATCCGCCCTCCTGCCATTCAGAGAGGAGATTTCGAGCTCAAGCCGCAGTACTACGGCCTCGTAGGACAGATATCCTTCTGTGGGTTATCCCATGAGCATCCTATGGACCATCTGGAAAGGTACGAAGATATTATATCTTCCATCAAAGCTAACGGAGTCCCTAAAGACTACCTTTTCTGCAAGCTTTTCAAATACTCTCTATCAGGAGAAGCTTTGCAGTGGCTGCAACAACTACCACCAGGTTCTCTCACTACCTGGAAGGACATCAAAAACGCATTCCTGCGTAACTTCTTTGATGAGTCACATGCTGAGGACGGGAGAAGGAAAATTGCTACATTCACTTAGGAACCTGGAGAATCATTCAAGGATACCTGGAACCGATTCAAGTCCTACCAGCGCGACTGCCCACATCATGGATTCAACAACGTGCAACTACTCTGCACCTTCTACAGAGGCATCGCTCTGAAGTATCAGATGGCTCTGGATACTGCTAGTGAAGGAAATTTCAGCACAAGGAATCCACAAGACGCTGTGAAGTTAATTGATAACTTAGCTTCAAGTAACAGCACGAAGAACACTGTCAAGGCGAAATATGTATCATTCCTTGGGAAGGAACAGATTAATGAGTTCCAATCACAGCTGGACAATGTTCAGAGGCTACTTAACAAGCAGATTTGCTCAGTTGAGGATGCAGAAACCGCAGAGGAACACATAGACGAAGATGTGAACTGGATCAGTGGAGCTGGATTTCAGAGATCTGGAAACCAAGGAGGAAACAGAAACTTCTCAGGACAGAGGAGCAACTACAGTTCGCAGAAACCTTCCTACAACAGCAGCAATACCAACAACAACAGGAGTTCCGGAAACTCATTCTACACCAATCCACCCCCACCCACCCAGGAAAGCAAACTAGAAGAAATGCTGGAAAGAGTTCTAGAGACTCAGCAGAAGCTCCAGGTGGATTTCAATGGGAAGATTGACTTTGTCTACACTACCCTGAATTCAAAGCTTGATACTTTGAATACCTATGTGAAGAAAGTGGAGACTCAGGTAGTTCAGACAGAGAGGCTTTGAAGAAACAAGAGGCTTTGGCAAGAGCACCAGGAGAGCCTACTACTAACCACCACGTCAATGCTATCATAGATGATGATTTTTGGGAGTAAGTTAACCAGGATAAGCTGCACAATTCGACACATGAAGACTCGCCCAAAGCCGGATTCGCTCCATATCGATCGACATCATCAGCTTGACATCGATCGATATCACCAAAAGCGAAACGATCGATAAACTTTGATGAATATCGATTGATAGACTTCGAGGAACCCTACAACGAGTGCAACTCGATCAAGATCATGTCACATGAAGCCTTTGCAGCCAAACACCCACATCCGCCCACATGTATGGACGTCGACCGAACTTCGGACCCCATCGATCGATACAGAGACCTTTCCATCGACCGATCCAGAGATACCAATATCGTCCGACACACCGCTGTTGCCATCGATGATATACTATACCTCACCGCCGAGTGCAACTACCAAAGATCGATGTAGCACGACTTAATGCACTCCGGGAGCAGTCCAAACTTTCCAAATCCCTTCCTACAGCCATATTGAAGAAACCCACGGACATCATTGAACCCATGGAGTCAGAAAAGGAAAACCTAGGAAGAGTTCTACGAAAAAGGAAAGAGAAGATTGCCAAGCACTTTAAAAGGGGAGCTAATGAAGCAGAGATGGAAGACTTCAGAAAAAGAGTTCTAAGGATCCCTGCAGAGAAACCCTTTCAAGAAGCCTACTTTTCACACAGATTGTGGATGTTCTTCAGAGAGACCAAAGAGACAGAAGAAGACATCAAGAGGATGTTTCACCAATTTCGTGATAGCTTGAAGAAGAGGATCACACTAACGAAGAGGAGCGATCCATGGAAGTTCACAGTACCATGTTCCATCAGGGGCATTGAATTCCCTCGTGCCCTATGTGATACAGGATCAGGAGTCAGCATCATACCCAAGATCATGACAGACCACCTACGTCTGAAGATAGAGCCTACTGATGAGACATTCATCTTTGTGGATTGTTCTCAACAGAACTCTAGAGGCATAGTTCGAAATCTTGAGGTACAGATCGGAGATGCCATCATCCCTACAGACTTCCACGTCCTGGATGTCAAGTTAAACTTCAAAACATCCCTACTTCTTGGAAGAGCTTTCTTAGCCACCGTCGGAGCCGTTTGTGACCTAAAGTTCAACAAGCTCTGCCTAACCCTGATAGATTCCACCACCCTCTATGATCCAGTCCAAGTCATCAAGTTACCAAGGAAGGAGACCACAGACGTCGTAGCAGCATGCTTTTGTTCCCACGAGTACGATTCCATGGCTGAGTACGAAACCGATCCGGTCACATCGACCGATGAGAGCAATATCCCATCGCCCGACACCCATGCCAACACATCGACCGACGTAGCCAACACCACATCGATCGATAGACAGCCCTTTTGGAAGAACAACGCTGAAACCTTGGCATCGACCAACAGACTAATTGTGGAGTTCCCAGATAGAGATTTCGAGCCAGCTAGCTCGAAACCAGACGACTACATACCTTTAGAGGAGGAATATGATGAAGATTACGAGGAAGAACGAGCTACAGAGTACAGATTCATTCGTGAAGAAGAAGACGGACACACTTCCCACACCTTCAGATTCAACGCATCGACCGATAGAGGCCAGCCTTCATCGACCGATACGCCACCAAGAAGATCGCTCAAACGACCCTATCAACAATCAAGCGATCCTATCGACTTTATATCCATTTACACACCAATTGGAAGTTGGGCTAGCGACTATAATGAGAGTTTTGCAGTGGAAGCAATACCACTGAAGTATTCGATACAGCCTGAGGAAGTCCCATCGACCGATACGTTTCAACAACAATCGATCGAAAACCGTCAGCTCACATCGACCGATGCACCTGCTATAGCATCGCCCGATACTACCGCTACACCATCTGAGGTACAAGTACATAATATTGATTTTGGTTATCTAACTCCGGATGAGTTTGGTATTTTCAGAGATCCAGAAGGCAATGCACGAGCAATGGATGGGAGAATCATCCCAATCACAAAGAAAGACATAGGAGACATCCTTCAGACCGCCAACGGATCACTAAACCTCTTCAGACAACTACCTCACAACCATGTCCATCAGCACCGTCAGCATATCAGCACAACCAGATCATCCAATCAAGACGGATCTGATCATCTCAACTCGGAGGATACATAATTTCACCACATATTGATCGATAGACACAATCGTCTATCATTCGATAAGCACCGTGAGATGGGCAGACCAGCTTTCAAAGATGGAATTCGCTGCTTCTCCTAGGAGAAGAAGGATGAATTTGGAGTTTACAGAGATGAATCTGGGCATGCTAGAGGAGTCAACAGAGACATCATCCATGTTTCCAAGGAAGCCATAGAGGAGTTACTTAATAGAGCATCACTATTTGATTGGTCTTGCTTTTGCTTACCCATACATGCAGATCACTTCAACAAAGCAGAACCTACAGAGAAGTTGTACACAGAAGCTGAAGTCCAAAGAATGATCTATGAGGCTAAGAGTCCTTACATTTGGCAAACCTTTACCTATCCACATGAAATCGAGAAGGTCCGATCAGAACTCCAATCTGAAATTGACTAGATTCAGAGCGCTTATGACCTTCAACAACAGAAGAAGGACGCCCTGGAAGAAGAAGTATTCACTCTCTGCTTGAAGTTGGAAACCCACAGGGAGCCATCGACCGATGCTGGACACAATCCATCGACCGATTATACACCATCGATCGATGCAGACCTACGCGCATCGAACGATAGACGTTTGCAGACCACTTACAGCAAGGAAGAAATCACTAATCTTATCAGAAACTTCTATCACGACATCAGAAGAGAAGAGGCAGCCACCACCAAGGATCTAAAAGACAAATATCAGCAACTCAACAACAACTTCACCTCATTCAAGGAGCGCACATCAACAATGGCAGCTACCATTGATCACATCATCAAGGCTCTACACCACACACACCAAACGATGAAATCTTTCTACACCAGCAAGAAGAAAATCACTGATGATTTGATCCCACCAATAGGAATTCGCCTACAAGAGGTTGAAGATACATTGAGAGAACTCTGCGAAGATTACAGACGCTCAGCATCGACCGATACGACACGCAATCCATCGCCCGACATGCACTATACCGAGTTCTGCACCAAAGCTGATATGGAGAAGACAGTTCAAGATCTCTTAACAATGATCCAAGAAGTTGGTGATTCGTCCTACCAAAGCTTTGAGGAATTATGGTTTCCAGTACAAAGCGACGTCAAAAGCCTGGAGGACACAATAGAGAACATTCAGAAGGAAATCAGGACCATCTCTAGACAACACGCGGATAGACCAGCACCATTAGCATCGACCGATATGTCAGAAAAGACATCGACCGACAGACCAACACCAGTGTCGATCGATATGGGCTACCCGAGATCGATCGATAAGCTCATGGTATGAAGGAGAACATTTGAGAGACTCAATGACATACAAGACGAACTCAGTGATCTATCCCAACACACCTATCCAATATTCAGAAACCACCAGTTCTACATTGAGAGCAATGCAGAAGGTCTAGAGCGTCTGCGCAACGAGGTCAATGAATTAAAGGAGAAACTAACCAGAGGAGATAAAGCCACAAGAAGCTTCTTCACCACTTGGTTTGGAGAGAAACAAGGAGAGAACAAAGATGAGACTTGCTACTCAGCCAGTCTCATGAACTCACCTCACTAGCCTCAATACTACCATAGTCAAGCTAAAAGACTATAATAAAGCGCTGAGTGGGAGGCAACCCACTGTTAGGTATTTTCTTACTTAGTTAAATCTGATTTATTTTTTTGTTATTCGTTTTTTGTTTTTGTTTTTTTAAGTTTTTCAGATTATAGACGATTACCATTCCTATCGACCGATATGATCCTGTTGACATCGCTCAACATATTCCTATTCTCATCGATCGACATAGACGACTCACTATCGATCGATACGTATCCACGGTCAGGTATATCGTTCTAATTATCGATATCAGTACATTACTTATGATTTATTTACACCCTAATCCGACTGTTATACACTGAGGACAGTGTATGATTTAAGTCTAGGGGGAGATTACTGATGCTACATTATGTTGGGGTCAAAAAATGGTTATCTCGAAATCAAGGGCTAAAAATATTTAACATGTGCGGACTTTCCATAAAACAAGTGTCGAAAGCAAAACAAGTTGTATAGCTTAAGAAACCTATGTTAAAGTCGATCGTTCTTGTTTTACACGATAAACTTTACGAGAAAACCAACTCAGATTTAGTCGTAAAACGTCGATGATACAATCAAGAAGAACCGAGAGACATTAGGTCCATAGCTGATATGACACGACCATACGAAAGTATACGAAAGAAGCGAGAAGTAATCTAAGTTTGGACAGGCCGAACGACAAGGAATCCGCCTTGAAACTTCAAAGAGCCCGTTCTCTCAAGTTGTGAGAGGACCCAGAAAACGAGCAAGATATCAAATTGAAGCCCTCGCCGAGACGCACGTGCTGGTCCTGGCCGCCGCCGGCTAGCGCCCGTGCTGGTCTTGGCCGCCGGGCGGCTAGCCCACGTGCTGGTCCTGGCCGCCGGGAAACTTCAAAGAGCCCGTTCTCTCAAACCGTGAGGACCCAGAAAACGAGCAAGATATCAAATCGAAGCCCTCGCCGAGACGCACGTGCAAGTCCTGGCCGCTGCCGGCTAGCGCCCGTGCTGGTCCAGGTCGCCAGCGGCTAGCGCCCGTGCTGGCCGTGGCCGCTGGGCGGCTAGCCCCCGTGCTGGCCGTGGCCGCCGGCGGCTAGCGTCCGTGCTGGCCGTGGCCGCCGGGCGGCTAGCCCCCGTGCTGGCCGTGGCAGCCGGCGGCTAGCACCCGTGCTTGCCGTGGCCACCGGGCGACTAGCCCCCGTGCTGGCTGTGGCCGCCGGCGGCTAGCGCCTGTGCTGGGTGTGGCCGCCGGGCGGCTAGCCCCCATGCTGGCCGTGGCCACCGGCGGCTAGCGCCCGTGCTGGCCATGGCAGCCGGGCGGCTAGCCCCGTGTTGGCTCGGGTCGTCGGGCGACAAGCTTCCGTGCATAAGTTCTAGGCCCCGGCCGTCAGAAGTCTGTACTTTGCGTCTTTCCCAAGTTTTCGCGGAATGAATCGTTGAGATTCCGCGTACAAAACTCTCGTTCTTACTCCAAACTAAGATCGTCGGAAACACTTCGGAAACTCGTAAGATATCAACGGGAAGGAAGATCTTGAATTCTTCGTACGAAACAGTGATGGTTATCTTAAGACACCAATCATCTCAACTCTACAAAGGATTGAAGATCTTCCGAAGAAATCGTAGAAAAAAACGGAAGTCCTTGAGACGGCCCGAAAGGGACCAAACGCGATCGGACAGTCCGCTTACGGTTATCTGTGATAGATACGACGATTTACGTTTATCTTTACATAACAAGATAAATGCTAAATATCCCGAAGATAAATGTCAAGTTTCCCGATAAACATGAAAGCCGACGAAAATGGAAAAAGCCCGCTTTGCGGCCCAAAAGGAGAATAGACCGTCATAAGAAGGAGTATATAAATGAGCTTTGGGAGAGAAGGAAATGTAGAGCACAAAAAATCCTAGAGAGACTTAGAGAGCAGATCCGAGATTTTAGACTGAGGGAACTTAGAACTTAGGTGGTTAGACTAGCAAGGCATGACCTAGGACGTCTGGCCGCCTCTCGTTCTACCTTCATCTTGTCCGCAGACTTATGTTCCTTCGCAAGAATCTAACAATCCCTTTACTCAGAGTTCCGCACATAGAAACCCTAGGCGTTATTCTCGACACGCCCTTTTCTATAACAAACGCTCGTACTAGACAAACTCCGCCAGGCAGTTCGATCTCTTGTTCAAATCTTTCTAACTGAACTACGTCCGACTTGATCCTCGAAAGGGGTACGTAGGCAGCCTTCCTTAAGGTCCAGTCTCAAATCTTAATAAAACATTTCCGCATTTGTTTGATCACTTGTCGTTGGTTGTTGCAGAGGATCCGGACCTTCAAGGAAAGTTAAGTTTACTTAGCTTTCCTCCGATTTACTTAATCAAAATCGACAGTGCGAATTTCGGTTCCCACAGTTTGGCACTAGAAGGAGGGGGGGACGGATTACTCTTACTCTTACGGCCGCAAAACGCTTGATCAAAGCAATGTCTGGAAATGTGAAAGACAAACTGGCAGCTCACATCGACACAGCAGTGACTGCTCCTACGACCAACGCTTATGCAAACGGTTATCTAAAATTATCATCTTACGGACAAACGTCCCGAGAACGGACCATCCCGACCAAGTTCGGGTCCAATCAACCATGCACCCCCGTCCAAGTTTCTGCAACACGGTCCTCAGGTCCATGGACACAACCCCCCTCGCTCGGGAAAATTCAAAAAAAAAGACTTGGTAGTCAAGACGGATTCCTGCCTGCCGTATAAAGCGGCTATGGTTAGCTTGAACACCAGATGCCTTAACTATACGGGGAATTGAAATCCTTTCGAAAAAACCAGTGTCACATCAACGGCTTTTTCTAAAGAAAAATCGTAAAAACGTCGAAGTCCCAAGACGGCCCAAAAGGGACCCGAATCGCGGCTAAACGGCCCACATACGATTTTAGACTAGGATTAAGCCCAAGACTGATATGACGGTCTAATTACCGAGTTTGAGAAATTCCCAGAAAAGCAAGACTTGTTCTCCTGGAAATCGCGAAGAAACCCCAGATTACTCGTAAAACAGAAAGCACGACTGATCGGGTTACCAATCAGCGTTTCTAATGTTAAAATTCGATAACGTTTTACGGAACACCTTTCGTAAAATAAATCCTCAAAAATATTTCACGAGAGAGCTTTTGCATGATTAAACTCGACAACATTTTACAAAACAGTTTCCGTAAAATTAACTCGACAACATTTTGTGAAATAACTCTCGTAAAATAAAAGGTCAACAATGTTCTAAGAAACAATTCCTTGCTGGGATCATGATGAAATCGATGTCCAAAAGTCTCGGAAAAACAATTAAAGAAACCTCGAGAGACTAAGTGTCGATCGAGAAACCTTTAAAAACCGAGAAAAACAGGCAGGTCCCGCGAGGAAGCGCAGTCCCGGGCGCCTAGCACGCCCGTGCTGTCCCTAGGCGCCGGGCGCCTAGCACACCCGTGCTGTCCCTAGGCGCCGGGCGGCTAGCACGCCCATGCTGTCCCTAGGCGCCGGGCGGCTAGCACGCCCGTGCTGCCTCTAAGCGCCGGGCGGCTAACGCGCCCGTGCTGCGCTGGTCGCCGGGCAACAAAACATTCGTCAAGCACGGCCAATCCTCGTAAAGATTGACCCAAATATTATCCAAACTAATTTAACGAAACAATTTCCGTAAAATTAACTCGATAACATTTTGTTGAATAACTCTCGTTAAATAAAAGCTCGGCAATATTTTACGAAACATCATTCGTGAAGTATAACAAGATCGTAAGCTTCTTGACCTGACCAGTTCGCCCATAGCTTGACGAAACAAGAAGCCCCACTCAAGTGACATCTTGCCATTCGTTTTCACTCGTCTACCCACCTTTGTCTTCTTCGAGTTTCGCCTACTTCTCTTCCCTTTGCTTCAACGATTCTGCAACGATTATGCATTGTTCCTTCGGGTTTCATCAAAAATCGATTCTCAATTCAGTGTCAGACTTTTCGAAGACCTTTGACAATGAAACGTTAGAAGACAAAGAGGAACGGACATGAGGCAATCTCGAGTAATCAACGAGACTAAGGTACGTCCGACTTAGAAACTTTTATCAAGGTTTTAATTTTTTCGTAGGAAAGGAATGGGAACGTCTTGTAAACTGCCGTAAAATTTAGGGAACTTAGAACCTAGGTGGATAGTCTAGCTAGCTAAGTCTTAGGCATTTTCTTCCACTTTCGTTCTATTGTTCCTTGACTGTCTAGGCAGAACACGCAAACCGATCTAATCTCTCGAAAAATCGAGAAACGATCGCCGCGCATCCTTGGCATACTCATTCCGCTTCCATGAGACTAATGGCACGACGGTGAGCTACAAAATTAACGAAATAACCTTCGGTAAAACTTCATGAGTAACCCGAAGCAACTTTCGCTAAAAAACGAAACCAAAGCGGAAACATTTCCCGTGTAAACCACGGAAACAAGACTACTTTGACTATCTGCGATTTTCTATCTTCATGAAACCGGTCATCCATTACTTTCGTATAACAAGAACATGTTAAACAAAAAACAGCATAAGGAAAACCAAGATCGGTCTCATGCAAAACAACATCGCAATACGGAAAATTACGTCCAAGCGGGAAATAACCCAAAGCTGAATCCGAACGTGTTCTTCGTCGATTCCTTAAACTTTATTTCCTCAGATAAAATGAAACAATTTTCATGCGACCAAAGTAAACTTTATACAAAGCATCTATCGTATAACTGAAACCTAAAGTGGAAAATCGTTTCAAAAAGCCACACCCATAACTTGGAAAACTCCGCCATGATTGGCATGTCTATCTCGACGAAGTCTATTCGGCCCTCGGCCAACTATGTCTTTCCATAAAGTCCGGACCTGAATTCGGCATCACCATCAAGGACAATCGCGAACCAATATGACCTTAATGCGAAAGGATCGCGGTCTGATCGTTTACCAACTCCTTGGTTAAACGGCTGAACACAGCCTTCACGCCAAGACAAAACAGCTGAACGATCGCCGCTCCAATCACTTAAGGGCCAAACAATAATCCACGATTTGTCATAAAACGCCAAGTGACCATTACGCGAGCAACTCTGTCGCATAGCCCAAAAGCGGAAATCATGCGATAAATTTCTCGTAATAAAATCAGTCCTAACAGCCATACGGTTAATGGAAAAAATTGAACTTAACATCGACTGATTAAGTTCTATACGCCCTGTAAACAAAGCATGAAAAGAAACACTCGTGACAAAGCTCCAAGAGTTATACGAGTCGTACTTAAAATCCCGGAAGGCCAACACTTCGCGAAGCAAAGCGAAGGTAGACGCTTCTCCCTGGGTCAAATATACGCGACCCTGGTCCTAATTCCTTGATCAAAATTTTATAACTTGCACGTCCAAACTGAAACAACAGTTTCTGACTACAGACATTCGCAAAACATCTCCAAGCCCGCAAACATTTGAAATGCGGCACAAGGGAAAATTAACTCGTACACATTTGAAATGTGTATGCTTGTATAATCCCACGTTTTTTGAAGAAACCGGATTTTTGAAACTCTTTACAAACACAGAAACCGAATTTTCGAAACTCTTCGCAAACAAACTCGCCAATCGCTAAACGGCCTCAACAATGGATCCAGTATCCACCAAATAAATCATAAACCATCACCCGGAAACATTCCGCGATTTCTAAAAGCCCATAGTCCTTTATGGCATAAGAAAAACAAACTTCAAAGCACTGCGAGACGTCGCTTCGTGCCTGAACATTCGTTTTTCGATTAAAACCTTCATACGCCTTCTAAACGGCATCATATCGTTGTTGCTGATCACAACAAACGAACTCTAACGTCATAAACAGACAAGCCACCTAAGGGTAGGCTCTTTTACATCCGACAAGGATCCCATAGCGCGCTATACAAAAAATCCAAATTTGGTTCAGCACTTCATAAAGGAAGTAGCTTTGATTCGTGCCCAGACAAATCATATAAGCTGATACCACTTCGCGGATTTTAAAACGGTACGAATCAGGTTAAAATCACAAACAGGCAAAACGAAAGCCGATTTGTCATCGCACAGCCTCAGTCTGAGAGTAAACTTAGGTCTTGCCCTAAACCCAGCTTTGCTGGTATCTTAACATCTCATAGGCAAAGCGTCAACGACGCGAGATCCCAAAACTTGTCTCTTCACTCAAGTCTGTACGTTTCCACGAATTTTTGCGTAAATCGTAAACTGCAGGAAAATCTCGCTTTGTACAAACAACGGATACGGTGATCATCAGGGAGGCAGGAATGAGACGACAACTCTCACCCTGTCCCTCTAACTTTGATAGACAGAAGTTCTGAAAACGCAACATTAATATTTTATAAAGATTGAGCCGCAGAGTTCAATAGATGCCCTGAAAAAGGCCGGGATTCGAAGCCACCAGCAGCCAGTCCCGCAAATACACATCATCGCCTCTTAAAGGGATTGATAAACCTAGACGCTCCTCGGAGCATCACCTTCATCCTCAAAACTCACCCAAAGAAGGAACGGTCTCACCGTCACCTCCAGTGGTCGCACCACCGCTGCATGTCTCATATGCGCCGGCTTCGCGATCCTTGACTGCGTGGTCCTGGTCCTCCGAACCCTCCGAATCCAGGACAAGGGTGCACACGGATTTCAGACCAGCGAGAATCGAGTCAAAGTTGCAAGTCCCCGTCTCCTCGAGACTCTGAATCTTATGTTGAAGACGACAGACTTTCGAGTTCATATGTTCTTCTCTTTCTTTACATTGAGCAACGAACACACGGTCTTCCCGACGTCACGTTCAAGATCGCTAATCAAAGGTGATGAGGATTTCCGCAATGAAATACTCTTAGCCAAAAATTTCGATTTTCAACTCATAATCTTCTGCCCACAAGATCGTCTCCGCGTCTTACAGGCTAGGGGGCTAACTGTTGGGGTCAAAAAACGGTTATCTCAAAATCACCGGCTAAAAATATTTAACGTGTGCGGACTTTCCATAAAACAAGCGTCGAAAGCAAAACAAGTCGTATAGCTTAAGAAACCTATGTTAAAGTCGATCGTTCTTGTTTTACACGATAAACTTTACGAGAAAACCAACTCAGATTTAGTCATAAAACGTCGATGATACAATCAAGAAGAACCGAGAGACATTAGGTCCATAGCTGATATGACACGACCATACGAAAGTATACGAAAGAAACGAGAAGTAATCTAATTTTGGACAGGCCGAACGACAAGGAATCCGCCTTGAAATTTCAAAGAGCCCGTTCTCTCAAACCGTGAGGACCCAGAAAACGAGCAAGATATCAAATCGAAGCCCTCACCGAGATGCACGTGCTGGTCCTTGCCGCCGCCGGCTAGCGCCCGTGCTGGTCCTGGCCGCCGGGAAACTTCAAAGAGCCCGTTCTCTCAAACCGTGAGGACCCAGAAAACGAGCAAGATATCAAATCGAAGCCCTCGCCGAGACGCACGTGCTGGTCCTGGCCGCCGGCGGTTAGCGCCCGTGCTGGTCCAGGCCGCCGGCGGCTAGCGCCCGTGCTGGCCGTGGCCGCCGGGCGGCTAGCCCCCGTGCTGGCCGTGGCCGCCGGTGGATAGCGCCCGTGTTGGCCGTGGCCGCCGGGCGGCTAGCCCCCGTTCTGGCCGTGGCCGCCGGCGGCTAGCGCCTGTGCTGGCCGTAGCCGCCGGGCGGCTAGCCCCCGTGCTGGCCGTTGCCGCCAGGCGGCTAGCCCCCGCGCTGGCGGTGGCCGCCGGTGGCTAGCGCCCGTGCTGGCCGTGTCCACCGGGCGGCTAGCCCCCGTGCTGGCCGTGGCCGCCGGCGGCTAGCGCCCGTGCTGGCCATGGCCACCGGGCGGCTAGCCCCATGTTGGCTCGGGTCGTTGGGCGACAAGCTTCCGTGCATAAGTTCTAGGCTCCGGCAGTCAGAAGTCTGTACTTTGCGTCTTTCCCAAGTTTTCGCGGAACGAATCGTTGAGATTCCGCACAAAACTCTCGTTCTTACTCCAAACTAAGATCGTCGGAAACACTTCGGAAACTCGTAAGATATCAACGGGAAGGAAGATCTTGAATTCTTCGTACGAAGCAGTGATGGTTATCTTAAGACAACACTCATCTCAACTCTACGAAGGATTGAAGATCTTCCGAAGAAATCGTAGAAAACAACGGAAGTCCTAGAGACGGCCCGAAAGGGACCAAACGCGATCGGACAGTCCGCTTACGATTATCTGTGATAGATACGACGATTTACGTTTATCTTTACATAACAAGATAAATGCTAAATTTCCCGAAGATAAATATCAAGTTTCCCGATAAACATGAAAGCCGACGAAAATGGAAAAAGCCCGCTTTGCGGCCCAAAAGGAGAATTGACCGTCATAAGAAGGAGTATATAAAGGAGCTTTGGGAGAGAAGGAAAGGCAGAGCACAAAAAATTCTAGAGAGACTTAGAGAGCAGATCCGAGATTTTAGACTGAGGGAACTTAGAACTTAGGTGGTTAGACTAACAAGGCATGACCTAGGACGTCTGGCCGCCTCTCGTTCTACCTTCATCTTGCCCGCAGACTTATGTTCCTTCGCAAGAATCTAACAATCCCTTTACTCGGAGTTCCGCACATAGAAACCCTAGGCATTATTCTCGACACGCCCTTTTCTATGACAAACGCTCGTACTAGACGAACTCCGCCAGGCAGTTCGATCTCTTGTTCAAATCTTTCTAACTGAACTACGTCCGACTTGATCCTCGAAAGGGGTACGTAGGCAGCCTTCCTTAAGGTCCAGTCTCAAATCTTAATAAAACCTTTCCGCAATTATTTGATCACTTGTCGTTGGTTGTCGCAGAGGATCCGGACCTTCAGGGAAAGTTAAGTTTACTTAGCTTTCCTCTGATTTACTTAATCAAAATCGACAGTGCGAATTTCGGTTCCCACACATTACCTTTTTGATTTCACCAAAATGTTTTCAAAATTGGTTTTATTGAGTCAAGAAAGGGACTAGGATATTTTTCAAAATTTTTCTTTTTATCTAACCACTCTTTAGCACCATTCTTAGATCTATTGATTGCAGAAAGTACTATAGATGCTAAAGTGGATCACACGTCACCTATGACAACACTTCTCATGATTGTTTGGAAGAACTAAAACTGATCTCCAACCTAACCTGACAATCTATTGCTTGTCTTGGGGCTTGGTATACAAGGGATCGGAATCCTCCTGCAAGTCTGGAAGGTAATAGTCTGTGTGCTTCTGTTTCCTTCCTTCTCCCTCTTCAGCATCCTAAGGAAAGAGAGAAATTATTTGTATAAAGATGTGATATGATATCTTGAGAAGTAGAGGGGTAGGAGTGATTCCTGCGACCCCATTATTTTACTTTAAAAGATTGATCAAAGCGAGGGGTAGGATTGATTCCTGCAACCCCACTATTCGCTTATTCGAAGATATGTGTTATTAAGTCAATGAGATAACGCAAAGATGGCCTTTGTGGCAATCAGTGTTCATCAAAATTTGAAACTATGAGGATCCAGAGAAGAGAGATAAAAGGGGGAAGAAAGGGATCAGAGAAGACTTGCATGTGTGTTCAGAAACTTGCTTGAGTTGACTCCATGTGTTTCTTGATCGATATCCCCAAGGTAAAGCCTGCACTTTTATTTTTATGCATAAATGAGATCAGTAGAGGGGATAGACAGACATGATTGTTAAGATGTTTGGCTATGAGATTTGGTTGCTAAGCTAGGATATGGTATAATGTACTCCTGTGATTTATAGGCATAAGATGTGGCTTGCAACAAAGTAGAGGTGGTGATTCTAAAGTTAAAATTTTAATTGAGTCCCTGCTATTTTCAAACTTCTTTCTAAGACTACCTGTGTGTTTGCTTGAGGACAAGCAAAAGGTTAAGTCTGGGGGAGTTGATATACCATGATTTTGACCCACTTTTACTCATAGTATTTATATGATTTTACTATATATATATATATATATCTATGTTTTTGGAGTCTTTTAGGTATGTTTTCAGGTTCAAGGGCATTTTGGAGTAAAGTGACGTTTTAGGTGCCATTTGGAGCTTAAAGGAGAGTTTTCCCGAGATGACTTAAAGATCAGACATCGAGGTCGATATCTAGAGATACATATCGATCGATACACATTCCGTGTAATCGATCAATGGCGCATTTGAAGAAATGACGACGAGATACTCCATCGATCGATGTACGCATTGTACCATCGATCGATATCAAACGTGCAGAAGAAGGAAGAATATTCTCAATCGACTTGAAGCCCAAGATGTCCCAATATTAGTATAATACCCCTGACGAGTTTTTAACCTAATTGTACTCAGTATTTATACATTTGCCTATGTGTTTAGGCAAAGTAAACTTTTACAACATATCATTGTTCTAGTATTTCTTACTTATCAATAAAGTATTCTTTTCATCTTAATTCTGTTATCATCAAAGGTTATAGGATTCTAGGTTTAGAAGAAAGATACAAAGAGATTTGTTATCACGAGGAACTTGATTGTTCGGTCTTCTAAATGAATCTCTATTATTACCTTGATGCTATGAGTCACTCAGTCATGTCTGAGTAGATTCCTTTGTTAGATTTAGGGTTCAAATAGTTATGAGGGATTAGCCCCAACTATAGACTGTTGAGTTGTATACTCATTATCCTGATGAACCCTAAAGCTTATTCTAGAGTAGCTAACTAGAATATGATCTTGGAAGTGATTTAATCCATAAATCATTCTCTTGACATCATCTTGCATAAGCTAAGATCCTCTAGGGATAAGCGAGAGCCGGTCTATGATCTTGGTGAACACATATTCAATTCGATCTAGAGCTATATCGATCGATACTCAAATATAGTAATCGATCGACGACACACATATCGATCGATACAAGCTGTCAAACATCGATCGATATTGTCGGCAAACAGATCAATAGACGAGTCTAGTAACGACAGTTATTAGGCAAATCTAAAGATTTAAGTTCTTTAGTATATGCAAGCAACTCATTAAAACATCTATAGCATTATAATCCTGAATTAACTGAATAGTAACCTTGAATCTTACTACTTTCTCTTAATACTTACAACTCTAAATCATTCTCTTGAGCAACTAGACATTCCTCACAACTGCAATTTATGTTTAAACTATTTCAACCTAGCTTAGTCACTAAGGATTACTATCTTTTGTGTTCATTCGCTCCCCGTGAAATCGATCCCTAAGTACTACATCTAAACCTCTTATTTGAGAGTGTAATTCACTCCTAGGGTAATTTGAGTGAGATCAGAGACGCACCAAGTCAGGTCGTCTGACCTGAAATCAGGTGTATCATGGTCCAAACAGATGGTTAAGTAATTCAGGATGGGAATACTTGATCATCAGAAGGAGGAAGGAAGTAAAGGAGAGCTGGACGAGTGAACTGGAAGCTGGATGTGGTCCGGGTCAAGCTCATCCAGCTGGATCAAGAGTGTGACTAGCTCACCTGAGGTTGTCCGGCTCACTGGAGCTGATAGACTAGCTAGGTCATCTGGGGCAGCTAGGGGGAAGCTCATCTCACCTCAGCGGAGTGTTCGGGTCCGGACTAGCCTGGACGAGCTGAACGGTTACCCGGACTGGTCCGACGGTCTGTGCATATGTGATATATGTGATGATGGGACCAAGGTCTTGCCCATTAGTCTGGGATCACTACAAGAAATATCAGTATTGGTAGCAGTTCACGGTAGCACGAATTCATCAACTGCTATTAAAAGTGTCTAAAATCGGATCCTTACTCTATTGTAGCATTAAATTGATGTTACGAAATATTTTCGCTAAATAAAGCTAAAAAATCATTATTAAAGCGGGAAAATTTTATTGGAGGTAAAATACTTAGCCAAAATTTTAGGTTTTCCCAGTTAACCAGAATTGTCATTCCCTCTTTACAAAGGAAAAAAAAACATTCATCCAAATTCACTGAAAAAGAAATTCTCCTCTCCATCTTTCTTCTCCTCCACTGTTCAATCTAATTAGGTTTCTTTCTTCAACTGCCACAAAATAAAGCTGTTTACTTTTCCTCCTCTGCCTCGACTTTGGTTTGGACTGAAACCCCAATTCTACGGTGTTGCAACTGGAGATTTCCGCCTCGCCGCTGCTAGGATGCTCTCGTCACTTCCAACACCTCTCTCTCGTTCTCCCTTCTCCGGTGGCGGCGTCAATTAGAACCCGGCGATTGTTCTCAAGAAAGAAGATGAATTCTCCGGTGGCAGCGTCAATTGTGCCATAAACACTCCTCCTTCCTCAAGCTTCTCCATTTCTTCACGCCAAAGGTTAGCCGCCCTTTACCCTCTGTGTGTGATTGGTCGCCAATAAACCAGAAAAGTTTGACACTTTCGAGTTTTTTGTGGCGTCTCAGCAGAGAAAATTAAGAGCGTTCACAGTGGCAACCACCATGGAAGAGGCGTCTGGTGACATACCAGTGGCTCTGATTTCTCTACATGAAGGCTCGTGGAAATAGGTTTTTAGTTTGCATATATAGTTACTGTTGGGGTCAAAAACGGTTATCTCGAAATCAACGGCTAAAACTATTTATCATGCGCGGACTTTCCATAAAACAAGCGTCGAAAGCAAGACAGGTCGTATAGCTTAAAGAACATATGTTAAAGTCGATCTTTCTTGATTTACACGATAAACTTTACGAAAAAACCAAATAAGATTTAGTCGTAAAACTTTGATGATACAATCAAGAAGAACCGAGAAACATTAGGTCCGTAGCTAAGATGACACGACCATACGAAAGTATACGGAAGAAACGGGAAGTAATCTAAGTTTGGACAGGCCGAACGACAAAGAATCCGCTTTGAAACTTCAAAGAGCCCGTTCTCTCAAACCGTGAGGACCCAGAAAACGAGTAAGATATCAAATCGAAGCCCTCGCCGAGACGCACGTGATGCCTCTAGGCGCCGGGCGCCTACCGCCCGTGCTGCCTCTAGGCGCCGGGCGCCTAGCGCACGTGATGCCTCTAGGCGCCGGGCGCCTAGCGCCCGTGCTGCCTCTAGGCGCCGGGCGCCTAGCGTCCGTGCTGCCTCTAGG
Organism: Hirschfeldia incana; assembly: GCA_026261945.1. Classification (NCBI taxonomy): domain Eukaryota; kingdom Viridiplantae; phylum Streptophyta; class Magnoliopsida; order Brassicales; family Brassicaceae; genus Hirschfeldia; species Hirschfeldia incana. The sequence continues at coordinate 707,143 of JABCMI010000014.1, read as the reverse complement.
CGCCGGGCGCCTAGCGCCCGTGCTGCCTCTAGGCGCCGGGCGCCTAGCGCCCGTGCTGCCTCTAGGCGCCGGGCGCCTAGCGCCGGGCGCCTAGCGCCCGTGCTGCCTCTAGGCGTCGGGCGCCTAGCGCCCGGGCTGCCTCTAGGCGCCGGGCGCCTAGCGCCCGTGCAGCCTCTAGGCGCCGGGCGCCTAGCGCCCGTGCTGCCTCTAGGCACCGGGCGCCTAGCGACCGTGCTGCCTCTAGGCGCCGGGCGCCTAGCGCCCGTGCTGCCTCTAGCCGCCCGTGATGGTCCTAGCCGCCGAGAAACTTCAAAGAGCCCGTTCTCTCAAACCGTGAGGACCCAGAAAACGAGTAAGATATCAAATCGAAGCCCTCGCCGAGACGCACGTGATGCCTCTAGGCGCCGGGCGCCTAGCGCCCGTGCTGCCTCTAGGCGCCGGGCGCCTAGCGCCCGTGCTGCCTCTAGGCGCCGGGCGCCTAGCGCCCGTGCTGCCTCTAGGCGCCGGGCGCTTAGCGCCCGTGCTGCCTCTAGGCGACGGGCGCCTAGCGCCCGTGCTGCCTCTAGGCGCCGGGCGCCTAGCGCCCGTGCTGCCTCTAGGCGACGGGCGCCTAGCGCCCGTGCTGCCTCTAGGCGCCGGGCGCCTAGCGCCCGTGCTGCCTCTAGGCGCCGGGCGCCTAGCGCCCGTGCGGCCTCTAGGCGCCGGGCGCCTAGCGCCCGTGCTGCCTCTAGGCGCCAAGCGCCTAGCGCCCGTGCTGTCCGTAGGCGCCGGGCGCCTAGCGCCCGTGCTGGTTCGGGTCTTCGAGCGACAATCTTCCGTGCACAAGTCCCAGGCCCCGGCCGTCAGAAGTCTGTACTTTGAATCTTTCCCGAGTCCTCGCGGAATGAATCATTGAGATTCCGCGTACAAAACTCTCATCCTTACTCCAAACTAAGATCGTCGGAAACACTTCGGAAACTCGTAAGGTATCAACGGAAAGGAAGATCTTAAATTCTTCGTACGAAACAGTGATGGTTATCCTAAGAAACCACTCATCTCAACTCTACGAAGGAATGAAGATCTTCCGAAGAAATCGTAAAAAACAGCGGAAGTCCTAGAGACGGCCCGAAAGGGACCAAACGCGATCGGACAGTCCGTTTACGATTATCTGAGATAGATACGACGATTTACGTTTATCTTTACATAACAAGATAAATGCTAAATTTCCAAAAGGATAAATATCAAGTTTCCCGAAGATAAATGTCAAGTTTCCCGATAAACATGAAGGTCGACGAAAATGGAAAGAAGCCCGCCTTGCGGCCCAGAAGGAGAATAGACCGTCATAAGAAGGAGTATATAAAGGAGCTTTGGGAGAAGAAGAAAGGCAGAGCAAAAATCCGAGAGAGAAAGCAAATTCAAGATTGGAGACCTAGAGAGCTCCTGTTAGCTTAAGAACTTAGAATTTAGGCGGTAGACTAGCAAGGCAAGACCTAGAACGTCCGGCCGCCTCTCGTTCTATTTTCATCTTGTCCGCAGACCCTTATTTCTCGCGGAAGGATCTAACAATCCATTTACTTAGAGTTCCGCACATAGAAACCCTAGGCGTTATTCTCGACACGCCCGTTTCTGTGACAAACACTCATACTAGACGAACTCCGCCAGGCAGTTCGATCTCTTGTTCAAATCTTTCTAACTTAACTACGTCCGACTTGATCCTCGAAAGGGGTACGTAGGCAGCCTTCCTTTAGGTCCAGTCCCAACTCTCTACAAAATCCTTTTTGTACGATTTTCGTCTTTACATATCTTCCGCACTTGTTCGGTCACTTGTCGTTGGCTGTCGCAGAGAATCCGGGCCTTCAGGGAAAGTCGGGTTAACTTGGCTTTCCTCCGTTTTTACTTATCAAAATCGACAGTGCGAATTTCGGTTCCCACAGTTTGGCGCTAGAAGGAGGGGAGGACGGATTACTCTTACTCTTACGGCCGCAAAACGCTTGATCAAAGCAATGTCTGGAAATATGAAAGACAAACTCGCAGCTCACATCGACGCTGGTAAAACAACTTCAGCAGTGACTGCTCCTACGACCAACGCTTATGCAAACGGTTATCTAAGATTATCATCTTACGGACAAACGTCCCGAGAACGGACCATCCCGACCAGGTTTGGGTCCTATCAACCATGCGCCCCCGTCCAAAGTTCCTGCAACACGGTCCTCGGGTCCATGGATTTGGTAGTCGAGACGGATTCCTGCCTGCCGTATACAACGGCTATGGTTAGCTTGAACACCAGTTGCCTTAACTATACGGGGAATCGCAATCCTTTTGGAAAAACCAGCGTCACATCAACGGCTTTTTCTAAAGAAAAATCGTAAAAACCTCTAAGTCCCTAGACAGCCCAAAAGGGGCCCGAATCACGGCTAACGACCCACATACGATTTTAGAGTAGGATCGAGCCCAAGGCTGATATGACGGTCTGATTACCGAGCAGAGTTTCGACTGGAAATGTCTTTTAGAATTTCCCGGAAAAAATAAAGACTTGTTCTCCTGGAGATCGCAAAGAAACCCCAGATTACTCGGGAAATAGAAAGCACGACTGATCGGGTTACCGATCAGCGTTTCTAATGTTAAAATTCGAACACGTTTTACGAAGCACTTTTCGTAAAATAAATCCTCGAAAGTATTTCGCGAGACACCTTTTGCATGATTAAACTCGACAACATTTTACAAAACAGTTTTCGTAAAACTAACTCGATAACATTTTGCAAAATAACTCTCGTAAAATAGAAGGTCAGCAACATTCTAAGAAGCAACTCCTTGCTGGGATCATGATGAAATCGATGTCCAAAAATCTTGGAAAAACAATTAAAGAAACCTCGAAAGACTAAGTGTCGATCGAGAAACCTTTAAAAAAAAAAAAAAAAAAAAAAAAAAACCGAGAAAAACAGGCAGGTTCCGCAAGGAAGCACAGTCCCAGGCGGCTAGCACGCCCGTGCTGTCCCTAGGCGCCGGGCGGCTAGCACGCCCGTGCTGTCCCTAGGCGCCGGGCGGCTAGCACGCCCGTGCTGCCCCTAGGCGCCGGGCGGCTAACGTGCCCGCGCTGCGCTGGTCGTCGGACAACAAAACATTCGGCGAACGCGGCATATCCTCGCAAAACCATCCCCGACGATAGTCCAACCAAATACTTTGCACCTTTCGTAAAATAATCCTAGACAATACTTCACGAAACAGCTTCTGCACGATTAAACTCGACAACATTTTACGAAACAGTTTCCGTAAAATTAACTCGACAACATTTTGTTGAATAACTCTCGTTAAATAAAAGCTCGGCAATATTTTACGAAACATTATTCGTGAAGTATAACAAGATCGCAAGCTTCTTGACCTGACCAGTTCGCTCATAGCTTGACGAAACAAGAAGCCCCACTCAAGTCACGTCTTGCCGTTCGTTTTCACTTGTCTACCCACCTTAGCCTTCTTCGAGTTTTGCCTACTTCTCCTCCCTTTGCTTCAACGATTCTGCACTGTTCCTTCGGGTTTCATCAAAAATCGATTCTCGATTCAGTGTCAGACTTTTCGAAGACCTTTGACAATGAAACGTTAGAAGACAAAGAGGAACGGACATGAGGCAATCTCGAGTAATCAATGAGACTAAGGTACGTCCGACTTAGAAAATTTTATCAAGGTTTTAATTTTTTCGTAGGAAATGAATGAGAACGTTTTGTAAACTGCCGTAAAATTTAGGAAACTTAGAACCTAGGTGGATAGTCTAGCAAGCTAAGTCTTAGGCATTTTCTTCCAGTTTCGTTCTATTGTTCCTTGACTGTCTAGGCAGAACGCGCAAACCGATCTAATCTCTCGGAAAACCGAGAAACGATCGCCACGTATCCTTGGCATACTCATTCTACTTCATAAAGAAAAAATTCCTTTCAAAAGGCAAAAGGCACTCTAAGATTCGTCCGAAACGCTAGCGGCATAACGGCATGGTCAAACCGCTACAAACATAGTCTTGAAAACTCTACACCGTCTCTTGTTGCAATCTCGCGACAAGAAACTCGTACAACGTCAGACTAATAGCACGACGGTGAGCTACAAAATTAACGGAATAACCTTCGGTAAAACTCCACGAGTAATTTGAAGCAACTTTCGCCAAAAGACAAAATCAAAGTGGAAACATTTTCCGTGTAACCCATAACTCGGAAAACTCCGCTAAGATTTGCATGTCTATCTCAACGAACGCTATTCGGCCATCGGCCGACTACACCTTTCCATAAAGCCCGAACCTGAATTCGGCATCACCATTAAGGACAATCGTGAACCAATATGACCTTAATGCGAAAGGATCGCAGTCTGATCGTTTACCAACTCCTTGGTAAAACGGCTGAACAGAGCCTTCACCCCAAGACAAAACAGCTGAACGATCGCCGCTCCAATCACTTAAGGGCCAGACGATAATCCACAATTTGTCATAAAACTCCAAGTGACCATTTACGTGAGCAACTCTGTCGCATAGCCCAAAAGCGGAAATCATGCGATAAATTTCTCGTAATAATATCAGTCCTAACAGCCATACGGTTAACGGAAAAATCTGAACTTAACATCGACTGATTAAGTTCTATACGCCCCGTAAACAAAGCATGAGAAGAAACACTCGTGACAAAGCTCCAAGAGTTATACGAGTCGTCCTTAAAATCCCGGAAGGCTAACACTTCGCGAAACAAAGCGAAGGTAGACGCTTCTCCCTGGGTCAAATATACGCGACCCCTGGTCCTAATCCCTCGTCCAAACTGAAACAACAGTTTCTGACTACGGACATTCGCAAAACATCTCCAAGCCCGCGAACATTTGAAATGCGGCACAAGGGAAAATTGACTCGTACGCATTTGGAATGCGTATACTCATATATTCCCACGATTTCAAAGAAACCGGATTTTCGAAACTCTTTACAAACACAGAAACCGAATTTTCGAACTCTTCGTAAAAAACTCGCCAATCGCTAAACGGCCTCAACAATGGATCAAGTATCCACCAAATAAATCGTAAACTATCGCCCGGAAACATTCCACGATTTCTAAAAAGCCCATAGTCCTTTATGGCATAAGAAAAACAAACTTCAAAGCACTGCGAGACGTCGCTTCGTGCCTGAACATTCGTTTTTCGATTAAAATCTTCATACGCCTTCTAAACGGCATCATATCGTTGTTGCTGATCACAACAAACGAACTCTAACGTCCTAAACAGACAAGCCACCTAAGGGTAGGCTCTTTTACATCCGACAAGGATCCCATAGCGCGCTATACAAAAACTCCAAATTTGGTTCAGCACTTCGTAAAGGAAGTAGCTCGATTCGTGCCCAGACAAATCATATAAGCCGATACCGCTTCGCGGATTTTAAAACGGTACGAATCAGGTTAAAAATCACAAACAGGCAAAACGAAAGCCGATTTGTCATCGCACAGCCTTAGTCTGAGAGTAAACCTAGGTCTTGCCCTAAACCCAGCCTTGCTGGTATCTTAACATCTCATAGGCAAAGCGTCAACGACGCGAGATCCCAAAACTTGTCTCTTCACTCAAGTCTGTATGTTTCCACGAATTTTTGCGTAAATCGTAAACCGCAGGAAAATCTCGCTTTGTACAAACGACGGATACGGTGATCATCAGGGAGGCAGGAATGAGACGACAACTCACACCCTGTCCCTCTAACTTCGATAGACAGAAGTTCTGAAAACGCAACATTAGTATTTTGTAAAGATAGTCCAGCAGAGTTCAACAGATGCCCTGAAAAAGGCCGGGATTCGAAGCCGCCAACGGCCAGTCCCACAAATGTACATCATGGCCTCCTAACGGCCGAAACACAATAAAATAAAAATCTCCGAAAGGATTGATAAACCTAGACGCTCCCCAGAGCATCACCTTCATCCTCAAAACTCACCCAAAGTAGGAACGGTCTCACCGTCGCCTCCATTGGTCGCACCACCGCTGCATGTTTCATATGTGCCGGCTTCACGATCCTTGACTGCGTAGTCCTGGTCCTCCGAACCCTCCGAATCCGGGACAAGGGTGCACACGGGTTTCCGACCGGCGAGAATCGAGTCGAAGTCCTCTCCGTCAAACTTGCGAGTCCCCGTCTCCTCAAGATTCTGAGTCTTCTCTTGAAGACGACGGACTTTCGAGGACATATGTTCTTCTCTTTCTTCACATTGAGCAACGAACTCACGGTCTTTCCGACGTCACGTTCAAGATCGCCAATCAAAGGTGATGTGGATGTCCGCAATGAAATATTCTTAGCCACAAATTTCGACTTTCAACTCATAATCTTCCGCCCGCAAGATCGTCTCCGCATCTTACAGGCTGGGGGGCTAACTGTTGGGGTCAAAAACGGTTATCTCGAAATCAACGGCTAAAACTATTTATCATGCGCGGACTTTCCATAAAACAAGCGTCGAAAGCAAGACAGGTCGTATAGCTTAAAGAACATATGTTAAAGTCGATCGTTCTTGATTTACACGATAAACTTTACGAGAAAACCAAATAAGATTTAGTCGTAAAACTTCGATGATACAATCAAGAAGAACCGAGAGACATTAGGTCCGTAGCTAAGATGACACGACCATACGAAAGTATACGGAAGAAACGGGAAGTAATCTAAGTTTGGACAGGCCAAACGACAAAGAATCCGCCTTGAAACTTCAAAGAGCCCGTTCTCTCAAACCGTGAGGACCCAGAAAACGAGTAAGATATCAAATCGAAGCCCTCGCCGAGACGCACGTGATGCCTCTAGGCGCCGGGCGCCTAGCGTCCGTGCTGCCTCTAGGCGCCGGGCGCCTAGCGCACGTGATGCCTCTAGGCGCCGGGCGCCTAGCGCCCGTGCTGCCTCTAGGCGCCGGGCGCCTAGCGTCCGTGCTGCCTATAGGCGCCGGGCGCCTAGCGCCCGTGCTGCCTCTAGGCGCCGGGCGCCTAGCGCCCGTGCTGCCTCTAGGCGCCGGGCGCCTAGCGCCCGTGCTGCCTCTAGGCGCCGGGCGCCTAGCGCCCGTGCTGCCTCTAGCCGCCCGTGATGGTCCTAGCCGCCGGGAAACTTCAAAGAGTCCGTTCTCTCAAACCGTGAGGACCCAGAAAACGAGTAAGATATCAAATCGAAGCCCTCGCCGAGACGCACGTGATGCCTCTAGGCGCCGGGCGCCTGGCGCCCGTGCTGCCTCTAGGCGCCGGGCGCCTAGCGCCCGTGCTGCCTCTAGGCGACGGGCGCCTAGCGCCCGTGCTGCCTCTAGGCGCCGGGCGCCTAGCGCCCGTGCTGCCTCTAGGCGACGGGCGCCTAGCGCCCGTGCTGCCTCTAGGCGCCGGGCGCCTAGCGCCCGTGCGGCCTCTAGGCGCCGGGCGCCTAGCGCCCGTGCTGCCTCTAGGCGCCGGGCGCCTAGCGCCCGTGCTGTCCGTAGGCGCCGGGCGCCTAGCGCCCGTGCTGGTTCGGGTCTTCGAGCGACAATCTTCTGTGCACAAGTCCCAGGCCCCGGCCGTCAGAAGTCTGTACTTTGAATCTTTCCCGAGTCCTCGCGGAATGAATCATTGAGATTCCGCGTACAAAACTCTCATCCTTACTCCAAACTAAGATCGTCGGAAACACTTCGGAAACTCGTAAGGTATCAACGGAAAGGAAGATCTTAAATTCTTCGTACGAAACAGTGATGGTTATCCTAAGACACCACTCATGTCAACTCTACGAAGGAATGAAGATCTTCCGAAGAAATCGTAAAAAACAGCGGAAGTCCTAGAGACGGCCCGAAAGGGACCAAACGCGATCGGACAGTCCGTTTACGATTATCTGAGATAGATACGACGATTTACGTTTATCTTTACATAACAAGATAAATGCTAAATTTCCAAAAGGATAAATATCAAGTTTCCCGAAGATAAATGTCAAGTTTCCCGATAAACATGAAGGTCGACGAAAATGGAAAGAAGCCCGCCTTGCGGCCCAGAAGGAGAATAGACCGTCATTAGAAGGAGTATATAAAGGAGCTTTGGGAGAAGAAGAAAGGCAGAGCAAAAATCCGAGAGAGAAAGCAAATTCAAGATTGGAGACCTAGAGAGCTCTTGTTAGCTTAAGAACTTAGAATTTAGGCGGTAGACTAGCAAGGCAAGACCTAGAACGTCCGGCCGCCTCTCGTTCTATTTTCATCTTGTCCGCAGACCCTTATTTCTCGCGGAAGGATCTAACAATCCTTTTACTTAGAGTTCCGCACATAGAAACCCTAGGCGTTATTCTCGACACGCCCGTTTCTATGACAAACACTCATACTAGACGAACTCCGCCAGGCAGTTCGATATCTTGTTCAAATCTTTCTAACTGAACTACGTCCGACTGATCCTCGAAAGGGGTACGTAGGCAGCCTTCCTTTAGGTCCAGTCCCAACTCTCTACAAAATCCTTTTTGTACGATTTTCGTCTTTACATATCTTCCGCACTTGTTCGGTCACTTGTCGTTGGCTGTCGCAGAGAATCCGGGCCTTCAGGGAAAGTCGGGTTAACTTGGCTTTCCTCCGTTTTTACTTATCAAAATCGACAGTGCGAATTTCGGTTCCCACAGTTACGATCTTTGCATATAGCTGCTAAAGGGTTTAACACTGCTGATATGTATGCTAGGTTACGAGCTTCAGGGAAGAAGCCTGATCTCGGTCTTGTGACCTGTGATGTCGATGTTGTCGCTGCAGGTTCAGTGCTAATTATGTTTGTTGTGCTTAAGTGGAGAAACGTTTCTGATTTTCTTCTTTTTTTTTGTTCAAGGGTGCTGTTTAGTTTGTCTCTTTTGCAGGTTTGTTGCAATGCTGTTCCCTTCTTTCTCAGTTTTTGTGGACTTGCCACATACACGTGACTGGTTCCTTCCCCACTTGGTGTTTGAAGCTTCTGCATTTGTATGTACTTCTTCTCGTACTTGTCCACTTTCTTGAAACTTCCAAAGTCAAATCCCCATGTGCTTTGGTTCTGTAAGTAACTTTTGCTTTGAGGAATCGTAAGCTTGTCTCCTTTGCATAGTCTGTATCAGATGTTGTTGTAGTCTTTGTTGGGAGATCTGGAACTCCATCTTTCACCACCATCCATATCTCTCTGACTATCGAACTCAGCCACCAGATGGGATGATTGCAGGTTGGTCGCCATTCCTTGTTATGTCTCTTCACTTCTTCTTGTGAGCTCTTTTTGATTTGTCTCTTGCTCTGTTTTCTTTCTCTCTCTTAGTCTCTTAATCTCAATAAGAATGACAGAGTGGCTGTAGGCGAGGAACTTGGCTACATGGAGAAGAGACTGTCTTGAACTAAACTCTTTGTTTTTGTCAAACTTTACAATTATATCTTTGCTGTGGGAATGTTTATAGCGTAGCTGGTACAAACAATCAAGGTCATTAGCTTGTTAAATCTATTAAGTTCGTACTTGATCTGTTTTATTGATATTACCCTTATGTTCAGGGATGCTGGTGTCTCAGCCATTGCCTCCCACCTTACCCGTTCCATGGAATTTAGTACATCGTTTGGTCGGAACATCAAGGTAGTTCTTAAACAGATTTTATATTGTGTCTAAGACTCTAAAGTCTATCTTTGCAAGATTGTTATTGACATCACTTTCTGTCGTATTAGGTTAAAAGGTCGAAACTTTACTCAAGCTGTGTCTGACTAGCTTTTCTCAGCTTTTTACATATATTTTTTTGTTGTTGTGATTGCAGCCAGGATATGTCCAACATTTGATGAAAAAGTTGTGTGTCAATAATTGCAGTATTTTTAACGTTTGTGAGTTGTGACTACTCTGCAGGTTAAGTTGCAGTGCAAGATCAAGCTAGACTCTATGCAATTCATATCAAGTTGCAGTGCAAAATCAGAGAGAGCGGTGACAAGGTGAAGCCGGAAGGGAAGACAGCGGTGAAGCTAGTGCTGAGACAATGTATGAATCGGATATGCCTCATATACGATTCAAAAACATATTTTGGATGATATATGAATAATGTATGCTTTAAATTAATGAAATATAACCTTTAATGATCTGTTAGTAGTAAATCCTTATTCTATTAGTAAGCTCTGATTTTTAATATTCCATCATGAAATCCAAAGATAACCCAAAAAACAATATGATAAAAATAAATATTAAGCTGATCGTAAGTTAGAAAAAACAATGGTATTTTGAGATTTTAAATTCAATATTTTCATAATATAACTTCAATTTAAATATAGATTCAAAATTTAATCATTTAAAAACTATAATCTTAAATTTAAATTCTAAACCTCAACCTTACATATACACCCTAAACCTTATACCCTAAACCCTAAATATGCCCTAAATTTCATTATCCAACACTTATAGTAGATTTTAAAATGAACATTTGTAATTATCAAACTTTTCAAATTTATAACTTTATAATTCACTGTTTAAATCTTAATTGTAAAATTTAACTCCAAAACACTATATATGTTCTAACCCCTAAACTCAGAACTTAATTACAACTCTAATTTGTTTTGCAAAAAAAATAATTAAAAACTCTAGACACATATTCCAAACTTCTAATCATACTTCAAATCCTAACATTTGAAGTTAGTTTATTAAAACTTCAATCTTATATTTTAAACCACAAACACTAAATCTTAAATATACACCCTAAATCTAATACCCTAAACTCCAAACTTAAACCCTATATACAAAATCACAAATCTAATATTTTCAAACTTATAATATAAATTTTAAACTTAGACTCCAAGAGTCCAAGTGTATATTAAATCTCAGCCCATATATATAACTCTATATCTAAACCCAAAACACTATATTCACAACTCTAAACTTACTAATCATTTTATTAATCTTATATCATTAGTTTTACTTAATTTGAAATTGCCAATGAAAATGAAATCTAATCATTTTGTTAAATTTTATATCATTTTTAATTATAATTGTAAATGTATTACCTAATTGTTACATAATTATCTAAAGCTATACATTTTTAAATAATTATAAGCAAATGAAAAGATAATTTCTATTAGCTTTTTTTTGGGCCTTAGATGGATTTTGATCCAAAGGCTCAGAATCTTTATTTTTGTGATCTCCGTCCTTCTTTCTGATTGGTCGAAATATAATATGTGTGGATTGCAAATCTCAGCCGTAGATTAGATTAAATCAATGGACAAGATTTATTTACACAAGATCTCGTCTCTCCGTTTCTTCCTTCCCTTTCTCTTCTCTTCTGTTTCCATTTTTTTCGTTAGTCTCGCAGACCTCTCTAATCTCTTTTCTTTCTTCATCACCATTAACGCAATTAAAGAATAGAGAAGAGATGTGAAATCGTATGAGATTGTTTTGAAGTAATAGTTTGTGTTATTGATTTCAAGGCAAAAGCCAATGTATATATACAACGATCAAATCCAAAGTAGATAAGAACTATGAAATACGTACATCATTATCTAAACAAATATAGGATTTATCTCCAATACTCCCCCTCAAGTTGGAAGTGTGAGGTTTCGAACAGCCAACTTGGACAGGATGCTCTCAAACAGCGGTCTCGGTAGAGGTTTAGTGAGTATATCAGCCAGCTGATTCTTGGACGTAACATGCTCCGTAGTGATTAGTTTGGACTTAATAGCATCTCGAACATGATGACAATCCCTCTCGACGTGCTTAGTGCGTTCATGGAAGACAGGATTCGCCGCAATGTATAGTGCTGATTTACTGTTGCAAAAGAGTTTCATGGGTGTAGTAGGCGGAAGACCAAATGAGTCAAAGAGTTCTTTAAACCACTTGAGTTCTTTAACAGCTACGGACATGGCACGATATTCTGATTCAGCAGAAGATAGAGACATTGTATCCTGCTTCTTTGTTTGCCAAGTCACAGGTGTATTACCAAGAAAGGAGATATAAGCACTGAGAGATCGGCGACTAACCGGACATGCACCCCAATCAGCATCACAGTAGATGCTTATGTCGAGAGAATCATCTGCCTGGAGAAAGATTCCTTGACCAGCAGTACCCTTGAGGTAACGAACCACTCTTAAAGCAGCCTCCCAATGTGGGAGGAGAGGTTTCTGCATAAACTGAGCAAGAATGTGAATAGAGTACCCAAGGTCTGGACGAGTATTTGTTAGATATATCAGTCGACCCACTAGACGACGGTATTGAGCGGCATTAGCCAGAGGTCCTTTTGCACGAGCAAGTTGATGGTTAAGTTCCATAGGAACCAGAGACGGTTTGGCTCCAAGTAATCCAGTCTCAGATATGATGTCAAGAGCGTATTTCCGTTGTGATAAATAAAATCCTGAGGCATTACGAGCTACCTCAAAACCAAGAAAGAACTTCAGTTTCCCAAGGTCCTTCATACGGAAACAACGCTGAAGATAGTCCTTGAATTCCTGCATCACCGTGGCGTCATTACACGCAATTATAAAGTCGTCTACATAGACTAGAATATGAAGACAAGTAGATCCACGAACTTTGGAAAACAGAGAGTGATCTGCATATTCATGTGAGAAGCCAAACTCTTCCAAAGCTGTTGTTAATTTAGAATACCAGCACCGCGGGGCTTGACGCAGGCCATAAAGTGATTTCTTTAAGCGACAAACCATACCAGGAGTAGACGCCTGAAACCCCTGAGGAAGCCGCATATATATTTCTTCATCAAGGTCACCATGATGAAACGCATTGCTAACATCCATCTGATCAACCAGCCAGTTCTTAGTTGCAGCAATTTTAAGTATGATCCTGACTGTAGACATCTTCGCTACTGGCACGAAAGTTTCAGTAAAGTCCTCTCCTTCAACCTGATTATTCCCACATACGACCAGACGAGCTTTAGGTCGTTCAATGGTTCCATCTGCCTTGTATTTGTATGAGTAAATCCACTGATTCCGGAGTGCAGTCTTTCCCGGTGGTAGTTGTGTAACGTCCCATGTATCATTAGCAACAAAGGCATCAACCTCTGTATGCATCGCATCATTCCAAATTTTATGTTTCACAGCTTCTTTGAAATTCTTTGGGACTTCATCAGTAATGATTGCAGCCATAAAAGCCTTATGTGATTCTGAAAATAAATGATCAGAAACATAACTTGAGATAGGATAAGGAGTATTACCTATGACCGTTAGCGGAGACCCTTGATCGGATTGAGAGTGAGCGCGAGAGGGGTGTAAAGATGCAGAGTGAGTCACGTAGTCTTTTAATAGAACAGAGGGTGTCTTAATACGGTGACCACGACCGAGTATTTCAAGAATCCCGGGAGAAGTAGATTGCATTACTTCAGAAGATGCTGCAGGTATAGGCAGTGGGGAACTAGGCGTGTCATCGACAGAAGAGTTCGAGTTATCAGGAGAACTAGCCGTAGTAGAAGCAGAGGGTGCAGGTAAAGGTAGCGATGGGGAAGTAGTCGCAGGTCCAGTAGTAGGAGTGGCTGAACTCGGCGATGAAACACTCCCCCTTAAATCTATATTAGGTAGCAGCCAGTCATCAATAGTTGGATCTACTGCATTTAACGGTGGTGTAACATACTCGTCGCTGTCCACACCAGGAAATTTAGTCTCCGAGAAGACAACATCTCTGCTTTCAAAGAACTCATTGGTGTTGAGATCATAAAGTCTCCAAGCTTTCTTCCCATATGGGTAGCCAACAAATAGACACTTCCTGCTGCGATCTCCAAACTTATCTTTGTCTCTCGACCTGTAGTGAGAATAACACAGGCATCCAAATACTCAAAGTTTCTCATAATCTGGTTTCTTTCCAAAAAGGAGTTCGTAAGGTGTTCTACCATTAAGGAGTTGCGATGGTGTACGATTTATAAGATGTGCTGCTGTAAGGATACTCTCTCCCCAAAATGATACTGGCAGCTGAGCTTGGAAGAGACAGGCACGCGCTACATTCAAGATATGTCTATGTTTACGCTCAACTCGTCCATTTTGTTGAGGAGTGTCCACACATGAAGTTTGATGCTCAATACCGTGTTGCTTGAAGAATGATTATAAAACCATGAATTCAGACCCATTATCTGTGCGTATGACTTTAACAGATTTTCCAAACTGTCTTTCAGACAAGGCAATGAACTCTCGTAACAGATTAGCAACTTCTGATTTTTCCAACATCAAGTAAGTCCACACAGCTCTAGAATAGTCATCAACAATAGTTAGGAAATATCTCGAGCCAGAAGATGATGGAACTCGATATGGACCCCAAACATCACAATGTAGTAAAGAAAAAGGCTCAAATGCTTTATTAGAACTTTCAGGAAAAACTTGTCTGGTTTGCTTAGCACGAAAACAGATTTCACAAGACGTAGCTTGTTCAGAATCAAACACCAATCTATCTAAAATAGGTAAAGCTGACAAAATCCGATAAGAGGGATGTCCTAGCCGTCGATGCCACAGTTCTGAAGTTGAAGAATTCCTAGCCTCAGTACGATGAACCCGTGCAGCAGAGACTCCCGTGAAGTAATACACCCCCTCTCGTTCTTCACCCGTTCCAATCAGGGTCTTCGTAAAACGGTCCTGCAAAACACATAAGGTATCAGTGAAGATGGCAATACAACCAGTTTGTTTGAGTAATCGCGACACTGAGATCAGTGTGCAGTTAAAATCCGGCACATAAAGAACATCAGATAAGTAGTAGTCTTTGCTAAGAACAAGAGTGCCCTTCTTGCTTGCTTGTGAATATCTTCCATTCGGAAATTTTACTGACGAGGGCAAGATATCTGTAACGTCACTAAGAAGAGCTAGATTGCCCGTCATATGATGCGACGCACCAGTGTCTATAATAACATCTGCAACAGTTGTTTTACCAGAGAGTTTTTCGGTTGAAATTGTAGATTTGGTACTCTGAAGTTGTTGAAGAAGCTGAGTGATCTGGGCAATGGGATCCATATTCGTAGAGGATGATGCAGTAGTATTGTTAGAGGTTACTCTTGTCGAGTTGGAGCGTCCACGACCACGGTTACCATAGTTAGAAGTGCGACCTCCTCTCCCTCGCTGAGAAGAGCCACGACCCGTGGTTGTGTTTCGTTGTTCAAGCCACCACTCTGGATAACCATGAAGGAGAAAACACTCTGTATTATCATGTCCAGTACAAGAACAATGGGTACACGATCGATTAGGATCACGAGGACGAAACGAGCTAGCAAGTGCTTGTTGTGATTTGGTTTTTGGATGCTCGGACTGCACAGAAAAACCAATAGCATCTGTTTTCACTTCTTTTGATCGCGCGGTATTATTGTGTTGCTCTTCTCGTACAATTCTGGCAAAGACATTATTGATATCTGGAAGTGGATCTTCATCAATGATTTGAGACCGTATATTCCGGAACCGAGATTCATCGAGACCAAACAGAAACTTGTGTACTCGAATTTCTTCACGTTCTTTTGCAAGATCGGCAGAGGCGTCGCAAGTACACACCCGAGTAGTAGTGATGTTGTCGAGTTCTTCCCATAGTTTTGTAAGCCTCCCATAGTACTCAATCACTGTCTGTCCTTGTTGTTGACATGTATTTATTTCGTCACGTAGTTGATGAATCCGAACGCCATTCCTAACAGAGAATCGTCGTTGCAGAATTTCCCAGAGTTTGTGTGCTTCAGGTACAAAGGAAACCGTCGATCGTATCTTGGGGTCGATAGACGTCCGAATCCAGCCTACCAGCATGGAGTTAGTAGCAAGCCATCGAGATAAGTCTGGTTCTGTTGCTGGTTTCGGTACCGTGCCGTCCAAGAACCCAAGCTTTCGTTTTGCTTGTATAGAGTTGGAAAGTTCGATTGCCCATTCCGAGTAGTTGTCTCCTCTAAGGAGAACAGAGGTAATTAGTGCTCCCGGATTATCCGAGGGATGAAGATAATAAGGGCTGGTGGAGTCGATAATAGTAGTAGTAGTGATAGGTAGAGCCGCCATTGACGAAGAATCTTGAGCTGCTGAAGTATCAGCCATGTTTCTTGTAAGCTAAGAAACACGATTTTAAGAAGAAAATTAGGGTTTCAGTTTGTTTGCTCTGATACCATGAAATCGTATGAGATTGTTTTGAAGTAATAGTTTGTGTTATTGATTTCAAGGCAAAAGCCAATGTATATATACAACGATCAAATCCAAAGTAGATAAGAACTATGAAATACGTACATCATTATCTAAACAAATATAGGATTTATCTCCAATAAGCGAGAGAGAGAGAGAGAGAGAGAGAGAGAGTAAGAGAGAGAAGAGGCAGAGAGAATAGAGAAGAGATGGAGTTTCTGAGATCTAGACAGATCTCCTTTTGAACCTCGCTCATTACCACCACCGCGACCATCACCACCATCCGTGGAGAAGACGACCAGGTTAACGACGAGCAAGCCTTGTGGAGAGGAGACGACGACGACCGTTCAGTGTGGGTATCTTTTGACTTGGGGATTTTTGGATTAGAGTTCGGGGTTTTCCTCACTATTTTCTTCTGTTACAGAGTTCGAGTTTGGTAGACAATGTTTTTCTGTATCAATGGGGTCTGGATTATAGTTCAATTTGATTCTTTGTTAATGTCTGTGTCTTTGTTTTGATTAATGAATTCTTTTGATGTGTTGTTATCAGGGTTTTCAAGGACTCAAATTGTGGAAGAACGAGACCATATCTGTGAGTTCAATTTTACTCTTATTTTAATATATATCTTTTTAATTTTCTGCTATTGTATCAACGGTTTGATTGGTGTTTTTATCATCTCTGTGTTGCAGGAGAAAATCTGGAAAGTCATGTAAAGAGATGTCCTTTGTTGAAACAGAACGTTGCATTGTCTGGTCAAGTGTTTTATCAAAAGGGTATTAATGCTGGAATCCAAGAAGAAGAATGAGAAAAATAGGTTCTTGTTTCTCTGTTTTTATTTCAGAGATGAAGAGGAATGCAGTAGAAGAAGACTCAGGTGACGGCAGAGAGTTTAGATGTAGGTAGGGATGGCATTTGGACCGCAGCCCGCGGGCTAGGCCCGTATAAGTCTCATGCGGGGCGGGTTTGGGCATTGAAATTTAGGCCTATTAGATAGCAGATCTAGCGGGCTTTGTATCAGGGCGGTCTGGACTTTTGCGGTTGGGTGCATTGCGGGCCTGCGGGGTGTACAAGAGCCCGCTCTATTTCTTTTTTTGTATGTCTTTTATGATTACATCCTCAGCGCATTTGATTCTGGAGTTGCTGATCTTGTCCAAGGGGTAAGTTAAAGTCACAACCTTTGTTGTTTAATGATATGAAAAGACTCTAACTTTTGTTGTGCTTCAGATGGTTGAGTGGGCAAGATGGGTTGTGACCTGGCACTGTGAAACCATGAGCAAAGACAGATCTTCGATCTGTTCATCTAAGCCATTGTGCAGTTTCCCTACTCATGCTGAAGACTGTTCATTTTGGATTTGGTGTTTTGTTTAATTTAAGTTTGGTTAAGACTTACAAAAGTTTCCAGTGTTTGTGTTTTTGGTAGTGTACTTTTGCACACAATATACTGCTGCTTTGACTCTGCGAAATGGTCATCACGGAACTGCTGCTTTGACTGCTCGATGTCATACTGTCTCCAAAACCTTTTTTTTCTTTGGGTTTCCACTTATTCTTAAGTTGTTTCAGTTCAGAAACTAAATTTGAAAAGGCCATTTGAAAATAGTATAACAAAACAGTAAAAAGAGTTTATGGTTCGATGGTATCAACGCCAATAAAACATTGGTCTCAGTCGTATGATGTTGAGTTGTTTACTCTTTCTTGTATTTTATAAACACCATGGATATATATATAATATGATGATTACGCAACAAAGGTTACGTTACTAATGTAACACTTTTATGTTTTCTTATAGGCATCAAAGTATCTGGAGAGTGATCATTTGAAAGATATGATTGATCCTACATTAACAACCTTTAAAGAAGAGGATCTTGAAGTGATTTGTGATGTGGCAAGGCATTGTCTGAGAAATGACCAAAGTCAACGACCTACAATGAAAAATGTTGTTGAACAACTGAAACAAGTGATCAACATTTCTCCAGAACAAGCTACACCGAGACTCTCTCCTCTTTGGTGAGCAGAACTTGAGATCTTATCCTCTGAAACTACTTAACATGAAAATCAATTCTCTCATCTTTCTCTCTTCAATTTTCATGGCAATCTTGTTTCTATTCCAAAGACCATACTCCATAGAACATGAAGTATATATAATATGATCCGTTTCTTTTCTGTTTCAGACCAAACAAGTCGAAGACCCGCAGGCGTGCTCATTTCAATAGACCCGCGGGCTTACCCGCAACGGCCCGTGCAACTTGCGGTGCGGGTTTGGTCACAGTTTTCATAACCGCATGTATAGGCGGGCCAACCCGCAGATAACCGCCGGAGATGGAGACCGCTGCGGGGCGGGTTCGGGCGGGGCGGATGGTACCAAATGCCATCCCTAGATGTAGGGCTATTTTTTTTTTAGGTTAGGCTGTTGTATGTTTAGATTAGTAAACCGGGTCTGGTTTACTTAATTTTTCATGTTGGTTTAGTATTGTAAAACCGATTTTGTTTGTACACTGAGTTTATTAATAAAGAAAATTTTATTTTAATTATAATTAATATTCAATTTAAGTTTCAGCTATTTATTTTTGGGGATTTGTCAAAAATACCACTTTTCTTGTACACTATTTCATTTATACCTTAACCAACTTTACCACTAAAATTTTAATTGACAAAATACCATTGTACCTTTGAATAATTAAACCTAAATTATTTTCTTTCTCCCACAATTCCAAATTGAGAGTTCTCCGATTGATTTTGAATTCGCTACGGTGATTAATCCGACGACAATGCTGCGAGTTCTCCGGCGGATTTGACAGTGCTGGCTAGTTCTTCAACGAAGCTAACAAACTCTACAAGCTTAGGTGACAGGATTCTCGTCGCCATCGTTGGGATTAATTCGCCATCGCACATTGTTTCAAGATCGGATCTTCCTGGATTCTCGTCTAAAGCAGTCTCTTTTCCGCTGCTTAGATTCTCTCTTAATGATAGCCACGACAGGTTTTTCTCACGGAGGTCGTCTTCGATCCGATCGCTGTTAGATCACAATTGAGTACCCTCTCATAATGAGACTTGGACTGCTCTCTTTGCCACTGGTGCTTATGGTCTATGGTATGCCTTCTTCACATCTTTCGTTGTATTGTTTTGCTTTTGATTTAATGATTTTAATTTTAATTTCCTGCTCTGCAAGTACAGGTCGGAGAAGACGAAGGTGGGAAGTGCGGTGAGTGGTGCGTTGGTGAGCACACTGATTGGTCTTGCAGCTAGTAATCTTGGGATCATTTCTTTAGAAGTTCCTGCTTTTGTTGTTGTGTTGAACTTCCTTCTTCCTTTAGCAGTTCCTCTGTTGCTCTTTAGAGCTGATCAGCGCTGTGTGGTTCAGTCCACTGGAAAGATTATTTTGGCTTTATTGATTGGATAAAAAAAGAACCACTTCATGTAACTTGTGGTAGCAAAAGCCTCATAATTAACACAAAGCTTGTTTTTTTCTTCTTTTAAACTCTTAAAATCATAAAGCTTGAATCATTTGCTGTTTCATAAACTGTTGCAACAACTGTGGGTGCAGCCTTGGCCTACTACCTAGTGCCAATGAGAGCACTTGGTCCTGATAGTTGGAAGATTGCAGCTTCTCTCATGGGAAGGCATATCGGTGGAGGCACTTTTTGTGACTCTACTTGGTTTGTGTGTTTTTGGTTTCAGATGGATGGTAAGAACAATCGGACTTGTGACGAACCCGAAGAGATTTCATCTCCTAAGTTTACTGATTGCTTGAAGAGCTCATCAACTTCATGGCTCTCCCCAATCCGCCATGGCTCTGTTGGTTAAGGTAAAAATAAATTTATGAGAATTTCTAAGCTTTTATAGATATATTTATAAACCCTTATAAATTTCTTTATAAACCCTTAACCAACAGAAGATGAGCTCTGTGGGACGCTGAGCTGCTAGCTATATACTGGGTGGTCTGTGACATGGTGTCCACTCGCACGAGACGTACTTATTGCTCCCTATGATTTCGCTGAGATGAGGCGTTTTACAAATGACATTAACTTGCATCTTAGTGCATTACAGGACTCGAGCTTTCATCACTGTGAGCAAAGGAAAAATATTATTGCTCAGGAAATTGCTGCAAGTGTAACATCTGATCGTAGGTATCACTCCTACATTGCTTGGGGTGGTCCCAACTGGCTGTTGCAGAGCATTGTGAATGAATCATACAATTAAGTGATGTGTGTTTCTATGTTATCTACAGCCTTTTCTTCTTTAGTGGGTGTCTACTGATATCTCCACCATCTTGAACTCTGTTTTTCTATAAACTCTTATAAATGAATTATACTTTAATAATTTATTTAGAAAGCCTTATAGACCGACTTTATAAACTCTTATAAAGTCTTATTAATTGTTTTATAAACCATTATAAATAATCTTTTGTTTCCTATAAATAATTTACAAATATTTATAATAGAATTATAGACACATATAATACCTTTATGAATATTTACTTCTAAAGTTTTGTAAAGATTTATAAATTCTCATAAAAGATATATAAACTCTTGAAAAAGAATTATTAACTCTTATAAATTAAGCTATGAAGAATATTAAACTCTTATCATATTCTTATAAACCCTTCTCTGAGTCACTAGGCTTTCATTTCAAGCCGTCTCCTTCCATTTCAAACGATTGGAAAACATTCAAGTCACACATCAAAAGCCTCCACATGGCTTCATGAGCCTAACAACAATGTCTTTGGAACCAAACACATACAGCAAGACATGAATCTGGCAACATAAAAGTATAAAACTTTATAAAGGTTTATAAATTATTTATAGGAATATATATATAAACTATTTATAAAGGTTTATAAATGATTTCTAAATCTTCATTAATGATTTATAAACATTTATAAATTATTTATAATCCTTAAATACTGATTTTATAAACTCTTATAAATGAATTATACTTTAATAAATGATTTCTAAATCTTCATAAATGATTTATAAACATTTATAAATTATTTATAATCCCAATAGACTGATTTTATAAACTCTTATAAATATATTTATAGACATTGTAAATTAGTTTATAAATACTTATAAGTAAATATATAAATTCTTATAAATAGCTTATAAGTTCTTGTAAATAGTTTTATAAACCCCTTTAAATAATTTTAGAAGCCTTTATAAATAGTTATATAAATATTAATATGTGTTTTATAAACTTTATAAATGGTTGATACAAGGTTTTATAAGCTCTTATAAAATTATAAATGGTTCATAAATGGTTTTATAAACCTTTATAAATAGTCATATAAATATTTATACGGTTTTAGAAACCCTTATAATTGTTTTATAATCCTTATAGACTGATTTTATAAACTCTTATAGATGAATTATACTTTAATAAATGATTTCTAAAATATTTGTTCTAAAATTTATAGTTTTATAAACTCTTTAAAATAGTTTTATAAACCTTTATAAATAGTTATATAAATATTTATAAGTGTTTTGTAAACTTATAGATGGTTGAAACAAGGTTTTATAAGCTCTTATAAAATTTATAAATGGTTCATAAATGTTTTTATAAACCTTTATAAATAGTAAAAAAAAAAAAACGCTCTCGAAAGGTGAAAGGCGAAAGGCGACGGCACCATTTCACGATCTAGGGTTTCCGAATGGATTCGAGGTGGTGGGATCCCGGAATTGAAGAAAGGAATCTGAATGGGATCGAGTACAGGCAGGAGAAGGAATACAGTATGGCTAATGCGAATCTTAGGGGACTGGAGAGGATATGGGAACAGGAAATCTTCAAGTTATTTGTGAAGATCGAATTGATAGGGATGTGGTTCCCGATCTATTTCGACTTTATGGGGAAATCACAATGGTTAAAAGGTATCTTCTGTGTGTATCTCATATTCACAGGTTTTGGAAGGGATTCATTTAGATTTGGAATAATTGGGATACGAATAATTGGCTGGGTATCGGAATTTCAAAGATCCCACTTTACATTTTGGGGAGGATTTGAATCAAAACAGCTTCTTTTTTCAAAATTTGATATCTTTATTGATTCAATTTGGGGTGTTTTTGAATCAAATCAGATTTTTTCACCACGTTTTGGTATTATTGATGATCCGTTTTGGGGCAAGAACGAATCAATAAAAATCGCTCACTTCAGATTTTGCATTATTGGTGATTCTTTTGGGGGAAATGATAAGGAAACTTGGTTTACTTATAAAAGAGACACTGCAACGAGCTATAAGGGCGTCGTCATTAGCGGCAACGACAATTCCCAGAACCGTGAGAGAGATGCAAAGGACTACTATGGTAGAGGAAAAGGTAAGGTAACAGAGGAATCAGATTCTAAATGGGTGAAAGTAGGTGATAGAGGGAAGAAGACAGCTCATGTGGCTCGGGGACATCACGGAGGTGGTGGGGAATCATCACAACACAGATCAACTAGCAGGGAAGGAACAAGAATAAGTGAACAGGGAGGTCGTGTGGTTGGGTTTCAGGGTCTTTTAGTTTTGGTTATCCTTTGTTTTGTTTCCTGTTGGTTTGAGGGCAATTTGCCTATTCAGGTTATGAGTTGGAATAAAAGTGGAATTTTAGGTTGCTGGTTTGATTGTTGTCTTGGAACCGTGGTCATATTAAATTTTTATCTATCAAATGGTCTTTTAGTAACACATAGGGATGATGAATGGTCTCAACGGTTAAGTTGGTTGGATACTTTTTGGCTTATTTGTGGATATTGGAGGCAATGGTCATGGAAGCGTTTAGAAGACTGCAAGCTTATGGACAGGTTTTTAATGATTCTTACGTGGTGTAAGGACGGTTGTTGGTGGTTGACTATACAGGAAAAAATATGGAAATCAACCAGATATCTCTATTCTCAGGATTTATTGGTTTGCTTATGTTACTGGGACCACAATGGCATATATATGTTTGGTATTTTGCGAGTAATTGTAAATTACTTGGTTAGATTGTGGAATCAGAATGATCGAATTTATCAGGAGATCACTTATTTTATTTGTTGTTATGAAAGATGGATTTCTATGATTCATGACAATTTATTGGCAAATTTTTTCGATGGGTTAAGCTTTTTTTGGGTTTCTTTTGGCTCATGGGATTGGGAGCTTAAGGATATAGTTATATCAAACCTCACTTTCTCTTCGGAGGTATTTTTAAAAGCTTGGCATGAGGAACCTCATTTGGTTTACATGAACTGGGGTGTTTTTTGGTGGGCAGTTCTCACTTCTGACAGGAATATTGTTTTAAATAAAACATTTAAATGGAGGAATATACGGATGTATAAGAATGGCGGGTCTCATCATACCCAAACTACAACTGCTCGAGGGAGCAAAATTACATCATTTTTCAAATGAAAGTATTAAGCTGGAACTGTAGAGGTATGGGAAGTAAATGGACAATTAGTTACCTACGGGAGCTGTGGCATCAATATAAACCAGATTTTCTTTTTTTATCAGAAACAAAGCAGGAATTTGCCTTTACACAAGGATTTCAATCACATTTTGGATATGATAATTTAACAACGGTGGAACCGAATGGAACAAGTGGAGGGTTGGCACTATATTACAATAATGAGCATCAAGTCCAGGTGCTATATTCTAGTAATAGGATGATTGACGTTGAGGCCGAAGCCTTGGGCAAGAAATTTTTTATGACATTTGTATATGGGGAACCAGTACAAAAATTGAGAGATCAAGTTTGGGAAAGATTAACAAGATACGGCATCTCAAGAGATGATCCATGGTTTATTATTGGGGATTTAAATGAAATCACGGGGAATCATGAGAAAGAAGGAGGCCCGTTGCGAGGTGTAGAAACCTTCGTCTCTTTTAATAATATGATCCGTAATAGTGGACTCTTGGAATTCCCGGCGAGGGGGAATAAATTCTCATGGCAGGGAAGAAGGAAAGTGAATGGCAAAGCGACAATGATACGGTGCAGGCTTGATCGAGCCTTGGCAAATGAAGAATGGCATACATTGTTTCCAAAATCGTATACAGAATATTTAAAATTGGTGGGCTCAGATCATCGCCCAATAGTGGCTTTTCTGGAGGATAAAATTACTAAACGAAAAGGACAGTTCAGGTTTGACAAGAGATGGTTGGGAAAAGAAGGCCTTCTGGAGTCCATTACCAGAGGCTGGACAAAGGAAATGAGGAATCCAGATGGGAATATGGGGGATGTGGTGTCGAAAATTACCAATTGCCGACATGAACTTTCAACTTGGAGAAAGAATAACCCTCCATATGGGAAAGAAAAGATAACGGAATTACAAAAGGCGTTGGAGGAGGTTCAGACAGATAAAAATAGATCTCAAGAAGATATTTTGGAGGTGTCCCAGAAATTACAAGAGGCTTATAAAGATGAAGAGGAATACTGGCAACAGAAAAGCAGAAATACTTGGAATACGGCAGGGGACCGAAGTACCAACTTTTTTCATGCTTTAACGAAACAGCGAAGGGCACGGAATCGAATAGTGGGTTTATATGATACAAATGGAAATTGGGTGGTAGAAGAACAAGGAATTGAGAAGGTAGCAGTGGATTATTTTGACGATCTTTTTAGTACGACGTCGCCTAGGGAATTTGATGCTTTCCTTGATGAGATTACACCGACAATCTCTCCGGAAACGAACCAGAGATTATTACGGATTGCCACTGAGGAAGAAGTGAGGCAAGCACTGTTTATGATGCACCCGGAAAAGGCACCGGGACCGGATGGAATGACGGCACTCTTTTTCCAGCATTCGTGGCACCTGATAAAGCAGGATATTCTGGACATGGTTAATAACTTTTTGACTACGGGAAAGTTGGATGCGCGGATAAATGTCACTAATATATGTCTCATTCCTAAGACGGAACGACCGACAAAAATGACAGAACTAAGGCCTATAAGTTTATGCAATGTCGGCTATAAAATTATATCAAAGGTGTTATGTCAACGGTTAAAGGCTTGTCTACCCGCTCTCATCTCGGAAACACAGTCGGCCTTTGTGGCTGGGAGACTGATTTCTGACAATATCCTAATTGCACAAGAGATGTTTCACGGGCTGAGGACAAATAAGGCTTGTAAAAATAAATTTATGGCTATAAAAACGGACATGAGCAAGGCTTATGATAGAGTGGAATGGAAGTTTATCCAAGCTTTACTTCAAAAAATGGGGTTCGATGATCATTGGGTCCAGTTAATGATGGAGTGCATCTCTTCGGTACAATACAGAGTTTTATTAAATGGACAACCACGAGGAGAAATTATTCCCAATAGGGGTTTACGTCAGGGGGATCCGTTATCTCCATATTTGTTCATCATGTGCACAGAAGCACTAATAGCAAATATTAAAAAGGCTGAAAATGAGAGACGATTGACGGGAATCAAAGTAGCACGGGCTTGCCCTTCAATTTCTCATTTGCTCTTTGCGGATGATAGTCTTTTTTTCTGCAAAGCGCAGAAAGAGGAGTGCCAGGTTATTTTAAACATTCTTAAGGAATATGAGAAGGTTTCGGGACAACAGATAAATTTTCAGAAATCATCAATCCAGTTTGGTCATACGATTGATGAGACTACCCGACAAGAACTCAGGGACATTTTGGGAATTCAAAACCTAGGGGGAATGGGAACTTATTTGGGGATACCAGAAAACCTGGGAGGCTCCAAGGTTCAAGTATTTGGTTTTGTTCAGGAAAGATTAAACAGCAGAATCAATGGATGGACTTTTAAATTCTTTACAAAAGGAGGGAAGGAGGTAATTATAAAATCGGTGGTGACTGCTCTACCCAATCATATAATTTCATGTTATCGGATTCCAAAAACGGTGGCGAAAAAGCTCACTAGTGCGGTAGCACAATTCTGGTGGAGTCCCAGTTGTAACACAAAAGGACTGCACTGGAAATCTTGGGACAAGGTTTGCGTACACAAAGAAGAGGGGGGGCTTGGTTTTCGGGATATTACGGATTTTAACACAGCTATGCTTGGCAAACAACTTTGGAGGTTAATAGAGAAACCAGATACTCTATTTTCCCGGGTCTTTAAAGGTCGGTATTTCAGGAATGCTTCACCCCTGGAACCGATTAGATCGTACTCGTCCTCCTATGGATGGCGCAGTATAATCTCAGCTAGATCTCTGGTTAGCAAAGGACTAATCAAAAGGGTGGGACCAGGATCATCCATATCAGTATGGAATGATCCTTGGCTTCCAACCCACCGCCCGAGACCAGCAAATAAGAAACAACATATCCTCTTACCAGATCTTACGGTTGATTCCCTCATCAATGCCTCTTCGCGAACATGGAATTTGGCGGCCTTACATGAAATTTTGGATCCCGCGGATGTTAAAATCGTGGAAAGTATTCCTTTAAGTAGGATACAAGCAGTTGATCGAGATGGCTGGCATTTCACAAAAAATGGAAAATATTCGGTAAAGTCAGGATATCAAGTTGAGAGAGCATATCCGGACATAGGGACAGGTGCGGTGGAGTATGGACCCACGATTATTGATCTTAAAGCTCATTGCTGGAAGGTGCGTTGTCCACCTAAGATGAAGCATTTTCTTTGGCAATTGTTGTCAGGATGTATAGCAGTAAAGAAAAATCTACGAGCAAGAGGTCTTCGAGGTGATATGATTTGTGATAGATGTGGAGCAACAGAGGAATCCATAAATCATGTTTTCTTTGAATGCCCACCAGCGGTTCAGGTTTGGGCCCTCTCATCGATCCCAACACATCCAGAACACTTCCCGGGACAATCTTTATTTGCAAATATGGATTATTTATTCTGGAGGGTCAGACCGGCAATTGAGGTCCACCTTTACGCATGGATACTTTGGTACATATGGAAGGGGCGAAATAATAAGGTCTTTAGTAATTATGATGTGGATCCTCGGGATACCCTCAAGTTGGCTATGACTGAGTCTTTACTTTGGACGGACGCTCAACAAGAATTAGAACAGAAACAAAATCAGGTCACACAGAGAACCGATATAGTAGTACCGGTTAGATCAGGACGTTGGTGTTTCACGGATGGATCATGGAAAAAAGAGGCTAATTTTTCAGGATTAGGATGGTATAGCACTTTGGAAGGCTTTGAGGGTTTGCTGGGAGCAAGAAACACAAGGGCTAGCCAATCCCCATTACATACAGAGGTGGAAGCTCTAATATGGGCAATGGAATGCATGCGGAATTTACGGCAGTATAATGTAACATTTGCAACGGATTGTTCTCAATTGGTGAAGATGGTTTCGGAACCAGAGGAATGGCCGGCTTTTGCAAACTATTTAGAAGACATCAGGAATCTTCAGAGGAGTTTTCATAGCTCGGAGATTATTCATATATCAAGGACGCAAAACAAGAAGGCGGACAGCTTAGCACGTGGTGTGAGGCAACAGACGTCGTTTACGGTCCATATGGATACAGAGCACCCACATTGGTTTACAGAGTCCACATGAGTCTGTAACGCTGTCGACAAAAAAAAAAAAAAAAAAAAACCTTTATAAATAGTTATATAAATACCTATATGGTTTTATAAACCTTTATAAACTCTTCAAAACCCAATAAAATCTTTTATAAACACTTACAAATCTTATATAAAATTATTTAAACCATTTATAAGCCCTTATAAATTATATATAAAATATTTACAAACACATGTAAATAGTTTTGTGAACCCTTTATAAATTTTTATAAACATTTTAAACATTTTGTAATGACTTGAAAACAAAACTTATGGGAGCTACGAATCTTTATAAATTATGATTAATGAATTTATATACTCATAGATAATTATATAAGGGTTTCTACAAATCTTTATAAATGATTTTATAAATCCTTATAAATAACTTTAAATATTTTTATAAAATTAAAAAACACATGCATGCTTTGTAAAGAGATGATGATACGTGACTGATTCTGTAGCACATGCGGACAGCAAGCAAGTCTCCACCGCTTCAGACTTTTGTACATGGTTTTATAAACAATTATAAATACTTTTTTATTTCTTATCAATGATTCATAAATAATTATAAATGAGTTACAAGGATTTATAAGAAATTATAAACACTTATAAATAGCTTTGGAAAGAATTACTCTTATAAATTCTTCTAAATTATTATTTAACTCTTATAAATTATGTTATGAAGATTGTTAAACTCTAATGATATTTTTATAAACCCTTATATCATATAAGTTATATTTGGATTTATAAAATCTTATAAATCATTTGTAAATTCTTATAAACGATTTATAAAGTCTTACAAATAATTTTATAAACTCTTATTGGCATAAAAACATAAATTGGCACAATTTTTTTAAAAAACCCAATTTAATTGAAACAGAGGTCAACATTTTTTTTGGACAACAGAGCAGAGGTCAACATAAGAAAATAAAAACGTAATGAAAGCGGTGAGATGAGACACACGTCAAGGAGATAAGCCTTGTTTGGAACCCGTCAATCAACACTTGTTTCCTTCAGAAGATACGTCGAGCTCCGGCTTCCACAACTCCTTCAATCTCTGTTAAATTTTCAATCTTCAAACTTCAAATACTAATTAAAATTGATCTATAAACAATATAAAAGATGTGGGATCATTATAACTTTCCCTCCAATGATATTTTAGTAAGCTAATAAGGGTTTTATAAAACATTAGCTAGCTTTTACATGATTACGTATATTTACAGCCTGCAAGATCAAGTCTGCATCTTCAGTAACAAAACTCCGCCGAACGAGCACCTCATTCCGTGTTGATGACCCTGAAATTAACAAGCTCAAAATTTATAAAGTTAGCAAAAGTCTTACAAGCAGTTAGAAAACATTTATAAACCCCTTCTAAATTATGTCTAAAATGTTTTACATGTGTCTTTACACCCTCTTATGAACATTTAGAAGTTATTATTAGTCTTTCATTTTTGAGTTTATATAGTACTTCATGAAACTAGTCTGAATTTTATAAAGGTTTATAAGGAGTTATAAGTTATATAATCTCTTCATGAAACTAGTATATCAGAGTTTTATAAAAGTTTATAAGGGGTTATAAGTTATATAATCTTTTCATCAAACTAGTATATCACTCTTTTCATCTCTGAGTTTATATAATACTTTATAAGGAGCCAGCTATAAAACATTTATAAGTTATTACTTATCAGTCGTTTCATCTCTGATTTTATATAACCTCTACATGAAACTAGTATTGTCTGAGTTTTATATAGGTTTATAAGAAGTTATAAGTTATGTAATATCTTCATGAAACTAGTATAAAACTAGTATATCCGAGTTTTATAAAGGATTATAAGGGGTTATAAATTATATAATTTCTTCATGAAACTAGTATAACTAAGCTACATGGGTCAGCTATAAACATTTATAAATTATTATTTATCAGTCTTTCATCTCTGAGTTTATACAGTACTTCATGAAACTAGTATTGTCTAAGTTTTATAAAGGTTTATAAGAGGTTATCAGTTATATAATCTCTTCATGAAACTTGTATATCTGAGTTTTATAAAGGTTTATAAGGGGTTATAAGTTATATAATCTCTTCATGAAACTAGTATAACTGAGATACATGGGCCAGCTATAAACATTTATAAGTTATTATTTATCAGTCTTTTCATCTATGAGTTTATATAGTACTTCATGAAACTAGTATTGTCTAAGTTGTATAAAAGTTTATAAGAGGTTATAAGTTATATAATCTCTTCATGAAACTAGTATATTTGAGTTTAATAAAGGTTTATAAGGGGTTATAAGTTATATAATCGCTTCATGAAACTAGTATAACTGAGTTTTATAAAGGTTTATAAAGGGTTATAAGTTATATAATCTCTTCATGAAACTAGTATAACTGAGATATCTAGGCCAACTTTAAACATTTATAAGTGATTATTTATCAGTCTTTTCATCTCTGAATTTATATAGTACTTCATGAAACTAGTATTGTCTGAGTTTTATAAAGGTTTATAAGGGGTTATAAGTTATAAAATCTCTTCATGAAACTAGTATATCTGAGTTTTATAAAAATTTATAAGGGGTTATAAGTTATAAACCATTTATAAATTCTTATAAACCATCATACACATTTTAAAAACCCTTATAAATTGTTTATGACATATTTATAAGTTCTTATAAACCTTGTTAAATAATCTATATGAACTCTTATAAATGATTTTTGAAACGTTTTATAAACTCTTATAAATTTTTTATCTACAAAAGTGTTTTATAGATTTATATGATTGGTTTTATAAATCTTTATAAAGACACATGAATCTTCTTATACCGTGTACATATATCTTTTAGTTAATGTTAAACCGAAATACAACGTCTAGGATGTACTAGTTGACACTAGAAGTATCCTCACATTATTTAAATGATTTTAGAAACCTTTATATTTTTTTATAAACCCTATATAAACTCTTCAAACCCCATTAAAACATTTTATAAACCCTTAAAAATCTTATATAAACTTTTTATAAACTTATTTACACCCTTTATAAACTCTTATAAATTCTATGTGAAATCTTTATAAACTTATTTAAACATTTTCGGTTAAAAGCCCAACACTTTGATACACAAAATGAAATTCATAAAACTAAAGAACACATGCATGCTTTGTAAAGAGATGATGATACATGGCAGATTATGAGGTACATGCAGACATCAAACAAGATTCCATCGCTTCAGAAATCTTGAGAAGTCAGAAATGAGACATGCTTTCTTTTCTTTGCAGGTGAAATGGAATCTGAAGAAGATAGAGCATTCTCACTTTTATGTTAAATATGGTGTCTTTGAGTTTTAGACCAAATTGTGGTTCTGCAATGTTTTTTTTCTTGTTTTGTGGGAGACCGAAATCGGAACAGTAGGCGTGTCATTAACTTTTTTTGAGACCAAAGAATAAACATTTTGCAGTTCCTTTGGATCAAATAAAAAAGACACAAAAAAAACTATAAGTTTTATTGTGGTTAGTACGTGAATGCAGGACAAAAAAAAATCTTAATTAGATGTTTGCATTCTTGCAGAAAGAAGTTAAACATTTCTCAGTGAGGAGGTTGGACTCTCGTTGTTCCTTGCTGATGATGATTTCAGTTATAGGCTTTAAAATATGTTCAAACCTGAAAAATAAAAAGGTTTATTAGTAAGAAGTAATGCATTTATAAATTGATTAATTATAAACATTTATAAACCCCTCATAAATTGATGTATAAACTTTATAAATTGTTTTCATAAACTTTATTAATGTTTTATAAAACCTTATAAATTATGTATATATCCTTAAACCCTCTTATAAATATTTTAAAAACCCTTATAAATTCTTTTATTAGACTTTCTAAATGGTTATAAAGTTTTTAAATGATTTATAGTTCTTATAACTGAATTATGGGTAAATTTTGTTATCAGAAAAAAAAAATAAGAATAAGGAGGAAGGGAAAGTGAGGGAAAGGATATGCAATAATTTTATTTAAACCCTTTATAAACCCTTATAAATTCTATATAATCTGTATAAATATCTTTAGACATTTTTTGCTTAAAGCCCAACAATTTGATACACAAAATTAAATTAATAAACTAAAGAACACATGCAGGCTTAGTAAAGAGATGATGATACATGGCAGATTCTGAGGCACATGCGGACATCAAGCATATAATAGTTGTTTTATAATCCTTTATAATGGCTTATAAATGTTATAAATTATTTATATATACCCTTATAAATTATTTACATACTCTTATAAACCTTTATAAATTATTTTATAATCCATTATAATGGCTTATAAATGTTATAAATTATTTATATATACCCTTATAAATTATTTACATACCCTTATAAACCTTTATTAATTATTATACAAACTATTATAAATTGTTTTATAAGGCTTCCGAAATTGTTATTGACTCTTTAAGTTGATTAATAAACTTATACAACTCTTATAATACTCCTTACAAATTATATTATTAGACTTTATAAATATTTATAAACTATTTAAATGTTTTAGAGTTCTTTTAACTAATTTATTTTACCTTTATAAACCATTATAAATTCATCATTAACAACAAAAAAAAACTCTTTTTGCTTTCTTGCAACATATCCCCATGCTATGAATTTACCAAACCAGTTTAACAGAAAGAGACGAAGAACGTTAACTTGATAGTTCCAACAAGCTCTAGCCTGTAAAAACAAAAATCAATCAACGTGTAATTAATCTCACAATGAACACACACTTCAAAACATGAATCTAGCAAACATAAACAAACACTTTCACATACGCAAACAGAAACTACACGTATTATTCACAAAGGGCAAAACTTTCAATGCACATTAGAAAAAGGAACCTCTTTTAGTTATGATAATTTACCACATGATCTCTCAAACAGAGTAATCTCACAATGAACACATACAGCAAGGCATGAATCTGGCAACATAAAAGGACAAAACTTTCAGTGCTTAAAAGGTAACAAGTTACGTTAATTGACCACATGATTTCACAAACAGAGTAAATACTTGCAACGAGATATCAAACATGTAAGTACTCTAACAATGAAACACACAACATGAATCTAGCAACATATATAAACACTCCACACCAGGGAAAAAACTTTCAATACGTAACCTCATTTACTTATCCTAATTGATAATTTGATCACTTGGCAAATATACGATCAATCAAAAATGAATCTTACTTATCTGTCAGACTGGTGGCGATGGTTTTATAGGCCTTCAACCCACACTCAGCACTACCGTTACGATTCTGCCACCTCCCGAGAGAATTAGACAAGAAATACCCGAAGGAGCCGTTGGTCTTGACGATGACGGTGGTGAGAGCGGTATCAGTGAGGAGAGGGTTGGTGGGACCACCGACACGGTTTGGATTGCTGTTGGAGGACTCGTTGAGAGAGTCGACGAATCTCTGTAATCCTTCTGTCGCCGACTGCTTGAGAGAGTCGACGAATCTCGTCGGAGGGAGGTGGTGGATTTCGACGGAGGAGAGAGATATGATGGATCTGGACGGGGAGGAAGAGAAACGTACGGTGAAAAGATAAGATAAGGGTATCATTGTAATTTGCTCATTAATGAAAAGTGTATTTGTGAAAATGTTCTTAGAATGGTGGTAAAATTGAATAGTGGTACCAAACAAAGTGTAGTTTTGAAATTTTCCCTTTATTTTTTAACAAAATATTTTTTATGTCAACAGCACACGAAAATTGCTATTATATGTTCACAAATCTAGAAAAAAATGAGTTACGAAAAAGTATTCCATGGCATAATAAAAATGTCATAAGAAAATATTTTACGGCACACGAAAAATGCCACAACAACAATTTTTATAGCTTAAATAGCGCGCTGTAAATAAGTATAATATAGCATTGGAGTAACGCTATAACATCTCTTAATTTTTACAGCACGCGAAAACCGCTACGATAGGATGGGGGTCTATTATAGCTGCGGCTGTCACGGCGTTCTTCGAAACGCTATGAAAACGATATGATAGCGTTTTTCAGGTGCTATTAATAATCATATTTCTTGTAGTGGATGTCCCACAGGGTAAGGGAATGTTCCCTCCGTGCCTAGGAACTGTCCCAAAGGGACAGTTAGTCGGATATTCGCGAAACGGTGCCAAGGGCAACCGTTCGGTCTGTTCTCTCTCTCTTCATACCGGTTCGCCTAAAAGGATTTGGCGATCGATATCTCCATAAATAGAGGGTCTCTGACTTCGAAATTGGCATCAGAAAACAGAGGCGAAGCCCTGGCAAAATCGTAATAGAGAGAAACAGAGAGAAAGAGAGAGACGGTCTGTGAGAAAGAGTATCCGACCAAGGGGTTACCGGAGCAAGACTAACCGGTGGCAAAGCATGGAAACTCGTCAGAGGGATCTGGAGAAGGATAAGAAGAAGGAGAAGACGCCGGCTCCTGAAGAACGAACTCCAAAGGTCAGTGATGCTATCCATGATTCATTGTCCTTCACCGCGGCTAAGTCCGGTCTGGTGTGTGGGGACGATTGTGATGGAAGCAACATTTCTGTCTTGTCTTTGTATTTACATTACTTCATCTCTATTCTGATCGAGTCTGTGGGTTCAGACTCAACAAAGACAAACCTCGGCCTTGGCCGGTTTGGAGGAATCCTCCATGGCCGTGGTTTGAGAGGTATGATCGGATCTCATAGTTCATGATGGACTTGAGGGGATCCGATGATTTATTCTTTCTAATGGGTATTTATAAGGATTTATCATGAATTGAAATGGTGTTGATCGAATGTATTTAAGGATATTGAGATGTGGCCGGTTTGATGAATCAGTGTCGAGATCAGTATGATCGAGACCGGTTCTGTGGAATCTGACTCGGCCAATCTCTTAGTTGATAATTATCATGAGTTTACATGAATTTTATTGTATTTTTCCATGTATATTTGAGATGACCGCTTTCTGGTCTGATACGGTTTGATAACTTAGGATAGGATCCATCCATGCAATTGATCGGTTTTGTTGTTGATAAATCTAATCAAGTGCTTGTGTGTGTTTTGGTGATGGATCCAGATAGCAAAGGTGATCGTGGGAAAGCCAAGGAACCGTGAGGAACCAAGCCGTGGATGGGATGTGTGTGTGGAAGACAAGTCTTTTGTAGCATTGGATTTATGTAGCCTATTCTGCAACCTTAACTATTATGATCTAGTCTAGTGTGCATTGAATGATGAACGAATGAATACTATGTATGAACCACATTGATTTATATATATGATATCGTTTGCCCCTTATTCTGCTGTGTATTGTTATGGAGATTGAATGAACCTCAAATCAAAGTAAAACACTTAGAAAAATATGAGTTAGGATTCGTACTCAACCAAAACGAACTGACTGATAATCTTAGGTAAGACTGCGGTTCGGTTGGATTAAGGAATCCAGGATCGGGTCTTACACCTACAGCCATCTTTTGGGCTTTGGCTTGTTTGCAGAATCTTCTGTTGTGAAGCTTTTGTTTAAAGCGACAACTGCTCCAATGAATTGTCTCAGATTTGACATTGTTCTATTTAACTGCAATAACGTCTCTGTTCTACTGTGCAAGAGTGTGGACTCGCTTGATATGCTTGCTATTATGTCACTGCTGCGTCTCCATCACACTAAACCGTCTCCAGCATTGACGGTTCTTCACATAGTCTGTCCTACGGTCCTCCCACCCCTTTCTTCGCTGCCGGCAACTATTGTGCAAGAGTGTGGATGCTCCAGATCTTCCCTCTACTACCTCACCACTATGCTTCCATCACAATACGCCGTCTCAAGCATCGATTATTCTTCACAATGTTGGTCCCACCCACTTCGTTCCTCGTCGCAAGAACTACTGTGCAAGCGTGTGGATTCACCAGTTCTGATCGCTATAACGTCACCGTTCATCTCCATTACATTAAACCGTCTCAAGCGTTGACAGTTTTTCACAAAGTCCACAATGCAACCCTCACACCGGATCTTCAATCCTCTATGGAGTTTCTCTGATTTCTTGCGATCAAAACCCATTGGTTTGGTTCTTCAACGTTGTTTTCGACTTCTCTTTGTTCCTTCGAATGCAGGCTTTAGGAGAGTACAAGTGAAGCTTCTCTGCGGGTCTCTTCTCTCATTAGCCACATCTATCCTTCATCATGTTTTGGTTTTTTTTTTTGTTGTTTACCGTAGAGGATCTCTCCGGTTGTAACTGATTTTGTCCATTGGGCTTTTAATTTAATTTAAGCATTTGGTGTTTAAAGAAAAAGAGATATAAGTCCAAGATGAGGGATCCGGCGGGGAGGAGCTAAGGAGTTCATCACCAGAAAACACTAGGAATTTCAAAGTTTTCGAATCATTGAGATTCAGCAAAGGTGAGGATTCGATTTATGGCAACCTATTAACATATTTTTTAGGAAACTAGAGCTGGATATTCTAGGGTGTAGGATGAATAATGTGTGTTATGAAAAGTTAGTTCTTCGGAGTAATATTCAGGAATCGAAGAACGTTCTTCGTGTTCTTAAGGGATGACATGCTAGATTATGTGTATTGATTGTAAAGTTGAATGAAATATTTTTTGTGAAAAGGTAGGATTAGATCCAAATCTAATGGCATTTTAAATGCAATACTGTAAAGGAAACAAATTAAGCAAATGAACATAAATAAGGAAATGATAGATTTAGTTGAATAAACTTAGATAAGGAAAATGCATTGTTACGTGAATGAATTTAAGTAAGGAAAGTACGAGATTAAGCGAATGAACTTATATGAAAAGTGTTTAGGCTTCGGGCCGTAAAATATGTTATGATCGTTTTAGGCTTTGGGTCGTAAAGTATGTCGAGTGACGTTGGGCCGTATGACGGACCGACTGGTCGAACGGCTTTGGGCCGTGTATGATGGCTATGGACCGTGTATGATTGGCTACCAACCGTGTATGATTGGCTACAGACCATGTAAGATCTGGTTATGGGTCATGTATGATTCGATTTGAGCCACAAGTGACATTCGGGTTGACAACGAGTAGAAATATATTGTTAAACGAATAGAAATACGTAAAAATGTATAAGTAGCCAACCATATGGTTAAGTAGCCAACGAGTAGAAATGGTTAAATGAATGGAAATGCCTTTGGATCTCCAAAGCTACCTCAATCATGTTGTAGATTTCGACCTGATGGGTTCTTTTGCGCTAGTTATAGAAGACGCCACTGAAGCTGTAGCTCATATACCCATTTCTATACAGCCCAGTGCTCTTACCAAATCGAAGAAGCCTCCCATGTCTGTCCAAATATCAAACCAAAAGGAGGTTGACATACCATCTCTTACATCCATCCGGTGGAAAGCTGTGGCTTTATCTCTTTACTTCAACAACTTGTGCCATATCCAAGTTCCGAGGGATGTATTATCTTTTACTGTCCAGAAGTTACCATGACGAATTAGGTTTGCCTGATCCTACTTTACCTATGGCGATGGCTGCTGTAATGGAAATCATAATTTAGTCATCCTAAAATCATTTTCCCCCTAAACGTTTTTTATTCTGCCATAAATCTAGTGGTGAGGACAGCATATTGTTTACGGTTCACAGAAAATTTCGAACCCACATGTGGCGATCTGACCACTGGGTGTGGGCTATGTTGACAGAAAATTATTTGGAGGGATATTGACCACTTACTAGATCTGGACCATACACTTTTAAAGTGTTACAAAATTAGTAATCTCTGGATTCACAGACATGTTTAAAGTACTAGCAAACATTTGCAGACAAAAAAGATTTGTTTGGGATTACGATATTACTGAGCACGAGTTCCCAAGCGCCCATGTGAATAATTGGAAAACCGCTCGAGCTTCTGTTTATTTTTTATTTATTTATTTATTTTTCTTAATTTTTTTTAAAAAAGAAAATTCATATCTGAGGGCTGGAAATTATCATCCGAGATCCGGATCCGATCCGAGATCCGATCCGGATCCATTCTCAAAATAGGATATCCGGAGCGCTCGGATCCGGATCCGGATATCAAGATTTTTAGGTCCGGATATCCGGATCCGGATCTGATTTTTTTAAAAATATTAAATTTTTTATTTATTAACAAAATTTAGATGATTTATTAATTTTTATACATAAAAATAGTCTTATAATATTACATTTAATTTTAATAATATTATATGCATAAGATATGTTCATAAATTTTATAAAAATATTTAATTTATGTAATATTTATAGATTTTTTGTATTTATTTTTTATTTTAAAAAATATTTTTATTTTTTTAATTATTTTGACGGATCCGGATCCGAATCCGGATATTCACGGATATCATGATATCTAGACGGATATCCGAAACTCGGATATCCGAAAGGCACGAATCCGAATCCGGATACTGAAATCACGGATCCGACGAATACAAATCCGGATCCGGGTATCCCGAATATCCCGGATATCCGGATCCGTCTCACCCCTACCTCATCCCTCCTCCCCCCCCCCCCATCTCTCTCCCCTCCATCTTCGTTTTTTTCCCCCAAAACAATGGTATCCCACTTCTTTGTTTGCATCTGCCTAATTAGCTCCAAAAAAACCTTATGTTTACTTAATTAATTAATAATTGCTTACTCTACCTTAAAATTAATTACAGTTTGTAAAAAACTTACTTAATCAAACATATTTTAACATTTAAATGTATGATTGAATGATTATTATTGTCTCTTCGGGGACATCCGATAAAAAAAAGTTTAAAGATTATTGTTTAGAGTTTATTATTTAGTGGGTGAAGTTGGGTTTATAAAATTCTTTGTAACTTATAAATAATTTTTAAATATTTATAAATGATTTAGGATAATTAATTTAATATTTTATCTCAAATCTAAAATATTTATGAAAATGATTATCCATTATGGGTACCTTTGAAAAGTGATAGCAAAATTTGTGGAAAACTAATCTCCATTTTAGTAAATTAGGGTTTTACAATCATTTTTTATTTTTGTTGTTAAAATTTATAAACTAATTTAAAATATAATTGGTAATTTATAGATAACTTTTATATATAATTCAATCAATCATCCTCGATATTTTGTGATTTTAAATTATACTGTATCATAATTTGGGCAACATCACATTTTATTTTAAATTTATTTAATTTAAAAAAAAAATAATTGAATGTTGGTTAGTATTAAGAGATAGTTTTACTTGTATAACATTTACTTTAGGTGTCTTATTACTATTATTATAATTGTTTTCTGTAATTTATCTTGCTAATAATTTGGTTCATATTATCAAATTTAATTTAATTTATTGTTTACAATTACTGTTAAATATTTATCTTCAGATAATATATATTTTTAAAAATTTCATAATTGTTGTTATTATATTTATTGAACAATATAATTATTTTCAAACACTATATATATATATATATATATTATGTAGTGACTATTATTGAATTATTATATAATATTTTATTAGATTGTAAATTAGTGCATACAAAAGTAATTGATGTTAATAACATATAGAAATATGAATGCATTTTTGTGTTCATATATATATTGTATTAATTACATTTTACAAGATACTCTTATGCTCTATATATTTCAACTATAACATAAAATTATGATTCTTAATTAAATAAATTTTATGTAAATTTTATTCAATTTTCTTAATATTATATAGCTTTATTTTCGTATACATCTTGTTATGAAATCATTCTGATTTGTTTAAAAATAGTTGACTCAATAAAAACATATATGGATATACGTAGAGATTTTCCAACAGATTTTTGTTAATTATTCATTTCCAAATTGAAGTGTGTGATCTAACAGCTTTTTCACTGGGACCAACAAATAAATGTTCATATAATCCATTTATGTTTTTTTTGTTTCTATCAGATCTACACGACCACACAGATTAAATGTTGTTTCAATTATATAAACTTTTTAATAGACTTTTACAGTGCATAAATGTCTTTACAAAATATCCTCCCTCTATTCAAAATGATACCAATTTTCGAATTTTCACACTTCTTAATAAAAAAAATTAAACTTAATTATAAATGCATAATTATCTGTAATTTTACATTTCCTATATTTTTAAACCAATAAAACTGTACAAGATGCAATTAATATTTTTAAATTTCACAATTTTTCATTATTATTATTTGACAAAATTGCATTGAAAATATGAAAATGTATCTTATTGAAACATTTTTCTCT
This sequence comes from Hirschfeldia incana, assembly GCA_026261945.1. NCBI lineage: Eukaryota > Viridiplantae > Streptophyta > Magnoliopsida > Brassicales > Brassicaceae > Hirschfeldia > Hirschfeldia incana. The sequence continues at coordinate 667,534 of JABCMI010000014.1, read as the reverse complement.
AGAACATGCATCTTCTTGAAACAGTGGGAAGTGGGAGTATAATTACTCATAAAGATTTGAAACATACGAAAAAATCAAACTTATATCATGGCGAAAAAATCCCTTTAAAATTATAATATATATCAATGTATGGAACAGCTGAGTTAGATAAAAGGTTTAATATGTTATTAAAGTTAGTTGTATTGTTCGAAGTTTTAAGTATTGAATATGTATTTTTAAATGCTAACTTCAATCAATTTGATGGGGTTTCTTTTTGTCAACAATCAGTTTGATGGTTTAATATGCAATTTTTACGATTTAAAACATTTTGGGAGTTTTGCACACATGATTCAAAACTTGAAGTCAAACCTAAATCTAACCTCTGATTTTTTTTGGAAATTGTGTTTGACCTATTCACCCCAGAAGTTCACAATATTCACGAAAATGCCATTGATTTTTTTTTTTTTTTGAAAAATACACTTTTACTCTCACAACCTCATCTTCTTCACTTATTTACAAGATTGCCATTGCCATCAATACACCAACCACCATGAACAACCACTTTGAAGCTCTTAATGCTCATAAATCGATTAAACACTACTTCTTTCTTCATTTCTATCAACTAAAACCAACTTATCTTTCACTTTCTCTCCATATTCAACCATAAAAACCATAGATTTTGATTCTAAAATTTGTATGGTCCATTAAGCCATTGAAGCTCACAATTCTCGTTGGGTCACTTTCTTTTGAGCTTCTGGGTGCTTGGATAAGACTTCTGGGAGCAAAGAAAGTTATCTCCCAAGTTTAAGGTAGGATATCGAGTTATTTTCCAGATCTGTTCGTCCAGACGACTTCCGTGGAAGTTGTCTGGATCTAGACGACTTCTGTGGAAGTCGTCTGGTCAAAGCAGAGGTTAGTTTTGCAATTGACTTTTAAAATGTGTTTTTTTGGACGACTTACATAGAAGTCGTCCGACTTTCTATGTTGAAAATAAAATCCCAGACGACTTCCGTGGAAGTCGTCTGAGATAAAGAGGTTAGTTTTGCGTTTGACCGAAATGTGTCAGAAATTTGACTTTTCTAGACGACTTCCGTGGAAGTCGTCTGCGAGAAAAGTAAAAAAACAATATTTTATTATAACCAGACGACTTCCACGGAAGTCGTCTCAGGTTAGTTTTGGAGTTTGAAAATCAAAACAAAAAAAAAAATTTTTCTAGACGACTTCCATGGAAGTCGTCCGGTAGATTTTATTCCGAGATTTTGGTCAAACCTCGATAATCTTGGACGACTTCCATGGAAGTCGTCCGTTTAGACGTCTTCCACAGAAGTCGTCTGAAAAAAAAACTTTTTTTGTTTTAATTTTCAAACTCCAAAACTAACCTGAGACGACTCCCGTGGAAGTCGTATGGTTATAATAAAATATTGATTTTTTTCTTTTCTCGTGGACGACTTCCACGGAAGTCGTCTGGGAAAAGTCAAATTTCTGACACATTTTGGTCAAACGCAAAACTAATCTCTTTGTCCTAGACGACTTCTGTGGAAGTCGTCAAAGGTCGTCTGGACGGACGACTTCCATTATTTTTAACAAAGGACGACTTCCTGGGAAGTCGTCTGGATGGACGACTTCCATGTAAGTCGTCTTTGCAAAAATTTAATAACAAAAATGACCTAAATGACGAGCTCTCTGGACGTCGTCCAGAAGACTTCCGTAGATGTCGTCTGACCGAATGTTTAATAAACTTATATTTTCTCTAAAATCATAAAGACTTTTTAACATTTTCTTATTAATTCATGTATATTCTACTAGATGAAAATTTTAACTTTATTTATGATAATTATGAAGTTGCCAACATTCATGTTAATTAAAGTTTCTAGCTAACGTAGAAGACTTCCAGGGAAGTCTTCTGAGAAATGTCATACATGTTCAATGTTTGCTAATGTGTATTTTTTTCTTTTTGCAGATGAGGTGTAAGTTACATGCATTGTATGAAGAATGTTTGTTGCAAGATCAGAGCCGGTCCTATAAATATGGAGGCTAGAAGCCAAAAAAATATTATGTGGCTGAGTAGGTTCGAACTCGTAACCACCTCACGTTGATATGAGTACATTTACCAAGTATGCTAAAGGGAGTTTTGACAAAAAAATGGCTGAATTACTACATAATATTTGGCGGTTGGAAGCATGTGCTTCACTCGCTTATGTTAAAGGCCGGCTCTGGCTAGATGGATGTTGAAATTTTGTGGTTGATCAACACAAACTTCAAGATATGTAAAACTTATATTTTCAATACAAACTTGTAAAAAATGTGATATGCTTTGACTAGTTACTATTGTTTGGTTCCATCTCTAAAGTATTATTTTTTATGAGTTGGAAGAAATGTTAAAATGCTTCTTCAAATATTGTATCAATATAAGACTATCAGCATTCTTTATTAAGATGAGAAGAATATATTTAGACTTTATTATTACATTTAGGAAATCTAAAGATAAGATAAAAACTATTGAAATAATTAATTTATTTGATTTTTAGCACATATATTACATCTTGGGAAACAATTTTACTGATTATACAAAACAATTACAACTAAATGAGTAAATAAGCTTGGACTCCACTTTATATGAAAGAAGACTTAGTCAGAAGACTTCCAGAAAGCCCAGACGACTTTCAGAAAGTCCAGACGACTTTCAAGAAGTACAAACGACTTCCAAGAAGTTCAGAAGACTTCTAAGTAAGTCGTCTAGACGACTTCCAAGTAAGTCATCCCAAAACTCTTCCAAATCCAGATCTGGAAAACCTGCATATCCAAAAACGTTCAAATGGCTTCAAATAGAGAAAATGAGGGGAAGATTAGACAAATCTACCTTTATAAAACACACAAAATACATATCTAAAATTAATAAATATACCTTTAAATGAATGGAAAATGAAAACCATGTGATAAAAAATCTGCAAAAAAGGTTAAATTAGTGAGAAAGACATGAGAAAAAACTGAACAAATTCATCTAAAATTTAGTGTATTAAAGTTAAAAAAAAAAATTAGAGTGGGTTTGGAGAGTTTTAGTTTGGGAAAAATATTAGAACTTTATACAACATTAGTTGACCAAATAAAGAAAAATCAGACATAAAAACTTACCTAAATGCTCAGATCTGTTATAAAAAAAGAGAGACATGAGAGAATACTTTGTCAGACGACTTCCAGGAAGTCCGGACGACTTCTAAGAAGCTTAGAAGACTTTCAGGAAGCCCAGACGACTTCCAGGAAGTCTAGACGACTTCTAGGTAAGTCGTCTAGACGACTTCCAGGTAAGTCGTCCCAGAATTCTTCAAATCCAGATCTGAAAAATGCGCATATCCAAAAACGTTAAAATAGCTTAAAATAGATAAAATTAGTGGAAGATTAGACAAATCTACATTTATAGAACACACAAAAATACATATCTAAAATTAATAGATTTACCTTTAAATAAGAGGAAGGTGAGAACCATGTGATAAATGCAAAAAAAATAAAATAAATTAGTGAGAAAGACATGAGACAAAACTGAAAAAATCATCTAAAATTTGGTGTATTGAAGTCAAGGAGATTAGAGTGGGTTTGGAGAGTTTTAGTTTAGGAAAAAAATATAAGAACTTTAAACAACATGAGGTGACCAAATAAAGAAAAATCAGACACAAAAACTTACCAAAATACTCAGATTTGTTATTAAAAGGAGAGACATGAAAGAAGACTTCGTCAGACGGCTTCCAGGAAGTCCAGACGACTTCCAGGAAGTCCAGACGACTTCCAGGAAGTCCAGACGACTTCTAGGTAAGTCCTCCAGACGACTTCCAGGTAAGTCGTCCCAAAAGTCTTCCAAATCTAGATCTGAAAAACCTGCAAATCCAAATCCAGATCTGAAAAACCTGCAAATCCAAATCCAGATCTGAAAAACCTGCATATCCATAAACGTTCATATGGCTTAGAACAGAGAAAATAAGTGGAAGATTAGATAAATCTATCTTTATAAAACAAACAAAAATACATTTTTAAAATTAATAGATTTACCTTTCAATGAGTAAAATATGTTATGAAATACCTGCAAAAACAAGATAAATTAGTGAGAAAAATATGAGACAAAAACAATAAATTGATATAAAACTTGGTGTTTATAAGTTCAAAAAGATTAGAGAGAGGTTAGAAAGTTTAAGTATGATGAACACTACATTTTTGTTGCAGCCATTTGAGAGGAAGAGAGAGAATGTGTAAAATTTTATTTATATATGAAGACACAAAATCCAATTAGGTTAAATATTTTTTGTTCAGACGACTTTGGACGACTTAATTGTAAGTCGTCCAGAAGACTTTAGTATATTTAGCGGGAAACTAAAATACTTTTAGCGGGAAACTAAAATAGAAGACTTCCTAGACGACTTACAAGTAAGTCGTCTAGGAAGTCGTCTGGTTTAAAATATTTAAGCGGAAAAAGAACGTCGTCTAAAGTCATCTAAAGTCATCCAACTTTAACAATTCAACAGACGACTTAATTTTAAGTCGTCTAGACCCTAAACACAATCTCTAAACTAATTTAACTAACTACACACTTCAAAAAATCAAATTAAACTTAAAAAGTGTTTACTATACACTGAAACAAGCACGAATAGGTAAAAATTTACATTTTCAAAAAATCATTCAAGCTTTCCAAAATCTAACCCTAACAAAACATACAATACTACTACATATGTTCTCAAACCCTAAAACCAAAGAATATCATGATTAACCACTTTCACTCATCTATGTTAAAAACTATTCAAACTTATTATTTTTTAATTTACATCACTTACAAATGTTTATAGTTACATGATTTTAATTTTTCGCTACTCAAAATATTTTTTAATTTTTTTTTAAATTATTTTTAAGATCAACAACTCCAGACGACTTCCATGGAAGTCGTCTGGACGACTTCCAGAATCTCAGACGACTCAGATGACTTAATAGGGCTATATTCCTAAAAATGGTAGCGATTTTTTTGTTTGGTCACAAGGGGCTGACTGTAATTTCACATGACCTTGAAATTAGTTTTCTATTTGATTCAAGTTGGGGTTTAGTTTTGTGGTTGGAATCAAGTTGTGAGTCATAAGTTGTAAAAACCCCTTTAATGTTTACTCTACTTTTTCTTCAACAAAATATGGTTATTTTGTTAACTATATAATATGTGTTAATCTTGTATCTATACTATATAAAAGTTGAGGCTATAAGCCATTGAGAGCGTCCACATAGGATTTAAAACGACTAATTGTGTTTTGACACATCATTATATTAGTTTATTATTTTTAGAAAATATTAATATTTCCAAAACTATATTAAAAACGAATTTAACATTCTATATATAACTTAAAATAAAATAAATAGATATTAACATTTTACAACTTATTTTAAAACGTTGATTATTATAGTAAAATGAAAAATCAAAAATAAAAATGCTATATAAAAATATGACAAATCAGATTAAATGTTAACAGAAAATATAAGTTTTCTAAAATATTAATATTTCTAAAATTATATTAAAAACGAAATTAATATTCTGTATATAACTTAAAGTAAAATAAATAAATATTAACACTTTACAACTTGCTTTAAAACATTAATTATTATAGTAAAATGGAAAATCAAAAATAAAAAGTTACATATAACTCAAAACCACCAATAAAAATATGAGAAATCAGATTAAATGTTAAAAGAAAAAAAATGAAAATTACAGAGTCAAAACATATCCTGAAATATTATTTAACTTGTTAATAAAAATAAATATTATCTAATAAAGTAGACTAATAAAAAAATAAAAATAATTTGTTTTTAAAATTTCATGATTTCCAGATTTATGTATATTAACATAAAATAGATTAATGAAAAAATGGAAAACTTATGTTAAAGGAGATAACAAAAACTAAAACATTTAAAAGAAAAATTAACTAGATATATAAAATAAGAAAATTTCCAATATATGAAGTATTTGAGGACTATAAATAATTGTCTAAAGTTTTAAAGTTTTCATGATTGACTTTGAGAAGGAGAGAGATATTGAAAAGAGATATATACACAATAGTTGCTTCTGCTACTTTTTTGGTTTTCGATGATCTTAGGAAATGTTTTAATAAGAATGAAGTTCTTGCTAGAGTACTTTACTTTTGGGAATGACGTAACATCAACAAGGGTAGTTTGTTTATAGGTCTCGAGCTATTGCTTATTGATCAAAAGGTATAAAATCTTTTGTTATTTAGACTTCTCAATTTAAAATTTAATAAGCACAACATTGTTTGTTTCACACAAATTTATACAGGGAACAACAATCCACACTTTCATTCCAGCTAATCGAATAGCGTGCTATGAAGAGGATTTAAAAGCCGGTGTAATCTATAAGATTAAGAATTTCTTAGTCATTGACAACAAAACAAGTTACAAGGTGACTTCTCACAAGTTCTTAATTCAAATAATAATATTAACAAAATTGAAAGCTGATATAAATAGAAAATCAATTGCCAAATAGTAATATTAACAAAATATTACATTTGCTATTTTGTATAATAAATCCAAATTATATTTGGGGTCAAAATAAAATATTAAACCATTATAAATATAGTTAAAGTAACAAAATTACATCTAAAACAGCTTACAATGTATAAAGCAAAAAACCTAATATCATTTAAATTAAATAAATTATTAGTGTGCTTATAAGTAAATTATGATAGTGTAAGCCATTTAGACCGTCTACACAAATTTAAAACCATCAATCAAAACATATCAAAATTGTTTAAAAAGTTTATGTTTCTAAAATGTCTAATTCTAGACTTATATACTATATAAAAATTGAGGTTATAAGCCATTGAAGATGTTAACGTAAGATTTAAAATGACCAATCGTATTTTTACACATCATTATATTAGTTTATTATTTTTAGAAAATATTAATATTTTCAAAATTATATTCAAAACGAAATTTATATTATATATATATAAATTAAAGTAAAAAATAAAGATTAAAATTTTACAACTTGCTTTAAAACGTTAATTGTTACAGTAAAATGGAAAATCAAAATGAAAAGGCTATATAAAACTTAAAACCACTAATAAAAATATGACAAATCAGATTAAATGTTAACAGAAAATAAAAGTTTTCTAAAATATTTATATTTCCAAAATTATTTTTAAAACGAAATTAATATTATATATAAAACTTAAAGTAAAATAAATAAATATTAACATTTTACAACTTGCTTTAAAACATTAATTGTTATATTAAAATGGAAAATAAAAAATAAAAAACTAGATATAATTCAAAACCACCAATAAAAATATGAAAAATCAGATAAAATGTTAAGAAAAAGAAAAAATTACAAAGTCAAAACATATCCTAAATTACTATTTAACATGTTAATAACAATATAGATTATCTAATAAAGTAGGCTGATAAAAAAAATAGTTTTTAAAATGTCTTGATTTCCAAATTTATGTATATTAACATAAAATAGACAAATGAAAAAACAATGGAAAACGTATGTTAAAGGCGATAAAAAAACTAAAACATCCACACAGGATTTAAACCACTGGTCGTATTAACAAAATTAACAAAAATCGTTATTATACATGACTATATTAAAAAATCAATTATTTGTAAGAAAAAAACTGTTTATTTCATAATGAAATAAAAATCAATTCGAATAAGGAAAAATAACATAAATAAAAATGTTATACAAATATTATCCCAATATGTATAATAATTTTGAAATTTAACATTAATAATTAAGAATATAATAATTTATATGACAATTCATCATTATTATTTTCAAAATGATAATACAATTTCCAAAAAAAAAGTAAAAAGAAATTAGTATTATATATAATTAAACTAAAATAATTATTAACATTTGACAAGTTACTTAATTTTTTTTCATTTTTGTGGTAAAATAGAAAATCAAAAGCCAATAGTAATATTAACAAAATGATTACATTTTCTATTTTGTATAATAAATGCAAATTGCATTTTAGGCCAAAATAAAATAGTAAACCATTTTAAAAGTAGTTAAAGTATCAAAAACATCTAAAAACACTTACAATGTATAACATAAAAATATCTAATATAATTTAAATTACATAAATTATTAGTGTGATTATATGTAATTATGATGGTATATGCCATTTAGGTTGTCTACATTATATTTAAAAGTATCAATAAAAATATGTAAAATAAATAATAAATTTATACTGTATAATAATAAATTATTTTAAAAAATATCTATATTAAAAAAATAATTTATTTCATAATAAAATACAAATCAATATCAAATAAAGAAAAATAACAACACAATTTCATTAGAAATCACAAATTTAAAACAATCAATTAAAATATGAAAATTAATTATTAAAATAAATTTGACTTTATATAAAGAAGTTCAGGCTACAAGTTATTTAGGGTGTTCATATAAGATTTAAAAAAAAAACAATCAAAATAAGAAAATTGATTATTATATCTTCTAAAAAATGTTTATATTTTCAAAAGAAGAAAAAACAAACTTTTATATTATATATTATTAAACAAATAAAAAGTATAAAAAATTTACAGGTTATTTAAAAATACCAACTCTTATAATAAATAAAAATCAAAATAAAAACAGTAATATTAACAAAAGTATTATGTTAGAATTTTTTTATAATAAATTTAAAGTGCATTTTATGCCAAAATAAAATAGTAATTTAATTTTAAAATGGTTAAAATAATAAAAATATTTAACATATTTTCAGTGTATAAAATATGAAATTTCATAATATCATTTAAATTACATAAAGTATTACTTTTCTTCTAAATAAGTGTCAAAATTTCATCATATCATTAAATAATTTATTATATACAAAAATTGTGGTTATAAAACATGGATTATAGATAAAATAATAAAATGTATGATAAAACACTACATTTTCAGTTATATTAAGTGAGCAACATATTAGGTAAAAATATGATAAATATATTTAAAAATGTATTACGAATTTCTATGCATCGAGAATTTTACATAATATTAAAAAGATAAAAGTATAAACTTTAAACATTATGAATACATTAATAACTATTATTTATACATTTGTCAATTCAAACAATAAATAGCTAAGAACTAAATATTTTTAAAAGAATAATTTGATAAACAAACATAAATTAAGAACAAAAGATCAAATTTTAAATACATTTTGTCACAAAAATATGTATATAAATTTCTATTTAAATAACTTATAATTATTATAGAGTATAAACTAATTATTAATGCAGACTCGCGCGTAGCGCGAGTATAAAATCTAGTACATTAAAATAGAAGCATTACAACCTTTTTTCTGTGACATGTGTTATCACTAGAATATTCGTCAAAGTCTCTAGAGAAATATTGTAGTCCATTTTAATAGATAATATAGTTTTCATAAAATTAATTAATAATATGTACAGTTAATAGTTTGTCTATTATTTTAGCATATATATATATATATATATATATGACAGTTAATGGTTTTAGTAATAAATATTTAATAACAATTGTGTATCATCCATCATGTATGCTTAAAATGATATTATTAACATAACTAAAACAATCATATTTGCATATAATAGAAATTTGCATTTTTCGTATATGTTACAATTTTAATTTATAAAATTACTATAAATTACTAAAACTATTAAAAGTCCTACATTAATTTTTTTGATCGAGGTTTTTAAATTTTTATTATAAAAAATATAAATGGTCGTAAAAATGCATGAGTAATAATACTCATTTAATATATATATATATATATATATATATATATATATATATATATATATATATATATATATATATATATATATATATATATATATATATATATATATATATATTTATATGTTAGTCTCATTCAAATTTATTTGTATCTATACAAAATATATATAGTTGATTGTTTATATTTATTTACCATTAAATGATTATAACTAAACAAATTGATTGCTTTGACGTGTTTGCACCATATATGTAATAATTATTTTTTTTTAATTATTTATTATTTTGTTAGTTTTTAATATGTAAAAATGTAAAATATATAAGTAATAGTACGTTAAAGTAATATATTTTTTTGATTATTCCTCGCAAAGCACGGATCTTTAACTAGTTAGTATATATCATGTTCATCATGTTTGTAATGTAGTTAGTGATACATTAAAATGATCTAATTGTGTTGCTATATCAACGATATAGTTGATGTAGTTAGACTATTGGTAACTAAGATTTCTCAAAGTTTTGAAAGATAATTTTATTAAATTATTTTTGTTAGATTTTTTTGGAAGGCTTATGAGATGAATATTCATTGATACATTATATTGCGTAATTATGAGGTCTATTATTTTTGAGAGTTTAAACAGTATAAAACATTTAAACAAAAAACAATAGAAAAACAAAAAAAGAAAAACTGTGCTATGATAAAACTGTGCTATAAGTAGGAGGTCTACGCCAATACGAACCAAACACTTTTGAGGAAGCTTCTGAGACATAAAACAGGGATTCAAAGCGACGCAAGAACAACATAAAATGTACGTTCTTAAAAATTCATATATCCTTTTTCCGATGAGTTTCTTGTATAAAAAAAAATTGTCCTCCAACTCATGGAACAGGGAAAATGGTAATAGCAAAAACTCGTTGAAGCCGATGGACTCAGAGCAACTGAGAGAGTACGGACATAGAATGGTGGATTTCATTGCCGATTACTACAAAACCATCGAGACTTTCCCTGTCCTTAGCCAAGTTCAGGTCTCTTTCTTTTCCCTGTGAAAATCAGTTTCATGTGGGTTTTGCACAATGTTTTTGTCGTCACATTAGGTTTTGCGTGTTTGAATTCTCTCTTGTTTTATTCACAGCCTGGTTATCTTCATAATCTTTTGCCTGAGTCTGCACCAGACCACCCTGAAACGGTGGAACAAGTTCTGGACGGTGAATTAATTAAATACCCACTACCAGTTTTTCTTGTAGGACCATTTCTTGTTGAGCACAGACAGATCTGAAGTGAGTTTTGTTTTTTTTTTCAGATGTCAAGGCGAAGATATTGCCTGGAGTAACGCATTGGCAAAGCCCTAGTTTCTTTGCTTATTTCCCTATTAACGGCAGCGTTGCAGGGTTCTTGGGTGAGATGTTGACTGCTGGTCTTAATACTATGAGTTTTAGCTGGATTGCTTCTCCAGCTGCAACTGAGCTCGAAATTATCGTTCTTGATTGGGTTGCAAAACTGCTCAACCTCCCAGAGCAGTTTCTATCCAAAGGTTGTATTTTTGACACAAATATTTTTTTTTGGTTCAGAATGATCCTGCTCCTGTCTATTAGGGCATGTGCATTGGTGAAACGGTGGAGCGCGATTCCCTATGATCTAAATTTTATTATTATTATTTTTTTTGTTTGATTTTTTTTTATAAAAAAAATAATAAAGGAATCAATTATGGACCGCCGCATGGCGTAGAATCCGCGAAACAGTAATGAACTCGCACTTTACCGGCGATTCCCCAAAACTCGGGTTCACCGAAACTGTATTATTATATTGTTTCTTTTTTTGGGGAAACGTGTGAACTGTTCTAAAAATTCACCAATGCAAATGCTTTTAGATCATCTTCATTCCAACTTTATATTAGATTTTATAATAGTATTTAGAGAGAAAATTACTCATACCATCTTTTTTTCTCTAAAAAATAGAAATTCCTATTTTTTTCTTCTATGAAGTATTCTTCTTTTTTTTTTGGTCGACATGTAGTATTCTTCTATATTCTAAGATTTTCTTTTGTGGCAACCTATATTCTATATTCTAAGATTGATATTATAGAAAAATACACTGGAAGATATATCATTTTTATTATAAAGTTTCTCTATTTTTAGAGAAAGAAAAAACAAAAAACATTGGAGTTAGTCTTAGCTCAGTTATATTTTAGGAAATGGAGGTGGAGTAATCCAAGGGTCAGCTTGTGAAGCTATTCTCGTTGTTATGATTGCTGCCCGCGAGAAGGTCTTAAGAAGCGTTGGTAAGAAAACACTTGAGAAGCTTGTTGTCTACTCATCTGACCAGACACATTCATCTTTACAGAAAGCTTGCCAGGTGAATTTTTTTTTTTTTTGCAAATTTGATCATAGAAAGTTTTGTTAACAGAAGCTAAATTTGTTTCTGCTGGGTTTGGTCTTGACAGTTAGCCGGTATCCATCTAGAGAATTGCAGGGTGCTGAAAACAGATCCATCTACCAATTACGCTCTGCATCCAGAATCACTTCAAGAAGCAGTTTCTCAGGATCTTGAAGCTGGATTGATTCCATTCTTCTTATGTGGCACTGTACGCACCAGCTAACATGTTACCCCCTCCGAAGCATATACTTTTTCTGAAAACTCTTTTTTTTTATTTGCAGGTTGGAACAACTTCTTCAACAGCAGTTGATCCACTAGCAGCACTGGGAAAGATTGCAAAGGTTTATTTATTTCACCTTTCTGACAATCTTTGTAGGGAATTTAACAGCATAGAAGCTGATGATATTTTACTGTCTTCTCAGAGCAATAAGATGTGGTTTCACGTGGATGCAGCATACGCTGGAAGTGCTTGTATATGTCCAGAGTATAGACAGTACATTGACGGTGTAGAAACTGCAGACTCTTTTGACATGAATGCTCACAAATGGTTGCTCACAAATTTCGAATGTTCTCTACTTTGGGTGAAGGTACATATGCCTTTCTTTCAGTCACTGTCTCCTTTTTTTTTCTCTTCTAGTATTCACATACAATGTTGATGTTTGATTAATAGGATCAGTCTGCTCTCACTGAAGCTCTTTCAACAAATCCAGAGTATCTCAAAAACAAAGTAAGAAAACTTTTTTTTTATAATTTTTCTCTTCAAATTAGTGTTTTTAAACTTGAACCGGTCAAACTGGGTTAAACCATGAACCAAGTATATATCCGGGTTGGATTGATAAAAACTGAGTGTTTATAATTTGTTTTCAATTTTTTTTGTCGTTTAATCATTATAACTATTACAAACAAAAACTTGTTTTATATTGTATTCAATTTTTAGAATATTTATAACTCATGATGATAAATATTTAAAGTCAAAATACTGATTTCATATTTGAATTTAAAAATGAATTTTATTTTGAATTATAATTAAAATTTACTTCATAATTATTTTTATTGAAAATTTTACTAACTAAACTAAGTATCTTTATAAAATTAATCAAAGATAACTAATAAATTATTTAAATTTAATTGAGTTTTTATTTCTAATGAGTTTATTGAACTTTATTGAACTCGATTGAAACCGGTTGAACTATATTGATCATTATAAAAAAATTGGTTGAGTTATCGGTCTAGAAAACATTACTTCAAATCTATAACTAGAAGTTATATTTTTCTTTTTTTTCGATAAGTCTGTGAATTATCATAAAAATGAACAGGTTTATACCTGTACAAAAGATGAATCAGATAAGCCATTTGTAGCCCAAAAAAAAAAGATAAAAACCAACGAAGAGGCTTACATGTTAGGATTGGAATTCACCAACACTCAACTAAGAGTATTTCAGCCACACTCGCATGAGTGAGCTATAAAAGTGTTAAATATATACTTTTTAATTTTGGCAGGCATCTCAGGCAAACTTGGTTGTTGATTACAAAGATTGGCAAATCGCTCTTGGACGACGATTCAGGTTCTTTTATTTCAAAGAGAGTTTTGCAGGAACATCTGCATTGTATATACAAATATTCTGAGGTTTTGTTTTGACAGGTCACTGAAACTATGGATGGTTTTACGGCTCTATGGAGCTGAGATCCTGAAGAGCTATATAAGAAACCATATCAAACTGGCTAAAGATTTCGAACAACTTGTCTCTCAAGATCCTAACTTTGAGGTAACTGTAAACTAATTAATGTTCAAAACCTAATGAACTTTTTAACAGGCATATATATATATAACGTGTTCTTCTTTTTGTGTGCAGCTGGTGACTCCTAGGATATTTTCTCTGATCTGTTTTCGTTTCATACCTGTGGATAACGATGAAAATAAGTGCAACAACCTAAACCGCAGGCTCCTAGACGTGGTGAACTCTTCAGGGAAACTATTCATTTCTCACACTGTAAGTCTTTTTCTCTTCTGTTCTTCTTTCTTCTTTTTTTTTTTTTTTTTTTTTTTTTGCTAAATTCTTCTTTCTTCTTGTTGGATAATGTTCTTGGACTAAGATATATGTATTTAATTTCCGTGGCAAACAGATCTTGTCTGGAAAATTCGTACTACGTTTCGCCATAGGAGCGCCATTGACGGAGGAGAAGCACGTGATGGAGGCATGGAAGGTTATCCAGGAAGAAGCATCATACTTGCTTTCCAAGTAAAGTATGATCAAAAGAACTTTATGAGAAAACCTCCTGTTCTTGCCAACAAACCGAAGCACTTGTTTGGTTTGGTTCAATTTGAACTTCGGTTTGATCTCCGCACGTCTTCACTATTTTGTGTGATTGTTTGCATTTTTTTCTCCAATCGAGTGTATCTTATCTCCTTTTCCCAATTGTGTGCTATTTTTATCTATTTGGTTTGGTTGTGATCATATTTATAGTATTATTTATGCAGTGATTTTGCTAATTTGTCATGTTCTCCATAATTTTAAGTTAATGTTGCTTATTTGTCATGTTTTCCATAATTTGAGCTAATTTACTTATTTATTATGTTTTTAATAATTTTAGTTTTGATTATTTGTAATATTTTCCATAATTTAGTATATTTATTTTGTCATGTTATTAATAACTTTAATTATTAATTTTATTTATTTGTCATATATTTAAATAATTTTAGGTGGTAAATTTTAATTTTACTTACGTGTGATATTTTCCGTGATAGTATTTTGCCTATTTGTCACGTTACTATTTTTAGAAGTTTATTTATCATATTTCACTATTTAGGCTGAGCCATTAATTTTAATATATAATTTTTTGAATTGTTAGTTTTAAACATTTTAGTGATTATATATTAAAAATCATTATATTCAGATATAATTATTATGAAAGAGTGTTATCAAATTTTAGAAATAATTTTATAGTTTTATTAAGATATTTACTTTAATAATATTAAATCTTTAATCTTTTTATTTTTTTATTCTAAAAGGAAAATTTACTTCACTTTTATGCCACCAAATGATCTCAACTAATTTACTTAACTAGTTTTAAACATTTTAGTGATTATATATTAAAAATCATTATATTCAGATATAATTATTATGAAAGAGTGTTATCAAATTTTAGAAATAATTTTGTAGTTTTATTAAGATATTTACTTTAATAATATTAAATCTTTAATCTTTTTATTTTTTTATTCTAAAAGGAAAATTTACTTCACTTTTATGCCACCAAATGATCTCACCAGTAAAAAAATAGCTAAGTAATCCGATTCATTCACATCAAGATCATGAATGTTTGACGGTTAAAATCTATATTATGCAGTAGAAATTGCTTTTGCGAATTTGAATTGAAAGGGATGAGGTCAATACAATCTCTTGCCGTTAAAATTTTTTTAGCTAAATAAAAAAGTGTTTTTGATTACTATAAATTTTGTTAATATGTGTCACTATAAACTCAGATTAATAGGAAAGTTATATAAGATGCAATTAAGACTTTGATGAATAAGAATTTGATTTAATAAGCTTCAGTGATAATTGATAATAGTTTATTTTGTAAATTTATCTTTTATGTTTTTTTAATGTGTTAATACAACTTTATTAGATTATTATGCTGATATGTTTTACATGTGAAATAACAAAAATTATATCTTCTAATTAATTGAATATTTGAAACTAATTAAATAATTTAGATTGAAATTAAAAAAAAATTGTTGAAATTTGAATTAGTTAGATATATATATATATATATATATATATATATATATATATATATATATATAAACCCGCACAAGTGTGCATGCCACCATCTAGTGTATAACTAATGACAATAAACATATGAGTCGAGATGGACCTCCAAAACTTGTTTGGATATTATTTCAGTCCCTTACATATTTCCAACGTGAGATTTTCTCTCCAACACTTTTCCGATAATAGTGCATATAACCATTAATCTCGCAAAATATCCATTATACCCTCTTTGAGACAATGCTTTATTTTCTAACAATCTAGGCAGAACTGAGTCTTCTGTGGGTCGTCAGCTAATGTGATGATCGGACAACTTTCCGGGCCGAATTAATGGGTCAGGGTGTACGCTCGCTCTGATACAATGACATCTGATACCATGACAAGTTTTTTGGGATTCCAACTTAAAAGTTAAAACTAATTTGGTAAGTGGAGTGGTTAAATTCTTTATAATTTACACAAGTCCTTACATATTTCCAATATAAAGTCTTCTCTCCAACAATTTTCCTTGGTTGCAGTTTTTATCTGGTTCGGTTCCCCTCTTATTACGACTTATTACCGACATCCTTTTTGGATTTCATTGATAATGGGATGAGATTTCCCGCTCCTGGAAGCTTCCTCTCAAATCTGGTCGAAATTTGGTTATCTCAAAAGATTTTTATTCAAAGCTCCTACTGTCGTCTCTTCGACGTTTGTGGAAGATGAAAGTATGTCTTACTGGATATGAAATTTTGGATTTATGTTGTTCAATGGTTGCTTGCTATGGAGGTTCACTTTACCAATGGTTGGCCGAGGACATCATATCTTTGGTATTTTGCAGATCTGTTGTGGATTGAAAGATTGTATGGTTTGTTGTGTCTCTGCTCCAGACTAAATTGTTTATTGTTTGTAGCTAATCTTCTCATTTTTTTCTGTTTTGGATTTAAACTTTTATGGTTTGAGTTTTATGGACTTTATTTTTGTGATTTTGTACGCTTCCTTAGTTTAGGGCTTGTCTATAGAGAATCTGTTATTTTGCCAGCTTTTCTTGGGTTTTGTTCTTCCTCCACTAGCTTGGTATTTTTTATTCATTAAAGCTTTAATGAAAAGTTTAGACGATAAAAAAATCAATAAATTAAAGTATTATATACTGTTCACTGAAACATGTAAGCTGAAAATTTTATTTTAGTTTTTTGACACCTTAAAAGTATACTCTTTTAAATTTATTTTAGTTAGTCTAGTATTTCTTATGCTGTTCTGTATATAGGAGATAATATTGGACTCAAGAACTTAATTTATTAGGAAATAACTCATTTAAATACATAACTATTAATTAGTCTTTTAAGTGTTTTAAATGATTTAAGGAGGATTTAATGCATTTCTATAATTATTACATTTTTTATTTTACAGAAATGTAAAAAAATACACTTATATTAATCTATTCCTTCAAATTTCATCAACTTTTGATTTTTTAAGCATGAAGAAAAAAATAGAAAATCAATGAATAATGCAAATATAAATTTTTTAAATAATGCAATAATAAAAACTTAATTATTTACATATCATCTAAATAGAGAAAATCAATGAATAAAACTTGAACAGCCAAAAATAATTAATACCTAATCATTTTTATATCACTATGAAAAGATGAATACAAATAATTCACTTCATTGGAAGGTGAAACTCATTAAGTATGTTTTTTCTATCATTATTTTTGTCTGATTTGTCTTTGTGAATTACGATATGTGTTTCACATTGAGATTTGCAGAAGATGTTTGTGTTGAATCTTCTTCTGTCTAGTGAAGAACTTTTTTTTGAATGAATCTAGTGAAGAACTTACTTCAATGGAAGTAGAAATCTTATTTTTCACTAATCCTATTGTTTTTGTTCCTACCATGGAAGAATTTATAATATTCCATGGTAGGAACAAAAACAATAGGATTAGTGAAAAAGAATATTTCTACTTCCGTTGAAGTAAGTTCTTCACTAGACAGAAGAAAGATTCAACACAAACATCCTCTGCAAATCTCAATGTGAAACACATATCGTAATGATTGAGACAAAGGTATCTGGTGCTACAAGAACATGAGATAACTTGAACAACTTTCCCTCTTCTCTAATCCATCGTTTTCAAACTAAAAATGATGTTTAATCTTTATTACTTTCTCATCCAAGTTGCAAACTAAGTATTCCACCTATGGGGATGGAAAATGTGCATAGTAGCGGATCTAAAAACATTTTGAATTTGGGGCACAATACTGAAAAATCATAATAAAATGTGGGAAAATTGAATTGGAAGCACTTTTGTTGCGTATTCACTAAACTAAGAACATTTTAATCAAATTAACAAACAATAAATAATAGGGAGCACGTGACCGCTATATCCACCGCTATGCATGTCATTCTTGTTTTCCAAAGCTCAATCTAGTCGATATCGGTCGGACAATTAGTCCCCTCTCTTTCTACTCCAAGACAGGGTATTGCCCAAAATTAAAAATTCTAGTAGTCTATACTTTTCAATTTCAATCATAAAATTGATTATCTGTTATTTCATTTAAGTCTCTGATAACAACCATGGTTCCGATCAATTTAGTCATATTTGTGTAAGTCGTTCCCTCATCTGATCCTGAAATTTTTACACAGAATCACTTTATACAAAGATTAAAAAAAAATCATTGTGAATTGTTCCAATATCAATAATTCTATTACTCGTATAAATAATATCACTCGTAGATTCTTGTTCATAAAAGACTGATAGACCGTCACTCCTTTTAATTCCACGGTATGCAAGTAACGATATCTGAAATGAACCTGAAAGCTTTTAACGAAATCGAAGTTTTGTTTTGTTTCCAAAATAATAGAACATAATTAAACAAGTCTTGTGTTTATGCATTAAATAACTAATTGTATATTTTACATTCCATACCTTGCTAATATGAAGAAAAAAGTATCTTCATATTGTACACTTTATCTTCACACTCAATAATATGCTTTTGAGTTTTAATATTTAGAGATATCACTTAAATCATCGAATTTCAAATTTGGTTTAAATAAGACATTAACTTTTTGGTAAACCAAAAAACACTTAATTTTTGTTGACAAGTCATTTTAATCATATAGTTCCGTTGACCTTATCATTAGTCAGCATTTATAGTTGACTTCAAGTAAGTTTAAAATAAATTTTAAAGTTGGTATCTTTTTGGCACAAATATAGATCAACATTTTTCCAAAATAATAAATTTTAAACATTAAAAACAAAATTTTCATAACTATATTACTTATAGTAAAATTATAAATAAGTAATAATTCAAACCAAAAATATTTAAGTCTTTTATTTTCTCAAAGTACAAATTTATATAATTTTCATTTATATACTAAAATAATTAGTTAACATATAACTAGTTGAGTATTTAGTTATCAATGATTATGAAGAAATTTTATAATTATTACTATCAATTTTGGTAACTATTTGTATAATCTTATTTGGATTATGTTTTATAATTTTACTGTCAAAAAGTTTGTTAGTGAAGTGTTAATTTAACTTTTTTATTATCAAACGAAAAGAGTTATCCAAAACAGAATTCATATAATACTATTAATGTGTTACAAGAAGTCTTATGCATTTTAATGAAAAATAAATTTCACCAAAAGCTATTAAGATCAAAAATGTTGCTTCATCATTAGAATCATGAAGAATCTATATAACATTAATTTTATTCATGTGAGAATCGGAAATATATTAATATTTTACAAAAAAAGAAGAAATGTTTTTGATAATAAAATTATGAAACATACTCTTATTAGGAATAAATTAATAGTTACAAAAAGTGACATAATTATCATAAATAATTATAATTTAAAATTATTTAATAAAAAATTATTATTACACTAATGATATGATAACTAAATATTTAAAAATAGAAATGAAAAAAAATAAATTTTATTTTAAAAAAAAAGCAATGAAAATTATATTTTTATTTATTCAATATTTGTATGTATAAAATTTTGTAGTTACTCTATAATTTACTCTAAAAGTTAACTTCCAATTTTTTTTTTGAAAATTTGTGATTTAAATGATATATTCCAAATATTAATCGAGATATTTTAGTTTTTATATTATTTTTGATTTTGGGTTCAGATTTCTTTCCAAATATTGAACGAGTTATTTATTTAAGTTTTTTATATTATTATTAGATTTCATGGTATCCTATAAATACAGAAATATCTTGGTCCGCTGAACCCAAACCATTCAGATTTCAGAAAGCTCCTGTCCTGAGACGTTAACTACAAAAGATGTATGTATGTTCTTGGAAATCTGGAAACCCATTTTTTGTCTGTATGAGTAATCCATTTTCTTTCTAATTGAATGGAAACAGGGAAAATGGTGGTAGCAACAATGCGTTGAAGCCGATGGACTCAGAGCAGCTGAGAGAGTACGGACATCAATTGGTGGATTTCATTGCTGATTATTACAAAACCATCGAGACTTTCCCTGTCCTTAGCCAAGTTCAGGTCTCTTTCGTTTCAATTTGATTTAGATAGAGCTCGGAGTTAATTAGGCTGTGAGAAAAAAAAAACTTTCAAACTTTTTTATGTGAAAATTGGTTTTTATTCAGTCTGCTCAATGTTGTTTATGTAGTAGAACTTATAAGAAGAAGAGTTAGGCTTTGTGAAAAAAGTTTCATACTTTATGTGAAAATTGCTCAATGTCAAAGGGTTTAATAAAATTGGAATTGAATTTCTCTGGTTTTATTCACAGCCTGGTTATCTTCATAACCTTTTGCCTGATTCAGCACCAGACCAACCTGAAACGCTGGAACAAGTTCTTGATGGTGAACTAACTGAACACCCACTTCCTAGTGTACTTTTTGGTTGAGCATAAAGCAGAGCTGATGTGAGTTCTGTTTTACAGATGTTAAGGAGAAGATATTGCCTGGAGTAACGCACTGGCAAAGCCCTAGTTTCTTTGCTTATTACCCTGCTAACAGCAGCGTTGCAGGGTTCTTGGGTGAGATGTTGAGTGCCGGTCTTAATATTATTGGTTTTAGTTGGGTTTCTTCTCCTGCTGCCACTGAGCTTGAGATGATCGTTCTTGATTGGTTTGCCAAACTTCTCAACCTGCCCGACCAGTTTCTCTCCAAAGGTTTTATATTTTTGACATAAATCTTGTCAGATTAAATCCTTTTTGCTTAGCTAACTTGTTACTGTAGGAAATGGAGGTGGAGTAATCCAAGGGACAGCTAGTGAAGCTATTCTTGTTGTTTTGATTGCTGCACGCGATAAGGTCTTAAGAAGAGTTGGCAAGAGAGCGCTGGAGAAGCTCGTTGTTTACTCCTCTGACCAGACGCATTCTTCTTTACTGAAAGCTTGCCAGGTGAAATTTTTGCAGTTGTGTTGAAAGAAAGTATTGTTACAAAGAAAGCTAAAGTTTGTTTCTGGTGGTTTTGTTGTTTTGACAGATAGCAGGAATCCATCTAGAGAATTGCAAAATGCTGAAAACAGAGTCCTCTACAAACTATGCTCTGTGTCCAGAGTCGCTTCAAGAAGCTGTTTCTAAGGATCTTGAAGGTGGATTGATTCCATTCTTCTTATGTGGCACTGTAAGAAGCACTATAGCTAACCTGTTACTTACTTACCCTCTGAAGCATGTTCTCTCAAAAAGATTGGAACAACTTATGTTCTTTCGTTATTTTGCAGGTTGGAACAACTTCTTCAACTGCAATTGATCCACTAGCAGCACTGGGAGCGATAGCAAAGGTTTATTTATTTAACATTTTAGGAAAGATTCAGAGAGAGCTTAATAGCATATAAAACTGATGATGTTTTCTCTTGACTGCGTTCTCAGAGCAATGAGATGTGGTTTCATGTGGATGCAGCATACGCTGGAAGTGCTTGTATATGTCCGGAGTATCGACAGTATATTGACGGAATTGAAACTGCAGACTCTTTTAACATGAATGCACACAAATGGTTCCTCACCAACTTCGATTGTTCCCTACTTTGGGTGAAGGTACATTTATGCCCTATTTATTTAGTCTCTTTGCTTACTGCAAAACTAAATGAAGTTATGATTAAAAACAGGATCAGTATGCTCTCACTGAAGCTCTTTCAACAAATCCAGAGTTTCTCAAAAACAAGGTATTGAATTGTATTTTGATTTCTTAAATTCAAATCTTATCAACTTCTTTGTTTTTGGGCAGGCGTCTCAGGCAAACTTAGTTGTTGACTACAAAGATTGGCAAATCCCTCTCGGAAGAAGATTCAGGTTATATCTAAAGTTTAGCACTGGAACCATCTGGGCACATATATTCTGAGATTTTGTGTGTGTGTGTGTGTGTGTGTGTGTGTGTTTTTAACAGGTCATTGAAACTATGGATGGTATTAAGACTGTATGGAGCTGAGACCTTGAAGAGCTATATAAGAAAACATATCAAACTGGCTAAAGATCTCGAACACCTGGTCTCTGAAGATCCTAACTTTGAGGTAACTGTAAAAAGTAATGCTAAAAATGTTTTGGAAAAAGATTCTTGACGAGGAAAAAGATACATAAAACGTTTTCTTCTTTTTTCTTTTTGCAGGTTGTGACTCCTAGGATCTTTTCTCTGATCTGTTTCCGTATGGTACATGTGAATAAAGATGAAAAGAACTGCAACAACCTTAACCGCAACCTCTTAGAGGCAGTGAACTCTTCAGGGAAACTTTTCATTTCACACACTGTAAGTCCCTCTCTCTATCTATCTTTTGTTCTTATTGATGGATAATGTTCTTACTTCTTAGACTAAGATATATGTATTTGGTTTCCGTGGCAAACAGACCTTGTCGGGAAAATTCGTACTACGTTTCGCCATAGGAGCGCCATTGACGGAGGAGAAGCACGTGATGGAGGCATGGAAGGTTATCCAGGAAGAAGCTTCATTCTTGCTTGCTTCTCAAGTAAAATAAGATAAAAAAACAAACTTTATGGTAAAATAAAACCTGTTTTGGCCAACAAACCGTAGCATTGGTTTTGTTTGATTTGATACCATATAATTTATCCAAACCGGACTCGTAAAATTTAGGTCTGATTTGTAAGCATGTGTGATTGTCTGCACTCTCTCCTATATCAATTGTGTATTTGTGTGTATCTTTTTTCTCCATTTTCCCAATTGTTTGTATATTTTGTTTGATTTTATTCTTGGTAAGATGTTACAAATATTTAGAAGAGTATTTACTAAATTTTAATGATCTCTAAATGCTCTCTAGTAAATGCTCTCATATGAAGCTTTTGGAAGAGCATTGGCATTTAGAATTTATAAATTTAAGAAATAAATATGTAATTAGTTCATTTATTTTATTTAATAATATCATAAAATCATTTTTATATCCAAAAAAATAAAATTTTGATTTCTATAATATATTTACAGTTTAAATATATTTTTAAAAAATATTTTTTTAACATTTAAAATATAATTTAATTATATTTAATTAAATAGTATATAAATTATATTTTAAACGAATTATATAAATTAGATAAATTAATTATATATATTAGATAAATTAATTATATAAATCAGATAAATTCATTATATAAATTAATTATTTAAATTTAATAATATAATTATATATCTTATTATATAAAGCTTGGTTTTCAAAGTTATTAATTAACATGATTGTGACATGTGGAAATTATATATTTAAGATTGTGACATGTGTTACGTAATTATTTTTATATAAATAATTATTTAATATGGTTTCCCTTTTTATATCCAAAAAGGAAATTGTAAAACATATACAAAAATAATTTTCCCTTTTAAAAAAATCCCAAAATTGAATTATAATAGTTATTTAATAATAATTTTTCCTTTTTAAGTTTTAAACAAAAAAATTGTTAATGAAAAAATTTCTGTACTAATAATTATTTAATAGGGAGCTTCCTTTTAAAATCTTATTATATAAAGCTTGGTTTTCAAAGTTACTAATTAACATGATTGTGACATGTGGCAATTATATATTTAAGATTGTGACATGTGTTAAGTAATTATTTTTATATAAATAATTATTTAATATGGTTTTCCTTTTTTATATCCAAAAGAAAATTGTAAAAGATATACAAAAATAATTTTCCCTTTTTAAAAAATCACGAAAATTGAATTATAATATTTATTTAATAGTAATTTTTCCTTTTTAAGTTTTAAACAAAAAAATTGTTAAGGAAACAATTTCTGTACTTATAATTTTTTTAATAGGGAGTTTCCTTTTTAAATAATAAAAAAAAAATTGTATAAATTATAGTAAAATAAATTTCCTTTTTAAGAAATTATAATTTTCCTTTTGTAATTCATGAAAAAACAGAATTGTGAAAGAAAATAGTAGTTTAAAATTTTTAAAACGAATTATAAGAACCTGAAAATACAAAACAAAATATTTATAATAAATCTAAATATTTTCCCTTAATAAAATTATAAAAAAAAAAACAGAGTTGTAAAAAAACAATTTATTTTTCGATAATTAACTAATTTTATATGGAAGTTCCAATATTCCATGTTTCACTAAATGTTTCTACACATGACAACTGTATATTTAGGAATATCACATGTGTTAAATAATAATTTTAGATAAATAATTAATTAATAGTATTTTTACTTTTTAAGTTTTAAACAAAATATTGCAAATAAAAAAAATTTTCATAGAAATAATTAATTAATATTATTTTTCATTTTATAACCAAAAAATTGTAAAAGCTATACGAAAATAAATTTCCTTTTTAAAAAAAAAACTTGAACAAATAGAATGATAATAGCTATTTAATATTATTTTTCCTTTTTAAGTTTAAAACCAAATATTGTAAACGAAAAATAATTCTATACTAATAATTATTTAATAGTGAGTTTTCTTTTTAAAATAATAAACAAATAAAATTGTATAAGCTATATGAATATAATTTTCCTTTTAAAGAAATTCTATTTTTTTTTAAATCGTGAAAAACAGAATTATGAAAGAAAATAGTAGTTTAAAGTTTTAAAATGAATTATAAAAACCTGAGATTATAACATATTATCTTATTATATAAAGTTTGGTTTTCAAAGTTACTAATTAACAAGATTGCGACACATGACAATTGTGTATTTAAGATTGTGACATGTGTTAAATAATTAATCTTTACATAAATAGTTAATTAATAGTATTTTTCCTTTTTAAGTTTTAAACCAAATATTTTAAACAAAACTATATTCATACAAATTTAATAGTATTTTTCCTTTTTAAGTTTAAAAAAATATTCTAAACAAAAAACGATATTCATACAAGTAATTATTTGATATTATTTTCGGATTTTATATCCTAAAAATAAAATTGTAAAAGTTATAAAAAATAATTCTTTTTTTTACAAATATAATAAAAAAAACTTCATACAAGTAATTATTTGATATTATTTTCGTTTTTATATCCAATTAAAAGAAAATTAGAAAAGTTATAAGAAAATAATTATTTTTACAACTCTATTTTGCTTAGAATTCTAATAAGTAAAAATATTTAGATTGTTTTTCAAAGTTACTAATTAACAAGATTGCGACACATGACAATTGTGTATTTAAGATTGTGACATGTGTTAAATAATTAATCTTTACATAAATAGTTAATTAATAGTATTTTTCCTTTTTAAGTTTTAAACCAAATATTGTAAACAAAAATATATTCATACAAATTTAATAGTATTTTTCTTTTTTAAGTTTAAAAAATATTCTAAACAAAAAAAAAATGTTTATACAAGTAATTATTTGATATTATTTTCGATTTTTATATCCAAAAAATAAAATTGTTATAAAAAATAATTATTTTTTTACAAATATAATAAAAAAACTTCATACAAGTAATTAATTGATATTATTTTCGTTTTTTATATCCAATAAAAAGAAAATTAGAAAAGTTATAAGAAAATAATTCTTTTTTTACAACTCTCTTTTGCTTAGATTTATTATAAATAGTCAGTTGTATTCTTAGGTTTTTATAATCCGTTAAAAAAATTTAAAATATTATTTTCTTTCATAATTCTGCTTTGTCATGATTTTAAAATGGAAAAAATTAAAATTTCTTTAAAAAGGAAAATTATACTCATACATCTTATACAGTATTATTTGTTACAATTTCATGCCTATTACAACGTGTACTACATATTATTTTTATAAACAGTTATTCTCACAACTGAGATTCAGAAACATGGTCTTTAGCATACACATATCACAAAAATCAAATTAGTATCAAACTGTATAAAGTATAAATAGTTTCCTTACCTCTAATTGCATGATAAAATGTTGATCTATAATGTTATTTATTGATAAAACATTAAAGATTATTATTTATATCTATATTCTCTTTTAAAATAGATAAATTATTTTATAGAAATGGATTTGCTCCAATGTGTGATTATGCAATAGAGTTCATTTACTTTTAGAGGAAAATATAGAGATATGATATTTTTGTTTATAAATAAAAAGATGAAAATGTCATTACATTACATCTATTCTATTAAAAGAGAAACATTCTGAAAAAATCTACTTAAACAAGGTTAGTGCACATATTCATTATTCATTAAGGTTAAATTTGTCTAACAAAATTTTAGTCTAACTATATGAATGTATAAAACTGGTTGGGCTTTTACATAGGTATAATATTAACCTACTATATAACAAACCAAATTCTCCCGAGAGACTAAACCAAAAAAAAAAATTGTGTTTCATAATTTATTTGTTGTTCGGATGCTTACCGTACGTGACTAACCAAATAGTTTAATTGAAAAATGAGGATACATAACTTTGAACTATTTTTTTGTGAACTTAACTATGAACTATTTTCATAATTAATTTAATATATCATATAGTTAAGTTATATGCATTCACATTTTATAAACCAATACTCACCAAAAATAAAGTTGGCTATATAGAAAATATCTAATAACAGTTTTAATAAATGTGAAAACTTGAGAAACACATATTTAGACAAATTTTTATGTAGCCTATTAATTTTCATTTTCTTTAGGTATTGTTTACATGTGCCTTCGTAATTATAATTTAAACATTTGTTCTGACCTCCAAAACGTATTTTAAAAGTTTGTTTTATTTGTTAATTTTATTAGCATATATTTCTGGATTTCATTTAGTAATTTAAATAACAGTTTATGTGAAATCTATAAAAAATAGAAGAAGCCAAAAGAATATCCCCACGAACAAGTAACTTTTTAAAATATAATAGAATAATATATTAAAAAGGATCTATCATATTTATTACATCAACTACAATTACCAAATCTAATGGCACTTAAATATATCAACAAACACAAAATATAAGTTAACAAAGAATATCTACATTATTAAGACATAGATATTTCTTTTTCCTTCTTTAATGAAAATTTTCAAAAATATCTTTAAAAAATTAACAAAAGAAACTTAATTATCATTAATAACAATTTTATCTTTTTTTGGGAGAAGGGGGGGGGGGGTTTAAAACTATGTATGCACCCAATAATTTAATTCATTGCATCTATGACCCATTAAAATCTCATATTTTAGTTTCATTAATAGGTGTGAAGTCTATGTATGATTCTAAGCAAGAAAAAATAAATTATATACATTACATTAATAATAGTATTGTCATTACAAAACCTACAAATTAAGATGCATAACATAAATACAATGCGTTTCATTTAGATGAAAAATCAAACAATTTATTCAGCTTCATACAGTATTATAAAGTATGAAAAGTATAAAAATTATTATTAAAAATTTACGGGTTTTATTGGGTTCCCCGGAGTCACTGCATAAATTAATGAAATACATTTTGATTTTATTAGATTTTTAATTAATAGGTTTTCATTAAATTTGAATTTTGTGAAAACATATGAGTTGGTATAACATGTGATAGAATGCTATATGAAGAACATAAGTCAATCTGGATTATATACATCCACTTGATTTACCGGTTCGACCACATGTCTAGATCGAATAAAAATATTACATAATCGTAATTTGTTTATAAATCAAAAATGTACCCCATGTTAAATAATTAGTAAGAAGAGAATACTTTCTTCGCATCATTTAAGTGTAAACGGACTAAGCATCTTATTTTGTTTCAGGTATTTTAGGTTTTAGTGTTTTAGTTCTAGAGATTTAGAAACCATTTGTATATTTACAAAGTTTGGGCTGATTTCACTTGGGTTATTCGGTTTTTAGTTTGATTCAGTAGAAAAGTTGAGAGCCAGCTACTATGGAAGAAAATGTAAGGTCCAATTTAGTAATTACAAATTTATAGATAAATATTAGACAATTTTGAGTTTCTGATTAAGTATCATATAATTTTGATTATTCGGATAAAAAAATATTGGATAATTCGAGTAATTTTAATTATTTTGAATAAAAAATATTCAGATAACTCTGTTATCGGGTAATCTGATTTTTAAATAGTATTTTAGGATATTTAATTATTTAGAAATTAAATATAATTCATATTTTTAAGTAGAAAAATTGTATTTTAGAAATTCATGTATCTAATAGTTCGTGGCTCGGTTTCAACAGTTCTAAAAATATATGATCTGCTCGGTTACTTATAAAATTAGTTCGGTTTTGGTTTTTCTGTTTGGTACCGTTTGATTCGCGGTTTTGGATAGATATACATAAACTTATATACTATCTTATGTATAAATTCATTTATAAGTATATGTATATATATATATATATATATATATATATATATATATATATATAATTTTGAACACAACCCGCGCTTTCAAGCGCGGGTCAAAATCTAGTTTTTTCCTTAAAAAATATAGAAACTCTATATATGAATCATACAATGGAGAGATTCTCATTTATGAGAAAAAATAGAGAAATATATAGAGCTGAAAAATTGATATATTTTTAAAATGAATAAACCATACAAACCAAAATATATAAATGCTAACGAATGCACACAAATATTCGAGATACTACAATAACAACACAAAACATTACTAAATTGTTATGGAAGCATTAAAATATGTATGACGTTGTCTTTAAGAAAAATAGCACATAAAATTAATACAAACATGCATTAGACTAAGAACTTGATATATTTTTAAGATGAATTAACCATACAAACCAAAATATATAAATGCTAACGAATGCACACAAAAACTCGAGATACTACAATAACAACACAAAACATTACTAAATTGTTATGGAAGCATTAAAATATGTATGACGTTGTCTTTAAGAAAAATAGCACCGAAAATTAATACAAACATGCATTAAACTAAGAGATTAAGAAAGTGTAGAACATTGTCTTCAACTCAATTGGCTTGATTCAACTTTTAAATTCTTTGTATTTTGCTTTATTTCGAATTTTTTTATGTTGATTTTGATTTGAATTTTTGAGAATAGCTCTTTCCTCTAACCTTATATATAAAGTTGCTAATAATTCACTTCACTTATGCGACATAATTGTTAAAATAAGAGTATTAACCAAAACTTATGTGAGAAAAATAATTCTTATACGTTGAATAATTTTCACATAGTACATACAAAATCATACAATGAAATTAAGACATTAATATAACATGTGTTAAATAATAATTCTATTTTTTAAAATAAATAAACCAAAATAATTTTATAAGTTAGTTTTCATTTTTTCAAAAAGTCTTAAACAAAAAATCTATAAGAGACAAATATTTCGATATAAATATTTTTTTTAATAATTTTTTTAACAGTGGGTTTAAAATAATTATAAGATTAAAAATGTTTCTTTACAAATTAAAATATTTTAAAAAACTTTTTTCTTATAGAAAACTTGACTCTTCAAAGTTTTCAAGTTTAAATTAATTGTAGTATTCCTTTTTTTAAACCTTATTTTTTTAAGGTTGAATAAAATATATGGATTTAAGTTAATTACAAAATCAGTAAACATTGGTTTCAGAAAATAATTTCTTAGTAAAATAAATAATTACAAGATGGGTTTTTTGTTATATAAAGTTTGGTAAGTTTCTAATAAGCATAATCATGCACATGATAATTATATATTTAAGATTATCATATGTGTCAAACAACAGCTTTTTTAACTTAAACTAAGAGAATTTAAATAGTTTGTTTTACTTTTTTTTTAAAGTCGTAAACAAAAAAAAAAAAAAAAATATTTATTTCTATATAAATAATTATTAATAAATTAATTTTAAAATGTGGGTTTACGATAATTACAATATAAAAATATTATTTAAAAATGATACACTGCAATAGAAAGTTTTCTAATTTTTATGTTTGTTATGAAATTGAAATATCAACTAAAATCCGTGCAACGCACGGATCCATATCTAGTATTTAATAAATTAATATATAAATTATATTTTAAATAAATTAAATAAAATTTTATTTTTTATTTTTTGTCGAATTAAATTATATTTTAAAATATAATATAATTAAATAAATTATAGAAATTAAATGAAATTTCAAATGCAAAATATTATTTTTAAAAATAGATATTTTAATTTAAAATTTATTTTTTAAAATAAAATTTTAATTGTAAACATAATTTTAAAATTAGTAAATAAAATAAATAATTATATATATATATTAATATATAAAATAATTAATATATATATATTATATACTAGTTTTAATAATAAATTTTAATAGCATGTTTATACTGCTCTACCAATCAATCTTTTTAGCAGTTTAGCAAAAGCATACAGTTTTTGCAGCATGCTGCTTTTATAGGATAATGCTACTGGTTTCTCATCTGCTTTGCCAATCAAGATCTAAGAGCTGGTTGGACCTGAAAACTAAACTCAAACCCAAAGCGAACTGAATTATTAAAAAAAAAAAAAAACAAAAAAAAAGACCCGAACACAAAACGACATGGTTTCGTGCCAAACACAATTTTGTCATTGTGAAGAACATAGGGCAGGAAAATCTTATTTTTGGGCCCGGCCCATCTAGATGTATTGTCGCGGCAGCAAATCCCTCTCTCCTCCATCTCTCTCTCTCTCTCATCTGTGTTTGTTGTCTTTCTCTCAATCGATTCGCGCAAGTGAGAACGACGATGCAGGCAGTTTCAAGGAGATTAATCCAGCGACCACTCGATGGAGGAGCTTCGATCTATTCATCATCTTCCCTAAGACCCCTCCATGGAGTCTCAGATCGCCGTTAAGTTTCTGCCATTGATTTAATTTGATTCCGCATTTCTAGGTTTCTTATGATACCCAATCTGCCGATGAGATTAATAGATGGTATCCTTCTTCAGTGAATGGAAGCGATAATCGACGCTACTCATCTTCCCTGGCTACTAAGGGCGTTGGACACCTCGCTCGCAAGGGTACTGGTGGCAGATCTTCCGTCAGGTATCTCATTTTCTCTCTACGTTTTCTCCTATAATGGTTTTGGAAATGATGCGAACAAAAGATGTTATTGGTGTGTGTTACGAGGATAACGCAAGCTTAGTCTATACACATGTTTGTTTAGTTTTTAGCTTAGAAGATAGCTTTAATGAAATTAATTTACTTTATGGAGAAATGTATCATTTTAGGGGTTTTCTTTAGCTTCAGTATAAAATGTATCATCATATTTTGATTTCTTCTTTGCATTGGCAGTGGCATTGTAGCTACGGTGTTTGGAGCCACTGGGTTTCTTGGCCGTTATCTTGTCCAGCAGCTAGGTGAGTTGGGTGAATCAATATTTTTTTTCCATGAACATTTGTTGGTTTTCTAATTACTTGCAAATGTTATCTCCTTGCTCCAGCTAAAATGGGATCGCAAGTGCTAGTTCCTTTCCGAGGCTCAGAGGACAATCCTCGACATCTCAAGTTGATGGGAGATTTAGGACAGGTATTGTGTTCTTTTTGTTTAACACAATGCTTTTAAGGGTATGTCACAAACACACCTTTTTAGAATATTATGCTTTGGTTGATCAACATTTTTTTTTTTAAATTTGTGTTTGTTTCCAGGTCGTACCGATGAAATTTGACCCGAGAGATGATGACTCTATTAAGGCTGTCATGGCAAAGGCTAATGTCGTTATCAATCTAATTGGTACGTGGATTTTTCTATATTATTCGATCTTTCAAAAAGCAACACTGTTCTTTTACCTTTTGGATGATATCTTTTCTAACCCTCAGGAAGAGAGTACGAGACCAGAAATTTCAGTTTCGAAGAGGTGAATCATCACATGGCCGAGAAACTTGCATTGGTATGTTTTTGAATCCTGACAAGTTTTCCCCGGAAACTCTGGTGAAGAGTTTTCCATTGTTTACTCCTCGTACTGTTGTGTACTTCTGAAATGGGCTACACTTGTTAAACCTTCAGGATTATACGACTCTTTTGGTTATGTCTAATTAGATTGGGGATTGTTGTTTCAGGTGGCCAAAGAACATGGTGGGATAATGAGATTTATCCAAGTTTCTTGTCTGGGAGCTTCTGTATCATCTCCTTCAAGAATGCAGAGGGCAAAGGCTGCTGCTGAGGAAGCTGTCTTGAACGCCCTTCCAGAGGTAAACTTATATCTCAGTTTCAGCTCACAGAGCGCTCTCTTCTGTAATTATCATCATGGTATTTGATTCAGTATTGCTATGTTTCTTCTTATAGTCTGATATAGGTAAATCCTTTACCTTTTTCTTGTGTAAGTGTAACTGGAAAACAGTATATGATGCTATTATTAAACTCTAGAATATCATAAAATTGTAAAGCAACAATGTAGGCTTGCATATGCATTTTGTCATAAGGCTGCTGCTGTTTCTAGTCATTTCCTGATGTATATTTGTTTCCTAGGCGACAGTCATGAGACCTGCGACCATGATTGGTACAGAGGACAGAATATTGAACCCCTGGGCGATGTTTGTTAAGAAATATGGTTTCCTCCCGCTCATAGGTGGTGGGACCAACAAGTATGTCCTAAACCTTTTATCTTATTCTTTTCACTCGTTCATAGCAACTTACAGTGACTATGATCCATTTGTTTCCCTAACCATAGGCCCATAAGTTCATTGCAGATTCCAGCCCGTATATGTGGTCGATGTTGCTGCTGCGATCGTTGCAGCTCTAAAGGATGATGGCTCTAGCATGGGGAAAACCTATGAATTGGGTGGTCCAGATGTCTTTACCCCTCATGATTTGGTAAATTCATATGGTCATTCATTCTCTCTGTCACTGTGGCAGCTCAATGGGATTGATTCTAAAGTTTTTCCTTGCAGGCAGAGATCATGTTTGATATGATCCGTGAATGGCCTCGATATGTGAAGCTTCCATTTCCAATTGCTAAGGTAACTGATCAAATTCTTCACCGTTTTGGGTAGAAACTCCAATGATTTTTATGTACTCCTTCGTCATAGATAGCGTATCTGATGCTAATTAGAACCATAGAAGCCTAAATTGTTAAGGATTCTTCAAATGATACTAATTTCATATATAACACAATCTGTTCTAGGCAATGGCGGGACCTCGGGATTTCATGGTGAACAAAGTCCCGTTTCCTCTACCCTCTCCCCAGATATTCAATCTGGATCAAATCAATGCGCTTACGACAGATACACTTGTTTCTGACAAGGGTTAGTCATTTTTTTCACAGAAGTGAAATGAGTTATTTCCCATGAGCTGTTTGAGTCTCACTCCTTTGTTATTCGACACAATGGCTATTTTTCAGCCTTGACGTTTCAGGATTTGGACCTTGTCCCTCATAAGTTGAAGGGATATCCAGTGGAGTTTCTTATCCAATATCGCAAGGGAGGTCCGAACTTCGGTTCTACTGTGAGTGAAAAGATACCAACAGACTTCTACAATTGATGCTGTTTCTGCTCGAAGGTCGTTTTCCTGGACTAATTATCAGCTTTGGTATTTTGATTTGATGCCTTTTCATTTGCTTCTGTCAAATAATAAAATGGTTTTCTTTATTGTGTTCTGGAAAAGAGGTGCAACACATAAGTTAGAGAGGGGGCGATATCATGTAGCTACTATGCTCTTGAGTATAACCAAAGTCATGTGCTTTGGTCTTTCATTCCATGTAGCTCATGTTTTACTTGCACAAAGACGTTTCACTTGTACCTTTGTTCGATATAAGTTAAACCTCGGGAATTGTCGAAGTACACCTTCATGATAGTGCATATCTCATAGTATATAGCACTCTGCTTCTATCTGTATAAAAAAGAAAATGTAAAGAACTTTCGGAAACCTCAATAAACAAGAAAAGCATATAGAGCTGATATCATGTTGCTGAAGGAATAGGTTAGACACGTTTTGAGTTACCCCAAAAAAAATGTAATAGAAGTCTGTCTAGAGGTGTGCAAACGTGACGAAGGCTTCGTCACCGCGGGGTTCCGAGTTTTAATCACTACGTACCAATCCCAATCTCAGCGGCCGGATTATAGCTACTTAAGTATTTATTTCAGGATTCTTTTTAAAAGAAAAACTTGCAAGTATCAATCAAAATCTTTCTTTCTAAATATGCATTTGCTCGGTTACCCATTGGATGATTAGAAGACCATTTCTTCCTGCTTTTATTGATTCGAGAATCTTTCAGGAATATATATTTTTCAATTAGTATGAATTTACAAATTCATATCCGAACCCCTACTTTTGCAAATCACGCTTTGCATGTCCACCAATTGTAACAAAAAATTGAACTTGAAGAATCAAAAGTTAATAAAAATGTATTTCTATAGTTGGAAGAAGAAAGTTAATGCTAGGCCATTACTACTCGCATCAAACCTTCATTATAAAATAATGTTTAATGCAAGTACTTGGATGGTGCTATACATGTGAGTTGTACATTGGGGAGCACAAACTTCCCCACTCCCACGGCCACGTTTGTCCCTTTAAAGCCTCTATTTATTTTGTTTGTGGTGCTCGTTTTGTTATTTATGGCTACGATGAGTGAGATCCATACGAAGTCTTCTCCTTTTAACACTTCAGAAATATATTTGTACCCGACACAACCGACGCAGACGGCACACATTTTTGAAGTTCAAGTGCGAATCCTCAACGTTGTATACACGCAACAAGTTATTTTAGGAACATATTTACCACAATATCTAGACGCTAATAAATAAAAAGAAATCATGCAAAAGTAAAACTCAAGACTGCAAGTAGCTAAGTTAAAAAAAAAAGACTGCAAGTAGCTTGAAAAACCAACTTAAAATCCAAATAATCAGTTAGTAAGAAAGTTCGCAAGGGAGTGCTTCTGATGTTTCAGCAGAACTTTTTACGTGCTTACTAACTGATTATTTGGATTTTAAGTTGGTTTTTCAAGCTACTTGGACACTATGATGAAAATCTCTTTGGTCCCATTGTAAAAAGATTCCTTAAAGTTCTAATACACAAAAATAACACACGATTTTAAACAGAGTGGTGTACTCATGTCATGGAAACACTTAATTAGGAGGGGAGTCGGTCAAAGGATGGGGCTTAAACTTGAAGTAATCATCATGTTAGAACGTGTATTTAATATTTTCGTATGAAAAAAAAATTTCAGGATTTCAATTAGCCAAAAAGAACTGCTTAAATTCAAATTAAGGAATCTGTGAGAAACTTCGCAAGCGATATATATATATATATATATATTAAATTTCAGAGGTGCTTACTCGTTTTAGTTTCAACCTAATTATTTGTGTAATGGAGCTTTTTGCAGAACTTTTTTACGTGCTCGCTATCATCACTTAGTTTGGACATTATGATGAACATCTATCTATTTGGTCCCAATGAGAAGATTCCTAACTTTAAAAGTTCTAATACACAGCAACATAGCACAAGATTTAAACAGAGTGGTCAAGAGTTGTGTACTTAATTAGCGGGGAAAAAGCCAGTCAAATGATGGGCTTAAACATGACGTAATCATCATGTTAGAACGTGTTATTGCTTTAAGCTCTGCTATTAAATTTCGTCGTTTTTGTGCGCGTATAAAAGCCCTATCACATTAGTACACGTGGAGTCCTTTCCACGCGCTCGTCGGAATAAGCACGTTACGAGACGAGTCAACGGGTCCAAAGAAGGGGAAGGTTACCAAGCTCGCCCCTTGTAACCGACATGTCAGCAAACAAATAACAAACGTGGCAAGGTCCCACTGGTCACCGACAAGTGAGACGAAGAACTTACGGCGCGTATTTAGCTTTCCGACTAACGTGCGCTCTGAATCTGAAAACTAAATGAAACTCTATTTCTCTCTATGACGGTGATGAGACCAAACCAGGTGAAAGAAAACGTATCGATCTTTTTTTTTTGGGCTTCAAAACGTATCGATCTTCAGTGTGAAAAGAACAATTCTTCTTCTCTTTCAGACCATCTCTAGATCTTTCTTTGTCTGAAGGATCAAAAGCTTTTCTTCTTCCTCGTTGCTCCCCGTCTCTTTCGGATCCTTGTCAGAACCTTCTCAAATCCTCTGCTTCTTGAGCTTCTGGTTTAGCTTCAATCAGATCTTGTAAACACTCTAGATGACTCCGAGGGTTGCAATGAGGCGTCGCTCAGCAGAAGAAGAAGTAGCTCAAACAGAGCCAACGGAGAAGGGAAACGACGGGAAGAATCAGAACAATCGAATCTATTTGCTGGTCTCTTTATCCCTCTTCTTCTGGGCACTCCTCCTCTGCTTCCATTTTTCAGTCTTAGGAAGCAGCAGCACTAACATTCCCAAACAACAGATCCAGCTCCAACCTTCTTCCTACGCCGATCCTCAATCACCACCATCAATCTCTCTCCGCGTTGATAAATTCCCTCTCCCGCCTCCCAAAGAGAGAGAGCCACTACTCCCTCCTCCTCCTCCTCCCTCCACGGAAACCTTCAAGTCTCCTAAACCTAAGGAGGAGGAGTTTTCGTTTCTCAGAGCTTTGAAGACATCAGAGAACAAGAGCGATCCGTGTGGAGGGAAGTACATTTACGTCCACGATCTCCCCGCCAAGTTCAACGAAGACATGCTTCGAGACTGTAA
This sequence comes from Hirschfeldia incana, assembly GCA_026261945.1. Classification (NCBI taxonomy): domain Eukaryota; kingdom Viridiplantae; phylum Streptophyta; class Magnoliopsida; order Brassicales; family Brassicaceae; genus Hirschfeldia; species Hirschfeldia incana. The sequence goes on along the minus strand of JABCMI010000014.1, from coordinate 630,778 downwards.
GAAGCTTAGTCTTTGGACCAACATGTGCAAGTTCACCACCAACGCCGGCCTTGGCCCTCCTCTCGAGAATGTCGAAGGTGTCTTCTCTGATCAAGGCTGGTACGCTACGAATCAGTTCGCTGTCGACGTCATCTTCAGCAACAGGATGAAACAGTACAAATGCTTGACCAATGATTCCTCCCTTGCTGCCGCCATTTTTGTTCCCTTCTACGCAGGTTTCGACATCGCTAGGTACCTCTGGGGATACAACATCTCCACCAGGGACGCTGCTTCTCTTGAGTTGGTAGATTGGCTCATGAAGCGGCCTGAGTGGGAGATCATGAGAGGTAAAGATCATTTCCTTGTGGCGGGGAGGATCACTTGGGACTTCAGGAGGTTGTCTGAAGAAGAGACTGATTGGGGGAACAAGCTTCTCTTCTTACCAGCTGCCAAGAACATGTCTATGCTTGTCGTCGAGTCTAGTCCCTGGAACGCTAACGACTTCGGGATCCCTTACCCAACCTACTTCCATCCAGCCAAAGACTCTGAGGTGTTTGAGTGGCAAGAGAGGATGAGGAACCTTGACAGGAAGTGGCTTTTCTCTTTCGCGGGAGCCCCGCGACCCGACAACCCCAAGTCCATCAGAGGGCAGATCATCGACCAGTGCAGAAACTCAAAGGTTGGGAAGCTGCTGGAATGTGATTTTGGGGAGAGCAAGTGTCATGCACCCAGCAGCATTATGCAAATGTTTCAAGGCTCTCTCTTCTGTCTTCAACCGCAGGGTGACTCTTACACTCGGAGATCGGCTTTTGACTCCATGCTTGCCGGCTGCATACCCGTCTTCTTCCACCCTGGATCAGCCTACACTCAGTACACTTGGCATCTACCTAAGAACTACACAACCTACTCGGTGTTCATCCCTGAGGATGATATCAGGAAGAGAAACATGAGCATTGAGGAGCGACTCCTCCAGATTCCACCAGAGCAGGTCAAGATCATGAGAGAGAATGTGATAAAACTCATCCCAGGGCTGATCTACGCGGACCCGAGATCAGAACTAGAGACACTCAAGGATGCATTTGACGTCTCGGTGGAGGCCATAATAGACAAGGTGACTCGGTTAAGGAAGAACATGATCGAGGGTCGAACCGAGTATGACAACTTCGTGGAGGAGAACAGCTGGAAGTATGCGTTGCTGGAGGAAGGCCAAAGGGAAGCTGGAGGACATGTGTGGGATCCGTTCTTCTCGAAACCAAAGCCTGGAGAAGACAGCAGCAGCGAAGGCAATGGAGGGACGACCATTTCGGCGGATGCAGCTAAGAATTCATGGAAGAGTGAACAGAGGGATAAGACACAGTAAAAAAAAGAGGACAGGACCAACCAACATTTTGTTTACGGTTTGAGATTATAGCTTTTGGGTTATTATTATAATTATACGGACAAAAAAAGAAATGATCTATTATTTTGTTGTTGTATTTGGTATCAAGAAATGTAGTTTCTCCAGGTTCATAGAGATCAGTTTGTTTCCGCATTTTGTTGTATCGTATCAGAAACCCACAGAGATTAATAATGAGCGGTGGCCCTTTTCAAGTTTTAGCTCAAATCAGTGCTATGTTTAATTTGCAAGACTTTACAAACTAGGGAACTTTAAGAGATTGTACTATTGTAGGATGCAAAACTAGCATTGGTCTATGTATGTCGTCATAAAAAAAACAAACAAACATAATACCCTTGATTGCATAACCAATGTATTCAACATCCAAAATCCAAAGGCACTGCTGCTCACTGGTCTAGTTTACCAGTCATGTATTGAACTTATGTATAGTACTAAAAAGAATATGTTTTTATTGTCAGTACACAACATCCAAGGTAATAGTTGGTATGCTTGTCGCACAGGACATCATTCATGAAAAGAAATAAAACCATAGCCAGGGGCTCCACAAAGCTTACGTGTAGTATTCTTTCTCTTCTTAGCTCTTCTCTGGCTTTTCTGGTTCGGAAGAAGGTTTGTAGTCTGTAGCAGCCGAAGGAGTGGGGGGATAGTCAGAGATGGCGATTCTCAAGGTTTGTTGGGGTCCATCGTTTGAAGGGACGTGGACAAGTGCGTCCATTATCAGAATGTCCCAGTCCCTTTGCTGGAGAAACCCAAACAAGCTATCTTCTGTTCCAAGAAACCCAAAAAGAAAAACGCAAAAATGAGTGAGAAAAAATGGCAAATCAAGATATCTAACACATATTTGCACAATCACCATCACATGCAAATTTGGAGACTGATGAGAATATACTTGATTCTGTCAAAAAGTGAGTCAGAGGAACTTTTACCTCCATTGCGAACAGCTTTGAGATGCAAGATTCCGGTGCCTTGTGGCCCAACCACAGGAAAGGAACAAGACACAGAGTGCCTTTGCTGAGAAACAGCCAGTGATGCATTGTACCATGGCCCTTTCTCAATTGGCTCTCCGATGGCTTCGGTCATAGCCTTATTCCTCATCACCTTCTCCATGGCCTTGCTGAAAGTTAAGCATACAAAAGACCAACTATTTTGAGAAATCTCAGATTCAACTACCACATACTTGAAAATCAAGTCATGTTACTGATTTGGTGATACCAGGATATATATTCACGATAGAATGGACAACAAAATAAGAAACTGGTGGACATAGAACTCGTAAATATTATTGGTCTGGACATTACTACGGCTTCGTAATTGATTCCTAGTGAGGACATGAAGAAGAAGAAGAAGAAGAAGTACCATTACAGGTAAAATGGCGATACAAGCACAAGATAAACAGATATACAAAACGAGATATCAGAGTATATCCTAGTTTGTTAACAGTGAGAGCAACAGTGCTCTCTCAAGCAAAAGGTTTGTCTGCTAACTAGCCAAGATGGAAACAGGAACACATCACCAATTGAACTACTTAAATGACAAGTGCCAAGAGCTGAATTTCATTTGTTTTGTATTTCAATGATATTCAACTAAAGGATGAAACAAAACATATCGTCCAAGGAAAATCATTCACTACCCAGTCACAGAGTTTTCTCATCAATAAAAATCAGGCAAAACCTGAGCTACAAATCTACAATGTGAAGACAATGCAATTTTTATTTTATGAAAGGATGATGATGACCTGCTACAACCGCGATAGATAGAAAGGTCGTCGAGGGCACTCAAAGCAACACCACCAGTGACTGTAATCAAGACAAAAGACACTGCCTTCCGACCAAATGATCCCAACGTCCCATTTTCTTTCGCTGCTGCTTTGTCCGACGAGCTGTTTCCCCCAATAAAAACAAGCAAAAAAAGACATTTTAATCGAAGCTATAGATAACAGAAATGATGCTGCCGCGATCCAAGCTTTTCTTCTCTAGATGGATTTCGGAATCGGCGATAAGAGATGAAATTTTCAATTATTAGAACCGAAACGAGGCCGAGAAAGTCTAAAGATAGATCGCTCGACGATCTGATTCTAATTGCAAGATCGAAACCCAAACACTATGTTTTAATCTCCCGATCTAATTTCATGCTCAAACTCAGAGATCGACATACCTAGTTGAAGTCGAAGATCGTTTGAAGACAGAAGTGAGACGCCTCGCGAACATTTTTACTCAGGTGAATTTTCCAGGATTTTTGACCCGGAGCATCTCGGTAGGGCGGAGGAGATCTTTAGGGTTTTGGGTTTTCCTGCCGTCATTTTTTTTTAATTGTTTTTGGTCAAATATATATGAACCGCGGATGTTTAATGTAAATCATAAACCGTTGGTTTTATAATTTTTTTCGTTTATTATATTATATTTAAAAATTATAATTTGATGCAATTTGATGTAATTATACCATTTATATATTAAGTTGTTGTTTTTTAAATATGTTTTAAAATGAAACAACATACTAAATTTTTTACTTGTTTGCATTAGTTTTCTATCAATTATTATTAATTTTATGATATTTCATTTTTTTGAAATTAAACTTTCGAAATTTTTATATTTGACTAAACAAATAAAGAATATTGTATTTGAAAGTTATTTTATATAATATATACTATATATTTCAGTTTGTGCTTTTATTTCACCATAAAAAAAACAACTACTACCATAATTAATTGATTTAAATTTATTTTAAATACAATGGTAGAATTTATAAATAAAAAGAAAAATTGAATTATTGTAAATGCAATGACTAAATATGTAAAAAAAAATACTTAATCTGATATTTATGTTTCCAAACAAATTTCATTTATTTTACTATTCATGTTTCCAAACAAAACCAAAAGATACTTCAGTTTTAATGATATAAACTAGATTATGATCCGCCCTTCGAAAGGGTGGGTATATAATTTGTTTAAATATTTTCTGTGAAATATACTTTTTATTTGTAATTTTTTTTGTAAATCATATTTTTATTTAATATTAATTTAATAGAATAATTCTTTAACTAATAAAATACATTATTAGACATAACATTTAAATAGAAGAGATTTAAATATACTGGCAGATTATGTAAATAAAAAAAATATAAATGAGAGTACTTAATTTATTAGAAATACAATAGCTAATTATGTTAATAAAAGAAAAATATTTAATTTATTATCCATGTTTCCAAACAATATTAATTTATTCTTGCTATCTATGTTTTCAAACAAAAATCAAAATGTACTTCAACTTTAATAATATAGATTTTTAATATTGAAAATATTATATGATAATAACTAATGAGTCTATTTAGTGGACTGCAACAACTTTTTTTTATAGTCCAAAACATAGTCGATATAATTTGCTCATGTTATAATAGTATTGATTAACAGTTTTCAATAACTTTTAAAATAACAATTTAACAACTCAATTAAATTTTTTATTTAAAAAAAATATTTATTAATAAAAAAATTTATTGAAAACTTCAAAATGTATATTTGTGAAACAAATTTTCTAAAACTTATATCTAAATGAAGGAAGTATTTTTAATATAAATATTTTAATGTATGTAGAGGAAAATCAATAAGTTTGTCATAATCTCAATCTTTAAACATGTTAATTTCTAAAACATTTCCAATTCGTTAATGAATTATATAAAATAAATTTTGGAGTAATTTTTTAATAACAATAAATAATTAAGTTATTATAAATTAGGAAACACATTATACGTCTGATAATATTACCTGCATGACAAAGGTTCAAGTCCTAGTGCATCACCTTGAGTAATCTTATGAAATTCACGCCATGTTATATATCTTTGTAAAAAAAATCACTATTTTGTATAATTTTTTTTCTGAAATTAAAACTCAAATATTTTGGTGCAAAAATATTAATGGAGTTATTCATTATATATAAAGAATAAATGTATAAGAATCTTTTGTCTTTTAAAGAAGAAGGTATTTTTGAAAATATATATATATTTATTAGTAATAAACATGAATAATGGTATCAATAAAGTGGTAAATTGAAAATTCCCCCATGAATTTATTAATAAAAAAATTTATTGAAAACTTCAAAATGTATATTTGTGAAACAAATTTTCTAAAACTTATATCTAAATGAAGGAAGTATTTTTAATATAAATATTTTAATGTATGTAGAGGAAAATCAATAAGTTTGACATAATCTCAATCTTTAAACATGTTAATTTCTAAAACATTTCCAATTCGTTAATGAATTATATAAAATAAATTTTGGAGTAATTTTTTAATAACAATAAATAATTAAGTTATTTTATATTAGGAAACACATTATACGTCTGATAATATTACCTGCATGACAAAGGTTCAAGTCTTAGTGCATCACCTTGAGTAATCTTATGAAATCCACGCCATGTTATATATCTTTGTAAAAAAAAATCACTATTTTGTATAATTTTTTTTCTGAAAATTAAAACTCAAATATTTTGGTGCAAAAATATTAATGGATTTATTCATTATATATAAAGAATAAATGTATAAGAATCTTTTGTCTTTTAAAGAAGAAGGTATTTTTGAAAATATATATATTTATTAGTAATAAACATGAATAATGGTATCAATAAAGTGGTAAATTGAAAATTCCCCCATGAATTTTGGTTAAATTAATGAGCCAAAATAGATCAACCTATTTTCTTCATAATTAGTTGTTCGTTTCTAAACCAAATAACAGTAAAATATAGTTAGAACATTTTTTTTTGTTGACTTGAGATATCCGCCGAACTGAAACCCAACAGACTAATCTTCGATTGTCTGATCACCGGTGCCAGTCAGACACAGTAGGATAGGATAATCTGAAACAACATATTTGAACCCACAACTCTTACGGTTATTGTCGGATTATGTGTCACCCGACTATTAATGCGTGGTTTAGAATAAAATTTTACTCCATCGTTTAATGACTTTGTTTCAAAAGAAACAAAATGATAATTCATAACTTTTAATTACATGTTCAAACTACAATAAAAATTGTTATATAAAATAAAATGTGATTAATCTCTCAGTGTCAATTTTAGAAGTTTTTTTATCAGTGTCAATTTAATAATTTTTTTATCAGTGTCAACAAAAACGCCATCTCGATAAAATATTTCAATGTCAAATTTCAAATGTGGATGACTTTTTTCTCTTTTTTCTGTTCCTAGATGAATTCAAAGTTTGATAAATGTAGTCATATCAACACTTTTTTCCAAAACAAAAACAAATATTATAATACATATCTTCATTTTCTTAACATCAGTTCACTTGTTGCAGGTGCATCTATTTGGATTCTTGAAAATTCTGCTATCAGAATAGTTCTCAAGAACAACACCAATGGAGACCCCCCCTTTTAGGTCGGTTCAGAGGGAGCTGAGTAACCTTGCACACACTTCTTCAGTACCAAGCCCTTCCATCGAAGCAGTAGACATATCCTTCAGTTCATAACACAACCAATTCATGGAAAGGACCTATCATTTACTCTCAGATAATGGTGGAGCTGCAGTTGGTCACAATATGTATTCGAATGATCACCATAACCACCCTTCCATGGTGTCTCACATTGGAAGCAGCAGTGACACACCTTTCATCTCTGACATATTTGGTTGGGATCGAGCTCCAGTCCCTGACACTTTTGATTTTCCTTTGGATATTCCCATTCAAAGCAATCAAATAGACGGGGAGGAGGATGGTGGCATCGTGTGATCTGATGACATCATTCACATACAAAGTGACTTGGCAGAATTGGACGATGAATTGATTACTGATGAAGAGAATCCATTAATTTCTACTTTCCAGAACCATCTTTTTCATGACACAAGTTCCACCTCTGCTGCTTCCAAGGTTGTTTCGTTAACTACTTTCTTATTATAAGATTAAACATGAAGAGACTGATGTTTTATAAGGATATTGTTGTTTCAGGTGCAGGAACCAACTATGCAATCACAGTTTCAACAACCCCCTCAAGTTGTTCTGCCGCAATCGTCTCATGTTGTTATGACAATATCAAACAGTAATAATACTGGTGAAACAGCAACAACAACAGCACTTTCACCAGTAATAATACTGCAGCAGCAGCTAAAGGACATGTGCGTTGGACACCAGAACTTCATGAAGCTTTTGTTGAGGCCGTTAACCTGCTTGGTGGCATGGAAAGTGAGAGCATCTTCTCTATTCGTTTCGTTTCTAAGATAGAGTTAACAATGATGAAGAAGCTCTGTTTTTGTGCTCTGATTCTGTGTCTTTCTTAACGCAGACGCAAAACTGATATACCATGATTTTGACCCACTTTCACTCATGGTATTTCTATGGTTTTACTATATATATATATCTATGTTTTGGAGTCTTTTAGGTATGTTTTCAGGTTCAAGGGCATTTTGGAGTAAAGTAACGTTTTATGTGCCATTTGGAGCTTAAAGGAGAGTTTTCCCGAGATGACTATAAGATCAGACGTCAAGATCGATATCTAGAGATACATATCGATCGATACACATTCTGTGTAATCGATCGATGACGCATCCGAAGAAATGACGACGGGATACTCCATCGATCGATGTACGCCTAGTACCATCGATCGATATCGAGCGTGCAGAAGAAGGAAGAATATTCTCAATCGACTTGAAGCCCAAGATTTCCTATTATTACTATAATGCCCCTGGCGAGTTTTTAACCTAATTGAACTCAATATTTATACATTTGTCTATGTGTTTTGGCAAAGTGTGCTTTTGTGTTTTTACAAGCTTTTACAACAGTTCATTGTTCTAAGTACTTATTAATAAAAGTATTCTTTTCATCTTAATTATGTTCTTATCAAGGTTATAGGATTCTAATATTAGAAGAAAGATACAAAGATATTTGTTATCAAGAGAAACTTGAATGTTCGGTCTTCTAATGAATTCCTATTATTACCTTAATATTATGAGTCACTCAGTCATGTCTGAGTAGATTCCTTTGTTAGATTTAGGGTTCAAATAGTTATGAGGGATTAGCCCCAGCTATAGACTGTTGAGTTGTATACTCATTATCCTGATGAACCCTAAAGCTTATTCTAGAATAGCTAACTAGAATATGATCTAGAAAATGATTTAATTCATAAATCATTCTTCTGACATCATCTTGTATAAGATGAGATCCTCTAGGGATAAGCGAGAGCCGGTCTATGATCTTGGTGAACACATATTCAATTCGATCTAGAGCTATATCGATCGATACTCAAATAGAGTAATCGATCGACGACATACATATCGACTGATACAAGCTGTCAAACATCGATCGATATTGTCAGCAGACAGATCAATAGACGAGTCTAGTAACGATAGTTATTAGACATATCTAAGAGTTGAAGTTCTCTAGTATATGCAAGCAACTCATTAAAACATCTATAGCATTATAATCCTGAACTAACTGAATAGTAACCTTGAATCTAACTACTTTCTCTTAATATTTAAAACCTTAAAATCATTCTCTTGAGCAACTAATCCTTGCTCACAACTGCAATTTACGTTTTAAACCATTTCAACCTAGCTTAGTCACTAAAGATTATTATCTTTTGTGTTCCTTCGCTCCCCGTGATTCGATCCCTAAGTACTACATCTGAACGTCTTATTTGAGAGATTAAATCACTCCTTAGGGTAATTTGAGTGATATCAAAAACCCAAGGCCGTGCTGAAGCATATGAAAGTTGAAGGCCTGACTATATATCATGTCAAAAGTAATTCATAGGTTTAATTTTTTTTCTTCTAATTCTACAGAATAGTCTGTTGGAAAAAAACGTAACATTTTTTTCTATTCTTAAATTACAGAAATATAGGACAGCTCGACACATATCAGAACCATCACAAGGATTTGAGTCCATTCGTGGTGGTTATAAAGTGGGAAGTGTAGGTTTTTTGGTATTATTAGGGTAGCTTGTCTACTATCCGCTTGCTTTTGGATAGTGCAGCTGGACCTCAAATCTTGCTTAGTTCTCGTTCTCCCTGCTTGACATCTGTTTCTGCTATGTCGTTCCTGGTTTGTTTAGTTTAGCTCATTCAGAACGTGGTGATTGCGCCATGTATTGAAAAATAAGAACAAGGTAGCTAATCTTATTGCTACAAAGGATCTCTAAGGATCATTGGTTTCAATCTTATGTAGCTGTGGGAGGTTCGCATTGGCTTCTTGCTCTCATATTAGAAAAGTCTCCATTTGAGGCGTCTATGTATCTCAGACTGCTATGTTATCAAATGGGTCTGTTGAACGTTTTCTATCCTGTCTCGACTCTTTGGTTTGTGAGTATTTGAAGATCCCATTTACCCTCTATTGATGATGGTTGTATCAGTGCCTACTTGCGTTTTTCATTTAGAGGTTTTTGTTTGCCTACAGCATAGGCTTTCTTCTCTACTTTCTAGTATTGAGTTTATTTGTATTACTCATTTACTTGGAGGTGTGATCTATTTCTATCTTAATAAAACCAGTATTAAAAAAAGGTAGATACTTGATGAATGTTCATATGCTTCTTTCTTATGATGAGGATAAAATATTGCTGCAATTTTTGTTTTTGTTTTTTTTGTTTATCTATCTTATTATACTTTCATCGTGATATGTCATCTGATGGTTTTAGAAGGTTCGCTAGAGACGAAGTTGACACCTCGTGAGCATGTTACATCTCTTGATACAAAAAGGTGCTACACCATTTCTAACAAGATTTTGTCTAAGAAAATGTCATTTATTTGGTTTTGGCAGTGGGATGTAAATAACTGAGGCGCTGCGTATTCAGATGGAAGTCCAGAAGCAACTGCATGAGCGCAGCTCGAGGTACAATGAAAATGATGAATATATATATATGCCTTGTTTAGCTTTGTTTGTAGTGCGTTGTTAACAGTTAAACAAATGGATTTTGTTTTGATGGGTGGTTTCAGATTCAAAGAAAGATGCAACTTCAGAAAGAAAAATAGGGAAAGGCACTGCTCATGATGATTGAAAAGCAACATTTGGATTTAGACAAAAATGAGGAGGCAGATTCCCGGAGATCATAGCATCCGAGAAACAATGAATGAAGATAAGGTAGATCATGAAACAGACTTGGTGAAGTTGTAGAATTTTGACTTATTAGAGTAGGAGGAGTGCCTCTCTTTTCTTTGTTTTTTTCTCTCTTTTGTAAACCGTATTCTGTGATTCTCATCTCACTTGGAAGAACAAAAATAAAGAACAATGAGTTTGTAGAATCTTCCAATATTTGGGATGTAATCTCAATGCAGATTCAGATTCTAGATTTAGTGTTTAGGTAATTAAAACTAAATGATATTTTCTACCTTCTTCGTCTCAGAAGCTGTGTGTTTCCGGTGTTAGCGTTTTCATTTACACTTATAAACATCGGCTCTCGAGCAGCGGGTCTCGCATGGATCTTCACTGATCACACCTGTAACACCCCCGAACCGTACTAGGTCGGACTAACCCGGGACGATCCGGAAGCGTTACAAGGGTTGACAGTACCGCAGTCGTACCAGTTAAAACTTCGAAACAAATTCAAAGTCTCGACCAGTCCGACCACCGTACCGTCCCTCTCAACCTCGGCCTAAGGCTTGCCAACCCGTACCTCGGTCAAGAGTTGTGTTAAGTTCGGACTAAACTCAAATATCAGCGTTCTACGGGGATTTTATTAAAACAAACATAATTTTATTTATTTTACAAAGTCGGGAACTCGACTAAAGTCCTTAAAGATAAACGCAGCAGAAAATAAAAATAAAAACAAACGAGTCAACGGGTACCCATGAAAAACAAAACGAGTGAAAACATCAACATCTTGCGCCTTGCAAACAACAACGGAAATCTACGCCTGGCCTCGTCCTCCGCACCCCGCAAACGCCCAATCCCCTAAGGTTACCTGCATAGTAGAAGAGGGAATGAGTAATCGAAATTACTCAGTGAGTTCCCAAAAACAAAAATAACAACTACCCCCTTCAGTCCATGCTCAAACAACAAGAGCAACACAACAAAGCAATAAAATAACAATCACAGAAATTTAAATATGCAATGCGAGAAAATAAACATGAATGCAATGCAACTACTCTACACCCAAGCCCCACCACCGAGGCTTAACTACACAAAAAGAAAACTAAGACTCGATCTAGACTCAATCCTAGACTCAAATAAAAAAAATAAAAACACTCAAAGGATGGCGCCACACGCAACACATCCCGGGATCCCTCACAACATAGAGCCCTAACTCTCCCAACTGAACACTCCCGATCACAAACACATAAGTCACATGATCGGAAAACATCATCTCCGAGAATTGGGCATCTCCCAATCTAACTCGGGCCGCATCGTCATGCAGCGCTCGTCCATGGGCGCGACCCACTTCACGTGACAAGCCTTGGAGAGAAGGTCACTCTACCACTGGAGAATTGGGTATCGCCCAATCTAACTCCGAGATAGCCATGCACTTTAGTCTAGATGCAACACAACACATCAAAACAATCACCAAGCGTGAGGGAGCTCCACCTCTAACCTCCACGCACAACTAGACTAAATGCATAACATATCCCACACTCGCCCTAGACTAGACAAAACAAAAAGACACTAGCATGAGGGGGCAAAGCCACAACCTCGATGCACCCTAAGCCTAGACTCAACCTAAACAACTAAGCGAGCTACACACTACAACTACCCGGCAAAAGAGAGAGTTTCACTCAAATCTCTTTGCAACCCCAAACTACACTACAATGCATAAGCTTATGATCTACATGAGAGAGTGATACTCAAATCTACATGCTTCACAACAACTACTCATAAGCTAAAACTAAACAAATAAATGAATGCATGCAACTAACAACCTAACAACACAATGTATGCCTAACATAACATCACCCTAGATGATTATGTTCATCACTCAAGGACATACAATGCACAATTAAAACTAATGCATGCAAGAAAATAAACACTCAAGTATGGGGACTACCAATCTCCCATACACACACACACAAACAATTATAACCACAAATGTGGTTACAACACAAGAACTAAAACGTTTCTTGCTCTTCCACCTGCACACACACACGGTTAGGACACACAACACAACCAGGGAAAACCCACCTAAGACTGCAACACACGCAAAAGAACTCCAAAAGCAAAAGACTTAAGGGTTAACACTAAAACCGATCAAAAAGAGGCTAAAGGCTAAGAGGGAAAAGGGAACCTACAAACGATCAACTAAGGTCTTACCACCACTCCTAGCTCTCCACAACTGATCCTAGAGCAAGGATCAAGCCACGCAAAAGCCTTCCACACTCACCTCACACACTCAAAAATTTTATCGGTTTTAAGCTATTTTCTCTCTCTAGAACAAACCATAAGGTCGACTGAGAGAGAAAGCTCAGGGGTTTCTAAACTTGAAAAATGCATCCTAAGGGTCATATTTATAGCCAAAGGGAGGGATGGGAGCACATGAAACATGTTCACACACTTGTCACCATTTTAAACTCGAAATTCATGCATGTGGGTAAATACACTTAATCAAATCTTTTTCTTCTGAGCTTCTGGAAGATCACTTACTTTACCTTGAAGTTCAAGTGTACCAAATCTCGGATTTAAACTTGGTCGGCAAGTTACTTTGCCACATAACCCATTTTTAAGGCTTAAATGAGCTATTTGCAAAACACATGGTAAACCTACTCCTTAGGTTTGTTCCCCATTATTCCTGTAGACTCCATGAGGTGCTGAATTGACCAATGCATGCTCTCCTTCGTGCCTGACGTGATTCCACTCCAATTAATTTTTCTTCATGAAGGGCTTTTTTGCCACTTTTGGTTAATGGACTGCTCCACTTACTCCAGGCTTCAAATGATTACTCCAGATTGATCCACTACTCCATTTGGGTCCTAAATGAACCTTAGATGTCGAGGTTTTGATGTAGAAATCCATTTCTCCAGCCCATAACTTCTCCACCATTTTTAGCCCATTTCGGGTGAAAAATGGGTCTTCATGTTTGCTTGATCTCTAGATGTCTTTTGCCCCTGATTTCTTCACTCAAAAATCACTTGATTTATTCCACACCTTGTCCAGGTTTGAAGGAATTTGGTCTCCTACACGTGGCATGCTCCTATTGGTCGCTCGGAAGTGGAAAATGGACCAATAAGGTACTTTCTCTCTCCTTTGACTTTGGTTGACTTTGACTTCTGAGTTGACCACTTTCAAAACATGAGGAAATGTGTAAAACATTCCTTTGAACTCTTTTCTCATCTTTGTAGATCTTCATTTGGCTTCCTTAGCTCTCCTCTAGCTCGTTTTGACCATATCGACCAAAACTGCTTTTCTCCGGCTTATCTTGGTTATGTCTTGGCTAGACTCTCCAATATGTCTTCAAATACCTTAAATAAGGTTTCTAGGTTGACTCCTTAACTCCTTGATTTATATTGATCACCTTTGTCTTCATGCTGCTACCGAACCTCCGATGTAGACTAACTCCGGTACGGCTCTTCGACTACTTCCTTGTGCTCTCGAACAAACTTGATTCTGACTCGATCAAATGTCTTCTCCTATCTTAACTTGATGATTAAGATTAAGTCTTGTCTCAGTTGCTGACTTTGGAAATCCTCCATGCTCGACCATCACCGTTCTGTAGCTTAACTTCTAGCTCCTCGAACCATTTCTACTTCTGCTCGATCGTTCTTCAAAATTCCTCGATCGAACCTCCATAAACATCTTTATACACCTTTCCACTATGGTTGCTGGATGATTCCACGCCGTTGACTTTCCGTTGACTTGTCATCTAAGGTCAGGGTTATTACATTCTCCCCTCCTTAAAATGAATTCGTCCCCGAATTCACAAGTTACGCCGAACTTTCTGCTACCACCTTTTGTTGGCTACTTCAACTCTTCATCGTCTTCTAGCTTCTTCGATTACACTTTGATCATGGATAGTCTTCTTCCTTTCTTCTTCCTTTTGCTCTGATTCTCCTTGATATCACCATTTCTTTACTGCTTCAGCTTCCTTGATTGGCTCCTTGGCTTTCTGTCGTTGATGTCGCTATACGCTCTTACTGACTTCTTCTTCCTTTGTACTCCGGCTGCTACTGTTTGATACTTCATCTTCTGGCTTCACCATTTGATTCAAAGATCTTCTACCACCCATTGATATAAATAAATCCTTCTTCCACCATTTACTCATATCATGACTGCTCCTTGCGGTATGATCAACTCAACTGCTTCATTCTTGTCTCCCCTCCTTAGGAAACAACTCCATCTTGATCTTCTGCATTACGTCTCTTCTTCGTCTGGGCTTACACTGTTTGGGCTTCACCATGACATCTTCTTGGTTTAATTTTCATCTTGACATCTCTTCTTTGATTCTTCGACTTCTGGGCTTCTTCATTATCTTCATTTCCTCAAGACATCACTATTTCAAACATCATACACTCTGGTCTTCACGCTTCGGTTACTGCCTTCATGCTTCTTCATTAACTCGATCATTGACGACTCTGAACTTTCACACCGACGACTCTGAGTTGTTGCACTGACGACTCTGAACTGTTGTACACTTGCTGCTGATCTTCACCACTGTTGCCTTTGATTCTAGATTTTCCCACACATGCATAAATCTTATTGGTGACACTGTGTCATGGCTCATGTCTTTCCGACACCATCAACACTCATTACACATCTCAACTTATGGCTATAAATAAGGATCGGCTTCCTAAATTCTAGGGTTTATCTAACCTAAACTAACAAGGCTTCTAAACTAACCTAACTACCACAACCTAGCAAGGGTCACTCTCTAACCGCACTTGCTACAAGGACACACTGTCCACAACTAGGTTGCACACGCAACGCTCAACAACACAAGACTAAACAAGCAAGCAAAGCAAAGCTAAACAAAGCAAAGCAAAGCAACGACTACAACTACAACTACAACTACAACACCCAAGAGAAAGGATCAGCGCCCACTTACCTTAGCCGCCACGAGAACCCCAATCAGGACTCCTAGTAAGGTCAAGGTCTCTAAGGTTTGATCCTCCTGTTGTAGATGAGGCTGATCGAGCAGGGCTGGCAGGAGGAACAACGGAGATGGGTACGGATCTGGTCACGTTGGTCATTGGACAATCTGCGACGAAGTGTCCACGTGTCTCACATGAGCTACAAATCAGATATGCGCTCAAGTCTGGCTGACTCCTAATCCTTGTGCAAGCTCGAGTATGATGATCATCCGCTCCACACACATTGCATTCTTCTCCGGTTGGAATGTTGCGAGAGTCTTGAACATTTGATGTTGGTCTTCTACTGGTACCTCATTTTTCCACTTGTCCACGTAGAACTCCATTTGGTCTGGTCCTTCCATTCTGAGTACTCTCCATTATCTGAACATCTCTTGCGATCTCTGGTTGAACTTCCATGTCTACTTCCCTTGCTCCAGCTCCGGCTTCAGGATTTGTTGGCGGTGACTCCATTGGCATTGGTGAGTAGTGATACTCATAGTATGGATCAAAAGACTGTCCAATACTCTCCAAACTGAAATCAAGAGATCCTCCAAGTGAAAATGCTGGACTCCAAGCTGGCATCGGAATCCACGGACTGCCCTCACGAGAACTGATGTCAATGATGTTGACGGCGACGGTGCTGTCTGATGAGATCTCAATGACTTCTGGCGCTGGTGGTTCAATGATCTCCACGTCGGACGAGCTGATGTCCATTGCTTCCCAATATTCATTGCCATAACCATACTGATAGTTGAATGAGTCGGATGCTTGCGGAATTGCTCCCATTCCTGCGAAAAAGTTCATGCCTTCCAGATAATCAGATTCTTCTTCAACTTCTTCAAGTACTTCAGCTTCTTCAAACTCAGATGATCCAGTCTCATGCGAACTCTCAGTGCTCTCGACCACATTCTCATCTTCAAAGTTAGAATCAGACGATGACTCGCTGGATGAGCTCGATTCACTTGATCCATCATAACCGGCTGCTCCAGACACTTGTCCAATCCTCCGTAACCGTACCACATTCCTCATCCTCGATCCACTCCCAACCTGTCGATTGCCTGCACCAGAAACTACAACACAAGGTAAAAGGGTAAGGTCCTAAATTCCCAAAACTGATCTAACATACCTAATCCTAATCCTAAGCAGAGGACGTGCCAGTTCCCTAATGTTGTTGTTTGCGACTCCTTTTTGACTCGATAAAACATTTGAAAACCCGTAAACGAAAGTAATGGTATCTCAACCATTGCTCTGATACCACCATTTGTAACACCCCCGAACCGTACTAGGTCGGACTAACCCGGGACGATCCGGAAGCGTTACAAGGGTTGACAGTACCGCAGTCGTACCAGTTAAAACTTCGAAACAAATTCAAAGTCTCGACCAGTCCGACCACCGTACCGTCCCTCTCAACCTCGGCCTAAGGCTTGCCAACCCGTACCTCGGTCAAGAGTTGTGTTAAGTTCGGACTAAACTCAAATATCAGCGTTCTACGGGGATTTTATTAAAACAAACATAATTTTATTTATTTTACAAAGTCGGGAACTCGACTAAAGTCCTTAAAGATAAACGCAGCAGAAAATAAAAATAAAAACAAACGAGTCAACGGGTACCCATGAAAAACAAAACGAGTGAAAACATCAACATCTTGCGCCTTGCAAACAACAACGGAAATCTACGCCTGGCCTCGTCCTCCGCACCCCGCAAACGCCCAATCCCCTAAGGTTACCTGCATAGTAGAAGAGGGAATGAGTAATCGAAATTACTCAGTGAGTTCCCAAAAACAAAAATAACAACTACCCCCTTCAGTCCATGCTCAAACAACAAGAGCAACACAACAAAGCAATAAAATAACAATCACAGAAATTTAAATATGCAATGCGAGAAAATAAACATGAATGCAATGCAACTACTCTACACCCAAGCCCCACCACCGAGGCTTAACTACACAAAAAGAAAACTAAGACTCGATCTAGACTCAATCCTAGACTCAAATAAAAAAAATAAAAACACTCAAAGGATGGCGCCACACGCAACACATCCCGGGATCCCTCACAACATAGAGCCCTAACTCTCCCAACTGAACACTCCCGATCACAAACACATAAGTCACATGATCGGAAAACATCATCTCCGAGAATTGGGCATCTCCCAATCTAACTCGGGCCGCATCGTCATGCAGCGCTCGTCCATGGGCGCGACCCACTTCACGTGACAAGCCTTGGAGAGAAGGTCACTCTACCACTGGAGAATTGGGTATCGCCCAATCTAACTCCGAGATAGCCATGCACTTTAGTCTAGATGCAACACAACACATCAAAACAATCACCAAGCGTGAGGGAGCTCCACCTCTAACCTCCACGCACAACTAGACTAAATGCATAACATATCCCACACTCGCCCTAGACTAGACAAAACAAAAAGACACTAGCATGAGGGGGCAAAGCCACAACCTCGATGCACCCTAAGCCTAGACTCAACCTAAACAACTAAGCGAGCTACACACTACAACTACCCGGCAAAAGAGAGAGTTTCACTCAAATCTCTTTGCAACCCCAAACTACACTACAATGCATAAGCTTATGATCTACATGAGAGAGTGATACTCAAATCTACATGCTTCACAACAACTACTCATAAGCTAAAACTAAACAAATAAATGAATGCATGCAACTAACAACCTAACAACACAATGTATGCCTAACATAACATCACCCTAGATGATTATGTTCATCACTCAAGGACATACAATGCACAATTAAAACTAATGCATGCAAGAAAATAAACACTCAAGTATGGGGACTACCAATCTCCCATACACACACACACAAACAATTATAACCACAAATGTGGTTACAACACAAGAACTAAAACGTTTCTTGCTCTTCCACCTGCACACACACACGGTTAGGACACACAACACAACCAGGGAAAACCCACCTAAGACTGCAACACACGCAAAAGAACTCCAAAAGCAAAAGACTTAAGGGTTAACACTAAAACCGATCAAAAAGAGGCTAAAGGCTAAGAGGGAAAAGGGAACCTACAAACGATCAACTAAGGTCTTACCACCACTCCTAGCTCTCCACAACTGATCCTAGAGCAAGGATCAAGCCACGCAAAAGCCTTCCACACTCACCTCACACACTCAAAAATTTTATCGGTTTTAAGCTATTTTCTCTCTCTAGAACAAACCATAAGGTCGACTGAGAGAGAAAGCTCAGGGGTTTCTAAACTTGAAAAATGCATCCTAAGGGTCATATTTATAGCCAAAGGGAGGGATGGGAGCACATGAAACATGTTCACACACTTGTCACCATTTTAAACTCGAAATTCATGCATGTGGGTAAATACACTTAATCAAATCTTTTTCTTCTGAGCTTCTGGAAGATCACTTACTTTACCTTGAAGTTCAAGTGTACCAAATCTCGGATTTAAACTTGGTCGGCAAGTTACTTTGCCACATAACCCATTTTTAAGGCTTAAATGAGCTATTTGCAAAACACATGGTAAACCTACTCCTTAGGTTTGTTCCCCATTATTCCTGTAGACTCCATGAGGTGCTGAATTGACCAATGCATGCTCTCCTTCGTGCCTGACGTGATTCCACTCCAATTAATTTTTCTTCATGAAGGGCTTTTTTGCCACTTTTGGTTAATGGACTGCTCCACTTACTCCAGGCTTCAAATGATTACTCCAGATTGATCCACTACTCCATTTGGGTCCTAAATGAACCTTAGATGTCGAGGTTTTGATGTAGAAATCCATTTCTCCAGCCCATAACTTCTCCACCATTTTTAGCCCATTTCGGGTGAAAAATGGGTCTTCATGTTTGCTTGATCTCTAGATGTCTTTTGCCCCTGATTTCTTCACTCAAAAATCACTTGATTTATTCCACACCTTGTCCAGGTTTGAAGGAATTTGGTCTCCTACACGTGGCATGCTCCTATTGGTCGCTCGGAAGTGGAAAATGGACCAATAAGGTACTTTCTCTCTCCTTTGACTTTGGTTGACTTTGACTTCTGAGTTGACCACTTTCAAAACATGAGGAAATGTGTAAAACATTCCTTTGAACTCTTTTCTCATCTTTGTAGATCTTCATTTGGCTTCCTTAGCTCTCCTCTAGCTCGTTTTGACCATATCGACCAAAACTGCTTTTCTCCGGCTTATCTTGGTTATGTCTTGGCTAGACTCTCCAATATGTCTTCAAATACCTTAAATAAGGTTTCTAGGTTGACTCCTTAACTCCTTGATTTATATTGATCACCTTTGTCTTCATGCTGCTACCGAACCTCCGATGTAGACTAACTCCGGTACGGCTCTTCGACTACTTCCTTGTGCTCTCGAACAAACTTGATTCTGACTCGATCAAATGTCTTCTCCTATCTTAACTTGATGATTAAGATTAAGTCTTGTCTCAGTTGCTGACTTTGGAAATCCTCCATGCTCGACCATCACCGTTCTGTAGCTTAACTTCTAGCTCCTCGAACCATTTCTACTTCTGCTCGATCGTTCTTCAAAATTCCTCGATCGAACCTCCATAAACATCTTTATACACCTTTCCACTATGGTTGCTGGATGATTCCACGCCGTTGACTTTTCGTTGACTTGTCATCTAAGGTCAGGGTTATTACAACACCGGTACCGAATTGTCTAGAGGCTCCTACTTCAGCGACAACGTTTCCTCCCCCCTTATAGCAGAGGCCCTAGCTATCAGATGTGCTCTCGTACAAGTTTCCTACCTCCGATACAACCAAATCTGGCTTCGTTCAGATTCACAAAGGGTTCGTTACAGCCATCAATTCGAAACAACGACCTTTAGGACTCTTCGGGATCTTAGCGGATGTTGACTCGATCATCTCTTCTTCTTTCTCGTTTGTTTCTTTCACTTTTATTTCTCGTCGTTTTAACGGGCCAGCGGATTCCTTGGCAAAAGCCTGTTTATCTGCAAACTTGTTTATGGGTCCTTAAGCCCATAGTTTTAATGAAATTTATGTTGCTAAAAAAAAAACATGGGCTCTCGTTGACAAAGAAAAAAAACTTCAGCTCTTGTAAAATATCAACTCATCAGTATGAGATGCAAGGAAAACATGGTTGGAGAGGAATGGAACCAAGGAAAAAGTATTCACCGCCTGAAAAAAATAAATGGCTAATTACTTTTTCTTAAAGGGCTAATTGCTTGAATTGTAGTTCTGATCAGGGATATGTATTTAGTACTTACTAGCGGTACAAATTACATGCATTTAGATTGTTTTTCAAAGAAAAGTCACAAAATTCAAATTAATAGTATGTGAATTAAATTTTAAATATTTTTATCATTTATATATTACCGTTTGTGATTAAATTAGCAAATCATTAACAATTTTAATAATAAGTTTATTAATCGAAAGAGTAGTAAGTTAATGAGTATGCCAATTCTTTTTTGTTTATTAAATCTGTGTAAATCTTTACAAGAGTAAAGATTAGTGAAAATATGTACATAGAAATGTCATGTTTAGCTAATATTATCTCTTATTAAAAAGTTTAAACACACTTACTAATCTTTTAATTTATATTTGTTTGTGTTTCAGTTGTTTTTAATAAATTTTAACCACTCATATTTTTATGTTTTGTTTTATATTTTATTTTAAATTTTAAATAAATTATTTATACTCTGTAATATAATTTTTAATACAAAACAAACACGAAAATATCAATCATTTAAATCTAGAATAAGTCGTTAAATTGATTTTTCTTTTAAAGAAAAAAACAAAAACGTCCATGGTTAATTGTAATTTTATGGAATGTTCTTTAAGTAAATAAATGCAAATACTCTACTCCTTTTCTTTAAAGAAAGATCGATCATTGTAAAAACCCTAGAATCCGTCAACGCTGTGACTATTCTCATCTCTCTACATTTCTCTTCTGTTTTCGGCGTTTGAACACGAACAAAATCAAAAGATGAGGGGATTGGTGAACAAGCTCGTGTCCAGATCTCTCTCCGTCTCTGGGAAATGGCAGAACCAACAGCTTCGCCGTCTCAACATCCACGAGTATCAGGTCTCTCTCTCTTCCTTTCGATTTTCTGAAAACGTTCTATTATACGCGTCATAGCTCTGCAGATCCGCTTTGATTTTAAGATACGATCTGTCTTCTGTCTGTTGATTTACGGTATAGCTTATAGAATCTACGATTGAGTTTTAATGATTCGGTATGTGGTAGCGATATCTTGTGACAAGCTTGCCGTCTTGATTTTAAAAAAAAATGTTAATTTCTTGTTCTGAAATCTCTTTTTAATTTTTTTTGTGAAGGGAGCTGAGCTGATGGGTAAATACGGAGTGAATGTGCCAAAGGGAGTTGCTGTTTCTTTCTTGGATGAAGTTAAAAAGGCTATCGACCAAGTTTTCCCTAACGAAAGCGAGGTTCTTTGTTTATTTACATACTTTATTCTTAAATTTTACTCTTTTTTTTTTTTGGGTGGTTTTGCCTCATGGTAGAGTATTATCTTTTTTCGTGTAACAGTTGGTTGTTAAGAGCCAGATCTTGGCTGGTGGAAGAGGTCTTGGGACATTCAAGAGTGGTCTTAAGGGTGGTGTTCACATTGTCAACCGTGATCAGGTTCAAGATATTGCTGGTATTGTGCACGGTTTCTTGTTTCTGCCATCTCTTTCTTTCTTCTTTTTTTTTTGTCTCAAGAGTTTCTTGATCCAATTCAGGTAATTATTATCTTTTGTAGGAAAGATGCTTGGACAAGTACTCGTCACCAAACAAACTGGTTCTCTAGGCAAAGTTGTCAGCAAGGTTTCTGATCTGTTTATTCTTGGAGTTCACAATTCTTCCGAATGCTTTAGCAGTTGTATTTATTCATAGTTTTACTCAGCGGTTAACTTGTACTGTATCCTTATTTTGAGCAGGTCTACTTGTGTGAGAAATTGTCACTCGTCAATGAGATGTACTTTTCCATCATTCTGGACCGTAAATCTGCTGGACCGGTATGCTCCCCCAATAATAAATTGCAATCCATTTCTTTTTTTAATTGCTTACACTTCTCTGCAATCTCTGTAACGTTTTCCTTGCCTATTTCAGTTGATAATTGCCTGTAAAAAGGGTGGTACCAGCATTGAAGATCTTGCTGAGAAGTTTCCTGACATGATTATTAAGGTTATAACTCATTTGCTTCGTGTTTGATCCCCAGAAATATCCTTCTGGATACCTGCATCATATAGATGTGTATTTAGTTGACTCTCATTTCATTGTTTTCTGTAGGTACCGATCGATGTATTTACTGGAATTACTGATGAAGATGCTGCTAAGGTTGTGGATGGTCTGGCTCCAAAAGCCGCTGACAGAAAAGATTCGATTGAGCAAGTGAAGAAGCTATACGAACTCTTCCGCAAGACTGACTGCACAATGTTGGAAGTGAGTGCTCTCTCTCTCTCTCTATGTCTTGTTTATAGACGACTCTTTGTTTGTGTTTCAATATCTTTTTGTTGAACCCTTACCTTTTTTTTCTGTTAGATCAACCCACTCGCTGAGACATCCACTAATCAATTGGTAGCTGCCGATGCCAAGTTGAACTTTGATGATAACGCTGCTTTCCGTCAGAAAGAGATTTTTGCCCTTCGTGATCCAACACAGGAGGATCCACGAGAGGTATGGTCCGTCCTCTGTGTCTTGTATCGTACATTCTTCACCAACAAATCTATGTTATATCAAACTTATTGATGTTTAACTCTAGAAAATGTTAAAAGGATATAATGAAAACTAGTTTTTTTGGGTGGCTTAGCTGGTTTGTTTAGTCGTTGTTGGTCACTTTGATGGTTAGTTGGTTAATTTGTAATACTCATGTGTACATAATAATTAAGGTTAATTAAAGCAGAAAGATTACAGTCAACGTTTAGCTTCTTTCTGATACACTTGCTTGCTTCTCGTAGGTGGCTGCTGCAAAAGTTGACCTGAACTATATCGGATTAGATGGAGAGATTGGGTGCATGGTGAATGGTGCTGGATTGGCCATGGCAACCATGGACATCATTAAACTGCACGGTGGTACTCCCGCAAATTTCCTTGACGTCGGTGGAAACGCTTCTGAACACCAGGTAATAAAAAGTGTTGGTTTCTCGTTATCAAACTTGTAGTTTTAAACCAGTTTAACCAAAGGTTGTGATTTATTTATAAAAAAAAGGTGGTGGAGGCGTTTAAGATACTGACGTCGGACGATAAAGTGAAAGCAATATTGGTGAACATATTTGGTGGAATCATGAAATGTGATGTGATTGCTAGTGGAATTGTGAATGCTGCTAAAGAGGTAAGAATCTGAAGGCCAAATTTCACATATGTTAGTTTAAGACTATCGCATTACTTTGACTGAGTTTTGTGTGAAACCAAACCACATTAGGTATCACTGAAAGTACCAGTGGTGGTTCGTCTAGAAGGAACAAACGTTGAACAGGGGAAGAGAATCCTCAAGGAAAGTGGAATGAAACTCATAACGGCTGATGATTTGGATGATGCTGCAGAGAAAGCTGTCAAAGCATTAGCTAATTAAGCTTATTGAGGAGATTGTTTACTCTCTCTGGCCCTCTTTATACAAGAAGCTTTTTTGAGAGTTTTTTTTTTCTATGGTTCTCAACCATCTTTATGGTCGACGCACTCGCATATTGTTGCGGATATAATTTCTGAAACAGATCAATAATGAACTGGTCTCTCTTTACCTGTGTGATTCCATCAAGAAAAATTAAATCTGAATTCTCAATTATTAAAGTTACAAGGCATGGTGGCTAAATTGTTTTCCTCGGTTGCATTTGACTCTACAAAGAATATTTTTTTCACAAATCAAAAATAGAGCTTTCCTAACATTGAAAACTGAAGAATCTTCTGTTCATACTCAATTCTGATTTTGTTTTGACTTGTTATTATACAAAATATGTTTAGTTCGGATCAACCTAAGTAAATATAGGTCGGATCTAAAATGCTGAATCATGTACAGAATTGATAATCTGTCTGATCTCAGTGACCTTTTCGAATTTTTTATTTCCTGAATCAGTTTGTAAAATCAGTCATTTGACTGTTCCAACAATATTTTCTCGATTATTGAGGCCTTGCATGTTGCATACCAAGGTTCGATTTGACTTAATCTATGGTGCACCAGTGAGAAATCTCAACTCAAGTTACGCCCTTATTTCATTCATGTATTTATTCTCCTCTAATCTTCATGATATTTTTTCTTAAAAAAGCTTACAAAATATGAAAATTAATAAATTGCAACATAAAAATATAAATGTAAAAAAATTCTCCCTTTTCACCTCCTTTATTTTTTTGTTATATATACATCATCCTTCAACTTTATACAACCTTCACTCAACCAAATGAAATTCCAGTCTCGGAGTAACCCTCATGTGCTCCTATGTTAAAAAAATATCACCTTTTGGATTACATGAATTTCTTAGGAATAGAAATATGTTTGTTCTTCTAGGTGCAAGTCAGTGTTCTATGGGCGAGTCAAATCATTTGATACCACTATGATAAATCTTACACATTTGTAATGGGTTACAAGCCATCTCCTTCAGTTTCATGCCTTTCGTTTCCATTCTTTGATGTTGTTAGTGCAGCAGCTTTATCCTAGAAACGTATTGACTCAAAAGTCTGAAGGTCTAAATGCGTCAAACACAAAACACGGCCAGGACATGTTTGCAAATAATTTCTATCTGATATTCATGATTTCTTTCTTCTATTATGTTTTCACTTTCACATGTAGATTTTGGAAACCTTGCAAATTGCCACCGGTGCTTTAAAGCAGAAACATATGACATACATTTGCACTTTTTGTGAATTGAAGAGGGATTGTATTATCTTCCATGTACAGAGAAATTGTACACTCATTTGTATCAAGAAAATGTCATGGAAAGTTGTTATTTTTGTCGTGGAAGATGTAACTTTGGCATATGTTTGTAGTAAAGTGGATTGATTAAAGCATGATTAACAAAAAATATTATTTTTTCTTTATTAAGATTCCCAGTGTGGATATATATATATCACAGATATAAAAGAATAAGACTACGATTTTACCATGCTACAAGATAACATGTTATGTCACATGTAAAACTAATGACTATCATGTTGATATATTTGAGGCTTTAAGGTCAAATTAGAACATATCTTTTGGTAAGTGTTATATTTTATATGTTGAAGTGCTATTTGAAGATCTTGATGCTATTTGATTTTTTCGGTTTATATTAAATTGTCATTTCTTGTGAAGTAACCACTATACTACCTCAATTGTTGATTTTCAGAATCTGTCCAAATTGGTCTTATGAACTTTGTAGCAATTGTTACTAAGAGATCCATAATGGAAAATTATAGTAACCAGAGTTGTTGGAATGAGAGGATAAATTGAGTTATGTACAATATCTTTTATCACAATGCCTTGAACAAGACACGAACCAGGATCTATTGGTCTCATGGAGTCAACATACCGAATCGAGTGGGGTTCAAATTGAGTCGACTATCGAGTAGAATACAATTATTAGTTGAGTTGAGAATAAATAGCTGAGTCTGTTGAATTGTTTTATTCAATTCATTGTTTGTGTTTTTTTCTTCTAGATTCTATGTAACAAATCTGTAACTCGGTTGATTCCTATTGTTTGAAGATCTTTCTATATTTAAATCTTATAATAATTTAGATTGTGTTTGGTTGTTTATTAAGAGCCAATGGATTTGAAGAGTGAAATCATCCATGATATATTTGACCATATTTATACGAGGACTTAATGGATAAAACATTAGGTTCAGTGGGTTAAACAAAGAGGTAGGAAATGATCAGTACTATTTCCAATCAATAAAATGTAGCATATGCATATAAAAATCAGTCGGAATTTATAAATGTTCAGTAATAACATGAAAATCATTAAAACAATTTGGTTCCTACATAACAATTTGGATTATTTTCTACTTTTTAGTTAGCTGTTCAAAATATAGTCCAAAAATATTCATGTGGATTTGATTATTCAAATTCTATATTATTGTGTTTTTATCAATAAATTTTGTGTATTCAAGTTTTAAAGCAACAATATGTAATTTTTGTATTCTCTTTCAAATTCAACAAAAAGAAATAAAATATCAAATGAAAGAGGGAAAATTCAGTTGAAGACTTCAATATAATTTGGAAGAAG
Source organism: Hirschfeldia incana (assembly GCA_026261945.1). Taxonomy (NCBI): domain Eukaryota; kingdom Viridiplantae; phylum Streptophyta; class Magnoliopsida; order Brassicales; family Brassicaceae; genus Hirschfeldia; species Hirschfeldia incana. The sequence goes on along the minus strand of JABCMI010000014.1, from coordinate 604,279 downwards.
AGAATTTTATACATTTCCACTATTATTCTATTAAATTCCATCCAAATAACAATACTATAAAAACCATTGTAATATTGAATTTAATAGGATTTTGAAATCTGTAAATTGAATAACATTAAAATCTTATAGAATTTATAAAAATCTAGAATAGTTTAGATTGAATCATCCAAATCCTCCTAAGAATAATTTAATCTTGAGTCAGTGGATCTATGTGGATTTAAACAAAAATTAAAGGAAATCCAATATTAATTTTTTGTTTTCCAAGGATTTTTTTCGTAGTTAGGAAATCCAATTTGGTACCAGAATTTTACGGAGTCTTAGTGATTTGTTACCATAAAAAGATTCATGTTTTTGTAAACACTTGTTCAAGATTTGTTTTCTTCTATTGATGAATTCTCCACTTTGAGTAAATCTTGCAACATAATTTCTGATTCACGGCTTAAGCGAGGTGTTCATTCGAGACTGTTCTTAACAATTATTGATTCGTCATTTTCTAATGCTCCTGAAAAAGCAGGAGTTCGTTACTAACGATATCAATATATTCAGGAGAGTAAGCGAGTTATTGGGAGATGAATTTTATGTAGAGTTATGAATTTTAAAAGTTGATAGATTTTAAACTTTTATTCTTTTTTCCAAGGAATCACCATTGTAGGCTATTGTATATCCTAAACTTTTCATATTTATTATATTCACATTTTAGCAAAAAAAATATTACTTTAGGTTACCAAATTCAAGATTAATTGTTATGCTCTTAACTGTAAGTGCATGTGTGTTCATATCTCACTCACATAAGGAATTGGTGTCTTATATACTGTATAAACAAATGCTTAAATCATCTCACAGATTGTTATATAATATACATCCAAAGATTGATATAGTGAAAATGGATGATGCCTTCGAGAGAAAGCCGCTGGTAAAAGATAGTCTCAAATTATGTTCAAAATCATTGATTTATAATTAAAGAAACAAAAATCTATTCTTGTAGCTAAGGTGAATAATAATCACAGTAAAGAATAAAGACAAAAAACTAATTTATAGTGATATGTTATAAAAATTAATTAGCCATGCATGTCTCCAAGCAGGAAAGAAATATTATCTTCCTTTGTCTGGTTCTCCTTTTCAGAAGTCATCTCTGTGGTCGAATTGAGGCATAGATCTTATAGAACCAGTTTCAGACATATAATCTGACATGTTATCCACGTCAGATTTCCGTATCGATCTATTTGATCCCCCAATTTCTTTTGTTTTCTTCTTCCTCTTCGATTTCTTTGGAGCTTCATGTAGTGAATAACACTCATTTAGTTCAGACACTTCTTTTGTCCTTCTTGACGAGGATGTTGTTCCTTTTTTCGAAGACCTGCGTTTAGTTTTGTCAGATAATATTTCCCTTGTCGGAGAACCTTTCTCGGAAGCCGCTTTCCTCGAAGATTTTGGTAGTTTTGGTAAACCTCTAGTCCGGTCACCACATTCCGACATACACTTCATGGATGAATCATCTTCGCCACCTCCTTGTGCATATTCAAAACCTCCACCATTTTTGAATTCGTTCATCTTTCAAACCAAACGTATAAATACACATTAAATTGAAAGAAATTACTCCTAGATCCCTATACATTTGTAACTAGATAAAGTATGTACCCAGCTTGGTGCGGATGCAGGAGTAGCAGATGGGCCATCCCAACCAATATGGGAAACATGTTTTACATCTGTTGGATTCCCTATCTCTATCTCTTCTTCTTTTCCACTTTCTACCATACATTTTTATAGCCAACACTCCCAACAATAAGTATTTGTTGAATGTATTTGATTACTATGTCATTATTCAATCCCATTCAACATTTTAATGATAATATTATCACAATGCATGCAAACATTTTTTTTGTGAATCATGGTTTTTTGATTCAAAAATACAAAAATTTTAAGAGTGGACGATGTTTAATTACCAAAAACTTGAGAAATATATCGGAGGCCTTTCAAGAGGCTTTTCATCTTGGAGCTTGACATTGTCAGCTGCATAGGTCTCTGATTCAGGTGTTTTCTTTTTGTTTATATGAGAAAATGAGGAGGATGTTCTAGTACTAAAAAGATAATATGAAAATTTAAGAAGAAATAAATGAAATTGCATGCAAAAATCAGGATATTACAATGGAAAATTTCTGTTTTTTCTTTAAACATTCGTCACTTTTCCTGAAACAAGAAGTTGGTGGCTATCAAAATTAAGGAAGAAAAATTTAATGAAAGATAAACACATTGAAAAAGATCAATGCCCAAGACTCCAAAATATTTTTTGGAGACAAATTAGGAATGTGTTTTGGAAAGTTGTAGGCTTAACTTAATTAGCGGATTCTCCTATAAAACAAACGAAATAATTATAAGAAAACAAAAAATGGTTTACAAAGGTTTATCACAGGAAGAAATGAAAGAGAAGAAAAATAAAATAAAAAGCTAAATTAAACGGGTTTTGAAGAAATGTGGAGATTGGAGAGTATAAAGGTGATTCAGCAAAACAAGTGGAAAATACTTTTTTTTAATCCAAGTTTTAATTGATTAGTTAATATCAATATTATTAAAATTGAAGTACCTTTTCATATTGTTTGGAAACTTAGATATTAGATTAAATGAAGTTGTTTGGAAACAAGAATAACATATTAAATATTGTTTGTATTTACATATATAGTCACTATATTTCTTTCACATTTACAGATTCTTTCGTTTGGAAACTGGGATAGCAAATTAAATGAAAATTGTTTGGAAACACAAATAGCAGATTAAATATTTTTATTTACACATTTAGTCATTGCATTTCTTTCTTATTTACAATTCTGCCACTTTACATAAAATCAAAAATTTAAATTAATTAATTACAATGAATTGTTATTTCTTTTTGCTGAAATTAAAAATAAAAACACAAATTGTACTATATAGTATATATTAATCTGCTACTATAAAATTTTCAAGAAAATCAAATATCATAAAATTAATAATAATTCATAAAAACCTACTGTAAAAAATTAAATCTTTTTTTAAATAAATAAACAAAAATATCAATAGGTTAATATATGAATATTTACAATTACATCAAATTGCATCAAGTTATGAAATTATAAATATAATATTATGTAAAGATAAAAAATTATTATCAAACATCTATACTATAATATAAAATATTCCACTCTAAATATATTTTACAAAACACAAAAATATAAATGGACATTTTATGATGACAAAAAGATAAAAAATGGACATTTTATAAAATCAATGTTTTATAAATTTACATTGAACGCAAGTTAAATCCAACACCCGTGCGGGGGCGCAGGTCAAAATCCAGTATATAATTATGTTTTCTTCTATCAAATTGAGAGTCACAAAATTTTCATTTTATAATAGTACATCATATCGAAATTGAATATAACAATGTTTATATATTTGACATGTACATAGGCATATAATTGTTTCTCCAATAAAACTCTAAAAATTATACCACTGCATTAAATTTGGTGCTTTATGAATAGTGTTATATTATTTTTGTTTTTATTAAATATTAAAATATTAAATTTTATAGTTTTATTTTGAAATGAGTGGAAAATGAGAACTATAAAATGAAAAACTACAAAATGAAGATAAAATAATGTAAAAAACATACAACAACAAGATGAGATATTGATATAAAATTTAATTTTTCGTGTTTTCAAGCTCAAAAAGATTAGAAAGATGTTGAAGAATTTTAGAGTGTATATATTACATTTTTGTTGTAGACAGTTGGAAAAAAAACATAACTTTTTATAGAAGAAAAAAAAATTTTCATTTAGAATAATATTTTTGAAAGACTTTTTGGAAAGTTCTCTAACAAAAAATGCTCTAAAAAGGTTTTCAAGTAGTGCATTTTAACTATTTGAAGATTTATGTTTAAGCTATAAAATTTGAAGCTCTTCTCACAATTGTTTACCATTGATGACAAAAACATAAACTAATGTATAAAATAAATAGTTTTACAGTGTTCATCTTATACTATTATAAACTAGCTAGAGACATGCGCCTTGGCAGGATGAGATTGTTAGAAAATAATTTCATTTGTTATATATTTATCTCCTAATTTTCATTGGATGTACATTGTATAGAATTTATACAATATGTTATGTTTAATTAAAAATATAGTAAATTCTTATATGGAGAAATATTTTAGTATCAAACTATTGGATTATAAAAAGAGATGGATCAGGACTTGGTAGCGGGAGTAGCTATAAACTTCGAAAAACAATTCAAGAGGAGATGAAATCAATATGTGAATAAGGTTACGTTTTGTCTTCTAAAATTTGACCATGCTTCAGTATTGGTAGGATAGGAGTTGTGTTCATAATCTTGGTAACAGCTACTACGTCGTATATCTCGAGGAAAAAAATTATAAATCAAATCATCAAGAACGAAAAGATGGTCATTTGCATATTGCCATGATAAGACCAAAAAAAGGAGATTAAAATACGAAAGATACATACATGAATTTTCTGCTGATTTAAACCACTATCGGAAAATGTATCCATTTTTTCATTCCGAGTTAAAAAAGTTAAAAGATATCGAACAAATCATTTTCAAAATACAAATCAAAATAAAATGGCAATGCTAATAGCGACATGTCTAACTTTTAATACCGGAAACTCCATCAAGGCACACCGCACAACACAAAGTTTCCAAAAGTAGTTGCAAAAAAAATCTCCGCAGGAAAATGCACTTTTTTGTAAATAAATACACAACTCGATCTAATGGATGTATAGCTTGCAGCTCATATCGCACCACGCCGGCTAGCTCAAAACTGCACATGGTGGTTAGCGGCCAAGCCTCGTGGCTCAGATCAAACCACTACTGGTAAGTTATCTATATTATTAAAACTGAAGTACATTTTGGTGCTGTTTGGAAATATTAATATCAGTTTAAATTAGAATTGTTTGGTAATTTGGATAGCAACATTTTTAATATTTTATTTTATTTACACATTTAGCTATTACATTTACAATAAATGAAGTACTTCATTTTTCTATTTCTTTTTATTTACATACTATGCCACTATATTTATAATTAATTTAAATTAATTCATTACATTTCCGAAGTTCATCTATCAAATTGATATTCATATATTGACTACTATTAATACAGTGAAACCTCTATAAATTAATAATGTTGGGTTTTAGTGTATATTAATTTATAGAGGTTATACTGCATTATACGAATACTAACTAAATCACATGTATTAAAAGAAGATAACCTTTTCATGAGATTAATTAAGTCGTCAAATTACATAACATAAAAATATACATGGGATTTTCTTTTTATAAAACCGACGGTAGAATTTACATTTAACATAAATTAAATCAAACACATGCATAGGAGTGCAATAGGAGTGCAGGTGAAGTTCTAGTAAAAAGTTATAAATGAAGAAGTTGTTGCATGTGTTTTTGTTTGATCATTTGAGTTTCTTTCGTATAGAAAAAAAACAAAACTCTACTTGTACTCTTGATCATTAAGTAGTTTAGAGTTGTTTCAAAAAAAACATTTTTTCAGTTTATTGTTTCCTAAATATTGATATGATTGTGGTTTCTGTCAAAATCACAAATGTTTTGTATCATGAGAATTATCATGAATAAATTTTGAATAACATCTCTCTATGTAAAATCTCATGATTTTATTGTTTTTAACATTTTATTTTACTTCATTTAGGTCATTATAGTTGCCTTATTAAGGCATATTATATGTAAAAAAGGCTTTTACGTAGATGCATTCTACACTAATTCTCATCTCGTACTTCCTCAGATTTTTTTACGTAAGAGTAAAAAATACTTGAGATCTTATTTAGTGAAAAAACATAGTACAAAATCGCATATGTATTGATATTACAGGACTAATATTAAATTATTACAGATCACAATATATCAAGGAAGAACATGTTTCTATTTCCAATAGTCAACCGAGTATTAAGTTCAAAAAGTTAATTGTAAATGCAATCATTAAGCTATTATTGGTAACATTATAATCTAATTGTCCATTTCAAATACGAAATTAAATGTTTGACCAAATGCATTTACTCCGGTACTATAGCCAATCAGAAACCAGTTTATCATGCAAAAAATGAAATGGTCGGACTAAATATTTTTTGACCAGTGGTATTTTTAAGTAAATTTTCTAGTAATCAAAGGATATTCATAAAATTTGTCTAAGAAGAGCCAAGAGCTTGACACATCAGCATGGTTGAGTTGTAAATAACTTACAAAACTAAGGTTACTCCTTAAAAATGCTTGCCTATTAATATATAAGGGGTGGGCTTGTTGAATCCATACTTTAACAGTTTACTCCTCACAATGAGATTGTTTTATAGCATAAGAAAACATACGTGGATTAATTAGAATTGAAAAGTATCAACTGGTTGAATAAAATATGAGTGCGCCTTTTAAACATGTGTTGAAATGTAAGAAACTATCAATGATGGAGAGTGCATTGCACACACGCTATTTTTCTTTGTTCTGGAAACATGCACTAGATTGGTTATCAAATAATTTAAAGATTTTTGTCCCCTTAAATTATTGGAGCCTAAATATTATGTAGTAAACAATTTTTTAGAAAATAAAGTTTATATCAAAATTCATGATTTTAATGATATATAAAAAGAAATACTCTCATTTCATTTGGATGCATAAAAATATCCAATTTTCACTATAATTTTTATTAGCCTTTTATTATATTCATTTTAGTACTAATTTTATAAAAAAACTAGTTAAGATATACATAAAATTAATAAAGCTATGCCATTTTAGTTATTAAATTTAATTATAATTGAAATTATTATTAATACTAGGAAACAAACCCGCGCATTCGCGCTGGAAATCAAATTCTTTAATGAAAGTTTTAATTATTTGATATTATATAGGGTGTTTACAAGATAGTCATATTTATTTATACTTTAAATTTTTTTTTTAAATAATGGTCATCAATCAAATACAAAATGAAAATTAAAAATTAAAATTGACAATACTCAAGAAAAAGAACAGGAAAATATCATTACTGGAAATATCATCTTCGGATGTGAATTATTTTTTCTAAAAATATAGCGGTAATAAAATTAAGTATCCAAGAAACTGTATATAGTTTTGTTGTCGTTTGGTTAATCATGATATAATTTTAACACAAATGGCCTTTTAGAGAGCACAAATGTGATAAAAAATTCAAAAAACGTAGAGACTATTTTAAGAGCAGTAACGTTTAGTTTCAACCCTACGTAATAATTCATATTTAAAATAAATTAGTCTAAATTATTTAATTATTTTTTTATTTTGACAGAATATTTTAATTAATACTTATCTTATAGAAAATGATGATGTAAGAAAATTTGTAAGTGAATTTCCTCCAAAATATAACTTTAAATACAAAATAGAAATGAATCAACATTAAATAGGGAACAATTATGCATGAAATATTATGTGATTGAAACATACAGTACACATTATATAAACTAATAATGTTGGAACTATGACATTTTATTAATATATGGATTTTTTTATTAAAATAATTTTCCCATTTAACATCTCCATTTTAAAATATATTTTATTTTGTAAAATAATAAAATATTTAATTATACAGTTTTAAATTAATCAAATTTTATAAATTTTACTTTTTTATTGTTGTATTATATTATTTTGTGTATATGATATATGCAGCATAGAATTTAGAAGAGTTTTAGATATATTTTTACTAAATATTATCAAAATATCTTGAAGTGTTTGAAAAAATAGAGATATACTCCATTGTAAATATAAAATAAACAACCAATTTTTTTAACTTATTTATTACCATATATATAATTTATTAATTTATTAATTTTTAAGACCATATATTTACATATAATTTTCTAAAACTTGGTATGTTATTATTTTACCGATTATTATTATACTTTAAATAGATCCAATTTGGGAGACTAACATATATATATATATATATATATATATATATTTAAATTTCAGAGATTTCTAGAAGACAAAAGATGTTTAAGTTGTTAACTGAATCGAGTAATGATCTATAAAAGTTAAATTTGCCTCCCCCAATGTATATATTGTATAAAATTAAAAAAAAAAAAGCAACCATTGTAAACAATGTTATAAAAATTGGTTTATGTGGCATCTAGACGTCTGCCTAAGCAGCAGATCGACTATAGCCAAAATGATATATTTTAATGTTCAATTCAAATCGGTTTAAACTTTTTAAAATTGGTCTAAATTAATATAAATTGATTTAAATTGGTCCAAATTAAACAATAATGTTAGTGCAATGCCACAAATTTATGTATTTTTGTTCTTGTAAATGTAATTTTTATAATTTGTCAAAATAATTTGATAACTAAACCCAAAACTTAAATATGTATTAATTAGTTGTTTAGGCTGGTAAAACGAATGGGTGTAACTTGAATAATGATTGAATCATCATGCTTTCTTTAAAGAGTATTTGATCTATTTAAAACCTTTTGATTACATGGAATCCCTTTGTATGTAAGACAATCAAAGTCTCATTTTTGTTCTAGGCTGAGATACAAAAATAAAAAATAACCTTTTATATTTATATGTATTTCTTCAAATATTTTTGAAGATCTTTGAACAATGAATCACTCTTTTTTTGAACAATTATTTTCTGATTTTTCTCTTGTTCAAGTTATACAAGTTGATCTAATGCCAACATCCATTTTATAGAGACTATTAAGAGTTGCAATGGTTAGCAGCAATTGTAGGATAAGACAATCCAAGTCTCATTCTCGATTTAGGCTAAGATACAAGAATAACAAATAGAGCTTTAATATTTATATCTTGATGATCTTTGAATAATGAATCCTTCTTTTTCTAACTATTAGTTTCTGATTTTTCTCTTCTTCAAGTTACACAAGTTGTGATTTTCCAATGGCCACAACCTCTTTATATGGACTATTAAGAGTTGCAGTGGCTAGCATAATAGCTTCAATAGAGCTTTATACACCAACGATTGCAATGGTTTATCACCCAAAAGTCACACTGATTCATCACTAATAGTTATAATCACGAAAAATTACATCTATTTATTTAACAATTGTAATGCTTCAGTTTAATAATTGCAAGAATATTTTTAGACACTTTACGAAGTGGCTAGTTATTTCATAGCAAATTCATGATTATTGGTTGTAACTTGTAATAGACAAAATTACTTCAATGAACATATGAATTTTATCTTTTCAATATGCACTCTACATAGATAAATCACATTTTAGAATAGTCGTTCATGTGTTCAAAAAAAAGAATAGTCGTTCATTGTTAAAAAAAAGATAACTCACATTTACAATATAATAATCAAATCTATTAAATTAAAATTTCATTAGAACTAATTTCGCGTGTGGGGATGCTACAATTGGTCAAATCAAAATGTAATTTTGTTTCAATTTAGAGATGTGTATTTCAAATCTAACGCAGAAAAAAGATAAGTTTTTATATTTTATAATTTTGTGAAGTGTGTTATTCTTATCATCACCACATTTAGCTAGATAGTAAGTTTTATTTTAATGTAAAAGGTTAGAAATATATACCTTATTGAGGTTCAAACTTCACAATCGTTAGATAAACTATCTTGGAATTTTAAACATAAGTACCATAAATTATTTACAGAAGAATGCATTCAAAAGACTTTTCAACTTTACTTAACAGTAATTTTCTTATGGCACACCCTTGTTATATTTTATGGTCAAATACCAAAAACTTATTGGATTCATCAACTCTCTTTTTTTTAAATGGCTCTAGTATTTTGACGAAAGTTTAAACAGGTCAAATAAAAATGTAATTTTGTTTCAATTTAGAGATATGTATTTCGAAATGTAATCTTGGCGTTATTGCTGATGGAAACAGAGTGTTTACTCATTCCTGTTCAGCAGCCTAAGAGGATTCGAAAGATAGGTTTTTGCTTCTTTTAATTTGCAAAAAATATATGAGTTCTTTTTATTGAACTAATAAAAACATATACGAGTTTTTTATTTAAATATACGAGTTCTTGTTACTGGATAATTCTTAAAGACTCCAGAGGAGGCATAGAAGGCAGAGTGGTCTTGCATGTTTGGGCAAGCAAAAACTTCAGCCGATGTTACAGCTAATGGTATTCTCCAGTGTGTATGGCTCCTATGCATGAGGTTGGAAGAGTTTCCTTTTATTTAACATGTTCCAACATATTAGCATGCAATAAGTGCGTAAATTCCGAGTATAAGGTTTCGGAGTCAAAGTTTAAACAGGTCAAATCAAAATGTAATTTTGTTTCAATTTAGAGATATGTATTTCGAAATGTAATATTGGCGTTATTGCTGATGCAAACAGAGTCTTTACTCATTCCTGTTCAGCAGCCTAAGAGGAATCGAAAGATAGCTTTTTGCTTCTTTTCATTTGCAAAAAAATATATGAGTTCTTTTTATTGAACTAATAAAACCATATACGAGTTTTTTTTTTAAATATACGAGTTCTTGTTACTGGATAATTCTTAAAGACTCCAGAGGAGGCTTAGAAGGCAGAGTGGTCTTGCATGTTTGGGCAAGCAAAAACTTCAGCAGATGTTATAGCTAATGGTATTCTCCAGTGTGTACGGCTCCTATGCATGAGGTTTGGAAGAGTTTCCTTTTATTTAACATGTTCCAACATATTAGCATGCAATAAGTGCGTAAATTCCGAGTATAAGGTTTCAGAGTCTCAAGCTTTTGGTGCCAGGTGATTTTACTGCTTGCAATTCAATGGAAAGCCTAGAAGCAAGTTTGTAAAACTGTTATGCTCGAAATCTGATTGCTGTAGCTCTTCTCTTTGCAGTAATGTACGCGAGAAGATTAGTTTACTGCTTTTCGAGAATGACGACCAACTGGATCAGATGCTATAGAATGAAAACTCCCAAGAGAATATGTATTTGCATGAAACTCTGAAAGAAAGCTTGCACTCATGATTTTTGCAAAAGAAAGCAGAAGGTGGAAAAGGTCCAAACGTATTGGATGAAGTTGGCCAAGGCAAGGTATATTACACTTTGATGTTTCTTTTGGTTCCAACTGTGCATTAAAAACCTAAAATAGTTGCTGGTGTAAGTGTTCAAGTGGATTGTTCGTCGGCCAAAACAAATAACTCAATTTCAACCCACGCATTCCTAACCATTCAAAAAGAGATTATGTTCCTGGAGCAAGCGGTGAAAATAAAAATTGCAGGGACAAATATGTATTCAAGGAAAAAAGAGGAAGATTACCAAAAATCAAACAGACATACTGCAACCACATATGGAAAACAAACCTTTCGGAATTGGTTCACAAAGGTGATTTTATAGAAATCCATTCTGAGATTCTGGGTGAAAGATACATTGAAAGAATATGCATGGAAGAATGATTCAGCGCGTCTATGAATCGAATTTCTATGGAAAATAATTACAGAGATTTTTAACAACTGTTCATGATACAAGTTTATGGTCGACATAATTAAAGGTTTGAAAATTGATGATTTGCGTGCATTTAGGAATTCTGATGTTGGATCAAAAAGTAAAGAATCATGTTGCTTAAACGTTAGACAATTGTTTAGTGTACATTCGTAAACCATCTATATACGGATGGCATCTGGAAATGTTGCATTATGGCATTTAAGTTTCTGGAAATTTTGTTCCTTTTTTTGTAAATGTGGAAGTATTGTTTTTTTTGGTTTAAAGTTTTGTAAATTTTGACACATAAACGTACAAATGCCATGGTTGAACAAGTGCTTGAAAATTGTTTTTCTTTTGTTCTCGAATTTTCTTTAATAGTAGTCATGCTTGAATGATTGCTTTGCTTTACAAATATAATTCATAAAAAAGTGTTTTACAAGGAGTACACGCATGCGATTTACTGTGCGATTTTTTTTTTTGTTCATATGTGCATGCATATTAAGAAAAATGTTTTACATGCATGCGGTTTAATTACTCTAGAATTTTTTGTGACAGTTATAATTTTGTTGGTAAAAAATCACAACTAATACTGTGAAAAGCTATTAGATATATTTTCTTCTACGAAAGAAACCATTTAAATTGTTCAAATGTGACAAATAAAAGGATGGTCATTAATTTCTTAATTATTAAATTAATTATATTGTGTGTTTCATTGATCGTTTAACTATTGTTAGAGTTATAAATTAAATTAGTTAAAAACCAACGTGGTGAAAAGGACCTTTGATTTATAATTTTTGGATTAGATAGAAACAAATTTTCCAACCAGTGTTAGTGTAGTTTAGAGAATAAATTATGGCTATTTTAAATTAGTTAAAATTTATAGTTAAAAAAATGTGAATTAATAGATTCATAATAATGCTTTGATAGGGGTTTAGTTGTGGTAGGTTTGTTTATTTTGGTTTGTGTAAGTTGACGGTAACGTCACTTTCGGACATTTGAACTATACCAAAAAGATGCATCGCACATGGTGAACAGATAAGTTAATAAACTAATGGATACTGGCATATTGGTAGTGAAACAGCTTTGTCTATTATTAATAAGTAAAGCTGTAGTTACCACTCAGCTAATTAATCAGAGTAAATGTAGACTACATAAGAGAATACATAAGTAAAGCTGTAGTTACTAACTATTTGTTAATTTAGTATCTTTAGTTTGGTGCTTTTATGTATTTAAGGTTTCTGCCTGTTGATCTACAAGAGACTCTACAATATACCCAATTCATAAAAGAGAAACCTTAAATACATAAAAGCACCAAACTAAAGAGATACTAACTCCGTTAGAATTATCACTGAGGGTTAAGAGCATAACACAAAATAGAAACATTCATCAAGATTCAAAAGAAACTACTACAATAACATGATGGAATCTCTCACCTATATATGTTGATCTACCAGAGAATCAAAGATACATCGATTTCATAAAATGAGAAACCTCATAATAAATACAAGCACCAAAATAAAGAGATTCTAACACGTTTGGAAACGCATGACAGTGACACAAATCAAAAACATTCACGATTCAAAGAAACTACTACCACAATTTGCAAGAGTCTCTCACTTTTGTTTATCTACAATTCCAAAACTTATCAATTTCATAAAATAAAAGACATTATCACCGAAGTAGAGATAATAGAGAGTAAACACTCTAAAAAATTCTACTTTCTCATCAATGGATATGTTAGCAGTCAAATTCTAGAATCTCATAGATGCTAGATCAAATGAGAGAAACGTTGTCAAGATAGCATAATATATAAAACATTTATAAATTAAAAATGGAGCTTTCCAATTTCTTGACCTTTATGCATAAATCACTTAACTTAGTTAATATTCATATGTAATTACTTTTATTGATCGAAATTCATACGTAATAATATCAATTTGTAAGAGAAATAGTGAGGAAAAACATATACCTGAACAAGTGTCAATGAGCACATGAACAGTTTGTGAAGACTGAAGAGCATACCTAAACAAATGTAAATAGTCTTCACTTCATGTATGTTTCTCCTACTTGTGATTTTCATAATTGTATTGAAAAGCACATACCTGTCAAGGAAATCTGATACATTTGAAATCGTCTTACTGAAACACATACAAAACCCTAAGGAAATCACAACTAAAATTAGTTTTTACTTTTAGTTGACGCAAAATGCTTCATAGTTACCTTGTGAATTTTGACCCTGGAAGTGGTCAAATAAGAGGAATATATCCCTACATTTAATGTTTTTGGATTGGATTTACCTCAACAATGGCTCTGAGTTCCTTGATATAATTTGACTTGCTCTTGCGAACTGTATTTCTTTTGTCTCATTCCAGAGAATTCAGAACCTAAAGAAGAAAAAGAGTTAAATTTTATCACGAGCTGGAGAGAGAAAGTAATGGTTGCAAGAACTGAAGAGTGCTTTATTGTCTTTGTCTACAGTTTCTCCGTGTTGTCTAAGGCGAATGACTTAAGGCCTGTGTGATTCTATCATCGGAGCTGCTGCTCCATTATCTGTTGATATTACACCATGATGCTTGTTATGGTTCTTAAGTGACTCAGAGTAAAAGTAAGAGCATAAACGGTGATTAAGTACCTGCAGTAGTAGGAGCTGACTCGGCTACACCCTTCTGTTGATCTTCATCTCCATTACCAGTATTTTTTACTTCATATGTGTAGCATTTTGATACTCTGAAAGATCTATATCCCTTAAGATTTGGGAGAAATCGAGAGATAAGAAAAGGAGTTTTTGAAAGTTAACCTTTGATAACTGAAGTTTTTATGAGTCTGACAGCTAAAAGAACATGACTCGGTTTCACCTGAAAAAAAAGACAGAGCTCAGATATAAAAAAAACTGATAACTTGTAGTAAAAAAGAAAGAAACGAGAGAATGGTTACGGATAACCACCAAAGTTTCCAAATGACTAGCAATTGCTACCGAGAGCCATGATCAATTGCTTCCAAGGTTGCTTGAATCCCAGCTCGTGTTGTTTGCTGATCCATGGCTTCAAAGAATTTTGATAAACTTGAAATCCTCTCTCTGAGTCTTCTGACGTGGGTAGTACCAGCCTCTGTCTTAATACTTTTCACAATCCAATGACTTCATAATAGGTGGTCGTTATTTAAGACCTTTTCCAAGCTGTAGGTAGTGGAGCTGGTGAATACACTATCACAGCTATTGCCTCAAGGATTTGTTTAAAGCCATTGAGATGATCTCATAGCCTTTGTCTAAAGACCTTTCTCTTGCAAGCCGTGGGTACTAATGTGATGAGACATACTCAATCACAGTCTTTGTCTAAGGACATTGTTGCAAAGCCGTGGGTACTAATGTGATGAAGACATACTCAATCACAGTTTTTGTCAAAAGACTTTCTTGCAAGCCGTGGGTACAAAATGTGATGAATTCATAGTCTCTGTCTAAAGACTTGTTTTTTTAGGCCGTTGGTACTAAACATTTTAAGTTGTGTGTAAGGGATGGATGTGGTTTAGATTTAGAGTCTTTGTCTAAAGACTTCTCTCAAACCGTACATATCAATATTGTCTTAATTCCCCTTAATAAAAAGCCGTGTGTAGCAAGATTTTCCAAATTTTTGCCTTAACTTGTGATCGTTATTTCCATTCAACAAGTTCAAAAAATAGTCTATGTCTTTGTCAAAAGACTTTTTTTTAATGTGATGAACACGTTCTCAATCACAGTCTTTGTCGAAGACCTTTTTTTTTTGTAAGCCGTGGGTACTAATGTGATGAAAACAAATTCAATCACAGTGTTTGTTAAAAGACTTTCTTGCAAGCCGTGGGTACTAATGAATACAGTCTCTGTCTAAAGACTTTCTTACAATCACAGTCACTGTCTAAATAGTGGTTTTTAAGCCGTTGGTGGTTTTACAATAGCAACCTCTGTCTAAAGGTTTGTTTTAAAAGCCGTGGGTACTAACGTGGTGCATATGCTTTCAATCTCAGTCTCTGTCTCAAGACTTTTCATAAGCCGTGGGTGCTGACATAATGCATACACTTTCAATCTCAGTCTCTGTCTCAAGACTTTCTTGCTAACATAACGTCTTTTGAATCACAGTCTCTTTGTCTAAAGAGTTGTTGTTATTAAGCCGTGGGTACTATATCACACTTTGCATCCTTAAACATCACTTGCTTCATAAAGCTGTGGGTAAGCGATGGATGTGGTTTAGATTTACAGTCTTTGTCTGAAGACTTTTACCAATATTGTCTAAAACCACCCATTAACAAAAAGCCGTACATAACAAGAATTTCCAATTAGTTTTCATGACTTGTGGTCGTTATTTTCCATCCAACAAGCTCAAAACCAATTCATAGCCTTTGTCTAAAGACAAAGCTATTTTCTCTCTAAAGAAAATTTTAAGCCGATGGTTGTTTGTGAAAGAAAAGCTGTGGGTAATAAAGTGTATTTTACTTTACCATCCCTCAAACATCTCTTAGACATGCACTACCAAACAACAGTTTCTAGGGAGATGGAGGTTAAATTTCCTCTGGGTCTAAGCCGTGGGTACTGACGTAATGCATGTGTTTTCAATCTCAGTCTTTGTCTCAAAACTTTTTGAAAGCTGTGGGCACTAACGTAATGAATACGTTTAATCAATTAAATCTCTGTCTAAAGACTTGTTTTTAAGCCGTGGGTAATTTTATCACACTTTGCATTCTCAAACATCATTTGCTTCATAGAGCTGTGGTTAATGGATGTGGTTTTTAAGCCGTGGTTAATGGATGTGGTTTAGATCCAGAGTCTTTGTCTGAAGACTTCTCTCTCAAACCGTACATACCAATAGTAACAGCAAGATTTTCCAATTACTTTTCATAACTTGTCATCGTTACTTCAGGTAGGGGGACTCGGGACAATTAGGTTTCATGACTTGTTATCGTTATTTTCCATCCAACAAGTTCAAAACCAATTCATAGTCTTTTGTCTAAAAACTATTTTGTAAGCCGGTGGTCCTTCACCCATCCATCAATTTCGTAGCCTTTTGTCAAAAGACTCTTTTTCAAGTAGATAGTTGATTTTTGTAAGCCGTGGGTTTATAAATGTGATGAAGTTGTTTTTCAATCACAGTCTTTTGTCTAAAGACCTTTTCTTTGCAAAGCCGTGGGTACAAATGTGATGAAAACATAATCAATCACAGTCTTTGTCAAAAGATTTTCTTGGAAGGCGTGGGTACTAATGTGATGAATATGTTTTCAGTCACAGTCTCTGTCTAAAGACTTTTTCTTTTAAGCCGGTGGTTGTTTTTGTAAAGCCGTGGGTACTAGAGTATGCTTTACTTTCCACCCCCCCACCCAACCATCTTTTGCTTAAGACATGCACTACCAACCAACAGTTCTATGGAGACATGTTTAAACTTCCCTTGGAACTAAGCTTTCACGCAACAGGAACTCGGGACAATGCCCCAAAATAAGAATCTGGCAGAACACTACTAGATAAGTGTCTGCCTATGATCTTTGTCCAATAAAGACCTTTTTGCAAGCATTAGTACTATGTGATAAAGATATCTTCTTATTCACAGTTTGTCTAAAGACCGTTTTTGCAAAGCCGTGGGTACAAATGTGATGAAAACGTTTTCAATCACAGTCTTTGTCTAAAGACCTTTTGCAAGTTGTGTGGTGCTAATTGTATTATTCAGTCTTTCTTTCAAGCCGTGGGTACTGACGTAATTCAATACGTTTTCAATCCCAGTCTCTGTCTAAAGACTTGTTTTTAAGCCGTGGGTACTGACGTAATGCATGCATTTCAACCTCAGTCTCTGTCTAAAGACTTGTTTTTAAGCCATGAGTATTGACGTAATGCATACGTTTTCAACCTCAGTCTCTGTCTAAAGACTTGTTTTTAAGCCGTGGGTACTGACGTAATGCATACGTTTTCAAAAGAGTTGTTGTTTTTAAGCCGTGGGTACTAAAACGTATGCATACGTTTTTAACCTCATTCTCTGTCAAAAGACTAGTTTTTTTAAGCCGTGGGTACTAAAATGTATGCATACGTTTTCAGTCACAGTCTCTGTCAAAAGAGTTGTTGTTTTTAAGCCGTGGGTACTAGTTTTTACCACACTTTGGATCCTCAAACACCACTTGCTTTCATAGAGCTGTGGGTAAGCAATGGAATTGGTTTTAGATTTAGAGTCTTTGTCTGAAGACTTCTCCCTCAAATCGTACATACCAATATTGTCTAAAACCACCCATTAACAAAAGCCGTGGGTAACAGGGACTCGATCGGGACAACTATTTTTCATCACTTGTGGCCGTTATTTTCCATCCAACAAGCTCAAACCAATTCATAGCCTTTGTCTAAAGACTATGTTAAGGATGGTTGTTTCTGAAAAGCTGAAAAGTCGTGGGTACTAAAGTGTGTTTTACTTTTCATCCCCCAAACATCTCTTAGACATGCACTACCAACCAACAGATTCAAGGGAGATGGGTTTAAATTTCCTGTGGGACTAGAGCTTTCACGCAACAAGGACTCGATCGGGAAAAATGTCTCCGATTTAAGAATCTGGCAGAACACTATGTGATTAGTGTCTGCCCATTATCTTTTTGGAGTTTGATAAAACCTTAAAACAGGAAACATAAATACTAAAGAAGTAAAAAGACTTATTTGTTTTTTTGTTGTTGCTACTTCTTTAGCCGTTCAAGGTCAAAGATTCATACTTTATCTTAAATTTATTGATGATGGTTTCTCCACACCCCACGTACTGTAAAAAGAGAGATAGAGGCTATAAATTGAGTGACTTTATTACTTACTTTCACAGCTAAAACAACTAAAAGAAACAATCTGTATAATTAACCAATTTGAAGTCAAGATATAGACCATACCCGTAACAGAACATCTAAGTAACACAGATCTAAAGCGAAATCAAGTTTTAAAGTAGACTGTAAATCAAAATATCATGTCTTCAATTGCTAAAATACAGAACAAATCATCGCAAATAAAAGCGATCGTCCGTACAAAAAACAATTAGCGTAGACAGAGACGATACGTTACCTCAACGATGCTTCCACGCTGATTCAAGCGCTCTTCCATGATCACTGCAACAACAATTAAAGAACCGATTAAGGAAAATTGAAACCTTAAACCCTAATCTGATCGCATAAATCAAGCCCTAAACAACAAGATCATGAACGGAACCAAAAAAAACAAATTCACGATCAGATGAGAAATTAAAATTACTCTTTGAGAATTGTCATCATCTTCCGTTTGTAAAACTCTTCGACGGAAAAAAAGTTTATCTCCAGAAATTTCGAGAAATCAATTTGGGGGGGGGGGAGAAAACCCTAAAATAGGTGAAGAACTGTGGAATCAATTTACCTCTCTCTCTCTAATATACAAACACGCTTTTATTCATCGTTGTATCATTAAATACTAAATAGCAACAGATACAAAGCAACGGATACATTTTTAATCGGACGGTGCTTATATCTCCACGTGTCATGGTTATAGTGCACGCGATTAACTTTGTCATCAAGTTTTGTTTATCCTGCAAATTAAGTCGGTTTCGATTTCAAACGTAGGTTTAACAGTTTTAATTCGGCCCAATAAAACCCATGATTTCAAATATTGGATCTTTTTCTGATACTAGTTTTGTTGTGTTCAAATAAACCATTAATATAAAGAACAAAAAAAAAGATTTATTTCTTTGACACTCTGGTTTACCAAATATTTGTCTTTTTGTCGCATCAGCTGTCAAAAAAAACTTTTAACTAGAAACTAGATTCTGACCTGCCCTTCAGAGGGCGGGTATATTTTTTGTTGAAAATATTGATTTTATGTCATGAATATTTTTATTCTTGAAAAATTATATTTTGTTAACAATTTAATAAAATTTATCTAAAATTATTGTATGAATAATTTTTATTATTTTAAATATGACCAAAATTTTGAAGACTCCAAATAATTCTGACCTGTATTTTATGATTTTAGTTTATTAACCTGCTGTTAAACTTGTGAATTATTTCACAGTGATTTTATTTTTAGTATTTTAATTTTTTAAAAAAAGTTTAATATTTTTAAACTATTGTTTTTTTTGTCATAGACCTGTTATGTATTGATAAAATCTGTTTTTGTGTATTTTAAAAAGTTTATATGATTTTTTTATTTTAAATGAAATTATTTTCTTAAATATTTGAGAGCATTTAGGTCTTCAGAATCTAGATTCTCACCCGTCCTTTTATAGAGCGGATATATTTTTTGTTTTTTATTTTTTTGAAATATTTAATCTTTATATTTTTATTATTTTTATTTATGTTTTTGTTTATATATTCAATTAAAACATAATTATGACCTATATACTTGAACGATTCTTAGACTGTTGTATCCGAATATTAATATCAAATTCAATCTGCACCGAAAGCCAAACAATTTTTTGAAAAATGTTTGAAAATAATTTTAATATATTCTGTTATATACATATATATATATATATATATATATATATATATATATATATATGGGTTAGTATAATAGTCACCAACCTTAAGTAAAATTCCATTTAATAAAAAAATTTAATCGAATAAACTATTTAAACCCGTTAACTAAAACTCGTATAATATATTTTAATAATACTTTCATAATAATATAAATTTAAATGGTTTTAATAATCTTAATTTTACTTCCTAAAATGTATTAGCATGACTAATTAATACAGCCACTGGAGAAAAAAACAGTTCTTCAAACTTGATAAAAGGATTATGGAGTGCAATCGTGGTGCCATAATGTTTGCTTCGAATTTGAAAAATAGTTGCAAAATAGGTAAATTGTTAGGCAGTTAACATATTTAAGGATTTTAATTGGTGGTGGTTATCAAATCGATTAGATTCTTGTGTATAAGACAAATCGATTATCAAATCGATTTTAATTAGTGGTGGTTATCTATATACGACAAAAGCTCATGATCCCTATTTTTATGGACATGAAGTGGTAGTTACAAAAATTATGAAATATAAGGTTTATTGTTTTTGTATGTATTGTTGGAAATAAATAAATGGACACAACATATATCAACTGGTCAAGGTGGAAAATTAATAGAATAGATTTAAACCTTATAAACCAGATTCCAAACTTTGGAACTTTTCTGGAGGAAGATTTTGATTATCTGTAAAGTTAAAATTATCATCATTTTTCATTTTCAGGCAATTGGACTTGATCACTCATAATTGGTAAGTCTATGAGAATAACTTGATCAAATTACCAAAAGAAAACTTGAATTGAGGTCATATACATTGTGACAGAAGATTATTGACACAACAAACAAACAAATTTTAGTAAAGTCTCAGACCAACAGCTGGAAAAATCCCACATATCTTTGTTTCTTCTTGTTCTTGGCCAAAACAGATATGTAGACAGAGATAACTACGAAGAATGAAATTGTTTTGAGTCTTCTCATCTAAACAAAGCTTGAATTTCTTCAAGCGTTTTTCCTTTGGTCTCAGAAACCCAAAGAGTCACAAACACCACTGTGAATGCACAAACCACCCCGTATATAGTGAAAGTTGCTGTCCAAAAATAACCAAAAACCACATCAAGAAGATGATCTATGGTGACAGAGAAAAGAGGAAGAGAGTAAGAGAGAAACCTCCACTGCTCCAGGCTAAGAGCAAGTTTGCAGTCATGGTGATCAACCAAGAGAAGAACCAATTAGCTAACGTTTCTATACTTCCAGCTAAACCCTTTATGTTCACAGGAAGGATCTGTTTTGCCAAAAAAAAGGCACCAATGTTTTCTAAGATCAATAACAATCCTGAATAATTTTCTTGCTGATGTCCAGTGAGATAATTGTTAATTTGAATGTCAGGTCCATTAGTATTTCTCTGGTAGAGGTTTTATCTTTGGCCACCAGCACTAAAAAGAACAAAAAAGAACTCTGTTGCCGGGACTCGAACCCGGGTCTCTCAGATGAGAGCCGAGTATCCTGACAAGCTAGACTATAACGGATTTGTCATTCATTTTGCACATATTATGTAAATCTCATAATCCAAACAAAAATGAGAGTTCAAATGCAAGCAACACCGAGTGTATTGAAAAAAACTCAAACTCTTTAAAATCCGAATTAGATACAAACACAACAATATCAAGAAAACTTTTGAAACTTTATCAATATCTTACTTCTTAAAGAGCTTCTCAAACAAAGACCATCCATCTTTTGTCAAAGCTACGAGAGCTTGCAAGAAAGAGACGAATCATCAAAAACAACATGCCATTGTTGCAGTGTAAAGAATCAAATCACTGTAGCATCTCTTAGTTCATTACTTATTGATGTTTTCCACTACTAGTCAAGCATGGGAAGCTAACTTTCTATCAACAAAGCTAGTGTGCAATTTTTTTTTTTTTTAAACTATAAACCAAAATCAAATGATCCTTTTGCTTGTTATTCATGATAAACTCAAAAGCTCACAATTCCACAAATACTGGAAGCGAAATATAACAAAGACATTACAAAGAGACTTTCAGGCAGAGTTCACTCGGCTCTAGACTGACCATGCAGCACGGGAAGAGAGGATGATACCAACAATAAGACCGTAAAGCGCAAGTGCTTCAGCAAAGATGAGAATCAGAATAATTCCCACAAACAGCTTTGGTTGCTGTGCATTCACTGTGAAACCTGAAGCCATCGCTCGTCGTGAATTGTGTGTGTCTCCAGTGAGATCTGATCGTAAAGAGACAAAATATGTTTTCGATTAACTGTGAGAGGGAGACGGAAACCAAACTTATGTGAACAACGATCTGATAAGTCACCGTGTAAAGATTGAACCGGGTATAGATTAGCTAACCCACCTAAACCGAAATGTGCCTTATTTATTTCTTGAAGTGAGCAACAAGTACCTTGGTACAATGTAGGTCTCTGTGTATGATTAATTGATAAAGCTTTGAACAATTTGAAGTTGTTTGATTCCTTTTTTTCCCCTTTAGATGTTTAATTCTAGTTTGTTTAGCTCAGTATATTATTCATCATATTGTTTCATCGTATATTTTCAATTGATCTGCATGTACTTTTCCCAACAAATAACAGTTTGATTTAGCAAAACAAAAACAAATAGATAACAGTTTGATCAAACTACTTATGATGAAAAAAGTAAAATCAAGCGAAATATACTTTCAGAGTTAACTAACTTTTAGATATTGTAAACTCAAGTGGAGATACACTAGCGATTATTGATCTCAAAACAGTAATTATTCACAATTTTGCACTGGAAACAATAAAAGCTTAAAACAATTTCTTATGATTGTTGTTGCCTTCTCTCCAGCTTTACGATGAAACAAAATGTAAACAGCTTAGAGCATCTCCAGCCCCATTCAATTATGCAGTAAATTTATAAATCTTAAGTTATGTGTCTATACATGCATTTAGAAAGTGGAAAATAAGGCCAATAATGTTACAAATAATCTAAGCCGACATATGCCGATATGTATGTATAGATATGAAACATATATGTAATGTCGTATGCATTATTATAAAATAAAAGGGTTGATCTCAAAATTTTAATTTGTGCATACTGAAATTAACTGTCTAAAAATAAATAATTATTGTCATGAAAGTTATAAATTTAATCATGAAATTGACTTTACATCTCTAGAACCAGAAAATACAGTTAGTATATATATATGCATGAATCATGAATTTTCGATTGTTTGTGATTTTTTATTTTGCACTGTTATTTATCCGAAAACTTGGGACGACCGAAATATTTAACATGCAGCGAACCAGGATAAATAACCCCTGGGATGACTAAAACTGTAACGCACTTTGACTTGTATAATCTATAGTTGCATGTTTGATGTTAACACAGGATCGGCATCATTAATTGGTCATTGCCCGCCGATCACTAATTAATTAATACTAGATTTTGATATGCGCAACCGCACAAATGTCAATTTTTACAAATAAATAATATATATATATATATATATATATATATTTTATATGACATGTTTACATATAACATTATAATTATTTGTATTTTTAATATATTTAATTACATTAGTTGTTTTTATATGAATGTATTTATACATTGTAAAAACTTTGGAGTATAAATTAAATACACATATATATATATATATATGTGTGTGTGTGTGTGTGTGTGTTGTAAAAAATATATAAGAACTTATATCATGTCATATAAGTTTTATATTAAAATATTGTAACCGTAAATGTAAATATTTATTTTGTTTTTTTTTGCTATATATATTAATTCTGTAACCTTATGGAATTTTTTTTTTAACTTTTAATAAAACACTTTTATTACATAACCAATTTTTAGAAATGATCATGATTTTATTTGCCACAATTTGACCAACATTGTGTACGAACAGAAAAAAACTATTTATTATAATCATTAGTTGTATACTTAATTAGATGTATATCATTAACTATCCCCTATATATTGAAGCAGAAACATTTTGAAAATAATTACCTCAGTTTTGTAGTATTAAAAAAATTATATTGTCCACATATCACTCAATTAGGATTCTAATTTATCATATGTGTCATGCTTAGATTGAAATTGAAAAAGTGAATGAATTAATTTAATTTATTTTTCTCTTTCTTTAAATAACACACACGGAATTGTAATAAATGACTAAAATATATACGCCAATTAATTATTCTAATAATAAAGATTTGATACGAAAATATATCTCATCCATCATGTTTTGTTTAATTTTTTATTATTAAAATAAATTACACAGCCAAATTAGCTACAAAATTAAAATTTAGATTTTTTCGTATATGTTATATTTTGAATTTAAAAAAATAACAATAAATGACTAAAACAATTATAATTATGATGTTAAAATTAATGATCAAAGGTTTAACATTTTCATTACAAACAGATACACATGATTTTAAAATCATATGAGTAAAAAACCTAATTTAATAATAAAACAAATATAAGTTATAAAATAATAAAACAAATATGTATCTATATATATATATATATAGATTAAAATATATACGATATAAGATTACATAAATATTTTGATATTATAACTTTCATTGAATTTTCAGGAACATTTATAAATTATAAACTTATTAATTTTTTCACATTGAAAATTTTGTTATCAATGATTTAAATATTTTTTACAAAAAATATGAATGATCATAGACTTGTATGATTATGAAATATCATTTAATAAATATAGTAATAATAGAAAAATAGGTTGGTCCATCTTAATTTATATTACATTTTTTATTAAACTAACTATCAAATTGATAAATGATGTACAAAAAAACAATCTCGCACTTCTTAAATAAAAACTATGAAATTACCTAATATGATTAACTTATATATGAAAATTAATTATTATGAATAATAAATATTTGATCACAATTTTTGTATCTTAGTTCTTTTTTATTTATTATATATTATTTAAAATTATTAAGCAATCACATTAACTATATAATGCTTGAGTAATAGAGCAGCCTTTTGAGTTAAAAAAATAAAAACTATATAATAAAAACAATTCTTATATGTTATATTTTGAATTTTTCAAAACGTCTATAAATTATTAGTAATTTGAAGATCCCACTTTGAAAATTTTGTGATCAATAACTTAATTTGTTTTGTTATAATAAGATACAAATGATCATAAAATTGTATTAATATGAACTTTTATTTAATATATATTCAAATTTGATGGATAACAATTAGTTAAAATAATTTACATCTTTTTTAAGCTCAAATTCATCTGGCTTATCTTAAATTTAAAATAGATTTCGGTCCACAATTACAATTATAAATATTCAGCTGAACATATCCCCTATATATTAAATCATTTGAGTCACTTGAACTATAATTAAATAAAAATGTACTGCAACTGAAACTTCTTATTTTTTTTTAGTTTTTTTTTGCTTTATTTTAACTGTAATTTAATTGAAGTAAAAATTATAAATTTGATAAATAACAATTAGTTGAATTTTTTTATAATTTTTATCTTAAACAAACAGAGTTTTGTTCAATCTAAGACATATTAATTTGAAGAACACTAAATATGGAAGCATAAAAAAACATTTCTTTCATGCTTCTGTTTTTTTTTTTTTGATTTTTAAATTGAAAGCTTTGATATTAATTTTGGATTTGATTTATTTTATTAGATGATAGAATATTTTTTTATTTTTTATTCTTTTATTTAAATATATAATATTTTTTAATAAATGATTTTTGGACAACACGACTCCAAAATTCGTATAATATATAACTAAATAATTATGTTTTTGGTATAAAATAGAATAACCGAAAACCGACGGTATATAAACCAAATGAACCCGAAGTAAATATGAATTTAGAATATTAGTTATATTTTACAAACCGAAATACCAAAAAAATTGAACCGAACCAAAACCAACCCGATATTCGGATTCAACACTCCTAATACAAATGAAACCGAACTATTGTTTCATTCTCCAAAAAATAATAAAAATAAAAACTTCATTCGCGAAAGGCATGGATCTATTCCTACAATCATGTATTCACAAATTGGTTAATGAAAAGTTATTTTTGAGACAAAAAAAAATGACAGAACAAACGTTAAAATGGCAAACAACCGCATGTTAATTTTTAGCAAAAGATTCATGCACCCGTTAACAACTTCATTTCGTGAAAGGCATGGTTTGGGTGCTTCGGGGTTTTCGGTTTTCGGGTGGAGAGGTATAGAACCCGTTCGGGTTATTTTGAACTTCGGTTCGGGTTCGGGTTTTTAAGGTTCAGGTTATTTCGGGTATAACCAAAACACCCAAACAGTGTAATAAATTAAAAAAAAAATCGATTTTTTGGGTTTTTTATTCGGTTTATTTCGGGTTTTTCGGGTTTTTTCTGGTTTTTACAAGTTATTTCGAGTTATTTTGGGTTTCTTTTTAATATTCGAGTATTTCGGGTAATTGGTTCGGGTATCGGATATACCCGATCGGGTACAGGTATTTGAACTGACTAAATCCAAAATCCGATCGGGTTTTTTTATAGTTCTGATCGGGTTCAGATTTGGGTTTTTCCGGTCGGGTACGGGTTCGGGTTCGAGTTCGGGTTTCGGATAATATGCCCACGCCTAATACAACTTCAAAAGATTTTAAACCCAACATACAACCAGCAGGATCTAGTATCGCCTAGGAACACAGAGTCGAAACTGGAATAGATCCTAGACTACCCAATCTAATTTATCGGTGTATTTTTCACCACAAATGAATTGATTTTATCCCACGACCGGAGATGAACCGATTCTTAACCCTTAATTAGACCACACGATACGAAAACAGTGATAAAACAAATAGATTATGACCTAATTCGGATTTTGATTAAAACAACCCAGCAATTGGTCTCCTCATGATCACAGTTCAGTTCGTGTACAATCGCCTCAACACCAAGAGTGCATTCCGACGTCGGCTCATACTCGTCATCAACCACTGCCTCGATCCATAGCTAAAAAAACCGGACATCATCTTCCGGAATGAAAAGCGGACCTTAGCAGTATTGGCGTTTTCGGTTTCTCTAATCGCAGCTATCTGGAAGTACGAAGCTCCAACCACCGGGATGACTGCAGTCAAGACACCGGCGCATGGATGTAGAGCTTCGCCACGCTTCACCGGCCAAGACCATTCCTCCGGTTGACTACGCCTTCAGCTTGAATCTTGGAACGTGGTGTCTCCGAGAACCGGAGAACAATCCTCCATCAACACTGCCTTTCATACCTCTTCCCTGTCCACACACCACCACACCAGGAGGTAGATCCGGGACAGAGAAGTCGTCCCTCCGTTCCACGCGCCGCTGCTACGGCGTCCTTGCCGTAGATCTGAAAATTTGAAAAACCAGATCCAGCAAGTTCGTCGATCCTAAAAGCTGACTCTCCTCTCCACAGGCGCACCGAAGGTCTCGCCACCTCTCCTATGGACGCCGGAACCGTCACCGTCGAACAAGATGCTATGGGCGCGAGTTCGAACTGGTTCAGAGAAGGAAATATATCGACACTGGTTTATTGGGGAAAAGGAAAGCAAAGGGAAAACAAGAATAAAGGGGATGGAGGGCGCCTTGGCACCGCCGCGGCGGCGGTGCCGGGGCTTGGTTAGATTTTGTTTTGACGGTGGTCTCTGATTTCATGGGAGAGAGAGAACGAAGGGTGAAAAAAAAAGAAGAATGATTCTTTTCGTTTGTTCTGTAATTTATAACAAGAAAAATTGCAACGACCAGAAGAATAAAATTTACATGCAACGAACCACAAGAAATATTTGTCAAAAAAAAAAAACGAACCACAAGAAATATTAGTAAAACGTAACGGACTCTCTTAAACATTTGTGCTGACTTCAAAGTAACGAACTCTTGTATAATTTATAGATGTATGTTTGATGTCAACACATCTCTGTCATTAATTCGTCCTTAAGATCCCGAATTAATAAACTCAATTAATCGATGATTATGAATCAAATCCCTCAAGCATAATGTAAATCCAGTAATATAAAATGTTCCTTCCACGAAAACTCATATTCTGTATGTACAGAGCTGGTATTTTAGCACGTGGAAGTGGAGCGGTTGAACATGGTCCAAAATTTTAGAGGATTCATAATTTTAAGTCGGAAGACTTCTTTTTAAGTTGTTTGTGAGTCTTCCAGATCTTAAAATTGATGAACAATGCAAAAACTTGTAGGTAAGGAATAGTAACCATAACTTCATAGAACGCTTTTTTCACCATTTTACTATCAATTAGATTAGCAAAAAAATTATTTTCAGAAAATTATAAACATAGACTATTTATAGATTTTGAAAAACTTTATTTGAAAAGTCACATATTTTCAATGTAAACAGTTGCAACTTTTATTATAGGAAAGACACAACATTTTAAGTAGTTTCATCTTTTTATAAAGAAGAGACACAACTTTTTATAAGAAGTCATCTTTAACGAACAGTCGCAACTTTTCACAAGATTTGAGATACCTATAAAAATACACACTCCTTGAAATTAATTGGGATTCTTATTATTAATAGATATAACTATTAAATTATAAATGATAAAGAAAATATGAATTATAAATGGTGGAGTAGAATGTTGAATATTTTTTAAACAAAACTATTGTAGAAGTTATAA
Source organism: Hirschfeldia incana (assembly GCA_026261945.1). Classification (NCBI taxonomy): domain Eukaryota; kingdom Viridiplantae; phylum Streptophyta; class Magnoliopsida; order Brassicales; family Brassicaceae; genus Hirschfeldia; species Hirschfeldia incana. The sequence continues at coordinate 575,742 of JABCMI010000014.1, read as the reverse complement.
ACAAAACGGATGTTGAATAATTAGGTGTAAGTAAAAAAGGATGATGTGGAATGTTAAAAATAGAAAAAGGATGTTAAATCAATTCACCATTATACGCAGTCATAGAGCTCAAAAACGGCACACGGTTTATCATCACCAATACATAAATTATGTAACAAAAACACAAGTAAATGAACAAATACAAGGAAAAAAAATCATCAGAGTTTTTTCATCAATCTCCATCCAGAATAATCTTTCATGAGATGTCTAGCGGGTGATGAACAACTGTCCGACAACAGTTTTAATATATATTAAGTGGAAGCAAATCTTCATTGTCTATTAGCCTGCCAAGAAACACACACACCATAACCTTTAGTATTTTAGTATCTTCAAGAAGTTCAAAAGAGATAGAAAGAAACCTTTTTCAGGAACTTTTCATGGATCTTCAACGCTTCTTTACATGCCTTTTTCGCGTCAAGATTACCCGCGATGTCTCCTAGTATCTGCAACACAACCACAAATTTGAAGTTTATGGAGTTTGGTTGAAGGCTTTGAGAGGGAAAAGAGAGACCTGAACCACGTCGTCTAGGCCTTTAGCTTCCTTTAAGAGACGTTTGTTCTTTGTCTGCAGAACGCTCGCGACCACGAAAACAGCAATCGTATTGCTATGTCGCTCGTTGTTTCCGCTGTTGACGTACTTCCTCTCAAACTTGCCATAACGTTTTAGTAACTTGGGATCGTCTGCTGCGTTGTTGCTGTTCCGATCTTCTAGTTCCTCGTATGTTGCAAACATGTTTGGATTATACTCCATTGCCCACATCAGCTATAACCAAAATGCACATTATTCTCATTATCCGAACAACAGCAAAACAAAAAGACATCAGAAGAGAGCAGCAATGTTGTTACCTCCCAAAGGTACAAAGCGTCGAGGAAGGAGAACTCTCTCCTGAAGAGTACCATCAACATCCTTATAGCAAACAGATACTCCCCACCGTCAAGATCCTCTGTTACGTGGCAAAAAAGTTATAGCTCACCAACCAACAAGAAGAGTGTATGTAACACAGCTCAACACACTTGCCTAGATGTTGATGTAGCCGAGGATCAACAGTTTTAATGACCTGTGAGAGCACACCCAGCTGTGTCTGCACACCCATTGATGTTGCTGTTGCCCTGAAATTTTCTCTCTGGAATACAAGAGATCAATAAACACAATCAACGGTCTGGTGATGACAACACATGAGAAGTCATGTCACAAAGATTCTGACCAGTCTTCGCATTGCACGCTCAAAGCACCAGAAAGCATCGGCTTCATCCTCAAAGAGGATTAGCATTGGGGAACATATATCATTCATTCCTACATGAGTAACAAAATGTATCGGTTCTTTTCCCTTTTTTCACATCGTGTTAATCGTAAAGAGGAAGTTACACTAACCCTGAACATAACCGATATCAAGATTCAACCATGTATAGATGGCAAGAACATCCCATAGTTTGGATTGATTACCACCATCCTCATAGAAGGAGAGATACCGATCTGTTCTAGCAACGTCAAGGCCTGCAAAACAACCATTAGAAGACCGTTGTAAAAGAATATGCAACAAGAAAGGATTTAACTAAGGGGCATATATACCGATCTGATGCAAAGAGAGCATCCATTGGAGAACTCTCTCGTCTCTAACAGTGTCTTTGACGAGCCAGCCTTGATTTTCAACAGAAGATTCATCAATGGGTTCCCCATTTTGAGAAACAACAGCCATAGTGATGTAGTTGCCGCTACCAACGACAGGAACCATAGTCTTACATTCTTCTTTCCAAGCAGCGTACTGCTCCCTAATGCCCAATTTCAAAAGTTAACCATTATGAAACTAGTGGAGAGTGAGGTTGTGAATGGAGCAGTCCACAAGAGTGTAGATACATACCTTCGTAGATTCCTGAGCTTGGTCCTTTCATCAAAAGTGCTGTCAGGATCGTAGCATCCTAACAAAAACTCCCAAACATCGCCTTTGATGGAGGGATGAATACCCTGAATAAAGAGAAAGGAGATGGTGAGCAGCAACCAACAAGATGGAAAGAAGAGAAAGAAATAACAGACTCCACGCTGAATACGCCGGAGGACTTTTTCCATATCCAAATGGCCATCTTCAGTAAAGGCAGCGTGCCATCTTCTAGCACTTAGTGTTTTTCCAGCCTGAGAGATAGATTGATGGATGGGATCATTCCCAATTTTAAGATTCCTCAAGAATTAAATTCAAAAAAAGGAGAAGAAACATACCCTGGATTTAAAGCGGGTCCTGGGAACATCAGAAAGACATTCAGGTTTAACTGGATAGAAACCTTGCAAATCTTCTCCTCCTGATCTCCACATTATATATCGGCAGCAAAACATCCAAATCTTATTCTTCTTCTTCTCAAACCAAACTTATTCCCTCACAGAGATCATTCATCAGACCACTAAATAAAATAAAATAAAACAATATCAGATCTTGTCTTAGATTGAGCAAACAATCCATAACTTTCACAATACTGAAACCACACAAAAAAGGTAGATATCTATATGATTGTGAAGCTCCCATGAATCAAATAGTAATATGCTAAAATTCGAACACCAAGAACATTACAAAATCATCATTCATTTGAGAAAATTATCTACAAAAGAATACATACGAAGACAAGCGAGCGTAGACATACTCAGATTATGCAGATTGAGATCCTAAAGAGCCGGACTCTCCTCGACAATGATCTTCAGACACATATGCCTTATTATGGATTCTCCTCCTCCGTCTCTCTTCTTCTGATTTTCCTTCCATCGTTCGTTCTATTTCTAGGGAGAGCCTCTGCATTATAACCAGACCACAAGCACCAATTCATCACTTCCGGTTCCCTTCCCATTTAACCGGCCGATTTCCAATTTTGCCTCCGGTTCCTTCAGAAAAATGGATTTTAACAGTTTTTTTTTTTCAAATAATGAATTTAACCTTTTTAAAAGTTCATCAGACAACTTAAAGAAATAAATATTGTTCTACGTTTTTCACTATTTTGATAACTAATTTTTTATATATTAAGTATTATGTGAGATATTTAAGAAATTTTACTACCAATATTGTAGTTTAAAAATTAATATAAAATCATAAATAGATAGCCACATCTTATTAAAATATAATTTTATTTTATTAAATTTTGTGAAGATATTGTAATGCTAAAAAAAAATCTATGTTTTATTATTCGTTTAGCTTAGTCATTGGTCTAAGACCAGTACTAGTTCGACTATATTTCTCTATCTTCAATCTCTCTAAACTTTCAAAGAGAGAATGATAACTTTTGACAGAATATTCTATACAAATATATTTTAGTTTAAGTAGTCTCTTGTTTTGTTTTTAACTAGACCCACCCCTTAGATTTTGATATCAGTTAGAAAATAAAACTTTTTCTAGCTTTCTTTGACGTTATGTTCAAATTTGTTTAGTTTCTTTTTTCGACAAGTTTGTATGAGTTTTCCGGTAGTATTCAACCATTCTTCTACTATTTTACTGAGTTTGATCAGCCTTATGTGAGGAGAGTAATATATTTGCCTGTCTTTCAGTTCTTTGTGAATGCCTCTTGCTTAGAATTTGGTAGAACTTCTCTTCATTGGTGTGGTTAGAGATGTTATGCTATTCTTCTAATAGATTGTAAAAAGTTTGGATTTTGGTGACGCCGGAGATTCTGCAAAATAGATTATTTTGGTGGTTTTGTCAAGCCCAGCAAAGAAAGTGGTTGGTTGTTAATTTAGTCACTGCTTACTTCTATTTCATGTTTGATACACTCCATAGTCCATGTAATCTACTTAATATAAAATTGGCAATACAACTTAAAGACACAGATAATGTCATATACATGAAAAATGCTAAGTTACGAGGGATTTCAAACTAAAATCAATTGATGATAAGTGAATTGATATATTTTCCTATATATTATTTAAGAATCTTTTCAATTTTCAATATGGAACAATATTCGTCCCTTCGAAATGTTGTGTATACGTCATTATTGAAACTAGAGATTTTATCCGGGCTACACCCGGAATTATACAAATACCATCGTATTTAATATATATGTATTAAACATATATTTAATCTATGTTATAAATATATAAATAGTAAATTGAATTAAATATGAGTGAAATTTTGTTGTGAATTTGTTGTTTTTACAATCTAAATCTATAAAAAAATTAGTTCAAAATTACAATATTAAAATTATTTATGGTTTTTAGAATTTATATGAGTTGATGTCAGTTACTATGATGGCTTCATGACTGTTTTCCAAAAATTAACATCAACATTTGTTTAAAACAAAATTTAAAATGTATATAAAATTAAAGTAATAATTATAAAACTGATTCTATAATTTATTATCACAGTTATGTTGGTTCATTACCAGAGTTATTATTTTGGTTACTTTCTTAGGAGTTTGTTTAATATTTTTGTGTATCACCATCTTAAATTTCTAATATATCACTCAACACATATATTTTCTAAAATATTCCAATTTGTTTTGTGTGGAAATAATTTTATTTAAAATCTCAGTAATATAATAAATTGTAGAGAATTATATTTATTTAAATATATACTCTAGCCAACTATATATTTCAAGAAGATTATATTTTGATTTATTTTACATAGTGATATGTAACTGAAAAATATATTTTTAACCAAAATGCATGACTAAATTATTATTTAGTTCTTAACAATAACATCTAAAAAACGATAAGAGTAAAATATGAATAATTCAATAATTTTTAAATTTAGTTGGTATATTCTAAAAATAAAAACACATTCATTGGCTACCTAATCGCACAAAAAATAAAAATAAATATCGAAAATTAAAAACTTCATCTATTTTGAAACGGAAAAATATCTAAAACATCATCTATTAAAATAAGAGATAATAATTTTATTGTATAATATATGAATAATTTCAGTTCAGGTATTGTATGAGGGCTCAAGAAAATACACACACTACTTATCCCTTAAAAGTTAGTTATGTATATGTTTATTTTTAATTAGATGGAGTTTTTTTTTTTAAATCAAAGCTTCACTTTAATCTTGTATTCAAACTGAATTTAGTTGTTATAATCAACGCTTGGGATTATATAAATAATATTTATTCATATATCTAATGTAAATCGTTTTGTACACATCAATACTATTAAAACAGAAGCAATTTTTATCTACTTGGGAGTAGTCTACCTAAGACCATTTCATTTAATTAACTTTCATATTATTTATACTTATATCTAATTTAATTAATATTAAATATACATTATGCCTAAAATTAAGGAGCTAACTAACTAATCCATTATTTTTTAAACTAATGAATTTAAATTATATTAAAACGAAATTTAATAATAATTTAATAATATTTTAGTTATTAATGCAATAAATAATGATATATATATATATCTATTAATTTGTATATATACAACTATATATTCATCCAAATGCAAAAAAAAAAAATCTTCAAAACCCTCACTAAATATATAAAATATAATTCTTATATTTAGAGTATTAAAATTAGATATACATATACATAATATATATATGACAAAAAATAGTAATAGTTCGATAATATTAATATTTAGTATACAGTTAAACATGTTACTATTGATATTTTTATGAACATAGTTGTACGGGTTATTCAAACACATGTAATATATTGATCAAATATTAACTAATTCAACAAATATATTAACACAATTATATTATAAAACACTACATGAAAACATAAATTGATGCAAGAGATTATGTGTCAATACTTTAATTAGTTGTAAAATATAATTACATATATAATAAAAAAATATAAAACAAAATTAATATATGATAAAAACATCAATCAAAATTAAAATTAATAAATATTTACATTTCTAATGCGATTAATGAAATTAACTTTTAAATTTAAAATAATTCATAAACAAAATATCAAAAAAACCTAATAGCATGTGAATGACAAAAGTAAACTTACTAAATAAATGAAAATTATATTTACAAACATAAATCATTAAATTGTAATAGACATATATAAATTGTTGATGCTCAAATATATTTTATTTTTAGTATGCATCCTCTCAAATATTGATTTATTACGCTTACAACAAGATGGAAATTTAGTTTGTGTTTGACTAAAATTGTATTAAAATTGGAACATCACTTTCATGATATATCCACCATTCATCTATTCATTCATGAATATATATTAGAATACTCTAACTATAATAATTTAAGTCATACCGGACTGCATACTGGATCATTTATTAATACAACCGATAGCCAGATTCCGAGTATTAGTTCTTATTATGGGTTTTATAGTATTTATAAAAAATATGTAGTGAAAATTAAAACGGATTACATATGAGACCATAAAATTTGCCGATTTAACAGCGGGTCGGGATGGATTTTAAAATACTCAATATAACGTTTTATTTTAAAATACATGTTTATATCAAATAAATTTGGAATGTTTCGAAAAATTATCCCGCGGTTTGAAACCGCGGGTCAAAATCTAGTCTATTATATTAAAAGAGAAGTCATGACTCTTTTAATGTGTGATATTTTAAAATGGACCATTTCTTAGACAATTACTAATTTTATATTTGCATAATAATATCATAAGAATATTTTTTCCCTAAACAATTAATTTAAAGTGTTGTTAATGAAATCTTTTCCTGATTTCTTTCCTAAACATATGCTTCTTTTTTGTTTTAACATGTGATATTTAATTTTGTTGATTTAATTGTACCTTAAAGATAACCATGATTTTATTTTTTAAAAAGAGCATTATAAAACGTATCTTTTCATCTAGAGTTCAAGAGCACTATGATACATATTCATATGGCTTTTTGGATCATATGATACAATATAAGACAATAATGTAGATTACATAAGGGGCAGGTATGCAGTAACATATACACGTAAATAATCTATGTTCTTTTTTTTGTAAGTAAATAATCTATGTTACTTTATACTTTGTTCTATAATTTATAACTACAACTTCACTCGCCTCCGTAAGGATGTTTGCTTTAACTTTTGTTCAACGTAAATTCATAAATGGTTGATTTTATGAAAACAGTCTCATGTATATTTTTTATGTTTTGTAGTTTACATATAAAGTAGGGCTGGACGGAAAAACCGGATCCGAAAAACCAAACCTGATCCGATCCGAAAAAATAGTATTGAATCTAAACCAAAATTGATTAAATATCTAAACAGATTCGAAATTTTAGTATTTAAAAACCAAAAACCGAGCCCGATCCAACACGAACCGAAGTATTTGGATACCCGAATATATCTGAAATAGATTTACATACCTATATATATTATTATTTTTCAAAATACTTGAAAATATATACAAATAGTCAAAAATACATGTCTAAAATAGCTAAAACATACTTAAAACACTAAAAGTACTCAACACACACACACACACACATATATATATATATATATATATATATATATATATATATATATATTGATTCTCAATCCAAATATTCAAACCAAACCAATTTATATGTTATTTGTAAGTATTTTGACATATTTAATTCACATTTATATTTCATATATTTTTATAGATTTTGAGAAATTTAAAATATATATTGTAGTTAATATTTTTTTAAAAAAATAGGTTGTCTGAATCCGAACTGAACCCGTAAAAATCCGACCCGAACCCAAATCAAAATTATAAATACCTGAATATGGCTAAATTTTTGAACCCGAAACTCGAATAGACCCGAACCAAACTTCGGATGGGTATTGAACATCCAACCCTAATATAGAATATAATATATTATTTTATAATATATATGTTTCATAATAAAAAAATTATTTGTACGTAATATTATAGTAAACAATTTATAACTTGATGAAATTTGATGTAAAAAAAAAAGAAAATGACTAATAATAGGAAAATTCATATTAATTTGTTTGGTTTAGAAACATTGAAAAAGAATTCCCACAAAAAACAGCCACTTCTTATTTGAGGTTAATATAATTGAATATATTAGTAATAAATATTGGATCACAACATTCTTTATGTGTGATTTGTTTTTAAATATACTTTCCCTAGAAAGTTATCTTTCATTTTATTTCAGATCAACATTCTTTTGTGTGATTTTTACAAAAATAAAATGGCTTTACATTATTATAAACCTATAAATTACAACTACATATAAATTTGTGTTTTACTAATAAACCTTCATATGTATTTTATTTAAATATATGTGAATGTTATTTTTAAAAGATTTGAATGCTTATTTTTCAAAATAACAAAAGTTAATACTAAACATTTAACTAATTACTTGATTGTTATTCTAAGAAACTAAAAGTTTATTTTTTTGATAAAGTATATTCAACAGTCCAAATATTGTGAAGTGTTACAATCTCTTTAGACATAACAATAATTTTATATTTTACCAAACTTACAAGAGCAAATTAATTTTAACAATTAAACACAAATCCAACAAACAAAATATTGTAAAGAAGATAAAAGTTAAATGTAATAGTTGGAAAAAAAGTTTGATTAAAAACAACTAAACTATAACATTTTTTCTGAGTTTGAAAAGGTTATTACACGTTCCAAAATATGAAACTATTATAATATATACCATTTTCGGAATAAACACAAACTTTCAATATAATTATAATGAAAACAAATACCCGCACGGTTGTGCGGGTCGAGACCTAGTTTATCTTAAAATATTTGTTTGCAACAGAACTTATATCAAAGATTCCAATAAAAAATTATCTTGTTATATACATAACGTAACTGAGACTTTAACTAAGCTTTGAGTAACTAATTTTGAACCGAAGTATATCATTTAGTATAACTAATTAGAAGAATTAAATCTGTCTCTCTATTTGTATTTTACGTGCACCATGATTATACTATTTTGGTAATGAAAACCAAACTGAACCCTCGGGGACACAGAAAACCCGTAGATACCTTTTGAATCTTCCAGTTACAAATTCTTCTTTAGTTTTTTTTTTTCTTTTTTGACAAAAATAATTCTTTAGTTTTCTTCTCACATTGTTGTCACCACTTTCAACTCTTATGTCTTACTTCTTCTGTGGTGTGTGAATCTTGTGATTTACTTCTTTTGTGGTGTTTAAGACCTTTTTCTTTTAAGACCTTCTTTTATGTTCAATGGTTGGAGTCAAAACTCAGATTTGTATACAGTTCGGCAACCACTTTTATTACTTATCCCCACCTTACTTTTTTGCTTCATTACTTAGTACATAACTCTCATAATTAGCTACGTAAGCAACTGGATCTCACATGAGACTGCCAAATTACATTAGCGAGAGACCATCATGCTAAGATTTGTACATTAAAATTAGAGCACTTATATAATCTACTTATATATCATCACTTTGTCATTTTTAATGGTTATACCAAATACAACAAATATCCTCGTCCTGGCGGCCTTACCTCATTGTCATCCTCACGAGTTTTATAGGCATAAGAAACAAACTGACAAATAATATACTTAAGTGTGACGATAGCACCACATTCATTCTAATTTAAATTTAAAAACTGTTTCAAACTGCCACTAAAGTCATAGCCTCCAAAGACATTGCCAGTTGCAACGATTTATTTTATTTCCAAGCTATCTGGTGTAGGAGAGGCACGACTGTCCTCTGAGATAGTCATATGATTGATTATTCATGTCAAACAGTTAACATCTACAGCACTTGGAGGAAGCTTTAAAAATAAAGAAACTCACTTCCATATTAAAGCAATGAGCATGAACCCACACTATAAAAGAGGTAGAAAGAGAACGTAACACATGAAGATTTGATGTTCAAAAATACATGCAAGGTTGATTACTTTCCACTATAAGAATGGTGACTGTGACTGCATAGTAAACAACATGGGAAAACAAAGTGGGTATGCTGAAGAGAAAAGATACAGTGAAAAACTATAGCTAAAAAAAGAGCACTGGCTGATAGCTCATCATTCTTTGGAAAATAGCTCGAGTGGTTCGCGCGGATGATTACACTCAGTCAAGGCTTGGTGAGAACAATATCAGAACCGCCTCACGCAGCATATGTTGCAGCAGTAACAGCGATACCAATATTGGCTTTCTTCGAAGCAGGAGCATCCATCACCAGTCATCCTACATATATGCTTCAGTTCTTGAAACTTCTTCACAAGCTCATACTTCTACTCTGGCTGAAACATAAACCAAAAAGACCGTCTTTATGTCTTGGAGGATCAAACCAAGGCAACACAGCAACAAATTCACATGGACCACCAAAGGTCTTTTTAGTATCATTGAAGAGAGGAAACAGTACTAAAACTTGAAGTGCAGTAAAACAAAATCAGCGCCAATGGAAACAGTACCACCAAAGGTCTTTTTAGTATCAATGAAGCAGGGAAGAAATGAATCTCTCTGATATTAACTCTTATCTCTTTGTCAGCAAGTATTCCAACCATAACAGCATCGATAGCACCTTCTTTTCTCAATGCTTTTGGGACCACATGAAATTACAATATGAAACATAGCTTATAACCGATAACAACATAAGCTGTAATATTAACAGAAAATAAAATACATAAATTTTCTGAAGAACAAAAAAAATTGAGACTTCGGATAAAATCAAACTCACACGATCGATCTGCTGTGTTGTCAGTGTGACCTTTCCGTCTCGGCCTTGCTCAAATCACTGTAATAATTCTCTAGAGCGGTGGACTTTTTGTTGGCAGCAACAGAAAGAGAAAGGCAAACCTTTTCCTTCAATACCAGCGGGATCCCTTTCTTATTCAACCCATTAAACGTGATGAGAGAAATAAGAGAGCAGGAGATATGTACCAGAAGCTACGGAGGACTCCCAATTAGCGTTTTTGTGTCTTCTTGTGTAACAAACCAATCTCACCTTAAACCCAAGGATTAACATGTCGACAACTGCAATCAACTATATGACATGAGCTAAAACATTTCCTTGAATGTTATACATAGTATTAAAGTAGATGTTTTTCCCTCCAACATACCTCTATTGTGAAGTGGGATGACGCCAATGGATACTCGCTGTACTCCTCTGTGGTCACATCCTTAGAGTTCAAGAGCTGCAACAAATAGGAATGTACTATTTTCCTGTAAAATTCAAGATAGTCCTCAGAGCATGATTAGAGAAGCAAGTATACCTCATTGAGCCACAAATACTTGCACTGAGCTAAAAAAGAAACACAAACACATAACGAACCTTAAGATGCTAAGTAATACATGTCCCTCTAGAATTGGTTAGCTGAGAATCATCCCTTCCTTAACAATATAATTGCGTGAATGGCTTCTCCTTCCCATACACATTGCTTATAAAACTTTGGGGCTCTTTGTTGACACAATAACCTTCAAAACATAGATAAGTTACACATTATTTAGTTGGCAAAGAGGTGAGCATAACAATGATCAGAGTACACAGAGATGACAATGAAATAAGTTACCCAATCTTCAACCAAAAATGATGAATAGAACCCCATACTGAACTGACCAATTAAAATGTTATCCTGAAAATGATTTTACAAAAATGCATAGTTGGTAGAAAATAGCATGTACCGAAACAAATAAGCATCCGTCATAATTTCAGTCACCTCATGATAAGTAAATCGATGTCCCACTGTAGCCATTGACCCAGCAAGTTCCGCCGCGGTGATTTCACCATCTTAGTACCGAAAATCTCCATGACTGTTTATGAATGCAAGTCTGCAATGTTTAGCTATATAACTTTAAATGAAAAGCCACAAAGATTGGAATACTCTTTCTGAATCAAACAGAAGACGGATTGGTGTAAATTATGTTTTTTTAATTCAAACCTGATAAGAATGAGGTTTCATCGCAAGGGAATAATAAAGATTCAGAAGAGCAGGCCTTACCTTCTCGTCAATGAAGATTAGTTGAAGACCAATTAGCATCCGGTTGTGGGAAAATTTGGAGACTTTAAGATTCACTCCTATAAAGGTATCGATGGTGAAAGAGTGATGAATACATATGGCGGCCGTGTAACTCTGGAGCATTGTATATATAGATTTGAGGAATACGTGAAGAGTGAATCGTCGTCTAGAGGTTACAATTTTGAAGACGACAATTATGAATGCAAATCATTATTCATCAAACTCAGAGATCGGAAAAGACAGAAGTTGAAGAGTTATCGACTCTCAAAGCTTGAGCCGTAAAACAGTTTGTCGAGAGAGTGAGACTAGGCTGAATTATTGTGTAAAGAAAGCTCATGCGAAAAACCCATTGTAATTCAATTTAAATGATGTGGCAGAAAGGCAGTCTCTGATTGGCCTGAATTTCCAATCCTACGTGGGTAGGCTCAATGGAGCTCATATCGTCCTTTTAGTTATAGTAGATGTCTGGACATTGATTATTGATGACCAATTTTAAGAATATCAATATGGATCATACTAGATGGTTTGCATCGGGTTCTTTCCATATTGATTTAGATGAACTTCCAAATTAAAATTATAAAGAGAGTAACTAAAACACTTTGTTATGAGTAAAGTCTCACATCGATAGTTTGATAAATAATTAAGTAATATATAAAGGGTTAGCGCCAATCCACTAATTGTCAATTAGTTTTAAGTTGGAAGCTCATAATATGACCCGAATCTAATATACTTTGCTTCTCTATGTGAGAATGTGTCCCTAGCAGTGGCGGAGCTACAGTCTTGTCACATGGGTCAATTGATCCATGTGAAATTTTCATAAAATAGTTTTTCACTTGTAAAATTCTTAATAATTAAATAAATCTTGTAAACTTAAGCTAAATGACCCCTATGAACCAAACTAATTTCAGAATTGACCCCTCTAAAATTTTTTCCTACCTCCGCCACTGGTCCCTAGTAGAAAAAAAAATAAAAATAATGCCATCCATTTCTATATAGACTTATTTGTTCCGTGAGATGTCAGTGTTCCATTGTATTCTTGTGGAATATCTAATGATTTTTATTGACAACTAGAACCTTTTCCGTGCTATGCGCGGATAATCTACATTTTATTTATATTTATTTTATTTCAAATCGTGTAAAAATTTTAAACAGTTCTATATAATATTCAACCAAAAACAGGTTAAATATTTAACACAAACACACCTTTAATAGTATTTTGAGATGTTTCTTTGTGAATTTTCAACTTTATGAATTTTTATTTCTTGTGAGATGGGGTGTATCAGGAGTTTAAATAGAGACCAAAGGAATGATGACGAAAAAAATAGTTTATATTTTTTTTATCAGAAAATAATTTCTATTTTGTTATCAAAAAAATAATTTATATTTATTGTTTGAAAGTTACACCATTTATAAAGAAAATTTGTTACACATAAATCTTTATCATTCTTCTAGTTTTTTCTAAGTAGAAACAAAGATGTAATAATAAATATATTTTTTTCAACAAAAAAAATATTTCCTATCAAAATTCGGAAAGAAACATTAAGTAATAAATATTTTTTTCTCGTTTCTATTAATTTGTTCCTATTATTCTCTTAATGATTACCAGTTAAAGTTTTAGTCTGCCTTTTGATTTTTGATAGGTTCAGAAAACAATTTTTCAAAGCTTTCTAGGAACGTTTATTGAGTGGTTGAACTAAAATGTTATTGGTGTTCTTTTTATGCATGATTTTGTCCAAAAGAAAGACAATTAACGAATGAGTTAACTTATTTGTTAGATTGCTACATAATATAAGTTCATTTATCTGTTGAAAAGACGAAACAATCATAAAAAGGTTTCCCACATGTCAGCAACTAAATCAATCACGAACTTGTGTCTGAAACATGCATATAAACTGCGATTACTTTTTGAAACATACACAAAACTCTAAGTGAACTATTATCCCGACCCATCTTGTTGCCCGGAGACTTCAACCATTACTATACTTGGATTCTCTGGTATTCTACGTCAAGGATCCCAACAGATTTGCTTCCTTAGTACCTATTGGAATTCTCTGGTATTCTGTGACCATGTAACTTATTGGAATTCCTCAACTCAGCTCTTCACCATAAACATAAGTAGATGAGATCCTAGAGATAATATATGGTGCATTTCATATGGTAAGAAGTGTCTCATTGTTGTGGGGATAACAAAGGTCATGAAAGCCTTGTTTCAATCAGAGTTGCAAATCACAATTCTTCTGCAGGTCAAAGTGGTTGCTAAAAAAAACATTTTAATTATATGTACCTCGTTTAAAGATCTCTTTAGTATCTGTGCTATGCTCCAGCAACAATGTTATTGTCCTTTTGCTTTCAATGAAGCTAAAAGTAGCAACAAAAGCAGTGCCAAAGCGGGAGCTCAACCAAGATTTAAAATTAGTTATAGGTCCGAACTGATGACTCAAGAAAAGGACGGTGGTGATAGAAGTATTGTGTACTTACATCAAAGAATACAACATTGTGATAATTGTATATCTCGTGTCTGCTGATCCCATCAAATCTCTGAGGGAAGTGAACATAACATGGCTTCTTTCCCGTCTCAGGATTGACCATTGCTTCTGTAAGAGCTTTGCTATTGTTGATGTAGTGATCACAGTCGACATTCAGAAGATAAGGAGCATTAGATAGAACCCTGAGACTTGCATCTTCATTTGAATATCGCAAGACGAAATAATTCAAGTAACACAATCAAGGATTAGGCATAATCACTTACTAAAAGATTCATGGCTCCAACCTTCATATGATCGTCAAATCCGGGTCTCTCACAAGCACTGTTGTTTCAAAGCAAACATGAAAAATAAACAGATAAGTTTGGGAGTAATGTGTACGAACAACACATATAACAAATAATGAAACAGTTAAATGCCTCTGAGCATCTCACCTATATCAGGCAGATGATCGCATATATTATATTACCGGGCCAGGGTGTGCATTTGTTCATAGTCCAGATATCCTCAGAGACTTTCTGTGCAGACGCAATTAAGCATTGATGTTAAACTTGAATTCTTCATAATATCTCTGTTTTGAGGATAAAAATGTAATTCTGTTCAATTTCATGGTTCAACGTTCCCTAAACCCAGATGGCTGCAACAAAAGAAAGCGAAATCACTAAAATCAGATTTTGTGATTTAAGTTTTATAATATAAACAGAGAGTGAATCTGAATCTGTTTAACCACGAACCAAATTATGGCCGCCGTATCATTACTATTAACTCTACTGTAACTCGTCTCAACATGAAGAATCTCGCCTGCAATAAACATCAATCAAATATACAACCCACTAGTGAGAGAAAGAAAGACATCGACTTATATATTGAGAAGAGAAGAAGACGAAGATGGCTTGAAATCTGGAGATGATGTTGTTACTCACTTTTAATTGGAAAGTAATATCTAGCATAAAAGAAAGAATATTTTGTAACAGACTGGTTTTGATTTTTGAAGGTGGCAAGTAATATAAATGAAGAATCAGAATAACTGATGATATGGCTTTCTGCAAGCGTTACACCGGAGGAGTGAGGTAGATAAACAGATTTGGTGTTGTTGTATTCATCGAAGACAATTAGGGCTATGGATGAGAAAGCAATAAAAATCACGATTGGACCAAATATCTGGAAGGGTTGGGTTGGTTTCGTGACCCAACAACTTTAGAATTAAAGAAAAGCCACGATGACATAGATGTTTGATAGGTGGAGAATATTTAATCCGACGTGGCACTCTTTAGAAGCTCCAAAAATAGCTTCTTTTATATAGCCAAAAGCATAATATAGTAAGAGATACGTTATGGAAGCAATTAATAAAAATTTGTACTAATTTAAAAAAAATTCCTAGTAATGATTGGAACCCTACTGAGAATATTATTCGATATATATACAAAATAGTATCCATATATAGTTTTATACACACCTGTAAGGCTTTAACACCTGCAAGCTTGGTTTTTCTTTAAAGAAAACTACAATCATGTAAAAATGAAACAAATAAAATAATGTATATTTGCGTGTCATCAAGGATGAGACTTTGTTGGTCTTGAAAGCAGGAGTGGTCGGACCCAACTCAACTCCAAAATAAGACCAGGTTAATTTAACCTTGTTGGTTGATGTTTTTAGCAAGCTTCAGATTCTTCCTGCTTAGGCCTCACTTCAAGTTCTGGTGGCAGAAGTTTCAGAAAGCTTCCCTGAACCACCGGAGGAACAGGCGGAGGTCGATCACCAGCCGATCTTGTCGTTGTTTCCGGCAAATCCGATGTCTCTGATGATCCACCATCTACGTAATGGTTTAAAAACATAAAATTAGTAAAAAAAAAAACATGATCAAGATTGATCTTTAAAGATGCAAAAATTAAAAGGTGTGTACCGAAGAATGATTTGACCATTGGTGGTCGCTTCGACTTATTCTTCTTCTTTAACTCCGCTGCAAAACATCATCCATTAGTAACAACTAACAACATTCAAAACTCAGAGACAAAAAGAGACCAGTGATCAAGTATGCGTACCCATTCCAGGAACTTGGTAATCATTAACTATCTCAAAGTTCTTGTAAGTGTATCCTACGAAGTTGATGTCCTTTGAAGACAGCATCTGCAAAAGTAAGTAAAAGTGGAATTGAATAAATATAAATGAATGTAATAAGAAAGCAATCTTGAAGAACTTGTCAGGGAGTAGCTTTACTTTTCTCCATGGGCCAGACTTGGAAGATGTCTCACTTTGTGATTCTGACTGCATATGTTACCAAAAGATTACTGATTAAATACAAAACTAATGAGTAACCAAATAACTTATGCTCTTATCAAATCAACAAAAGGATAAGAAAAGATGGGTTACCTCATCGAACTTCTCAAAATTCTGAGTGTCTAGATCGTCATTGACCTCTGGAACAAAGGCTGCATCCATATCAAATATCGTATCCCAATCAACAGTTTCAAACCATGGATGAGCCTGCAAAATGGACAAAATCTCATGCGTTAAGTAATCTCACCGGTTTTGAAATCTTATATCCATATTCAAACTCTTCATGCTTCTAAGCGAAAAATATTTTAAAGGAAACCAGTAGTAAGAAGGTCACACCTTGATTTCATCAGCACCTTTGGAACCAAGCCTACGTCTGACACTGCACAAAAGACTGTTGATCAGATCTTTTGCTTCCCGTGACAATACTGCTTCCTCTGGAAACTTCAAATGACTTTTCCAGTTTACTATCTGCAACTCAGAAACATAGAGTTTGATATGTTAATGGAACTGGAAGGTGAAACTCTCATTCTTGTCTTATATTTATTTCGGTTTTTCTTCTATAGATTAATTATGAGAGCGTATATATTATTACCTTTCTACAGGTTGACATAGGATCATCTGCATAGAAAGGAGGATACCCTACTAGCATCTCATACATGATAGCTCCAAGAGACCACCTAAAACATCCATTTTTATTGAGCAAACTGCATCAGTGTCCTATGCAAGGTGCAAAAAAGAAGAAGACAGCTTCAATATTCTTACCAGTCACACTCCATTCCATAACCTTTCTTCAACAGAACTTCTGGAGCTATGTAATCTGGTGTTCCGACTGTCGAATAAGCCTGTGGTTTCGTGTATTAATCAAACAAATACAGAGAGAGAGAGAGAGAAACTCTTTTGCCTAACGGCGAAACCAAGCAGCAATTTGTTAAAGTCAAAAATATCAAAGGGTGAAAGTGAAGCCTTACTAGCTTTCTTCTGTTCTTCTGCCAATGTTCAAGCTGTTCCTGCTGTGTTCTTTTTGGAACAGCTGATCCGGCGGCATCTTTCTCCTCCGCAGTAGATCCATTATTCGGATTGTTTGAAAATTCGTTTTCTCCAATGGCACTGCAGTCCAATGGTTTACACAATCCGAAATCTGACAGTCTCAGATGCCCATATCTGTCAAGTAGCAAGTTGTCCGGCTTTATATCCCTGCGAAGAAGCAAAAGAAGTGTCTGATAAGCAAGAGACAATGAATGGTATTCTTTTTTGTTTTACTCTGACAGAACCTGTGGATGTAATTGTGCCTGTGGATGGACTCGATAGCAAGAACTGTCTCAGCTACATAGAACTTGGCTTCTTCTTCAGTCAATGTATCTTTGCGCATCAGCAGAGTCATCATATCACCACCAGGTAGATACTCCATCACAAGGTAAAGGTGGTCATCATCTTGAAATGAACAGTAAAGCTTAACTATGTAGTTACTGTCCACTTCCGCAAGTAAGTTCCTCTCTGCTCTCACATGCTCAACCTTTGAATTATATAATATGTTCGAGTCAGGAATGAATAATT
Source organism: Hirschfeldia incana (assembly GCA_026261945.1). Lineage (NCBI taxonomy): Eukaryota > Viridiplantae > Streptophyta > Magnoliopsida > Brassicales > Brassicaceae > Hirschfeldia > Hirschfeldia incana. The sequence goes on along the minus strand of JABCMI010000014.1, from coordinate 557,533 downwards.
GGTTCGCATACATACAAAGTAGCATTATTAGATAAGGGAAGTGTCATCACCTGGCCTCTACGAAGCATCTCGGCCTTCTTGAGCTTTTTCATTGCATAAACTTGACCCGTAGTCTTTTCTTTACAAATTCTAACCTACAGAGGCAACAACAGATTGTTTAACAAACCACTCGGAGAAATGCATACTTACAATTACCCAATGAAAGTATGCATGTGCATTACCTCTCCAAATGCACCTTTGCCAATCATGGTAAGCAAATCAAAATCAGCAACGCCTAGCTTATGGCGTTGAAGGCGCATGTACTCTGTCTCCTTCTTCTCTAGAAACTTGAGAAGATTGTTTTGATCTTCTTCAGAAACATCAGCATCTGCCAGCTTCTGCTCTAGCATGCTTCGCCTGTTTCATATCAACAACCACAAGCTAAAGAATCAGGCAATGGCAAAAAAGAAGAAGAGAAGGATTTGTACATTTTGGTTTCGAACTAAAGGTGTATATATATATATACCTTTCTTTCCTCTCTTGGAGAATCTTCATCTGCTCTTTGTAATGATTCTCAATGTACTGTTTAGCAGCTGCGACTTTCTGTTTGGTAGTGTTAGAGACAGCTTCTTCATCAGTTTCCACGTTTGGTTGCTCATCAGCAGAGCCATTACTACCACCACCACCTGAACCACCTTTATATCTCGATCCTCCACGCATCTGCCGCTTCTGAAACCAACCCTTTGCAGAATCCATATCGATACTCTCTCTTTTTACCACACAAAATATTCAAAGCATCATCATCTACGGATTGAAAACGTGAAAATCAGCACAAAGGTCACTAGAATCCAGATATGCCAAACCAAAAAACATGAGAGAAGCTGAATGATTGTGGCAGATACAAAACAAAGTAGGAAGAAGAAACAAATCTGCAACAGGGAAAGAGAAAGATAGGAATGGAATGAGCGTGAATGTCTCTGGAGCCCATGATTTATATTTGCAAGTAATGCAATTTAGATCTAATGTCTGCCTTTATTCTCAGCGTCATTTTCTCTGATTCTTTCATGCACACTTTTATTTCCTTCTTTAACTTAAAATAGAGATTTGACTTAATTACTATTTAACCATCACTAAAAAGCTTTGACTAGTTTTGGTAGTTGATAGCCAACCCAGTATAACAGACGTATCTGCTTGGATATTAGTAATTATAGGAATGGTGGTTAAGGAATGCACCTATACAAGAGGAAGAACATTTTCTCAGTTCAAGGATTCCATGCCACAAGTGTCACACTCAAATTACAGTAAAACCATTTATAAACTCTTTTAAGTCACTCCACGTGATGAATTATAAAAAAAAAAAAACTCAAAAAAACCCATGAAAGCCATTACGTTTTGTGAATGTGATATTACTGTATGGGACAAATGAATGGTTGAGAGTTCTTATAATGAAAACACACTCTGAACTGAAACACTTTTTTTGGCTCATAAAGAAAGCTATTTGTCTCCATCTATCAATAACATGGACTCAAAGCTAAGCTCATCAAGCAGAGATAAAATCATCTTCTCGGCATTCACAATACAAGTCAGATGGAAACCTCTTTTTATGATTTAGATGGTCTCATCACATGGAAAGAGGGAAGTCTCAGGACAGCTTCTTCTGTCTCCATCGGGTCTGATCTCAGAATCTAAACACAAACAAAAAAAAAAGCAAAAAAGTGTTATGACGACATAATAATCATTCAAAATAAAAGAGAATTCAGAGAGCTAAGGGAACCATCGGAATACAGAATCATCAGTCTATTACATGGAAACGATTGTAAAGAAAGAAGTCAACAGAAACAGTAAGACCAAGCACAAAAAAAAGAAGCAAATATATATGTTTTATGGAAAAAAAAAATGTTCTCCATCCTCTTCCTAACAAAAAATTATCCAAATATGTTAATGGCGTGTACATGAAGAGTGAGCTTTACCATATCTTTACATTCTTCAATGAATCAATCACATTATAGACATAAGAAGATTGTCAAAAGGGGACTTAATCCATCTCAAATTTGTCATCCAGAAAACCTCATCACTACAATTCAGTTCAATTTTCACATTTGAATTCTAAAACAGAGCCTAAATTGCAACAGTGAAGGACACCAAGTTTACGAACCAGAGAGAAAGTAGCAGCTCCCTTACCGGGTCCTGAAGAACAGGTTTGGTATCATCGACGGCAAGTCTGAATGGAGGTTTCACATTTTTCTCTTCGGCGTTCGCCGGAATCTCTGTAGATTTCTTCATCGTTTTGTTTTCAATTCGCCGCAGATTGAGATCGTTGGTGAATAATAACTGGGGTTCTTCTTGGTCGGACCTTATTGGGCTTACCAGTTCTTATTGAAAGCCCATTTCTTTTTCTTTCTTTAACTCGACAACTTTATAGACGTTGACGGTAAACCTATTTTGTTGCTGCTTGAAAAACCCTAATTGCATTCTCAGGAAGGAGGAAACATCTTGGAGGTAGGGTGCCATCTTCTTTTGTGAATATATCTATCGGCTTTCTTACTTTCTTCTCGTCTTTTTTTGTTTGCGCAGAGATTCATTGAAATCAAAGGACCGACAATGTATCTGCAGTGCTATATCAACGAAAAGGGCGAGAAGCTTTACACCACTAAGGTTACCCCTTTCACTTTGCTCTTCTTCTTTTTTTATATATATATATATATATATATTTGCTTTCTTCCTATGTATAATTTCTTGTCTCTCTAGATTTCGAAACAATTTCTGAGGCAGAGATAGCCGATTTTTATAAGTAGACATCCCTTAGATTAGAGAGTAACTAGTTTCAAATGCTGAAATAGTTTTTTATCTTTTTTTGGTTTTGTTTGCTTTTAATCTTAACTTAGTAGATATAAGTTTATTCTTCCCGGGCTTGTTTAATTTCAACGCTTATCAGATCATTGTTACTTGGTGTTCTTTTTGTTGTACACAAGTTCAAAATAAACTTAGCATTGGGTTTTCCTCTGCTCACTTAGTTTCTTTCGCAATTGTGCAGAAGGAATCACCGCTCGGGTTAGCCACTGAATCTGCTCATCCAGGTGAGCCTTCTTGCCTTTTTTTTTTCATTATTTGTTTGAAGGAAAACAAATCTCTTATGAGTTTAAGTCAAAATCTTTTTTTTGCTGTTGTAGCACGATTCTCCCCTGATGATAAATATTCAAAGGAGAGAGTTACTTTGAAGAAGCGTTTTGGTCTCTCACCCATCCAGGGCGCACCTGTCAAGTACTGAAAGGCTTAAACCTTCTCTTGGTTTTCATGTTGCTACTACGTTTTTCTTAATGAAAGGTTGACTTGAACCGTCTTTGTAATTGTATTGTCTCCAAATAGTGGAGGAGTTATGAGTAATTTTCGTGAACCTTGACAGAAGGGAAGAATTCTAGAGTTATTTATTTTCAAGAGTGATGAAATCGAAATATTATTGAACCATGAAAGTCGAACGAAACCATTTTATGTTATAGGTTATACCATTTAGCTCTGCGCATATTTGCGCACTCCTCAAACAGAGAACAAGGACCGTCTTCTGTAATTATTAGACCATTGACATAGTTAAGTAAGCTTTGTGTAAAATAAGCAGTAACAGTCAGCTTCCTTTGTTTCGTATCTATTTATTTTCAAGAGTACTAAAATCGAATATGGTTGATCAAAAAAAGAACGTTCTTCTTTCATCAGTGTATTAGAACATTCACATATAGTAAGTAAGCTTTGGGTAAAATAAGTGGTAGCAGCATACGTGTAAGAAAAGCTAGCGAGAGCCAAAGTAAAGCTAATCAACCTCTGCAATTTTGGCGCACTTAACTTGTATACGTGCTCTCCTCTTCTTGTTTCTCTTCAAACTGGAATGACCATCTCCCTTTCTCCATCTTTCTTTCTTGGAAACTGTTGTTTCGTTCTTTGCAGAATATGACCTGATCCTAACAGATCGAAATTCCTCTCTGCCTCTGGTGGTCTCAGGCCTCACACGCAGCAACTCTGGCGGTTGGCTAACTCCACAGACACGCCCAAAATAGTAGAGAGGCTCAACATAACATGAGGATGAAACCACAATCCCTTTCATGCTCTTTGGCTTGACAAGCTTTATAAACTCTCCAATCTCCTCGTAGCAAGAGTGATCAGAGTAGTTCACCGAAAACATGTTGTCACGGAACATATGCACCGCCCCTTGTAGTAGTAATCCTCTCTGTTGTTGAGCAGCAGGCTTCCTACTACTATTATCGCAAGTAGTTGAGGTAAGAAGAGAACCAGAGAGATCGCCATCTCCTTTGAAAGGTCTTTTGAGCCATGGGAGACCTGAAGGCATGATGCCGATGGTTGGGCACATCAGATTGAGACCCTCGAGTGTCTGAATGCTGAAACTATAGCGAGGGACAGCACGCACTCTTGTAAGAGACGTATCGGTTGTGAAAACGTCGTGAAAACCGAGGAGATGCATGGTACGGATTCTCTCTGGCCAAACCCAAATCTAAAAAAAAAAAAAAAAAAAAAAAAAAGGATCAACTATGTAGCGCTCATATCTAACACAAACTCAAAGATAGAGAAGAAAAAGCAAAACCTTGATGTTGAGAATGCGGGAGATATGAAGGAGAAGCTCCTCCTTGCCAAGAGAGTCAATTCCAATGACGATGTCATGGGAAGGATGAGAGAGGATAATGTCAGCAATCAGACTGGCAGCGACTTGACGGGAAGGGAAAGTGTAAATGGGATTGCAGTAGGTGTTATCCAAGTAGAGAATGTCGACGGGGAAGTCGTTGATAGCAGCGAGGAGAGTGGTCCTTGCCTCGTTTCCTGATGCTGCATCATCACATTCCCAACGGAAATCTCCTGTGTAGAGAAAACATCCGAAATCTCCACGGAACATGAACATCACCGATCCTAAAACCAAATCCAATCCATCAATCGAAAGCAAATCAAAGCAAAGCAATCACTGATTATACCGGGGCAGTGGTGGGCGTCGATGGCGATGAAATGGAGGAGAACGGGGGAGCCGTTGGAAGGAGAGAGGAGGGAGAGAGATTGCCAGGAAGAAGAGAGGGAGACGACGCGGAGCAAGGAAAGGTCGAAGCCTGGGAATCGGGAGGGGAAGAGTGAGGCGGTGGTGTGGGAGCAGAAGAGAGGAGCGTGGGACCAGACGTCGGAGAGGCCGCGAGTGTGATCGGAGTGCATGTGAGACAAGAAGTAGGCTTGACTTCCACTCTTCCACCGGTCCACCGATATCAAACCGCTCTCCATCTCATCTGATGATCGCACCTTTCAGTTTCGAATCGCGCTTCCTTTTGCTCTCTCTCTCTCTCGAGACAAAAATATATTTGGTAGGGTCATTTTATTGGGCCTATCTCCACACAGGTGCTTTTTAATGGGCTTATTTATAGTATTAAGGCCCATTCTCATTGTTGGTCATATTCAGACAAAATTAGAAATCTCTTCCGGTTCTGCGATGAAGAAATTCACAAATCCCGAAACATCCGCCGCCGCCGCCGGAGGAAAGAAGCGTCGACGAGAGGAGGAGGAGGAGGAAGTTGGTTGCAGTCACGTTGCGAATGGAGATCAATGTTTTTCTCTCCGTGAGTCGAATCTTTACCTTCCTCGATTTTGTTGTTATAATTGAGAGATTGAATGTATATGCCTGACTCGTTATTGGGGGTACCAGAGGATGAACTTGCGTTTAGCGATACTTCTGTGGCGCTTCGGATGATGCGTGCTCAGTTTCCTCGCGTTTACCAGGTATCTGTTTATTGATTCAATTTTGACATTCTCTCTCTCTCTCTCTGTCTGTCTGAAAATTTGAGTTCCCATTGCCTCTTTTCGTCTGTTACAGGCTGCTTCGGTCCCGCCATTCATATTACAGTCGCAATTGTACAGTAGCGTCAACGATAGAACCCAGGTCGATAGAGAACTTGAGGTTTTGCTTTCCTTCTCTATTACCAACCAACCATATAGTTTCTAATTTTGTATTGCATTTTCCTGTGAAAAGTTTCTGTTTTGGGGTGGATCTCGATTCAAACTCTTCTCTTTAATCATCTCTATTTGGTTGCAGGGGTTACGAAGGGATAAAGTTGTTCGTGTTTTCAAACTCAACACTGGACAAGATGATCATGCAATCATCTTTTTGGATGACTATCTTAACCAGGTTGCCTATTTACCGTCCTTCCTTCCTTCTAGTCTCTAATTTACATTTGCCATAATCCTTTACTTTTATATAATCCAATTCCAATCCAATATGTTTCAAGGTTGATCGAATAGCAAAGAGGATGGAAGATAAGAATCAGAGTGATTCTGAGATTTTCAAGTGGTTCAAAGAGCATGTCCTTGATTCCAAAATTGAGCCCAATATATCACATGATGAGCTTGTGAGTCCTCTCTCTTCTCTACTCTAATCTATCTTTTTTCTACATGATGGATGCCTGAAGTTTACAACTAAAATTCAATGCAGGGTACGCTCTTGTCATTGGGGGGAAAGGTGGAGGATGCGCACATCACTCTCTTAATCAACGCTGGCCTTCTCGTACGTAAATTAATAATAATCATATGGATTTATTCTTTATTTCTTCTGTTTTAACTCATCGTATCCTTTTCTCTCTCAGACACGCCAACTTATTGATCCAAACATGTACTGGTTTTCCATTCCCAGTATTGGGAAACTGTGTAAGGCTCTGCTGCAGGTAAAACTTTTTTTTGTTTATCAACTTCTTTTCTCTAACTGATCAACCTTTTTTTTAACACTCTCAAAACTCTGATATGATCAGGGAAGGAAGGAGCTACTCTCGTTGCTAAAGCGGAGGCGACATAAAGAGATGTTCTTGGCCGTGCTTGAAAAGAAACGACTCCGCTACTCTCCTCTTGATATGAGATTTCACATTCGAGACCTCATTGGCTCCCGTCACCTCAAAACTTTTCAGACCACTTCTGGTTTGGTTGTTCGAATTTCAACCGACTAAACCCCACACCCTGTTTCAGGTCTCTCAACAGAACAGACAATCATATTAGGACTCAGTTTGACCTTTTTTTCTGATAACGTGTATATATATATACACACACATTCATTTATATTGTCAATTCGTTCGATTTAGCTCATCTTGTTTGAATCTCATCTTGTTAAGTGAAATATATATTGTTCGTAGTTATCAAGTCTGCTTATGAGTAGATTAGTACAAATTCATTCTGTTGATCAAAGCAACCTCTCTGTAGCGGGATAAGTAATAAAGCAAACTCGAGTATCTCTGTCTGGAAAATAGGTGTTTGGTTTTGGATCTCTGGAATTCTGTGGAATTTGGCGGCTAGAGCTATTCCAAGCTATTTTTGGCTGGGAAAAGCTTAATTCTCGGGCAAGACAGGACGCAAGATGGTAAAGATTCAGAGAAGAAGCTAAGATAAGAGAGGATTTATATATATACAAGTTGGTGTTGAGCAAGATAAAACAAATATTCTACTTGCTGCTGCTTAATAATCTCTACGCTGCTTGCTTAAGATACTCATTGCTAATAATGAAAAGTCAGATAACAATCCTGTGTTGTGCAGATATATTTTTTATAGTTAATCATCTTTCCTTTATCTAATTCGAGATGAAAGTTATATAAAACTGGAAAGCGGGCCATAATAAGTCACACCGAACAGATAAAACTGAAGACAAAAACATAATGACAATTGATCACGGATCGTAAATGTTTCTTAGTTTCCAAAGACTGGTTTATCCGCTTAGGACTGACTAACAGAAGCAAGAACCTTCAAAAAAAAGAGACATGGGGGACTAATCAAAATACATGTCAAAACTTATACCCCGGAAACATGGAAACCCAATTCTTCCCCGAGAGAAGAAAACGAAAAATCAGGGAAAAGAGTGGACAAGATTTTAAGTAATTCATTCTCTAATGGTGCATTGCAGAGAGCGACAGAGGGAGAATGATATAAAAAAAAAAGCTTAGCTTTAAGGAGGTATAAATCAACCAAGGATTTTAAATAAGCGCTTGGGCAGCACCAAGTTTACAGATATCTCTGAGCCGCCAAATGGGATACATGGATTCCTCCCCTGCATCCACTTGTTGCATTGCCCACTTGTAGTACACCGAATGTATCGTGTCCTAAACAACAGCAACAACAGCATAGTCTTAGAGCAGTGTAGATTACAAAATGTTTTTTTCTGGTTTTTATATTACACACAGTTTCTATTTACCTGGCCTCCTTCTTTGATATTGCCCTTCTTGTCACGAACACAGAAGATTTCTTGCGTTTGGAACTGTCATCAAATATGATATGATGCAATCCATCAAATGCATATCTTACATAAAGTATAACCTCTCATAAAGAAAAAAAAAATGAAAGATCATTATACCCTGACAATGATTGTGGGCGTAGTTCCCATCATCTTTGTCTCTTCAACTTCTACTTCCGATATATGCAGAATCTGAACCACAAAAAGATGAAACCAACTGACTCAGGGGCTTTTGACATTATCTCGTGCTGTGAAGCTAAGTTTAACAAAACAACCTTACCTTGTGATCGAAAAAAAGATCATGGGCCTTTAAAGCTGCGAGCTCTGCCGTGCACCTTTCAATCACTTCCGGGCTGCAATACTTCTTCAACGCCTCAGTATCTCCCTGGCTCGGAGATGGGAGACTAATTAGAGGCAACCAAAATGGGAGTAGATGATCCATTTCGGAACTTGAGACTAACCTTGCTATATGCACTCAAGACAGGTTTGATGGCTTCATGAACTTCTGCAGCAAAGTCCGTCAAGGAGAACGTTCTGACCATGAAAGAGATAAAAGAATATCAATAAGCAAGAGGGGGACAAGTTTGCAAACAAAGCAATACCACTTACGGATCTCGGCTGCGTATCTCCTTGTAAGTTGATCCAGAATCTGTCTCGTTAAACACTGCCTCATTTAAGCTGCCAAACACACACATATAATAAGTTGTTGCAACTAAATTGATTTTTAAAGAAAGTGTTAATAAATGGAGCAGTTAGAGCATACTCCTGAATTTTGTGAACAATGGGGTTGTCACTCGTTTCCCATCTTTCCACAACATCTTCTGCAATCTACAAGTACAGAACAGCATCATCAAAGAGAATATTGAAAGATAAATGAAATGGGTAAAGAGATAAAAAAAAATAGTTCATTACCTCTTGGCTCTTGTTGACAACAGGCTCACTTATCCCGCTTAGACGTTTGAAGGCAGGATGAGCTTGCATCTAAACCAACATTCAAAGTTAACAAGAGCCTTTCAAAACAATGAATAAGCGGAAAAGACAAAAGAGGGTGGTCGCTGTTTACCTTTTCTCTTAAAGATTCCCATTTCTTTTGCCATTTGGACTGTTTTGTTGGAGTAAGCACCAGATCCGTTCGTGAACTTTTCACACCTGTAAATGGCGGGGGAGGCGTGTATTCCAGGTGCTTCTTTTTAGGCGAGCCTCCTCGCAATTCATCCTTCACAATGTCAAGTCCCTTCTTCACTAAATCAAGGGGCGAAGAAATGCTTGATTTAATTTTTCCAAATAATGTATGTTGTTGACCTCCCTCAGTAGTGCCTGATTGCTGCTGTTGCTGCTGGTTTTCCTCTTTAGAGGTTCCTGTGCCTGATGAACTCGCTGACTCAGCATTCTCCTCCTTACCGAGCTTGAATGACTCCTTGACCTGATCACCAAAAAAATGCATAACCAAATTTAGCCCCACAAAAATGTAACAATTGACCACTGAAAGGCTAAAATGAGAGGGATTCCAGCAAAAACCTCTTCAGTGGCCGCTGAGAACTTGTCTTTTACACTTGAAGATACCTGCACCATCCAAGCTTTTTGGTAAGAAACAATTCTCTAGCTTCAAAACGAATGTACAAAGTCGAGTCCTTATACATATTAAATAATTTGCATCAGTATAGTATTCAGTTACCAAACAACAAGCGATACTTGATAGTTCAGGTATAGCAAAACGCTTTTGGAAAGAGAAAAAACAACAAGCACATTCTTAACACATAAAAAAACCAAAAAGATGCAAAAAAACCAGGAAAGAAGAGACAACCCATCTTAGGAAATACTTGCACTTATCATATATTTATCGATAATGCCTTTCAAAAGAAGAAGAATACGAATAGGGTGGGAGTTCCAGGGTCTAGTAGTACCTTTTTAGCAACAGATTCAGCCTCGGTCCAGACACCATCAACTTGCTTGTAGAGCTTCTCAGTCTTTTCTTTTGTTCTGCGTTTGTTTTTTTTTTTCGATTTCATTCATAAGCAAATAAAAATGTTCTGACTCTCTCAAAGTAAAGTGGATAGTAGATAATGACTTACTTAACTTTGAGGTCCTCTTTGACACCTTTAAGCTCTTCTGCCTTTTCCTTGAGCTCCTTCACTGTTCGTTGGAATTCTGGATTACTGTGTAAACAACAACACCATGAACAGTGTAAAGAAAAGTCTGAATTAAAAAAAAAAAACAAAGAATTACATAACAATTGGCATCAAAAGAACATACCTTTCAGCTTCCCCTCTGATTTTCTTGGAGAAATCGCTGAAAATGCTGAAACGGCGATTAATCGAATACCCAATCGCTGGCGTCAATCCTATCCTTGCGCCCACTCTCTACAAAAAAATTACCAAATCGAGTAAGCGCCCCCACAGTTCGTAATCCACAAACAGTAGAAACAACAAATCGATAGACAGCACGGGACGCACCCGTTGATGCGACAATTGGAGGAAGAGAGGCTGCTGCTTTGTGATGAGTAAATCTCGAATCAGCTTTCTACTCGCCATTGCAACGATCCTCGTAGGTTATGAAATTCGAAAAGGAAAGATGAAACTTTTTTTTGCCTTGAGAAAGAAACCAATCTGGAGTGTTTGCCTTTAAGCCCTAAAGATGCATTCGCTAAACCTTCTTCTGGGGTTTCTCTTTCAGACCAACTTGTTTGGTAACGCGGACATTTATATTCCGTGTGGGGTATGTTAAGACTGGTTTCCAAACAATATACTCCTCTCGTCAAGATTTGGGCCATTAACCTCAAAATGAGACAAATCGAACCATTGTTAAAAACAATCAGAACCCGCGCAACCGCACGGATGTATATTTTCATTTATAATAATATGAACATTTTATTTTCACTTCTAAATTATTATATATATAATCATCACATTTATGAGATGTGTAAATTTAATATTTTTCAAACATAATCATATTAGAGTATACTTGTTTTCATCAAATAGATTATTTTAAATTTTTACATGTGTTTGTTTCTTTTTCTTTATTTTGTATTTGTTAAATTAGTATTTCATTATTGAATAAGTAAACAGAAATAGAACTTGATAAAATATTATCATCTGCAAATATAATGTAATATTCCACAAAATAAGATAGTTAAAAAAACTGAACTTATAACTTCATATATTAATATTATAAAGAATTTATATTAAATTTCTACCAGTCCTTTAAAACTGGATTTCATTTTAGTAATATTTTTACATTTTCTTCATTTTACATAATACATTATTGTATATAAAAAAATCTAAGATATGTTTTTTTATACATGTATTGTAGACTTTCATCATATTATATTTTTGACATAAATAATTTATCCGTATGAAAATAAAATTTATAATCTATCAATTTAATATACCTTTACCATATATATTTTAATATAATAATTTTATTTTAACATGTATAATTATAATTATAAAATAGATAAGTCTATGATAAAAATTTTAATTTAAAATTATAAATACTAATTGTAAATATATTACTGCCTAACAATAGTTCATTGCTAATTAAGAAATTAGTAAAATACTTACATACATTTTAATTGAAAATTAATATATTGTTAAAATATTAAGATCAACATAATAATTTTCTTTTAATATGATTAATTTTGATTATATAATTGATAAAAAGACAAAATATTTATTTTTCATTTTGTAAATGATAACAGAATATATTAGTGTATAAAAATATTTCAAAACTAATCACGAAATTAGTTAAAATATTTACATACAATTTTTGAAAATTAATCTCTGTTAAAAACTTTTTAAACAGATTTTTATGAAATTTTTCATATATATATATATACATGATTTAGATATAAGTTGGATTCAATATATTGTTATGAAATCTCTAAAATGTTGGAAAGTTATTGTCTTATAATATTTAAATTATTAATGATTGAATAATGTAATGTATTCTATATACTATGAAAATTAATGATGATTAAAAATGTAATGTGACCAACTCTAATATATAGTCCATTTTATAAAAAAAATCACACATGAATTAGAAGTCATGACTTCTCTTTTAATATAATAGATTATATAACTAGATCTCGAACCGTGCGGATGTTATTTTTAATTATATATATATATATATTTTAAATTGATAATGGTATACATTTTTAATTTTAATATCTTATAACAATTGTAAATAATCAATTGTTTTAAACTGTTACATGTATTTTTTTGTCTCTTATTATATATTTATCTTATTGTATTTATTTTTATTTATTAAACAAATTAATATGCGACGGATTGTAAACAATAAAAATATACTTATTAATGCATAATAATATATAGTTCAATTCTATTACGAAATTAGGGAAAATTGTGATATTGTTAAAATATTTCAATCATATAATAAATTTTAATATGAATGATTGTGATTATATAATAGATAAAAATATAATAGTATATTTATATTTCATTTTATAAATGATAACTGAATATATTAATGTTAAAGTATATTTCAAAACTAACTACGAAATTAGTGTAAATATTTACATATAAGTTTTGAAAATTAAGATTTTTTTAAAAATATTTTTAAACAGATTTTTCGATTTTTTTGAAATTAAAATATATCAAAAGATATTGTGGTTATGTTTCCGGTTTATTAGGCAACAAATTATATTATTCATGTTATATAAGTTATATTATTATTAATAATAAATGATGTTAACTGATTTCTAGGGATGGTTCATTGCGTTCATTTAAAAAAAAATCACACATAATAATATTAGAGTATATTTTTTTCATCAAATAGATTGTTTCAAACTTTCACATGTATTCGTTTATTTATTTATTTTTATTTGTTATATTAGTATTTCATTACGGAATAAATAAATAATAAATATAAATAGAATTTGGTAGAATATTAAAATATTATCATCTGCAAAGATAATGCAATTTTTCACTAAATAAGATAGTTAAAAAACAGGTATGGGCGTTCGGGTTTGGATCGGATTTTTCGGGTTTTCGGATTTTCAGATTTACGATCATAAGTCCCATACTAATTTTTTTTTTAATACGGGTCGGATTCGGATAATAACACTTCGGGTTCGGATATATTTTATATTGCATTTTAAAACCCGTAAAGTAATCATATATCATTCGGTTTCGGGTTTTTTCGGTTCGGTTCGGGTTATACCAAAGTAAAAGACATAATTAATAACCTAAAATTAAGATACATCGAGTTTGGATTATAATAAATTTGACGGAGAGAAACGTACAAAGTAATTAACGTAGCCTAGTGGTTGGTATGATAGTGTTGAGCAAGAGGTCTTGGGTTCGAAATTTTTTTCTATCATTTTCGTGAGGGTTTTTCATTTTTTAAAAGGAGGGGCAGAAAAGTATTTTTGACTTCATCTTTCTCTTTTAATCTGCAGCCCTAATTACCAGCCGTAACAGATTTTTCAACATATTTTTCCATTTTTTTTGGTGATTTGTGTCTTTTAACTTTTGTTTCTTTGTTATTGATGATAAAACATGATAGATTCATGATGAAATTATTGATTTCGAACTTGAAAAACCCAGAATTTTTTTGTACGATTTTTTTTCAATCAAGTAGATTTAGAACAGAGATATATATGTATATATGTTCGGGTAGTTCGGATAACTCTTCGGATATCGGTTTAAACCCGAACCGAACCCGAAATCCGAAGTATCAGAAAACAAAACCCGATCGGGTTTTTAGCTAGATCCGAAACCGATCTGATACCTTTATTTCAGGTCGGGTCCGGGTTCGGGTTCGGATTTCGGATATTGTGCCCAGGCCTTTAAATTTATAACTTCATATATTAATATTATACAGAATTTAATTAAAGTTTTAGTTATATATATATATATACATTTTTTAGATTTAATTTTAGTCAAATATTTTAATGTTTCTTTAAATATTTCAAATAAAATAATTTATAGTTTGCATGTTGTAAAATTTCTAAAACCATAACATGTATTTGATTCTTATTATTACATATTTATAATTTTGTATTTGTCTTTTTGTTTTGAAACAAATTAATATGTGCATGGAAAAACATATTTGATAATTATTTTATATTTAATTTACGTTGATTTTTTATCTGCTCTTTTAATATTGCATAATAATATTTCATTGCTAATTACAAAATTAGTGAAATATTTACATATATATTTTTTTAAATAATATATTGTTAAAATATTTAGATAGACATAATAATTTTATTTTAATATAATTTATTTGGACTGTATAATTTATAAAAAAGATATAATATTTTTTTTATTTTGTATACAACAATTGAATATTAGTGTATAATAATATTTCAAAACTAATAACAAAATTAGTTAAAATATTTACATATAATTTTTGAAAATTAAGTTGTGTTAAAATATATATATACAGTTTTTCGAAATTTTGAAATATATATATATATATATATATATATATATATATATATATATATATATATATATATATATATATATATATATATATATGATTTAAATATAAGTTGAGTTTCATATATTGTTATTCTTATTTATAAAATCCCTAAAATATTAGGAAGTTATTATTTTTTATATAATATTAAGATTATTAATGATGAGTAATGTAATATATTCTATTTAATATAAAGATTAATGATGATTGAAAATGTCATGTGACTAATTCTAGTTATAGTTCATTTTATTAAAAATCACACATGAATTAAAAGTCATGACTTATGTTTTAATATAATAGATATAATTGAAATATGCTTTAATATGTTTCTCTAAAATATCAATCTTTAAGTATAGAAAAAAATATCATCTTCTATTATATAAGAAAAAACAGGGTTAAGTTAAAGCAATTTTACTTGGACATGTTTTTTTTTTGGTAATCATGTTAAATTACTTCGACATGTTAATAACTATAAAGGTTGAATTAGAGATGTTCCAAATGTTTTCTTTTTCACTTTTCGCTTCATTTTTGATTTTAATGATATTTTAAAATTTTTGAAAAACTAAACAAAATTTTCTTCAATTTATTTTAATGTTGTGTTATTTTTTATCATTTTCAAATTTTAAGTACCTGTATAGTATTTAAAAAAAATGGAAGAATTTTTTTTTAGTATTTCATTTTAAAATGGATTTTTTATTTACAAACTAATCATTAACTTCAATGTATTACGATTTTATGCTTAAATAAATTATATGTTAATGTCAACCTATTAATTTCAAAGTTTATCTAATTAGATATTAGAAATGAAGAACACTAAATTATTAATTTCTACAAAGTTACGTTCGTTTGAAAAGATTTATAATAAAATGAGCTCGTTCTTTGGTATCACATGTGTTATTATAGGAGTGTCAAAATGGGTCAAATGGGTCAACCCAACCCATAACCCAAATGGGTTGACTGTTAATGGATCATGGGTCAACTCAACCCATTTAATAAATGGGTTGGGTTGACCCATGATCCATTAAATTAAATGGGTCATATGGGTTAGTGGTTGACCCATCAACCCAACATTTTATAGTGAACCATTTTTGTTAAAAACATTACGTTTGCAATAATTCAATATGTAACAGAGACCAAACTAAACTGTATGTTTTATGCAAACTCTGTTTTGTCCATATCTGGTGAAAACAAACGTCAGGGAAGATAATGAACTGAAACTTAATTAAAGAAAGTCAAAAACATGAGAAGATAATCAGACAAGAGGATCCTCCTCTCTAGCTTAACCACGCTTCTTTCTTCATTCTTTCTTGCTGCATATAAACACATTGTTATCAGATTAACTTTATCAAACTATCATCAAACAAACAGGCACAACTATATCAAGAAAAAGGCACAGCTATATCAAAACAAAAGGAACAGCTATATCTCTTTCTCTCATCAAACAAACACTCTGCATGAAACAGACATAATAAAACCAAAACCCACAACAGAGACCACATACACATTCAAACCGATCTATAAATCAGAGAAATAAAGACCACAAGCACATGTATATAAATCAGAGAAGTAAGACTCACCACCAGCTATAGTTCCATGGTATTAACATGGTCTTGATTTGAAGTTACTAGTTCTTGAGTTGGAGCTCCCCGGATAATGACAATCTCATCTTCATCATCTTCATCTACATATCATAAGAAACCAAATATTAATAGATATATAAACTTAATGCAGCAGAGAATATAAAGTTTATATAAGATTGTACCTTCACCATCAACTTTATAGCCATGAATCCAAGACCTAGTACACAATAAAGCTTGCACATTTCTAGGAATAAGGCGAGTTATGTACTTGTTTATGATGTGAGCTCCAATACTGAAAGAAGATTCAGAAGCCACAGTAGTAATAGGAATGCTGAGAATGTCCATTGCCATGAATGCTAGTGCGCCAAAACGATGCATGTTCTCTTTCCAATATTGCAACACATTCAAATCATGATGAGCTCTCATTTCTAGTTTTTGCTCCTCTAAATATATATCCAATGCTGACTTTCCTGGTTCTGCAGTCTCTTGAATGTCATCTAACTCAAACAAGTCATGTTCTCAGTAAACAAAATAAGAAGTTTAGAATGACTATTAAAAAAAATCAAACGAGTTAGATAAATAAACATCAGAAACTTACATCCAACACACCAAAGTTCTATGTCTCAGTTCCTTGCTCAGAAGCATGAGAATATGGTCTTGTAGAGCTTACAACAGGAGTCAAAGAGAGATGTCTTCTATAATCATCAAAGATCTTCCTAAGCTGATCCTCAACATGATTAACTTTTTCTTGGGAGGTGAATGGATCAAGCTCACCATAACAACGCTTCAAAAGCTTTAACTTCATCCTAGGATCCAAGACAGCCCCCATTGCAAGAATCACGCTGTAATCCTCCCAGTATTTATCAAATTTCTCCCTCATGCTAGAAATCATTGTCTGGATAATGATATCCTCATTGCTCTTATGAACTTCCAACAAGCACTGAATCTTCCAAATATGAGCAAATGTTTGAAGTAGAATAGCTTCTGCCAGACATCAAAGTCGTAATGCTATAAAAAGGCTTCAAGAGCTCAAAGATAGTGCTAGCTCTTCTCCATTCTTCATTGGAAGGGCAATGCTTGTAGTGTTTATCACCTAACTTATACCTCTTTAAACCACGCTGATACTTCAGAGCTTTCTTCAGCATTAGATAGGTTAAATTCCACCTGTTCTTGACATCAATAGACAACACCACAGCCTCAACACCATCTATACAGTCTGCAAGTGCAATCCTTCTAGATAACGAGCCCTTAAAATACTTTGCTGTTTCTCTGATCTTACCCAAAGCAGGACTAATAACTTCCAAACCAGCTTGTACTATCAGGTTCAATATGTGGGCAGAGCACCGGACATGAAAGAATTCTCCTTTGCACACTAAATTATCATCTAGATTAAGCCGATCCCTCAATATGTCTTGCATGTTGTCAT
This sequence comes from Hirschfeldia incana, assembly GCA_026261945.1. Taxonomy (NCBI): domain Eukaryota; kingdom Viridiplantae; phylum Streptophyta; class Magnoliopsida; order Brassicales; family Brassicaceae; genus Hirschfeldia; species Hirschfeldia incana. The sequence goes on along the minus strand of JABCMI010000014.1, from coordinate 539,862 downwards.
TAGCCGTGGCATTATCCAGAGTCAAGGTAAACACCTTTCTCTCTATTCCCCACTCTCTCAGACATTCGTGGACTTTACTAGCTAAGACTTCACCACTATGAGGAGGAAGAACTTCACAAAACGATAAAATCTTGCTATGTAGCACCCACTTCGCATCAACATAATGTGCCGTGACAGCTATGTACCCATCTCCTGCTAGTGAAGTCCAACAATCTGAGGTCAAGCATATCCTACTAGGAATCTTTTCCAGCTCAGACCTCAAGATCTGTTTTTCTTTCTCCCAAGTTTTCATAACATCACTAGCAGCAGTGTTCCTAGTGTAACACTTGTAATCTGGATTCAAATAGCTACAATAGTCCCTCAGCTCTTCATACTCAACCGAAATGAAAGGAAGATTATGTCTAATAATGACTCGACTATACTTCTCCCTAGCAACTCTCTCATCAAAATTCACTACCCTTCTTTCAGCCTCTAAAATTCCTAAGCATTTCTCTTTATGACGCTTCAGATTTGAGGTTCCACTAGTAGATGTATAAGCATAACTCTTTGAGCATTTCAGACAATATGCTCTCTCTTCCCCATTCTCATCCTTTTCTACCCTAAAATATTCCCACATATCTGATGTTTTTCTTCTCTTTGCAGCATTAGAAGATGTACCTGTTGATTCTCGATATTCTTCATTTTCCATATCTGAGATCACTGCCAACAGAACTTCAGAGCTTCAGAACTTCAAAGCTTCAGGAAGACGAACAACCTGAAATTCAATACAAAATCACTGCCAAGTCAGAGACAATAAAGACAAAGACACTAGAGTTATTTTCAAGTAACAGCAGAAACGCATAACCTTTAAACACAAAGACACTTGAGTTATGTTCACACACTTGCTAACTATACAAAGATATTCAATTGAAAACTTGAATGTGATAGAGCTCGGTAACTACTTCAGAGAAGTAAAGCAAAAAATGTGAAAACTTGAAGTTACCAGACAAGAGAAGCAGCTTCAGAGTTGTAAATGATGCTAACTGATGCTCCGACAAAAGGGTTGAGAGAGTGAGAGACAAGCGATGAGATTGAGAGCTTCAGAGTTGTAACTGATGCTAACTGATGATGCTAACTTCGGTTTCTGAAAAAGAAAAAATGATGATTGATACTTGTTAGCATTTTGTAAAAAACATGAATTAAATAAAAAGAGTATAAATAGCAGGACAGAGGCAATATATGCTTTTATATAACCAAATTCTCCCAAGCGCAAAGAGTAAAAAAGACAGAGGCAATATATCCATCAACACTAAAAGCTAGTTACTAACACTAAAAGCTTGGTAATGAGTCTAATGACGTTTTTACTGTTCACCAGGCTACAGATTCACAAAAAAAAAGATAACAAAGATAATCCATCAACATTCATACCTCAAATCAGAGCCTAGAACTACAAATTAAGTCAACTGTCAACAACAGTAGTACCTTGTTTATCAAGCCATCATCAACAACCGAGCTACTTATGCTCTTGAATAACTCGTACAGCGCTTCAACTTCACTAACACTAACTGGCAAATAACAAATAATAAAGAATGGTGAAAAGACAGATACTTGTTGAAATGACTATGATCCAATAAACTATTGGAATAATGTCTCAAACAGCAGCAAAATTATAATATTTATGTGTACATGGAAATGAATAATTATGAAAAAGCTAAATTATAATATTTTATTAATATTTATTTTATCTTGTTTATGTTTATATTTTACTAGGTGTTCTCCTGCACCATGTGCAGTAAGAATTTTTTCAAAATTTAATTTATATTTAAATATAAAATTTATTAAATATTATAGATTTTATTATTTTTACCAATATTTAAATATATATTTGATTTCGTTAAATATTAAATTAAGATAAAATGATTTTGTTTAATTAAAAATATATTGAAGAACATATATGTATATATTTAAATTATAACCTTAGATGATATTTTATATCAATTTATATTGTTAAATATATTAAATCAATTTGTATAAAACTAACAAAATGATAAAACATTTTATAATTATCAGAAAATTAAAATAAAATATATTTATAAATTTTGTATAAGAAGCTAATGTCTTATGATTAGAAATATTTTTTTATTAATTATAGCAATTTTTGAAAGCTTTAGTAATATAAATTGTATAATTATAAAAAATAAAATAAAATAGTATTTCAAATTTTGTAATGTTATATACAAATACATTTATTTTATATATGATATATGAGATATTACCATATTTAAAAAATTACCAAATATAAATATCAATATTAAATGTAATATATAAGTTATTACCATATTTTTAAAAGTTTACCAAAATATAAATCAACATTAAATGGAATTATCAATGTCATATTTTCTTGGTATCTATCTATGTTATATTTCAATGGTATTAATTTTATATTTTAATTTCAGTATTTTTTTAAAAAACCATACAACATATTTTTGTAATCTTATTTCCTTTGATTTGGTATAACTTTTTCAATAAATATAAATGCCAAGAAATTAGATATTTTTTTGTTTTAGTTAAAATATGTAAAACTGGAAAATCAATTGGTTAATTAATATGATGAAGATGAACATAAAAATTTAAATAAATTTTAAATACTTAACTATTAATTTTTTTATGGATTAGAGTTACTTTAGTTTTGTATTTTTGATGCACATTTACAATTATATTTATAAAATATGATATATAAATTGACGTAGAATTTTATATTTATAATAGTATTTAGCTTATTTTTATTAATGTGAGGTATATATATATATATATATATATATATATATATATATATATATATATATATTATTTAGTTAGTGATATATGAATTATTAATACATTATAATAGTTTACCAAAAATAAATATTTATATGTAAAATTAACATTGATGATGATATATAAGTTATTAGTCATTACCATATTAAAAATTCCTGCAGAAAAATATATGTTTTTATAAGGAAATTTCACGTATCAATTTATGTGATGTTATATCACTATTTTTTAAAGTCATGTCATTATTTTAGTGTCATGTCATATTTTTTTAGTGACATGCCATCATTTTTTAGTGAGAATGATTGCGGTTACGACATGTGTACAAATCACTTCGAAAATAATATGCAGGGGATATCTATTATATTAAAATAGAAGTCATGACTTCTAATTCATGTGAAATATTTAGAAAAATGGACTCTTACTAGAAAATCATATTTCATTTATTTTTAACTAATATTTTTGCATCATTAAAATATCACATCTTATAAACTCAACAAATATAACAACTTCACCTATAAAACTGTTTTAGTTTTATTTTTAACTATAGCAAATTTATTGACAAAAATCTAGCAAAATCCTACTAAAATTTTAAACATTTTTATATAATAATGAATCATTAATTTCGTAATTAGCAGCATAATATTATTTCAAATCATTTTAATTAAGATATTATTATAAAACAAAACTTAAAAGTTTGTATGCTATTTTCACAAACTTTCTAATCATAGTCTATACTATATTAAAATATAATTACTTTATAAAATTATATTAAATTAAATAATTAACTTTTTTTAAAAAAAATCTATCATTTAAAATATCATTCACCATTCAAAGGTATTTAAATTCATAAACCATGTATAAAATTTAAGAAAATAATAAGTCTCAATTATTTAAACATAACAATATATTTACTTATAAAGTCCTGATATATACTAAAATTATACATGCTAAAGTATAGTTTTTAAACACAAAAAGAAAATATAAATTTTCCTAAACAAATATCTATTATATAGTATAACTAAATGAAATTTAAGAGACGTTTTGTATGCAAACTGTTAAAATTAAAATAAAATATATATTTTTTAAGAAGTTTGTTTATTTGATTATTCAGATTATAAATTTATATAATTTAAAAGTAAAATGTGTAAAACAAATCTTTATATGTTAATAATGTCAAATAAAAAAGTTAAAGAATAAAATTATAGAACTACATTATATATAACTACAAATGTAAAAAAAATATATTTTAAATATTTACATAGTCAAAATTATATTTTTATAAAATGTAATAAAATATGAGTCACAAATTTTTCATGTTTATATTAAATTCCTAGAGAATCATTAATTTAAATTTCTGAACTTTGCATATATTAGTTTGCCAAATAATCAAAAATCCAACAAAACATATATAAAATAAGAAGTAACAAATACATTTGAGTTTGAAATAATTAATTTAATAAACAAACAAACTATATAATTAATTGTATTTGAATAAATAATATAAAAAATTAAATATAGACATAAAAATAAAAATAAAAACCCTCACGGTTGTGCGGGTCGAGATCTAGTTTAAGTTATACTACAGTTTCATATTGAATTATTGGTTAATTTGGTTTATATGGATGATACCTCAGTCTGCAATGGTTATTTCACTAATAGTGCTTTTCGTTTGGAAATTGAGAACGTTTATGAATTGATAAGCCTAATGCTATCATAAAACTGTGACGAAGGGGCAGAAGGGAGCCAAGGCAGACAGACCAGCAGAACACTGAGGCGGCAAAAGTCTCAAGAGACCTGATCACCACCATGAGAAAATGTTCCCCAAGGACAATGTCTGCATAGAAAGCTTTTCTACTGTAATACTTTGCTTGAAAGGTATCCATCCAAAAGGAGAAAAATAAATAAACATGTGGCTTGCATACCTGTACAATGATATTGGCATCTACGAGCCACGCCACATACATGAGCTAACATATTGCACTTAGGAATCAACAAACTGAGAAAAATATGGAAATCGGAGGAACCTTGAATATAAACAGTACAGTGGCAGGGACAAAGTGCATCAAACATAAGACACTCAACACATGGAAGTTGATACATATAAAGGTCACAAGCGAAGAAATTCAATCAAAAAAAAAAAAAAAAACTAGGCTTATGATCTCTACACTAGACCACCGGTCACAACTGAAGCGACAGAAGTTACAAAGGTAACAATGGCTCCAAACAATGATGTCAAGAAAATTCAAAATTCTGCAGAGATATAATGCTAAGACCAGTCTCAGTGTCGGAGATAGTAGCAAGTACACCGACGATTCAATAAATTAGCCGTTTGTGAATTTAATAGCACTTGAGTGGAGTATAAACAATCAACAAAGTCTAATAGAATGAGAAAAAAAGGCTTAGCATGAGAGTCAAGCAAGTACAAGCGCACACGCCACCACCAATCATACTTTTACACAACTACAAATAGGCTTCATGCTCATATGAAATAACTCACCTCACCTTTGCAACAACAACATAACTTAAATATACGTACCAAATGGCTGCCTCTGTTCAATTTTATCCCTTTTACCCACCACCCTCCGATCAACATCCCCACCCTTATCCCTTCCCCGCTCCACCGCATCACCCGCTTCAACCACCGCCACCTTCCTACATTTCTCCACCTCCTCCCCATCACCCACTTCAGCCCCCGCCCCCTTCCCACTTTGTTCCTCCACCACCACCTAGTCCTCATTTCCCACCGCCACCTTATCCTCGTCCCCATCATCCACCGCCGCCACCCCACGTTCTTCCACCACCTAGTCCCCATTTCCCACCGCCTCCACCTCACGTTCTTCCACCACCTCCGCCACCGGGGCACCATTCAACTGTTATCATCGTGGTTGTAGTCTCTCTTGGCAGTTTGTTTTTCCTTGCCTTCCTCGCTGCTGCTCTCTTCTGCTTTGTCAAGAAAAGAAGAAGGTCTTCTGAGAAGACTGAAATCACCAAGTTTGATGAACACCTCAAAGTCGAAGAAGTCATAGTGCCTGGACCCCATGGCGAACCAACAAGAGTGGTCATGATTGAAGAAGACATTCATTTGGAAGAGGATATTCACAAGACTGAAAAGATTAGCCGAGGAGCTCCTCACCTTAATTCAGCTGGAGGACATGCCATTGATATATCAGAGTCAAATCATCACCCTATGGAGCACAAGTCCTAACTCAGGAGACAGAAAACACTGAGATATGATTATTCCTAAATGTAACCAATCATTTATATCTAAATAATAATGACAATATATTGTATCAAATCTTAAACTCCAACTTAAACTTGAACAGCGCTCTGCTTTTCTCCCGGTTATTGGTTGCAGAAAGCATGTCCTTCCAACTAAACAAACTCCATATCACTATAGCACACAGATAAAAGTAGTATACACTGTACCATATGTACGATCGTGCACTACATTATGGCTACATGGAACCACCTGACCTTCTCCCAAAATGTTTACAAGAAGTAGGTCAACTCTCACGGGTGCACACAATAACATTGACTATAAGAAACCTAACACAGAAAGTAACAAAAACAGTTGTTATTGCAGGAAAACAGACAAGGAGAGGGGATGAAGCATCGACATAGGGACAACACTTATCATCATCAGTATAAACATGATAAAAGCAAAAAAGTTCCTACATTGACCGATCCCAATGTTACAGACCATAAGAAAAACTTATGTGTAGAACATAACTTTATTGTACCCTCTAAAATACAGGATAACGAATCATCTGCGACATTCAGCAAACAAAAAAAGAAAGCCCCACTTAAGTGGAGGAGAAAAGGAGGAATCATCGTCTTCTGCTGCTGCTGCTGCTGCTTGTCTCTGTCATATCTCGTACAAATACTTCTCAAACAGTTTCATGTGTTCAGTTTGGAGAGCAATGGCCACGGATAAGCTACCATCATTTGTAGGACTTGGTAGCACAAACGACAAACCCTCGTATGGAATCCCACCAGGCCCCATAAATATGGGACGGCCCCAACCAAAGTCCGCATCGTAAATGGGTAACCTGACCCAGCTTGTGATTCCCAAATTTGGACATTTGTAGGTATGTGCGCCGCGGACCAAGGCCGAGAGATCAGGCTGCATCTCCAGGTAGTCGAGAGCTGACCTCAGATAGTTATCGTCCATGCGAGCCAAAACATCATGAATCAGTCCTGCAGCATACCACGTCGGCTTTGATAGCAGATCTCCAGCCACAGCCAGTGGCGTGGCAGTGAATATCACATTCCCAAAGTAACCAGGAGGCAGCTGAGGACGCAGCCTCGCCCTTCCATCGGTAGCAATGTACAGTTTGGTCTGTTGATCATCCGGAAGACCGCGCGCCTTACCCACAGACCTCCACACATGACCAGCCAACATCTCGTAGGAGCTGTAGCTAACCGTGTTGCCATCCTCCTTGGCTTTAGCCTTGAGAGAAACGAGCTGTTCCCTTGTTAGTTTGAAGATGGAGACGGTGGTATCGTCAGGGGATGACTTGGAAGGATCGAGAGGGTTCTTCATGGAAGGGGCGGGCTGGTACTCAACATGATCAAAAGCAGGCTGAGGAGGGTCCCTAGCGCGGAGGAGGGTACGGTCAATGAAAGGAGGAATGGTAAGGTCAAGACCGCGAGCCATATCAGACCAGGTGTTGATAAAATGGAGACCAGAGAAACCGTCGGCGGCATGGTGTTGCATGCCAACACCAAGGGAAGCTCCACCACATTTGAAATAGGTCACCTACAAAAAGTACCCCAACTTTTCTAATCAAATTGTTTGTGCCCTCACTAATAATAAGGCATCAATCAATAACTGTTCCCTCCCAAAACTATTAATAATATATATAATAACAAAGCAATCACTAGTTTGTTTGTTCCCTCACTACTACTACTACTACTAAGGGTAAAAAAAAAGCATGTGGGATTTAATAAGATTAGATTAAAAGCAAACAAACAAAAAGAAGAAAAATAACAATAAATAAAAAAAGAGAGGGAAGAGGGAGATGCTGACCTGGAGAACGAGGAGCGGGAAGGAATGAATGCCAGGGGAGTGATCAACCTCAGGGATAAGCTGACGGAGCTGGAGAGTGGGAGCGAAGTCACCGAAATCATCGATGACGGAGGGAGTATCGGCGACGACGAAGAGAACACCGGCGGCGTTGCAGTCGATCTCGATACGACCATCGTCGTCTCTCTTCAAGCGACCAGCCATGGGGTAGAAAGGGACAAGGGCCTTGGCTAAGGCTTCCTTCATGACCTGAGGGTCGAAGAAATTGGAGGCGCCGGTAGGTCTGTAGAAGTAGACGCTGGGGGTGTGGAACCTGGGGATGACTAGGTCAACGTTGGAGTTCCAGAGGTATGTGGAGGGGGTCTCGGCTGCTGGCCGGACCATGGTGGAATCACGGATGTTAATTATCATAGTTTTTGTGTTGTTTGATTTTGATTTTGGATTTACAATATACAGAGATCTCGAATTTTGATTGATTTTCGAGACTGAGTATTAAGGAGAAGAATGTTGAGATATATATATACATATAAATGGGTTAGATGGCGAGACGTCGTAATCCTTCACCTACCGCGCCCGCCTACTCTCTCTCCTTTTCCTTTTTCCATCTGTCGATCGGCTCCCTCCCACCAACTCTCTTTCTCCGTATTGTGATAATTCTCTTCTTTCTTTTCTTTTTTTTCCCATTTCTGAGTGTGTTGGGGTTGGTAAACCCCACAATTTGGATAAGTCTCCCATCTCCTTCGCCACCTCTGGGTTTCTGTTTTTGTTTCTTAAGCCCACATTTATTCTGGGCCCACATAGATATTGGCCTTTTTTCCTTTTGATTATTTAAAAGCCCATTTACCAAATTGAGATTATAATCTACGCGGCAAAGTCAGTTGGCTGGCTTCTTTGCTATATCAACTTCGTCATAACACACACAACAAATTAATCGGAAATAAGCCCGTATCTTTACAACATTGACCCCATTAGTAAAACTAAAAGAAATTAAGAGCAGTACAAAAGTGACGGAGTCTGGTCTTAACATGGGATGGAGTGGGTGAACCAACGGAGGACTTTGACAGGAAGTTTGATGAGATCCACAGCGAAGTTAGTCAGCGCAGCGAAACAGAAGCAACATGGGCATAAACAACTCAGTATCGTCCTGCCCCCATATATAACATAAAATTCTATTAAGTTTAATCTGAAATATTATTCACTTATTAATAAAAGAAAGAAAAAAAAAGTAGATCTGAGAGATAATTTAGAAGAGGAACATAACCGAGAGAGATAGAGCGAGAGGGAACTGGATGTTCACTAGTTAATGAATTTACATACACAAACATAATAATTTACTTACCCAATGATCCAGATGACAGCACCAACAAGAGATAGAAGAAGAGCGACGAGGGCAAATGGTAGCCCCAGTAAGAAACCAAGTGGCCTACATTCTCCCATTCTTCTTCCCCTTCCACTTTCCCTTTTTCTCTCTCAAATTCAGAAGCAAGCAGACAAGTTGTGTTACGCAGAGAATGGGATAGAGAAAACAAGAGACTAGAGAGGTTTTATTTTAAATCAATGATTAGCTCCACGCGACTCTGCTTAAGACTTTTTGTATAACCGCTGTGAGACGTGACCACGCGGCGAGAATGCAAAACTACGATATTAGCCCTGCGGTTTCTTTTTCTTTATTTTGATATAATGAAAGTCAAGGTGGCTTTTTCGGGGTAGTCAAACCTTTGTTTCAGACTCTTGACTTGTCTTTCTGTCTGTCTCGGAAGTCGGAAGCTTCCTCCCTTTTCTCCAAAATGAGAAAAAAATCAAAGAGCAAAAGTAGAGTCCACGCTGTGCCCTGGAAAATTCTACGAATTCGTCAGCTTTTCAAAATACCTCGTAGCTGAATGGTGTTAATGCCAGTTGGAATCCTTCATTTAATTGTTATTTTTCTTCTTTTTTTCCTGTCACAAAAATTGTTATTTTTTCACCGTTGCTTAACATTTAGAGAATGTTTGTTCATTTCCTTACTGATGATTCACTTAGATGTGATTTACTTAGAAGGTATTTTGGGTTTTATTTGGACTCTTCCGTCCCATTCTGTCCTGTACCGCAGCGTGTTCGTCGTCGAGCGGGTCACAGCGGGTCTGTTCCGCGCGAGCTGCGATCTTCCAAATGGTTGTTCAATCTCATACCGCATAACTTTTAAGTCTTCGCAGGCCGTCTCGCGGGACGCCTTTTTCACCTTCTTTCATGAATGTTAAAGTAGAAGATTTGTGTAAGAGAGTTGAAGAGAGCTCAACAACATCGATCGTAACAATATCCTTTGTGATCCCTTGCCGGTTTAATAGTCTTGAAGTAATTGAGAACCATTTGGACAGTGAAATTCAACTCTTTCAAATATACTTTTTGTTTGATTCTTTGTAAAGCAACGTCTCTGCATAGCAACAATAACTTAATACTAATAGTTTCTTCTTTTTTTTCAACCAAGCTATTGAACTTAGAGTGTAGAGACAAGATTCTGCAGTAACTCAAACTCTCAATTCGAGCCGTTTAAAGAATAAGCAGTAACTCTTCAACAAGCACTAGCTCTTTAACAATATCATTGTAACTTATTTTTTTTAAACACATCAACTTAAACATGAAATTCTTACATAGTAATAAAGAAATTTATAGTACTGAAAACAAAACTAACCAGAAATGAGGACTTATGGTTGCGGGTCTTCAAAATCCCACGGGTTAACATGTCCTGCATTCGGTCCATCCCGTTTTGAGCCCGTTCCGCATTCGGCCTGTACCATTTTAAGCCCGTCCTGCATTCGGCCCGTCCCGTTTTGAACCCGTCCCGCAAGACCCGTAATTTTACGGGCTTATCAAATGAAGGTCAAATCTCGCCCCGCAGCAAACCATTACGAGCCAGGTCCGCGGTCCAAGTTCTTAATTGACATCCCTACTTAAATGGTTCATATGGATAAATCATCTAAATAAATGGGGAGCATAGTTGATCGCAAATAGACACAAGCGGTAGAAAGAGGTCTTGTACTTCGATTCATGCTCCGTTCACATCTCGGATCCAATAAATATAAGTGATTATTTTAGTTAGGTCTTTTTTGGCCTGGAACCTGTTGGTAACATACTTATTTACTTATTATGTTTTTATTTATTTTTTACGCATTTTATCTTTATCTAAATAAATTTAATAAAAATAACTAAAATAATTTTTGATTTAATCTTAATATTAAATTTATTATGATTTAAATTACAATATTTTTGGTCTTGACAAAAATACAATTTTAACTGTTTTAGTAGAAAACAACTACGATTCTGACCAAATATATAATTTTGTAGTTTTGGTGAAAGTGCAATTTTACAGGCAGAATACGATTTTACAGATTCAGAGAAAAATACGTTTTGACAGTTTTAGCGGAAGAATACAAGATTTTACAATTTTGGTAAAATGTATGGTTTTATGCTTTTAGCATAAAATGCGAGGAAATATGTTTTTACTGTTTTACTATTCCACAGTTTGCCGAACAGAAAAAAAATTGTATGGCTTAGGAGGAAACTATGTTTTTTACGATTTTAGCGAGAAAATACGATTTTGTGTTCTGATGAGAAAAAAATTGCATTAAAATGGGAAAATGCGACTTTGTGGTTTTGGGGAGAAACAACCATTTTGGATTTTGGGAGAAATGCGATTCTACAATTTTGGTGGTATACTTAATTTTAAGATTTTAAAGAAAATGTTTTAAAAGTTTGGTGATAGATTTTATTCTACGAATTTGGTATGAAAATTTGATTATATGATTTTTTGGGAAATGTGTTTTATGGTTTCTGCGAGAAAGTGTGATTTTACAATTTTGGTAGGAAAATAATTTATTGTTTTAGTGATAAAATGTAATTTTACAGATTTGGTGGATAATGTAGTTATGTTTTAGCTAAAAAATATTATATTTTAAGTTTTGGTAAGAGAATATATTTTCTAGTTTCTTGGAAAATTTCAAGCTAAGCCCGTCATAAAGAAATTGTAGACTATTGTTTATTTTTATTTAAAATCATCTCTACCTTTGCATCAATTAGATCTATCTTGATGATCAATTTAGAAGAGTTTTATTTTAGCTTCATTATCTAAAAGCTTATTTAGGCACTTGGATGATGTTCATTGTAAACAAAAACAAATATTACTTTTTATTTCTATAAACGGTTCCTTCTGGAAGGACAAACTAACAAACCCTTTGATTATACTTTTACCTTATTCACTGATACTTTATGTTAGCTCAAAAAGATTGAAGTGCTTAAGGATTTAGCTTGCGGTGCAAACAACTGAAAAAATATTTGGAATAATGACATGAAACCAAAGAAAAAAAAAGAGTAAATTCAAACTAATAGAAATATTTGAGTAAATATTCAAGAAAAACACAAGAATATAGGTTAGGCTTTTTACAGATAGATTAGAGAACTTGAATTATAGAAAACGAGTTTATGGTTATTGGTGAATGAGTTTCTTGTGAGAGAAGCAATTGTTGTTGACATATAATATCTCTGGTAGTTAGAAATCGGTGAATTGTGATACATAAATTGTGTGTAATCACATAAATCTAACTAAAAAAAATGGTCAAGTTGTTTCGAATGATTTCTAATAAGATTGTTTCGAATGATTTCTAATAAGAAGTATTTGTTGAAGAAGAAACTCGTATCTTAGAACTTCCGGAGTTTTAATGATATTCGTGATCCGATTCGTTCTTTACGAATATTCGATTTTTCGATCTGATCTGATTTGTAGCTTTTCGGATATTCGGTATTTCGAATATCTGCAAATATCCGAATTTTTGCCGGGTATTCGATTTTTGTCCGTATAAAATAAATAAAATAAAAATAAGAAAATCTGATATTAGATAATAACATTTCATTACAATTTTTTAAAAAAATATATATTTTTAAAAAATAATAATAACTAAATAATTAATTTATTGAATAAAAACATTATAAAATTTATATAGAGATATAAAAGTGTATATATTGTATAATTTTATAAACATGTATACATATATGTATATATAACGATCGGATCGAATATCCGTTTCTAAAAATATTAGTATTTGTGATTTGTTTCGTTTTTGACGGATATTAGATTTTAATATTTGCTTTAATTTGTTAACTTACGGATATTCAAAATTTTCAGATTGAATCGAAACGAATAACGGATCGAATCAAAATTTACGGATATTTTATCAACTCTTAGCGGCGAGCACATATCGAGAAACTTGCCTTAGCTTCACTCAAAGTCAAACTGGACTTAATGGGCCGTTAGTTAAGCACTTGTGATTCAGAGGCAACCATGTTATGCTTTTAACATTTTGATATGACCGCTATATTCTTTGTGGTCCTAATTTTCTTACAAGTTTAGGTGTCTTTCTTCCTCATCGAAGTGCGTCCCACTAAACAGTTCGTTTTATAAAGTGGATGAAACAGTAAGTACTTTGAATGTTGGACTATCATTCTGTCAATATGTATATCAAATGAGAAACTGGGTCGTACATTACCGTTAGGAAATCGGACGAAGATATGTTTATGGGAAAAATAAAACAAAATGAGTTGAAGAAAACTGTATGTAGCTTTCAGGCTCATGGTCCCCAACTAGTTGAACACACAAAAACAAATATTTGCTCACCACAAGCATATCCACAACAAAATTAGATTTTTAAAGTTAACATATAAGAAACAACTGAAAGACCAAAATATTTGTATTTAATTATTGGATAGACAATGACAAAATCTCGTGGGACTATATACAAAGAAAGTATTATTAAAGTTCAGTCACGCGGTTGCACTTGTTGTCTCTTGCCACCGCCGAGATGGACCCGTCCGTCGTGCAGCATGACTTATATGATCCTCAAATGTTTTTGGCTAGAACACATTTCTTCCTAACATGCAACAAAACAAAGCGTTTGTGTGTTCTATATTTTAATCTTTTGTTCATGCCATTGAAACGTAAACGTGAACATAATTAACTAAACCAATCGAAGTCCGAAGACGTAATCAAGATAATTGTAATTCAAAATTTTCATTTCAGGATGAATACATGATGAAATCGCGTTTCAAAGTAGCTCATAGCTCATTGGAAGATTTCTTATCTCTGGATTTTTTTGTTGCCATTTTACTTAACAAAATCATAATATCAATGCGTCTAAAACATGTTTCACAAGAAGCTAGAAAACTCATACGGCCATTGTTAAACGGTGCCGAATTTTGCGACTGAAGAGCAACCGAACTTTTGCAGTCGTAAAACAGCGATTGATTAGTGACCAAGTTCGTTTGCTCACAAATCGGTAATTAAGTACATTCAGTATTTAGTCGTTATATTTAGTGACTACGTCTGTAGTCGCAAAATTTGATAGCAAAAAACATGTTTTCTTGTAGTGTGTTGGAGGTGGGTGTCGCATCTCCATCAATGCTCGGCTCAAATTGATATAATTATATCAAGAAAACTCCCTCCATACCGATAATAATCTATGATAAATTTGTTTGTTAAAAAAATTGCAGACGGTTAAGCGAGAAATTCCAAAGATAAAAAACTTCTCGGAATTCTCAAGGAAAATTCTGATGAATGAGATTTACAGATATTTCCTTGGAACATATTATCGGTATTCTGTCGAAATACATTTATTTTTATGAATGTGTTTTGCCGGAATGTGCTCAAAAAGTTTTGTCACGAATTTCTTGGAACAATTGACTTTCCGACAGCAGATTCTCTTCTCGGTAAAGCATCGGGAAATTTGACAGAAATTTATCGGAATTCTCCAAGGAGATTTTGACAGTTGTTTTACCAAGGACATTCCAATGATTATGGTTTAAGTTTCTCGGCAACTTATCGGAAATTAAAACTTAATATCTTAAGTCCACGGTTACTTTTCATTGTTATCAACTTATTATTATCACATTTCTCATCCACCGACTGTCTACAACTCATGGGCAATGGTGGTGGTGATTGCAGATGATGCATCATTGGATAACGGTTTTTCAGTTCCAAGCAACAAAAAATAATGGGTGATTATGACGGCTTGGAATGACGGGATGGCCAATACATTACCCTGTTTTGAGATTTAAATCGATATCTAGTTTTTTCTTTACTAAATCTAGTTTTTTTGTTCATGTTCTAAACTATGTCTAAGGAGCATAAACATGAAACAATTGTCTGATAACTTTGTTTTCTATGATGTATTTGCAGTGTGGTTGACTGAGGCTTTGTTCTGTCTCCAGTGTGGTGGCGTGGTTACTAGAGCATCAACACAAAGCAAGTACTCTAATGCCTCGAAGGTGGGTGATGCCTCTGGAAAAGATATTGGGGGTGTTCTGGTTTTGTTTGTGGCTCAGAGGCTCTGAAAGCTCTTCTTTGAACTGCTGGTTTATATCTTAAGTTTTTTTAGTTTTCCAGTTTGTGACTATTTTTATAACTTGTTTCTTTCCCAGTCGTCTTCTAACTATACAGTGGTTCTCATGTAATTTTCTGGAACTGTTTAATAATAAAAGGATATACATCGTATTACGAGTACATATATGTATTAATGTATATACACAATATATATATATATATACCGATCATGCTCTGACGTTTTTGTGACAACGCATTTTATCGGAATCATCTCGTTATGTAGCGATAAATAAAATTTCCGAGAATACATCACATCGCTAATTACCGACAATAATCTGAGTAAATCTGTTTCCGACGCTCAAACTCCAACCAATCACGTTTTCTCCGAAAACAGTCGGCAAATATACTCGTCGGTATGAAAACCTCTTTCTTGTAGTGTAACTGTGTAAGGCACACATTCGAATTTAAAACATAATCGCTAAAAGACAAAACCAGAAAAGGAATGATGCAGTCTAGCCCGTATTCAATGTCTTCTTGAGACGATGTGAGATGCATTCTCTTTGCAGGGAATATGTAACCTCACCATACAAGACTGAATATATGATATCAGCAACAAGGACAGCCAGTTCTCTCATTCAGAGCATTCGTTAACTGTAAAACCAGACACAAAGGGAAGAATGTTCTGTTGTATTCATACGTTTACAAGGGTTTCATATATATACATGTGTTGACATCCTTATCTCTAAGTACAATAGGACTTATCTAACAGCTCTAGGATATATCTCTAAATACATATGTCATTATCTCTAAAATATTCCTAATACTCCCCCTCAAGTTGGAGTGTGGAGATTAAGAACACCCAACTTGGGCAAAAACTTGACAAAATATGGGTATCCAAGAGCTTTGGTAATGATGTTAGCTAACTGATTATGCGTACGAACATGAATCGTCTTGATACGACCTGCAGTCACAGCATCTCGAACATTGTGACAGTCCTTCTCAATGTGTTTGGTTCGCTCGTGAAACACAGGATTGGCTGCAATCTGTATAACAGCTTGACTATCACAATACATGAGCACCGGTTCAGGCAATGGATTACCAATCTCACGAAAGAGCTGCATCAACCATTTTACTTCTCGAGTTGCAGCTGACATAGCCCGGTACTCTGACTCAGCAGAAGAGTGACTAACCGTGTCTTGCTTTGTAGTCTTTCAAGCGATGGGTGACTGTCCAAGAAAGACCACAAATGCTGTAAGAGACCGTCGTGACAAAGGACAAGACGTGCAGTCCGCGTCACAGTACACACGCAACTGCAGGTCACACTGTGCTCGAAGAAGAATTCCTTGTCCCGGAGAGCCTTTAAGATAACGAACCACCCGTTGAGCAGCTTCCCAGTGTGCAACCTTGGGCTTATCCATAAACTGAGACAACAGATGAATAGAGTAGCTTAAGTCTGGTCGAGTCATTCACAAATAAACCAAGCGACCAACTAAACGTCTATACTTAGTGGGATCATCAAACAGAGGACTCTCTGTTCTGCCAAGTTTGTGATTTTGCTCAATTGGTGTCAGTGCTGGTTTGTGTAAGACCCGATCCCGGCCGAGTAGGCCGCGGTCGCAGTCTCACGTCGCTCGGTCCATACCCGGACCGAACCTCTATAAATTTGCCCTTTATTGAAAACATCACCTATAGGTGATGGCTAACTCAGATCTTAGCTCAAGACTACCTTAGTCAATTCCTAACTTAGATCCTTTCAACTTATGCACAGCGGAATAATATCTACCAATCATTGGTCTATAACCAATCTAACACTTGTCTGGTCAGTTCACCTCAGCTACTGGTTAGTTAACACAACTGCCAGCTAGCTCCAAGGTCGATCTTGAACCTAGACCAAGTCATACAAACAGAGGTTCCATTCCCCTAAACCATTCTATCTAGATCTAAACAACATTGCTAGATCATACCTTTGTCACCTCCACGGAGCTTGTTAGCTCTTTGCCTCAGATGACCCAGCTAGCTCATTCAGCTCCACAAGCTCACGCACTTGAACTAGCTGCTCCAGCTTGTCCAGCTAGCTCATCCAGCTAGCTGAGCTGAACCACTTCAATTGAGGTTCCAGCAACTCCTTCCCAGCTGACCGAGCTGCGAGGTAGCCTTGCCCAACTCCCCTTCCACTCGTCCAGCTTCCTTATACCTGCATAACATATTCCCTTGATTACTTAGTCATTCAGCCAACCATCCCCACTGACCAAGTAACTTCTGGGAAGTCCTCAATAAACATTGGTAAGCATCAGGCGCATCTCAGCCCATGTTTCACCCATTATCCTTACACTTTGTAAGATATAATACCAAGTCCTTTTACGGACTAATCAGACCAAGTCCTCTCATGGACTAACCAGGCCACGTCCTCTTAAGGACTAATCATACCAAGTCCTCACAATGACTAACAAAGCCCCATAAGATCCTAAGTCATTCAACCAACCACCCCACATGACTCAGAACTGATGAGTCTTCATATTTCCTAATCAGTCATGGAACTATGTTCCACTGGACCTGATTAGTGTTGCTCTTACAACCTGTGCATCCTTTGATCAACCAGATCAGACACCTTGATCCATCATCCAAGGATCAGGTCGTCCATCCTTGCCCATGATCAGATCACACACTGCCTTCCTTGTTGTAAACGCACCAGCACAATACTAATGGTCTACACCACTTAGTATTGACAATACTCTTCTTCATGGCTCTCAGCCACCATAGCTTCCAACACCAAGGTTGTTAACTAGCATTCCTTATGATTAACATCATAAGTGATCAATATATCCCAGCACACAAGCATATGATCAGATAACCTAACACAAGGATCTGACCCTAATATGCCCTCAGGTGCAATTTCGACCCCAAGCAAACCTGCTCCAAAAATCAATTAAAATTCATGTAAACTCTTGATAATTCTCAACTAAGAGATTCCCATAATCAGAATCCACAGAACCGGCCTCGATCATATAGATCTCGCCTGAATTTAGTCAAACCGGCCATAGGGTGACTACCTCAAATCAATCCCTAAATACCAATTAAAATACATGATAATTCATGATAAATCAACACTAAGAATAATCCAAATTCATATCTCCATAAATCTATCAGGAGGTATGAGATCCGGACTTAGCTACCAAACCAAGACCATGGAGGATTCTGAACCGGCCAAGGACAAGGTTCAGTACCTCTATGTATAATCATCAATCTCAATCATAGATATAACAAATAAGATGAAGAATAGATGTATAAACAGAGTAAGGTGTAACTGCAAGAACATATCAGCCCATAGTGTACCAAACTATGTCCAATTGTCTTCAGTCCACACCTGTTACCTTATCAGGCTGACTATGCTCCTCCAAGCACGCCTCCATCAATCCCTTATCACATACTTCCAGTATTGATAAGATCCAGTCAGGGTCGCACCCATCATCTCTTCTAATCAGACTTCCATGGAAACAGTTTCTGCACTGCATCCGCCTTCAAGGCTGTTCATGCCTTTGAGAGTGGAGTCATGCCTTCTCCCTTCTCTTCTAACCACTTGCGTGTGTTCCCAGGACACAGAGGGAGCCTTAGACGTGATCATCCATGATCAATCATCATCCAAAGGTCGTTCATCAGTTCCCCCTTTGTTTCCCATGAAACTGCATTTCCACACACATCTGCCTTCAAGGCTGTCTCTGCCATTGGAAGTGGAATCCGGCCATCCATCTTCTCTCCTGGATATTTGCGTGTCTTCTATGGATGTAGAGGAAGCCCAGGGCGTGGCCAACAATAATCAGAACTCACCAGAGGGTTGTTCTCAACTCCACTCTTGATTGCCCTCAAATCTGCCCCCCTTGCTGCCTTCACATCTCTCTCTGGTTTGGATTGTTTAATCCGACCTTCTAACCTTTTCTCTGTGTTTTTTCTTGTGTTTCAGGGAGGAAGAATTGCCTTCCTTTTTATATAAAATGAATGGCCACTTCTAACCATTGCATCCCTTCGGTTTCAGTCCTGGCCATTGATTTAATCAATGGTCCAGATCACACCCATTCGCCTATGGCAGTTTCCAGACGTCCTTGACAGTCCTAACTGCCCCTAGACACGTCACATATCAGCCTAGGCTGGTTGCCCAAGCCCCTGGTCCGATCCCAAGTGCCCACCGGTCCATCGGTACACACGGGTCGTCCACATGGTCCGGTCACGGTCCGGACCCGGCCCAACTGCCCAAGACTTGATCACTCACTCCAGCTGAGTTGAGCTGATCCCCAGCTGACCCAGCTGAGTGAGCTAGTCTATCCAGTTCAAGGAGCTGACACACTCTTCTTGAGCTCCAGTGAGCTCAATCCAGCTGGTTGAGCTTCTTGCTCGCATCACCCAGCTGTGATACACTTCGTGTAGCTCCTTTATACTTGTATCCTTCTTGGATTAGCTATGCCTTAGCTTCCTGATGCCCTTAACCTTACTTCCAGGTCAAGACACACATGTATTTAGGTCATATGATCTTACTGGTGCATCTCCATGCACCACAGTCCGTCCGGTCGGTCCTATCCAGGATCGAGGACATGACAGTTTGCACCCCAACAAACCAGATTCAGCAACGATATCAAGAGAGTACTTCCTCTGTGACATAAAGATACCTTCTTCGGAGCAAGAAACTTCGATCCCCAAGAAATACTTTAACAAACCCAAGTCTTTCATTCGAAAGCACTTACCAAGATAAGTTTTAAACGATGTGATAGTGGGCACATCATTCCCGCAAATAACCAAGTCATCAACGTAGACGAGAACAAGCAGTTGAATACCATTCTTCGAGTAAACAAATAGAGAATAATCAGAATATGTCTGCACTAACTCATACTTTAGAAGCGCCGTCTGGAGTTTTGAAAACCAGCATCTCGGTGCCTGACGGAGTCCATAAATGGATTTACGTAGTCGAAGTACTTTAGAGGGATCAGTATGAGTAAAGCCCGGGGGAAACGTCATATAAACTTCATCCTCAAGATCACCATGAAGGAAGGCATTATGAACATCCATTTGGTGTGCCTCCCAACCTTTCTTTGCTGCAAGACTCAGAATAAGACGCACCGTAGTCATCTTAACCACTGGAGCAAATGTCTCATCAAAATCCTCTCCTTCAACTTGACGATTTCCTCTTGCAACTAACCGAGATTTTGGACGCTCCACAGTTCCATCAGCATTAAACTTCATTTTATAGACCCAACCACAACCAATTGGAGTCTTTCCAGGAGGTAAGGAAACCACCTCAAACGTCTCATTCTCTTCCATGGCGACAATCTCAACTTTCATCGAATCTCTCCAAATTTTGTGTTTGATAGCTTCTTTGTAACTCTTTGGTTCAACACCAGATGTGATAGCTGCCAAGAAAACACAATGTGCAGCAGAGAAGGAAGAGTCAGAGACATAGTCAGTCAAGGGATACAGTGTTTTACCTTGAACAGTTTCGTAGGAGCATGATTCCGAGCCAGGTGAAGCGAGGTGGGGTTCATTTGACGCAACCGTATTGTAGAGAACGTAGTCCTGAAGCTTCGACGGTGGAACTCGTGATCGTTGTCCTCTACCCAGATTCTCAGGAGCTGCTGTAGAAGGGACTGTTTCTGCAGCAGGCGTTGAAGAGCGTATTGGTTGACCATCAATATCATCATCAGTAAACGGTGTATCAGACAGTGGATCATACTCAACATCAGGAGCATTCGCCGTATCATCAAAAATGATTCCTTTATCTGTTAACGTGCTCCCCCTATCCTCTAGCATGCTCCCCCTATCCAATGGCATGCTCCCCCTGTTTTCCGAGGTCCTCCTCTCACACTCTCCACTCATAGGAGTAACAGGAGCGAGTAGCCAATCATCATCTTCAAAGTTGGACGATGAGGGAATTGTAGACACAGGTATGTGGGGACTAGACACTGTAGTTGCATAAGGGAATTCTGTTTCGTGAAACACAACATCACTAGACACGAAAAATTTCTGTGTGACAAGATCAAAGACCTTCCACCCTTTCTTACCAAACGGATATCCAACGAAGATACACTTTCGACTTCTCTCTGAGAACTTATCTTTACTCATATCTCGATGATGCGTGTAACACAAGCTTCCGAACACACGCAGATTCTCATACGATGGCTTGAATCCATACAACACTTCATACGGAGACTTCCCCTCAAGAACATCAGAAGGGGTAAAATTTATCAAGTGTGCTGCTGTCAACACTGCCTCTCCCCAAAAATGAACAGTGAGTTTGGCCTGAAATAACAGAGACCTTGATACATTAAGAATGTGTATGTGCTTACGCTCCACACGTCCATTTTGTTGCGGAGTATCAACACAAGATGTTTGATGAATAATACCATGATCTCGAAAGTAACCAGCCAAGCACGTGAACTCAGTTCTGTTGTCCGAACGAACTGTTTGAACGCTTTTACCAAACTGTCTCTCTGCCATTTTGCAGAAATTAGGCAAAACTTTCTTTACTTCTGATTTTTCAAGTAACAGATGAACCCACACTGCTCTTGAGTAATCGTCAACAATAGTAAGAAAATAAACAGCTCCACACGAGGACGATACTCTGTATGGTCCCCAAACATCACAGTGAATCAATGAAAAACACTCAACTGCTTTATTAGAACTTCCATAAAAAACATCTCTTGTCTGTTTGGCCCTTAAACAAATGTCACACGAGCTAGGATCCACAGACTTA
Organism: Hirschfeldia incana; assembly: GCA_026261945.1. Classification (NCBI taxonomy): domain Eukaryota; kingdom Viridiplantae; phylum Streptophyta; class Magnoliopsida; order Brassicales; family Brassicaceae; genus Hirschfeldia; species Hirschfeldia incana. The sequence goes on along the minus strand of JABCMI010000014.1, from coordinate 517,962 downwards.
TTTTTCGAAAAACACAAAGGTAAATGCGATAACACCGAAAACGATGGATGTCCCAGCCTTTGATGCCACAGATTCTGATCCACTGAACCAGACACTCGATGAGCTTCAGCAGCAACAACATCCTTGAAATGATAAACCCCACCATGCTCCTCACCGGCTCCAATTAGGTTCCTGGTGAAACGGTCCTGTAAAACACACAACGTATCAGACAACACAGCCAGACAATTTGTCTGCTTTAATAGTCTCGAAAATGAGATCAAGGTACAGTTAAGATTGGGAACAAATAAGACATCAATGAGAGTAATCTTGTCTGAGATAGACAAGAGCTCTATATGAGTCGCAAGAGTAGAATTCCTGATAGAGAGGCGGAAGCTATAGAAGTTAAGATTCAAAGTTTTGAACCCTAATTAGATAACTTGAGGTTTAAGGTATCTTGGAGAAGATAACAATGGTGGCGAATACTCTTCGTAGTGTTCTTTCGAACTCTTGAGGGGCACGGATACTCTCCGTAGTGCTTGTATAAGCTCTTAAGAAAACTCAATGTTTATTAATCAATGCGTGAGAATTTACAAGATGAAAGCTCTCTATATATAGCTAATCTAAGCCGACCTAGTTCCTGTTAATAAAGGAAGTTTATAACCTAATCCTAATAAAAAGGAAACATGTAAATAAGACCTAATAACGATAAGAAAAGGAAGATATGCTGCATCAGGTTCCCCCGGGGTGAGAAGGAGTCGTCCACGGCTCCGGTTGGTCATTCTCGCCGAGATAAGGAGTCAAATGCTTCACATTAAAGACATTAGATGTCCGCAAGTGAGAAGGAAGACGAACCCGATAAGCATTCGGATTAATGCATTCTAAAACTTCGACAGGACCAATCTTTTTGGTTTTAAGTTTATTATACTCTCGTAAAGGAAGCCTTTCCTTTGTGAGATAAACCCAAACCAAATCTCCCGGAGAAAAATGTACCTCACGCCTCTTGCGGTCTGCTGCTTCCTTATATTTTGATGCCGAAATCTCCAGATTAGCCTGGGCTTGCTTATGGACGTTTTGTAAGTCGGCGACGAAGTCCACAGCTTCCCCATGGTGTCGAGTCTTGTCTGGTGTAGTCGCAAGATCAAGAGGGCAACGAGGAACAATACCATACACCACATGAAATGGAGAGAACCCCAAGCTACGGTTAAGGGCATGATTATGTGCGAACTCAGCTTGGCCGAGTTTAGAATCCCAAGATTTAATGTTGTCGCCGACGAGGCATCGAAGAAGATTACCTAAAGAGCGATTTGTTACTTCGGTTTGTCCATCTGTCTGAGGATGATAAGCGGTACTCATATCTAATGATGTTCCGAGTAACTTCCAAAGAGACCGCCAAAAGTGACCAAGAAATCGTGTGTCCCGGTCAGAGACGATAGAAGTAGGAAGACCATGGAGACGATACACCTCGCGAAAGAACAGAACCGCAACATTAACGGCATCAGTCGTTTTCTTGCAAGCAATGAAGTGTACCATTTTAGAAAATCGATCCACCACCACAAAGATTGAGTCATGGCCTCTCTGTGTACGAGGAAGACCCAAGACAAAATCCATACTAACGTCCGTCCACGGTTGCGTTGGTATTGGAAGAGGCATATAGAGGCCGGCATTGGTAGCCTTACCTTTTGACTGTTGACAGATCCGACATCGCTCCACGAATCTTTCAACATCGCGACGAAGAGTAGGCCAAAAATATGAGGCCGAAACCAGCTGTAATGTTCTATCACGTCCCACATGACCCTCAGTATGTAGTTCGCGGATAATTTGGAGGCGCAAGCTACACTCCGGCACACATAAACGAAGACCTTTGAATAAAAATCCATCTTGTATGGTATAGTCACCATGTGCCCCTTGCTCGGACTCCGCGAAAATACGAGAAAAGAAAGGATCCGACGGGTATAAGTCGGCGAAGGAAGCGAAGCCGAGGACTGATGTATGCATAGAGGTTAAAAGCCCATGACGTCTGCTTAGTGCATCGGCAACGCGATTTGTCTTACCGGATTGATGGCGAATAGAAAAAGTGAACTGTTGTAAGTAAGAAATCCAACCTGCATGTCGTGCAGAGACTTTAGCTTGACTATCCAGATGTCGTAAGGCATCGTGGTCGGTGAATAATATGAACTCCCGATGGACCAGGTAATGACGCCAGTGCTTGATAGCCTGAACAATGGCGTAGAACTCAACGTCGTAGGTGCTATATCGTCCTCTCGCACCAGCCAATTTCTCGCTAAAATAGGCCACTGGTCGACCTAATTGGCTTAAAACGGCGCCGATACCTAACTTGGAGGCATCACAATGCAACTCAAACGGAACAGAGAAATTTGGCAAGACGAGAATTGGGGCTGAAGTCAACTTGTCTTTGATGAGATGAAAAGCCTGTGTTGCCTCGTTCGTCCACTCAAACTTGCCATCCTTCATGCAACCTGTGATAGGAGCCATGATCGAACTAAAGTGATCGACAAACCGCCGATAAAATGAAGCAAGGCCATGAAAGCTGCGAACGTCGGAAACCGTTTTGGGTAACGGCCAAGAGCGGATAGCTTCAATCTTGGAGTTGTCAACGGCTAGTCCTTTGTCGGAAACTATGTAACCCAGAAAGAGAACCTCTGTAACGCCAAACTCGCACTTTTGTTTAGCTGCATACAGCTGCTGCGAACGTAAGACAGAAAGTACCTGTCGGAGATGAGTTTCATGCTCGGCTAGAGAAGGACTGAATATCAATATGTCGTCAAAGTAGACAACAACGAATTTGCCGATAAAAGGTCGTAGGGCCTGGTTCATAATACGCATGAAGGTGCTCGGGGCATTAGATAAGCCAAACGGCATTACTAACCATTCGAACAACCCTTCTCTGGTTTTGAAAGCTGTTTTCCACTCGTCACCGGGTCGAATACGAATTTGATGATAGCCGCTTTTAAGATCAATTTTCGAAAAAAATTTTGCTGTTCCGATCTGATCCAATAGATCATCAAGCCGAGGGATCGGAAATCTATAACGAACAGTGATCTTATTGATTGCTCTGCTGTCAACGCACATCTGCCATGTTCCATCTTTTTTTGGAATTAAGAGAGCAGGAACCGCACATGGACTCAGGCTTTCTTTAATATGCCCTTTTCGAAGCAAATCCTCAACTTGACGTCGTAGTTCTTCATGCTCTGTTGGACTCATGCGATAATGTGGACGATTTGGTAAAGCTGCTCCAGGAACCAAATCGATCTGGTGTTGAATGTCACGAAGAGGTGGAAGTCCCTCGGGAAGCTCTTGAGGGAAAACATCAGCGAACTCTTGTAAGACAGCACCAAGAGGTGAAGCAGGTGATGTGGAAAGAAGACGTGGAGATGAGAGTGGAACAAGGGCAAAGGCTACTCCCTCCGTGCGAAGTTCGGAGACAAACGTCGAATAAGAACATAATAAGGCTATCGGACGGGATGGTGCGATAGGAGGAGCCGGTTGCTGGGTAACTTGTAAAGAGACTGGTGTTGCTTCCGGGGAAGGAACAAGAACGATCTGGTGATTATTCCATACGAAACTGTAAGTGTTATTAGCACCATCATGGATAATCTTGCGATCATATTCCCAAGGACGTCCCAAAAGAAGATGGCAAAAGTCCACCGGGGCGATGTCGCAGTAGATACGATCCCTGTAGTGTTGTCCCACGGAGAAAGAGATTATGGCGCGCTGAGTGACACGAATATTTGCTGTATTGTTAAGCCACCCAAGGTTATAAGGTGCTGGATGTTTTTCGCGTGTAATACCCAGTTTCTCAACTGCTTCCTCGGAGATTATATTACGGCTGCTGCCCGAATCAATCACAAAGCTGCAGACACGTTCCTTTATCGTACATGTCGAACGAAAAATATTCGTACGCAGCCACTTGGTATCTTGGTGAAGTGGTGTGAGACAGGACCGGTGTAGTATCAAGGCTCGGCCTCTATCACCTGTGGTATGATGAACTATGTGGTCCTCGTCCTCTACCTCTTCTTCCTGCGAGTCATACACCTCCTGTTCGTCGACTAAATCATCAATCACTAAGCCTCTGCGTGTAGCATGAGGACAAGCAGATTGACGATGGCCAACTTCGCCGCAGCCATAGCAACGAATTGTCGTCGGTCGTGTGGATCGCCGTAGTGGTTGTTCATCTGGGGAGGTGGGTTTGGTTGTTGAATTAGCGGTGTCTCCTGTTTCCTTAGCTGACTGAGCAGGAGTGTTGCTGGATATGTCTTGTGTACGAGACCGAGATGAGGATGGGTTCCAATTAGAAGATCGTGATTGTTGTTCGAAGGACGCCGCTCGACGATGTGCTTCACCCACCGTGGAGGGATCAAATTGTGCCATCGATGTTTGAAGCTGAGGTCGGAGGCCCCCAATAAAACGTGAAACTAACTGGACCTGACTGTCGTTGATCTCGTTTCGAGTTAAAAGTAAAGAAAACTCTTCCGCGTACTCGTCGACGCTACGATTGCCTTGTCGAAGATTTTGTAACTTCGTATACATAGTACGCTCGTAGTTATGAGGTAAGAAAGTTTGCCGCAGGTGTTTGGTCAATTTTTCCCAAGACTGTATAGGAGCTTTTCCGGTACGGGAACGTGTAGACTTGAGCTGTTTCCACCATGTTGCAGCATGGCCGCGAAAACGCGTTGCTACGAGAGGAACTCGCCGAGTGGGGGGAACTTGTTTAAACTCGAGGATTTCTTCGACGGAGATCATCCAATCAATAAGATCATCTCCTTTAAGTCCGCCATGAAATTCTGGTATGTCTACCTTAAAACTATTCTCCCATCGATTAGGGACAATATCATGTTGTCGAAGATCTTCTCGGAAAGCTCGACGATGATCTTCCTCTTCTTCCTCATATAGGTCACGAGCTCGCACATCCCCAAGCTGGTGTTGTGGTTGAAACCGTTGTAGGTGTTGAGGAGGCTGACGGGTTGCTGGAAGTTGGTGTGGTTGCGGTGGGAATGGTTGACGCGGATGCTCGGGTTGTGCTGGGTTATTAACAACTGGTTGGATCAGAGGATCCAAACGAGATATTAAAGTATGGAGGCTTGCCGTGAGTGTCGCTAGGTCTGCACGAACCGCTTCATTCTGTTGTTGAATGGTGGTTTGTGTGGTTGTCTGCATCTCGATGATGAGGGCTCGGAATTCGTTCATATCCATGGGTGTTCCTTCTTGTGCTTTCTTTGCCATGATAACACGAGAAGAAATCCAGAAACGTACTGATTCTGATACCAACTGATAGAGAGGCGGAAGCTATAGAAGTTAAGATTCAAAGTTTTGAACCCTAATTAGATAACTTGAGGTTTAAGGTATCTTGGAGAAGATAACAATGGTGGCGAATTCTCTTCGCAGTGTTCTTTCGAACTCTTGAGGGGCACGGATACTCTCCGTAGTGCTTGTATAAGCTCTTAAGAAAACTCAATGTTTATTAATCAATGCGTGAGAATTTACAAGATGAAAGCTCTCTATATATAGCTAATCTAAGCCGACCTAGTTCCTGTTAATAAAGGAAGTTTATAACCTAATCCTAATAAAAAGGAAACATGTAAATAAGACCTAATAACGATAAGAAAAGGAAGATATGCTGCATCAATTCCCATCCGCAAATTTGACAGAACATGGTGAGATACGCTTAATCTCTGTCATGAGATCAATGTTTCCTGTCATATGATGTGAGGCGCCAGTGTCGAGGATGATATCACCAATAATTTGCTTACCAGCTATCTTCTGAGCGTTACCGGCATGCGCTTTTTCTTCTATCATCTGCGTCAGTGTGCTCCATTGTTCTTGTGTGAACTCAGGAAACATATACGCATTAGTTGTCGTCGCATGAGCCTTGCCCGTTGCTCTGTTTTGACTAGACTCACCAGCACCACGTCCTCTGCTACCAGCAGAATTAAAATCACGACGACCTCCTCTGTTTCCTCCACGACCAGTGCCTCTGTTTAATGATTGTTCCTCCCACCAATCAGGGAAACCAATCAGTTGCCAGCAGTTTGTTTTCTCATGTCCCGAACGTCCACAATGAGAACACTGAAAACTTCCTTGACGGGGACGACTCTGGTTTGTGTCAGTACTACGACGAGCTGGTGGAGACTGAGTGGATGTGTCATGTCGAGTAGTGAAACCAATCGCAGACTGTTGTTGCTCTTGATCTCGTTTCGACAAAAGCCGCTGCTCCTCTCTAATAATTTTTGCATAAACTTCACCTATGTCGAGAGTTGTATCGGAAGCAATGATCCCAGAGCAGACACCACCAAATCGTGAGTCATCAAGACCCATTAGAAACTGATGAACTCTCTCTTCTTCACGCTCTTCTTCAAACTTCTGTTCTGCTCCACAAGAACAGTTCAATAATGGCTTGTACTTAGCCAGTTCTTCCCACATAGCCGACAAACGACCAAAGTACTCCAACACTGTCTGCCCATCTTGACGACAATCAGCTATCTGAGCTTTCAACGAGTGCACACGCACTTTATTACCAACAGAAAATCTCTTCTTCAAATTCTCCCACAACTTGTAGGAATCAGAGATGAACGTGACGGTGGAACGTACACGAGGCTCAATGGATGAACGAATCCATCCAACTATCATGGAATTCACAGATTGCCAAAGTTCCAAGTCAAGATCACCCACAGAAGGTTTGACTATCGTACCATCAATAAACCCGCTCTTCCTCTTAGCCTGAAGAGCATTGATCATCTCCGTTGACCATTCATTGTAGTTGTCTCCAGTAAGCGTCACCGAGGTGATGAAAGCTCCTGGATTATCTGAAGCATGTAGCGTATATGGAGATATCACAGTTGATTTGGGAACCGAGGTAACAGAACTAGGGGTTTTAGATGCACTGTCATCACTCATGATTATATCGTAAAAGAAATTTAACTCTAGGTCTCAGAAAAGTGCTCTGATACCATGTAAAACCAGACACAAAGAGAAGAATGTTATGTTGTATTCATACGTTTACAAGGGTTTCATATATATACATGTGTTGACATCCTTATCTCTAAGTACAATAGGACTTATCTAACAACTCTAAGATATATCTCTAAATACATATGTCATTATCTCTAATAGCTTATAGACATATTTTAGAGAGATAAATTTACAGACCTCAATGATTATTGTATACTCGATTCAACAATCGAACTTGTCTGATGTTTACATTCTCATTTTGATCCCTATTTATTTCTAGTAAAAACGAGATTTTTTTTGTCCCTAATTTACTTATTAATCACATATTCAAACTCTACTTTCAACAGCCACCTGTAGACCTTTTTACCTTGCGATTGGCAAACTATATATATATATATATATATATATATATATATATAAACCGAAGAATCGTGTCAGTACATAGACATATGATATGATATGAAGCATATGCCAAACTACAGCGACAAAAGTTGATGATTTGATTGCATCTTAATAAATGGCAGTAGATGCCAGTCTTTTTACGAAAGTTGCACTTCATTTTTATAAATAATTAATTACAAGCACACATGATATCACTTCCATTGTTGTCGTTATCAGTTTACATGTGGGTGTGGCCCTTTACATCCACTGATTGTCAATTCTCTGATACCAAATTCAAAATATATGTAGGTGTACATATTTTCATCTCCAATCACTATATGTTCAATACTCAAACTTCTGGCCAAGCTGTGTTAGTTCTTTTTTTTTTTTTTTTTTGGAAACATAAGCTGTGTTAGTTCAATATATCTTATTATCGTACAAACTTGAGTTATGTCTTGTTGACCTCTGCCAATATTATAAGCTATACCTAGTTTTTAATACACCTAATGAAAACGTTAAAATTTCATATCGTAAAAAATGTTTCCTTTGGATCGGGGAGGAGACGTCGAACTCCTCGCCAACGAGTGTAGGACCATAAACTGAACTAGTTGACTATGAGGTCTTGCATAGTCCCAAAAATGCTAGCTCCAATAATTATTGGTTTCCGCTTCTAAATCATAACGATTCAAAATATATACAAGACTTATTCTTGGGTTCACCCCCTAGAGTGAATCTCTAGGTTCACCAACTAATAGTATTGTGTCATTTAAGATTTAGTATCTTTTAAAAAAGGAAACAAAATATTATCTAATTATAAAATAAAAACTAAATAAAAACTAAATAAAAGTATACTAATCACAAAAAAACAAGACATTTTAATCTAGAAAAAAAAATTATTTTCAAAATATATTTTTTAAGTTTATAATAATCACCAAAAAGAAGACTTTTTAATCTAAAAAAAGAATTTATTTTGAAAAAAAAAAGAATTTAAGACTTTGGATAAATCTTAAATTTAAAAGTTTAAAATTTATCCAATAGTTTAGGATTTACCCAAGGGTTTAGGGTTTAGGATTAGGATTTAGGGTATAGTTTTTTTAAATCAAATTTTTAGAATTTATCTAAGGGTTTACTAAAGTATTTAGGGTTTAACATTTAGAGTTTAGTGTTTTTTTGTGGTATTATTTTTTTTTTGAAAAAAATATTTTTTTGCACTTAGTATTATTTTTATTTATTTTTACTTCTTTTTTATTTTTAAAACGTAATATAATTTGACAATATTTTGTTTCATTTTTTAAAAGATGTCAAATTTGAAATAACTAAATTATATTGGTTGGTGAATCCCAAAAATATCTCTCTCTATATACAATGTGAACCAAATCAAGTAGGTAGAAGATTAACTCATTTAAAACCAATACATGGCCAGCAACAAAACCACTGTTCAAACTATGAAAATCTGGAACTCACAACGAGATAGTTAACTTGGCTTTGAGAAAGACCATGCGTGTGTAATACGGGCTCTTGATCATGAAAATTGTGGAGCTTTAAACTATAATTCTTACGATTCAAATATGTCTAGATATGTATGGATTCGATTCACACATGTGACATGGCAACGAGCAACATCAATTATTGTACATAAACAAGACAAGTCTGTCCTTTTTGTAAGAGCATCTTCCACAACAACGCCATCTGCGAACTTCAGAAAGGGGTACTACGGTAAATGCTTATCTAGACTTTTCCATTTCTTGCATATATCTATGAAACCGCCCATAGATATACTGTGGCTGTCGGAATGATATCCGGCCACGGATATATAAAAGAAAAAAACAAGTTGACCAGTAGATTATAATTATAAACTCATATAACAAGTCCAAGAAAAACCAGTTGAGTAGCATGGCTCAATACAGTTCAACTCTTGTAAATTAGCAAATTTTATATATCTTTTCAGTTTAAAAACACGGAAATATTGTTTTGCTACAATTTCAAAAAGCACCTGCTGGCTTTTTAAACCATCTTAGCGACATGAGTTGCACGTGATATATTCATATTAACAAAAGTAATTCATGTGTGAGGGTGTGTTTAATAATTAAATTCTAATATTCTATAGTGTATGATTTCAAATGCAGTATGTGGCTATGTGTTACATCCACATTAGCAACTTAACCTTCAAAAAAACTCACTGATTTATTTTCGTAAGTCAACTTGTTTCTTATAATAAAAGAGTTAACTACATTCGAAATTCAAAATATTTTAATAATATGTTTATAGAAAGTTATACAGTGGATCAATAATGTTTTGACAGACCAAAATCGGTAAAGAGACAAATGCAACATTTAGATATAGAACCTTAAAGTTGTGGTTCTGATCCAATCTGACCACAACTCCCTCCACTTCTAAAACAACCCAACTTTTCTTGGTTGCGATGTCAACAAAACAGACAACACAATTAGCTTCAGTAAATGAGATAAGTGCAATCTTATATACAATTAATTATTTATATGACATTATATATTCGCCTACTAATATATAATCGTTAAAAAAACATTTCGGATCCGACTGGTAACCATTCTGGAACAAGAGGAACAAATAGGAATGGAACGTAGAAGAACAAAATTGCAAAGGAATTGTTGTTCTATCTCAAATTTGATAAGAAATAATTTTCTTCTTTATTTTTATACAAAAAAAAAGAAATGATAGGGAATGAGAAAGAAAAAGTACTCCCTCTGAATGATAATTTTTTAAAGAATACTAGAGATTGACTCGCCCTCAAGAGGGCAGATATATTTTTTGTTTTAAATTATTTTGCCTAATATAATTTATATGCTTGTGTATTTATATAATCATATTTTATATTTATGTTTTTATAATTATATTTACGTTTTGAGAAATTTATTTTTTATATGTGTGTTTTTAATTTTTGATTTGAAAATTTTAATTTTTTGTATTTGTTTTTTTACAATCATATTTACGTTTAATATTAAATTAATATAATATAATTTTTGATAACTCTGTTAAATATATTAAGTTGCATAACTATATACTTGTGCTATATTTATTTCAGAAATTACTTTTAAGAAACTCTAAAATTTGCATCATATTATATTTTCTTAGTAGTTACTTAATATAACTAGTCAAAGAATATTTGTACCAAAAAACAGACTTGGAATCTACCCAAAAATCAAAGTCTCATATTCTATTAGATATGACATATATACTCAAACGGTTGTTAATGTGTTATATTATAAAACCAATAACAAACCCAACCTGCACTATAAACGTAACAATTTTTATGTTAATGTTTGTAAAATTTAATATATATATATATATATATATATATATATATTTTATTAATACTTCAAATATATTTAATTTAATATTATTTTTTATCTAAAGGGCGGGTACATTTTTTATTTTACATTTTTAAAATACATTTAATTCCATATTACTTTTGAAAAACAACTTTCATTAATAACTGAAATTTAAATTTTATATTTGTGCTTTTTAGTCATATTTTATTTTTCTTTGTATAATTTTTTTCTTGAATCATTAATAACTTTTTTTTTATAATTGTATTAAGATAATTAGACTACATCTATATTAATAGGTTATGTTGCTGTTTTTATAAAGTAGATGTTATATATATATATATATATATATATATATATATATATATATATATATATATATATATATATATATATATCTGTGTAAATAAGTTAATATAGTCTTCACTAACTTCACATTTAATAAAAAAATTTAATCAAACTACCTTTTTAAAACCCGTTAAAATAATATCACATTAATTTTTTTTTTGATAAAATATCACATTAAGTTGTAACCATTATATTTATGAAAGTGATTATTGTTGTATGTAATTTTCCAAATCTCTACAATAATAGTTTATTTTTACATTTGATGTCGATTTAAATTTGTTGGTTGTTTAAATAGATGTATGATATAAATTTTATGATTTAATAGTATTTATTTTTACTGTCTGTGTATATTAATGTTCGTGTAAGTTTTGATAATAAACAATTTAGATCTGACATGGTAGTCTTCAGTTAGAATAGTAGTAGTTGATTTTTGAAAATAAAAGTAATCGAAAGTCCACCTATCTCTCGATCAAAATGGTAAAAACAGTTGTATATTATAACTTGCACGAACAGTATAACTGTTCAATAATTAAATTACCTTTATGTCATTAATAAAAAAATGGACATAACCCATATTAATAGGTCACACTTGTGTTTTGATAGAATAGATAGAATTTTACACAAACTAAGCTATATAGATTTTTTCAACATTCTGTGTTTTTGATTGAGTAGAAAGAAGCACGACGAATTATTACAAAATCTGCATTGGTTACTCTGATAAAACTTAAAATGAAATAAATAAATTATAAGTTTTTATGGATGAGAGTTATGGGTTCCTATTTTTTTCCAGAAAAAAGGAGGGTTATGGGTTCCTAAAATATAGGAAAGAAAAAAAGAGGTATGTAACATGTAAAATTATGTAGATTTAGATGAAGTTATAAAAGAGTGGTTTAACTTTTTTGATGTAAGTTATGAGACAATAATTGTTGGACTGAACTTTTATTAATTGGTCAAGGTGGAAAATTAATAGTATTGATGATGTAAGTTATGAGACAATAATTGTTGGATTGAACCTTTATTAATTGGTCAAGGTGGAAAATTAATAGTATTGATTAGGAAATGTATTATTACTCGTCGTTCTTTGGTCAACATTCATACCCTTGTATTTTTAATATCCAAACTAAAATTGCATCTTTGTGTTTGTTATTTCAAACACAGTATTTTTGATTTATGTATATATCTTTATATTGTATACAAACAATAAATACATATATGAAGAAACATAGTCATTTTCTGTTAAACAAATGCCATATATGCATTAAATATTTACACATACTTAAAAAATATATAAGGAAGCATAATCATTTTCTTACACCAAAAAAACATTAATCATTTTCAATTAAATCAATGATTTATATGCATATAATATTTACACATATAAAAATACAAATATATAAAGAAACATAATCATTTAAATGGCATATGAATATACAATATTGACTATGCTTGCCTAAGAGTCCCAAATTAGACACATATATCTAATAGGTTTCTTTCTCTTTATATAAATATATAGCATAAATGATAGTATTCTTTTCGCATGTTGCAATTGTTTGACACTCAAACTTATATTTAGCTTTGCGGGAGCAAATAGGCTAATCAAACATCTCGCTCTCTATTATAGTACCATATAATATCTACACACACATCTTTCTCTCTCAAACAATATTATCGGGGTTTCATTTAAGTTGGATCCGAAATTAAGGAAGTGAAAGATTGATCGATGTTAGCTCTCTCTCCGGAAAGGAACTCTACAAGAGATGATGGCTGCGATGGAGAGTCAGAATTCCTTGGAACGTCGTGTGGATTCACCATCAACCCCGAGGAGGACTTCCCGGAGTTCGCTGTCCACGGTGATCTTCTCGACATCATCGACTTCGATGATCTGTTCGGCGTCGCTGGAGATGCGCTTCCTGACTTGGAGATGGACCCTGAGATCGTAGGCGGAGAATTATCTGATCACATAAACGCTTCGTCAACGATTTCTACTACGACGTCGTCGTCCGCGGAGAAGACTGATAGTCAAGGGAAGACTAACAAAAAGGGTATATCGGGAAAAGGTGAAGAAGTCGTCAGCAAAAGAGACCATAACGAGACTCCTGCGGTGGAGACCGCGGTGAACTATGACGATGATAGTGGCTGTAAAAGGAAACACTCCTCAGTCTCATCTGGCTCTACCAAGAACAATGGAATCAGTAACAACGAAGGGAAGCGAAAGGTGAAGGTACTACCATTTTACTAATCACTTATGATTATACATATAAACCCTAGCCATATATATACTCACCAGTCCAAATGGATTATTTTTTATCAAAAAGATGGATTGTTCATTCAGCTTTATGATATATGCTATTTATTATTTACAGACATGTTTCTAAGAACTATGCTAGGACGTCACGTGAATCTTTATATTATTTCTAGCTAGTGGAGGAATCATATTGAAAACATAATAACCATGTTCATAGCACCAATTGTTAAAAAATAACGCCATTTACCAGTCAAAATCATATATGTTAAATTTAAAACTATTATTTGAATTTATAATAATCATAATAATAATCGAGAATTATTAGTTATATATTGATTGTTGGAATGTGTGGGAAGAAGGTGGATTGGACACCAGAGTTACACAGGAGATTTGTGGAGGCAGTGGAACAGTTGGGTCTGGAGAAAGCTGTTCCTTCTCGTATTTTAGAGCTTATGGGTGTTCACTGTCTCACTCGTCACAACGTCGCTAGCCACCTCCAAGTATTTATATAGATACACTCTCAATTCATTTTTATTTTCATATTACAATCAACCTAATTAATTTACGTGTTATTCGTATATTATATGTATACCAGAAGTATAGGTCTCATCGGAAACATTTGATAGCTCGTGAGGCCGAAGCGGCTAATTGGAAACGCAAACGTCATATCTATGGTTTAGACAGTACGGCAGCTAATACTAATGGTCGGAATAAAAACGGATGGCTCGCGCCGGCACCCACTCTCGGGTATCCGCCTCAGCCGCCCGCAGCTGTGGCGTCGGCACCTGTCCACCATCATCATTTTAGACCGTTGCATGTGTGGGGACATCCCACGGTTGACCAGTCTGTCATGCCGCACGTGTGGCCTAAACACTTGCATCCACCGTCTACTGCCATGGCTACTCCACCGTTTTGGGTCTCCGATACTCCCTACTGGCCTAAAGTGAGTTCTCTTTTTTTTTTTGAAACACAAAGTGAGTTCTCATATTCACACCCTTTCTATATAATTTAGATACTTACCACATGATTTCTATTTTCAACTCAAATGGACATTATTTATTTTTATGCCAGAATTAACATACTTTTTAGAATTTAGTCCAGCGCCTCCAAAATCATATACGAAAGAAACTGCCCAAGTACTGACATGGAGTTTTATTTTGTTTATCGGATGTAGATTCATAACGGGATTACGTATTTGCCGACTGTAGCTATGGTAATGAATAAACATATCAAGGTTTTCTTCGTATATTTACCGTTTTGCTCTTATATATTATATGATTTATTAAGTCCCATCTTTTCTATTGCTGATTATGTAGAGGTTTAGAGCACCGCCGGTTGCTGGAATCCCTCAGGCTCTGCCGCCGCATCACATGGCGTACAATTACAAACCAGATCATGGCTTTGGTGGTCCTCGTTCTCTTGTGGACTTACATCCGGTAATTTCGATTCTTATAAATATTGGACATTGATCGTTGTAGAAGTTGGCTTTTCTTGATTGCTAATCTTTTAGTCGTGTTTATGTGTAATTTATAGTCAAAAGAGAGCGTCGATGCAGCCATAGGAGATGTACTGACAAGGCCGTGGCTGCCACTTCCGTTAGGATTGAAGCCACCAGCTGTTGACGGCGTTATAACGGAGCTTCACCGTCACGGTGTCTCCGAGGTTCCTCCAGCGGCGTCTTGTGCCTGAGACAGACAAGCACCGGAGGCAAGCTGAACCAAAACAATTCGACGACATGTCTTCAAATTATTGTCATCTTTTTTTTGTCCAAGGGTTATTTTTGTTATAGCCCTTGTTGACTGTTGAGAGCTTCGGTGTCTTTCTTGATCGACCCATATAACTAATAAGGACATATCGGGTGCTATGTACACTCTACTCTCTATAACGCAAATAAATGACATATTTATGTATATCTTCTCTCACCGTCTAGTGGCTTTCTCGTCGACTGGAATTCAATGAATATGATAAATTGTTCAAAAAAAAAGTGTCGCTATTTAGAACGTGATGGACCTCCTAAAGAGAGGTATGACTGTCAGCAGCCTGGTGATTTATAGAACATGGTTTATTTTTAAATAGTTTTGAAATAGAACAATTTGTTATCCAAATGATACGTAATGACGTAACTCATACGAAACAAGAAACTTCATGTCCTGGTCGACAATTATAAAGGGAATAAAATCTGACTATTTATAACATTAATTCATGTTTGTGATTGACCATAGAAAATATTAGCTTATGTTAGATCAATGACAAAATAAAAATGAGAAGGATAGAGGAGAGAGGACCACAAGATAAGAGGAGAGGGGGAGTGCATGGAGGCAACGTAAAATCCAACGTAACGACCTCAACTTTCTCCAATTGTGACCACTCTTAATTTCTCTCTCGCCTCCTTCAAAATTTGAATGGTCAGTCTCTCTCTCTCCATCATTCATATACATGCGGATACTATTACGTTTTTTTTCTCTATATGCGGATACTATTACTAGCATCTCATTTTACACTCACACATGTAATTTTTTTTTTAACTTCACACATGTAAAAACATATTTTACACCTTTTATTTTCTTTTTGCCAACATACATATATCTCCATATTTACATAACTACTAGGTGAAAATAAATTATAAAATAAATAAACTATAAAAAATTGAAAAAACATTTAGTTTTGTATGTTAATAGGTTTTAAGTAATTTTGTAATTTGTTTGCATGATAAAAATTGCATTAAGTATCTTTATGTTCTCATCTTAATCAAATATGTGATCTGAATATTAATTTAACTATTCATTATATGTTGAATTGCATCTATTATTTTAAGGTTGATGATGATTTGTTTTTGTTTTAATCAGGTTAAAGTTGGTTGATTAGTAGGTAGCTTGTTTATCCTCTTATATTCAACATATATAAATTTATATATAATAGATAATTCGTAATAATTGCTTGATTTAAATGTTCATATCTTGATTGGTTTCACTATTTATAGTTTGGTGTATTGGATTATATCATATTTTTTGTTTATAATTAGACTAAATAAGAATAATACTGTTAATTATACTTTGTTTAGTTTTTCTGTAGGTTGATAAATAAATTTATGTATGATTTATATATGTATTTCAATAAAATATATATCTATATTATTAAAAATTTACAGCTATTTCTTTTTTTTTGTTTATATAAAATCTATCTATTTTAAATTTAGTAAATTTTTAATTGTATTTTTGTGTGCTATTGTAAAAAAAAGAAGAAGTTTAAGCTAAAATTAAGACATAAATTTAGCTAGAGCAAAAAGGAAAATTTAGTAAAATTTTTTTATTTAAATTTTATTAAGAAAAAAATAAACAAAATAGTTGTTATTAACAGATATTATATATAATATTTTTAATTGTTATTGTAGGTTTTAAATGTAAAAAATGATATATTTTCATATTAAAGTTATTATTTTTTCTTCTATTCCTTTTTATTTATACAAAAGTAATTCGCTTATATTAAATTACATACTTTGAATATAAAAACTGATTTATAATTATATTTAGTTTAAGATATTACCTTTTCTATCGAATTTCTTTTTGATTTGTATCAATTAAAATTCGTTTTATTAAATTTATAAAAATCTATATGTTAATATGTAAGATATTGCGTTTTCAGAATAAAGTGATTTGGAAACAAATATTAACAAATAGAAAGTTAAATAAAAATGTTAATAATGTCATTATAATAATTAACTTAATTCATTAAAGTTAGCATTGTAATTAACCATTCTAAGAATCACCGTGAAAGCGACACCACATAGAAAAATGACTTTTCAAATAATATTATAGAGATATTATACACGTGTTAAAATATATCGTTTTGAAATTCAAAGTACCATGTGATATTTTGTAATTACTGTTCCTATCTTCATGATTTAATATTTTATCTTCTCCATGGGATTAGAATAACTTTATTTTTTTTTCTAAATAATGAGAATTAACATAACAAATGTAGAAAATGAATACACCGGTATAGATCTAAAGTAAACTAACACATATCTATTTAGTGTATGGAATATGGATGACTCAAGAATTTTCAAATAAAATCTCCACACTTTTTTTTCTGAAATAGTTGAATCTCAAGAGAGATAATTTACGTATTAATCCAAAAATATCACGCTTCAGACCAAATTGAAAACAATTGCCACTGTTTTTTTAATATTTCAGTAGGAGCCACCGAAATAAGACAATTCTTTTATGTTGCTCTATTAATAAAAATAAAGTCAAAGATATTACCGTTTTATAGAATTTGATGCTGCCTTTTGAATTAACCATAGTTTGCAGTAAAAACTCTATCAATGTCGCATGAAAAACCATCAACGATTAAAGCTGGTACGACGTGCACCACTATTCGCAGTAGATTTGTCAATTACCTTTTCCAAACGGTTCAATTGAACTAAATTTTTTTGTCTTAAAATTCACTGGAAAAAACATACAAAAGAACAATAAAAATCTTTGCGAGATTTAAAACCAATTGACAATCAAACAAACTAAGTAATCAAAAATAAATCAAATCAAAGAAAGAAAAGCAAAATGAATTGAACAAGCCAATGAAAAAGCTATAGAAGCATCCGACCATCGGCTTGAAAGACAAAAAAAAATCTCTTTTTCTCTTTTGACGGTTTGGATAACTTTGTTTTTGTCCGGTGCAAGCAGTGATTTAAGTGATTAAACAAGTAGTGCAAGGGAGGCTGGATCCTCTGTTGAGAGTTCACAACTCTCGGAGGACATATATAACTTTACTTGGTACATGCTTGAGCAGCTTTGGTGCGATGTTTGAAGTGTTGGGAGAAAAAAGTTTTTGAAGTAAGCATTAGGAGTTTCTCGTATAGGTTTGAGTTTTTTTTTTCATTTACCCGGTTGTGGGCGAATTGTGATGGTTTTTCGAGAATTGTAACTTTGGCTTTCAAGGTAAATAAATAAAGGAATTCAAAAAAAAAATCTTTAAACAAAAAAAAATCTTTGTTTTTTGACAAAGAAGTAATGAAAACATTTCCCTCAAAAAAAAAAAAAAAGAAATACGAAAACATCATAAATAAGAAAATGGGATTTAAAATGAGCCCAATAAGTTGTAAAGAAAAGTTAGAATGGGCTGAACCGACCCATCAGAGAAATCTCGATGGAGGGGTTATATCCCCCACACTGACTTGCATCAATTTGCTTAAATGCTCAAGTTCCTCGTCATTATTCCTGGATAGTTTTGTTTTGCAATCAATTAGAGTTCTTGGATAGCACAAAAGCTGCTCGATTCAGATTGGTCTGGTGCTAGTTTTCAGCTCAGAGATGGCTCCTACTCCCGATCCCACCAACAGTGCGAAGAAGGATGAAGCCTCCTTGAAGGTCCCGTCCAAGGATCCCAAGAAGAAGGACGACAAAAAGGAAGACGACCTGGTGAGTTCTTTGGACTATTTGGTACATCACCTAAGAGATTTAATTTCAACAAATCTGTAGGATCTGCAGTCAGTTATTAGTAGCAAATCAGTCTAGTTATATCCAGTTTCAGTAGCTAAGGTTATATAATGACTCGACTTACATTGTAGTCTGAAGAGGACATGGAATTAAAGCAAAACCTTGAGCTCTATGTCGAGAGGGTTCAGGATCCCAATCCCGACTTGCAGAGGGCTGCTCTTGAAAGCATGAGGTACTTGTTTTTTTTTTTTTTGCTCTTAGGCACCCTAAACTCTATGTTTGATTCTTTGTTTTTTTTTTCTGTCTCATAGGCAGGAAATACGAGCTTCAACAAGCTCTATGACTTCAGTTCCCAAACCACTTAAGTTTCTCCGTCCTCATTATGGAACTCTTAAAGCATTTCATCAAACTATGCCTGATTCTGATCTCAAGGTTTGTCATCATTCATTTCACCTTCTTTCTTCCTATTTCTGGGTATGGCTTCAAAGATTACTTTTTTTTTTCTTTTCAGAAATACTTGTCAGATATCCTCTCTGTCTTGGCCCTTACCATGTCTGCGGAGGGTGAAAGGGTACGCTCGTATTTATATGCCTCGGGGTTCCTTTTCATTTTCATTTTGAGGCATATTTGAATTGATTCATCCTTTTGTTTTACAATATTTTCCAGGAGAGCTTAAGTTATAGGTTGATTGGAACAGAAGGTGACATTGGATCGTGGGGTCACGAATATGTTAGGAATTTAGCTGGAGAGATTGCGCAAGAGTATACAAAGCGTCAGGTCAGAAATTTAATCTTCCGTGGCAATTCTGTTTCTCGTCCTATGACTTGTGCACATATTCTAAGGTTATTGGAAGTTGTGTTTGGGTTTATCCTTCTGCTTGTTGGTGTTTTAAGGAGTGACTTTAAGATTTCTTATCTAATGAGAAAGCTTACTTATATATATATATATATATATATATATGATTGTCGACCTGTTTGTTTTATTATCTCAGAGTGAGGAAGCCCATATTGACGATTTAATGGAGCTTGTGCAGCAAATTGTTGCTTTTCACATGAAGGTGAATTCCGTACCCTCTTGTTTTTTTGTGTCTTTCGCGCTTGCCTCACATATGTAGGAAGAGGATTTGCAATTTTATAGTCTTGAGGCTAATAATACCTTCGTTTCTTTTTCTTCTGTCTACTAAATTTCATTTTATTCCTTGCAGCATAATGCAGAAACTGAAGCTGTTGACCTTTTGATGGATGTTGAGGATCTGGATCTTTTACTTGAGCATGTTGACAAAACAAATTTCAAGAGGACATGCAACTATCTCACAAGCGCAGCAAAGTACTTTCAACATAGTCAATCCTATTCGTTTTGATTTTTCTTCACTCTTATTTGTGGTTAAAACCAGTCATATTTTCATTTTACTGATCTTGATTTAGGTCAGTCATGTAGTAACAATTGGTGGGCTGTGTTAACTATATTGCTCAGAAAAGTCTCTTTAACGTCTTATATCTTTGAATTTTCAGGTACCTTCCTGGACCAGATGACATGTTGGTTCTAGATATTTCCTACATGATTTACATGAAGTTTGAAGAATTCCCAAACGCTCTGCAGATTGCCTTGTTTCTTGATAACACGCAGGTAGATTCTAATCTTCTTGTGAACCTCTATGTTAAGTATTTCCAAGTATACGTGTCAATTTTTTTGATGTAAAGCCTCCTCTTCGATAACTTTCTTTTTGTATTGCAGTATGTTAAACAAGTATTTACCTCATGTACTGATCTACTGAGGAAGAAGCAGTTCTGCTACATGATTGCTCGTCATGTAAGTCCTTAACTATCTCTACTTTACTATATTTAACATTTCCATCTCACTCCTTTTTTGTAAGTACGTTTTGGTTTTGGATATGTTCTCGTATATGCTTTAAGAGTTGGCTGTGTGTTTATTTGATTATATATGTATATATATATTTTCCAGTTGTTACAGTATACTAGATATAAAACAAAATGAGAACTGTGCTTGAAGGTATTATCGAGCATTATCTAGAGAGTTTGAATATGTTTTTTGTTTAGCCATGGATGTTGGGCATGTTACTAGTGTTTTCGTATGTTGTAGAACTTGGTATTGTTTACCTGTAAAGACCTTGTTCTTCAGCCACATGGCCGCCTATTTCTCTTCTAAGGCAGTCACCAAACAAATGCTGCATCACTGCTTAAAATTTCCATCTATATAGAGTACAATGCCCGATGACACACTTTCTTATACTTCTTTTCTCTTCGTATGCCTTGCTGCAGGGTATAACCTTTGAACTTGACGATGAGATGGTTGCAGATGAAGATGATCGAGAAGCCCTACAAGATATTGTTAACAACACTAAGTTAAGTGAAGGATATCTGACTCTTGCAAGAGATATTGAGGTTATGGAGGCCAAAACGCCTGAAGACATCTACAAAGTAAATCAGTTTTAGTGGATGTTAAGCCTGCTGCTCGTTTATTTAGTTGCAAATTATGTTTTCCCCAGTCTTTGACCTGGCTTTTTGAATTCTGTAGGCTCACTTGCTTGACGGCAGGGCCAGCTCTGGAGCAAGCGTGGATTCAGCTAGACAGAACTTAGCTGCTACCTTTGTCAATGCATTTGTAAATGCTGGTTTTGGGCAGGTATGGTTGTAGATTAGAACTAGTAGCAGACACATCCTCTTAATATATTTTCTTATCGCAGGACAAACTAATGACAGTACCTTCAGACTCAACAACTGGATCTTCTGGAAATTGGCTCTTCAAAAATAAAGAACATGGCAAGATTAGCGCAGCTGCTAGCCTGGTAGGCCTTCTCTTACCTGTTGAATCTCTTCACTCTGTTCAGATCATGAAAGTAAAAACTGTAACCAGATCTTGTTGTTTCCCTGTCATAGGGTATGATTCAACTGTGGGATGTGGAAGCGGGACTTGCCCAACTTGACAAATATTTTCATAGTAATGATAATCCTATCCTCTCTGGAGCACTGCTGGGAGTTGGGATTGTAAACTGTGGCATTAAAAGCGATTGTGATCCTGTGAGTTGATGTCCTGTTTGGATTTTGCGGAAATCACTCCTGCTATTATTTCAAGCTATTCCTTCATCTTACTCAGCTTTATTTCTCAGGCACTGGCACTTCTTGGAGACTATGTAGACAAAGAGGATTCGTCTGTCAGAATTGGTGCTATCATGGGTCTTGGAATCGCATACGCAGGTTCCCAAAATGACCAGGTCACTGACAATTTCTTTTCTTTTCTTTCTTATAGTACTTGTTGAATGTTTTGCGTGTTCACGAAACATTAACATGCTCATTGTTCCGACAGATAAGAAGCAAGTTGTCGCCGATACTGAATGATGCGAAAGCGCCTCTAGATGTGATTGCATTTGCTTCACTTTCTTTGGGGATGATCTATGTTGGTTCCTGTAATGAAGAAGTAGCACAATCTATTATATTTGCTTTGATGGATCGAAGTGAGGCAGAACTGGGGGATGCCCTCACGCGTTTCTTGCCCCTTGGTCTTGGACTTCTATACCTGGGCAAACAGGTTGGCAATGTGTTGTAGTCTCGCTCTTTGTGCCTAAATGGTTATTTGCATTTCGTTGACAACATCAACCTGTTCCATTATCTACCAGGAAAGTGTGGAGGCTACGGCTGAAGTTTCAAAGACATTCAATGAGAAGATTAGAAAGTACTGTGATATGACGCTTCTTTCCTGTGCTTATGCTGGGACTGGCAATGTCCTTAAGGTATCTAATCTTATCCGGTGTGCTGGTGGTTGGATGACACAATTCATTACTTGATATTTTAGTTACTGGCCCCTCCTTCATATATGTCCAGGTCCAAGACCTTCTTGCTCAGTGTGGAGAGCATCTTGAGAAAGGTGACATCCACCAGGGTCCAGCTGTACTTGGGTTAGCCATGGTTGCTATGTCCGAAGAATTGGGTATAGACATGGAGATCCGGTCTTTGGAGCGCATGCTGCAATACGGAGAACAAAACATTCGGCGTGCTGTGCCTTTGGCCCTTGGCCTCTTGTGTATATCAAATCCAAAGGTGATTACTTTTGTTAATCTAATTTTGTTACATCTGCTTACCAAATATCTCTGTTGGTTGTATAGAGTAATGCTGGATTTTAATTATTTTTTCCCACAATTCCAGGTGACTGTAATGGACACCTTGAGCCGGCTTAGTCATGACACAGATTCGGAAGTTGCCATGGTGAGTAATCATTTTGTTGGATACAGTGTCCAGTATTTGGTGACATTTGAGAGATGACTAATTTTTTTGTCACTGTTACAGGCAGCAATCATATCATTGGGACTGATTGGCGCTGGAACTAATAACGCAAGGCTAGCCGGGATGCTTCGAAACCTCTCCAGCTATTATTACAAGGACGCCAGTCTTCTCTTTTGTGTAATGTTTTCCTAGAATTCATTTTTGTTTTTATTTAACTCCCCCGTGAAATAAACACTTGTTCTTGTTGACGTTATTGTACTCACGTGGTAAGAAGTAATTATGCAGGTGCGTATTGCTCAAGGGCTGGTGCACATGGGAAAGGGTCTCTTAACACTCACCCCTTTCCACTCGGAACGGTTCCTTCTATCACCGTAAGTTGGTCTTTCTCTCTATTTTCCGCGCTATAGCTAGTTGGATGTTCAAGGTGTTGTCATGTGAATCCCTTACCCTGCTGCTCATGTGAAACTGATTGATGCAGAACCGCACTTGCTGGTATAGTGACACTCTTGCATGCATGCCTGGACATGAAGCCAATCATACTAGGGAAATACCATTATGTGCTCTACTTCCTCGTTTTGGCGATGCAAGTGAGTTAATGTCCATTGTTTTCATTTATGATCCTTTTAATATATAATTGATTATTGATCAAAATTTCTTTGTAAATATTTGTAGCCGAGGATGATGTTGACAGTGGACAAAGACCTGAAGCCACTGTCAGTGCCAGTGAGGGTAGGACAAGCAGTTGATGTGGTTGGACAAGCGGGTCGGCCAAAGACCATTACCGGATTCCAGACACACTCCACACCTGTTCTCTTGGCCGCTGGTGAGAGAGCCGAGCTAGCAACGGACAAGTATGTTGTTCTTCTTCTTTTATACCCTTTCATTTTGATATGATGAAAAGCTTTGGTGTCTTATAATACAAGCTGGGATTGTGTA
This sequence comes from Hirschfeldia incana, assembly GCA_026261945.1. NCBI lineage: Eukaryota > Viridiplantae > Streptophyta > Magnoliopsida > Brassicales > Brassicaceae > Hirschfeldia > Hirschfeldia incana. Next base: position 494,129 of record JABCMI010000014.1, on the reverse strand, counting down.
AATGGGCAAACAGGTACGTTCCTCTGTCGCCGATATTAGAAGGGTTCATCATTTTAGAGGAGAACCCAGACTACAGAGAAGAGTGAAGAGCTCATGAGTTGGCAAGAGAATAAAGAGAGCTGCATTCTCACTAGTTTTTTCATGTGTTGGTTATTTCGTCTATGTTCTATGTCTTTCATGTTTTTTTTTGTTTCTTATAAAAATTGTTGTATCTCGGTTTATCTTATGAGATAATTGGCATTTATGCCTATAAACAGACATCTAATTAGAGCTTTGCACCTGAAAAGACACTATTAGTTTTATTCTAAAATTAACCCTACTTCCTCATGGTGATCATAGGTGAGCTGTGTCAGCATAGTGTGTGCTTGTCGGAAATATGTGTCAGATGGAAAATATTTTTCTGTTTCTCTTCCCTCTTGTAATCTTTTTCTTTTCTGAGTTCTTTTTTTTTTTAATTTATCTGTACTTTATAAATCACTTAAATGTTTTGCATAGTCTTTTTCTTCTATCATTCTCTATTTTCTTTGTAGTTTCTTTATTTTTGTTTCGTTTCTTAAAATTTCGAAACTAATTTAAGATGTCAGCCTTAGATTTATCTCGGAGTACTTCCGCCGCCGGTGAAGAGCCGTTGGAGGAAAAGGTTAATTCATACCACCGAGCAAATAAGACGCAGTCAATTATAGATGCTCTTGAACCCGAGGAACTTACTTTCTTGAGGAATTCAATATCTCAAAAAGTGCTTGCGCTTGATGAGAACCCACCATCTCCGGCGCCGTTCGACACTTCATATTTCTCAGGCGGTTGAAAACATATAAGAAATATGAAATCTGGATCATTTTTGGAGGTTTTCCAATCAGATTTCCGTTAAAGGAGTTTGCTAATGTTACCGGGCTCAATTGTGGCCAGATCCCAGCAGCGAATCGAAGTAAGAGGAAGGATCCTCTAAAAGAGAAGCTCCACTGGACTGAGTTGTTTTGTCCGTCGAAGTCTTGCTCAATCGAAATTGTAATTGACATGTTGAAGAACAGGAAGGTGAAAGACAGAGCAACTAGGATCATCTCCAAAACAAATTTTCATCTCTGTTACAATTTATATTTGACGGATATCATGCATATTAACAGTTAAGTTTAAATTTTAATTGACTCCTATATATCATTAGATCGAGAAGAACCAAATATTTAATTCGAATTCAAAACATTAAATCCATATCAGTTGTGATGAACAATATCAGATAACACAAATTAAGTTTTTGATCTAAAGTGAGCTATTGTTCTGAGGGATACAAACTTAGAGTCTTAGACGGAATCCAGGTTCTTTATGTACTACATTATTTGTTGACTGCTAACGTTCCTCTTACCCCTTATATTCATAGCTAAATCAATTACAACATCACTTTTATTTAATTAAAAAAAAACACAAGCCTTGTAAAATCACTGTAACTGCAACATATGCCAGTAGCACATAATTAAAGATATAGCAGTTACAATTTAATATTATTCATGCATGGTTTATGTGATTTGAATTGCTTGGGTGTGTGAGGAGAGGCTCCTCTTTCTCTTGTGAATTATTACCCGCTTGGTTACTTCCGCCTTCTCCATCTTGTCTGCCACTTGGAATATCGCTATTGAGATTCACAGCTCCTGGCTCAGTAGAGAGTACATGCCCGACACGGAGAATATTGTTGGTATTACCTGTTACAGTTCCTGTTAACAACATTTCACAATTTTAGCAACTAAGGAAAAACTTATACTTTACATTCGTTCTTAGCACCTACCCAAACTTACACTCTACATTTGTTTTAACACTTATCATTATTATTATCGGGTATTTTTGGCGTTAGCAACCACACATAATATTAGCACAAAGTATTTCACCATTAAAATCATTTTCACAGTACGTGTTCTTTGTCATGTTCTTCTTCAATTTTTTTTCCAGCTACTAACTCTCTAAATCCTTTGTATTTGTTTATATAAAGTAGTACTCATATATAATATACTTTCTCCTTTCTCAATGCTCTATCGATCATAGCAACTACACAACTAATCGAGAAAATGAGCGGTCCAGATTTGATAGAGCTGGAAACCTATTCTGACACAGGCGACAGAGTAGCTGTTGGTGTATCTGTAGGTGTCCAACTCACCTGACACACGCGCCAAACATCTTCTTTGTGGGAAGGTTATTACGGGAAGAGTTTCAACCAAATTGTAAGTCTTGGGTTCATTATGTCTAATCATGGGCAAGTGTCTAATGTGGACCTCCATTATGTATATTTGGCTAATTGTCCCTTATCTTATTGCATCATCTTTTGGATCTTTGTATAATACGGTAATTTATATCTTCCTAGTCTGTTTTCTGTTGCACGTTTAAGTCCGCAATACCTGCCTGATTCAACTAGATGACTTCTGTGAAAAAGTGACTACCAAACAATTCTATATAAATGCAATATCTTTTCAAATTCAGTGAAACTTCGATAAATTAATAATGTTGGGACTATATCTAAATTATATTTTTTAATTAATTTATAAAAATATTGATTTATTGAAATACTAATTAAACCAAAAATTTAATTTGGAACTGTTGTGAATGCAAACAAAGTTCCACATTGGAAGATTAGACAAATAATGTCTAGTATATAAAGGGATGTTCAACTCTGATTAGTACGAGGCATTTTGGGAATGAGTCCCAAAGTAAATCCATGCGGGCCTTGTCTCTGGACTCAAAGTGGACAATATCGTACTAATCGGATCTCTCAGAGTTGGACATGGGTTTGGAAAAGCCCAACAAATGGTATCAGAGCCGGGTTGACGAAGATCTGCAAAAAGACCAAAATACCCTTCAAGTTCGAACCATTCCCTCTTCGATGGGAAGGGATGGTACATAGCAGAGGCCAGTCAAAGATCCTGGAAGCTTGAGAGGATAATTTTCAAGGTGACCTCGCGATTAAGTGGTGCCGGAGACTTGTATCGAAAGTCTCTTCCTAACGACGATACAAAGATTAGGTGGATATTCCTAACGGTGCTGCAAGGATTAGGTGGTGAATGTCCTAATGGTGCAGTAAGGGTTAGGTGGATAAATCCTAATGGTGTAACAAGGGTTAGGTGAAGAGTCCCGTTGGTAATTACGGCGGTACAAGATGCGTGCAAGGTTTCGCTGGAGGTTGGAAACCAAGAGTTCATGTGGTACTTGGTTTGAGAGGAGGTTTGTTGTGAATGCAAACAAAGTCTCACATTGGAAGATTAGACAAATAATGTCTAGTATATAAAGGGATGTCCAACTCTGATTAGTACGAGACCTTTTGGGAATGAGTCCCAAAGTAAATCCATGCGGGCCTTGTCTCTGGGCCCAAAATGGACAATATCGTACTAATCGGATCTCTCAGAGTTGGACATGGGTTTGGAAAAGCCCAACATGAACTATGAAATTATATTAATTTATTAAGATTTTAAGTGTATATTAATTTATCGAGTATTAATTTATAGAAATTCTATTGTAAAATTGATTTACATAGGAATTTGATAGATTTTGGTCAAATTTAAGATTGAAAATAAACAAAATCCAAGGTTAAGAAATTGAACCAAATGTACATATATTAATTTTGGTAAAATACAATGTAATCTACATCTTATTATATAAATATTAGTCCTTCAAAGTTAGTAATTAACAAGATCGCTATACATGTTTATAATATATTTAGGATTGTAACATGTGTTAAATAAAAATTTTCTTTATAAACAAAATTAAACCAAAAGAACTTTAAGGGTTAATTTTCTTTTTTTTTTCAAAAAATCTTACCAAAAAACTGTAAAACAAAATATTTACATATAAATACTTATTTAATAATATTTTTAACATGGGTTTAAAATAATTATAAGATACAATATTTTTGTAAAATAATTATGTAGCAAATTACAATATTATAAAATATTCAAATAATTTCTTGTATAAAACTTGATTCTTCAAAGTTTTCAAGACCGCAAAAAATGGCAATTATATATTTAGGATTAATATAACATGAGTTAAATAACAATTTTCCTTTTAAAACAATTAAACCAAAATAACATTAAAACTTAGTTTCCTTTTTTCAAAAAGTCTTAAACAAAATACTGCAAAGAAACAAATATTTCCATAAATAATTATTTAAAAACATTTTCTTAAATTGTAACGTGTGTCAAAAATATGCTGATTATATAAAGTTTGGTTGCTGAAAGTTTCTAACTAACATGATTAAGACATGTGTCAGTAAAATTGTAATATTGTGACATGAGTAAAAAAATATGATACAATTTGTTTTTGTTTAGGATTTAAAAGAAATTTTAAAAAGGAAAATTCTCATTATAAAAATACTCTTTTAAGATTAACTTTAGCATTTTAGAAATGGAAAATTACTTTACATAGTTTTTTACATTATATATTGCTAAAAATATTTGATCATATTAAACAACAATTGTAAAAATCTATTTAAAAGTTTTTTTTCTATTACAAAAATAGCATTTTACATTTCTTTTTAGGATTTTAAAAAAGGAAAAGTACTAATACATAATATACTACAATTATATATTGTCAATTTAATTTTAATTTTAAATTTAAAACAAAAAACAATTATAAAAATATATTTGAAAAGTACCTTTTTTACATTTTTTTTCTTTTAAAGATACTAAAGAAAGAAAATTATAGAAGATAAAAAATATAATACTGAAAACAACTAATTATATAATCCTACAAGTACAATAAATTATTTAATAAAACCATGCAGAAAAAACTAACTATAAAATAAATAATATTATTTATTTAAAATAGTAAGAAAAATAAAATTGTAAAAGTACTCTTATTATTTTCTTATAAACAACTTACTTTCATTTTTCAATAGATAATTGTATATTACAAAATTATAACCAAAATATCTACAAATATTTCATATCTATATTAAACTTATGTTATAATAAATTTTTTTTCTTAATTCATTATTTTAATGATATATTTCCATGAAAGCATTTTAATTAAATTGAATTAGAAAAATATGATATAGTAAACCAATAATGTTATAACATGACGATGATGTCTGATTTGGTATTGACCAAGCAAATATAATATCACTTACACTGACAGTAACAATAATCTATTTTTATGAGCAAACACCAATATGTCAAATATTTTTAACAGATTCGTTAGACACTGATTTAAGATAAAGAATTTCCTTATAAACAAAGTAATTAAAAAATTAGATTTTTTATAATATTTAAGTGATTTTCCTTATAAATATAAAATTATAAGATGGTTATTTTCCTTTTTTAAAAAATCATAAACTTAAGAGTTTTGTATAATTTTTATCTTATTATATAAAATTTGGACTTCAAAGTTGTTAATTAACAAGATCTTGACACATGACAATAAATGTAATATACAAGATTCATAAATATGTAATAATTTAATATTTGATAGTAGTTTACTTTTTTTTGAATCCTAAAATATTGTAAAATCTATATGAAACTATTTTTCCTTTTTAATAAATACTCATTTACTTTTTTAAAATTTTGAAAAAAATAATTATAAAAGAAAAAAGTAGTTTAAAAATATTTTAAAACAAATTATAAAAATCCTTACTTTTTATTGCTTACAAATATTATAAAATTCGATTTTTTCTATTGTTTTAATATTCCAAAATGTTTTCTAATATATGAATTCTTAGATATGTCTGTCTTTTTCCATTCCCTTAATATAATTTCAAATTTTTTTGTCAGTACTATTCTTTGTATTATATATATTTTTGTTAGCATTTTACTATTATCTTATTCTTCATGAGTAGTCATAAGAAAATTAGGATGTTTTCATGTTTTGGTTTATGTGTTTGTTCATACGGAAGTCAGATACATATTTGATATTTTTTCAGAGTTTGGTCACTAAAATTTTATTATTATTATTATTATTATTATTATTATTATTATTATTATTATTATTATTATTATTATTATTATTATTAACGCCCTAATTGATCTTTATATGTGTTCGGTACAAAAACAAATTTTATGCGTTATTTTATCACATTTTCTGCTTTACTATGTAGTGCTTTTCTTATAGTTCATTTTAATTAAAGTGTTATAGTGGAAGGTAGCATCAAAACACAATGAACTCGGAAAATAAACTAAACTCAATTAGTTTAATAAAAAGTCTCTATTGTTATTATAAAGTGAGAACAAATTAATTGAAAAAAGTTAATAAAAATATTATATTAGAAGCATAAGAATGTGCATGATGTTTTCTTCGACTCTATTGATTCGATTCAACTATCTAATTTACTTTATTTCACTCTAGTTTAAATTTTTGAGGTTGGGTTTGATTTAAATTTTGGGCTCTATATTTTTGTTTATAGTCCTAAATACAAAGTTTCTAATAATTTATTATGCACTATAGTTACATAAACTTATATACCAACCAAAGCTTACATGAAAAAAACTTTCTATTCCTTCAATAAATTCTACTCAATATGTACAAAAATGCTATATTTGCGATAGAAAGTTTTCTAATTTTTATGTTTATCATGAAATTAGAATATCAATCAAAATCCGTATGTCGGGTCCATACCTTGTAATATATAAAGAAATCCCCTTCAGAACCTAATCAAATCTTCTTGATTTCTCTAGGTGGCCCTGGTTTTCAGCTACCACCGCAACACCCGCAAATTTGCGGTTGGTAGCGATTATTGGTATTTTCATTTAGTGTTTGCGATTGCAGAAGATTGTCGAGGATAAAATTTTGTTTTAAAAAAACTTTATAAAAATAAAACTTCAAAACAAATATATTTTCTATAACTTTAAATAATTAAATAGTATAATTTTAATGAATATAGCTTTTATATTTACTATAATTTAATGACTTTAAATTATATAAAATGAAATTGTTGTTACTCATTATATTATTTAACAACTGTTATGTTTGATTATTAACCAGTTTAATATCTTGCAAACCCCACCAATTTCTAAATGTTTTATCAGTCGTTGGTCTGGACGTTTTACCTCAACTAGAAGTACATAGCTAAACCCGAACTGTTATACAAAAGTATCCAAATGAGACTTATGAACTTTGTATTTTGTAGTTTGGTTATAACCCGAACTCAAATCCAACTTAGGATCCGAAGATATCTGAAATTAGTTAAATATGTTAATGATTTTTATATGTGAAGGTGATTTAGATATTTTAAAGTATTCAAAATATTTTTGTAATTTTTTTATTTGTTATTTTGAATACTTTATAGTTAATTTAGATAGTTTAACTAATTTTTAATTAGATTTGTAAATAATTTTTATATGTTGATTTTTTTTATTAATTTCTGAGGTTTAAAAAATATATTTTTGGACAATTTCAAAGATTGGTTAAATCTGATTTGAACCCGAAAGAAAATGTACCGAACCCGATAAAATCTAAATGAAGCTTATTGAGAATAACCAAATCCGAATCAACCGCACCAAACTGAATGGACTACCTACCGCCCATGCCTAGTCTGTCGTACAAATCTCTCAAAGCTCTTTTTTTTGGGGCAACCTCTCAAAGCTCTTAAAATTATAACCACCTACATCCACAAATATCAGCAACTGCATCCACGAATGCTAATAACCGCATCCACAATCGGTACGGCTACACTAGCCAGACCAGTAGGTCAGAATATTAAAATGGGCAGAAATATGTAGTTGGGCCTTAGTTTCGACGCACGTCTATAGAGTTTGACCAGTAGTGACGAGTTATAGGGTTTATCAGTTCCCGTAAAATTCTCTTTCTTTGGAAGCCACTGATCGTCGATTCTCACATTCACCGATCTCTGCTTCAAATTCTCTCTCGATGGCCGCTTCCGTCGCCGCCAGATCGATGCTTCGAGCTGCTTCATCTCGTGGAGCCGCTGCTGCTTCCACAGGCCGTTTCGCCTCCCAAGCGAAATCAGTTCCGCCGATGTTTAGGGCCACCGCTAGAAGAAGCTCACTGCTTTCACCTCTCCGGTTAGTCTCCCATTTCCCGATTGAATGAATAGTTTCATGTTTTTCTGTGTGGAAAACTTTCGATCCATTTTTGGAGATGAGATGTGAAAAGAAACCATTTTTTTTTCGGCTTCTTCTTCTTCTTCTTTGTGATTAATTATCATGTTCCTAGATCGATCGATTGTTGTTAAGCAGTAGAAAGGTCAAGCTTTGCACACCCTGATTGATGTGATTTTTTTAAGGAGAAAACTGTTATATCGTTACTTACTACTTTCTCATCTCTTTATATTTTGATTTCGATGATGGTAGAAATCCTGTGGAGATGAGCTTCTGTGTGGAGTCAATGTTACCATACCACACTGCCACAGCTTCTGCGCTAATGACTTCAAAGCTTTCTATCTCTGGACATACCTTTGCCTGGCTCTCTGACGGTACTGCTTCCTCTCTTCCCTTTTTCCTTTTTTATGCCTACTAAATGAGGGTTTATATTCTTTGTTTCCTGAGAATTGGTCATCTGGATTTTAATTATTAGCCTTTGTGTGTGCATAGCATTAGTCATGCTGTTTTAGATCCGTGTATCAGATCTTTGGTTAGATTTGAATTTTTTTAAGAAGCTTCGATCTTTTTGTGGTTGCAATGTGTGAAAAACTGGATCAATTGTTGTTGTTGTTGTTGTCTTTCTGCTTGAAATTGTAAAGAGATGGCGCACCCTCAATTGGTCTAGTTTTTCTAATTCTGTAGGCTGACTGAAGAATTTACCAAGACAAATGAAGCCAAAGAGATGTCTGGGTTTCCTGCAAATAACAGTTTCTCCACTTAATTAAAAAAAAAATAGACTTAGATAAACTGAACAATGTTCGTTGCTGCATTGTGTTTCCAAACCTTTATATATCTTCTTCCTAAGAGAAAACATGTCCCCACAATCGTTAATTATTAAGAGTGTCTTCTTTTTTTTTTTGTTGCTTATTGCATTTGAGTTCATTTTTTGTAGAGAATTTAATGAAGTAATCATTAATGGTTGGTTTTATACTCCCAGCTTGCATTGATGATGTGTGATGAGTTAGCCAGAAGATCACTCAAGCTACAGTTTATGTACAAAACTCTTGCCTTTTCCCTGAAAAACTTAGGAACTAAGGGCCCTCTTGATTTTTCTCCTCTATTTTGGCTCAGTTTCTTGGAGAGATTGTGTTTGTTTTTTAGCCTATTAAGACCTGTTGTATTTCATTAGACTGGTTACTGATGTTTTGTATAATTTATCAGCTTGCAAAGAGGACTTTTGATGATGTCTACAAGTAGTACCCAAATGCGAATCTGAGACAAGGTTTTAAGAGAGTTTAGGCAAAGAATAATTGTTGTACTTTTCAAACTCTCTTTGTCTTTTAATTTCCCATATGAAAGACAGATCCTCCATCTTTTCAATCATCTATGTTATATCAACATTTCAACACAAATTTGCATCTCTGTTATTAAAGAATCTCCTTATCTTAAATTCTCATTTGAAAGTAACTCAGACAACCTGTCTTCAATTTTTCCATTGTCAAGAGGGATATAATCAAATTTACATGCTCTCTTATGGTAAAACATTATGAGTTTGTTTTTCCATTCCCAACATTGTGTAACATTGTGTAACATTATGAGTCTTTTAAGTATATTTCACCTGCTGATAAAAAAATAAGTGCATTTTACCTAATTTCCCCTTTGATATAAGTGTCCAAAATTAGTAGTCAATACTCATAAAACAACATCCAATTACTTTGCTTTGAATATTTTTATGCCACTCCTATATTAACAGTAACTAATATTTTCGATTTTTTTATCAGTTCGTTAAAGTATTTTTCGAAACAATATTTTAATCGATATACTGTGGACCACAGTTACAAATATTTTTTATATTATTATTTTTTGATTTGTTCCTAAATGTATGCATCCTTATATATTTTTGGACACTAAAAAAACAGCAATTATAAATTGGTATTGTTATTTTAAATTTAAAAGTTGGTTGTCAACTTAAACCGTGAGCATAAATTATGTATTCCAATTAATATTTCCCCAGATATTAAATTTATTATTGGTTATCAATAGTAACAACACCTTATAATCATAATCATGTGCATCATTATATTATTATTGGATACAAAACGAATAGAAATAATCTACTTGCAATAATCACCATTTCATATTGAAATTTTAAATTTCAACAAGACTGTTATTAATTTAACATCCGTGAATAATATTATGCCTTTCATTCTATGTTTTCCAAATATGAAATAATTATTGGTTATCAATAGCAGCAACACCTTATTAACTATCCAATAAATAACATTGCTGAAGATATTTGTATATTTACACTATATGACTTATGACGATCATATTTTATACATATACCACTGAAATAACTTTAATACATCTTAGTCTTATGCTTAATTTCATAAATATCTACGTCACACTTGATGTTTTTTAATATTGAAATTTAATATCCCCTATATATTATTTGAGGAATATTATTAAAGAGTAACCTTGTCTTCATGTGTGATTTACATGAGTGCCATTTACACGTGTCATCTCCATAATCACTCTCAGCCCTTTTAGTTAATAAGAATTAGTTTACTAAAATAATTACATGAATGCCATTGATCATATTTATTAGTTTCAATTATATTTTATACTATTGCATGTTTCAGATTAATTATGGTAGCTATTAATTACCCTTTCATGTATTTAGTGTTACGGAATATTTTCATTTTTATAACAAAGGAATATTTTCATACTGAAAGTTATGGACATAATATTTTCATTTTAAATATTTTGCATTATCAATAGTTAGTCACACAATTTTTGTATCATTAATCATTATTTCTTAATCATATTTTTCTGTTATTACATATGTTCACGTTTACATTTTCTCATTCTTTCTTAATCATATTTTTTTTTGCAATCTAATCAAAACCGTCCATATTGGAATCAATATCGCATTGTATATAATTTTTTTGCATGATCTTTATTCTACAAATTTAATATTGATGAATGAGTTCTTATATGTAGTGATATGTAATTTTTTAAATGGAATAATAACACATTTCATTGTTACTAAATAAAATCCACAATTTATAATAATTTACTAAGCTACATTGTAATAAATGGGACCGTATATTGATGCAATTCATTATAATATTAGAATCATAAGCTATAAGCTTACTTTATATGTGAATCACATTTTATAAATATATGTATATAGACATTTAGACTCCATGAATGTAAATCTTATAAAGTATTCAAATATGTCATTTTACAACATACGTGTTTGATTGCAATCTTTCAAGTCAGATCAATATATTTGTCCAATATTTCAAATCAGCCAAATATATAATGACTCTATTCTCTCCATGTGCCTAAGTGTTAAATTTAGGACTCTATTCTCTATTAGATTTCGTTTATTTTATGGCTATTTTACACTCTTATCCACCATATATCTGATAAAAAAATTAATACATTAACCAATTTTTTTTTGTATAAGAAATCAGGTCTAAATTATTAAATAAACGAGAAATGTTGTCTTATTTCCCTTTTGTTCATATGCACTGGATCTTTACAATATATATGATTTCAAATTAACAATTTTTATAACCGATTCACTCCGCACAGGGTGCGGGTAATCACCTAGTTATTTAATTATATGATCCACTTAGATATAGATATAGGTGAAGATATATGTTGGACTTTAACTTAGTACTTCAGATTTATTTATTTTTAAATCACTATTCTGAACCAATCACGGTGTAATTCATTTTTTTAAGTTAAATTCTAGGTACATAATATACAGCCTTAAGTTTTTTGTTTGTTCATGCTTTATTTTTTTTTCTTAAAGCAACTAGTAAAACACTTTAAAAGCTGTAATATCTTTCTACAACAAAATAATATAAAGCTACAATAATAAAAATATAGACTAAACCATACAGCCAAACTTATACATCTTCTGTTACAATTCTTAACAGGTTATACTGTCGAACATGTAAAATATTTATCAAGCACGAGATGAGTCAAATAAATGTATAGTTTATTAAAATAAATTTTAACCAATGTAAAGTGAATTAGAAAATAAATGGTTGCATTTTAATTTAAAATAGCTAGAAGTATATACTATGAGCATACTACATAAAGGTATTATCATATTTATTTTTATAATAGTATATCTATACAAATTTTATTTAATTATCTATACTATTAAAATTGAATAAGTTTATAAATAAATAAAATATTGTTTAGCGACATAAATAAATTTTATACTCAACAACAAAATTTTTATCACCTATCTCTTGCTTATCGAAATTTCAAATGCTAAAGTTCAAATAGTAATTATATTTTACATTCTATCAAATATATCAAATTATTATTTTTTACTGAAAAAAATTCCGCTCTTTAAAAGCACATGTCAAAACATAGAACAAAGCATGTCATGTTTCTTTTACAAAACATTAGCGTTGTATTTTGTACGATAAAACTCCAATATAATAAAAATGAAGTTGTTTTATAATCACATCTTTCTATATAATATGATAAAAATATATGGTAAGATACATTCAATTTAATTATACCCACAATATTTTAATTAAATGTTACTAATGAAAACACATGTTGTCTACTTTAGAATGTCAACACTACTTTGCATATAAAATTTAAATATCTTTGTATTAAATTATACCAAAAGAACAGATCACACAGTTGATTAAAAGTCTGTATTTTTAATACTATAGAAAAAAATAAGATATAGACATTTAAAGTGAAATGTTAAAACCCCAGCAAAAAAAAAGAAACTGTTTTTGCTTTTAAACAAAAAATATTAAATAAAAAATTGTCCCACAATTTCAAAATACATAATAAGTTAATGTTAGGTTCAAATTGTGCTCATGTTTTAATAGTATAGATTATATGCACAATGATTTTGTAAACTATTTGTAATCTATATATATATATATATATGACAATTTGACGAAAAAGTATAGAATAGACTAAAACCTAATTATTTATTTTATTCTAACAACACCTTATGTTTCAGTTTTCAATATTTTTAGTCATTTTCATTTGTGTAGAAAATTTGTTTTCTTTGTAAGTTTTCTTCTCCTTCTGCTTTATTTGTTTATTTGGTAAATTTAAATACTATGTTTTAGGATTTCTGAAATTTCGGAACATTAAAATTACGCAATTTAAATTTATTGTGATTTGGTTAAGTAATTATCTTTAAACTAATAAATATTCCACCGAAAAAAATCTTGAATATACATCTAGTATATCTTATGAGCCATTAAATTGACTGTCGATGAAACAAATAATACATGAAGCTTCAAAAGTATGTAGTTGTTTAAATCGATGTATACTTCTGTTGAACAAAAGATAAGAATTGATACATATTTAAGTTATGATTATATACTTAAATATACATATAATAATATTTAAAGGGAATAGTTCTTTAAATACTCTTTAGGCGCAAATTCAATATAGATTGGCGTTGTCTAAACATTATTTAAATAATCAGAATTAGTAAGAAATTATATTTATTCAAATATTCATGTTTAGTCACATCAATTCCTTTTTATAGAAAATGTAATGCTGTAAAATTATATCAAATTTTGAACATAAAAGGAAATGAATAAAAAAAGGCTACACATTTAATATTGTTGAAAGGTCAAACGCAGAGTTTGGTAAAAAATCTTCTAAATTAAAAAGAGGCATATGAAAGTATTATAAATAGACATTAATTTCTGTATATAACATTCATAAGATAAAATAAGCTAAAATGTTGGACAAATGTTGGTTTTTGTATAGGTAGTTTTGTAGGACCAAAAGAATGGTAAAATGAAGTGTGCTAGTATTATTGATAATGATGGTGGTGGTGAATGCTATGGTGGTTACCGGACCGCATACCCAAGGAAAAAAAAATATTGGATTCAATGTTTCCGAAAATTTTCTATACATTGTGCCAGCCACGATGTAATTGTTTTAAACGCTGTAAAATTGAATGTGGTGGCCCGAACCCTACTCATTGTCCAGGAAGACACCCCTCATAATTTTCTATGGTACAAAGTTTTCTATTCATTTGGTTTGTAATCCTAGTTTTAATTGGTTATTGTTTCACATGGGCTGGCATCAGTGTAAGTTAGCAGACGTAAATAGTGATAATAAAATATTTGTGACAATTTCTGGAACTTTGACTTTATTTTAAAATTAAATTAAAATAATGATAGAACAAATCTTTTTAGTCTCTTTTTATATTGTTATAAGTACTAAAGGAATTAATATTTATTCAAATTAAGATTTAATACTGTAAAGTATATTAAATATTTGTAATCTCTTGTTGACATGAACTAACATTTTGAAATGGTATTTCATAAAAGAAAGGAAGTAAATCTTTTTATATATTGAAGATTTAATACTGTAAAAGCAAATCAAATATTGAACATAGAAAGAAATGAATCAATAAAAATAAACCATTTTAATGCTGTGGAAAGACCAGACACCATTTTGGAAAAAATCTTCTCTGACTTAGAATAATGCATACAAAAGTATTATAAATAGAGGTTGATTTCTTAAAAATTTATATAACAATCATAAGATAAAAATAAGAGATAGAAAAATTAGGACAAAGTTTATTTTTTAGGATCTAAAATGGCAAAATGGAGTGCGGTGGTAGTAGTGATAATGATGGTGGTGACTGTTATGGTGGTCACCGTAGAATCAAACAAAGAAGCTGATTGGATGCTTTGTTTCCGCAGCTGTTCTGTACCTTGTGAAGATCACGATGGTAACTGTTTTGAATGCTGTAAAATAAAATGTGGTGGTCCAAATCCTCCTCATGGTCCAGGAGGACCACCTGCTCATAGTTTCCGACGGTACACATATTTTTCTTTCATCGACATTCTTAAATTTATTTATTATTGTCACACACATTAAATTCTAAACTTATATATGTTTTTTTTCACAAATAGAACTTCATATGGGATGGCATTTGTGGACGTCTGCAAAAAGAAAAAATGATAGGAATGATAAGGGATGCTTTCTGGTAGAATTGTGATCATTTTATTTTTATGATGCACATTGAAATAAACTGATCTTATTTTCTATTATTTCAAATTAATTTAATAATATTTTTATTTTAATATAAATAATTTAACCAGGAGGAAATTTCTTTACCTAAAATTTGACACCAATTTTCAAATTTAATCTAGATGATAATCATGTCATAGATACCTAAATTTTATTGTAAAATGACAAAACAAACCATTCTAAATAACTTATATTTTTTTTATAAATATTTAAATAAGTTTATAAACTCAATTCTACCCCCTAAATACTAAACTTCAACAATAATCAGTAAACGGCAAACCTAAATATAAAAATATTTTTTGTGTATGTATTTTTGAAAATGGTATCTAACCTAGTTTATTTGAAAATTAATTAAGTCATTTAATCTGCTTACACTGAATAAATTTACTATATTTTTTAGAAATTTAATAAATTATGATATATGTATTATCTAAATAACAATGTATTTATATTTATTTATAATAATAATAATAAAAAATAAGTATTAATTCATATTTAAGAGTTTAAGAAAATTTTGTTACATTAAAGTATATATTTAAAAGGATATAAGCTTTTAGGGTAATGCAACTTAGAAAATATAAAAGAGTATCTTTTAGTTATTTCGTGACCAAATTTATAATAATGGAAATAGCCTTAATGAGATTTTAAGCATATTATAAAATTTCAGTTGCATTTTTTATATAAAATATCACGTATGATTAAGACTATTTTTAACGTGCTTATGTTTTAGTGGTATAGATGTCTATATCCAAAATTATTATCATTTCTCAGTTAGCCATAGGCCTAACATTTATCTGAACCCGAAAATTTGAACAAGAACCAATCTAAAACCGAACTGGAAATTTATAAGTGTAGTTAGGTGTCACACTTCCTTTACCAGTAATAACCGGAATCGCAAAAATGACCTTGATAGAACCGGAACTGAAAACAAATGACCCGTACTAACCTGATTTTTACTGACCATAAGACATGATATCCAAGACTATGACTCTTTGTGTTCAATTTTTATATTTTTAATTTATGATTTGGTTGTGATATTTTCTTGTTGCAATATTAGTTATTATTTTGTAACATTTTTCAAGTAATATAAAATTTAAAATGTCAAATGTAGAGTTTAAAAAAGTTAAATTTCAGTCATAAATAATTTATTTTGGTTATTTTGCAAGATTTTAGATAAATATGATAGATTTCATCTAAATTTTGATGAAATTTGAATATTTTGAGTTTTTCTGTCTTAATTATATAAATACAACTCGGATCCGGTACATATAAAATAATTATAAACTAGATCTCGACCCACACAACCGTGCGGGTGTTATTTTTAATTATATATATATATATATATATATATATATATATTTTAAATTGATAATGGTATACATTTTTAATTTTAATGTTTTATAACTATTTCAAATATAATAACTTATATTTTACATGTTGTAAATAATCAATTGTTTAAAGCTGTTACATGTATTTTTTGTCTCTTATTATATATTTATCTTATTGTATTTATTTTTATTTATTAAATAAATTAATATGCGACGGATTGTAAACAATAAAAATATACTTATTAATGCATAATAATATATAGTTCAATTTTAATTACGAAATTCGGGAAAATTATGATATTGTTAAAATATTTAAATCAGATAATAAATTTTAATATGATTGATTGTGATTATATAATAGATAAAAATATAATAGTCTATCTATATTTCATTTTATAAATGATAATTGAATATATTAATGTTAAATTGTATTTCAAAACTAACTACGAAATTAGTGTAAATATTTACATATAAATTTTAAAAATTATGATCTTTTTAAACAGATTTTACGATTTTTTTTTGAAATGAAAATATATCAAAATATATTGTGGTTATGTTTCCGGTTTATTAAGAAACATATTATATTATTCATGTTATATATAAGTTATATTATTATTAATAATAAATGATGTTAACTGATTTCTAAGGATGGTTCATTAGGTCTATTTAATAAAATCACACATAATAATATTAGAGTATAATTTTTCCATCAAATAGATTGTTTCAAACTTTCACATGTATTCGTTTACTTATTTATTTTTATTTTTTATATTAGTATTTCATTACTGAATAGATAAATAATACATAAGAATAGAATTTGATAGAACATTAAAATATTATCATTTGCAAAGATAATGTAATTTTCACTAAATAAGATAGTTAAAAAATTTAAATTTATAATTCCATATATTAATATTATAAATAATTTAATTAAAGTTTTAGTTATATATATATATATATATATATTTTAGATTTAATTTTAGTCATATATTTTAATGCTTCTTTAAATATTTCAAATAAAATAATTTATAGTTTACATGTTGTAAAATGTCTAAAACCATCACATGTATTTGATTCTTATTATTACATATTTATATTTTTGTATTTGACTTTTTTAAACAAATTAATATGTGCATGAAAAAACATATTTGATAATTATTTTATATTTAATTTATGTTGAATTTTTATCTTCCTTTTAAATATTGCATAATAATATTTCATTTCTAATTAAAAAAATATATTAGTGTATATATTTCAAAACTAATAACAAAATTAGTTAAAATATTTACATATAATTTTTGAAAATTAAGTTGTGTTAAAATATTTATAAACAGTTTTTCGAAATTTTGATATATATATATATATATATATATATATATATATAAGTTGAATTTCATATATTGTTATTCTTATTTATGAAATCCCTAAAATATTGGGAAGTTATTAATATAAAGATTATTAATGATGAAATAATGTAGTATATTCTATTTTAATATAAAGATTAATGATGATTGAAAATGTCATCTGACTAATTATATTTATAGTCCATTTTATTAAAAATCACACATGAATTAGAAGTCATGACTTCTCTTTTAATATAATAGATATATTTCGGGTGTCAGTTATAAAATCGAACTTATCTGGATCCAAAAGGAACTGAGCTGAGGTTAAACAAAAAATTTTGAAAGTTTTAGTGTCTAAGATCTGAAAGATCCAAACCCGAAAGAAACCAATTCTAACCCAATCGAAAAACATGAATGTCT
Source organism: Hirschfeldia incana (assembly GCA_026261945.1). Lineage (NCBI taxonomy): Eukaryota > Viridiplantae > Streptophyta > Magnoliopsida > Brassicales > Brassicaceae > Hirschfeldia > Hirschfeldia incana. Next base: position 475,976 of record JABCMI010000014.1, on the reverse strand, counting down.
AAGCCTAGTTAGTCAGTTTATGTATCTGTCTTCACTGGATGTAAAACAAAAAGAGTATTTGTCTTCATGGCGACATGTACAAAGACCCTTGGGTTTAATTCGATTTGGTTTATTCGATTCTATAATTTTCCAACTGAAGTAAACCATAATTAGTTTGGGTTGGACTGGTTGGTTTGTATTATGTTTGGTTGGTGTTTCAGTTCGGTTCCCTAATTTAGTTCTTTTAAGAGATGTCATGTTTTAAGAAGTCATCATGTTGGTATGAAAAAAAATTGAATTATTTAAACTAAATCAATCCAATATAAAACCGAAACAAAAACCTTTTAATTTTTTTATAAGAACACAATAAAATCAAAATTAACTAAAGTAAATAGAAAATTAAAAAAAATATCGTTACTATTTCCTATTAAAAATAAACTATGTATATTAAATCTAATATAAAACTGAAAAACCTTAAAAACAACAACATTTTATAAGGACACAGTTAAACTAAAGTTAACTAAAGTACATTGATTTTTTTTATAAAAGACCAACATTATTAATAAATTTAACAGTGATAGTCTTAGGATTTTAGTATATTTTATATTGCTAGTATGTTTAATTCATATAATAACAAAACACCTTGGTTTATCGGTTTTGGTTAATTCAGTTTGATTCAGATCGGATTCAGTTTGGCTGGTTCGGGTTGGAAAAATCTTAAACCAAACTATTTTAAAATAGGATTTGGTTTGGTTTGGTTGATACCACTCAAATTACCCTAAGGAGTGAATTACTCTCATCAAAAGAGGTTCAGTCGTAGTACTTAGGGATCGAATCCACAAAGAGCTAGGGAACCTATTAAATCTAGTTATCTATTAATTCTAAGGTTTTGGTTTGGGAAATGTTTTACATTTAAATAGCGATTCTAATGAGCAAGGTTATTGCTCGTGTAACAAGATGATTAGGGGTTGTCATTTATTGGAAAGGGTATTAGACTCAGGGCTACGATTCAGGTATTGGAGATTATAAATCCTATAGACGCTTTATTATTTGCTTGCGTGATAATCTAGAGAATCGCTTAACTCAGTGATCAGGCTCTCGCATTATTTCACAGGTTAACTAACTAGAATCTCATGTCTCAACTCTTGTTTCTTGACACAAGAAAGTATCGATCGATGATCACAGGTGGATATCGATCGATTAACCTTTCACGATATCAGTCGACAGTCGATGGACTATATCGATCGATACGTTTCTAGCTAGGCCGAGGCGTGGGTTTGATATATCTCATTGCTTTCCTAGATCAGCTCTCGCTCTACTCTAGTACTAACAGCTTGATAGGTTTAGGTTTCGGGGTTGGATGTCCAAGGATGCTTGGGACATGCAATATCCTAGATTCAAGTCCTAGTTAGCAAGGCTAGAACAAGCATTACAAAAACCTAACAATTCATATCACAACCTAGCAGATCTATAGTTTGGGGCTAATCCCTCTAACCTATTTGAACCCTGGATCTAATAGAAGAACTACTCAGACATAGCTAAGCAATTCATAACAGAAATCAAATAAGAAAACTGCATAGATAGAGATAGAGAACAAAGTATGAAGAACAAGGTGTGAAGAACAAAAGTCTGAAAAGCTCTTCTGCCGTAAAACACAATTGGCAGTATTAAGTATATCTCTACTAGGTTAAAAAATCGTCAGGGGTAATCTCTTCATTTGGTGAATCCTTGGGTTTAGCGTCAACTGGTTTAGAGTCTCTTCATATCGCGTCTCACATCGATCGATGGTACAATCATAAGATAAAAATAAGAGATAGAAAAATTTATATAACAATCATAAGATAAAAATAAACCATTTTAATGATTTCTTGAAAATTTATATAACAATCATAAGATAAAAATAAGAGATAGAAAAATTAGGACAAAGTTTATTTTTTTAGGATCTAAAATGGCAAAATGGAGTGCAGTGATAGTAGTGATAATGATGGTAGTGACTGTTATGGTGGTCACCGTAGAATCAAACAAAGAAACTGATTGGATGCTTTGTTTCCGCAGCTGTTCTGTACCTTGTGAAGATCACGATGGTAATTGTTTTCCATGTTGTAAAATCAAATTTGGTGGTCCAAATCCTCCTCATGGTTCAGGAGGGCCACCTGCTCATAGTTTCCAACGGTACAAATATTTCTATTCCTTTCGGCTTTCATCGACACTCTTAAATTTCTTTTTATTGTCTCGAATAATAATTTCTAAACTTATATATATGTGTAAATGACCATTTTGTGATCGACCACATTATTAGAAGTTTTTCTTTTCTCTATTGTAGAAGTTTTCCTTATCATTCTAGGATTAGGATTTCCATTTATCTTATGACGGTTTAACTACATGTATATATACAATACTTCTAATATGAAATAAAGCATACCTTTCATTCCTTTCAAACCCTAATCGATTTCTAACATTTATCCGGCAGTAACCCTAGCTCTCTCCTCCGGTGTTTGCTCTCTCTCTCTCTCTCTCTCTCTCTCTCTCTCTCTCTCTCTCTCTCTCTCTCTCTCTCTCTCTCTCTCTCTCTCTCTCTCTCTCGGCGTGATCATCAAACCAGGCGTTCTTATCCCTGACTTGACGATCCATCCAATCCAACCGGCGATAGCGACCAGCTCATTCGACGATCTCCACACGCTTTGGATCATCTCAGATTAGTGGACCAGTCAACCCGAAACGGAGGTTCAGGTATCATCGATAAACCCTAATGATACCCTAAGCACCTAAGCCCTAACCCCATGCATGCATCGCAAGAAAAAAAAATTGAAACCCTAATTTTTTTTTTTAAAAAAACCTGGAACTGTCTGATTGCTTGATCTGATTGCTTCAATAAATTTTTTAAACTGTTTCTGATGATTGATTAAGTGATTAGAACTGATTAGGATTGAAATTTCTAAATACCCTAATTTTTTTTACGTAATTTGATTGCTAAATTGATCATCTTGATAAATCTGATTGCATATTATGAAATTTTGAATCTGTTTGCTTGATTAAAATTGAATTGAACTGGTTAGGAATTGCTAGTTTTAATTAAAACCTAATCTGTCCCGAATTGAAAATTTTCTTTTTTTTTCTGCAATTTCTTTTTTGTGAAAATTTCTCTTTTTACTTGCTAGAAAATTTCTTTTTTACTGTTTAGGGTTGCTAGAAATTTAATAAAATCGACTGATTGATCTGATTAAATTTTTTTCTATAAAAAATTACTTGTCTTGATCAATTAAAACCATTAAAAAAAAATTCAAAACCCTCATTTGAAAATCTGATCCGATTTCTTCATGATTGCATTGATTTTTTTTTTCCAATCACCTGATTGCATGATCATATAGAAACCGACTTCTAAGGTTGCATCATACTCACTGATTTTTTTTTCTCAATTTTTGAATTGAAACTGAATTGTTTGATCATAACTGATAATTGTTTGCATCATCCGATTGCAATCGTTTGTATGATCTGTTTTTTTTAAAAAAGAACTAAAGTATGAAATCTATGATTTCAGATGTCGAAGATATCCAAGTTGTATTTCTGTGCCCTCAATGTCTCTGGAGACAACTACTTTCAGTGGGCACTTGACACAAAGATCATGTTGGGATCAAAGGGCCTCAGTGATACAATTACCGAGGATAACAACTCCAGTGATAAAGATAGATACAAAGCGATCTATATGATCCGCCATCATATGGTAGAGAGTTTAAAGGGTCAGTACCTGACAATTAAAAATCCACTCGACCTTTGGAATGAACTAAAACAGAGATATGATCACCGAAAAACGGTGTTACTTCTAAAGGCTCGGTACGAGTGGATGAATCTCAGGATCCAGGATTTTAAATCCGTTGATGAATATAACTCGGCTATGTTAAAAATAGTGTCTACGATGAAGCTATGTGGTGAGAACATCTCTGATTCGGAGATGCTTGAAAAGACATACTCCACCTTCCACACAAGTAACATGCTGTTACAAAAAAAGTGTCGTGAAAAGGGCTTCAAGACATTCTCGAGTCTGATCACTTGTTTGCTACTTGCTGAGCAAAACAATGAGCTGTTGATGAGGAACATCGAGTTAAGACCTCCCGGATCAGCATCAGTACCCAATAACCAGTCTGGCAATGGCCGTGGGAAGAGTTATGGACGTGGTCGTGGTAATTTTAGGACACAAGGGGGAGGACGAGGTCGTGGTCGAGGAAACCCACCCGGTTTTAGCCGCGGTACAGGCCATGGTCGAAGTGTGTCATTCAAACCACAATACAAATCCAATGTGTGCCATAGATGTGGAATGGATAATCACTGGGCAAAGAACTGTAGGACAGCTGAGCATCTTGTTAATCTCTACAAAGAGAGTCAGAAAAATAAGAATCCGGAAGCCAACATGGTTTACCAAGATGGTGAAGATGACATGGATCACGACCAGGGTGATCCAATGGAGTAGGACACTAAAGATAAAGAGGCTCCAATGGAGTCTGAGACCTCGGATGCCTTGAAATAAAATAAAAAATTTGACATCATATTTATATATTTTCTATGTTTATGTTTTGGTGTTGTTGTTTTCGCTGATTTTTTTCCCTGATTATGACTTTATATTATGAATGCCGAGTAGCTAATTTTTTCAGACTTGTTATTTATCTTATATTTTCAAGTATTTAAAATCTATTAATTGATGCCCAGTTTAACAACTGCTAATAAAAATAGGGTATATAGCGAATAATAACGGTATTAGATGAGTGCCCCTAGACACTGGATCCTTGATGCTATTTGAAAAGTTTACAACAGTTTATTTGGTGTGAAATTTAGTTTAGATAATTAAACAGAAGGAAATGGAAAGGCATGATATATCACAAGAACATCCCCCTGGCACATTGTACGTACATCACACGGCTCAGGGGCGTGTACAATCCATGTAATATCCAATATCCCGACACTGTTATTATCACTCATTTTCAACGCTTGAAGGTGACTCAGTTTCTGTAACAGTCTTCTTGGTATGACGTGTACAGAAACCCTTGAGTCTCTCAAGCGCATCCTCAAGCATATGAGCTTCCACCCCAATAGTTATCCTCATCCAGTTCTTCAACCCTAGAGTCTCTCCTGCAAATGAAATCTAGTTTTAGTATCAAATCCCAAACCAAGATTTCATGTTTCTTGATATTTCATTTTGCTTTACCTGGAAGAAACACGAGGTTTTCCTCTCTGGCCAGCTTCACGCAGAAATCAATGTCATCCTTGATGTTATCCAACAATGACAGCTCCAGCTTTGTCTGCAGTAAGTAAACCTGTTAATTTTGGGCGTCTCTACTAGTATGCTTATCTTTTCATCAGTTAGTTGTAAAGTGTTGTTACCAATAGATAAGTGCAAGACTCGGGTTTCTTGGGACAGACGACGCAGGGAATATCCTTGAGCCTATCACACACCAAATCGACATTATGTTTGAGTATCTTGTTCTTCTTCGCAAAGAAGTTTTTATCCACTTTCTCCAAAATCTCAGGAAGCGCAGCCTGAATGATAGTGGAAGGGTCCGGAGTAATGTCAAGACTCTGCTTGATGGATTGAGCCACCTGTCAGAATCAAAACTATACATATTGAGATTACTTTGGTTACAAAGAGAAGAAATTAGGAAGCAAGCAGTAAGTAAAAGAGACCTTGGTGGATTCGAAAACGCCCTCGGGATCATTCAAAGCGATCCAGCCAATCTTCCATCCAGGAACAACCCAACCTTTAGATATGCCTCCCAGCGTCAGCACAGGTACGATCGATGCGAACTTGGCCATCGGAACGAAAGGATTGTCTCCGAATATAGTCTTGTCGTACACTTCGTCTGTGATCACCATTATCCCCAGCTTCCGAGCCGTCTCTGCCACCTGTTAAAAATGTTCAAGCTTTTTAGCAATTTCACCAATCAGGAAAGGATCTGTTAGGTTCGAATCAAAACCTTCTGGAGATGGTCGTGAGAGTAGACGTTTCCACATGGATTGTTGGGATTAATCACAACGATGGCCACAGTGTTCTCGTCAGCAACGGCTTCGACGCCTTCAAGATCAATCTCCCATTCTCTGTCGGGAAGAAGATCGAACTTGCGGATCTCGAGACCACTGTAAACAGCACGAGCGTCGTAGTGAGGGAAACCGGGACGTGGGAGCAGTATGTTTGCGTTTGGTCGAGCCAACGATTCGAACACCAGCTCTATCCCTTGGTTGCATCCTGCTGTCAGGAAGATGTCGTCCGGCGTCAGCTTGTTCGGTAGATCTCCGTTCAGATAATCGGCAACGGCTCTGTTCACAGATCAACCAAATGAGGATTGATCAGTACATTTTGAAAGGTTATGGGGTCTATTTGTAAGAAAACTAAAACTATAGGGGTCTTCAAAGTCAATTTCAAACTTATACAAGTCAGTAGAGAAGCTGAAGCTCGAATCGGATCAAAATTGACTCCAAAGATTCGCATGCACATCAAAAAATTTGCTGGATTAAAATGGAAGATTGAGAATAGTATTAAATTAATATACCTTCTGGCGGGGAGGATTCCAGCTCCGGGACAGTAAGAATTGCTTTTGCCGGAGCGGAGGACGTTGACGACGGCGTCTTCGGCCTCGATACTGGTGCGGAAGCAAGGATAGACAGAAGGATCTCCATGGCCGAGGGGCAAGATAGTCTTTTTAACGTCCTTGATGCAGTTGTCGAAGAGCATGTAAATAACGCCTCTCAGCGTCACGGTCGAGGCTTTCGCGGCCTTATCAGCTCCACCGAACCGCCAAACAGTACCGTGGCCATTCTGCGTCTGCGTTTTGGGCACTTTCTCAGTTCGAAACGCTGGAACGGCAAGGTTGGCGTGTGCTTGTTCTTCACTCATCTTCTCTCGTTTGTGCTTGGTTGCTCTGAGATTCTTCTTCTATATGAAGACCCAAAAATAAAATAAAATATGTGAATGAAAAACTGTAACTGATGAAATTTCAAAGGGCTGGGTTTGTTGAATAAGGACTTGTATCGAAGGTTGAATTATGGAACGTGTGTTATAAATCTTGGTGAGACCTAACAGCTTAACTCAAACAAAAACCACGTGCCTAAAACTAATAAACCAATCGGAAATCAATATAATAGACGTTGTATTTGGGCCTGGCCTAATTAAAAATTGTTGGTAAGTTAAACTAAACCGAGTAATGAACCGGGAATTGACTGGTTCAGTTCATTTTTAAATGCGTTTTGACACCAATTTGGGACCAAAATTATCTATTCATGTTAAAATACTCAACTGTATTCGATTCTGCTTTGGCCACTAATATCCTAAATAATTCTATTAGAAGTAATTCTATTAGAATTTTATGATAAATATGATTTATTATGGTGCATACGATTATAAAAAATAACTAGATCTCGACCCGCACAACCGTGCGGGTATTATTTTTATTTAATTTAAATATTTAATTTTTATATGTATATATATATATATTTATTTTAGATCATTATTTAGTTTTAGTTTAATATTAAATATTTCTTTAAGAATTTCAAATATAATAATTTTTAGTTTATATATTTTACAATGTTTAAAACCATCACATGTGCTAATGACATAAAAAACCACCACATGTATTTTTCTTCTTATTTTATATTTATATTATTGTAATTAATATGGCATGAAAAATATTTTTGATACTTATTTTATATTTAATTTATGTTAAATTTTTACCCATCCTTTAAAACTGGATTTCATTTTAGTAATATTTTTACATTTCTTCATTTACATAATACATTATTATATATAATAAAATCTAATATATTTTGTTTTTATACATGTATTGTAGTCTTTCATCAAATTATTATGTTAATATAAATATTTTATATGTATAAAAATAAAATTTATAATCTATCACTTTAATATAACTTTTTCATATGTAGTTCAATATAATAATTTTATTTTAACATGTATAGTTATGATTATAAAATAGATAAGTGTATGATAGAATTTTTATTTGAAATTTAATAAATACTAACTGTATATCTATTATTGCATACAAAGTCTATATGAGTCTGTAACATGGTCGACAAAAAAAAATATATTATTGCATCATAATATTTCATTGGTAATTAAAAAATTAGAGAAATATTTACATACAATTTTCAAAAATTAATATATTGTTAAAATATTTAGGTCAACATAATAATTTTCTTTTAATATGATTTATTTTGATTATATAATTGATAAAAAAATAGAATATTTATTTTCCATTTTGTAAGCAATAATTGAATATATTAGTGTATAGTATATTCAAAACTAATCACGAAACTAATTAACATATTTACATATAATTTTTGAAAATTAATATCTGTTAAAATCTTTTTAAACATATTTTTTTTTGAAATTTTAATATATATATGATTTAAATATAAGTTGGATTAAGTTTATTGTTAATTTTATTTATGAAATCCCTAAAATATTGGGAAGTTATTATCTTTTATATAATATTAAAGTTATTAATGTTTGAATAATGTAATGTATTTTACCTTTTATGAAAATTAATGATGATTAAAATATGATGTGACCAACTCTAGTAGATAGTCCATTTTATTAAAAAAATACACATGAATTAGAAGTCATGACTTCTCTTTTAATATAATAGATATCATATTTATATATTTAGAAATAAATAAATTATATATCTTAGACTAATTTTCTACTAACTACTTCTATATATATAAAGAAATCTATCTATACTATTATTTGCGAAGTGATTTTTCGCAACGGAGCTCTCGCGTTGAAAGTTGGAGTGGTTAATATCAATATTACCCTTAATGAATTTTTACATATAATTAAAAACGAAAATTAGAATAAATTTGTCAAATATATATTTTAAAAGTAAGATAATTCTTAGATATACTTTGTTATTATCTGAAAATAATATTTTCTATCAAAAAAATCTCATGTTAAAAAGTTATAAGTTAGAGTGATTAATATACATATTACCATTAATGAATTTTTATATTTAAAATTTATATAACTAAAAATAATTTTATATTACTAATATTAGATTTATATGTTATATTAGATAATTAACTATAATTTAATCTAATAAATTGCCGAAAAATATTTTAAAAATACATAAAAGTCAGAGTGATTAATAAAAATATTGACCATAATTTAATTTATTATATAATGTAACGAATTTTATATTTTAATACTAGATTTATCTGTTATATTTGATAGTTAATTATAATTTAATATAATAAATTGTCAAAAATATATTTCAAAGAGTAAGTATTCTCAGATATACTGTGTTATTATCTGAAATAATATTTTTAAATATACTTAATGAATTTTTACATATAATTAAAAACAAAAATTAGAATAAATTTGTCAAATATATATTTTAAAAGTAAGATAATTCTTAGATATACTTTGTTATTATCTGAAAATAATATTTTCTATCATAAAAATCTCATGTTAAAAAGTTAAAAGTTAGAGTGATTAATATACATATTACCATTAATGAATTTTTATATTTAACTTTTATATAACTAAAAATAATTTTATATTACTAATATTAGATTTATATGTTATATTAGATAATTAACTATAATTTAATCTAATAAATTGCCGAAAAATATTTTAAAAATACATAAAAGTCAGAGTGATTAATAAAAATATTGACCATAATTTAATTTATTATAAAATGTAACGAATTTTATATTTTAATACTAGATTTATCTGTTATATTAGATAGTTAATTATAATTTAATATAATAAATTGTCAAAAATATATTTCAAAGAGTAAGTATTCTCAGATATACTGTGTTATTATCTGAAATAATATTTTTAAATATAAAATTTTAACAAATTCAGATTAATACATTTTATATTTAAACAATAATCAAGTAAAAAAATTTGTATAATGATATTTTTCTAAAATATGTTTAATATGTAAGTGTTTTTTAAATTTAAGCACAATAATAATCATATTCTATCATAAAATCTCATGTTAAAAAGTTAAAAGTTAGAGTGATTAATATACATATTACCATTAATGAATTTTTATATTTAACTTTTATATAACTAAAAATAATTTTATATTACTAATATTAGATTTATATGTTATATTAGATAATTAACTATAATTTAATCTAATAAATTGCCGAAAAATATTTTAAAAATACATAAAAGTCAGAGTGATTAGTAAAAAGATTGACCATAATTTAATTTATTATATAATGTAATAAACTTTATATTTTAATACTAGATTTATCTGTTATATTAGATAGTTAATTATAATTTAATATAATAAATTGTCAAAAATATATTTCAAAGAGTAAGTATTCTCAGATATACTGTGTTATTATCTGAAATAATATTTTTAAATATAAAATTTTAACGAATTCAGATTAATACATTTTATATTTAAACAATAATCAAGTAAAAACATTTGTATAATGATATTTTTCTAAAATATGTTTAATATGTAAGTGTTTTTTAAATTTAAGCACAATAATAATCATATATATTATGACAGATAAAACAGTTCTCATATATAAATAATTTGATGGTTAATTCAAATTAAAAAAAAACATAAATAATAAATTATCATACTGATTTTGAATTAATAAAATATAAAATAATAAGTATTTGTAAGAAAACTATGCCCGCATGTGCGGGCAAACCACCTAGTTATTTCCATATATATATATATATATATTTAGAAGGAAAGAAATTATATAACTTATACTAATTTTTATAAGAGTTTTATATTTGAATCATGTATTGCTTTATTAAATAGATTTATGAGTGAATATTATTTCGGTAACATATTACTATTGCTTTGTTATCAGCTGTACCAATCTAAGTCATTTCCAAGAACCAAAACAAAATTGTGTTATGGTTTGGTGGTGTTGTTTGAACCAAGACTAATATTGGCGTGATGGTAGAAATAATATAAACCTCAAAAACGTGAGGTAAATGTTTGTTTGTATATATTGAAGAATCCAAGAGGTTTTTCTGAAAGAATGGCCAATGGAGCCAAATGAATATTGCACTAAAGAGATTGGATAGGAAATTATTACACAATTCATTCGTATAAAATACGTCTCTACAGATTCTATCCATGTTTTGTATTCTTCTAATATCTTCCCAAAACCTGAAACCAAAGAAGCACCCCAAAGGCATCTTTCAATTTGCAGAGACATCATCTAAAGAGACATGGAACAAAACAAGCCAGATTAGTCAATCCACAGAACCGTTTGAGTGATTCCAAGTACTGATGTTGCTGATCATGATTGATGATGATGACGATGATGGTGATGTTGTTGTGTGTTGTGGGCAGGAGATGAAAAAAAAACAATTACTTATGGAAGCTTCAACGGAAACAACGATCAGAAATACAATTAATGATGGTGAGTGGACAGTGGTGAAACCTAGTAAATGAAGAAAATTATTCATGTTTAAAACATCAACATAGATAATTTTGTTGGGCTATATTTTGAACGACTAACTTAAAAATAAATTAGCCAAAATTCAAATCCCTAAACTAGACTAATCTTGCCGTGTTGGTAGAAATATTATAAACCTCAAAAGATGTTAGAGGTAAATGATTGTTTATATATTGAAGAATCTAAGAACTTTGCTGAAAGAATGACTAAAAGAGCCAAATGAATATTGCACTAAAGAGATTGGATTGGAGATTATTACACAATTCATTCTTACAGAATAAGTCTTCTACAGATTCTATGCCTGTTTTGTATTCTTCTAATCTCTTCCCAAAGCCTGAAACCAAAGAAGCACCCCAAATGGATCTTTCAGTTTCTAAAGACATCATCCAAAAAGTCATGGAACAAAACAAACCAGATTAGTCAATCCACAGAACCAATAGCTCTGAGATTTCAACTGTTACCTGCAATCAATGTGGGTGAAGTTAATAGATGATTCCCTAGGGAAACCGAAGCAGAGATAATCCTCTTTAAGTCTTAAGCTGGAGGAAGTGTACGACGACATGTTGGGCACTCCATCTTTATGTCCATCCATCTCTGCAAGCATCCCGAGTGGAATAAATGCTCACACGGCGTTACCATGCAATCATTAGTGCGCCTCCTGAGATCAATTGTGGCCATGCAGATTACGCAGTCCCTGCTTCTGTTTACATCATGATCCAATCTTCTGTAGTAGTTGTATTTCTCAGGTAGCAACTGCCAAGCAAAATACAAATGACAACTCTTGATTTATTGAAAAAAAACTCGAAGAAACTTACTATGGATCCAAAAAAAAATATCAGAATGATTAACACACCTTCCGAGGAACAAAGCAACGCGACCCGAAATAATGCTGAACAAGAAGAACAGCAGCCTGAAACCCGATGAACGCGCACATGCCTATACACCAGGCCTTGCTGGCCTCTACACGCATGAAGTTCTTGGGGCATCCAAATACATACAGCGGTATGGCAAGGCGTGTAACCGTCATCCCCAAGATATAATAAGGATGCAGAGGCTTTCTAGAATCACGAACAACGTTTGCAACTATCTGCGGAATCCAAAATGAGTACATGAGAAGGAGGATCCACCGCATGTAGTTGTGGAGCTCATACATTATCAATATGCCTCCAAGTAGGATTCCATCTGTTACAATGAGAGAAACAATCAAACATCCTGTGAGAATCCGAAGCATTTTCTTGATGAACAAAAATCAAGGACAAAAACTAAAATACTTACAGAAACGGCTGTAGAGAAAGGAGAGCTCACGCCTCATTGTCTCCCAGCCCTCGCCGCTGTTTGAAGGCCGGGTTGCTTTCCATATTGCTAGAAGATATCTCATCTCAAATATCGAGAACACTACGAACTTGAAGAAGGCAGCTGTTGCAAACGCGTTAAATAATGATTCTGCATAAGAAAAGAAGAAGAATCTCAGCTTACAGATTGATTGAGAAACATATACTATAGTTTTCATCAAGAGGTGTGAGTTTACGTTGATAATATACACATACCAACTAAGATTCCGGCTGTAAGATGTAAAAGGCATAGATAAGAATCCATGATGGCCTGCTGTCCGATCATGACAATGGAGACCTTTGCAGCACCCTTGTATACAAGAAGAGTTATCCCAGTGTTAGTTAGGCATTCCTTTAAAAAAAGATCAGATCAACAAACATGAGAAACATACGGATTGTGTGTTACTGTGCTCCATTTGCCGGATCAACAAAAGAACCTGGAGGAAGGAGACCTAAGAAGAATAAAAAGTTAAGGAAGGAACCCACTAAAAATGATACTACGATGTTTGTCATTCTGTGATTGACTGGACCAAAGGATACAAAAGTGACCATCAATGTATAGTTGACAGCTTTGTTGTAGTAGACATCAACGTTTATGGAGGTTGCATTCAGTAACAAGGGGGAGAAACAATCTCCGTCGTCATCTACTGCAGGACTTTCCATCAATCCTTCAATGTGAAAATAATCTTTGTCCCCACCTACCAAAATTAAGTAAAGTACTTCTCTCAAAGTCGGTCCAAATTTAACTAAGAAGGCAGCATCACAATTTCTAATGTTATTATGTTTGAGAGGGCAGGGAATACATACTGTTTTCAGTAGAAGAGGCTTGGGATATCTGAGCTGCTATTTCGATATTACAATGCTTCTCCATCTCATGTATTGGAGCTAGAAACACAAAGACAATTCGAAGGTTAGATGTAGCAGGAGAGAGCACATATCAGATGGAAACACAGTTATAAGTTGCTACTCACAAGCCTTTTGTCTCGACATTATTCTGTCTCTTGGAGATTCTTGCAGAACTTGAGTAGAAAAAATGCCGAGCTGTCCGACAACACCAAAAAAAGAAGTAAGCCCATAGATATTAGATATGAATTAAAGATAAGAAAAGAAACGGGAGGGAAAGTGGATGGATCATATTACCAGATGATAGGGGTTGGAGAGAAGATAATCATCTTCAAGGCCTTGATCACCATTCTTTCCGCTGAAAAGGGTAGGTAGGGAGGTCGTCAAAGAAAGGTTTATGGCTAAATGAATCTTAGAAACTGCAAGTAGAGCAATCAATGTGTACCTGTTAGCAACAAGACGGAGCTGTCGGAAAGGCCAAATGTAAACACCTTCGACTTTAATTTGGGCACCACCAACATTGTGTTCATTGTCAAAAACGTCATGGAAAACAACAGCACCCTGTTTCCGTTCAGAAGTTACTAAGAATAATCATAATAATAACATTTGTGATCAAGATGCAAAAGAAGAAGAAGAAAATGACCTGAACATAATGGACACCAGTGATCTTAGTAGGAGTAGTGAATAACTCAATGACAGAGTTGCCATATTGATTTCGGAAGTCAGGGAACTTGGAAGAGCTATTTACAGTATCTTGAAACTTCCAGGTGCCTGTAAACACACAAGACAATGAGAGCTCGCAGCTTAAGTTAAAGAAGAGATGATGATGTGAGATGGAAACAGAAAGAAAACCTCTGTATGTTCCAGTTATATTCCAAGCGGAAAATGGTCCAGATGAACCGCTGCTTACTTCTTTTTTACCAAAGAGCCACTGCAAAAGACCAATCAGAAACATATGTTGCCATTACATTCTCGATCATTCCTTTCCTAGTCAAACTACTACTTCTTGGTATTGTCTGTAATCTAATCTCTACAACAACAAGGCGTATGTGATGAAATCATATATGGATCTGGATTCAAGTCAAGCAACTCATAAGACTAAGCTTCTTAATACAAAAATAATAATAAAGAAAAAAAAGAAAGAAACCTGATCGCCCCAGGAACGAGAGGTCTCTCTGATGGGTCTGAGTCCATTGGCTTGTTCCGAAACCAGAAATGATAATAAGCACAACAGAAACCCTATTCCCAAATTCGACTTCATCTCATATGGCAGGCAAGATTATGAATGTTTTTTTTTACAAAAAATACAAATCGAATTCGGGTCTTGTGACAATAATCAAATGCATCATTCAGGACATTAAAAGAAGCAAAAAGGGAGGTTGCTTCAAGTGAAGTCAAACCAACCGAAATCGGAACTGAAGAGAAAGTGAGAGCCCAACAAACTGATAGTTTGAGAGATGGAAAGAAGAAGAAGAATAACCCAATTGATTTTGATGCTTCTGCTTTCTTCTAACCAAACCAATTAGAAGATTAAATTTATTTATCGTCTGGTCTGCACACCAAACCTAGCAACTAGACACAATAAAAAAACTTAATTAGGCGCATACATATACTTCTTCTCAGATTCCAACCCCCCCATTTCGTATGATCGATCGAATCAATCATACAACTTCAATTTGACTTTGACATATTCAACCAATTAAAAATGAAAAAAAAATGAGAGAAAGAGAGAGTCAGATAAACCCAGGCAGGTGTGGTGTGGTGAGAAGGTGAGGTCGTTCGAGATTCAATGTCGACTCTCTGATTCCACCCTCCTTTCTTTCTTCTTTCTCACGAAAGTTAATTTTTTTTTACATTACTACTAGAAACTTGGAAATAGAAGTTACTTTCACTCTCTCTTCTCTTCTTTTTACGCTTCTCATCCTTTTCTTTTTTAAATCTTTATCTTCTTGTATTTCAAAATATATAATTAGTTGTTAATTAAACCGAGATCTATGCATAATGCATATGATGCACATTACTATGTCAACTTTATAACATTCTGCATTCATACGTTGACAAAAACGATATAACCAATTATTTTACTTCTCTCACATGTTATACGGAAAAAAACATCAAGTAATGGTGATCGTATTCAACATTATATCGTATTCCAGATTATATTGTATCAAGTATTGGTGACCCATATCCACCATAAAATTTAACTTGTCAAATTAATTAATAACTAAATTCTGACTCGTCCTCTCTGGAGGACGGATATACATTTTGTTTTGCATTTTATTTTAAAAAATTAATTTTCATATTTATATTTTTAATTACTTTTTTTCTTTGTAATCATATTTGTGTAAAATATTTTTTTTTTAAAATGATGAGTAAAAGACTTTAGTTTATTTTATTAAAATAGTTGGACTAAATCTATATTAGTAGATTACTTTAAAAGGACGGGTATATATATAGAAAATTTTAATTTTTATATTGTGTTATCTGTAATCATCTTTGTGTTTAAAGTGGTAAGAGTTATTATATAGTTTGATGCAATTATATAAAAAAATTAGATATAACGTTTATCAATTGGACATTTTAGAGATGAGCAAAAAACCTAGATCCGAAAAACTGAACCGAACCCGATCCGAAGAAGTAGTACCAAACCGAACTGAAATTGATTAAATATCCGAATGAATTCAAGTTTTTGGTATTTAAATAATTGAAACCAAACCCGACCTGAACCGAAGTATTTCGGATTGCCGAATATATCTGAAATATATTTATATTAGCTATATATTAATTATTTTTAGATTTAATGTATATTAGAAACATTCAAAATATATAAGATACTTTTTAGTTGTTCAAAATACTTGAAAATATATATGAATAGTCAAAAGTACATGTCTAATGACTCAAGACACTAAAAATACTTAAAATATCTATTAATTCTCAATCCAAATATTCAAATCAACCCAATTTATATGTTAATTTTATACATTTTGACATATGCTATTCAAATTTATATGTAATATCTATTTTTGTTTATAGATTTTGTGAAAATTTAAATATATCAAGAATTTAAAATTTTTAAAAATTATGTAAATGGGTTATCTGAACCGAACCCGAACCAGCAAAGATCTGAACCGAACCCGAATCAAAATTTAGAAATACCTAATGGGGCTGAAATCTTTGAACCCGAAAATTCAAATCTGAATAGAACCAAACCGAACCAAATGGAGGTCCGAACACCCACCCGTGGAACATTTAATAAATATATTTTAATCGAATAATCTATTGAAAATCCGTTAAACTAAATAAATTTATAAGAATATTTATTTTTATTAAAAGTCCACTTAGACCACCCCCCCCCTCATTAAACCATATTTAAACATCATGTGCGTTGTTAATTGATAATACTAATGTCTATATAAAATATTTAAAATTTAAATAAGTTCATGTCTGATTGAATAAATCTCATATTTTTAGACTGAGATGTAAATTATGTTGTTGTAGTGTATAATGATTTTTTGAAAAAATAGTGTTCAATTGTATTGTTTATTTTTTTTGCTAAAGATGTTCATGTATTGTTGCTAAAAATATATGTTAAATATGATTACAAACCTTAAATTGAAATGTTTTTATATCGATGTAAACAGATTTAAACCATGCATGGACGAATTTGAATATAGTCACATAAGATAAAAATCAGCTTTAAATTGTTTAATATAAATTATATATATCATTATAATTATTCTCATATAGAAACTATCAAAAGCTAAAAACAGTTTTAATAATGATTACTATTAATTTCAAAACTACCCAAAGAAATAGGGAGATAGGTTTTCTTAAATTAAAAAATTAGTTATGTTTTTAACTTTTAAAACCATAGTATTATGTTATAATAAAATCTATATTAAGTTAGTGACAACAGTTTGTATATTTAATGAAATATACATGATTTATATGTTATAATAAAATATATATTAAGTTAACGACAACAGTTTGTATATGATAAAATTTATATTAAGTTAGTGACAACAGTTTTAATATAGATTTTATTATAACATAATACTATGGTTATAATAAAATCTATATTAAGTTAGTGACAACAGTTTGTATATGATTTTATTATTAAGCGCGGGATTTGTTTCATGTAAAATATAAATATAAATCATGTATATTACGTTTGTATATGTTATAATAAAATCTATATTAAGATGCGTATTATTATTTCGGACTACATATTTGAAAAAATAGTATGTTATTAAGTTAGTGACAACAGTTATCTATAACTTAGAAGTATAAATTTATTATCAGTTAACTAAAACACCAAGATAGAGTAGTATTATTTATATGTGATGTCTATATTTATTTATGCATTAATATTATTGTACACATATCATATTTTCGTTTAAAAGTTAGTATGTGTTTTTGTTTGAGTTTTCTATTTAATTTTTGACACTGCTTTTAATTTATTTAGACATATCAAATTATATATCTTGTCCTGCATTTTAATATGTACTTTCAAAAACTAAAATTAATTAAAATAATATTGAATTTCTTATATTAATTGTTCTTTTTTTTGTCTAAATAAATTATATGAGAATTGATTTAAAATTATGTTATTATAAGAACATGTATTATATAATATTACAATATGTATTATGGTTTAACATTAGCATAACTAATAGTTGTCTCGGATTGTAGTTGAGTTAAAATATTTGTTTATATTTTTATAAAATTAGGACATAATTTTAGAGATATATTTTTTTTTCTTGCTGAGAATCAACAAAATTATTTTTGTTTTATGTAAGAAGAATAAAATATATTTTATTCATGTGTTATATGATATAATATTAGATTATATATTTGAACCCTAAAGTTACAAAGTTATGGAAAATATTCTCGATTTTGTTATGTCGTACAATAATCCCATAACTTACAAATTCAAAATAAATTTATTTCCAGAATAAGTTGAAATCTCTGAGAAATCTAATAAATTTTTCACTACGCTTAGATTCATTAACAACTCCTATTTAGTTTAATTTGACAAAAATATTTGTTTGAATATTTATATTACAGAGCAGAGAGCGAAACACACCGTTTTGGTAACAAAGGAAAATGGCGATTCTGAGAGCGACGACGCAAACCCTGATCTCCGCTGTCGATGGAGGCAGTTGAGAAGGACCCGACGGTGAATCTGGTGGATCAAACCATCGGAGTCAAGCAATCGGATCGACCGTGGACTTCGGTAGTACAATCAAGGCAAAGTTTGAAGAAGTATGATGTAGAGATTTTGAAATCGGATGGGAAGCAATCAGTTACGGTGCCGATGGAGGTCGCTGAGAAATCAAGGCCGCTTTGGGATGACTTCTTGATAGCAAGGTTCCTGGAAACAGCTCCTCATATTGCAAAGGTACACATGATTGTCAACAAGATCTGGGTTTTTGGTGAAAAATCTCAAAAGTTTGAAGTATATGAGATGGATGAGAAGACAATGAGAATTCGGATTGTGAATGAGAAGATAAAAGAGAAGGTGATTAGACGTGGTATGTGGAACATTGCTGGAGTTCCGATGGTAGTATCCAAATGGTCGCCGGATGTTGAGGATCCTACAACAAATCTGACTCCGTTATGGGTTCACTTGACAAGTGTTCCTATGAACATGTATTCATGGGAAGGTCTCAGTTTCATGACTAGCGCAGTTGGAGTTCCTGATCATCTACATCCAGAGACGATCGCTTGCACTGATTTTGAGATTGCCAAGATTTTTGTTAAAACGGATTTATCGAAAGAGCTACCGAAGGAGATTAATTTTACTATTCAAGGCAAATCTGTCACAGTTTGTTTTGATTATCCACGTCTGCCTTCAAGATGTGCTGCGTGTAATAGATGGGGTCACATTGAGACTTTCTGTAAGGAGAAAGAGAAGGAAGATGAGGTGAAAGGTAAAGGTTTAAAGACTCCGGATGATAAGTTGGGGGAAAAAGATATAGAGGCACTGAAGAATACAGAGAGTAAGACAGAGGATATACTTGAGAAGGTTAATGAAGGGGAAGAGGAAACAAGAGGAAGTGTTGGTAACATTGAGGAGAATAAGAGGCTTGAAGAGGGTGAGATTGAGAATTGGGAAACGGTCTCAGATGACAAGACGAGAAGAAGTACAGCTCAAAAGTTGACTTATGGGAAAGTGACCATCGCTACTCCGTCTCGGTTTGCCGCTCTGAGAAACACAAATGAGAAAGGTGATGAGATAGAGAATGAGGATGAAATAAGTAGTGAGGAGGAAGATGATATAAATCAAAGCATAGCAGAAGAAAGCGTTGAAGCAACGAAGAAGGGGAGAGCTCGACAAATCTTACCAAGGCAATCTAAGACTAATCATCGTGTGGTAAATCCTGAAACCTTTAATCCTGTTAAGGATAGTAAAAGGGGTCTAAGGAAGAATCACTAAATGGCGGGTTTTTTTCTGGAACATAAGGGGTTTCAACAAGTCTGTTAAACATGGAGTAGTGAAGGCTTGGCCCAGGAATCAAAATTTCTTGTTTGGCTGTCTTATTGAAACTAGAGTGAAGGAGAATAAGGCGGAGAGGATAGTAAAGGAGGTTTTTAAAGATTGGAGTTTTATGGGGAATTATGAGTATAATAGGTTGGGAAGGTTATGGGTTCTGTGGAAGTCGGAAGTAAGGTTAACACCTGTTTATAAGAGTGCTCAACTGATAACATGTTCTATATTGTTGCCGGGTGAAACGGAAGAATTCTTTTGTTCTTTTGTTTATGCTTATAATACAATGGAAGAGAGGAAGGAGCTTTGGGAAGATTTGAGAAGTCATGGGGATTCTCCTATATTTAAGGATAAGAAGTGGATTTTGATGGGTGATTACAACGAGATATTGGAAGTGGGAGAGCATTCAGGATTTGATGACTCTCCAAGAGTACCTGTGGGTATGAGGGATTTTCAAAACCTGGTTGGATATTGTAAGTTAATTGATCTTGGATACCAGGGTCCGCTCCATACGTGGTGTAATAAGAGAGAGGTTGGTTTAATATGTAAGAAGCTTGATAGAGTTTTAGTTAATGAGAAGTGGTTAAACACAGGGGGAGCTTACTGTGTGTTTGAGTCGGGTGGTTGCTCTGATCATTTGAGATGTAGAGTTCACCTGAATCAGGAGGTAGTCGGGACGAGGAAGCCATTTAAGTTTACAAATGCTATTGCGAAGATGCCAGAATTTCTTCTTCTCTTGGAAAATATCTGGAGGGATTACGATGTGCTCTACAACTCTACTTCTGCAATGTTTATGCTCACAAAGAGGTTGAAGGCTCTAAAGCAACCCCTCAGAGATCTAAGTAAAAGTAAATTGGGTAATCTTCCGAAGCAGACAAGAGAAGCATATCTAGATCTTTGTTTGAAGCAAAAGGAAACTATGGAAAGTCCTTCTGAAGAAAGAATTAGATCTGAGAATGCTGCTTGGTCGAAATGGCAGAGGCTGTCGCATTTGGAGGAAGAGTACTTAAAGCAAATTTCGAAGCTTCATTGGCTTGACGTGGGGGATGGTAATAATAAATTTTTTCACTGCTCTGCTAAAATAAGAGAGATTCGTAATGCTATACATGAGATTATGCGAGATGATGGTTCAGTGGCAGCTTCAGAGGAAGAAATTAAAGCTGAGGCCGTTAAATTTTTCTCTGAGTTTATGAATCACCAGCCAGTGGAGTTTGAGGAAGCATCGGTGGATACTCTAAAGTCATTATTGAATTATCAGTGTAGTGACATGGACTGCAATAGTTTGGAGAAATCTGTTACCAGTGAGGAGATCAGGGAGGTTATATTTCATATGCCAAGCACTAAAGCGCCAGGGCCTGACGGTTTTACAACTGAATTTTTCAAGGAAGCGTGGAGTATTATTGGTGAAGATGTAACTATAGCAGTCCAGTCTTTCTTCAATAAAGGATTTCTCCCAAAAGGTTTAAACTCAACGACTCTATCTCTCATTCCCAAGAAGTTGGAAGCGAAAATGATGAAGGATTACAGACCAATTTCATGGTGCAATGTTCTATACAAGGTAATATCTAAGCTCATCGCTAATAGATTGAAGAAAGTATTGCCTAAGTTCATTACTCTGAATCAGTCTGCCTTTATAAGTGAAAGATTGCTAATGGAAAATGTATTGCTAGCTACTGAATTGGTCAAGGACTATCATAGAGACGATATCTCCTTAAGATGTGCTATACAAATTGACATTTCTAAAGCATTCGATTAGGTTCAGTGGTCCTTTCTGATAAATTTCCTGAAGGCGTTGGGTATGCCGAGTAAGTTTATTCACTGGATATATCTCTGTATATCCTCGGCTTCGTTTTCGGTGCAAGTTAATGGTGAGCTCGCTGGATATTTTCAAAGCAAGAGAGGTCTCAGGCAAGGGTGCTCTCTATCTCCATACCTATTCGTTATCTGTATGAACGTATTGTCTAAAATGTTGGATGAAGCAGCGGTTCAGAGGAAGATAGGTTACCACCCAAAGTGTAAGAACATTGAGCTCACACACTTGTGCTTTGCTGATGATCTTATGATTTTTGCTGATGGTACAAGACATTCAGTGGAAGGAATTATTAAAGTATTCGATGAGTTTGATAAGATGAGTGGTCTTAAGATAAGTAGAGAGAAATCTGTTGTGTTCATGGCTGGTGAAGAGCATAGAAGTGAAGAAGTCCTGCGTCACTTTCAATTTGCTAGGGGGAAACTTCCAGTAAGGTATCTTGGTCTTCCTCTCTTGACTAAGCATATGACTGTTAATGATTTTCTTCCTTTAGTGGAGAAGATTCGTAAAAAGATCAGTAACTGGACTGGGAGATTTCTTTCTTTTGTGGGGAGATTACAGTTGATTAACTCAGTCATTAGAAGTCTCACAAATTTCTGGATGGCAGCTTTTAGATTTCCTAGTGGATGCATCAAGGAGATTGAAAGAATCTGTGCAGCTTTTCTCTGGTCAGGTCCAACTCTTAATGGTAAAAAGGCTAAAATTTCGTGGGTTGATGTCTGTAAAACAAAGAAAGAAGGTGGATTAGGACTGAGACCATTGAAAGAAGTTAACAGAGTTTGTTGCTTGAAACTCATTTGGAGAATTTTATCTACTAACTCACTTTGGGTTAGTTGGATAAAGATGTATCTCATTAGGAAGGGATCTATCTGGATGGTTAAGGATAATACGCAGTGTGGATCATGGATGTGGAGAACGATCCTCAAATATAGGGAAGCTGCAAAAAAATTCTACAAAATGGAAGTTGGGAACGGAAAGAACACTTCTTTCTGGTTCGAGTCATGGTGTTCTTTGGGGATTTTGAAGGATATAGTGCGTGAAAGTAATTATATTGACATGGGCATCCCTTTACATGCAACAGTGGAGGATGAGATGTTACACAGAAGAAGACGTCACAGGGTTGAAATTTTAAATGAGATTGAGTTGGAGATTACTAAAGTTAACGAGATGCATGCTACTGATGATGATATTTCGCTGTGGAGAAATGAAAGAGGTGTATACAAGAAAGCTTTCTCTACTAAAGATACTTGGTTGAGTATAAGAGAGAATCATCAGCTACAATATTGGCACAATGCAGTCTGGTTTAAACATGCTACACCTAAGTACTCATTCATCTTATGGATTGCAATGAGAGGGAGATTATCTACTGGAGATAGAATGCAGTACTGGAATGGAAGCTCTGACGTCTCTTGTATCCTGTGTCAAACTCCACTAGAGACTTTGAATCATTTATTCTTTGAGTGTGTGTATTCAGCTCAGATATGGGATGCTCTCATGAGGGGTGTTCTTAAAGATCAGTTCACGCTAGTTTGGGAAGACCTGATTAATATGATCTCTGGTTTTTCTAACTGGAACAAAGTGAAGCTTTTTATAGTCCGATACATGATTCAGGCAGTGGTTCACTCTATTTGGAGAGAGCGAAAGCGGAGAAGACATGGCGAGAATGCTGTTCCTGCTGTTCAAATGATCATGAGATTGGATAAGAATATGAGGAACCAATTCACTGTGATTAGAAGGAGGGGTGATAAGGAGCACGAGAAGGGAATGTCAGTTTGGTTTGAAGCTAGACAAACTTAACATTCTCTGTTCCGATTAGTTGCAGTCGGGAAGTTTTTGATCTTAAAGTTTTGAGCAGTTTTTTTCCTTTTGGTTTATGAAATCTCATAGATAAGAACACTATTTGTAAATGGGTTTTCTTTTTTGAATTCAATTTAACATTCAATTCAAAAAAAAAAAAAATATATATATATATATATATATATATATATTACAAAATAATTTATGATATAACGTCTGTTAAATCAGAAAGAAACATCACAATATTCTGTGACTACCACAATATTTCCAAAATCCATTGTGGTAACCAAAATGATTTCAAACATCAAAACAGATTTTGAAATCATATTTATTAAATATGCTATTAAATGTTAGCTTATCCAATGGTGTAACAAAATACTATTAAGCTAATTAACGGTTCCGATATTGAAGTAGGCCCGGACGGGCGCGTAAACGGTAGAACCAGCCACGTAGGGCACAAAACGTTTGTCCAAAATTTTCTAAAGTAAAGTTTGTTCATTGATTTTTTTTTTAAAGAAAAAGTTCACATAGGTGAAGCCTAATTCAGTTGAGTTAGAACGGTGTATATTCATCCGAAATTTTTATTTCATGAACAATGCAAGGAATCAGAAGAGTAAGATTCACGATCTGGTATTTGAGCACGGAACAACGTCATATTAGAAACTACTTTATTCCTATGGAATTGTTTTAAATTTTCTTAAGATGCATGAAAGTAATGGACATTACGTTTGCAAACAGACAAAACCTCTTGCAATCAAGTATAAAGTACGTTATAGCTAAAAAATAAAATAAATTTAGGAGTTTGATTGATGAGTCGTATCAGTAGCCAAGAACTGTGTGTAAATTTTACAATAACGTTCAACTCAATCTTTTTTTTGAAAAGAGCCTAACACAAACTTAGTTAAAACAATAGCCAAATCACAACACTACCTGAAAATAAATTGAAGAAGTTTTAAGTATGCAGTACTAATTCTAATTAGATATGAACTATTTTCCATTCAAACTCTTAAGAGACCTATTATAAAATATAATCCGAATGAGAAAAATTTGTTTGCTATATGTCGATGCTATATGGAATTTTGTCAAGAAAAAAGTTTTAAGTATCCAATATCATATTAAAATTTAAAATTAGAGATTCCAGAAGTTTCTTTGAAAACCACATTAGTAATTTGTTTGATTCTGTGGTTTTTCTTTATTGTCAGCGAACAAAAATTTCAAACCTAAGTTACAAAAAAAAAATCAAACCAACCTTCTTCTAGATGTCACTCTGAATATCCATCGCCTGTTAATTGTTATGGCAACCTCCATTCTCAAACAGAAACGCCATGAAGAAACTTCTACATGCCACTCTGAATATCACGCCTATTGATTGTTATGGCAACCTCCATGCTCCAACAGAAACGTCATGAAGAAAGTTCCATCTTTTGCTTGGAAGACATTGTGCTTTAACTTTTTAAAACCAACGTGTTGCTTTGAGTTCTGGAAGACATGGTTTTGGCATATACAGTATATAAGAAGGTTTAAGGCAGTATATAAGAAGGGTTAAGGCGTGAGTTTCTATCTTCTGTTACTGAATATTTTTTTTTTATAAAATCACATACATTATCTTACGAAGCTATCTAATTTAAGTTTCTTTTAAAAAAAATCTAATTTAAGTTATAGAAAATTAGATTTTTTTATTTAGTATATAACTATATATGATATCAATGATAAAAGTTCCGATTTTATTGTTTATATTTTATGCTATTGATATGTGAAAGGTTTTCAACTATAATGATTGGGTGGATCACATATCCCGGGAATAAAGCTAATTTAAGTTACAGAATATATTGTTTTCTGATGTGGTATATTCGATATCTATTCATACAACACCCTAAAAACTGTGAAGCTTCCACATATATAAGTATGATTCTGTTCATACCGGATCCCGAACTCATAATTTGGAACAGTGATGAATGTAGAACATATTAAGCTCTGTGCTGGTATATAATAGTATGCAAATTATAAATCAATGGAATGTCGAATTGTGAGTGTTGAATGTGCCAGATGGAGTAAGATTAAATATGTAAAACAATAACATCACTTTATAAGCAATGAAAATCAATGGACTGATTAGTCAAAAATGAAAAAAAAAAGTCGATGGACTGACTTCAGTATGTATAATCAATACAGTTATTATAAAATGAAGCAATGTTCACAATTCATCGTGATAAAAAAATGTTCCCAATTATGCGATGATGACATATGATGTAGAAAGACTTCATTTAACGATGTAAAAGGTAAAAGAATAAAACACTGTGTTGGAATCCCTATGCCGTAGATTATTCATTAATTAAGAAAGCATAGGTTTTATATATTCCAATGATATAGATCTGTAATTATTGTTGAAACAGAAAGGCACCTCAAAAAAAAACTTTCTGTTTTAATAGTATTGACTAGATTTTGATCCGCCCTCTCTGAGGGCAGAATATGTTTCTCGGTTTTGAAAATTATTTTTAATGTATACTTTGTATAAATTTTACTAATTTATATAATTGAGTGTAAACTATTTCGATTTGTCAAAAATTTTATTGTAACATAATTGAGTTGATATTTTGTGTTCTATAATGTAACAATTTATACTATATATATAATATGCAAGTTTTCAGTATTACAATACTAAATTTTTGTAAGAAAAATTAATTTCCTATCTTAGGTCTAGATAGACATAAAAATGAAACTGCCATGATGATATAATGATTGTTGTATCTTTAATTTATCATCGAATTTGCTTCAATATAGAACTGAATTTATTCAGAACGTTAAATAACATTCAAACTGCATGAAGGTAATCAAAACACATATGTTGTAGCTGAAAAAAAGATTTGAAACAAAAACAAATGCCACATAACAAAAAAAAATCAGAGATCTTCAAAAATCTCTTTGAAAACAACATTTCTTGTTTGCTTCTGAAGCTTTCCTTCTTCATCAACAATCAGAATCTTCAAACTTTTCTTAGATGTGACCCTAGATATAGCAACATAGAGCTGTCCGTGGGAAAACACTGGTCGGGGTAGGAAAATGCCAACATGGGCGAGAGATTGTCCTTGACTTTTATTAATAGTTATAGCAAAGGCCACAGATATTGGAAGCTGTCTTCTCTTCATCTTAAATGGTAACTTCGTATCTGATGGAGTAATTGACAGTCTAGGAATCAAAACAACTTCCCCGACTTTCTTTCCAGTAATAATTCGAGCCTTAACACAAAAATCAGACATATCTATGATCTGTAACCTAGTTCCATTCATCAATCCTCCCACATGATCAATATTCCTAAGAAACATGACAGGGCATCCAATTTTCAACCTAAGACTGTGGTTTGGCAAACCTGATGCCTTGATACTGTTAAGAAAATCGGGTGTAAGAGCTTGATCATTAACATCTCGGGTATCAGATGGATCAATGCTGTCAGAGCTCAAATAGATTGTTTCCTCTCCTGTACATAAAAAAAAAACGATTTGTCTTATATCAAAACATACGGAAAGAAGATTAGTGATGGATGTGTACTTACCACCTAGGCTATCCAACATATGCTGATTTATATTGTTCACGTCCTCATTAGTCGGGCATAGAATTGCTCTCTCTTGAAAAAAAATAGGGTTTTTCTGCTCCTGTAGACATGAAGGGTCTCTGTAGACTTCTTTGCTGATAGCTTCTATAGGATCATTGGCATCCATAATCAGAAACTCATCTGGAATAGTTATTAGAGCATCACCATCATTAGGTTCACCAGCTACTCCATCTCCAACATCCAATATCCATTGCGAAAATTCTTCAAGGTCTTTCTTCTCTTCTGCAGTTAGACCAGCTGACAGCAACCTCATATTCTTTGTTAGCTTTAGTATTTTGCAATGTTTCCACAAATATGACCTATTCAGAGAATTCATCACGATTTCAGCTCTGGATCCTTCATTTATAAACGGCAATACTTGCCTGAAATCACCTCCTAATACAACAACTTTCCCAGCAAATGGCTTCTTTTCCGTACTCCTCATAATATCTGCTAAGCTTCTGTCTAATGACTCAAAACAATGTTTGCTCATCATCGGTGCTTCATCCCAAATAATCAGCGAGGCTTCTTTAACCATATTAGCAGCGTCAGTCCCTGGTGGCAAATTACACAAAGAATACTCATCAGGGTTGATGGGTATTCCAAACCTGGAATGTGCAGTCCTTCCTCCTTGTAACAGAAGAGAAGCAATACCACTGGAGGCTACATTCAAAACAATCTCACCCCTGGATCTGATAGCGGCAGATAACAATCTCCATAAAAACGTCTTTCCAGTTCCACCAAAACCGTAAACAAATAAAACACCCCCTTTTTTTTCTAAAACTGCATCCATAATCTCCTCATATATCTTCCTCTGCTCATCTGTCATCTTTGCCATGTCCCTGTCGTGTTCTTCCCTCAACTCTTCCCGGTTGTAGCTCAGCTCATCAAGAATCAATACATTTTGATTATCAGCAGCATCTCTGAAGGGCTGTGGCATTGTTTTCCAATTAGACAGCGACGATCCATTACTTTTCAATATTTTTTCAATCTCCAATAAGGCTCCTTCTTTTTTTTCAGCATCGCTTAGACACAGACCTGATAAAAAATATGAATGATGTAAGCGGTTGTATTACTGGCGCATAATTAATATGCAAGCAGGTTGATGCAACAAAAAAATAACCTGGTCGATTAAGTTGTTTCCTCTGCCTATACTGTATGTCTTCTGAAAGAAATTCCCATGTATTGGCCCAAACAGTTTCTGGAAAGGATAAAGTCAGGGACATGAGCATAATAGCAAATGCGTGTCGCAGGAAGGATGCCGTTTCAGTATAGCTTGACCTAATAATATCATCATTGTATTCTTGATCATCGTCCAATAGATCGTCCAATAGCCCACGAGCAAAACAACATTCCTTGAAGGTAGGGTATAGAACATGGTTGAACATCCTGATGTCTTCAAATGATGTAGGTCCATGGACGATATTCAGCAACACTCTAAGATAATAAGCTTCATCAATCTTCTTTGGTGCATAATTAATTCTCCCAATGCTGAAACCTCTTTTCCTTTCTTGCAGTTTCCTCTCTTTTTTGTTCCAAATAAATTGTTGGAATCTGAGCTAATGTTAGCTCTCTAGCAACAGCGCTGATCTTGTTCAACTCAAACCAGGCAAGGAGATATGTATCTTGTACCAGCACCCTGCTTGTTACTTCGTCATATGTGTCATCATCCTTAAAGATAACAGTCTGCTTTCCTGGTAAATGGAACTGTAATTTTTCAACGGCCACTGATCTGTAATGAATAGGAAACTTTAGAGTTCTCCACGAAGATTCACATGAAGACACATATCTGTAAAATAGGAAATCATGAAAATTCGTCAGCTAAAAACAAAAAAAAAATCAATTCATTAACAATTCTAAATGAATTGGTAAATCATGGAATTGTCATATATATTAAAGAAAGTACCTGCCATCGAAGAAATTTTTAATTTCATTTTTCTTTGAGTCACCGGCTTTCTTCTGATTTACATCATTAGTCTCCACAGTTCCTCCTTCTTTTGGTGCTTCAACTGCAACAGTTATCCGATCTTGTCCCTTGTTGATATACTTGAATAAGTATTTGATAGATCCAGACTGATTACACCACTCTACATTAATATGAGCTCTGTACTTCAGAGAGAGTGTTCTGTTATATGGTATAACATATCTGTTGTCACACTTGAACCCTTTCTTCTCAACAAATCGATTATTATCCCTTCTCCTGTAAACTGGGAAACCCTCTCTGTTAACTGTAGTTGTTTCTTGAAAAGGCTTAGGATACAGTTTGGAACATTTTCCGTTTTCCATGCATGGTGATTTCATATTGACAACTCCACAAGGGCCATGAATCATCATGTCTTTAACAACTTCATATAGCTCCGGATCCTCAGCTTTGTCTGGAATTTCTGCTGAAATAAAATTGTCAATATGGTCAGTCGTAGACAATTTTGCACTGGGGTGCATGAATAACAATATGTGAGCATGCGGCAATCCACGTTTCTGGAACTCAACCGTATACATCGCTGCATAGAAAAAAAGAAAAATAATAAGAATAAATTGCTAAAATTTTTATAAAATAGTATAAATAGATAAAATATCAGACTTACATGCCAATGTTTTTCCCAAAATCTCGTTGACAGTTAAATCTGTCATCAGTGAATCCAACTTCATTTTGAACAATCGAGAAACTGTTTCTGGCCTATCCTCTGCATTTAAATTCCGCTGTTTCAGAAACCTTGTGATTTCGGGCCATTTAGGATTGCAAGTAAAGGTGATGAACAGATCTGGGAAACCATAGTGTTTGCAAATGGCCATTGCATCTAAATACAAATTCTTCATATATCTTGGTGAGCCGGTGAATGAAGCGGGCAAAATAAATCTAGCACCTTGATCTGTCATGTCAACTTTGCCTTCGTTATGAGCCTGTTGAATAGAATCGTAGCTGTCAGACCTCAAACATTTCTGGTTCTGCTTTAAAAAACACAACCGATTAGTCTCGATGGTTGTGAATGCATCAACCAAAAATTGTTGAAATAATCTCCTTGAGTGCAAAAGAGTTTGAGACTCGCTATTCCTCTCAAATAATCGATAGGCAAACCACTGTCTCATACTGATATCCTTCCGTTTCAGTTTTTCGGTTTGAGGAGTAACTCATTTTTGAATTCCGAGTCTGAACCCATCTTCTCCAAAAGTAAATATAAGAGGATACTGAAGAGCAAGATAAGATGGGTGTATCTCACTAATTCTTTTTAACCATCCCGTCTGTTTCTCCTCCAAAACAATATCACGTCTGTCCATCTCCAAATTGAAGTCACCAGGAATAAGAGCAGCCACTTCTGATGCGGTTGGAGTATCATATGTCCTTCCATATTTCTCACGACTGCTCACAATCCTCATATGAAACTTTTCATTGGGTTCCAAGCTCAATCTCTCACGTGCCTGGCGAAACTGCTTCACATAGGGATTAACATCGTCTAGAACCTTGATAATATACTCAATGATCTCTTTTCGCAATTCCTTTTTCCTCGTATTATCTGCTTCTGAGTTGTACTTGCTGAAAAAGGTATATTATGACACGTTAGGAAAAACTATGATACACACACATAATGTAAAATATTATGTTTTGTACCTCATAACATTGTCTCTATCATCAACCTCAGCTTCAATGTCAACGATGTAAAGCTGAGAAAACTTAGCCAGATCTCCAAAGTTTGGTTTCATACTGCCCATTAAATGATAGTTTTCCCCATGCAGTGTAAAGGTTTTTGGACCAACAACATTTGAAGTGGATCGATCCACTTTGCCACCGAGAGAAGTAAATGAAAACAGCATGTTCAATGCTCTTAAGTTCCTCTGGTAGTAACGACTTTTATCATCTTTCCCGTAGAGCAACTTTTTAATAACTAATGGACTCTCTTTTAACATAGGCAGCTTAACTTGTCCTTGACCACAACATAGTGAGAAAACAGGGTGCTTTTTAGAGTTCGTATTACAGTCTAGGCGTTCACCATACCACATTTTCGCCTTACAGTACTGACATTCGAAAGTTGGATTTCCCTCATCAGCATATGCTGTTTAAAAAAAATGATTTTGTTAACTTGTCCGGATGATATATTAAAAAACAGAAAATAAACCAATATAGATTAGGATCTGTTTGTTACCAATATGTTTCAGGCGTTCTGGTTGAGCAGATTTAGTTCTACTTGCCTCTCTTTTGGCAGCACGAGCTTTAGTTAAGGCAATAACACGCTGAAAATCAAACTTCTCTGAATTATCTGAAATCATGTCCTTGAATATATATCCCGAATGAGATGAGAGTCCAGAAGATGCCCCACTATCTTCACTGCTCATATCATATTCCTGATTATAATGTCCTTCAGCTACAAAAAAAAATCGAAAATAAGATACAAAACCTAAAACAAAACATTGAGATTGAAAATATTTAATACTCGAGTATATCAATGTATAATAAATTAACTTATTCATACAAACAAAACAAATACCCTCATTGTGATTTACATAGCCCGTTCCAAATAACCTCCTAGGCTCAATAGGGATGGTATGATAATTTGAACTTTGTGCATTATTATCAGGAGTTTACCCATGTTTGTCTTGTAGATGTTTACCTGAAACCAAAATAAAAACTTTAGAGTGGTAAGTTTTCAAGTAGGAATATATTTAGCTGAATATGGGTTAACTCAAACATGCATACTCGATGAAGCGGCATATGAAGTTTGCGAATGCTGGTTAATACTGGAATAAGATATACCAGACGGCTGAAAAACATGTGTTATATTTCTACCACTTTGAGGTGTGTTTGTGAGGTCTCTAAACATCCTGCCACAAACAGAGTTTAAAGGTAAAGACTGATTGCTTGGCGTTATGTTGAGATGAGAGTAAGGAGTCTTATCATTGTATTTAAAGTGATCTTTATTCCTTGGTTTTGGTGGAAATCGGTTGCCTGGTGTCAAGAACTCGCTAGGAGCAGTTAAAATAGGTAGTTGAGCTGTAAATAGATTATGTCTTAGGTTCATGAAAAAAAAAATATGTAAGACACATCTTTATAATAGGTTACCAAGTGAATTATTTTCTTCATGCTACTCAAAGCTGGCTGAATTCCGACGGTTAGATATGCTGATCTGTGATTGAAGGTCACCTCGTATAATACTGCTGGATTGGTTTACTGGTGTTTGCCTTAATCTATTTTTGATCTTCCTGAGGTCTATACCTGTTGAACATATAGAAAGAAATATTTAAATTTTATAAATAATAAAAAAAAATCCAATGTGATCCTCTTGTTAGTTTATTGTTCATTTACACTCACTTGAATCATTTCGTTGAGTAGTGTTGACAATTGGATTTACGGGTGTTTGACTATTTAGAGGATTAAGAACACTTAGATCTATAGCTGCAAAAAAAATATCTTAGGTTAATAGGTTTTATGAATAATAATCTGGTTCATTTAATAGATAAATATATCCAAATATCTCGTTGATATACACTCACAACACGAATCTCTTTGTACTCCTCTCTTTAAAGTTGGATGATTGAAAGCCCTCCCTTCGTTGCCTGCAAATAATGAGCCACAAAAAAAACATAATAAACATGCACTCGAGGTACAATATTGGATCAAACACTATAGAATAGATAAATGCAGAGATTATCAAAAGGAATTTACAATTAACTCGAGCCATGTTTGTGATGTTTTGAAATACCGCTCCTGTTGTGGGACGTCTTTTTTGATTCCCACTCTGCATATTTTCGTTCTCATAATTAACTGGTCTTCGTTTTCTATTATGAAAGGGTCGATCAGAGGTTTTTTGTCCTGTGTCGTCTTTCTTTGGATTATCCATGATTTTCAGAAGTGAAACAAACTCACCACCGCTTAACCTTGTTTAGCATATATTTGTTTCCATGCTAATAGTTAAGATTTGTCAAGATTCTGTTTGTTAAATATTTAACAATAATATTATACATATCATCAAAAAATTTTGACGATAAATATTAAAAGACACTTTACATTTTTTTTGATGATAAACTTTGCTATGTAAATTTTAAAAATACACGAAATTTTTTATATGCTTATAAAATTCATATAAACCAATTAAAATTAATAAGGCTTTTTAAGACATAATAACATTATTCTTCATTAAAAGGATTTAGACATTACAAATTAAACATGCAAGAGATAACAAAGAAAAAAAAACAAAGAAGCAAATAAGTTACATAGACAAAAACTAAAAATACAAATTCAAAGAAACATTGCATAGAACAACATGGAAAGAACATATAGTTTCTTTTATTAGTCATCCTCAGTAGCAAACTTATAAAACTGGTAGAGCCTCTTGAAGTAGTAACATCCATTGCATACTTGGTCCATGTTATCAACAGGATGACAGTTGGCTTGTGGTTGTAGATTTACCAAGTTGGTGTAGTTATCAGTGGTCCATTCAATACAGATATCACGGAGTGAGTTTTTGATTCTCCTCCAACAGAGATTGGAGGTGGAGATATCATGGCGCCAAAAGAGTTTATCGAAAATCTTTTTACCCCTACGATAGTAACCTAAAGAAAGAAGTAACAAAGCATAAAGATATGTACCTGTTTCAAAACCACGGATTGTGGATTGTCTTAGATGATGAAGGCCATTTTGGTGGTCGTCATTGAGGAAGTATCGAAATATTCCTTCAATATAATGAGCTTCAGGATTGCCATTAGCCAAGCAAAGATCCTTTAACTGTCTGTGCTTAGTAACCATCTGGATTGGATCAGCACAAAACAGTCTCAAACTTAAATTTCGGTAATAGCCATCAGGATCCGGGTCTGTCCAATCGTCGTTAACACCGTTATCACCGGTCACTGTAAGGTTTTGATTGTTGACAGATTCATCTGAGTCCATGGTTGATAATGTGTTTTTGTTGGATCAAAAAAAAAAGAGAAAAAGTAGTGAAACTTCGAAATGGCTTTCTTTGTGGAATGTTTGTTTTAAAAAAGACTCATTGTTTAGAAAGAGAAGTAAATAAAATATATGGTGGAAGATGAGTATGAGATGAAAGCTTTAGGTTATAGATAGTTATAAGCATGCTATTGCTTTGATATATAGCATCGAGATTGGATCAATATTGACTTGGTTTGTCACCTTGGATAGTAAAACGTGTTAATGATAGCATGCTCACGGTTTGGATTATTGTGCATGCTCCTTGAGAACACAAAGGCACACTATTTGTGTCATTGTGTCATTGTGTCATCAATGAATCAACTTTATATCACTTAAAGTTCTGAATCCTTGTTATAAATGTAGCAAAATTTTGGACATTACTCACATCATTTATTTGCTATAGATATAAGGTGTCTAAATGGAATGACACATGAATTGGAAAAAAATGTATATTTAGGGATGCTATACGAAACTTATATGAATCCTAGTTTGCTAAGATACATTTTTTGGACATATAAATTTTGCAAAATTGAATCATGTTTATAGGATGCATAAATATTTTATCATGTTTACCCATGAGCTAAATTGAACTTTAATTATAGTGATGATGGACTTCACAAAAACCAAATTTTATATAAATAAAAAATATATTTTCATTTTAACTTGATTCTAATATTATTTTGCTATAGATAGAATGTGTCAAAAGGCAATAACACATGAGTTCATAAAATGATTTATATGTTTATATGTTATAAACATAATTTACCAATGACCCAAATTAAATAATTGTTTATGATATACCATCTTAGGTAAATTTATGATTTGATATTATTGCTGATTTATTTATATGGGTGAACATTTATATATAAATCGTATTATTGTTTATAGATTATAACTTTATTCTAATGGTTTATTCCTATAGATGGAATGTTTCAAAGGAATAAAACCTGAGTTCAAAAACATTTTAAACATGTTTTCAGTGGATTATATGGCCGAAATCGGTTCTATATAGTTTTGAATCAATACTATTAAGAGGGATAAAATACTTTATTATTATAAAAAATGATCCAAACGATATTGTTTAACAGATAAAATCATGAATACTCCTAAATAAATAATCTAATGCGTAATGGAAAACGCTTATTACAAATCCAGCTAAAGATGATAATCAAATATTAGAAACTAAAAAAAAAATTATTTGTTCTTCTGACGAAGCTCCTCACTGCTCATCTTCTCCATCTTGATACTTTTGAGAGGGCGGGACTTTGAAGTAGAAGTGTTGTCTGTAATGTCCACAATGTCATCAACTGATCGCTTAGCAGGAGTTGCATTCTGGCTACTGCTCTCATCACTATAAGTCAATAGGGAAGCCTACAATGTAGATAATATAGGCTTAGTAAATAAAATGATCTAATTTGCTTAAACTAAAACAATTGGATCATGATTTGGCAAATATTAAGAAAAGACTTAGATAAATACAATATATTATAAACATTTATATACCTCTGAAGCTGATGTTAATGCAGTTCCCTTATCAGACACGGTATCAGATTGAGATTGAATCATGAGTGTATTGTAAACCGACCACATTTTAAGAACTTTAAAACTTTCAGATCCATTTTCGTGTATAACACCAAACTTAAAAGTCTTTCCCACAATTTCTTGAATACAATCAGGAAGCAGTTCATGATCTTCG
The DNA here is from genome assembly GCA_026261945.1 of Hirschfeldia incana. Classification (NCBI taxonomy): domain Eukaryota; kingdom Viridiplantae; phylum Streptophyta; class Magnoliopsida; order Brassicales; family Brassicaceae; genus Hirschfeldia; species Hirschfeldia incana. The sequence goes on along the minus strand of JABCMI010000014.1, from coordinate 440,083 downwards.
ACCTAATTTAACTTTAGGTCAGAAATACTAAAATATCAAAATTACCATTTCTTTTTATCAGAATAAATTACCTCATCCAAAGAACCATTTAGAAGTGTTTCAGCTTTAACTCCCAAAACTGGAAATGCAACCCAATCTAGAAGTACAAAATTTGCTTCAGCTGAATCATCTTTAGTAATCAAGTGGAGCTTAAACCTAATCACAAAAAATAATATAAGACAAAATTGGAATAATAATAATAGACACTGGGGAATATAAATATAAGTAATTGCCTTGGTGTAACATTCAGAACATTCTTGTTGCATTTTTCACACCAAAACAAAGGCTGGGTCGTGATGGCAGGATGTATTTCTTCCTCAAGGACTTTAAAAGTTCTGGTTTGACACACATCACAACCAAAATAGAACCATGCATAGTTGGTGTCTATAGCTTTGATGGTAGCAACAACCTTGCACTTGTCAACCTGCAGGAAAACAAAGGGAATTAATACTTGTGAATACAATGACAACAAAATTAACAAACTTATATGGAGTATATAAACCAACTTGTTTGGAACACAGTAGCTCAGATAGAGTTTTATCTTCATAAGTTTTCCAAGATGACTGAATCTGCGTGGTTACATTGTTGTTTTGAGAAACCATCTCTCTGCCCTCCTCACTTGTTTCGACAATGCTCATGTTATTGTCATTATATCTGAAACCAACGTTGCATGCATGGTAAAAAAAATTATTAGAATATATATCTGTATTAACAAAATATACATTAAAAAAAACTATTACAAAAACTCACACTTCTCTCAGCTGATTCGCTTCAATTATATTAGGATTGAACAACATTTGTGAACAATCATAACCATTGGATATTTGAAGATTACCTGAAAATACATGATGAGTATTCACTCTACATGCTTAGTAATGAATACATTTTTAATTAAGTTACCTCTGAATGCTCCAATCTTAGCAAATCGAAGTAGACAAACAACAACTCCAAATTGTGATTCCTCCCTATGAGATTCCATGGCCTCAGCAAATTTTCCCCACAAACAACATGGTATGCGTTCATCACTAAGCATTCATGATAAAAAAAAAATTAAAAATATAGATAAAATTAATGAATTCTTAAAAGGATTAAGATAATAGGGAATCTCTAACCTCATATCTCTCAACATAAATTCAATTTTCTTTCTCTCCTTCCCACCACATTGGAGAGTTTGAATTTCACCAACTTCAATAGCTTGTCCAACAATATCTGGTAAAATTAGGGAAACATTATGAGTTACATAAGATAATAATCAATACTATTAAACAATAAGAATAACCAAATGATCCATACCAATTAAGATATCGTTGTCCAATTTTCCACTCATAACAGCATCAAATGTTGCCAAAGAAAGAAAAAGGTCATCGTTTTCGTAATCGAACGGCTTAATTACGGTCTGGTTGATGAAAGTGATCTTATACATGTGCTTAGTTGGTCGGTAATGCTTGCCTGCTGCACTCACTTGAAAGTTGTAGATCGATTTCCATTCACCAACTTTACATTGTTCTCCCAATGATTTAAGATAGTTTTTCTTACATGTGGCATGAATCTTGCATCCCTATGATAATAATTTAAATATGATTAGTATGGATCATACATCTTTATCGAAACAACATTAATGAGATCATATTACTATATACATACCTTACTGTCAGATAAGACAATCTCCAAACTTTCACCAAATTTTGCATTGGATGGTTTCCAGGTATGTAGCACTTTGGCTTCAATCAACCAAGCTGTCTTCCATGACGAATCTCATCAATGTAAACGACCTTTTGCTTTGAATTCATAATGTCGAAATTTTTTTGTAACTAAAGAGAGATGTGTTTGTTTGAAGAGGAATATGGCCATATATATAGTTAGATGTTAGATTTTGATAAAAAAAAACTGTTAAGATAATACACGATTTCATTATGAAAAGAAATCTTTGTTTGAGTTTTTTTTTTTTACAATAATATGCAAAACATGTGAAGTAGTTATAAATTTGTTTTGATTTTCTGGTTGAGGTTTTATTTTGATTACTAATTATGGCGTATATCCTTTAGTTGTAACTAATAAGATATAAAAAAAAAATTTAAATTATATTTTCTGATATCCAAAAGGTATATCCCATATGCTAATAATATAGAATATCCAATATGATCTATGGATAGATATTATAGTGATATATTAGTTTGTTTTCTGTTGGAATAGTTGTAAATCCGATGGGATATTATTTATGATGGGAAATCGTTTAAATATTTTTTTTTAAAATATATCATTAGATATTATAGTCAATAAAAAAGATTTGGTTTCGGTTATTATAATTTATAGTGCAATTTAAATATTCTATGTATTAAAAGAACTTTCGATATTTAATATCAAAATATTTAGAAATTAAAAATTATTTATATTTAACATTTAATATTTTATAACTTGTGTTTTTAAAAAAATGATGTTAACTTCAGGAACATCCGTTTTAAAAAAAAGGGAAATAAAAAAAATATTTGGGCGGGTGTACATTATTACAAATTTTATAAAGAATGCATCTTATTAGGATTATTAACTGATTGATATTTTTAATGATATATCGAGATCATGTTATAAATTGATATATTTTTGGGATTTGATATGTATTAATTTTTTTTTGATTTCCTGGTTGAGGTTTTACATTAAAACTAAAATCAGAGCGTATATCCCTTAGTTGTAACTAATAAGATATATTAAAAAAATTTAAAAAATCATCTATATCTAAATGGTAAATCCTGTATGCTAATAATAACTAACTAACAATATGATATATGCATATATATTTTAGTGATATATTAGTTTGTTTTCTGTTGGGATAGTTGTAAATCCGATGGGATATTATTTACGATGGTAAATAGTTTAAATAATTTTTTAAATATATAATTAGATATTATATTTAATATAACGGATTGGTTTTCTGTTATGATAATTTATAATGCTATTTGAATATTCTATGTTTTAAAAGAACTTTCGTGATTTAATATCAAAATATTTAGAAATTACATATTATTTCTATTTAACATCAAAACTATTATAACTTGTCCTTCAAAATAATAGTTGGGCGGGTATACCTTATTAGAAATTTGAAAAGGAATGAAATTTATTAGGATTATAAACTGATATATTTTTTTAATGATATATTTTAAACTTTGTAAAAATAAATATATTTGTTTTTATGGGATTATTGCATCTATGATGATAAAATTTTTTTTAATAAAAATAAAAAGAAAATTTATTAAATTAATAGAATAAAATGTAAACAAAAGATAGATAGTCTGAAAAAATTAAAAACCAATAAAACTTCAAGATATTCCAAATGTAAAACATAAAACCAACACTAAACTAAAAAAAAATAGAACTTGGAAAAAACTCAGCCACTTTCATCAACCCTCTTCACATCGGTGCACTGCTTCTTCCTTGGACAAACAGAGCTCTTGTGCAGCCACTTGGTTGTTTTCCATATAGCATCATGGAGACCCCAAACTTTCTTTGCTTTGAATGTTGTAGTTGCTTGGAAATTGTTGTTTTCATCAAATAAAATTCCAAATCCATATGATTTCCCAACCATATCAACAATATCAGCTGGTAACATATCTTGGTCGTCAATCTGTGAAATACCAAAAAAAATAAATTAATAAATATCGAATTCAAAAAATATTTTGTAGATTTATATGTTAAGATGAAAAAATAATATTACCTTGTCAATGGAGACATCAACGATTTTGGATGCAGATTTGTTCAAAACACTTTTAACAACTGAGTCTAAAAGTGTGAATTTGGATTCACCAGTCTGATCTTGCACAAGCAAATCAAGTTTGTACCTGTATATAAAGTAGAAAAAAAATTAAAACATAAAAAGAGATAATAATTATTTGTAAGTAATATAAGATTATAATTTAAAGAATAACCTTGGTGAAACATTAGTAACATTTTTGTGACAAAATTCACACCACCAAATTGCAACATCTGTTTCAGCAAATACAATAAGGGGTTTTGAAACCTTATTCTCGCAGACACCACAAGCACAATACCACCATCCATCCGAAGTATCAACTGCATAAACCGAACAAACTACTCTGCAACCAGCCTACAAAAACATAAAATGTATTAAAATCAGAATATCATAAAATTATGAAAAAGATTTGGTGAAGATAAACATACCTGATAAGATCGCTTCATCTCTTGAATGGATACAAAAGGAAATTGGGACCATCTCAGGCGCTTTTCCTGGATTGGAATCTTGTCATTGTTCTGTATCTCCTTTTCAGTTGTAGTGTTATCAACCCCAATCCTAACAAATTTAAAAACAAAATAAATCACATGGTTATATCCGGTAATATTTATAATAGCTAAGAATATTTAACGTGTGTTTTATATCACAAAAAATAATGACACTTGCTTTTGTTTAAGGGATTCAGCCTCCTTGATATTTGGATTTATGAACACTTCGGTACAATGAAAAGCATTGGACACTCTCCATTCATCTGAAAAAAATATATATTATTTTTACTAAAATTTACATGTATATAAAACGATGAAAAAATATTATTTAAGATTATACCATTGTATTTGCCGATTTTACCAAATCTGATTAAACAAACATCTCCATTTTTGGGTTTGACCTCCTCAATAATAAGATCAGCTAATCTACCAGATAAGCAGCACTGAATGCGATTGTTGCTGATATAATAATACAAAGTTAACAAATTTAGTAAAAAAAAATATTATAAAATATATTTAAAAATCTTACTTGATATCTTCAAGAGTGAACTCCAATTTGGAGACTTCTTTCCTTACAGGTTGACCAATTTCATGACCTCCAAAGTCAGAGATTACTCCAATCACATCTGTTGTGAATTGATATTAGTGAAATATAGCTTTGAATATAGATAGAAAATCGAATACACTCAAAATACAAAATATTCATTACCAATAAGAAAACGAATGTCATGTGAACCATTTAGAATGGGGCCAAATGCATGGAGATTCAGGAACATGTCATCCCCGTTTTGGAAATTATAGTTTGCTACCAAAGTGTGGTTCATGAACTCCATTCTGAACAGATTGTTGGTGGGTCGATTGGTACCACAAGCTGGACGTAATGCAAAATTGGTAATAACTTTCCATTCCCCAACACCAATCAGTTTCTCGAATTTTTGCATAAGAGGTTGCTTGCAAATGGCATGGATTTTGACACCCTGAAAGAATTGTTTAAAATATGAAAAATTAGATAATATATTAAACATATCAAAGTCAACTAAAGAGTGTTGTGTTTGTTACATGTTTGTCGGCTAAAACCATCTCAAGCGATGCACCAAACTGATGACTGAATGATACCCATGTATGAATGACTTTCACTGCAACACTCCATGCCGATTTGTAAGGTTTAACCTCACTTAAGTTGCTTAACTTGAGAATGGATTCCATAACAATATAAAGGATTTAAAATTTTGAGCAATAGAGATGTGTATTTGAGTGGTGACTTCGAAATGAGACGTGATATATATATATATATATATATATATATATATATATATATATATATATATATATATATATATATATATATATATATATATATATATATATATATATATATATATATATATATATATATATATATATTGTGCGATCTGATGTCAAATTTGTTAAATAAGATTGCTACAAAAAAGTTTATACTTGGGAATATTATATGAGGTTGTTTAGATTTTATAAAACTGTTTACGTTAGTAATCAAATTAATATTAGTATATCGTTAATAATTATATAAATATAATTAATAGTGGATAAACCTTGGAATATTCTATGCATTCAAACGATTTTAGAATTTATAAATTACATCAATATATTATTTGGTTATATTTAATCAATACTATTAAACCAGTTAAGATATTATACCAGATTATTGTTTGGATTGTAATATTCTTGTTGATTACATTTTCAATTGGGATATGCTTTAATTGTTTATACATGATATTTTCTTTAATTATGAGTATTGTAAACATATTATAAAATTATAAGAAAAGTTTAATAATTTTAAAACTCGGGTGTAAAAATAATAATTAAAAACTACATGAATATAATATTATCTGAATTTAAATATTCATATGTTTAAATATGTGAAATATTATTAAAATCGATTATAAAATTTTTGAATGCATATATGATTATAGGAATGTTTTTAAAAATTGTAACAGAAATTACTGAAGTACAAAATGTAAAAGGAATGGTATTAAAAAAATATTTGTATTTAAAATATTAATATTCGTGATAACAAATTATTGGTTAGAAATAATTTTATTTTTTAAAAAAATTATAAAACTAACTAAAAATTGTGTCCGTGATAGGAGGATTGATATTAAAAAAAAAACAAATAACAATAGTAAAGCAACGAATTAATAGGAATTAAAAAGAAATAATTAAAATCGATTAAATGAAAACCATAGCTCTAAAAAAAATGCAGTGGCATTTGGTTGTAAATACTTTGAAACTTGAAGGTTACCTCAAAAAAGGGCCTTCTGTTTTAATAGTATTGATTCATGAAGCCAATCAGTTTCGATTAATACTACTGGATTCAAAACAGATCCTGATATATATAGGGAAGTCATTACTCTGTATTTTTGACCGGCTAGTTATAATTAAAGCCGTTTGACTGGTTTAGTCCACTGGAACAAGATTTTATATCTGCCATAATTTCAAAAATTTGAAATTACTTAGTCAAATATATGTCATAGCTTATCTATATATATAAAGTTGACTTGTGATGGCTGCTCACCTCTCCACGTCAGCAAAGAGCATAGGGCATTTTGCGCCACGTCACCTTGCCAATCCATCTTAACCCTTTTGTGAATCGTGAAACGCTTTCAATTTAATCCGATATTAAATTTTGTTATTAAGCCCAAATTATGTCAAGCCCATGAGGTATCATTACGTATCTTCTTCATCTCAAGCTTGCAATTTCGTAGACACAACTTCCAGAAACTTCAATCGACGTTCCCATCTCCGTAACGTCTCAGCCTTTCTTTAATTGTTCTTAACTCCAAGTTTTTGTGTGATTAATCAACTCCTCTCACATGAAGCTTTCAGTCGACCTCTTCGTATCTCAATGTAAATGGCTGAATCTTCAAGCATAAATATCGGACCTTCCAATGATGTACAGAGTAACTCAAACGAGATCCAGAAACATATTTCGTTTCACGGAGGCACCTAAAAAAGAAGGGAGCTAATGGATTGATATCTCCTGAATGATGAAAAGTTTGTCCTTCTCATCTTCCCTTGCCTTCCTTTTCCAATACAAACTGTCATTATTGATTATCTTCACCATAATATATTTAACTAGATTGAGTGGTTTTTATATTTCTTGGCTAATTATAGGGTTTGGAAATTTCATAGAGGCATTCTAAACTTCACAGAGATTCAGTCCCATGCATCAATTTGGTTCTATGAATTTGTTGAATTTTTTGTTGATTTGGTTCTATGAATTATGCATGTATATGATTTCACCTTCTACTTACCCCATTGTTGCTACTAAAATAAAAGACGTAAGTAAACAATGTTTCTTGAAATGTATGATAGGCAGGTCTTCCTCTTGGTGTTCTGAACATACTTTCTGGATTTCATAAGTAAATACATTGTTCAGTTTAAGTAACTTATATCTATTATTTTAGTAGATTTTATACATAGACCATCTATGATATTCTTTTAATATATTATATTGATGTTAAGATATTTTTTATTAACTTAAATTTTCAAAATATTATACGACTTTGATTTTTACAACATATTTTGTTATCATGTTGCATTTCAAAAGAAAATATACTTTAGCATCTATCTATATTTTTTTTTTAGAATTTAAAATATTATCATGTGAGTTTGAAATTTTTAATTTCAAAATTGTATATTTGGTCAATAAAATGTAGAAAATTAAAAAAAAAACTATTTTTGAGCTTGGAAAATTATATGTCTTTTGAGTTTTTTTTTGTTTCTTAACTAATGCATTATTTTATTAAAAAATTAAAAAGAATTTGGTATTATTTTTATATTTTTTCTCAACATATTTGGTTATGATTAAAAATAAACATTAAATATATTGTTAGAAGTGATTTATCATTAGTATCTTTTAATTAATTATTAGAATTTCATAGTTTGCAAATAACATATTTAAAAAATAATTATTTTTAGATAATATATTATTGTGAATTTTAAAATAAATAAATAGATAATATATAGTTGTAGATATAAGAGTTTAACATATGTTAACAATTGTATTGTTTGTATAAACATATTACTTAATTTACGAATTCTAATAGTTTTAAAATGGTGAATGGTATTTTTTATTTGTTTAAATGAAAATTAATCTGTAAATTTACCAATTTAATATAATTTTTATATTTAATTCATATACTACTTCTATTTAATATAATATAGAATATAATTATGAAATTTATAAAACAGCATATAATTTATTCTTTTGCTTTATAATATTTTTTTATTTAGCACTAGTTATAATAGTATTATATTATTGGATTGTGGATAAAAGGCATTGGTAGTTTCACAGTCAATTTTTACTGTCATAACGTACAAAAAATGATAAAATGTTTTGGTACTTATGAGATTTTTTTAGGGAAATTAGGGAAAAGAGAACAACTAAACTAAACTATTGTCCACCTAATACAAAATCAAAATTTGTCACTTTTGGACTTTTACTACCCTTTAAGGCTATAAAAATTCATATCAATTAATTTACAATGCAAAAAAAAACTGAGAAAAATATAAATGATGAAGTAATTAAGCATGTTCATCTATGAAAAATATTTTTGCATTAAAAAAAATTGAAACTGTAATTTGTAAAATAGCCAAAATGTGGAAGTATAGAAGATCTACCATCTACGGAGGTTCAGAATATGCATTCTACCAAAAACGAAATGATCTACTAAAGGAAGAGTTTGCATTCCACTGAAAACATTTAAGTCTACTACGATAGTTTACAAAATCTACCGTTTCTTATATATTCTGCCAATCTGGTAGATAATACGAAATACTAAATATTCTTATATCTTCTGGGGAAGAATATACACTCTTCATTATTCTCTTCTATCTATATTTTCTGTATTGACTATCTACCAACTCATCTTTATTCTACATTCGTATAATGTAATTTCTACTAGGTTTTTGAAATAAAATCCGAAAATCAAGGAAAAAACAGTTAGAAAATATTCTGTAAATCTATTAAATCTTTTTTATTTCCTTTTTTATTACTTTTTTTAATTATTGTTTCCCTAAACTGTATTCCTCGTTGCCAACCACGATTTGGCTAAAACAATAGTGAAACTTCTCTCTTTTCTTAGTTTCTTCAAACTTGTTGACAATCTAACGGGAGAATATGCAAATCTATGCCTATTCTGGTATGTGGAGATCGTCCAAACGAGAAGGATGGAATTTTCTTGTTGATAAAGAAACAGGAGGTAGATTACTTACTTTTGACACAAGCAAAACCTTTGAAAACCTAAGGGTTATGGTTTGTGAGGACTTTGGAGTCGAACAGAGACTTGATCAAAATCGAGCTGAGTTACTTACCTTCTGATTTGGGGATTGGCCTTGACTCACCACCGGTTTTCATCACCAACGCTCGGCATGTCAAAAATTTTGTTACATATGTGAAGAACAAAGCTTCAACCTGTTTATGTGTGTGTATTCGATCTAAGGCCGGATCTTACTTGAATCAAAAGGCTGCTGAGTCGCCTGCTGCTGAATCGCCTAACAGAGAGGAAGTGAAGATGTCGCATGAAGTTTCTGATAATATTGAAGGTGAAACCGAGCTTGAAGAAGAAGTGAAGATGGATGAAAGTGATGATGAAAACAAGTGTGAGAAAGATATGATGAACAGAAAGCCTGTCCGTTTATCTCTGGTTGATGTTGTGAAGAAGGGTCAACATTTCACTAGAAAAACAGCTTTGCATGCAACAATGGAAATATGTGCAATGAAGCATAATTTCGACTACAATGTTGGCAAAACCGATAAAAGAGTTTGGTATATTCGTTGCGCGGATGATGATTGCCACTGGCGTGTTCGCGCGGAGGGATTAACAAGTTCTTCATATTTTATCATCAACAAGTATGTACCTCATCATTCATGTGCTCCATCATCAAGGGACCACTCTGTTCGAACAGCTTCATCAAAAACAGTCGGTAGTCTCGTTATGCATATCATCCAGTTTATGCGTGATGAGCATGGAGTTGAGATATCCTACGCTTTAGCATGGGAGGCACGTGAGTATGCAGTAAATGTTGTGAGAGGCATTCCGGAGAAGGGTTATGGGAAAATTCCCAAATACTTGCACATGATGAAGAAAGCTAATCCAGGATCACACACTTTTTATGAAACTGATACCAAAGGGAGATTCAGATTCCTCTTCATCTCATATGGTCAGTCTATTCGTGGTTTTCATGCTGGCATTCCGAAAGTTATTGTTGTGGATGGGACTTTTTTGAAGAGCAAACACAGAGGCGTATTACTGGTTGCTACTGCTTTGGATGGAAACTCGAACCTATATCCTATTGCACTTGGAATTGTCGACTCAGAGAATGACCGTTCTTGGGAATGGTTCATGAGACAACTTAATGTTGTTATTGCTGATGATCAGAGTTTAGGTTTTGTGTCTGACAGGAATACTTCAATTGCTAAAGCTGTTGCAAAAATCTATCCTCGTTCTGATCATGGAATTTGCATTCACCACTTGCTGAACAATGTAGTTACCTATTTCAAGGGTAAAGGTGTCGCTGGGTTGGTTGGAAAGGCATCTAAAGCTTACCGAGTAGCTGATTTCAAGAAGCTATTCACTGCTATTTACTCGATTAGTCCTGCAATCGGAGACTATCTAATACAAGCTGATGTGAGGAAGTGGGCTCGTTGTCAATTTCCGGGATATAGGTACGATGTTAGGACCAATAACCCTGCTGAATCAATAAATTCTGCTTTGCGTACGCCAAGAGAATTTCCAGTTATACCTTTGTTGGACAGCATAAGGGAAATGATGACTCGATGGTTTTTCAAACATAGAACTAAAAGTTTGAAGCATAAACAGCCACTGACCATTGCCGTGGAGAAGAAGATTGATCGAAGGATTGAGAAGGGTAAAAAGTTTCAGGTTTTCCCAGTTAGTGATGATACGTTTTTGGTTCGAGGTGACAGTTTTGATTGTACGGTCGACTTGGTCAGACGCACTTGTTCATGTGAGAAATTTGATCTGATGAAAATTCCATGCAGGCATGCCATAAAAGCAGGTTTCAGTGTAGGCATAAAAGCACACACACTAACAGACGACATGTACACCACTGCTACATGGAGATCGATTTATGAGGAAAGCATAAATCCTATTAGTGTCCCAGAAGATGCATGGATTGTCCCATCTGACGTACAACAGGCAAAAGTCCTTGCTCCAGAGACTAGAAGAGCTGCAGGTCGGAGAAAGAAACGCAGGTACGAGACAGTTGAAGACAAGATCCGTTCGTCTCAAGGAACTCAAAGCTCTAAACGTCGTAAATGTCGATGTGGTAAAGAAGGTCACAATCGGTCGACATGTGATAACGCAATTTAGGATTCAAGCCATTCGGTCCTTGGAAGTTATTTTTAGAGTTTGCTTTGTTATCTTTGTTTGAAATCGTCTGCAGTTTTATGTTTTGTTGAAGTTTCCAGAATTTGTTTTGATTTATGCAACTTTGAAGTTTATTTTTAATAATGGATCGATTACAACTGAAAATGGAATTGATTCGACCTTAACAGAAAACCAGTACAAGATCAATCAAATTTAGAACAGAAACATAAAATGGAATTGATTCGACCTTAACAGAAAACCAGTACAAGATCAATCAAATTTAGAACAGAGACATAAAATTCTGATAATGGATCCAATTACTCCTAAATCAGCCGACTTTTTATGCTTCGTAACTTCTTCCTCCACTGTCTTTTTGAAGAAACTTCTCAGATCATCAATTTCCTCGGCCATTCTCGACTGTAGGTCATCCATTCTTTGTATCTCATCAATAAGAGCCTCGTCGACCCACTTGAAATGATGATGTTCTTTCTTCCTCTGACTCGAAACAAATAAACCGTCAATTGGCACATAGAAGAATGAAAAGTAATAATTTTTCAAAAGTTACGAGTAAACCAATCTCACATCGGAAGAATCTTCTGTATGGGTTGTCTTCCGTTTTTGAAACGAAAGTGACAATCCCCTTCCCACACCAGCATCTAGAAGGAATCCCTCCATTGATATTCATGTTCGGTTTCTGAGAAAGAGGCAAGATGGAGAGGAGAAATAAACGATGAATTAAGTAGGGTTGGTGGTAATTGGGGTTATATAACCTGTTTTTTAGGGCAACTTATGCTTTTAATCGGCCTGGAGTTTTAGTGTAGAATTGTGTGTGTTTTGATTATAAAGATGTGTATTCAGTATTAAGATTTGTAGCCAAGTTAGGTTAGATCGTCCATGGCTCCAGTTTAGTTTCAGTTATTGTATTGTTAGGGGTTGATATGTTCTATGGATTACTTTACATTCGTTCAGGGTATAGTTAGGGTTCGTTTAGGGTTTAGTTAGGGGTTTGGTGTTTATCTCACGGAACTTAGGGCATTTAATTTTGTATTCACCCAGTTATCTCAATTGTTTCAAGTAGGGCAATGGTTTATGTTGTATGTACGGAATAACTAAGGTCAAGTGTTCAATTCCTCGATATACATTTTTTTTAATTTTTTTTATAAAAGAACCTTTAATAAGATTCACATAGTTACACTGTCAATGCACCGATAACATGACGCAAATGCTAAATAAGAGATGACCAATTCCAGTCGAAGACTAAATAATAGATTAGAAAGCTAAATCAGAGTCAATGCACCGATAACATGTTTTACAATGCTAAATCAGAGTCAATGGTAAATGCATAAGAGTTAAGTTTGACATTCTCTCAATAACAACCTAATTGAACTATAGAATTTCAACTACAGCAGAAGTTGTAGGTGTTCGAAGAGTGAACTTTGACATTCTCTCAATAAGCTCAGGATCATTTGCAGCTGCTCATAGGTCAAAAGCAATCTTCTGGCGAGCTTCACGAATGTTACTGTCATCCACCACACCTAAGTCCATGCCCAGAAAATGTGCTTCAATATGCTTCAACGCATATACTCCACAATCGCAGTTAGATGCGTTTAGGAAGGGCAATGTAGCGTAGGTTACATCATGTGGCGCCACCTTAAATTTTTTCTTCTCTTTTGTCTGCACAGCTTTCACAATTCTAGGGATGAGATGGGCAAATGGCTCTAGCTCTTTGGGATATTTCATTCCCGCACAGTCGAAGACCTCTATTGACCGAGTAATGAAGTTCACGCACATAGAGATTCAGTGGTTACTGTTGGACCCGAATATGACCCTCAGGTGAGGTACCGGTAAAACGTGAGCTATCAAGTGGGCCACATAAAGTCCATCACATTAATGAGAGCTGGAAGCTGAACCAAAGGCCGAACCTAGAAGTCGTCATAATAGAGGTCACGATATAATGGGAGCTGATATTTCGAGAAGACTCGGTCAAGAGGAACCTGGGGGAAGTACGCAACTGAAGCCGTATATCTCGGAAGTCAGTTAAGAAGCTACAAGTGAGACCTAGCATATATAAAGACAGGAGAGGTCGAAGATAGATGGACTTCTCCGGATACCAACTTTTGTACTAGATTAAACACATTAGGAATTCTCTTTGTAATCATCAAAAACATCTCTTGTAACATTCTTTGATCATCAATAAAAACGTATTCATTCATCAAGCTTACTTACAAGATTCAGCCCACGATTCTTACTCATCATCTCTCTCAACCTAACCTAGATCTAAGAAGTGAAACCTTGTCTCTCACAATTGGCGCTGTCTGTGGGGACAATTAATCAAATCCCTTTCTCCAAAGCTTAAGGATGAATCCACTCGATGGAACGAATCCATCTAACCCCGATCAATCGAACCAGAGCAATAACTCACCGAATCGCACTGCTCCGGGGGCAAATAACCCGAGAGCCTCCGGAGGGACCAACTCTGGGTCCTCAGCCCTCAATAACCCATCGCATCAATCTGCTCCGAACCAAACGGAAGCTCAGCTTTCTGAGATCCGTCAGATGATGCTCAAGTTAGTGGACAAAGCTCAAGAAACCGAGCGAACGGTGCAACAGCTAGCCGAACGGCATCAACAATTCGAAGAGATAACCAGATCTCAATCCGCAACGACCCAACCGTCCGTCCACCAGGGAAGAGGAGTCACATTCCATGAACGGTTAGCTGACCCTTCCTTCCCTCGAGAGCGCCTGAACTTCTCCCCCGATAGCCCTGGAGCAGACGGGCAGGAACCTGCTTTCCAAACGCCTCGCGCTAGGACAGCTCCTGCGTTTACCCCACCTATCACCAGCACCATGGGGAGCAATGTAGCTACAACTAGCTCCATGCCTAATCGAAACACCGGTGGGAGCACCCGTTTACCTCCGCCGCCACCTCCTTCCGAGTCTGGAGCAGGAACCAACATACCGACCGGGGGCAGAACATCAGCTTCGGTGTTTCAAGCTAGGGTTTCAACCCCAAATACCGACGAATATCAAAGGACGGATGCTGATCCTGTGTCCTCCGCACTAATCTCGCTCGGAACCTAAGGACCAATGAGCGACCTGTTTCACCAGTTAACTGGGAAAACGATCGAGCTAGGTTCCGCCAGGAACCTGTTCCCCGAGTGTCTGATAATGACCAAAATGTCCTTCCCTTCGAGGGACCTGACGCAATTCGTAGATACATGGAGCGAATCCACGCTGCTCTCCAGAAATTGGGAGCTCAAGTTCACAAAGCGACGAGCTCAGCTCCCAAATCGAGAGCTTAATTGAGGAGACTCGTGGAACTCCGTTCACCGATAGAATTGCCAACTCTTACATAAGAGACACTCGAAAAATTAAGATTCCCGAATACGATGGGAACGCAGACCCAAAGGCTTATTTAAGAGCCTTCCGATTAGCCATCGTTAAAGCTCATTTCACAAAGGAAGAATGTGATGCAGGATATTGCAGAACATTTTCTGAAAACCTGATCGGAACAGCTCTCGAATGGTTCTCTGGCCTCGAGCCGAACTCTATAGACAGCTTTGATCAGTTGGCTAACGCCTTTATAAAACAATATTCAACCCACATCCTGAAACAAGCATCTGAGGCTGACCTCTAGAAGATCAGACAAGGATTGGGAGACTCACTGCGAGTCTACATTGAGAAATTTAGGGAAGTAAGAACCAAACTCTCAAACCTCAACGATCAAGTAGCCATCGAGGCCCTTAGGAGAGGTCTCTGGTATAAATCAGGTTTCTTCTCGGAGCTAACGCTAAATCCTCCCCCAACTATCGATGACGCCCTTCATAAGGCTTCTAGATATATCACCTTGGAAGAGGAAACAACAGCATTAGACAAGCTCCACCGAAAACCTCAGAATCACCCGAAAGGCGAAGCCTCCGACGGGAAGGGACCTCACAAAAGAGGGAACTCCCGAAACAATCAGACTCAGGGAGAGCATTCTTATGTAATCGAGGACGACAAAGACGAAAAACTTGTTGCCCCGACAGCTAAAGCCCCCTGGTCCAAGGGCTACGATGAGAGCAAACACTGCTCTTACCACGATCGAAAGGGACACTCAACCGAAGAATGTTGGGACCTCCAACGACAACTGGCTGCTAAGTTCGCAGCCGGAGAAATAAAAGACGTGGACCTCAAAAAGCCACAGCCTTACCAAAAAAGAGGTCCCCGGGATAACTCCCCAAAACGCGAGAGGTCACCCGAAAAAGAAACAGATTCACCACCTCCAGCTCCCAAGAAAAGAGTCGATATGGTCCTTGGAAAATTCCTCCAAGGAAAAAGCCTTCAAATCGAAGCCCTCTTGAGTAAAACACCTCCCCAGTCGAGCCCTGACTCAAGGGTCGATTACATCCTCGGAGGGTCCGATGTATGTCAAGACTCCGTTAACTCTATTAAAAGTCACGTACGGAAAGCTGTGTCCAACACTCAGTCCAAACCGACCAAACCCAAGTCTAACACTAAAATCACTTTCTGGGAGAGTGAGACATCAAACCTCGACAGACCTCACGACGATGCCCTTGTCGTAACATTGAATATAGCAGGCTACGAGGTACCTAAGCTCATGATCGACACCGGAAGCTCCGTCGATCTCATTTTCTATAACGCATTAAAGGGAATGGAAATAGACGATTACGAAATCGTCGACCAGAAATCCAACCTCGTAGGTTTCTCAGGAGAAACAGCTACCTCATTGGGAACAATCAAGCTCCCGATTATAGCTGGCGGAGTCATGAAAATGACCAACTTCATAGTTGTCGACAAACCGTCTTCCTTCCATGCAATCCTCGGAAGACCTTGGATTCACAAGATGAAAGCAGTAGCTACAACTTATCACCAATGCGTGAAGTTTCCAACAACCGACGGGATAGTTACCGTACATGGTAGCCAAAAGATTTCAAGGATCTGTTACCTGGGTGGATTCGAGATCATAAAAGAATCCCCCCAATAGCAATTACAGATCCAGGAGAGTCGCGAAATGCAACAAAATATCCGAGGTCCTCCTAAGAACCCCACCGAAAAAGTTAGCATCGACGACTCAAATCCTGAAAAACAGGTAAGCATCAGATCCGAGCTGCCTCTCGAAACCAAAAAGGAGCTCATCAAATTCCTAAAACAGAATGTCAAAACCTTTGCATGGACCACCAGTGACATGAAAGGCATAGACACCAACGTCACCACCCATAAGCTCAATGTAGACCCCACTTTCAAACCGATCAAACAAAAGCGTCGTAAGCTAGGTCTCGAAAAAGCCCAAGCTGTCAACGACGAGGTCGATCGACTAAAGAAAGCCGGGTCAATCCGAGAAGTTCAATACCCCGATTGGTTAGCTAACCCAGTGGTAGTAAAAAAGAAGAACGGGAAATGGAGAATCTGCGTAGACTTCACTGACTTAAACAAGGCCTGTCCTAAGGACAGCTTCCCGTTACCTCACATCGATCGTTTGGTCGAAGCAACGGCTGGTCACCAGCTCCTGTCCTTTATAGACGCCTTTTCAGGATATAACCAGATTATGATGGATCCTGAGGATCAAGAAAAAACCGCGTTCATAACCGAACGAGGAACCTATTGTTACAAGGTCATGCCATTTGGTTTGAAAAACGCGGGAGCTACCTACCAAAGGTTAGTAAACAAAATGTTCGCTGGACAACTCGGAAAAACCATGGAAGTCTACATCGACGACATGTTAGTCAAATCTTCAATGGGAGAGGACCACATCTCCCACCTAAGGGAATGCTTCGACATCCTCAACAAATACGGCATGAAGCTAAACCCAGCTAAATGTACCTTCGGAGTACCCTCCGGCGAATTCCTAGGTTACCTCGTAACGGAAAGAGGCATCGAAGCCAACCCGAAACAGATAGCAACATTCCTAGAAATGCCGTCACCTAAAACGACCAGAGAGGTACAAAGATTGACCGGACGAATCGCAGCACTAAATCGATTCATATCTAGGTCCACCGACAAGTGCCTTCCATTCTATAAGCTCCTGAAAAACAATAAGAAGTTCATGTGGGATGAAAAGTGCGAAGAAGCCTTTAAACAGCTGAAAGCTTACCTCTCGGAACCTCCGATACTATCCAAACCTGTAGTAGGCGAACCACTGTATCTGTACCTCGCCGTATCGGTAGCTGCAGTCAGTGGAGTGCTAGTACGAGAAGAACAAAACAAACAAAGACCTGTCTATTATACTAGCAAAAGCCTAATAGACGCCGAGACGAGGTACCCTACCATGGAAAAACTAGCCCTAGCAGTCGTGACAGCTGCCAGGAAGCTACGACCATATTTCCAATCACACTCAATCATCGTAATGACCTCACAGCCATTGCAAACGATTCTGCATAGTCCTAGCCAATCCGGACGATTAGCCAAATGGGCTATAGAGCTTAGCGAATACGACATCGAATACAGACCTCAAGCAGCAGCAAAAGCTCAGGTCCTCGCCGATTTCGTTATTGAGCTAGCATCCGAACACTTAGACCAAGAAACAGAGGTTCCAAAATGGAGCCTATATGTGGACGGAGCCTCATCAAAGCAAGGCTCCGGTGTCGGTCTAAGACTAACCTCCTTAGCCGGAGAAACCATCGAACAATCCTACAGACTTGGATTTAACGCTTCCAACAACGAAGCCGAATATGAAGCACTAATCGCCGGCTTAAAACTAGCCCTAAGCCTCGGAATCCGGGAGCTGAGCGCCTACTGTGACTCACAGCTGGTAGATAGCCAGTTTCATGGAGAATACGAAACGAGGGACGAAAGAATGGGGGCATACCTCAAAGTAGTCCTAGGCCTGACAAAGCAGTTTGATAAGTTCGAGCTAACGAGAATCCCACAAGGAGAGAACTCTTCAGCAGACGCGCTCGCCGCGCTAGCCTCCACATCAGACTCTCTCGTAAAACGAATTATACCCGTGGAAGGAATCAAGAAGCCGAGTATCGACATAGCTACCAAAGCTGAGCTAGATAGCAAATCAAAAGCAAAAATTGAGGATAACAGCCCTCCGACGGAAGCTACCCAAGTTTTCACGACATTCTGGTTCCCTAGAACTAGAACACGCAGCTTCAGAAAGTACACCCCTGAAAATACAACAAAAAACTCAGAGGGCAATAACCAAAGTGAAGGTATTCACCGAAGTTTGGACTCCCTGGAGTCTAACTCAACGAATACCCCCGGGGGCACCATCCAAACCTCGGAATCACTCATCTTAAAAGTGCAAACAAGAAGCCGCGCAGCTCTTAAAAACGCAACACAAACCACAGGGGACAACGAGGAAATTGGAGATATTTCTCAGAACCTAGAACCTACTCCAACGAATATCTCCGGGGGCACCACGACACCAGGTCCCGAACAGGAACCTCCCTCCTCTCTTCACAACAAAGTTGTAGGAAGAGAAGACTGGAGAATACCGATCATGGATTACATCCTTGAGGGAAAAATCCCACCCAATAAGTGGGAGGCTCGAAAACTCAAAGCCTTAGCAGCAAGATATTGCATAATCGAGTCAGCCCTCCACAAACGAAGTGTCTCCGGACCTTACCTAAAATGCGTTCATGGTCTAGTAGCTATGAAACTCATGAAGGAAATGCATGACGGTTCCTGCGGAAACCATTCCGGAGGTAGAGCCCTAGCCATCCGAATTAAAAGACAACGCTACTTCTGGCCTACTATTATCACAGATTGTGAGGTCTACTCCTCATCGTGCGACAAGTGCCAAAGGCATGCACCGATCATACACCAACCAGCGGAAAAGCTGTCTAACATATCAGCTCCCTACCCGTTCATGAGGTGGTCCATGGATATTGTAGGTCCATTAGTACCTTCAGGGAAAGGAAAGAAGTTACTAAACCTCCTGGTCCTGACCGACTACTTCACGAAATGGATCGAAGCTGAAGCTTTCCAACAAATAAACAGATTTGAGGTCGAAGGATTTGTTTGGAAAAACATCGTATGCAGGCATGGCGTCCCATACGAAATCGTAACCGATAATGGAGGACAGTTCATATCCCATGACTTCAAAAGTTTCTGTGATAAATGGAACATCCGCCTCACATTCTCATCACCTCGGCGACCTCAAGGTAACGGCCAGGCGGAGGCTGCTAATAAGTCGATTTTAGCAAACCTCAAGAAACGCCTAGGAGCCCAAAAGGAGCTCTGGTCAGAAAAACTACCCGAAGTATTATGGGCTTGCAGAACCACCCCACGAAAAGCTACAGAAGAAACTCCTTTCTCCTTAGCTTACGGGATGGAAGCTGTCGTCCCAGCAGAAACCACCGCAGGTAGCCTCCGACGGGAGCTCTTCACCTCAAATCCCGCAGCTAACAACCAGCTCCTGATGCATAGCCTCGACTTAATCGAGGAAAGACGAGACCAAGCTTTGCTTCGCATTCAAAATTACCAGCAAGCAATGGCACAGCACTATAATTCCAAAGTAAGGCCCCGGCAGTTCGCTGTAGGAGACCTGGTACTTAGAAAGGTGTTCGAAGGAACTAAGGAACCGGGAGCTGGAAAGTTAGGAACCAACTAGGAAGGACCCTACCGAATTATCCACATAGTACGACCCGGAGTCTATAAACTCCAGAAGGTACGAACCGGGGTACCTGAAATCCGATCGTGGAACGCCACAAACCTCAAAAGATATTATCATTAGGTACCCAAATCCCCTGAACTACGTTTGACTTGATCCCTTGACTGGGTACATAGGCAACTCCATCATGAGTGCAGCCCCAACCTTTTTTCACCAATCTCCTCACCTGAGCAAGAGGGGCATATGTCACCAAGAACACATAGCCTGAAAACAGTTATTGTGTAAATAATATGAATCATGTATTCTCTGATATCTGATATTAATAAAACAACTAATTCAGTTTCATAAACATCAAAGGTCTTAAAACCCTCAAAGAAAATACAGGTCTCCCTAAATCGGGACCTAAGCTCAACTATCTCGAACAAATTCAGGTCCCGGAAAACCTGAACCTAAGGTCTTAAAATCCTTGATAAATCCAAATGTCTTAAAATCCTTAACATAAACCTAAGGTCTTAAAATCCTTAACATAAACTAAGGTCTTAAAATCCTTAACAATCAACAAGGTCTTAAAATCCTTAACAATCAACAAGGTCTTAAAACCCTTAACACCAATTAAGGTCCTAAAATCCTTAAACAATCAACCAGGTCTTAAAATCCTTACCAAAACAAAAAAAGTCTTAAAATCCTAAAAATTCAATAAGGTCTTAAAACCCTTATCAAAACCGAAATGTCTCAAAATCCTAAAGAATCAGGAAAATCTCGAAATTCCTCAATTTCATCTGCTAAACTCCAAGGGTCTCGAAATCCTTCGAACTAACTCAGATCCCTACGAATCTAAACTCAGGTTCTTACAGACCTGGACGTCAGGTCCCAGAACCTTTCAAATCAGACTCAGGTCCCCAGATTTTCCGAGATAATGTCAAAGACTTCTCTTCAAAGTCCTCATGACCGAATGCGTACTAAGCTAAACTTTTATCACAAATTAAGACTAAAGGTCCTAATTCGATTCAATGATCACAATATACGACTCATCCGAGATTGACAATCACTATGTCTAAATGAAACAAATTTAAGTTCGAAAGCTTAAAATAGAAATAGTAGCCGAGATCTAAACATAAGAAAGGGTTTAAAAGCCTCTCCAGGCTATTGTAATCCAGCGAGTGTTAAGGTTTAAAGGCCTCCTCAGGCACTAAGTCATAAAGCATAACGAAACGAAGCTTAAAACCAAAGTCTTGAAAAACACAAAATACAAATTTAAAAGAGCCGTAGCTCTCAATCTTCTTTCTCGCCCTGGATCGGTTCATCATCACCCACTGGAACCTCTCCTTCAGCCACGTCATCATTACCTCCTTGAGCTGCTTCGACTGGAGTTAAGTTAGGAGCCATCAAATCCAAATTAGAACCATACTCCCCGGAAAAGGATGGATTAAACATATTAATCTCGAAAGTACCTGAGCTGTCCGAGATCTGGGGAAGAGGAAATTTGCTGACTGAAAAGTCAGAGACCTGAGCCTTCTCATACGCAGTTGTCGCCTCCGGCAACAAAGCCACCAACTGGTTGTACTCCTCTTCAACACTTTGGATCTTATTGCTCAACATGTCCTTCAAGAGGTCAGCATTAGCTTGGAGCTCCTGAGCGTAAACTAAGGCACTGACCTCCTCCTTCTTCCTAGTAAACTTGTCCTTAACACAGGAAGGATCTTGCCGTAAGCTTCGGCGACCTCTTTCTTCCCCTCCCTCACAGCTAGCTTGACTTCAGCCTCCTTATTTTTCTGGCTGTCTTGAGACGCGGTAATGAGGTCACGGACCTGATGTTCAGCTATCCTACGAGCAGCATCAAGCTCGTTGATCCTTCTGATCTTCACCTGGATGTCGAGCTCCTGACTCTCAATCTTCCCCTGTTGAGCATCAGCTTTAGAACCCAATCTCTTTACCTCAGACTCGAGTTCCCAAATTCGAGCGCGGGCTTGATCAAGATCAGCCTTGGCTGCCTTAACCAGCTCAGTAACCTCGGCGAGCTCACCAGCATTAGGGGCATCCTGCAGAGTGTTCTCAAATTTGAGCTGGGCCCTATTAATGGCACCAGCCAACTGCAACAAAACCAAACATATATATATCATCTTCAAAAGAAAAAATTACTAAACGAAGAGAAGATAGAATCATTTACCTGACCCATGCAATGAGCAATGTCGAGATACTCATCTCGGTTTGTCAGGTCCTTGAGCGCTGGAAGGGGACATCCCACCCTCTTCAGATGCCTCAGTATCGCGGCTAAGCCCCAAGAGTCATCCAGGATCGATCCCGGCTTCGAATGGGTAAAACTCCACCCGACAGTTCCTCCTCTGGAAGACGAGGAAGATGATCGAGTGGGAGCCCCGGTTTGATCAGTCCTAGGCCTTTTGTGCCTCGACGGCTCGACCTCAGAGGCACCTCTCGGAGCCTGGAAATCAGCTTCCGGCACCTGGACCTCTGGGAGAGGAACAGCATCATGAGCAACGACCTCGGTAGGAGTAGTCTCAACAACAGGTTTGGATCCTCCGTCGTCCAAAACCTCCTTCATCGAGTCAAGGAACGACCCTCCTTGGTTCTTGTCACTTCCACGAGAGGCAATAGCAGCTTTAGAGGGGTTACCCCTAGAACGGAATGATGGTCGCAGAGTCATGTCACCTGGCTGAGATTTCTCAGTTCCTGAAACACTAGCACCGGTTGAAATCGATACAACTGAGTCACCTGCCGAAACTGAAACAAGGAAAATTCTTAATAAGGAAATTTTCAAAACAATAAATCAATGGAAGGTTCAGATTAGAACCTACCCTCAAGGTTCTCAGCAGGAATGGGATCCTGGAAAGAGGCGTTGTAGATGTCTGGGAACCTGGCTGCACCTATTCGAGAAGTAGTGCAAGCTGCCCAGGTACAGGGACTCTGCTGCAGCTTGCGGTATAGAGCTCTAGTAAGCTTGGTAGAGAGCTTCGGAGGATCTTCGATTTCTGCAAGAAAATCAGAGCAAAAAAGGTTATTCGACCATAAATAGATAGAATGGGAAAAAGCATATTCCTAGAATTCCTAACCAGATTGATTAGTCCAAGTGACCCTGAGGTTCCGACCCACAGGAACCGTCAAAGGATCAACTTTAACATAAAAGTACTTCTTTCTCCAGTCATCATCGCTATTAGAGAACCTAAAGATATCATGATTGGGACGACTAGGGAGGTAGTAGGTCCCGGTACCACCCTCCTTAGAAGCACTCTCCTTCAAGGAAAAGAGGCTCATAAGCTCGGTAAGACCGACGCTAACCCCCTCCTCTTTGGACCTAGGGATAAAGCCGTTAGTCACCCGGATAACTGAGGGACAAAGTTGAGAGAGGGCTAATTGATAATGATCCAGCAGATCAAGCAGTAAAGTCGGGAGAGGAAATCTCAAGTGAGATTTGGAGATGAATTTCTCGTGACAACAGAACCAACCCTCTGGAGCGGTCTCGGGGGTTTCGTCGGAGTTGCAGGCACGACCAAGCTCCTTCGAGCCGAGAGCTTGAACCATGAGGTTGACCACGTCTTGACTTTTCAGCAACGACGGCGAGTGCGGACTGCTCCCACTCGAATCATCCTTCTTCTTCCGTTTAGAGACTCTGGTTGCGATTGTCTCCCTAGCTGTCTTTTTCCCCTTCTTCATTTTGGCTCCGACTTCTTGCTTAACTTTCAATAGTTTTGCTCCAGAGGCAGAGGGAGGCATCCCGGATTCGCCGGAACCTTCTTTCGGATGATCCATAATACGGGAAGGATAAAGAGAAAATTGATGGCGAGGTTTGGGAGAGAATTTGCAGAACAATGATGAAGATGAAAGATAAAAAAAAAGGAAATCGCAGTAAAAATAACGAGAGGAGAGGGAAGTTACCTTGGAAACTGAACGGAGGCGTGGAGAAAGTGGGAGGCATAGCAGTTAATGCTCGCAGCTTTATATCCCATTGCCTCTCGAGATTCGGAAACGTCATTTCAAATCCCCTCCATCTGAGCCGTAGATTTTGTCAATAAGCAATAAAGACCGTTAGATCGAGTAAACCAAATCTAACAAGATAAGAACTAATTAATACATCAGCAGAAAGATAAGATCGAAGGCTAGAATCTAGCTTCCGAGACAAAAGATTTTATTTGGAAGTTGGGGGCAACTGTTGGACCCGAATATGACCCTCAGGTGAGGTACCGGTAAAACGTGAGCTATCAAGTGGGCCACATAAAGCCCATCACATTAATGAGAGCTGGAAGCTGAACCAAAGGCCGAACCTAGAAGTCGTCATAATAGAGGTCACGATATAATGGGAGCTGATATTTCGAGAAGACTCGGTCAAGAGGAACCTGGGGGAAGTATGCAACTGAAGCCGTATATCTCGGAAGTCAGTTAAGAAGCTACAAGTGAGACCTAGCATATATAAAGACAGGAGAGGTCGAAGATAGATGGACTTCTCCGGATACCAACTTTTGTAGTAGATTAAACACATTAGGAATTCTCTTTGTAATCATCAAAAACATCTCTTGTAACATTCTTTGATCATCAATAAAAACGTATTCATTCATCAAGCTTACTTACAGGATTCAGCCCACGATTCTTACTCATCATCTCTCTCAACCTAACCTAGATCTAAGAAGTGAAACCTTGTCTCTCACAGTTACCGTGCACATTAAGAGGAACATACATCCGGGTGACATCTTGATCCCACACTAGATTTGTTCGTCTGTCTCCAGGAAGTTCACCAATTCCGTACTTGTAGAGCACCCCTTCTATCTTGAATTTTCTTTTATCATTCTTGAACGCCCTGTAAGACGCCTTCATTTGATTACTGAATATGCAGCTCATGAATGCTACTTCCGCTGGTTTCCATCGTCTCAAAGAAGTCCTCTCGCGGAATAAAAAGAGCATAGCATCAATTTCCTGAACATTTTGAATCAAACAGTCAATGATGGTGTGCTGGTCAAACAAAAACAGTAAAATGGCCTACAAAGTAATTTACAACTTACATAATTCCTGAGCCACACTGCAGGTCCCATAACACGTTCTGCTAACTCACTTGTGTACACAGATGGTCCTATTTTAAGGTGCCTGCAATGCAAAATATGTTTAAAAAGTTGTTCAATTTACAACATAAATGCAGTGAAGATACTTACTGTTTTGTAGTTGAGCACCACTCAATCAGTTTGGCCCAAGCATCCTCATGGACAAACACAAGGTCGTAATCTTCGTCGTTCACCCGATCGTCAGGTAAATCCATATCTTTGAGTGTGGGAGATGTCCACTTTGGATTCTTGACTGATGATAATGGAGTTACCAATTCAGTTGATGAAGAATCCAAGACGCTCTTGGATTCTTGCAAATACTCTTGTGTGCCCTTTTCTACATGTATTTCTGACGGTTCCTCATGTTTTTTCGATGAAAGTGGCAAAGTCTTCAAAAACTCCATCATATCATCTGTTTCAAGCTCCTGTTAATAAAAAAAAACATATATACCATTATTAGCAAAACTAGTCATCGAAAACATAACAAAAAGGCAACCAAAAGAGAAAAAAAATCAGTCATAAGTTCACTTCATAGCATTACATAAACAATACATGTCATAGTCATAAGTTCACATCATAGCAAACACAAAATATATTACAAGCCGATAAGAAAATTACAAAAGATTGAAGAGAAAATTACAAGAAAAGGCACTTCGACATATTACAAAGCTTCATTTTGTGGTTACGTTTCTTACGTGACGAGGGCTCCGGCGAACACTAGAAGGAAGCACAGTCTCATGAACCTTGCCTTTGTCTTTTTCATTTGTTGCTGCAGGAGACGGACTCTCTGATGATTTGTCTTTGTCTTTCCCCGTTGTATCTGATGGACCCGGAATCTGTGACACTGCCTTCTGAAGTTGTTCAGCCATCTCGGATTTCACCTTGTTCAATCGCTCCTCGAAGTCATTCTGCACCACCTTCTGGAAAGCGGTGAAAGAAGAGACGAACAGACCTTCAATCAAAGTCTTCATCTCATTGGAGAGACCACTACCACTGCTATGTTCAGCCACCCTTTGACATAGCAAATTCTTCTTTCGAGACTCGACACCAGGATCATTCACCTTACGCTTCCCACTTCTTGCAACAACAACCAGTTCCTCTACATATGTATCTGCCACATCTTCAGCTTCAACATCAACTCCATCTTCGACTTCAACATTCACTTCATCGTCTTCTGCATCAGAAAGCTCCATATTTGTAGGCAAAGCCTCGACTTTCCATACGAATTTGGCCCAATCTTGCTTAGCATTGAGCAGAATCAGAATACGAGTAATTCTTTCATCCTTCTTCTCATCTTCCCTATAAAACTCCTCCGAATCAATCATGTCATCGGTCCCAGTAGCAGATATGAATGTGAACAACTTTCCCTGTCAAGAACACACAATTAAGTTATTTTTTATGTTAACTGAAACAAATATTTAAAAAAATGGGATCAACTCTACCTTACTGAAGTGTGACTCTAGACTCATGATATCTGAGTATCCCACTCTCCCACTTCCTTTCCAATTCATACATCTCACTTTGGTCACGTTTTTCTTTATCTTTCTACCCACCATACTACCAATGTCTGGGATTGCCTCCATAATCTATATCTGAAACGCATAGGAGAATCCATCCAACATGTAACTGTTCTTCATCTGCACATCTTTCCTTGCCTTGAGTATTGAATCAACCAGTGCATCATACGCGTGAAGACCCCAAGGATACATCCTCATTTTCTCAAAATCCATCACCAAGCGAATGTACTCATGAGGGATATGCACTCTTGTATCCTTAGCTATGAGGAATTCATGTATAATACACAAATACACTAGCCTAATCATGTCCACATACGTCCACCGGTTGCATTCTATAAGAAGCTTCGTACGTACACTGGTTAAGTTAACCTTTCGATTTTCCCTCAGCACACGGGCCCAAAACCCCTTATCATCTTTCCAATTATTGAACTCGATGTCGGGTTCTTCTTTGAACTTCAATCCAGTCACAGCATGAAACTCTTGCGCAGAAAACCGGAGAGGCCTCTTCGCAAATAAAAACCACAACTCGTGAAGCTTAGAAACCTTGAGCTGCTTGCATATGAAGCTGTGAATAATCTTCCCTGAGTAAATGAGCTTGTTGTCAACGATTGCCAGAAGCGGACCAAAGACAGGGTCTTTCAAAACTTCCTCATACTCATCGTTGAGAGCCTCCTTCACTAGATCCAGGATTCCACGTCTACAAGTGTTGTTAATATGATCAATCTGAGGCTCACCTTCTTCTTCAAGTATGCGTTTTGGAAACTCGTATGCCATTCCTACAAAACAGAAACGCACAAAGTTCAAATCATTACAATCAACTGAAGCGCAAACTACAATGAAAAATATAAACATGATTTTTTTTTTCAAAAAACAATTCAATCTCTTCATGGTACGAAATCTGTAAATATAACATCCTTAAATCTAAATTCATCACATCTTTGATAAATAATTATTTTGCAGTCAGCTAAACTCAAACCCGATCACCAACAACATATGGCTCAAATAAATGATATGACTCACTATCAATTGAAACATAACTACAACTACACTTCTATCACAACTAAATCGATTGACTCAACATATAAATTGTTAAGCAAAATGTCTCTTAATAAAACAAATGTTATATACTTTTGAACTTTTGGTGTAGATAAAAGAACAAGACCGAGAGATTGAAACACAATATAGTCTCAGGCTCTATAAATTTTATTTTCTACTACATTCAACCTTGTACTAAGACATGAACATCAACAAAACTAAAGAAAAGGGATCTGAAACCTTACCTTCAATTTTGGTGAAAACAGAACCGAGATGAAAAAGCTAACAACTTCAATCTCTTTTTCCGTTGAATAACTTCAATATCTTCCTGGTACATGCAAATAAAGAAATTAAGATAAAAAAAATTAAGATAAAAAAAGGGGATTTCGAAAACCCTAACCTAAACGATTTTGGGAACCGAGAAGAATTGGCCGGAAAAGAAGACCACAATCGGATAATCTTCCTTTACCAGCAACAAGAACCTTCTCCCAAGCTTCAACACCTCCGATTGTAGCCGGCGGAGATGAGTAGGTGTTTCTAATCGGTGGTGTTTAGAGCGGAGAGACGAAAGAGGGAGGACGGAAAAGAGATGTGAGGATGATTGCAAGGTCTCCGACGAACTCAGCTGGCCGAAGAAGAAGGTGTTGATTTCGACCCTAATCGCCTCTACGGCGGAGATAAACGAGAGTGGGAGTCGACATTTACTTTTTACTTTTTACAAAAATTCATTAACTTACCCTATTTATAATTCACTTTTTTATTTGATTTTTACTTATTCAATTTTTTCATTTAGAAATTAATAGGAGGGACATAACGGGATTTGCATTATTGTTTATACTAGGTGGACAAAGATTATGGTTTTAATTCTAAAAGGACAAAGTCATAGTTTTTGTGTTTTCTTTTTCTAAATTTCTGTTTTTTTTTATCAATAAGCACTGGATGTTAATTGCATTTAAGAGACTTAAAAATTCAATACAATTAATCAATTGGTTACATATAATTAACTGTTTTTTAGAAACGAATGAATATAACTTTTATATATTCATGGTTATTCCCGTAAAATCTTATATCATTCCTATCTAGGAAATCGCAAAGCTTCATGCATGTTGCACGATGACGTGAACGATAAAAGGCATTGGTAGTTTCACAGTCAATTTTTACTGTCATAACGTACAAAAACTGATAAAATGTTTTGGTACTTATGAGATTTTTTTTTATCAATAAGCACTGGATGTTAATTGTATTTAAGAGACTTAAAAATTCAATACAATTAATCAATTGGTTACATATAATTAACTGTTTTTTTTTAGAAACGAATGAATATAACTTTTATACATTCATGGTTATTCCCGTAAAATCTTATATCATTCCTATCTAGGAAATCGCAAAGCTTCATGCATGTTGCACGATGACGTGAACGTTTTTTTTCATCACGCAAGAGCCAACGTCAATGAGACATATTCCGGTCCAAATCGGGAACTCGGATTTAATGCAACTCTCACAGTCTCAGTTCCCCTAATCAAATAAATAAATAAGTACAAGTCATTAATCATATACTTGCGTCACACAGACATATCACACGACTGTTACAGCGGCAGGACGGCCCATCCCGGTAGACAAACTGCCAAGCAGACCATCGTAGTTCAGCATGGAAACCCTAGGCTTCAGCAGCGGCACCCAATTCTCCGGTTCAGTCGTCTCGGAGACCACGTCCGCTTCCAAGGAACTCAATCTATCGCACGTGCCAAGCCACTTGGCTTGCATGTATTTGTGTTTTCTCCAAGGTCCCATATGCATTTTCTTGTCTCTCAAGCATTTCTTCCTGGCGATGCACAATACCTTGATCAGGGATCTGAGTCTCTCGGTTTTTCCGACGTAAACCTCCGGCAATCGGCTGATAAACCTTTTGTACTCTTCGCCGCCTTTTGCAATCTCAAACTCCGCCCTGAATGATAACTCGATCACCACTCGCATCTCGCCTTTCTTCGAATCAGATCGGTCCAAGATCTCTATGTATTCGTGTTCCCCTGAATTTTAGATAAAAATATAAAAACACGAGTCAGTAATCTTAATTAATGTTGTTAAGTCACTCAAGATAAATTCATATAAATAAAATAAAATCTGTTGATCGACAAAATCCGATACTAAAGTAACAAGTCAACGAATAGGTCTGAAAAAAAAAAAAAACTATTCGTGTTCTTGTGGACATAATATTTGTCAATTTTTCTAACAAAAAAAAACAAATAAATATTTTATTTTTGATATTTGCATTGACGTGATCTCTGAGGAGTGATGATATGGTTGAACAGTTCAAAGCCACGCACTAGGTAATTTGATTATAATAATGAGTAAAAAACAATGTGTCAACCTGCAGGGATGTCTTGAGAGCTACTCCACTTGGATTTGGAGATGACGCAGTCGTAGCCGGCCACATCTCGAAGGTGCCGAGATATTTCACCAAGTAAGCAGCTCCGGCAACCGCCAGCAACTGGTCGTCGGCAGACACAATGAAGACCCTTTGATTTAACTGTTGGACCAATATTAATTGGTTATATGTGAAAACGAAATGGGCCTTTGGGCTAATCAATATAAAAGCCTATGTAGCTTTAAATGAAATGAAGAGAAGGGAGTTTGTCCCACATCGGGCAAGTGAGGAAGAATTGAGTTGTATATATAAGACCATGCACTTACCATGGTTCAAACGGCTCAGAGGAAGAAAGAGCCCCCCACGCGCGCGCCGCCGCCGCCGTCCGGCTCGGCGTGGGCTTGGGCTTGGGCTTGGGTCTTGGGTCTTGGTGGAGGGCCCCCGGCCCAATAAGAATCTCTTTTTTGGACCAAGTAAACCTCAAAGTTTTGCCATTTAATTTTGGTAAAACAATATGCATTTTATTTTGAAACGACAAGGAGTTTGTCTAGAAAAATAAAACGTCAACTTCCCTCGATCTCCGCGAGATCTTCGCCCACGTGCAGCAGCTGTTGCGGGAAGTGGCTCGTCTCCAACTCTTTTTAAATATCGTATCACCTCCTCTTTCATGACTCACTTTCTTTCACATCGAAAACCAACTTCAGAAATCCCTTTGCGTAAGTCTTAGAACCGAGAGTGTTTCGTAGAGTTTATAAATCGATAGGGCGTTCACGAGTGAAGCGTGAATCGTCGCCATGGTTTTATCCTGGGACTCGGTATTCGTACAGTTCCGTCTCACTACGGAGCGAATATTTAGAGTTAAGGAAAGAGATTCAAATCTCGACTCCATGATACGTTTTCTATACGGGTTTCATTTCGATTTTTTATCCGTTTCTTTCCTTAATTTCTCGTTTATTTATTATTGTTATTTCAATTCGATTTCCGGCTTCTACAATCTTAACTCTAAATCGCTTTCTGTCTAAAGCTTTTAATCGGATTGAAAAACGTTTTTTATTAAACGGTTTTAAAGGTTTGTAAACGGTTTTTGGGAACGGTGTTTGCGATTTGGTTTTACCATTTCCGCGAAACGTTTCTTTCTTATCTCAAAACGGGTTGCGGTTTGCTTTCTAGCACTACTGCAAAACGTTTTATTGGATATTTTCAGAACGTTTTTTTTATTGAAACGATGTTTGCGATGTGCTATTTGCTTATCCGCGAAACGTTTCTTATCTCTTCTATAAACGGTTTTGCGATTGCTTATAGCATCATCCGCAAAACGTTTTAGATGGTCTATTTTAAAATTTTGTATATGGATCGTTTTCACAAACGCTTTCTTAAGCAAGTTTGTAAAACATTCTAAGTCTACACAAAACGGTTTCTGCGAATGCTTATAAGCGAGTTTGCAAAACGTTTTTCAGACTTGTATCGATATGATTTGGTTCAAACACCAAAAATGAAAATCGATTTTAGACTATTATTTTTTGATTAAAAATAATATGTTATTTGTTGAATTGAGTACTGATCTGTTTTTTCATGTTTTCTTTATAGGAAGAAAAATGACTAACGACAACAACGCCCCCATTGATACCACCGCTACTCAGACTCCACTCAATGTCACCGCGACTGATGCAACCGGCGTGACAAACGTGAGTTCCAGTGCAGGAACAACAACCACTACCCTTCCTGCGGGAATTGATGAAACCACTCGCCGTAGCCTTTTCGGTGCTGGTCTTTACCAAACCGGTTCGGTTCAAGGAACCACAAATGCGCCTGTTGTGGTGGCTACTCCTCAAGCTGTGCCTAGTCTCTTCACACAAGGACTGATGCCTGACAAATTTGACGGCAAAGGCTTCAAAACGTGGCAGAAGAAAATGATGTTCTTCTTGTCAACGATGAAACTGGACAAGTTCATCTAGGAAGATAAGCCCATCGTCCCTTACACCGTTGAAGATGTCCATGCTCAAGCGAGTGTTGACATATGGGTGCATTCTGACAAGGTACATTTTGGGTCGTCTGTTTGATCCATTGTACAAAGTCTACTGTGACATTCCTACGGCGAAAGAGCTATGGAGATCCTTGGACAAGAAGTACAGAGGCGAGGACGCTGGCTGTCAGAAGTATGTGGTGGCAAAGTTCGATGAATTCAGAATGGTGGATTCAAAACCACTCATGGACCAGGTGGAAGCTTTTCAGCTCATTTGCCATGAAATCGCTGCTGAAGGAATGTCCATCTGCGAGACATTCACAACTCTGATGTTCATTCAAAAGCTTCCTCCAAGCTATGCTGATTTCAAGAACTACCTGAAGCATAAGAAGAAGAAGATGGGTCTTGAGGATCTCATCACGAGGCTTCAGATGGAATCCAGGAACCGAGCTGCTGATAAGGACACAGCTAAGGAGCACAGTGTCAACATGGCTGAGCACAAAGGCAAAGGAAAGGCACACGCTTCTCCTGGAAAGCCTTCCAAAACGGCTTTGGCCTTGAAGGCTGCTGGGAAGAACTTCAAAAACAAAGGCATTGAAATCAATGCGAATGTGGAGAAGTTCAAGGGGAAATGCCACTACTGTCACAAAGTGGGACACAAGACTTCTGAGTGTCGCAAAAAAGATCAAAGATGAGAAGGCTCAGGCGAATCTCACTGAGGAGGACTTTGTTGCAGTGGTGACTGAGGTCAACATGGTTGAAAGCAACAACCCCAGGGAATGGTGGTACGACACTGGTGCAACCACCCACATTTGCACTGATAGGGCGATGTTCAGCACCTATCAGAAGAGCAAGACTCAGGAGAAGCTGTTCATGGGGAACACTGCAGTCTCCAAGATTGAAGGCCGCGGCAGTGTGATTCTGAAGATGACATCTGGACGTCAGGTGACTCTGACGAATGTGAAGCATGTGCCTGACATGAGGAAGAACCTGGTCTCGGGAACCTTGCTCAGCAAGAATGGATTCGCCGCAACCCTTGAGGCGGATAAGCTCGTGATTAGGAAGAATGGGATGTATTTGGGAAAGGGGTATGTTAAGGATGGACTTGTCAAGATGAATGTAATGACAGTCCCTCCGAAAGTTGTAGCTCCGAAAGTTTCAATGAATAAGAATGAGCCAGTTGCTTATTTGGTTGAGTCTTTTAATATATGGCATGAAAGATTAGGCCATGTGAACTACAAATCTATACAAAGATTAATGAATTTAAATCTAATTCCTAAATGCAAAACAAGTAAAGAAAAATGTGAAGTATGCGTACAGGCTAAGCTCACAAAAACTCCCTCACCTCGTGTTGAAAGAACAAATAAACCTCTAGATTTAATTCACACCGATTTATGTGATTTAAAATACAAACCAACTAGAGGTGGGAAAAAGTACTTTGTGACCTTCATAGATGACTGCACAAAATATTGTTATGTATATCTTTTACATAGCAAAGATGAAACCTTAGAAAAATTCAAAGAATTTAAACTCGAGGTTGAAAATCAGCTTAAAACAACTATTAAGGTAGTTAGAAGCGACAGAGGAGGTGAGTATGATGGTCCATTCAATTTATTTTGTAAAGAACATGGAATAATCCATCAAACTACAGCTCCTTACTCACCAGAATCTAATGGAGTTGCTGAACGCAAGAATCGAACTCTAAAAGAGATGATGAATGCAATGTTGCAGGAATCTGGGTGTCCCCAGAACCTGTGGGGGGAAGCGTTGCTTACCACAAACTATATCCTCAACAAAATTCCACATAAAGTAACTGGCAAAACTCCATATGAATTATGGAAAGGTAATTTACCTTCGTATAAATACCTCAAAGTGTGGGGGTGCTTGGCAAAAGTTGCAGTACCACCACCAAAAAAGGTCACTATTGGACCTAAAACAGTGGATTGCATCTTCATCGGATATGCACATAATAGTAATGCTTATCGATTTCTGGTACATAAATCTGAAATATCAGATATCCATGAACAAACAGTTATGGAATCGAGAAATGCTTCTTTCTTTGAAAATAATTTTCCTCACAAGGAAAAACAAGGTTCTAAACGAACTCGAGAAGAAAGAAACAACAAGAATGACTCAGAAATAGAGACAAATTTTGAGATTTCTACAAACGATATTTCAGAGAATGAAAAAGAAGATGAACCTAGAAGAAGCAAAAGAGCTCGAAAGGAAAAATCTTTTGGTGATGATTTCTTAATGGCATTTCTAGTAGAAAATGTTCCAAAAACTTTGGCAGAAGCCATGGCTTCACCAGAAGCTCCATTCTGGAACGAAACAGTTAGAAGTGAATTTGATTCTATCATGCAAAATTATACATGGTATTTAACAGATTTACCACCTGGCTGTAAAGCATTAGGAAATAAGTGGATAATGACACGAAAACCTGGTGGAAAATACAAATCTAGACTAGTAGTTCAAGGATTCCGACAAAAGGAAGGTCTTGACTATTTTGATACATATTCTCCGGTAACAAGAATAACATCAATAAGGCTGATGATAGCAATCGCAGCCTTAAGAGATTTAGAAATCCATCAAATGGATGTAAAAACAGCTTTTCTGAATGGTGATTTAGAAGAGGAAATTTACATGAAACAACCTGAGGGTTTTGTTATTCCTGGACAGGAAGACAAAGTATGTCGACTTGTAAAGTCACTTTATGGGCTTAAACAAGCTCCTCAACAATGGCACAAAAAATTTGACAACACAATGATGTCAAATGGTTTCAAAATCAATGAATGTGATAAATGTATATACTACAAAACTACCAAAGATGCGTATGTTTTGCTATGTTTATATGTAGATGATATGCTCATTATTGGAAGCAATAAAGACATAATCAATCAAACAAAAAACATGCTCAAAGGGAAATTTGAGATGAAAGATTTGGGATTAGCAGACGTTATTCTCGGGGTTAAAGTACAAAGAAATTCAAAAGGAATTACTTTAACTCAATCTCAGTACGCTGAAACAATATTAGAGAGATTTAAAAACTACTCTAGTAGTATGGCAAAAACTTCGTTAGATCCCCAAATGCACTTGACAAAGAATTCAGGTGAAGCAGTTTCACAAAACGAATATGCACATGTGATCGGAAGTCTCATGTATTTGACAAATTGTACAAGACCAGCAGTAAACGTACTCAGTCGATATACAAGTAATCCAGGTCATACACACTGGAAAGCTATAACAAGAGTACTCAATTACTTGCGCTACACCAAAGATTTTGGGCTTCACTATGGTAAAGAACCAGCAGTTTTAGAAGGATACAGTGATGCTAACTGGATATCAGATTCTAAAAACTCGAAATCCACCAGTGGATATGTTTTTACTCTAGGAGGAGCAGCAATATCTTGGAAATCTACCAAACAAACAGTTCTAGCTAGATCCACAATGGAATCTGAGTTCATAGCCTTAGACAAAGCTGCAGAAGAAGCTGAATGGCTTAGAAATTTTTTGGAAGATATTCCTATGTGGGAGAAACCTGTGTCAGCTATATGCATACATTGTGATAGTCAATCAGCTATAGCTCGGGCTCAAAATAATCTCTACAATGGTAAATCTCGTCACATCAGAAGACGACACAAAACCATTAGACAACTTATCTCAACTGGTGTAATCACAATAGACTACATCAAATCGGCTGACAACCTAGCGGATCCATTTACTAAAGGTTTGTCACGAGATGTTGTTGCTAAATCATCAAAAGGAATGGGTTTAAAGCCTATAACTAATGAGGATGCTTGATTGCAACCCTACCTATCATGACTGGAGATCCCAAGACGTAGGTTCAAAGGGAAAACAAAATCAAGCAAAATCTAACAAAAGCACTTTGAGACGTGTAGTCTCATCCCAGATCCTAAAGATGATAAGTGCTAAAGAATGAGAGAAGGATAAGCAAAGACTTTTAATGATTCCATAGCTTCTAAAGCGGAGTATTACTTAATACTTTTCATGGTCAATCACCTAGTGAGTGTGAAATGGGGCCGTTTCTAGGAGAATGAATGCTAGGCTATATTCTCTAAGTTCACTCATGAAAACCAGGAATAGTTCAGGGCCACAATGAACACAATAGAGAACTAAGTTCTACGAGAAAATGAAGCTGCGTTATGCCTGTTGTCTCGGTCTACATAAAACACCGGTTGGTTCAAGACATCATGTTCACCTTCTGGTAAAGTAAACCCGACAGATATTAACTATGAGTGGTTCAAAGCTTAAAAATGCAACCTACTCAAACACAGTGAAATTTTCGCAAACACTCTCGATAAGTCTGTCTGTCTAGTCTTTAGTATAAGTCTAGTCAGTAAAGTTATAGTTTTTATAGTCTATCGAGTCTGCATTTAGTCTAGTCTGCATATGTTTAGAGTCATTTCTATTCATGTAGGGGATTGTTGGACCAATATTAATTGGTTATATGTGAAAACGAAATGGGCCTTTGGGCTAATCA
This sequence comes from Hirschfeldia incana, assembly GCA_026261945.1. Classification (NCBI taxonomy): domain Eukaryota; kingdom Viridiplantae; phylum Streptophyta; class Magnoliopsida; order Brassicales; family Brassicaceae; genus Hirschfeldia; species Hirschfeldia incana. The sequence continues at coordinate 403,455 of JABCMI010000014.1, read as the reverse complement.
ATATAAAAGCCTATGTAGCTTTAAATGAAATGAAGAGAAGGGAGTTTGTCCCACATCGGGCAAGTGAGGAAGAATTGAGTGGTATATATAAGACCATGCACTTACCATGGTTCAAACGGCTCAGAGGAAGAAAGAGCCCCCTACGCGCGCGCCGCCGCCGCCGTCCGGCCGGCTCGGCTCGGCGTGGGCTTAGGCTTGGGCTTGGGCTTGGGCTTGGGCTTGGGTCTTGGGTCTTGGGTCTTGGGTCTTGGTGGAGGGCCTCCGGCCCAATAAGAATATTCTTTTTGGACCAAGTAAACCTCAAAGTTTTGCCATTTAATTTTGGTAAAACAACATGCATTTTATTTTGAAACGACAAGGAGTTTGTCTAGAAAAATAAAACGTCATGCAGTCTATCCTCTCAGATTTTTAAATGAGAAACGAGATAAGAGAGAGCGTCTTGGGGAGGAAGTTTCGCAACTCAACTTCCCTCGATCTCCGCGAGATCTTCGCCCACGTGCAGCAGCTGTTGCGGGAAGTGGCTCGTCTCCAACTCTTTTTAAATATCGTATCACCTCCTATTTCATGACTCACTTTCTTTCACATCGAAAACCAACTTCAGAAATCCCTTAGCGTAAGTCTTAGAACCGAGAGTGTTTCGTAGAGTTTATAGTTCGATAGGGCGTTCACGAGTGAAGCGTGAATCGTCGCCATGGTTTTATCCTGGGACTCGGTATTCGTACAGTTCCGTCTCACTACGGAGCGAATATTTAGAGTTAAGGAAAGAGATTCAAATCTCGACTCCATGATACGTTTTCTATACGGGTTTCATTTCGATTTTTTATCCGTTTCTTTCCTTAATTTTCCGTTTATTTATTATTGTTATTTCAATTCGATTTCCGGCTTCTACATTAACTTCTCTCAGTGCTTCCTTTGTCGCTTGTCTAATCTTTGTCTCAATTGAACTTGTCCTATACAGTGTCCCCTACACAATCCCAAACAACTTTAGAACCCAAATTAACTCGGCTAAGTAAAAATAACGAAAAACTATATTATGATTTGAATGTTTTTAAAAAAAAAAGGTACCTGAAGAAGATGTTCTTGTTCCTGCCAGAAAGCTTTGTTTTCCTCAGAATTGCAATTGCTATTCTCGTCAACGTCGTCTATATCTCCACCACCATTGAGGTTACCGGAGTCCGGGAAGTCTTCCGGTGACTGGTTTCCTTCTTCAAGGAAACCAAATAGAACGTCGTCGGAGCTAGCCATTCCATCGAGAAATCTCATGATGTCATCGGAATTTTGCCGATCCATGAGATTTAATATTTAAAAGAAAGGAAGAAAAATAAATAATTTTTTTCAAAAAAAAAGAAAAATAAATGTTTTACTCCCTCGGTTCCTAAATATAGGATGTTTTAGAAAAATTGGATGTTCCAATATATAAGATGTTTTTATTATTTTATGCAACTTTTTACTTTATTAAAAACTGTGTAACTAATCATATTTAATCATTTATTTTGTAATTGGTTAAACATTATTATTTTTTTAATTTTAATGATATTTTCTAGACAAAAAGTAGTTTTATTAATATATGTGTTTTTGTCTAAAATCATATATTTAGGAACAGATGAAGTATTATTTATTTTCTGTTTGATGAAAACTCAGAAACGAGATGAGAGTTTATATACCTGTGGGAGGGCGGAGATGGGACTCGTCTGAAATCAACGAAGCAGATACAAGGCGCCGCGAAAGAGAGGACTAGTTGTGACGTGTCGAATTATGGTTGGAGAGTGTGTCAGATCTCGGGGATGAATGATTGCTCAATACAGCTAGTTCCCATGTCAGCATGACTAATCTCGTGAGCTTCTTCAGAACATATTCGGATATACTCGATCATATTCTAATGATAAAAGATTTCCTTCTAGCAAAAAAAGGATAACCAAAAAATGAATTTTATCACCAAGAACAAAAGATTTTTTTTACTCATTCTAGAATATCGGGTGAAAACTGAAAACTCCAATATAACAATCAAGTTATATAAAGTTTTCATTCACATTTTTTTTAGTTCCGTTTAATGTCTTGTTAATATAAATATAAATGTTTTTTTTCAGAACGGGCCTAATAAATGTTTGACTGTAAATATGAATATGCATTTTTAATCTTTAGCCAAAATGTGTATATATCTAAGACAATGTCAGAAAAGAGACAAAGTAATAGTGACGACTATAAGAAAAAGACAACGACCTAGATAAAATACCGTTTCTGAGCAGATGAGTGATGTCAAAATGAGTCAATCCTCCACATTATTAGACCACCCGCATCGCCGTATTTAAGAGAATTCATGATGCGAATTCTTAGGCAAAAAGTTAAAAAAATAAATGAAAAATAAATTAATTATGTTGAACCGATCCTTAGAGATGAACCTGTACGGAGAGGTTCAAGCCACGTCACCATCGTGTTTCTCCCCTTCCAATTCTTCTTCTCTCACACAGATTCGATCTCTGAGTATATTCTCTCGCTATTGGAGCCTGCTCAGATCGACTGGAAGCGAATTGATTCTCGTTTTGTGGAAGACGTCTTCTACGAACACATCCAAGCTCCCAAATGGTTCGACTTCTTGGCACCTAACCACTTATACTTTGTTTTGTATGTGTTATCTCACGGATGCGATCTTGATCTGCGCAGAAGGGACGATGGAAGACAGCCGGATTCTCCCTCGGTTCTCCTCCTCCTGCTGTAAACTTCAGTACTATCCGGCGATCGATTCCACGGATTCATGCTTCAGCTAGCTCCTTCTCCTCTTCCTCTCCGTCTTCTCAATCTCTCGGAGCTGGTACTGTTGTTATATCCTTTTAGTTTTTGATGATCGTGTATGTTATAATTTGATTGGATATTTCTGTTGAAAGAGAATTGATTATTTTGTTTTCTGAAAAATATAATACCATCATCGAGCTTCTTCTAATGTCTGAAATCACCTGTTAGAAGAAACTATGCTATACAAAGTTGCTATTTTTTATCATAAAAATTATGGCTTCTGCTTGCTTTAGTTCTAACCTTATTGTTTTTGATACTTAATATGTGGATGTGTTAGTGCCAGATGGTGTGTCTTTGTTCTTGGATGATATGTTGGTTTCATAAAGTATTGAACTTTATAGTATTATGGAATGCTTGTGGATGTTCGTAACAATTCTTTGATTGAAATTTTTGTTGTCAAGGGGAGAGCAATGAGCTAGATGCTGTATCAGCTTTTAGTGAGACTGTTCCTGATACTGTTGTTTTCGATGACTTTGAGAGGTAACATATCTCTCTCTCTCTCTACTTCATTACAATTTAGTTCCCGCCAACTGCAGCTACTGTTAGCTCCGCTCTCCTCCTTGGCATCTGCGGTCTCCCTGACACATGGCTTTGGCGGATTCTACCTGTGTGGGGTTTGATACCACTGAGTCCAAGCACGTCTTGCTTATGACACTAACGCCATCATCCGTAAGGTAGTTTCTTCCAATGAGAGCATATATCTTTAAATCTCTTGACTTGTGATGTTGATGATGTTGTATTGTTGTTGATGATGTCTCTAGGTTCATGATCTGTTGAGACTCTACAATGAAATCGAAGTACCTCACCTCACGACCGTTTGCTGTTCAAAATCCCTGCAACCTGGCAAGTAAGTGTCCTTTCAGCAAACACTCTATACAAAATTAGTATCTTGATTATCATTGCTCGATCTCATAGGGTATTGAAGCTGCAAAGCCGCTGGAATCCGAGGGAATTCAAACACACTTGACCTTCGTTTACATGCCTGAGCAAAAGTATGGTTTTATTGTGTGTTAACACAGGTTGAAGAAGTGGTGAAGAGAAAGGAGGAAGAAGAACAGAGCAGAGACAGTTACAACAAGAACAAAGAAGGGAGGGGCTTGGACGTTCTCTGGTTCTTAAAGCCTTGCTCTATGGCCAACTAAATAAACACTCTTAAGAATTATATTTGATTCATTCTTTTTTTTAAAGTTCATTTCATTTTAAAAACTGTTACTGATGATATTGCTCAGATTCATCATGTAATACTCTGAGCAATTTGTATCATCATCAATCTCACCTTTACATACAATAAATAAAATTTGCTTAAAACAAAGAGAGACTAATAGAGAATCAAAAAAGAGGATTATGATCCATCTCTAGGTGAAACAAATAATTTTTGTATGTTAATGAATTCTCAGTGTATTGAATAAAAATTTGTTTGAAAAAATTATTTACCAAAACAAATTTCAACAATATATTGAAAAAACCTTTTTTTTTAAAAAAAAATATTATATTTTATTCATGTATTCTAAATATATTCATTTTTTTTAAAAAAAATTAAAAATATTTTATTTTATTTTTCTGAACCTCTTCTTCAGGTTCACCAATGCAGGAGCACAATAGATACAAGTTCATAACTATTCATGGATCCACCAAAAAATATTAAAAAAATTTTGTGAACCCCAAAAGGGGGTTCACCATTGCTCATGCTCTTAGTTGGATGCTACTATAATATTACGAGTAACTATTCTGTGTTTTTTTGCTTAAATGCGGTGCATTAATATGTAAATGTAGCAAGAGCAAGTACAACATTTTTGTAACTCTGGATTCTGGAAGAAGGCCATTAGGACATCATTATTGGTGGGACTAAAAATAAGTTTCTTAGCATATTTTATTAGTGTTTTAGATTAAGAAACAAGCTTAAGATATATTATTAAATGTGTAGATTATTGGTAGAGACTTTTATTATCTCTTAGATAATAAAACTTGAGATGGAGAAAAAACTTGAGATGAAACTTGTGTTTAGATAAATATTTTGAATCAATTAGTAGACACAACAATGACCCGTGACACATTGATACAACAGAGTACACTACACAAAGACATTATGTGGCTTTGATGGTAATGAGTAGTCCCATTACCTTATTATTACAAGGCATGTGATGATCTCATTAGGCCTGGGCACGGATCGGATATCCGGATTTTTGACGGTATTTGTGATTTGCTTACGGATATCTAATTTTTATATTTGCTTTGCTTCGGAGAAATACGGATATTCGAAAAAACGGATATCCGGAAAATAATTAGATATTTGCGGATATTTGCGAATACTTACGGATATCTTATATGTTTTGATTAATACAAATAATCTTAAAATTTCGATGCAGATTTGTTTTGTATAATATATTTTTTACATAATATATAAGATAAAAATTAAAAGAATTAGTAAATCATCTAGCTGTTTTCTTCACCTGAAACAAACACATCATCTAGCTGTCTTCTTCACCTGAAACAAGCACACGTAGATTAAATCTATACTACTAAAAGAGAAGCATCCCCAATAAATCTACTTACAAAAGGTTGTTGGACTATTTCGTTATTAACTTAATCTTTTTTATTCAGCCTATCATTTTTATTGGTTATAATTAATTATGAAATATAATTTATATCTTGAAAATACGAGGATCCATGCTGTTATGATTCCGGATCTGTTCCTATATTTTAGATTATTACTTTGGTAGATACAATTGTTACTAAAGTTTTACATGTTGCTCTTTTGACCTTGCATGTCATAGAACATTGATCCCCTAACACGTTATGTATGTTTTGTTTCATATTAAATAACATGTCTCATATAATATAGTTAAATAGATGTTTCAGTTATTGGTGCTTTTGTAAACGTGAATCCTATGTAATGTTTTTAACGTATATAAATAGTATATAATGTATATTTTCTTCAGTTTCAATATATGGATTATTTTTAGATTATATAATAGTCAGTCTTTGTAATTTAAAGGATTCGTTAGATGCTTTATAAAGAGAATATGTTGATCTTTGATTACAGTATAAAATTTCTTATAACTAAAATAATATAACTGTGTAACATTTATGAAAACGAAAAGCTTAATACAAAAATAAATATTTACAAATATTCCTATAAGTCAATAAAAATCTTAGCAAACAATTTGTCAATATCTACAGATCGAGAACTTAACAAATAAATAATCAACTAGGTGGTTTCCTGCACCATGTGCAGCAAAAAAATTTAAAATAGTTTTTTAACAGATAAATATAAATTATATTTAAAAATAAATTTTATTAATATTTTAGTTTTTCTTTTTATCAATATTTTAATATAAATTTATTTAATTACTCTTAAAATTAAGATATTTTTTGTTTATTTTAAATTATATTTAAGAATACACATGTATAAATTTAAAATTATAATCTTAGATGGATGTTTCTATCTATTTATTTTAATTAAATATTTTAAATAAATTTGCAAAAATTATATTTATCAAAAATTTAATTTGTAGATATATAAGAAACTAATGATTTTATGATTAAATTTTTATAATTTTCTAAACAAAATTGTATACATTTTTGAAAATGTTAGTAATAAAATTGTATATTTTAAAAATATATAATTAAATGATAATTTCGAAATTGTAATGCCATATTTGAATATATTTATTTTAATGATGATTTATGATTTATTACCATATTCTAAAAATATTTCCAAAAATATAAATCGACATAAAAGTAATATATGAATTATTACCATATTTTAAAAATTTTACCAAAACATAAACTAACGTTAAATGTAATTTTCCATGTCATATTAAATTATAAATAATGTCATCTTTTATTAGTGTCATGTCATCAATTTTTGCGAGAATGATTATAGTAACGGCATGTGTACAAATCACTTCGCAAATGATTCATATATTCTCTATAGCTTTTTTTTGCCATATTACATTTTGTTATTCTACAATAAATTTCATATATAAAAATTTACTTAAATTATTAATTACATTTTCTTCCAAACGTGCTTGATTGAAAATATGTAAATATGTAAATTTACTTAAATTTTATATTCCTATTTGTATTTCAAATTAAATATGTAAATCAATAAGTGTGACATGTCATATTCCTAAATATGTAAATATGTAAATTTACTTAAATTTTATATTCCTATTTGTAATCCAAATTAAATATGTAAATCCATAAGTGTGACATGGCAAGATCATAGTCACAATTACCATAAATTAGTATGAATTATGCCATGTCATATTTTTATGTGCCATGTCATCATTTATTTGTGAAACTGATTCTGGAGAAGACATGTGGCGAAATCACTTCGCAAATAATATATAAGAGATATTTTGGATGATTTTGAATAGAAATATTTTTTTTCTAAAAGATATTGACAAATATAAAATTTAACAAATAGATAATTATAAAATTAATCTTTATTTTAAATAATTAATAATTTCGTGATTAATATTTCATATTATACTAAATCACAATTATTTCTGTAACTGAAAATAAAATTAATTATTATATATATAAATTTTATATCATAATGAAATTATTAAATAAAATGAAAACTACAGTGAAATTGTTTGATACATTAATTTTTATAACTAGAAAACTCATTGCAAGAAAAATAAGATATTTAATTAAATATTTTAAATTATCAAATATTTTGAAAATTTATCGGATAAATGTTATTGAATTGCAGTTTATTAGCGGGTTTTATTTTATTTGTTGGAGTTAATAGTGGATTTACTGATTCAACCACAAATATGTGTCGGATATGAAAGCACTGATTAAAATTCAAATATTAACTCATGCAAATTTTATCAAAAATGTCAACAAAACAAAGAAATTGTGTGGATTAATGGTTAGAGCTATAACACAAATACATGCCAAAGAAAAACTCATTTTCAATTTAAAATCGATAATTCATATTATTCCTACATTTCAACAATGAAAACACAATGTTCTTCAATATAATATATCATATATATATATATATATATATATATATATATATATATATATATATATATATATATATATAATATGAAATCACACATATCATTTTTAAATATATTTCGAAATACCACTGTTTGGAAAGAAAAAAAATGGTAAAACATAAAAATTTAATTATTTAAATTCGAAACAAAATTAATTATAGTTTTAATCAATTTTAATTCACAAAAATAAAAATTAACCCGCACTTTCTAAGCGCGGGTCAAAATCTAGTGACATATTAAGACAAGAACATGAAAACAACCATAGAATGAGAACAAGTAACCAGAGAAACAAACATGAAGAACAAGACAAGAGAAGAAGCACATTTATATTAAGACAGTATAACATTATACATAACCAGAACAACTACAACAACTAGAAACAGAGATCAAAGCATTAATAAGAACACGAGAAACATTAAACAAGAACAAGAACCCGACAAAGATTCATCACATAAGCTAATTCAAAAAGTTACAAAAGCTACATCAGTGCATTTCATAGAGTAACATAAGCTAAATCATAGATACTGAAACGTACTAGTCCCTTTCTGAACTTAGCCAAAACAGAGATATCAAATCCAGCAGAGAACTTCTTCTTTGCACCTGGAGCAAGAAAAAAAAACATAAAAGCCACTTACCAAACCATCTCCAGAGTTTGCATAAACGTGATTATGTTTATGCCTCGGAAGAGAGTGACGTACCAGTAATCACAATAGCTTTAAATCCGTGAAGAAGCACCACATGACTTGACTCTTTTCTCACAAGCGGCATCACGCAACTGCTCATGATTCTATCTTCCGAGAAGCTAACCTACACGTTTCCAAATTACAATGACTGATCATACAGAGTTATTGATTCTATGTCAACGGGTAAGAAGAAGAAACATTCACTTTTACGGGAAGCCTCTCGATTCAGAGCAAACGTTTCTTTGAATCTCTCGGCAATTTTGCCGTCGCGGCCACTTTGAACGGACTTTTCAACATCGGCCGATCAATCCACGCCGCATCGTTAAGCTTCTTGCTCTGTCCATCGTCGTGGCAGAGCAAGCGACGCTGCTTTCTTTTAGCGGTTGGTAATCTCGAACAGCGCGTAGACGATTGATTGCTTATGAACCATTCATCCTTCCTGTCAAAAACATTACAAAATTGATTCCTTTACTAATCGATTCAATAATCAATTGGATGTTTTTTGATTTCTCTACACCAATCAACACACACACACACACACATATATATATATATATATATATATATATATATATATATATATATATATATATATATATATACCTTTGAGATTTTTACTCTGAAGACTACATCAATCTTTCTCTATCAAACTTCACAAGGGTGAAGCCAAATCATATAAACAAAAAAGCACAAAACTTTCAGCATCAAATGGTTGGATCAGAAACAGAGGATAACAGAGTAACCAATTACTATCTTCTTTGTTCTCATGAGCTAACTGAGAGAGAGAAATCAAAACCTCTTTTGAGAAGAATGGATTCAGGAAACGGACCAGTGGCTTCGTCAGATCTCGAGGAGAAGCTGTGGCTGTCGTCTCTCTTGCTTTTCTTCTTCTTAGAGACGAAGACGCATGAAAGAGTGACTCCATTTTGAAGGAAGCATGAGAGAAGTGAGATGGAGAAGAAGAAGCTACAGGGGAAGGGAAGGAGAGGAGATGTTAAGGACGATTGAGAAAAATTCTTAATTAACAAAAGTTTCTATTGTTTTTACTAGGTAAGGAACTTTATTTTATAAAATCAAATAAATTATATTTTTAGATGATAATTATCTTTACTATACTAAAAAGAAAATATGCTCCACTCTAAAGTTATCCACGTCAGATGAAATATTCAACCAATCAAGAAACTCTTTTTTGCCATGTCACTGAAGCTTTTAGTCGAGATAAAAAATATTGGGTCATTAGTTTGGGCTTCTAAAATCCTGAATATTGCCGACCAGAATATTTCAACTCTTCCGTGTTTCATCATCGTTTCATTTCTCTATAAATCGACGTTATAGCCGCCACCACTTTTGATCATTTAATGGTGTTCTTTATTCCTTTCATTTTAGTTTCCTTCAACCTTCCTTTGTTACCTTCCTACTTAAACACCTTTCATTGAGGACTACATGCAACCAAAATTTACAAGAAAGGATAAAATTCATGGCCATGAACTCTGTTAAATCCACCGAAAAGTCTCCCATGTCTACCAGAAAATCTACATCGCCCTGTACTGTAATCTCTTCTTACTCTTTCTTGATCAGATCCTCAAATTTTTCTTTTTTTTATTTTGTAAAATAAATTTCCTTTCCTTTAAACTCTATATTTTTTTTTCAGAAATCTTTTGTGCTTTGGCTAAGAATGTTGTTTACAGAGTTTAAAATGATGATCTTTTGTTTGCAGGAACATTGTTATGTAGGTCACTTAATGAGCGGGTTCGAAGACCAGCTTTGGAGCAGCAATGAAACTGTGAATAAGGCAAGGAAACTCCACATAGGACATATGTTACCTCAAATTGAACCTCCAGCTGTGGCTCCCAATCAGGTTAACTCATGAATACTTATCAAAGTTAACTAAACTGGTGCTGTATTTAGTTTCTCTTTGGGCTCTTGAGTTAGGTACTTTTTGTATGTTTGGTTGTGGTATTATGTCCCAAGCTCCCAAAGAATTATTATTCAAAGAGTTGAATCCAAACAGGCTTTAAGAGAAACAAGCTTACTTTTTCCAGAGAAAAAACATACAACAGCTTTGTGTGTAGTTTTTTCTAATATGTTTCATAAATATTGGACACACTGAAGAGGCTGATTCATGTAAGAGATGCAACTGGAAAATGGTGCAGCCCTGGAATGGCTGTCTCTCCCTAGATCACTTGAAGGGGGATGGGTGGATGATAGATGACGATATGGTCCTCTCCTCAGAGTTATGTGATGCTCTAAAGATGGCTTTCTGCTCCACTGACACAGGATCACCCTGCTTAGTGTCTATAATGGATCACAGAGATAATCCTTGCAAACAGAGAATCAAAGACTCAATCTGCTTCAAGGCTTGTGGATTGATGTGGGACACAAGAGATATGGCTCTTCTCCTGATACTCCAAGGCTTCTGATCTAGATATGACACACCAAATCAGAGAACCCAAGCTGGATATTACACACCAGCAGAATTGAGAGAAAACTCAAAACAAAGAAGATGATAAAAATGTCGATTGATTGATTATTGAATTCAGCAGCTTACAATAAGTAGAAAACGTCCTAAGCATCCCTAATCCTAAACCAGAATGGTTTAGTTTAATTATAATCCTAATCCAATTGAAATTGGTTTACTAATCCTAATTGTTTTTGGTTTAAATCAAATAAAAGCCCAATAACCAAAGCTATTACATAGTAATTAAATTAAACCAACAAGCTGGTTCTTCTTTGGTTTCTTCTTGTTCTCCATACATAATTGGACGTGAGAATGGTCTCCATAGCTCCTCTTAAGCTCAGCTGGTTGAATCCCCATTGTTTAAGCTGTTTCGAGGCTGTACCAAGAGTTCTTCTCTTCTCTCTGTCCAGAACCTCATAGATCATTCCAATAAGACCTTGAAACTGTCCATTATGCCAAGCTTTGATCAGTGTCTTAGCTATCTCATACCATGGATCCAATCCCTTGAGTTTGAGCCTGCTTAGGATCACACCATCCTCTCTCCCTTCAAAAGGATTTGTCCTCAAATCCAAGTCTTGTAAGATGATAGAACTATGATCATCTCCTGGATCAAATACCCAGCACTGCAATCCTTCTCCATGCTTCAGAAAGCTCTTGGGACCTTGCTCAATCATCTCCAAGCTCCTCATGTGCCTTAGTATGTAGCAAACAAGCAGAAACCTTACTGATTGATCGGGTGGCTGAACTAGCTCCTTCTGACTGCCTAGGAGAATACCTATGATCTCTCTAAATACACCTTGGCCAATGCTCATTATAACTTGGTTCTCAGGCTGCATAGGGTCTGGTGGTCGTGTGTAATTATCCCCATATTCATTCTCTAGTTCTGGCTTCTCTTTAACCACTACCAGTTCCTGTTTATCTCTTCTCAGCTTGTTCTGATCAGTTATGAAACTGATAAAAGATGTGTTACCTCCTGTTTCTCCTCTATTATTACTGCAGCTACTCAAGATCACACCATCCTCTCTCCCTTCAAAAAGATTTGACCTCAAATCTTGTTTTTCAGGAGTGAAGAAACCTTGCAGATCAAGCTTGTATGAAACTGTTTTCTGGCCCAGAAAGTTGTTACTTCTTACACTAACACCCAAGCTTCCTCCTGGTTCAAAAATAACTTGTTGCAGGCCCTGTACAACTCTCAGATGCTCCACTAAACTGGATTGAAGACATCCCATTAATCTGATCATTATATCACAAGATAAGGTCTTAAATTTATCACCTTGCTCAACTATTGAAAGCACCACTTCAGGGGCTTTAGGTGACCCTCCAAGAGCTCCATCTTCTTGTTTTTCTTGGTCAGGCACGTGATCACTCTCAACATGTGCTTTCTCCTCTTGTTTTAGGCAAAGAGGTGTCAGCTCTGGTTCACTTTGATGGCTCTCCTCACTCTGTTTTAGTTGTGCAGCTACTACAGAATGTTGCAGCTTTTCCTCAGGTGGTTGTATGTCAAGAGGTTTCAATGTATCATAATCTGGCCTCCTTTGCTGATCTTGTACTAAAGCACTGACTGCTTGTTGTATCTCCTGCCTGATTACATCTTGAAACTGTTGGTTCTGCAAATAACCAAATTGATGAATTTTCTTTTGATCTTCATGACCATAACAGACCTTTGGCTCATCTCTGGATGTTTTAGGGTGTGCCGTAACTGACCTTGATTGGCTCTGTAACCTTTCCAAGTCAGTTTGACCATACCTCTTGGCTACAAACCTTTTCTTCATGACAGCCTTCATCTCATACCAAGAAGAAATCTGTTGCTCTCCATACTGTCTCCTAGTATTAGCTGTCTCATACCACCAATCAAGTGCATAACCACTTAAACCAGTAGATGCCAATTGAGCCTGCTTCTCTGCTGTGTACCCTTGAAACTTAATAATTAAATCCATCTCCTTTCCCATTCTAGATATGTATCAGGATCAAAATCTCCATAGAAGAGTGGAATATGGATCTGTTTTTTTCTTCTTTGCAACTCCCTTGTTGCTTTGCACTCAGCCATCTCTTCATGGTTTCTTTTGCTTTCAAAAGACATAGGAGACTGCTGGATATGATATATTTCGTGCTCCTTGTATATAACTTCAAACCCTAACCTTCAAGAAGCTCTGATACCACTTGGTTCAGCCCTGGAATGGCTGTCTCTCCCTAGATCACTTGAAGGGGGGTGGGTGGATGATAGATGATGATATGGTCCTCTCCTCAGAGTTATGTGATGCTCTAAAGATGGCTTTCTGCTCCACTGACACAGGATCACCCTGCTTAGTGTCTAGAATGGATCACAGAGATAATCCTTGCATACCGAGAATCAAAGACTCAATCTGCTTCAAGGCTTGTGGATTGATGTGGGACACAAGAGATATGGCTCTTCTCCTGATACTCCAATGATTCTGATCTAGATATGACACACCAAATCAGAGAACCCAAGCTGGATATTACACACCAGCAGAATTGAGAGAAAACTCAAAACAAAGAAGATGATAAAAATGTCGATTGATTGATTATTGAATTCAGCAGCTTACAATAAGTAGAAAATGTCCTAAGCATCCCTAATCCTAAACCAGAATGGTTTAGTTTAATTATAATCCTAATCCAATTGAAATTGGTTTACTAATCTTAATTGTTTTTGGTTTAAATCAAATAAAAGCCCAATAACCAAAGCTATTACATAGTAATTAAATTAAACCAACAAGCTGGTTCTTCTTTGGTTTCTTCTTGTTCTCCATACATAATTGGACGTGAGAATGGTCTCCATAGCTCCTCTTAAGCTCAGCTGGTTGAATCCCCATTGTTTAAGCTGTTTCGAGGCTATACCAAGAGTTCTTCTCTTCTCTCTGTCCAGAATCTCATAGATCATTCCAATAAGACCTTGAAACTGTCCATTATGCCAAGCTTTGATCAGTGTCTTAGCTATCTCATACCATGGATCCAATCCCTTGAGTTTGAGCCTGCTTAGGATCACACCAGAAAAAGTCAAAGTGTTTGAAGCTGTAAGTTCACCTTGCTCCTCTTTAATCATTGCATGTTTAAGATTTTCAAAACTAGCTTGAAGTTGACTGTTGTTTGAGTCTCTGTAGTTACTCTGAATTTTTACTGCTGAGTTTATTGCATAGAGCCATGTTCATGTCTAGATTGCTTCAAGCCTTCAGCAAACTAATCCATTAAAACTCTGTTTTGGCTACCCGCAAACAGATCGAGAATTCATTTGCATTAGCTCCCAAACACCAAAGAACAACGACACTCTCTCTACAGAGATCTTGCGGAGAGATCCCAGAGATTCTTACTCAGATTTCTATCACTGCCGCTGGAACTGGTATCACTGTGCTATTCACTGTGATATGTAGCCTTTCTTCAAGTCGTGTACCCTTTTGCACAAACAAGTCCTTCAACACTGGACTTGGTTTAAATTTGGTAATACTCTCTTGGGGTGTAGAAACTCAGGGAGATTATTACTTACGGCATACTTTTTCCGTGGGTAAGACATTTTTTATGTCTGACTGTGTTGTTCTTGCGAGCCTGAATCAGCAGCTCCTGCTATTAACCCTTTTTCTGATATTTCTGTTGCTTTGTAGGTTATGGCTTTTAAGTTAGCAACGAGAATCAGAGTAATCTTTATGGGCGCAAAAGCTACGACCAATATTTTATTCTCTAATGGAAAACGTATTATTATCCTTTGTAAATTATACGTTGTGGGAACCGAAATTCGCACCGTCGATTTTAGTTAAGTTTAAAACGTAGGAAAACTAAGTTGACCTAGTTTTCCCCGAGGATCCCGGCTATCTGCTGGGCCACGCACGACAAAGTTAAAAAAAGGCTAAGTTGGAAGTAAATGCGTAAAATAGGAGAGCAAAAAAGAAAGAATTTTATTTCCGAAATTCGCGGAGAGCGTTGGAACAATAGGTCGAGATCGCGGCCGTAAGAGCTGTCGATCGTCGCTAGTCTTGAAACCCTAGATCTAACCTAATTGAGTCGCAGCTTGCTAAAAAGGAAATAAAGCCTAAGTTCTAAATTGCTCTGAGAGTAGTTTGCCTTGTGATTTTCGGATCCCCTTTCCACTGCTCCTAGACTTGCTTATATACTCCCATATGACGGTCTATTCCTGACGGGCCGGCGCGAGCTGGGCTTTTTCCATTTTCGTCGGCCTTCATGTTTATCGGGAAAGTTGACATTTATCTTTTCGGAAAATTGATGTTTATCTCTTTGGAAGTTTGACATTTATCCTGTTTTGAGAAGATAATCGCAAACTGTCGTATCTATCTTTTTAGAAAATCGTAAAATGGTTATCCGATCATGTTTGGTCTCCGTTGGGCCGTATATCTCGGATTTCCGCTATTTTTACGATTTCCTCGAGAGAACGTTCCTACTTGGACATTGGGTCTTTCGGAAGATCTTCGATTCTTTTATGTGGCAAATGGTGTTTTTAGATAACCGTTGCTGCTTTCTAAGAAGTTCTCCCATCCGTTGACGTCTTACGGGTTTTCCGAAGGCTAGGAGGAAGAAAAGGAGTTTGGTTTGCGGGATTTCAGAAAGTCGCAAAACTTCGATTTCTGGCGGTTTGAGGACTTGGAACTTACGCACGAAGGCTAGCCGTCCGATAACTCGAGCCAGCATGGCGCTAGGCGCCCGTCGCCTAGAGGCAGCACGGGCGCTAGGCACCCAGCGCCTAGAGGCAGCACGGGCGCTAGGCGCCCGGCGCCTAGAGGCAGCACGGGCGCTAGGCGCCCGGCGCCTAGAGGCAGCACGGGCGCTAGGCGCCCGGCGCCTAGAGGCAGCACGGGCGCTAGGCGCCCGGCGCCTAGAGGCAGCACGGGCGCTAGGCGCCCGGCGCCTAGAGGCAGCACGGGCGCTAGGCGCCCGGCGCCTAGAGGCAGCACGGGCGCTAGGCGCCCGGCGCCTAGAGGCAGCACGGGCGCTAGGCGCCCGGCGCCTAGAGGCAGCACGGGCGCTAGGCGCCCGGCGCCTAGAGGCCGCACGGGCGCTAGGCGCCCGGTGCCTAGAGGCAGCACGGGCGCTAGGCGCCCGGCGCCTAGAGGCAGCACGGGCGCTAGGCGCCCGGCGCCTAGAGGCAGCGCGAGCGCTAGGCGCCCGGCGCCTAGAGGCAGCACGGGCGCTAGGCGCCCGGCGCCTAGAGGCAGCACGGGCGCTAGGTGCCCGGCGCCTAGAGGCAGCACGGGCGCTAGGCGCCCGGCGCCTAGAGGCAGCCCAGGGTCGTCGCTCGTTTCTTTCGGCTCGTGCGAGTTTTTTGCGTTCTTTTTACTTCTCGGAGATTTTTATCGTGTAGAGAATGTTTCTAATCGTTGATTTCGGAATGTCTTAACATTTTCCCGAGTTTTCTAGAATGAAACTTATTCTCCTAATGCTTCTCTAACATCTTTCGTATTTCGTCCGAACTTTTCGGACATCGATTTCGTCTTGACCAATTTTGACCCCAACAGTTAGCCCCCCAGCTAGCTAGGAGCCGTAGCGGTCGTAGGTCCTAGCTTGCTGTATGGTTTGTGAGGAAAGTATGGAGACGAAATCGTGCCGAAGGTCGGGGTAAATAGTAAAATTTCATGCCTATAAAGGCTTGTGAATCCTTTACCATTCTTACTTCAACCAAGAATCCTAAGTCAATTTCTCCCTCAAAGATTCTCTCTCTAATTTTAAGAAAAGAATGACTTCAAGGTCAAAATCTTCGAGGAGACAGTCTCGCTCTGCTTCAGGCAGTTTCCACGCCGAGGAGGAAGCTCCGAAACCCGAGGTTTCAGAGGTCGAGAGGAACGCGTACTGTGACGCCGTCTTCGGTCCCGATCCCCCTCTTCCTGTGATTCCGATTCCCCGGCGTCCTGTGAAGGCGCGTGTGGAAGCTGATTCGCCGAGCGAGGTATCTCCCGAGTATCTTGAGATTCTTCGAAAGTTCTATAACGTTCCGGAGAAAGTCGTGTTTCGCATTCCCCTTGGGGATGAGAGTTCGGAGCGTCCTCCGGAGGGTTACTTTACTTGCTACGAGGCATTCCTGACGCAATGTCGATTATGGTTCCCGATCCCTGGAGTCATCGTCCAAGCTCTCAATCGTTTCGGAATCTCAATCAGCCAGTTGAAAAGCTACGACCAATATTTTATTCTCTAATGGAAAACGTATTATTATCCTTTGTAAATTATACGTTGTGGGAACCGAAATTCGCACCATCGATTTTAGTTAAGTTTAAAACGTAGGAAAACTAAGTTGACCTAGTTTTCCCCGAGGATCCCGGCTATCTGCTGGGCCACGCACAACAAAGTTAAAAAAAGGCTAAGTTGGAAGTAAATGCGTAAAATAGGAGAGCAAAAAAGAAAGAATTTTATTTCCGAAATTCGCGGAGAGCGTTGGAACAATAGGTCGAGATCGCGGCCGTAAGAGCTGTCGATCGTCGCTAGTCTTGAAACCCTAGATCTAACCTAATTGAGTCGCAGCTTGCTAAAAAGGAAATAAAGCCTAAGTTCTAAATTGCTCTGAGAGTAGTTTGCCTTGTGATTTTCGGATCCCCTTTCCACTGCTCCTAGACTTGCTTATATACTCCCATATGACGGTCTATTCCTGACGGGCCGGCGCGAGCTGGGCTTTTTCCATTTTCGTCGGCCTTCATGTTTATCGGGAAAGTTGACATTTATCTTTTCGGAAAATTGATGTTTATCTCTTTGGAAGTTTGACATTTATCCTGTTTTGAGAAGATAATCGCAAACTGTCGTATCTATCTTTTTAGAAAATCGTAAAATGGTTATCCGATCATGTTTGGTCTCCGTTGGGCCGTATCTCAGATTTCCGCTATTTTTACGATTTCCTCGAGAGAACGTTCCTACTTGGACATTGGGTCTTTCGGAAGATCTTCGATTCTTTTATGTGGCAAATGGTGTTTTTAGATAACCGTTGCTGCTTTCTACGAAGTTCTCCCATCCGTTGACGTCTTACGGGTTTTCCGAAGGCTAGGAGGAAGAAAAGGAGTTTGGTTTGCGGGATTTCAGAAAGTCGCAAAACTTCAATTTCTGGCGGTTTGAGGACTTGGAACTTACGCACGAAGGCTAGCCGTCCGATAACTCGAGCCAGCATGGCGCTAGGCGCCCGTCGCCTAGAGGCAGCACGGGCGCTAGGCACCCGGCGCCTAGAGGCAGCACGGGCGCTAGGCGCCCGGCGCCTAGAGGCAGCGCGGGCGCTAGGCGCCCGGCGCCTAGAGGCAACGCGGGCGCAAGGCGCCCGGCGCCTAGAGGCAGCACGGGCGCTAGGCCCCCGGCGCCTAGAGGCAGCACGGGCGCTAGGCCCCCGGCGCCTAGAGGCAGCACGGGCGCTAGGCGCCCGGCGCCTAGAGGCAGCACGGGCGCTAGGCGCCCGGCGCCTAGAGGCAGCACGGGCGCTAGGCGCCCGGCGCCTAGAGGCAGCACGGGCGCTAGGCGCCCGGCGCCTAGAGGCAGCACGGGCGCTAGGCGCCCGGCGCCTAGAGGCAGCACGGGCGCTAGGCGCCCGGCACCTAGAGGCAGCACGGGCGCTAGGCACCCGGCGCCTAGAGGCAGCACGGGCGCTAGGCGCCCAGCGCCTAGAGGCAGCAGGGGCGCTAGGCGCCCGGCGCCTAGAGGCAGCACGGGCGCTAGGCGCCCGGCGCCTAGAGGCCGCACGGGCGCTAGGCGCCCGGCGCCTAGAGGCCGCACGGGCGCTAGGCGCCCGGCGCCTAGAGGCAGCACGGGCGCTAGGCGCCCGGCGCCTAGAGGCAGCGCGAGCGCTAGGCGCCCGGCGCCTAGAGGCAGCACGGGCGCTAGGCGCCCGGCGCCTAGAGGCAGCACGGGCGCTAGGCGCCCGGCGCCTAGAGGCAGCACGGGCGCTAGGCGCCCGGCGCCTAGAGGCAGCCCAGGGTCGTCGCTCGTTTCTTTCGGCTCGTGCGAGTTTTTTGCGTTCTTTTTACTTCTCGGAGATTTTTATCGTGTAGAGAATGTTTCTAATCGTTGATTTCGGAATGTCTTAACATTTTCCCGAGTTTTCTAGAATGAAACTTATTCTCCTAATGCTTCTCTAACATCTTTCGTATTTCGTCCGAACTTTTCGGACATCGATTTCGTCTTGACCAATTTTGACCCCAACAGTTAGCCCCCCAGCTAGCTAGGAGCCGTAGCGGTCGTAGGTCCTAGCTTGCTATATGGTTTGTGAGGAAAGTATGGAGACGAAATCGTGCCGAAGGTCGGGGTAAATAGTAAAATTTCATGCCTATAAAGGCTTGTGAATCCTTTACCATTCTTACTTCAACCGAGAATCCTAAGTCAATTTCTCCCTCAAAGATTCTCTCTAATTTTAAGAAAAGAATGACTTCAAGGTCAAAATCTTCGAGGAGACAGTCTCGCTCTGCTTCAGGCAGTTTCCACGCCGAGGAGGAAGCTCCGAAACCCGAGGTTTCAGAGGTCGAGAGGAACGCGTACTGTGACGCCGTCTTCGGTCCCGATCCCCCTCTTCCTGTGATTCCGATTCCCCGGCGTCCTGTGAAGGCGCGTGTGGAAGCTGATTCGCCGAGCGAGGTATCTCCCGAGTATCTTGAGATTCTTCGAAAGTTCTATAACGTTCCGGAGAAAGTCGTGTTTCGCATTCCCCTTGGGGATGAGAGTTCGGAGCGTCCTCCGGAGGGTTACTTTACTTGCTACGAGGCATTCCTGACGCAATGTCGATTATGGTTCCCGATCCCTGGAGTCATCGTCCAAGCTCTCAATCGTTTCGGAATCTCAATCAGCCAGTTGAACGTGCCGGCTCTAGAGAGCTGGCTTGGCGTTGTGATTCTGAGTTACGAGTTAGGAATGGATCTTAGCCCTTCGGATTTTGAAGGGCTGTGGCTTTCCAAGAGCGTGAAAACCAATGGAATATTTGCCATGAAATCGAGGACTGATCACTCGGTGATTTGTGGGCTTACCTCGCATGCTAAGGATTTTGTTAATCGTTTCTTTTTCGTGAGGATAGATGGAGAGTCTGTCGAAGAGGGATTTCTTCATCTATTCCCGACGGAGTGGTTGTACCGACGTGGTAAGATTATCGTAAATTTAATATTTTTTTTTTAGCAATCGAAAGTTGAACTCTGAATGCATATGCGCATTTTTTTTATTGTAGAGAATAGGTGTCTCACGCACATCCCTTCCGATCTTACCGTCAAGAGAGACATATTCAGGTCGAGGGCCTGTTCCTGGGATTCTTTCGATCTCGACCGGATTCGGAAGGCGGTCGCGCTTCACCGATCGCGAGGCGGTACGCGACCTCTCATCAATGATGGATCCTTCGTGTTTGCTCCTTCGAGGCGGAGGGGGAAATCTTCGAAGGGCAAAGGGATCGCTTTCGAGGCCTCGTCGGAAAACAACGAGCCATCGAGGTACGATCCCGACTTTGTCGCAGAGAGTGGGGGTGCTTCCGGTCCGAACCCTCCTCCAAATGACTTCTTTGATGAGCTGCCCCCGACTTTTACCCGTGACGAGTCTTTGGACATCGAGGAGAGGGACAAGGTGACAGCGGAAGGCACTCGTTTGGTTAACGAGGTTTGTTTCCGACACTTAAGCATATTCTTCCTATCCTTTTGCTTGACCTTGACTTTTTTGCAGGCCGTGAGAGTATGGAATGCGTCAATCGACGAAAGTTTCCGCACTGCTCGATTGGCCCGCTTCAAAGCGGAGGAGACCGAAAGGGAGTTTGCCAAGTATCGGTTGGAGGTTGAGGAGCGAAACCGTCGGCAAGCCGAGGTTCAGGCTCGAGCCCTCGTCCGTGCAGAGAGGAGAGGGCAGAGAAGAGCCGCTGCCGAAATGAATCGACGGGCGGAAATCTTTTCTACCGAATTTGAGGCGTACAAAGAGGCTCAGGACTTCGTATGTGACTTTCGCGAGTGTCGCGGTTCGGTGGGTACTCTTCACAAGGTGCGGCGTGAGGGTTTCTCACTTTCCAGCGAACTTGCCGCGATGGATGGTTCGATGAGAGTATGTGCTAACGCCGAATCCTCTGTTCCTCCGATCGAAGGAAGAATTCGGGAATTGTGGAATCCTATTCAAGTCTCGGAAGATACAGCGGATGCCGGTGCAGACGCGAATGCAGGTGACGGGGGCGAAGAGGTCGACCAGCCTGATTCCTCGTTTGGAATAACTTTTTCTGATTGTCTTGCATCTGATTATAATTTGTAGTAAGCCAAGTGGGGCTGTTTGTATGTGTTGCGACCCTTAGGGGGTTGCGTGACTTTATGTTTTTCGGGATCGGCCGTCGGTGGCCTTTGAATCCCTATTATGAATGCTTTTATGAATCATGCGTTTTGATTTATACTTTCGCCAAGTGTAGAGGACTTTGAATACGCGTAGTCACTTCGTATTCGAGCTCTTTTTTTTGTCGCTTAACCTGCAGGTTACTTTGTAGCGAACGTTAGGTTTATAAGCGATAAGAGGCAAGTTTTGGGATCTCGTATGCTGGATACTTATGCCTATGAGATGTTTTAGATACCAGCAAGGCTGGGTTTAGGGCAAGACCTAGGTCTAGTTTCGGACTGAAGCTATGCGATGACTAATCGGCTTTTCGTTTTGCTTGTTTGCGATTTCGACCTGACTCGTACCGTCTTAGAATCTGCGAAGTGCTTATCGGCTTATATGATTCGTTTGGGTATGAGTCGAGCTACTTCCTTTACGAAGAGCTAACCAAAATTTGGATTTCTTGTATAGCGCGCTACGATATCCTTGTCGGATGCAAATGGACTTCGTTGGAAGCCAGACTACGAATTTGATTTGAGTGAAACGTTTCTATGTTTTTCCGTCGGGGCCAATCGACGGAATGGGATTTTTAGAGTCGCGGAAAGACTGTTTGACAGAGTTTTTGGAGGAGAGTAGAGAATCGAAACTGGCCAGGAACTTGCGACGTCTCGCGTTCCTTAAAGATACGATTTTCGTTTTCCGTAATATTGGTGCTTTTGATAAACAATTTCGAATTTAAAACTGTAAAAAGCTTCGAGAATATTGAATACATGTAGAGGATATTTTTGCGGGAGTAAAAGATTATTTGTTCCCATCTTCCCCCCCCCCCCCCCCTTTTTGGTGAGGGGGATAGCTGAACTCGTCGGGTTTCGACGAGCTGCCTACGTACCTCTTGCGAGGATCAAGCCATCTCGTATTTCTGCTTATGTCGCGGATGTTATTACTCCACGACTTCCGTCGCTTCGACTGTCTTAGCTAAGTCGGCGGCTGCGTCGGGAGTTGGGTCATCCGTTCTGTCGGCGATGGGCTCGAGGATTGGCTTATCATCCTGAGTCGTGGCGTTTTTGGACGAACCCGAGTCGTCCTTTGCAGAGTTTTCGGAGATACTCGGATGCTTCTTAGTTCGCTTCAGGTTAGCCGCTGGGGCGTTCCGATTGCTGCGCAATTTATGTTCAGCCAGGAAGCAGAGTCGCGACTGTTTTTGGCTTCCCCAGATTACCCCCGTTCCAGTTGGTGTTGGAAACTTGACGCTGAGATGGTAAGTGGATGGGACTGCCTTCATGGCGTTTATCCAAGGAGTCCCCATTATGGCGTTGTAGATAGCCGGGTTATCCACTACCGCGAATTCGACGATCTTTGTGACCTCTTTCGCCATGACTGGGAGCCTGATCTTTCCGAGGGTCATGGAGGTGACGCCCGAGAATCCCGTCAACGGTCTCGGTTCTGGGATGACTTCTCCGAGGGGTATGTTCATCCTTTGGAGAGTATCGCGGAACATGATGTTGACCGTGCTTCCCGTGTCGATGAGGATGCGGCCGACTTCGAGATCTTGGATCACCAAGTCGATGACCAGAGGATCGTAGTGAGGTTTGTCGAGTCCGGCCGTATCCTGTTCCTCGAAGACGATCGCGTGATTGGGGACGTCGTCTTCTGGGCACCATGCGGGACTTGTTTCGGCTTTCCGTCCATAGGCTTTGATCGACGAATCTGAGTCCTGGTAGAAGTGCGATCCGCCGATGATCATGTTGATCCTCTGGCGATTGCTGTTGTTTCCTTCGCCATCTTGCCTCCGTCCGCGTTTTTCACCTGATTGAGTTCCAGGAGCGTTATTTTCGGGATTGGCTCCGTCGGTCTTTGGCGGAGGGTCGGAATCTAAGAGTAGGTCTTTCAGGCTTTTCACCGTTGCTAGTTCGCCGGCGAACAGCTTTGTAATGAGTCTAGCGCAGAGAACTTTGCAATTGGCGGTAGAGTGACCTCTCGTCTGGTGGAACTCGCAGCTGGAATTGTCCTTGTTTGAGTTCCGCGTCCAAGTGTTTCCGGCGGTCCTTCCTTGCTCGGAGTTGACGGCGTAATTATGCTCGCCTTGGACGTCTTCCCCCTCGTGATGGACGTACTTGTCGTTACGTGAGGTTTTCTTCTTGCCAGACGCTTTCTGCGGCCCGTGCTTTTGCGCCAGGACTTTCATCTCTTCCTCCATGATGATGAAATCCGTCGCTTTGTGGAGAGTGTCCTGGATGGTGCGCGGTCTCTCCAGAGAAATCCACTTTCGGAATTTCGACTTGTACCAGAGGTTTTTCCTCAGGGCGTCGATGGCGACTCTATCGCTGAGGCCTGTTACCCTGGACATTACGAGTTTGAACCTCTTTATGTAGTCGCGGAGCGGCTCGTCTTCCTTCTGAATGAGGCTCCAAAGATCTACATCAGAAGTTTCCCTGTCCATGAACATGGAAAACTGCTTCAGAAAGGCTGAAGCTAGCTGGCGAAAGCTTCCGATGGAGTTCCTTTTCAAGCGTGAGAACCACTCGAGCGCAGCACCTCTGAGGTTCTCGACGAACAGGAGACAGCAGCCGACGTCTTTTTCCCGCTCTGGAAGTTTAGACCTGGCCATCGCAATCTGAAAGGATTGCAGGTGTGCCTTCGGGTCTGTGGTTCCGTCGTAGGTGGGAAGCTTTATTTTCCCGGGATCCGAGACTCGTGCGTCTGTGATTCGAGACGTGAACGGAGTCTTTCTTGATTCTTCGAGGAGTAGGTCGATCTCGGGAGCGGTGCTGGTTGCGTGGTGAATCTGCGATTTTACCGCTTTCACCTCGGCTGCAGTCTTCGCGATGTATTCGCGTAAGTCGTGGATCTCATTGGCGCCGTTTGCGCTCCTCTGTCTACGCTGGCTGCGATAGGCCCGAGTCTGGTCTTCGGCTAGCCTCTCTTGCTCTGACCAGTAGAGGTCTTCCTCCTCTTCAGTCATTGGTTTCTCGAAGGCTGCCGCCAGTCGAGCCGACTGACTTCGGGTCCTTCTGTGGTGGACGTCGGCGTCTTCGTCGGACGGATCCGATTGGTCGCTGATATCCAGATTGACTCTTTCGATGTCGACTCCTTCGTTTTCCCTCGCGGGAGGTGGAAGGTTATCCGTCGTTTTCTTCTGCCCCGCCGGAGTGGTGTCGTCAGGGATGAGTTCCGGGGATTCTCTCGGGGCGTCTTTTTCTTTGTCTCCGGAAGTTCCGAAATCATGTCTCCTGACATGCCTCATCTTGGTGGATCCGCGCGGGAGTTTGCTTTTCGCTGTTAAGGTGCTGACCTGTTTAGCGAGCGAAGCCATTAGCTTCTCTTGTTCTTCCGACCGTTTCTGGGCGGTGGCGAACAGTTCCTTCACCTGGTCTAGCATCGCGGTGTTTGCCTCAGCAGTGATCGTCGATACGTTTCCAGCGGGAGTCTTCTCAGCGTTGGCATCGGCGGCTGGTCCGTCGTGCGTTTGCTTGTCTTTTTCCGCGTTAGCAGACATGCTTAACTGGGCGTACGTAGTTGCGAGAAAGATAATTCCGTGATCCCCCTCCTTCTAGCGCCAAACTGTCGGAACCGAAATTCGCACCGTCGATTTTAGTTAAGTTTAAAACGTAGGAAAACTAAGTTGACCTAGTTTTCCCCGAGGATCCCGGCTATCTGCTGGGCCACGCACGACAAAGTTAAAAAAAGGCTAAGTTGGAAGTAAATGCGTAAAATAGGAGAGCAAAAAAGAAAGAATTTTATTTCCGAAATTCGCGGAGAGCGTTGAAACAATAGGTCGAGATCGCGGCCGTAAGAGCTGTCGATCGTCGCTAGTCTTGAAACCCTAGATCTAACCTAATTGAGTCGCAGCTCGCTAAAAAGGAAATAAAGCCTAAGTTCTAAATTGCTCTGAGAGTAGTTTGCCTTGTGATTTTCGGATCCCCTTTCCACTGCTCCTAGACTTGCTTATATACTCCCATATGACGGTCTATTCCTGACGGGCCGGCGCGAGCTGGGCTTTTTCCATTTTCGTCGGCCTTCATGTTTATCGGGAAAGTTGACATTTATCTTTTCGGAAAATTGATGTTTATCTCTTTGGAAGTTTGACATTTATCCTGTTTTGAGAAGATAATCGCAAACTGTCGTATCTATCTTTTTAGAAAATTGTAAAATGGTTATCCGATCATGTTTGGTCTCCGTTGGGCCGTATCTCGGATTTCCGCTATTTTTACGATTTCCTCGAGAGAACGTTCCTACTTGGACATTGGGTCTTTCGGAAGATCTTCGATTCTTTTATGTGGCAAATGGTGTTTTTAGATAACCGTTGCTGCTTTCTACGAATTTCTCCCATCCGTTGACGTCTTACGGGTTTTCCGAAGGCTAGGAGGAAGAAAAGGAGTTTGGTTTGCGGGATTTCAGAAAGTCGCAAAACTTCGATTTCTGGCGGTTTGAGGACTTGGAACTTACGCACGAAGGCTAGCCGTCCGATAACTCGAGCCAGCATGGCGCTAGGCGCCCGTCGCCTAGAGGCAGCACGGGCGCTAGGCACCCGGCGCCTAGAGGCAGCACGGGCGCTAGGCGCCCGGCGCCTAGAGGCAGCACGGGCGCTAGGCGCCCAGCGCCTAGAGGCAACGCGGGTGCTAGGCGCCCGCCGCCTAGAGGCAGCACGGGCGCTAGGCGCCCGGCGCCTAGAGGCAGCACGGGCGCTAGGCGCCCGGCGCCTAGAGGCAGCACGGGCGCTAGGCGCCCGCCGCCTAGAGGCAGCACGGCGCTAGGCGCCCGGCGCCTAGAGGCAGCACGGGACGGGCGCTAGGCCCCCGGCGCCTAGAGGAAGCACGGGCGCTAGGCGCCCGGCGCCTAGAGGCAGCACGGGCGCTAGGCGCCCGGCGCCTAGAGGCAGCACGGGCGCTAGGCGCCCGGCGCCTAGAGGCAGCTTCGGGCGCTAGGCGCCCGGCGCCTAGAGGCAGCACGGGCGCTAGGCGCCCGGCGCCTAGAGGCAGCACAGGCGCTAGGAGCCCGGCGCCTAGAGGCAGCACGGGCGCTAGGCACCCGGCGCCTAGAGGCAGCACGGGCGCTAGGCGCCCGGCGCCTAGAGGCAGCACGGGCGCTAGGCGCCCGGCACCTAGAGGCAGCACGGGCGCTAGGCGCCCGGCGCCTAGAGGCAGCACGGGCGCTAGGCGCCCGGCGCCTAGAGGCAACGCGAGCGCTAGGCGCCCGGCGCCTAGAGGCAGCACGGGCGCTAGGCGCCCGGCGCCTAGAGGCAGCACGGGCGCTAGGCGCCCGGCGCCTAGAGGCAGCCCAGGGTCGTCGCTCGTTTCTTTCGGCTCGTGCGAGTTTTTTGCGTTCTTTTTACTTCTCGGAGATTTTTATCGTGTAGAGAATGTTTCTAATCGTTGATTTCGGAATGTCTTAACATTTTCCCGAGTTTTCTAGAATGAAACTTATTCTCCTAATGCTTCTCTAACATCTTTCGTATTTCGTCCGAACTTTTCGGACATCGATTTCGTCTTGACCGATTTTGACCCCAACATACGTTTCCAATGACCTGAAGAATATATAAATTGGTTGTTGCTCTAGATAATCAAGAACAAACAAATATTTGAATATAAAATATATTACCCAAAACACTCTTTCACGTGTTGGTCAAGAAAAAAATATTAGAAAATTTACAACAGAAAGATCAACAGGTTCTAAAGTAATTTTTGTTTTTTATTTAGGAAGAAAAGGAAAAAAAAAGAAAGAGAAATTGATTTTAATGAAATAAATATGAGATTAGTGTTAATGTTGAAAATAGA
This sequence comes from Hirschfeldia incana, assembly GCA_026261945.1. Classification (NCBI taxonomy): domain Eukaryota; kingdom Viridiplantae; phylum Streptophyta; class Magnoliopsida; order Brassicales; family Brassicaceae; genus Hirschfeldia; species Hirschfeldia incana. The sequence goes on along the minus strand of JABCMI010000014.1, from coordinate 376,487 downwards.
TATGCTAAGAATCCAAATCTTATAACATAAAGAAAAGGGATCTCTCTTTTCCTGCTGCCAGCGCAACAAAGAAGGGAAGGAGGAGCCAACAGCTGTCCCTCTTAACCAAAACGCTCCTCATCTATTATCCTTTTTTATTATTTGGGTTTTTTTTGGTTGGCCCGTTCGTCGTGAGCCCATCCCATGTTATATCAGACGAAAGACTGCTTCCTCTCATCTCCAGAATAAAAGACTAAACCCGTTGCGCCGTCGACGTTTCGTCTCCTTCATCTTGCGATCTTATATAACAAAGGGATGGCACAAATCATCCCCACTTTCTATGAACTACTGAAGAACTACAGAGAAGCCAGCGAAGAACCAAAAGGTCTTTTATTCTTTTAATTTCATTTATAGCTTTTACTGTCAAATAAACTCCAATCGGCCTCTTCCCAGTTGCAGATGTTCCGATTGCCACTGACACCAAAGCTCCGGCGTAGACAAACCTCCTCTCCGGCGACCACTATTTGTTATTTGGGCCGATCGTAATCCACTTCAATTTCACCAACGATCCTCCACCGCACTACCACTTTGTTCTCTTTGCCACCATAGGTTCCCATTCCCACCGGTTTGTACCATGTTTTTGCTCTGTCCTTATCCAACATTTTCTCTGCTGGTTATCACTATATAATCTGGTTTTCTGAAATCGAAAAGGTTTTAGGAACTGGGGCCCATTTTTATGGAACAAGAATAACATTTCGGATTTTGAAACCATCCTAATTTGGTTTCAGTGATGATGCCCTAAAATATTGAATTCTCAATCTAAAAGAAATGTTTAGACTTGATTTCTTTGTTTAGATCTTTGAAAATGGATTGAACAAGTGTTTTGTTGAAGCAGCTTTTGCCTAGAGCTTTGAACTAGAGGTCATAACTCTCTTCGGGATAGTTTTCTGAATTTGACACGACCTCTCTCGGTTTTGATTCCTTTTGGCAGGAGGAAGGAGCAAGTCTCCTTGCAACAGATTTACGCGCTCCACTATTGAGACATTTGAAGAGATCACTCCTCAAACTTATGTCTTTATGCACTACGCTTACGAAGTGTATTGATTGTTTAATTTCCATCAGAAAAAATTAGAAATAGTTCTATGTACGTAGCTAAGAATATATATAAGAAACGACGAGCAGCCATTACTGAGTTTGACACCGATTGTTTTTTAGTTTTTCATGGTTTTTTTTGTAAATATTTGATGTTTATCCGTTTCATCGTTTGATTAAATCCATCGGTTCACATCTGTAGACACCTCCGCTATTTTTTATTTTGATTTTGTTAGAAGATCATTGTTGCATTTTATGATTCTGTTTCTTACTTTGATTTTTTGTTTGTGTATATTCTTGGTATGATTTCTTGATTGTTTGATTTATGCTGATTTGTATTGTGTTCTTTGTGTTGCAGTTTTAGCAGGTGTCCCTGCGTCTCTTCCTATTTGAATTTCAGTTTCAAATCTTAGATATCTGAATCTCTGTTGATATCTGATTATATATAACTGGATTTGAAATACATTAGGTTGTCAAATGAAATGATCAACTGGCTGTTTCTAAGATCTGATTCATTTATCGAGTTTGTTTCTTCTGCAGGAGCAAAATGTGGAATCTTTGGATGATTAGGGCGAGACCAGTAGATTATGGTCCTGGAATAGTGCATCGTGTCGAGCCTGTGAGCTTAGAAGAACTTGGACAGCCGAGGTTTGATTGATGTCATAATTGCTTTGTATTTAATCTTCGGTACATGTTTTTGAGCCTTAAATCGTTTGCATTTGAAAGTGATGCTCCTGAAGCAAAAAAAGGCTGAGAAGAAGAGCAAATCTTTAAGATGGCTCTTAGCACTGCAGCAGTCACGTTAGAGAACCAAGATGCTGAATCCATAGTGATACCAAAGGATGACGTTAAGTGGATATGAAAGAGGAGGTCGTGAGATATAGAAGAGGCTCACCAACATTGTAGCCATGAGATGTACACAAAAAGTTCTATTAAGTCTAGCCCATCATATACTTCAGACTTCTTCCCTAAAGCAAGATAATTTTAAAGTGTTTAATGTGTCTCAGTAACCCGAGACAGAAGGCACAGATCCTACATAGCTCTTCTCATTTGTTTGAGATGATCAACTTTTTATCTGATGCCTACTGGTGTTAGTTTTCAATAGCTTTTGTTTTCTTTTGCTCTTCCCTTTGTTTGTGCTTGTAAGACCCGATCCCGGCCGAGTAGGCCGCGGTCGCAGTCTCACGTCGCTCGGTCCATACCCGGACCGAACCTCTATAGGTTTGCCCTTTATTTTAAACATCACCCATAGGTGAGGGCTAACTCAGATCTTAACTCAAGACTACCTTAGTCAATTCCTAGCTTAGATCCTTTCAACTTATGCACAGAGGAATAATATCTATTTAACCATTGGTCTACAACCAATCTAACACTTGTCTGGTCAGATCACCTCAGCTACTGGTCAGTAGACACAACTGCCAGCTAGCTCCAAGGTCAATCTTGAACCTAGACTAATTCATACAATTAGAGGTTCCATTCTCCTAAGCCATTCTATCTAGATCTAAACAACATTGCTAGATCATACCTTTGCCACATCCACGGAGCTTGTTAGCTCTTTGTCTCAGCTGACTTAGCTGTCCAGCTAGCTCATCCAGCTAGCTGAGCTGATCCACTTCACTGGAGGTTCCAGCAACTCTTTCCCAGCTAACCGAGCTGCGAGGTAGCCTTGCCCAGCTCCCCTTCCACTCGTCCATCTTCCTTATACCTGCATAAACATTTTTCCTTGATTACTTAATCATTCAGCCAGCCATCCCCACAGACTAAAAAACCTCTGGAAAGTCTTCAATAAACATTGGTAAGCATCTGGCACATCTCAGCCAATGCTTCACCCATTATCCTTACACTTTGTAAGATATAATACCAAGTCCTTTCATGGACTAATCAGGCCACGTCCTCTTAGGGACTAACCATACCAAGTCCTCACAAGGACTAGCAAGGCCCATCAGATACTATGTCAATCAACCAACCACCCCACATGACTCAGAACTGATGAGTCTTCATATTTCCTAATCAGCCATGGAACTATGTTCCACTGAACCTGATTAGTGTTGCTCTTACAACCTGTGCATCCTTTGATCAACCAGATCAGACACCTTGATCCATCATCCAAGGATCAGGTCGTCCATCATTGCCCATGATCAGATCACACACGGCATTCCTTGTTATAAACGCACCAGCACAATACTAATGGTCTACACCACTTAGTATTGGCAATACTCTTCTAGTGGCTCTCAGCCAATGCCTTGTACATAGCTCCCAACCCCAAGGTTGATAACTAGCATTCCTTATCATCGACATCATAAGTGAGAAATATATCCCAGCACACAAACATATGATCAGATAACCTAACACAAGGATCTGACCCCAATATGCCCTCAGGTGCAATTTCGACCCCAAGCAACCTGCTCCAAAAATCAATTAAAATTCATGTAAACTCTTGATAATTCTCAACTAAGAGATTCCCATAATGAAAATCCACAAAACCGGCCTCGATCTTATAGATCTCGCCCAAATTCAGTCAAACCGGCCATAGGGTGACTACCTCAAATCCATCCCTAATAACCAATTAAAATACATGATAATTCATGATAAATAACCACTAAGAATAATCCAAAGTCGGATCTCCATAAATCTATCAGGAAGTATGAGATCCGGACTTAGCTGCCAAACCAAGGCCATGGAGGATTCTGAACCGGCCAAGGCCAAGGTTCAGTGCCTCTATGTATAATCATCAATATCAATCATAGATAGAATAAATAAGATGAACAATAAATGTATAAACATAGTAAGGTGTAACTGCAAGACCAGATCAGCCCATAGTGTACCAAACTATGTCCAATAGTCTTCAGTCCACACATGTTACCTTATCAGGCCGACCATGCTCTCCCAAGCACGCCTCCATCAATCCCTTATCACATTCTTCAAGTATTGATAAGATCCAGTCAGGGTCACACCCATCATCCCTTCCTTGGGACTTCCATGAAAACAGTTTCTGCACTGCATCCATCTTCAAGGCTGTTCATGCCTTTGAGAGTGGAGTCAAGCCTTCTCCCTTCTCTTCTAACCACTGGCGTGTGTTCCCAGGTCACAGAGGAAGCCTTTTGATCATCCAAGATCAATCATCATCCAAAGGTCGTGCATCACTTCCCTCTTTGTTCCCCATGAAACTGCTTTCCACACCAATCTGCCCTTAAGGCTGTCTTGGCCTTTGGGACTGAGTTCCGGCCATCTCCCTTCTGTCCTCACCATTTGCGTGTGTTCTCAAGACCTGGAGGATGCTTTGGGTGATAACATCACGGATCAAAAGCCACCAGAAAGTCGTTCATAACTTTCCCCATTGATCTCTATCAAAACTGCCTCTTTATGGCCTTCACACCACCATGGGTCTTGGATTGGGAATCCGACCAACTCTCTGTGTTTTCTCTGTTTTTCTTTGTGTTTCAGGGAGGAAGAATGGTCCCTGGCGTGCCTGCCAAGGCACGGACTTGCCTTCCATTTTATAGAAAAGGAATGGCCACTTCTAACCATTGCATCCCTTCGGTTTCAATCCTCGCCATTGATTTAATCAATGGTCCAGATCACACCCATTCGTCTATGGCAGTTTCCAGACGTCCCTGACTGTCCTAACTGCCCCTAGAAACGTCACATATCAGCCTAGGCTTGTTGCCTAAGCCCCTGGTCCAATCCCAAGTGTCCACCGGTCCATCGGTACACACGGGTCGTCCACATGGTCCGGTCACGGTCCGGACCCGGCCCAACTGCCCAAGACTTGATCACTCACTCTAGCTGAGTTGAGCTGATCCCCAGCTGACCCAGCTGAGTGAGATAGTCTATCCAGCTCAGGGAGCTGACACACTCTTCTTGAGCTCCAGTGAGCTCAGTCCAGCTGGTTGAGCTTCTTGCTCGCATCACCCAGCTGTGATACACTTCGTGTAGCTCCTTTATACTTGTATCCTTCTTGGATTAGCTATGCCTTAGCTTCCTGATGCCCTTAACCTTACTTCCAGGTCATGACACACATGTATTTAGGTCATATGACCTTACTGGTGCATCTCCATGCACCACAGTCCGGCCGGCCGGTCCTATCCAGGATCGGGGACATGACAAGTCTCCCCCACTAACAATGGATTCGTCCTCGAATCTGGTGGTGCTTATGTCTAGTCTCAAGACAAAAGTTCCAACTGAACTCTTTGCATCCGAAACATGGAGCATGCTCGTTTGGTTCTACCAAACCGATTCGTTGCATCTCCCTCAATGCTCCTTCTCATTGATCAAGTCTTTATCATCACTATACAATCTCCCCCACTTGGTAGAGGTTATCCCCAAACCTTATCAAGTGGTCCGTGCTAAGACATAACTTGTGTCACTGGTTCAACACTCCAGGTTGCGGCCCTAGTAGACACCAAGTCATGTCTCTCCTTAGAATGTTGTCTATGCCAGACTTTATTCTTTTCCAGATCTTAGTGAACATGTTCCAATCTTTAGGCTGCTCACTTTACCATGAGTCCTAACAGATCGTTCTGTTTCCTTAACCACCCACAGCCTCTCTCAGATTGGCCACATTGCGATCTTAGTCTATACCAGACTAAACCACCACAATTTGACATATGCCCATCACCGGACAATGTCATAAACTGATCCTGGTTCCTTTAGGACGTGATCACATTCCAGTCCTGGTCCACTCAAGGACTCAACCGTACATTCCGACCATAGGTCCAATTCCGAGTAGGTCGTGTCCTGATCTTCATCCAATACCGGACTTGATCCTGTTGCGGTTCTGGTCCACTCCAGGACTCAACCGTCTCATTCCAACCTTAGGTCCATCTCCGAATTGGTTGTGCTGTGATCCTCATCCCTCATTGGACTAGATCAACTTTATTCCAACCGTAGGTCAAACTCCGACTTGGTTGTACTGCGACCCAGGTCCCTTTCCAGACATTGTCGATTCAAGCTCGGCCATCCAGGCAGGAGCTATGCGGTATGGCTTTTTGGACATTGGGGCCGTCCCTGGTTCCAGTTCTACTATGAACGGGTCAGCCCTAACAGGGGGAAATCCCTGCAGCGCCAGAAACACATCACTGAACTCACTGACCAGCGGAATCCCGTCCGGGTCACCACCCCCCACGCCCTCCTAGTGGTGATGGTAGTCATATAGACCTCTCAACCATTCTCAAGCATCCGTTCCGCTCGGACTGCTGGCACCACTCTATTCAAGGAGTCGAACAAATACCTTGGAACCAAACCGAACTTCCACACCCAATCTCAAACTGCACCATTCCTCGGTGACAGTTAAGGGTGGCCCGATATTTTCAAAATCAGTCCATGCCTAATCACCTCGTGATTCTCAAGGAGGACAACAATCAGATCTACAGGCATCTCCCTGTCCGTGATCAATACCAGGATGTCTCTATCCAGCCTTAGTGAATCCATCACCTGCCCACAAGGTGCATACACTATGACAAGACAATCCCATGTTCTCATCTAGAACAAATCCTTTCTGTTCCAATGTCAGAAAGTGTGTGCGTTTTCACGCCATCAATATTCAGATCATAGTCACTTCAGACTAGATCCCATTTGGACTCATTCGAGTAAGCCAACCCTGGTCCTTCCCTGGACTCGATTGCATACCGAACCTGGTCCACTTTCAGGGTCACTTGCCATACTGGTCAAGCCCCAACCTCCGATCATCAAGTACATAGATGAGTAGGATCTCGGTTTGATAACACGTTTGGAAAACGTCCCATACCATTTTCCAAAGTGTCACACTTCAATGAATGTCGCGACCATTCACAAAGTGTTTATAATATACCCAAATCCTCATCATACTAAAATACTTAACATCGTGTTTCCAATTCCTCTTGGAATTATTCCATTCCGTTCACTCAATCTTAAGGAATCCTACCTTGACATACACTGAGTCCAAGCTGATCCATCTGATCACAAGCCCACTCATGTAATAATAAGCCAGTGTCTCCCTTAGACCAACATGAACACTACATATGCTCACTTGTTCTTGGAACAGCCACAAGGAATAACACTTAACCTCAGTAGAGTGCTGCACGTTTATTTCAACCGAAGCCACTCTCTGGTCCATGTTAATTCCCTGGTCCAGGTCGTCCTTACCAAGATCTTGCATTGCATCCAATGTCCAGTCCGTCTACCACTTCCAAATAACTAGATACACTAACCTTTCTGTTTTTCAGGTTCTTGCCCTTGGAGAGTGTATCTTGGCTAAGCTGGCTCATCTTGGAACTTCCATGTTCTCAAGCATGACACCCAATCTTACCTCAACCTCTCCTGGCTCACCACAGCAAAGGAATCCAAGTTATCTCAGCTTTCAGGAATAATTTCGGTTTGGAACATTACACCATTGAAAAGTAAGTTGAGCTGAAGTTGTGAACCAACCAGCTCCTCCACTCATCTGCCTCAATAATATTCACACTACCTGAGAAATACTTTGTTCTCAGCTGAGCCATGTGCTCCAGCACACTCAGGTAGTCCACTTACAGCTGCAGTTCAGCTCATCCCATCCAACCCTCAGTAGGATTGAGCTGACCTACAGGCAATCCGGCTCCATTGTTAACCTTCTCCAGCGAAGTCGGCAACAAAACAGGCCAAGTACCTCAACAGCATCCACTTGTCTGGATGTGTGGGTGAACAACCACAACCCAACAATCCTAGAATCAAGCATGCTCTGATACCAACTTGTAAGACCCGATCCCGGCCGAGTAGGCCGCGGTCGCAGTCTCACGTCGCTCGGTCCATACCCGGACCGAACCTCTATAGATTTGCCCTTTATTTTAAACATCACCCATAGGTGAGGGCTAACTCAGATCTTAGCTCAAGACTACCTTAGTCAATTCCTAGCTTAGATCCTTTCAACTTATGCACAGCGGAATAATATCTATTTAACCATTGGTCTACAACCAATCTAACACTTGTCTGGTCAGATCACCTCAGCTACTGGTCAGTAGACACAACTGCCAGCTAACTCCAAGGTCAATCTTGAACCTAGACTAAGTCATACAATCAGAGGTTCCATTCTTCTAAGCCATTCTATCTAGATCTAAACAACATTGCTAGATCATACCTTTGCCACATCCACGGAGCTTGTTAGCTCTTTGTCTCAGCTGACTTAGCTGTCCAGCTAGCTCATCCAGCTAGCTGAGCTGATCCACTTCACTGGAGGTTCCAGCAACTCTTTCCCAGCTAACCGAGCTGCGAGGTAGCCTTGCCCAGCTCCCCTTCCACTCGTCCATCTTCCTTATACCTGCATAAACATTTTTCCTTGATTACTTAATCATTCAGCCAGCCATCCCCACAGACTAAGTAACCTCTGGAAAGTCTTCAATAAACATTGGTAAGCATCTGGCACATATCAGCCAATGCTTCACCCATTATCCTTACACTTTGTAAGATATAATACCAAGTCCTTTCATGGACTAATCAGGCCACGTCCTCTCAGGGACTAACCATACCAAGTCCTCACAAGGACTAGAAAGGCCCATCAGATCCTAAGTCAATCAACCAACCACCCCACATGACTCAGAACTGATGAGTCTTCATATTTCCTAATCAGCCATGGAACTATGTTCCACTGAACCTGATTAGTGTTGCTCTTACAACCTGTACATCCTTTGATCAACCAGATCAGACACCTTGATCCATCATCCAAGGATCCGGTCGTCCATCATTGCCCATGATCAGATCACACACGGCATTCCTTGTTATAAACGCACCAGCACAATACTAATGGTCTACACCACTTAGTATTGGCAATACTCTTCTAGTGGCTCTCAGCCAATGCCTTGTACATAGCTCCCAACCCCAAGGTTGATAACTAGCATTCCTTATCATCGACATCATAAGTGAGAAATATATCCCAGCACACAAACATATGATCAGATAACCTAACACAAGGATCTGACCCCAATATGCCCTCAGGTGCAATTTCGACCCCAAGCAACCTGCTCCAAAAATCAATTAAAATTCATGTAAACTCTTGATAATTCTCAACTAAGAGATTACCATAATCAAAATCCACAGAACCGGCCTCGATCTTATAGATCTCGCCCAAATTCAGTCAAACCGGCCATAGGGTGACTACCTCAAATCAATCCCTAATAACCAATTAAAATACATGATAATTCATGATAAATAACCACTAAGAATAATCCAAAGTCGGATCTCCATAAATCTATCAGGAAGTATGAGATCCGGACTTAGCTGCCAAACCAAGGCCATGGAGGATTCTGAACCGGCCAATGTCACGCCCCCAATCCTGAGAAGGATTGTCGGGACGGACCATGGTTCGAGGAAAAGTACCGCCGGTCAGTAAGACCAAAGGCAAGCATTCCATGGTCCAAATAAATGGTTAAGTATGATAAGACTTAACCAAATAAGAGTGAGAATAAAAGAAGTCAGCTAGGACGAGTAAAACAGTAGCTGGTCAAAGCTACCGAGAGGAATAACTGAGCTGTTCGAAGCTAGGTTAGTTCACTCCAGCTCGGCCAGTACTAAGTCAGCTCCACTAGCTGGACTACTAGCTCACTCAGCTGGGTCAGCTGGGAGCCAGCTCATCTCAGCTGGATGGACTGTTCGGGTTCCGGGACAGTGGTCCGGGTCTGGGCCGGTCCTGGTCCGGGTGGTCCGGCCATGTGGTCCATGGACCAGTGGGCTCTTGGGCAAGTCTGTGGGCATTGTCTAAGGGACCTGAGGAATGGTTTAGGCTTCAGCCTGACCCAAGAAATGGGTTTGGGCTGGTGGCGGACTGATTGGTCTGGTTACATGGTCCATAAGCCTGTGGGCTCTTGTGGGCGGGTCATGGGCTGAGGTATGAAGCCTGGGCTTGGCCTGGACGAGGCCTGGATGTATCTGGACGTGTCTAGAGGTGTCTAGAACCTTCCATGGGCGAACAGGTGCAATCTGGACCGTTGGTTACAATCGATGGTCAAGATCTGTTCTAAAGGGCTGCATGGAAGGGATGTGTCTCTTTACACATGACCCCTCGTTTCCTATAAATAGGGGCACGCCCCACGCACTTTTCTAATCCAATTCCAGAGTAAAATACTCAGAGAAAGTCGTAGAGAAAGAGAGAGAGAGAGAGAGAGAGAAAGAGTTTCCGGCCAATAAAAAGGCAGTTTCGTGGTGGTTTAGTTTTCCGGTGACTCCGATCGTTTGGGAATCAACCTCTGGTCGAAATGGAAGATAAGAACAAGGGGAAGAACCCTGAGAACCCAGACGTGGTTCAGAAGGTATGAAAAAGGGCCGTGGTCCCTTCAGTTCCTCCGGTGAGCCCTTGTGGCCGAACCGCAGTTCTGATCGGTTCACCAGTCCCATCTGTTTCTCCCTGTCTGTTTCTAGTCTATCTTCGTCTCTTCTTTCTGTCTATATACGTAAGGTTGTGAAGGTTAAGTCTAAAGGTTCGTCCTTATACTTACTCCGATCACACCCTTACCGCTAACAAGACCATGGGTCGGTTATGCGGAACTTTCTGGTTCATGGTTAGTATGGCTTGAGCCATATGAGGCCGTTGCTTATATTGGTCACTAAGGCCAAGAGAAAGACCTATTCCTGAAGGGAAATAGGCGCAAAGGACCAATGGTCCAACGGCGGTTAGCCGTGAGACGAACAGACCGAACAGCAAGGGCTATAGCGGTTGTAGGTGGTTCTATCTCTGTTTCTTTATATTACTATGTCTATATGATATATGTATATATATGGAACGTGGTAGTTAACCATTTTACCACGTCATAGACCCTGGTGCCATGGGTGGTTACGTTGATCGCTAACCTTAGCCGATAGGTTGGATCCAAGGGGTACTAGTCGCCAAAGGTTGCGTGTTGCCAAGAGTCATGAGTTACCAAAGGTTGTGAGTTACCAAAGGATGCAAGTAACCAAAAGGTACAAGATACCAAGGGTTGCAGGTATCAAAGGGTACGAGGACCAAAGGGTACCAATGACCAAAAGGTGCATTGTGATCCAAAAGCAAATGTACTGTGATCCAAGATCTGAAATCATATCGTGATCCAAGAGGTACGAACGTGTCGTGATCCAAGAGGTACGAACGTGTTGTGATCCAAAAGGTGCAAACGTATCATGATCCATGGGATGTGAACGGGTTGTGACCAAAAAGGATACGAACGGGTCGGGACCGAAAGGGTACGAACGGAACGGGACCAAAAAGGGTACGAATGATTTGATTGTTATAAGGACACCATTTGTATTGTGTAGAGCATGGACTCACATGATAGCATTGGATTGTCACTAAAATCAATACATGAGTGTAAGGAAATAGCGAAGGTCTTAAAGGCCAGTGCAATCCGTACATCATGATTGATCTATGAACCATGATCCATGGTTAATGGATGGATGGTTCTAGCCGCAAGGCTAAGTGGGATATCTTACAATTAACTTCAGGTTGGTGAGTAGGATAGGCGCCATATGCCTTAGGTAGGGCGTGGACCCACATGATGGCAATGGAAGGCCGGTTATGTCAATACATGCTAAAGTAGACGATGGCTTATCATGACTAGTGGTCTGTTCATGTGCCATGACGATGGTTCGATGGCTGAGTACTAGTAAGGAAAGTCACGTTGCTGGAGCAAGAGTATTGATGTGATGCTTCCAGATATCAACCTTAGTGTTGATAATCTCGAGAATGACTACGAGTCAGGACGAGGGATGGCTAGTACTATGTGTCGTAGACCATAAGTATTGAGCCTAAGTGTGATTGTTCAAGAAAGACCGTGTAAGATCTGATCATGGTGGAGTATGGACGACCTGACCATAGAGTATGGTTCAAGGTGTCGAAACTAACCTGATTAGTGAATGCATCGGTTGGAAAGAACAAGTCAAAGCTTTGTCTGGGTTAAGTCCCAAGGCCAGTCCGGCCAGATGAAGACTCATCAGTTCTAAGTCATGTGAGGATGGTTGGATGATTGACTTACGATCTAATGGGCTTTGTCAGTCCAAGAAATGGACTTGGTACTATTGCCTATAAGGCAAGGGAGTGTGCATGAGCCGAAATGGGCCGGATGCATATCTCTTATCCGCTCAAAGACTTCTCAAAGGTTACTTATGTCTGTGGGGATGGTTGGCTGAATGACTAAGTACCTAGGGGAGCTGTTTGATGCAGGAATCAATATAAGGACCTCAAGTAAGATCATTGAGTGATCGTGGTCCAGCAGTCAAGCAAGAGCAATTAGAGTCAATGGAGAACCGATGAGCTAATAAGCTCCGGGAATGTGGCAAAGGTATGATCTAGCATTTACTTGCATAGATCTAGATAGAATGGTTTAGGGGAATGGAACCTCGAAATCGTATGACTTGGTTTGGGTTTGAAATTGACCTTTAAGCTAATTGGTAGTTGAGTAAACTAACCAATGCTAAGGTGATTCGACCAGACCAAGGTTAGATTGGTTTTAGACCAATGGTTAATTAGAGAATATTCCGCTGCGTATCTGGTGAAATGATCTAAGCTATGAATGACTAAGAAAGTCTTTAGTTAAGGTCTAAGTTAGCCCTCGCTTAAAGGCGATAAAATAAATAAAGGGCGAAAAATTAAGAGGTTCGGCCAGGAAGTGGACCGAGCGACGTGAGGCGTCGACCGCGGCCTAGTTGGCCGGGATCGGGTCTTACAGCCAAGGACAAGGTTCAGTGCCTCTATGTATAATCATCAATATCAATCATAGATAGAATAAATAAGATGAACAATAAATGTATAAACAGAGTAAGGTGTAACTGCAAGACCAGATCAGCCCATAGTGTACCAAACTATGTCCAATAGTCTTCAGTCCACACCTGTTACCTTATCAGGCCGACCATGCTCTCCCAAGCACGCCTCCATCAATCCCTTATCACATACTTCCAGTATTGATAAGATCCAGTCAGGGTCACACCCATCATTGCCTTGGGACTTCCATGGAAACAGTTTCTGCACTGCATCCATCTTCAAGGCTGTTCATGCCTTTGAGAGTGGAGTCAAGCCTTCTCCCTTCTCTTCTAACCACTTGCGTGTGTTCCCAGGTCACATAGGAAGCCTTAGACGTGATCATCCATGATCAATCATCATCCAAAGGTCGTGCATCACTTCCCTCTTTGTTCCCCATGAAACTGCTTTCCACACCAATCTGCCCTTAAGGCTGTCTTGGCCTTTGGGACTGAGTTCCGGCCATCTCCCTTCTGTCCTCACCATTTGCGTGTGTTCTCAAGACCTGTAGGATGCTTTGGGTGATAACATCACGGATCAAAAGCCACCAGAAAGTCGTTCATAACTTTCCCCATTGATCTCTATCAAAACTGCCTCTTTATGGCCTTCACACCACCATGGGTCTTGGATTGGGAATCCGACCAACTCTCTGTGTTGTCTCTGTTTTTCTTTGTGTTTCAGGGAGGAAGAAGGGTCCCTGGCGTGCCTGCCAAGGCACGGACTTGCCTTCCATTTTATAGAAAAGGAATGGCCACTTCTAACCATTGCATCCATTCGGTTTCAATCCTGGCCATTGATTTAATCAATGGTCCAGATCACACCCATTCGTCTATGGCAGTTTCCAGAAGTCCCTGACTGTCCTAACTGCCCCTAGACACGTCACATATCAGCCTATGCTTGTTGCCTAAGCCCCTGGTCCGATCCCAAGTGCCCACCGGTCCATCGGTACACACGGGTCGTCCACATGGTCCGGTCACGGTCCAGACCCGGCCCAACTGCCCAAGACTTGATCACTCACTCTAGCTGAGTTGAGCTGATTCCCAGCTGACCCAGCTGTGTAAGCTAGTCTATCCAGAGCTGACACACTCTTCTTGAGCTCCAGTGAGCTCAGTCCAGCTGGTTGAGCTTCTTGCTCGCATCACCCAACTGTGATACACTTCGTGTAGCTCCTTTATACTTGTATCCTTCTTGGATTAGCTATGCCTTAGCTTCCTGATGCCCTTAACCTTACTTCCAGGTCAAGACACACATGTATTTAGGTCATATGACCTTACTGGTGCATCTCCATGCACCACAGTCCGTCCGGCCGGTCCTATCCAGGATCGGGGACATGACAGTGCTGGCAGAGAGCCTTGCTTTATACCCTATGTACTTTGGTATTTTTGATTTAATAAACTACTCAACGTTAAAAAAAACATGCAAGGTTTTTCTTGGCACCATCCGTTTTCTATCGACGTTTGATGAAATTCTTTCATTGCATTCTTAAACTCCAACAATAGAGAAAATATCAAATTAACTGATGATTATTTTGCCCATTGATCTTCAATATTTAAAGAAAGAGAACATAACTGAGAAGATAAATTTTTGGGTTTTTAGTCTGAACTAGGACTACAAAATAACATGCGAAACGGAACTTACCTCAATTATAAAAAATATATTTTTTTAATAAAAGTACAATTTAAGCATCAAATTTTTATTTTTTACATAATTTCTAAATTTGTAGTCTATGGTTTAAAAAGTATATAGACATATATAGATTGAAATTGTTAACATTTAAATTATATCATTACTTATTTCTGTATAAGTTATTGTTTTGGAACATAATCTTAGAACAAACCGAGTCATGACAGGTATTGATATAGTTATATATTATTTGGCAGACTTGCTCATAATCAAGTCTTGATATATTAGAGGCAAGTCAATGCGAGTTTCATTGAGGTCAATGGTTATGTACTGTTTAGACAGAGGATCTCCTGACTTCTATGGTTTTGTTGGAGAATAAATCTGAAAACACAACAACGTTTCCGTGAACAACTTAAAAAGAAAGGAAAGTAAACAAAGGATTTCAACCGTGTACTAAAACAAAAAAGAAGAAGAAGAAGAAGAAATAATCGTACTTGGCACCAATCATCATTTAAGTTTTACTGAACTTTTAAGTATCTCTTCAGCTTCAAAAGAAGATGCAAGGATAGAGGTGATATGCAATCAATGTGAAGTAGCACCAAAACAAAGACTGGCACGACTCATGAGACTAACGACGCCACATATATATAAATAAAAAAACGAACACCAATGATATCAGCTAAATTTGGACAAACCATATGTAATAAGCTCAGCCGATCTTACCAAACAGACCCAAAAAATCAAATAGAATTCAAAAGTTGTGAAGTATTTTTTTTTTCATATATCCAGAATACCAAACAAATCCAATTCTTGAGAAAGCACTTTGTATTTATTATCTCTTCTCTTTTTAAAATAAAGAATTTAGACCACTCAAAAATCACAATAATACGATTTCCCTACAAACGTATGATTGTTCAAAATGATTCGGAAATTTCATGTCAAATTAAAGTACTTGCCACTTCCTCATAAACACTATCATTTTATACATAAGTTAAAACCATCAGATAAATACTTCTAAAGTAAACATCAAAGCTGACCACCATTTCAGCGCCACAAAATCTGAATACTCGATTCCAATATCAACATAGGGTATATAATCAACATGCCCTACTACACACATCTGAAATTCAAGTAACCTTTTAAGACTTCATTATAACATAAATACCAAAACAAACAACAACAATTTTTTTAATAGTAATTACTAAGATTGTTCAAAACAGCTATAATAACTTTGACAGAGAGTTCCTCTAAAGTAAAACCTCATTCTTCATTATTTATAAACACTCACAAAAAATGGTACTAGAGAATCATTTTCTTTTGATCGAATCTGATTGATTTATGTATTTTATAGTATTGTAAAACTGAAAACACTATAAAACTTACAATTCAGGATTAAAACAACAAAAATATTAAGAACTCAAAAATTGAAATTTGGTGTATGCAACATAATCATACTTACAACCAGCTCAACATAACAGAAAATTGACACAAAATTACATCTTTTATAAAACCCGATCTATCAAATCTCGCCCGTAGGACGGGGTCTATCCTAGTATAAGTATATAACAAACTAACATCAATTTAACTGTGCAAAAAGAAAATAATTAACCCCTTTCTCAAAAAATAAAATAAAATAATAATAATAATAATTTGCAAATTAAATACTTTAGTTTTATTTCACAATGAGATTACTATGATGTTACATTACTTTTAAAAATCAGGGATATGCAAAATAAAATAAAACTTAACAAAAATAAAATACTAAGTTCAAGAAAGAAAAACAAAGAAATATTTTTACGGTACGTTATAAATTAAAGCTTTTCAAAAATAAAATAAATTTGAAAAGCTATTTGAATTGTTAAAACTACTGTACACCAAACGTTCACACTAAAAAAAATATACACTAATCTCCTATACTAAAAAAAGAATATAATGGATGAAAAAAGGAGAAAAGAATGAATGGAGAAGCATGCAACCTACTTTAAATTAATTATCCAATAATATATCACTCTTAAATATTAAAAATCTAACAAAGATATATACGTTATGGAACAATCAAACATTTCTGTTGAAAGAGCTGCAAAACATGTGTAATCAAAAAATATAAAATTGTCGTGGTGACATATACTATCCTTACAATATATAAAAGGTAAAAAAATACAAAATTAAATTTCTAATACATATTGATTAATAACTTTTATTATATATATATGTATATATTTATTTATTCATCGTCATATACTACACCTTTTTACTTTGACAAAGTAATAAAAATCATCAACAACTTTTTTTTAAAAAAATAGTCAGATGAAGTACATGAGGTAGAGTTATTTCTTTCATCTATAGCTCAGATCAGAAGATAACAATCAAGAAAATACAGCTAAGACAATTTTTGACATTATCCAACTTTGATTTGTATTCTAAACTCAGTTTTGGTATTTTTGTAAATTAATAAAAATGATTTTATTACAAAAAATGTTTACAGCTATATGCAACATTTAATCAACGAAAACAGAGCATGTTTCCCTTCATATATTATATCCGACATAGTACTTCGTTTATATTTATATATATACATATATGATAATTCTTTAATATTTTATATTTACATAACAAACTAATTGTAATATTGTAAAAGTAACTCTCCGCGCGTAGCGCGGACAACGATCTAGTTTTTATAAAACTTGTTTACAACTTATTTAAAAGTTTACTATTTTATATATTTATTTATATGCTCTGTTTCACAAAAAAATAATATCAAATAAATTATATCGTAAAAAATGTATGTTGACTTATGTTAACATGACTCTTTCGTATATACTATTTTTTCCGTACCACTCTTGGTGTTTAGAGAAAAAAATATTTGTTTAAAAATAATTTATATATTTTTTATTCTATGTAGAATTTAATATCATTTGTGATGAAAGTAAGATATGTTGCAAAGAGTAAATTCTTAACAATAAACTAATTAAAAAGGGCGATTAAATTGCGATCTTAACAATAAAAATTTTAAAAAAACGCTCTCTAAAATGGCGACGGCGACTCTTGCGATGTGCTAGGGTTTAATGATTATCGATCGTTAGGATCCAGGGATTGCTCTGCAATCTGAGATTCGAGGAGGCTTTCAAGGAAATCAATCGGGATTGGAGATAGATGCGATTCCGAATCTGTTGGGAGATTGGAATAGAGAATCATTTACAGATTCGAATGGTCGAGAGAAGGAGCGAGGGGGAGATCAACAGGCAAGACCTGCAAGTTCATGGATTGATCTGTTGCGATTGGGGAGTTCTGGCATCATAAAGACACGAATCGTTTATTTCCAAGCAGTGGAGTGTTCATTGATCTGGTGTGGTGGTCACGAATCAGATTATAGCAGAGACAGTGAAAGGGAGTGGCAGTGCAGGAAACTTTGGAACGATGGATGTTTTGAGTTGCTATTTGTTTCTTTAAGTTTAATGAATGTTTTGAGTTGCTATTTGTTTCTTTAAGTTTTATGAATGTTTTAATAATTCTATGGTGTTTCTGGGTGTTTTGGAACTTTTGTTTTTCTATAAAGAAATGGAATAAAGTATCTGTTTTGGTTTATTTGGCTTGGTGGTCTTCGACATGGAAAGCTCTGAATTTTATTAATAATTTCAGGAATGAGTACGGAAGGTTACTCTGGATGTTTGCACATATAAAGGACTCGAACCTTAGGTCACAAGTGGTGATTTGGTTAGTGAGGATTATTGGTTGTAAGGATTCTGAGATGTTTAATTTGGTCTCTTCAAACCAAATGCATCTATATGTTGGTGAGAGCACAAAGGGATCAGAACACTCCAAGAGGCGAGAATATTGGTTTTTATTTGGTTTCTTCAGGTTTGTAATTGGGAAATGTTTTGTGGTAAAGAGAGTACAAAGAAAGAAATTTCCTAACAGAATAAGATTATATTCTGGACCGTATAGGAGGTTAAAGGGGTACGTATGGCTTCGGAATGATCGTAATACACCCATAAAGATAAATAAAATGAGGATAAGATTTACATTATATATAGGTTTTTATTACAAGAGGATGATCTGAATATGGTTCTGGTCTTGAGGAGAATTTGCAAATACTTACTTCGTAAGGGAGGGACTAGGATATGGCAAAAGACAAAGGAACGATGTTACAGCATTCAAAAGTGCTTTAAATTGGCAAAGGATACAAATGGGAGATTATAGAGGGCCTCTTCATGCCCACATGTCACTGGCTCGATGGGGCTTTAATCTTAATTTAATTTTTAATGAAAGTTTTAAGTTGGAATTGTAGAGGTATGGGAAGTAAGATGACTATCAGTTACTTAAGGGAGATATGACATCAATATAAACCAGACTTTTTGTTCTTATTGGAAACAAAACAAGATTTTTCTTTTGTCCAAGGATTTCAATCACATATTGGATATGATAGTCTGATGACGGTAGATCCTAATGGAACAAGTGGTGGGTTAGCATTATTTTACAATAATGAATATCAGGTTAAAGTTTTATATTCAAATAATAGGATGATCGATGTGGAAGAAGAGGCATTGGGGAAGAAAATCTTCATGACATTTGTTTATGGCGAGCCAGTTCAGAAATTAAGAGAACAAGTGTGGGAACGCCTAACAAGATACGGAATTTCAAGAGATGAACCATGGTTTATAATTGGCGATCTTAATGAGATTACAGAAAATCATGAGAAAGATGGAGGACCGCTAAGAAATGCAGATACTTTTGTACCATTTAATAATATGATTCGCAATACTGGTAGAGTTCCCGGCACGAGGCAACAAGCTATCTTGGCAAGGAAAAAGGAAAATAAAAGGTAAATTGGAAATGGTCCGATGTCGGCTAGATCGAGCCTTAGCAAATGAAGAATGGCATTTCCTGTTTCCAAAATCATATACAGAATATTTAAAATTAGTGGGGTCGGATCATAGACTGATAGTGGCTTTTTTGGAAGATAAGGTAACCAAGAGAAAGGGCCAGTTTAGGTTTGATAACCGTTGGATTGGACAGGAGGGTTTATTAGATTCTATTACAAGAGGCTGGACAAAGGAGTTGAGGAATACAGATGGTAATAGGGGAGATTTTGTGTCTAAGATTACTAATTGCAGACACAAAATCTCTAGATGGCGCAAAAATAATCCTCCGTATGGAAAGGAAAAAATAGCTGAATTACAGAGAGCTTTGGAGGACGTCCAAACATATAATAATAGAACTCAAGAGGATATTTTGGATGTCACTAGGAAATTACAGGAGGCCTACAAGGATGAGGAAGAATATTGGCAACAAAAAAGTAGGAATATGTGGAATACCGCAGGAGATCTCAGCACCAATTTTTTCCATGCTTTAACAAAGCAACGACGAACACGCAACCGCATTGTGGGTTTATATGATGGTAATGGGAACTGGGTAGTTGACGATAATGGAGTAGAAAAGGTGGCAGTGGATTACTTTGATGAGCTTTTCCAAACTTCATCACCTACGGAATTTGAAGGGTTTTAGGGAGAAATTACACCAACTATATCTCAGCAAACGAATCATCGTTTACTCGAGTTAGCCACAGAGGAAGAAGTGCGACAAGCATTATTTATGATGCATCCGGAAAAGGCTCCGGGACCGGATGGCATGACGGCTCTCTTCTTCCAACACTCTTGGCACATTATCAAGCAGGATATAGTGGAAATGGTTAATAATTTTTTGGTTACTGGAAAGTTGGATACACAACTAAACATTACAAATATATGTTTGATTCCCAAGACGGAGAGACCTACTAGGATTACTGAGCTTAGGCCAATAAGTCTGTGTAATGTAGGATATAAAATTATTTCAAAGGTTCTATGTCAAAGGTTAAAGGCTTGTCTACCCGCACTCATCTCGGAAACTCAGTCGGCTTTCGTAGCTGGGCGATTGATATTGGATAATATTTGTCACGCCCCCAATCCTGAGAGGGATTGTCGGGACGGACCATGGTTCGAGGAAACGTACCGCCGGTCAGTAAGACCAAAGGCAAGCGTTCCATGGTCCAAATAAAGGGTTAAGTATGATAAGACTTAACCAAATAAGAGTGAGAATAAAAGAAGTCAGCTAGGACGAGTAAAACAGTAGCTGGTCAAAGCTACCGAGAGGAATAACTGAGCTGTTCGAAGCTAGGTTAGTTCACTCCAGCTCGGCCAGTACTAAGTCAGCTCCACTAGCTGGACTACTAGCTCACTCAGCTGGGTCAGCTGGGAGCCAGCTCATCTCAGCTGGATGGACTGTTCGGGTTCCGGGACAGTGGTCCGGGTCCGGGCCGGTCCTGGTCCGGGTGGTCCGGCCATGTGGTCCATGGACCAGTGGGCTCTTGGGCAAGTCCGTGGGCATTGTCTAAGGGACCTGAGGAATGGTTTAGGCTTCAGCCTGACCCAAGAAATGGGTTTGGGCTGGTGGCGGGCTGATTGGCCTGGTTACATGGTCCATAAGTCTGTGGGCTCTTGTGGGCGGGTCATGGGCTGAGGTATGAAGCCTGGGCTTGGCCTGGACGAGGCCTGGATGTATCTGGACGTGTCTAGAGGTGTCTAGAACCTTCCATGGGCGAACAGGTGCAATCTGGACCGTTGGCTACAATCGATGGTCAAGATCTGTTCTAAAGGGCTGTATGGAAGGGATGTGTCTCTTTACACATGACCCCTCGTTTCCTATAAATAGGGGCACGCCCCACTCACTTTTCTCATCCAATTCCAGAGTAAAATACTCAGAGAAAGTCGTAGAGAAAGAGAGAAAGAGAAAGAGAGAGTTTCCGGCCAATAAAAGGCAGTTTTCGTGGTGGTTTAGTTTTCCGGCGACTCTGATCGTTTGGGAATCAACCTCTGGTCGAAATGGAAGATCAGAACAAGGGGAAGAACCCTGAGAAACCAGACGTGGTTCAGAAGGTATGGAAAGGGCCGTGGTCCCATCAGTCCGTCCGGTTAGCCCTTGAGGCCGAACCGCGGTTCTGTTTGGTTCATCACTCCCATCCGTTTTCTCCAATCTGTTTCTAGGCTATCTTTTCCTCTTCTTTCTGATGATCCACGAAGGGTTGTGTCAGTTGGGTCCAAGGGTTGCATCCCTTGACTTGAACGGTCACACCCTAACCGATAATTTGACCATGGGTCGGTTATACGGGACAGTGCGGATCGTACCAAGGGTTGGGCGGTTGGCTGAACGTTTGGAAGGTCCCAAGGGGTACAAGTTGCCAAGAGTCATGAGTTCCAAGAGTCATGAGGGTCCAAAGAGCACAAGTAACCAGAAGGTATGGGATACCAAGAGTTACAAGTGCCAGAAGGTACCATAGACCAGAGAGTACGATTGACCAAGGGGCATGAGTTACCAAAGGGTGTGAGTTCCAAACGATGCCAATGGATGCAGGTTCTGTCCGGTCCATATGGTTCAGACCAAGGCTTAGACCAAGGACGTATGCACGGTTGTCTATCCGGAGTAATGAGTCGCAAGGTCGGCCGGTTGTGATCAATCCGGGCTGGGCTTGGGCCTTACTCAATCGGTATGGATCCAGGCCAGTACTGGATCAGGTAAGGGCGTCCACTGGGCCATTGAGCCGGACTCCAAGTACACTGGCCGAACCTAGATTCTGTCCGGATAGTCGGACTGGTCTTTGGGGCGGTACGGACTGGTCGTGGTCTGATGTTTTGTCTGGGCTGTCTATCTATTCTAAGTCGTGGGGTGGTTGGTTGATAGACTTGGGATATGATAGGCAGTTCCAAATCATTTTATTATAGTATTGATTGAGGTTTATCTTAGTCATAGGGACCAAGCCAAGCATTGTAGAATCAACCCGTTTCACTTCGGTTATGATTAATGCTTATCTGGTTATGGTTTCAGGAAATGAGGCTTGTGGTGGTCAAGCCAAGGAGCCGTGAAGACTCTATCAGTGAGAAGCTGTGCAGTGTGTGGTTGAACGAAGCTAGGGCAGAACTAGTTATCGTTTATGAAACTGTTAAGAAACTATGTATCGGATCACATGATTAATTTAATATATGTAGAACTACATTTATATTCCGCTGTGTAATCTGGTAGTTTTGTTTATGAACCTCATATGTGAATATGACTTAGTAAATAAAAGCCTTAAAATGAATCCAACATGCAAAGAAAATTATAAGTAAGTCTGCGGATCCAGTTGGGCCGAGAGGTTAGGATCGGGTCTTACAATATTCTTATTGCACAAGAGATGTTTCATGGACTGAGGAAAAATAAATCTTGTCAAAACAAGTTTATGGCAATAAAAACGGATATGAGCAAGGCTCCGATCCTCCGCATGAATATAGAAGTTTCCTAAAACCGAGGGGAAAGTAATATATTTGCGAATTTGCGAAGGCCGCCCAAGATTGACCGACTTATATCAGCTATAAAAGGGGAACCCAAACCCTAGAACAAGGGATCGACACTTTGGGGCTTAGAGATTAGAGAGTTAGGCTAGAAAACTAGGGTTTATACACCTAAAACGTTGTAACGCTAAAGATACTCAATAATACATCTCTTTGCCCTGATTTCTCTTCTCTGAATACTCACAAATCTATTAGTCCTCCTGTGTTCCGTAGTACTAAAACGATCCTACATAAAAATACCTAACAGTTTGGCGCTAGAAGGAGGGGAGTAACTCAACTACGTGACGATGGCACAGGAAGACGATTCCAACCAAGCTGAACTGACCCCGAAGGAAAAGGAGCTTCTGAGCCGATTCGAAACCCTTCAGAGTCTAATCACCGACCTTCATAAGGCTCAGGAAACCGCACCTGCAGGTCTGGAACTCGTCCAGGAAGTTCAGTACCTAAAAGATCAACTTGGGGAACACTCCAAGCAGCTTCAGCAAAGCGTCGAGAAGCTAGACGCTATGGTAGCCGAAAACCTCGCTCTCCGACGAGAAAACCAATCCCTCGGGGCAATTGGAAACAAGCGGAAACGGTTCAGAACCAGAGTCCGACCTATGGCTTCGCTCAACACTCCACGTGACGACGAGGAGACGCCTCGACAGCCCGACGACGGACCCGATGGTCAAGAAGCCACTCGAGACGCAACCCGGGAAGAAAAAGAGGACGACTCTGATACAGAGGACGAAGAATATTCACCTGACCATCACGAGATCTCAGATCCAGCTCTAGCCGCCTACCTAGAGAAGGTGGTATCCGAAAGATTCGGCACCATCCAATCCATGGTGGAAAGGCTCCCTAGAGTAGCTCCCCCTATTCGTAGAAGCGATCCCACGTCATACTCCGACACACCTTTCGTGAAGGAGATTGCTTCAGTCGAGATGCCTCGCAAATTCTCTTTCCCGAGCATTAAGATGTATGAGGGAACTGGAGATCCTGACAATCATATCGCCCAGTATAAGCAAAGCATGATAGCCGTGGCTATTCCAAAAGAAGCAAGGGAAGCCACCATGTGCAAGGGTTTCAGATCAACCCTAACCGGTCCTGCCCTCCAATGGTATATCAACCTCCCCACGGGATCCATAGCATCTTTCGCCACCCTCAGCGACAAGTTCGCGGAGCAATTCGCTAGCAGCCGCCATCTGGAGAAGAGATCGGATGAGCTCTACGAGATTCAACAATACAGAAACGAGTCCCTACGTTCCTACATAGCTCGTTTCAACCATGAGAAGGTCTCTATACCCGAATGCAACGCCGATACAGCAGTCTCAGCCTTCAAGAAGGGTCTGCTTCTGGAGGGAGAGCTCTACAAGGAACTGACAAAGTACAGATGCAGAGACATAGCGGATGTGCTATCCCGCGCCTGGGCCCAAGTAAGGTGGGAAGAAGACGTCGTGAGCAGGGCCAAGGTCTCCTCCAAATACGATCAGAAGTCCTCCAGGCCTTCGAAGGACGAGCGTGAGGAAACCATCCGACCTTTACTTTCCCGAGAATCCACCAACCAGAGCAGGGGCAGATATCAACATCGCCTTCTACCTCGATCCGAAGGAATGATGGTTTCTACTTGGCCCAGTATCTCCCACCTCGCAATATCCAAACCAGAGCTCATCGGAGTCTTGAGACAGATGGGCCCACAAGTTAAGTGGCCACCTAAAATGAGGTCCCCTGACGCTACCCGGAACCCTAAAAGATGGTGTGGGTTCCACAACGATCACGGTCACACCACTGAAGACTGTATAGCCTTGAGGCTAGAAGTAGCCGAACTCCTTAAGAAGGGCTACCTAAGGGAGTTCCTCTCGGACAAAGCAAAGGACCTCCTCAACAGAGAAGGTCCCGTTCTCCCCAACGATGATGTTCCTGCATTACCTCCGCCACAAGAACGAGTGATCCACGTCATCTCAGGAGGATCAGAAGTAAGCGGAATCAGCAGCGCCGCAGCCAAAAGAAGTACTCGTAATGCTAGGAATGGTCAAGAGACCGAGGTTCCCAAGCGCCCACTCTTGGGGACGGATGAAATCAGCTTCACTGTGAAGGAGCAGGAACGGGTCCTCGTTCCCCATCATGATGCCCTCGTCATTTCGCTAGTTATAGCCAATTGCTTGGTTAAGCGGATACTGGTGGACAACGGAAGCTCCAGCAACATCATCTTCCATTCGGCCTACATGGACTTAGGGCTAGACCCTAAGACACTAACCAGGAAAGCGACCCCGCTCGTGGGATTCAGTGGAGAGGTGAAGCAAACCGAAGGAGAAGTCCTCCTCCCAGTCTACGCCGAGAGGATAAACCAGACCACCAAGTTCTCGGTCGTCGACTGTCCGTCATCCTACAATGTGATACTAGGGAGGCCCTGGATCCACGACATGGGAGCCGTGCCATCAACCCTTCATCAATTGGTGAAATTTCCTACCCCCTGGGGCGTGAAGGTCATCAGAGGGGACCAGGAGAATTCCAGGTCCTGCTACCAAACTACCTTGAAGGGAAAGACCCAAGTCTTATAGCAATTACATAAGCAACCTCTAGTTCCTCACGCCGAAGAATCCAAGGTTGAAGACATGGATGAGGTCCCCCTGGTAGAAGGGAACTCGGAACGGAACCTCAAGATAGGCTCCAAACTGCCGAAAGATTTGAGGCGAAGGTTGATCGACTTCCTAAGATCCAACTTCGATTGCTTTGCATGGTACCACGAAGACATGCCCGGAATCGACCCCGATGTTATCATGCACCAGCTCCAAGTGATACCCAAGCATCCTCCGGTCAGGCTAAAGAGAAGGAAGTTTGCTCCCGAAAGGGACGAAATCATTAACGAAGAGGTAAAGAACCTGCTCGACGCAGGGTTCATAAGAGAGGTACAATATCCCGACTGGCTAGCCAACGTGGTGGTTGTGAAAAAGAAAAACGGAAAGTGGAGAGTCTGCATCGATTTCACGGACCTCAACAAGTCATGTCCAAAGGATCAATTCCCCCTGCCTCATATAGACAAGCTGGTTGATGCTACTGCTGGGCACCAACTAATGAGCTTCATGGATGCCTTCTCGGGATACAACCAAATCCTAATGCATCCCGACGATCAAGAGAAGACGTCCTTCATCACCTCCAGGGGCATCTACTGCTATAAGGCTGGGTTTAAAATAGCTAGAGGCGACTCAAGGCGAGCAAGTGGTCGCCAAGCGCCAAGCCTCATGGCGACCAAAGGCGAGCGCCTTGTGTATACCTCACACAAAAAGAATTCAAAACACCTATATAATACTTCGCTTTAAGTTCAAAGAAAAATATGTATGTTCAAAACCAAAACAGCACATCCACTATAGTTGAATCCCAAATAGACGAGATTGAAAAACAGCACGTCTCGTGCCAAAAAAAAAAAAAACAGCACGTCAAAATAGCTAAACACCTAAGTCTTAATAGCAAAACAACAACTCAAAATAACAAATCAAAACACCAAGTCCTTGAACACTAAAACTCAGATTCAAAATTATGATCTTCATACTCTTAACTTATACTCAAAATCAAAGTCATCTAACTCATCTTCTCTCAGCCATAATAAAACTTAAACGCAGAAGAGAAAAATATGATCAAGGGATACTTAGGAAGGGTTATACGTGATAGAGGAGAAAAATATGATCATAGGAAATATGCCCTAAACCAAAGTCGGTTTGATAGACTAGGTTTACACGAACCAAACTAGTTTGTTTAATTTCAACATATCGTGGCGAGAAGCGCCTTTGAGAAGGCATGAAAGCGGTGAATAGCGACCGCCATGTGTATGTCGCCTGGCCATGGGGTATTGAGGCGATGAGGCTATCGCTCCACCTCGCCATGCGCCATGGCGACCAAAGCGGTCGCTTTTTTAAACCAAGCTATAAGGTCATGCCGTTTGGTCTGAAGAACGCTGGATCCACCTATCAGAGACTAGTCAACACGATGTTTGCCGATCAGATAGGCCATACCATGGAAGTCTACATCGACGACATGCTGGTAAAATCCCTAGACTCGGAAGATCATATCTCGCATCTTCAGCAAGCATTCGCCACCTTGAGGAAATACAATATGAAGCTCAACCCCTCTAAATGCTCATTCGGAGTAAGCTCTGGGAAGTTTTTGGGATACATAGTCACCCACAGGGGCATAGAAGCAAATCCGGAGCAAATAAGGGCCATCCAGGCGATTCCTCCCCCACGGAATGTCAAGGAGGTTCAAAAACTGACAGGGAAGATGGCAGCCCTCAGCAGGTTCATCTCCAGGCTTTCCGACAAGTCCCACGCCTTCTTTGAAACATTAAAGAACCCCAAGGATTTTAAGTTGACAGAGAAGTGCGAAGCCGCGCTATCCGACCTCAAGGCCTACCTCACTACTCCACCACTCCTATCTAAACCCTTGGAAGGAGAAACCTTACTGCTCTACCTAGCTGTGTCCGAGCACGCAGTTAGCGCGGTCCTCGTAAGAGAGGAAGAGAAGAGGCAGCACCCCATATACTACGTTAGCAAGTCCATGCTAGACGCAGAAACTCGCTACAGCCAACTGGAGAAACTAGCCCTCGCCCTGGTGATCGCGGCCCGGAAGTTACGCCCCTACTTCCAGTCCCACCAAGTCGTGGTGGTCACTTCATTCCCCATCAAAGCGGTCCTTCATAAACCCGAGGTATCAGGACGGTTGGCGAAATGGGCCGTAGAGTTGGGAGAGTATGACGTGATCTTTCGCCCAGCCGCCACTATCAAATCTCAGGTCCTAGCCGATTTCGTGGCTGAATTCTCTCCCTCTACACTTCCGGACCCAGATCTAGAAGCTACACTCCAGGGAAAAAAAAGCAGAGGAAGGTCAATGGACCCTGCACGTGGACGGTTCCAGCAACGTAAGAGGTGCAGGAGTAGGACTGGTTCTAACCTCCCCTACAGGAGATTCGGCCTCTAGGGTTGTGCGTTGCAACTTCAAAGCAACCAACAACGAGGCAGAATACGAGGCTCTGATAGCAGGTCTAGCGTTAGCTAGAGAAATGGGAGTAGAAGACATCCAGGTCTTCAGTGATTCGCAGCTCATCATCAGCCAAGTTCAAGGGGATTACCAAGCCAAGGACCCGAGCATGGTCAGGTACCTATCAGTGGCCAAACGCCTCCTAGACCAATTCACGAGCTGCAAGCTTACTCAAATACCTAAGGAACAAAATTCCCAAGCCGATGCTCTAGCAAACCTAGGTTCCGCATTGGAAACCAAGGAACATATGAGTATCCCCTTGTTGGTCTTACAATGGCCAGCAACCCAGAAAGAGGCAGAACCAGAAGAAGTGGCAGTAGTAGACGAAGGAGAAACCTGGATGACCCCTATCACCAACTATCTGAGAAACGATGTCCTACCTGAAAACCGAGAGGAGAGCCGGAAGATCAAGAGACAAGCAGCCAGATACTGCATTTCGGAGGGAAAGCTATACAGAAGGTCCTTCTCAAGGCCCTATCTACGATGCCTATCCCCTAGAGAAGCCGCGCGAATATTGGAAGAACTCCACGATGGGGAATGCGGTTCACATTCCAGCGGACGAAGCCTGGTTCTCAGGGCAAGGAGGGCCGGTTATTATTGGCCCACTATGGCGAAGGACTCCCTCAAACAGGCTAAAACCTATAGCCAATGCCAGAAACACGCTCCAATCTCCAACTTACCACCAGAGAACCTGAAATCCCTGAGCTCCCCTTGGCCCTTTCGCAAATGGGGCATGGACATCGTGGGGAAATTCTCAATGGCGCCGGGGCAAAAGGTTTTCCTCCTAGTAATGACCGATTACTTCACGAAGTGGGTAGAAGCCAAAGCCTTGGCGAAAATCACGGATCTCCAGATCAGGAAATTCATCTGGACGAACATAATAACCCGCTTCGGAGCACCTCAGGAGATTGTCACCGACAATGGACCCCAATTTACCAGCAACGACTTCCAAGACTTCTGCAAAGAATGGGATATCAAACTCTCATATTCAGCACCGAGACACCCCCAGTCGAATGGACAAGCAGAGTCAACCAACAAAACGGTGGTGAACATGCTCAAAAAGCGCTTGGAGAAGACTCATGGGCGATGGGCAGAAGAGTTACATGGAGTCCTCTGGGCCTATCGGACAACTCCGAAAACAGCTACCCAAGAAACCCCTTTCTCACTCGTCTATGGCACCGAGTCAGCAATACCAACTGAGGTGCATGTTAAGACCACGATCTCCAACATCCTAACTCCCAAGGAGAACGATGAGATGATGTACCTAAGCCTAGACCTCCTAGACGAGAAAAGAGAAGCAGCCCGCCTGAGGAACGCATCGTACCAAATAAAGGTAGCCAAGAGTTACAACAAAAAGGTGAGATCCAGAACCTTCCAAGAAGGAGACTGGGTCCTAAGGCGAGTCTGTAATCACACGAAAGACAAATCAGCCGGAAAACTCGTCCCCGGATGGGAGGGGCCCTACCAGGTAATAGGGGTGCAAGGGGCAGGAGCCTATAAGTTGCAAGACAGCACATGCAAGGTCCAACCCAACTGCTGGAATGCCTTGCACCTCAAATTATATCATTTCTAAAGGCAAGATCTTCGGATCAAGCTCTATATATACTATTATATATTTAAGTATTTTGGTTTTCCTACTCCCATGTATAACGAGAACATCTTCGGACTAGGCTTATAAAATACATTTGGTTTCGACTAAAGGGAGTTAAGGGAACACCAATATACTTAAAGGGGCATATTAGCTGGATCGGGACCTTCGGGACCTCAGATCTTAGCTAGCCCCCTAGCTATTGAGGCTACTCACCATAGGTGCAGACAGATATGGAAGGGGTCTGATCAGCCCTGAGCCGATGTCTGCGCGATAGGGCCCCGCGTAAAGGCCTATAGCCAAGAATTATGCGGGGACCACGTACCAGTGCCACTCAAACCCTCGTGAAAAACGCTATAAGCTAAACGCACGCTGGGGGCATGACGTACACGGCCAAGTACTGTAATCAGATTCTGGTGGCTGATATGCGGGGAGCAAAGTGCAAATAACCGGTTAAGCACAAACAATTTAATACCTATCCAGACGTGGAAGGTAGTGTGTCTGGGTTGACAGAACCTTGCGGGGGGACCCACTCCAGACCACAGTAAGTCTGAGAGTGACCTTTCTGCAGAAAGGTAGAGTGCATCATTGAGATTTTCGAGAATGGCCTATGCCCACGGATAGCACAGTGCGACTTCTCAATTTAGATCGAGAGTGGCGCGCCTCCGGGCAAGAGAGAGCGATCAAAAAGACTCCCCAAAAGCATAAAAGTCTAGAGACCTTCGGGTCCAAAGACCTTCGGGTCCAAAGACCTTCGGGTCCAAAGACCTTCGGGTCCAAAGACCTTCGGGTCCAAAGACCTTCGGGTCCAAAGACCTTCGGGTCCAAAGACCTTCGGGTCCAAAGACCTTCGGGTCCAAAGACCTTCGGGTCCAAAGACCTTCGGGTCCAAAGACCTTCGGGTCCAAAGACCTTCGGGTCCAAAGACCTTCGGGTCCAAAGACCTTCGGGTCCAAAGACCTTCGGGTCCAAAGACCTTCGGGTCCAAAGACCTTCGGGTCCAAAGACCTTCGGGTCCAAAGACCTTCGGGTCGAAAGACCTTCGGGTCGAAAGACCTTCGGGTCCAAAGACCTTCGGGTCGAAAGACCTTCGGGTCGAAAGACCTTCGGGTCCAAAGACCTTCGGGTCCAAAGACCTTCGGGTCGAAAGACCTTCGGGTCGAAAGACCTTCGGGTCCAAAGACCTTCGGGTCCAAAGACCTTCGGGTCCAAAGACCTTCGGGTCCAAAGACCTTCGGGTCCAAAGACCTTCGGGTCCAAAGACCTTCGGGTCCAAAGACCTTCGGGTCCAAAGACCTTCGGGTCCAAAGACCTTCGGGTCCAAAGACCTTCGGGTCCAAAGACCTTCGGGTCCAAAGAACCTTAGGGTTCCATAGACCTAAGGGTCCAAAGAACCTCAAGGTTCCATAGACCTAAGGGTCCGAAGAACCTCAGGGTTCCATAGACCGAAGGGTCCATAGAACCTCAGGGTTCCACAGACCGAAGGGTCCAGAGAATCTCAGGGTTCCATAGACCTAAGGGTCCAAAGAACCTAAAGGTTCCTAAGACTTCAAGATTCAATGGGTAGAACTCCCGGGTTCAAAGTAAGGCCTCAGGACCCAGGTAAGGAACCTAAGGGATCTAGACACCAAGAAGCAGTACAAGGTTCGAAGAAACAAAAGATGGAGTAAAAACAAAAACCAATAGATATTATTAAGAGTTCTTATTCGGAGGAAAGAAAGCTACTAAAAATCCAAAGAGAAAGACGACAACATAAAGCAAGAAAAACATAAGTATTGAGAGATGGTCAAAGATGCGGCTCCCGGCAAAAAAGAAGGGAAAGCACCAAGTCCACCATCACCGCTCCCCAAATTTCGGATCGGACCTCCAACAGGCCCCCATCAGCCGGGTCCCCCGAACAGCCCACGTTGGCCAACATTCCTTGTCGACCACTCTCTCACGAGATCCCAGCAAGCCTGCTCCCGAGCCCTCTGCACGATAAGAGCCTGGTTAGAGATCACTTCCCGAAGCTGCCTCCGAAGAAAAAGAATTTCTTCATGCGGGGGAACACGCCGACCTAAGCTAGGGAACCGATCCCTGCTAACGTCCCTCGGAGCCAAAGAGGCCATTACCGGAGGGACAGAAAGAGACAAATTGCGAGGTCTTCTCCTTTGAAGCCTGGCCCTGCAATACTCTTCGTACACTGACAATATCGAAGCCATAGGGATTCCACCTGGAAAACCAAGACCCCATCAAGCCACGGCTAGGGCAGAAAGAAAAAGTAAGAGAAATTCCATTACCCCAAATACGGCTATGACGTAGCGATATCGGATGCATCAAAAACAGAATCCAGCGAAAGAGCCTAGGAATACCTCGCGCCAACTTCGCCAAAGTCTCACCAGCCTGGACGACCGGTCGAGCCACCTCCACAAAAAAAAAAGAAAAACCCAAAGTAATTCAGCAAGCACAATACTCATGTCTGGGAAAATAGAAATAACATACCCACTGAACGCCAGAAGCAAGGATAGCTGGGAACACCGTCGACCTTCATGAACACATATCTCCTATCCCAGGAATCGTTCGAAGGGAAGCTACCACGAATGCCCCGAGGAGGTTCATCCACTAAAGGTTCACCATCACGGGACCATATTTGGTAGAAGCCTTTCTTACTCGACAAGGGAACAAAGGAGTAAGAATATAGGACTTCAGACAATCCAAAAGGAATACTATGGAGTTCCCTAAACACTTGGATAGCCATCAAAGTACGCCATGTAGCAGGCGTAAACTGCGAAGGGGAACATCCAAAGTATGATGCCACTTCCGCAATCAAAGAAGGGATCCCTCCTCTAAAGCCGGCCTCTAAGTAAGCCTCAAAGATTGCTATCTCCCCCCTTCCTCCATCAGGAGCTCGTTCGAACTCTCCCGCACACCTGATCCCCATCGTACCGGGCAAGGAATATCTACGGCGAATCTCCATCAAATCACCTTCCTTAATGTTGGACCCCGGGCCATCTTCGTCTTCATTCGAAGCATCGAAGGAGCAAAAGCGACGAGGGTTAGCAGGAGCCATGGGAACCCCTTCATCATCTGTTCCCGAAACCACGCTGGGTGCTAAGACTGGGGAATCAAATGGATCACCAAACAAACGACAGGGCCTGACATGTCCCCCAACACCAGGGGCAGGGAACGATTTCGTGAAAGTCGGAGCGTTCGACATCTGCTTCCAATAAGGAGGATAGGGTAAAACCTAAATTCGTGTCGTCTAAAGGCATCGAAGCATCCAAATATATACCCGGAAAAACTTTCCATTTTTGTCGCATAAATGGAAAGAAGAAAAGGGGAAAGGCAAAAGGATTTGGAAGATAATCATAAGTCTCGGCAAATTTCCAAAATTGTCTCCAAAATATTCCGCCGACCTAGCACCATCGCGATCGGGCCGCGATTCCTATTTTCTTTGAGGCCTGTTCCATCCAAGCGATCGCATCCCAAAATGATTCCACGTTTCGCCTATACTCCGTGCCCCTTCTCCTGCTTGAAGAAATGGTACCAAAATCCAAGACTACATTTTATCCCTTGATCCCTACGAAGCAACCAAGGAATAAGGGGCAAACTGTTGGGGAAAATATCCAGGGCTAAGGATTTCTCCAGCCTCCGAAGGGGCCTTGACTTCCGGGCCCTCGTTTGGAAGGGACCCAGGGTCCTTCCTCTACTCAAAGAATCAATCTCCACCAGGAGGCACTAGGATCCGATCTCCACTTAACAATATCTAGGGTCCAGTCCCCGCGACGAGGAACCAATGCCTAGCCCCTGCCGAAAGGACCAAGGATCCGATCCTCCGCATGAATATATGTTTCCTAAAACCGAGGGGAAAGTAATATATTCGCGAATATTGCGAAGGCCGCCCAAGATTGACCGACTTATATCAGCTATAAAAGGGGAACCCAAACCCTAGAACAAGGGATCGACACTTTGAGGCTTAGAGATTAGAGAGTTAGGCTAGAAAACTAGGGTTTATACACCTAAAACGTTGTAACGCTAAAGATACTCAATAATACATCTCTTTGCCTCGATTTCTCTTCTCTGAATACTCACAAATCTATTAGTCCTCCTGTGTTCCGTAGTACTAAAACGATCCTACATAAAAATACCATAACATATCCGGCAAGTCTCCTTCAAATCCCCCTCGTTCTTCTTTCTCGGATGCCTTAGGTTCTTATCGAGTTATTGATGTTTCCTTAGGGAAATCTGTGTTGAAAATCGATCCCAAAGCCTCATTTTTATAGAAACTCGGGAAGAAACAGTTATGGGACGAAGGGGTAAGTTTTCCAACCGCTTGGACGGTTATCAGTACGCGCCCCTTCGGCGAGAAACCGATTCCAACCGTTTCGCACGTTCCCACACGCGCAAGGCTCAGTCGGATCAGTCCAGCTCCGCAGCTGATCCGACCATCGACTCGTAACCGCTCCGGACCCATCCAACCGGCCCAACCGTCGAACACTCCCTTCAGCTGAGCTGAGCTCCCAGACAGTTAGTCCAGCTGGTTGAACTCAGTACACTAGCTGCTGAGCTGGTTAACTTCAGTGAGCTCGTCCAGCACACAGCACAGCCAGTGTTCCAGCTCGTCCAGCTCAGTACACTCTTCTTTAGCTCGGTCCAGCTCCTTTTCCTCCCTTTCCTAGGCTAAGTCCAATTACTATTCGGACTTAACCCTTTTGTTCAGACCATGGAACGCTTGCCTTTGTGTCTTATGACCAGCTTGCACGTTCCCTCGTCTCATGGTCTGTTCCACGATCCGTAGCTAGGATCGAAGATGCTACAAGTCACCCCCACTTGATAGGGATTCGTCCCCGAATGCAAACCAAGTTCTGTTTCCTCTTGAAACTGCTTAAACCACTCGGGAAAATCCTTCTTCATCTTTGCTTCCGTTTCCCAAGTTGCTTCTTCCTTTCCATTGCAATCCCAAACGATCTTAACCATCAGGATCAATTTCTTCCTTGTGGCTTTTTCGATCCTATCAACAATACGAAACGGCCTTGTCTCTAAGGTGAGGTTCTTGCCTAACTCCAAAGGCAGTTCAGGCACAATCACGTCCTGATCCGTAAGACACTTCCGGAGTTGGGATACATGAAAGACGTTGTGAAACGCATCCATGGCGGTTGGTAAGCTCAACTTGTACGCAACCGGACCAACTCGTTCTGTTATCTTAAACGGACCCAAGTACCTCGGATCAAGCTTCCCCCTTCCCGAAATTCTTGCTCGGCCTTTGAAGGTTATCATCTTCAAATAGACTAGACCATCAACTGCGAACTCAAGATCCTTCCTATGCTTGTCTGCATAGCTTTTCTGTCTATCTTGAGCTTCTTTCAGCTTATCCTTTATGAACCTTATTTTCTCAGTCGTTTCTTCCACTATCTCTGGTCTGATTATGCTGAGTTCCCCCACCTGGGTCCAGCATAAAGGGGTCCGACATGGCCTCCCATACAAAGCTTCATAAGGAGACATCCCGATGCTCCTATGAAAGCTGTTATTGTAAGAGAACTCCACCAAAGGCAAATGTCTTTCCCATGAATCGCTCCAATCCAATGCACAGGCCCGCAACATATCTTCCAACGTTCTGATGGTCCGTTCAGATTGACCATCAGTTTGCGGGTGATAGGCGGTACTCATGTTTACTCGAGTTCCCAAGGCCTTTTGGAATGCTTTCCAGAAATGCGATGTGAAACACGGGTCTCTGTCCGAGACAATGCTAGCCGGTACGCCATGTAACCGGACTATCTCATCTATGTACTTCCGGACTATCTCTCCAACACCATCGGATTTCTTTATGGGTATGAAGTGGGCTGACTTTGTCAATCGATCCACGACCACCCATACTGCAACCTTCTTGTTCCGGGTTGTTGAAAAACCCGTTACGAAGTCCATCGCGATGTGATCCCACTTATACTCCGGAATGGGCAAGTTTTGCAACAAGCCACTGTTGGGGTCAAAAACGGTTATCTCGAAATCAACGGCTAAGACTATTTGTTGTACGAAAAATCCTCCGAAGAATGCACACGAACACCCGCAAACTGAAGGAAACAAGCAGACCGCAGCATGTCCCTAGGCGCCGGGCGCCTAGCGCCCGTGCTGCCACTAGGCGCCGGGCGCCTAGCGCCCGTGCTGCCTCTAGGCGCCGGGCGCCTAGCGCCCGTGCTGCGTCTAGGCGCCGGGCGCCTAGCGCCCGTGCTGCCTCTAGGCGCCGGGCGCCTAGCGCCCGTGCTGCCTCTAGGCGCCGGGCGCCTAGCGCCCAAAGCTGCCTCTAGGCGCCGGGCGCCTAGCGCCCGTGCTGCCTCTAGGCGCCGGGCGCCTAGCGCCCGTGCTGCCTCTAGGCGCCGGGCGCCTAGCGCCCGTGCTGCCTCTAGGCGCCGGGCGCCTAGCGCCCGAAGCTGCCTCTAGGCGCCGGGCGCCTAGCGCCCGTGCTGCCTCTAGGCGCCGGGCGCCTAGCGCCCGTGCTGCCTCGGGTCCTCGAGCGACAATCTTCTGTGCACGAGTTCTAGGCCCCGACTGTCAGTAATCTGCGCCTTAAGTCCTTCCCAAGTCCTCGCGGAATGGATCATTGGGATTCCGCATACAAAACTCCCGTTCTTACTCTGAATTAAAAACCGTCGGAAACACTTCGGAAACTCGTAAGATATCAACGGAAAGGAAGATCTTAAATCATTCATACGAAACGATGATGGTTATCTAAGACACCACGCATCTCAACTCTACGAAGGATTGAAGATCTTCCGAAGAAATCGTAGAAAACAGCGGAAGTCCTCGAAACGGCCCGAAAGGGACCAAACGCGATCGGACAACCCATTTACGATTATCTAGGATAGGTACGGCGATTTACGCAACAAGATAAATCCTAAGTTTCCGGAAGGATAAATGTCAAGTTTCCCGAAGATAAACAAGAAGGTCGGCGAAAATGGAAAAAGCCCGCCTTGCGGCCCAGAAGGAGAATAGACCGTCATAGGAAGGAGTATATAAAGGAGCTTAGGGAGACAAAGGAAGGCAGAGCGAAAATCAGCGAGAGAGAGACCAGATCCGAAATCTAGGGTTTTAGAGAAATTCCTGCTAGCTTAGGGAACTTAGGACTTAGGAGGCTAGACTAGCGGAGCAAGACTTAGAACGTCTTGTCTCCTATTTTTCCGTTGTTTCCTCTTCAGCGTATCTCTACTTCCTGTTTTTCGGAAGAATATTGTATTCATCTTATCATCAGTTTAATAAACGCCTTAGCGCGACTTTTCCGCATTGTTATCTTTTTATCAATTTCGTTTGGTTGTCGCAGAGAATCCGAGCCTTCAGGGAAAACTAGGTTTACTTAGTTTTCCTCCGATAAGACTTAACTAAAATCGATAGTGCGAATTTCGGTTCCCACAGTTTGGCGCTAGAAGGAGGGGAGGTCGGATTCTCTTACTCAAAAACCTACGATTGATAACGACAGCATGGCCACATCGCCTGTCCGCAACATCGTGTCATTCGGGGACGGAGCAACGGCTAGTCAAGCCAAACCTCACGACGAACTCCTCGTCATCAGACTAACGATCCAGGACATCGACGTAGCAAGAATATTGGTCGACACCGGTTGCTCGACAAATATTATATATAGAAACACTCTCGAGAGAATGGGACTCGACCTAAGCGTTATCACGGACGATCCCAATCCAATAATCGGACTCTCAGGAAACATCACAATGACCCTCGGCTCGGTCGATCTCTCGGTCAGAGCCGGGAGCGTCACAAAGATGGTGGAATTTTTGGTAGTCGACGGCCCTGCAGCGTATAACGCAATCGTCGGGACTTCGTGGTTAAATTCCATGAAAGCAATACCCTCGACTTTCCACCTGTGCCTAAAATTTCCATCCCTCCTCGGAGTCGAAACAATACAAGGCGATCGTAAGACGCCGCAAGTCTGCTTGGCCGCTGGGTTAAAACGAAAAAACTCCGAGCCCGAAACTAACTCGAAAAAGCAAGCGACCCACGAACCAGCGTCGCAAGACCCTCCAGAAATCATCTGGCAGTCGCGAAAAGCTGAAGCCCTGGAAGGGAAACGTGAGCCCACTTGCGAACCAGTGATTTCGGTCTGCCTCGACGAGACTAACCCAGAACGATGCGTGGAGATTGGGGCCAATCTTCGCGACCCTTTAAAAGCAGAACTCATCGCATGTCTCAAGAAGAACCTAAATACGTTCGCCTGGGCTGCGGAAGATATGCCGGGAATCGACATCAACATAACATGTCACGAACTCAACATTGATCCAACTCATAAACCCGTCAAACAAAAGAGGCGAAAGCTAGGTCCTGAACGGGCGACCGCGGTTAATGAGGAAGTCGAAAGACTCCTCAAAGTTGGATCGATAACAGAAGTAAGATATCCCGACAGGCTCGCCAATCCCGTCGTCGTCAAGAAAAAGAACGGGAAATGGCGAGTGTGCGTCGATTTCACTGACCTCAACAAAGCGTGTCCGAAGGATTGCTTTCCGCTCCCGCACATCGACCGTCTAGTCGAAGCAACCGCGGGAAACAAACTTCTATCGTTCATGGATGCGTTCTCCGGATACAATCAGATCATGATGAATCCCGACGATCGCGAGAAGACAGCATTCATTACCGACAGAGGAACCTATTGCTACAAAGTAATGCCTTTCGGCCTAAAGAACGCCGGCGCCACATATCAACGGCTCGTCAATCGAATGTTTGCTGAACAACTCGGAAAAACCATGGAGGTGTACATCGACGATATGCTGGTAAAATCTCTCGACGAACGCGACCACGTACTCCATCTAGAGGAATGCTTCGAGAGATTAAACCAACACAACATGAAACTGAATCCAGCTAAATGCAGATTCGCCGTAGCATCGGGCGAATTTCTCGGATACCTCGTAACATTCCGCGGAATAGAGGCTAATCCAAAACAAATCAACGCACTGATAGAAATGGTCTCCCCGAGAACCAAGCGGGAAGTTCAAAGGCTGACCGGACGAGTCGCGGCCTTAAACCGGTTCATCTCGCGGTCCACGGATAAGTGCCTCCCTTTCTATGAAACTTTGAAGGGGAACAAAAAGTTCGAGTGGTCAGAGGATTGCGAGAAAGCTTTCCAACAGCTGAAACAATATCTGGCCACCCCTCCTATCCTCGCGAAACCCGTAGTCGGAGAACCCTTGTTCCTCTACATCGCAGTGTCCGCATCAGCAGTCAGTGGCGTTCTGATTCAAGAAGAATTCGGAGAACAGAAGCCGGTCTTTTACATTAGTAAAACGTTGCTGGATGCCGAAACTCGGTATCCGCTAATGGAAAAGTTGGCACTCGCCGTTATAACCTCGGCGAGAAAACTTAGACCGTATTTCCAATCTCACACCATCGTGGTACTTACCACTTTCCCGCTACGGACGGTTCTACACAGTCCAAGCCAGTCTGGTAGACTCGCGAAGTGGGCTATCGAACTAAGCGAGTACGATATCGAATATCGACCAAAAACCTGCACAAAATCGCAGGTACTCGCGGATTTCCTGGTAGAATTACCCACAGCGGATTTAACTAACAAGGAGCCTGGTTCAACGTAGGATCTCTATGTCGACGGATCCTCATCCAAGCAAGGATCCAGAATCGGGATCCGACTCACTTCACCAACGGGGGAAATCCTCGAG
Organism: Hirschfeldia incana; assembly: GCA_026261945.1. Lineage (NCBI taxonomy): Eukaryota > Viridiplantae > Streptophyta > Magnoliopsida > Brassicales > Brassicaceae > Hirschfeldia > Hirschfeldia incana. The sequence continues at coordinate 337,475 of JABCMI010000014.1, read as the reverse complement.
CAATCATTCCGCTTGGATTTTCATGCATCAAACAACGAAGCAGAGTACGAGGCACTAATTGCTGGCCTACGACTGGCCCACGGACTGAAGATTCAAAATATTCACGCTTACTGCGACTCTCAGTTAGTCGCAAACCAATTCATCGGAGAATACGAAGCAAGGGATGAAAGAATGAACGCGTATTTGAAGGTCGTCCAAGACTTGGCCCACGATTTTCAGCAATTTGCGCTAACCAGGATTCCCCGCTCGGAAAACGTCCAGGCCGATGCTTTAGCAGCTTTAGCCTCAAGCTCAGATCCGGGACTTAAAAGAATAATCCCCGTCGAATTCATCGAGCACCCGAGCATCGGACCACCGGTAATCGCCAACTTGATTAGAGCGCAGATCGAAGGCGCTGAAGAAAACGAAGACCAGCCGGAAGACGACGCAGACCAAACAGACTACAGCTGCGACACTCCCTGGCTAGAACCTATCAGAGCCTACATCGTAGATGGCACCTTGCCCGCGGAAAAATGGGCAGCCCGGAAAATCAAAGTCCAGGCAGCACGATACGTAACCGTGGAAGGCGAACTCTACAAATGGCAATTCTCCGGACCTCTCATGACTTGCGCAGAAGGAGAGAAGGCGAGAAAAATCATGGAAGAGATTCATTCCGGATCGTGCGGAAACCATTCCGGCGGAAGATCTCTCGCAACGAAAATAAAACGCCACGGTTTCTATTGGCCCACTATGGTAAAGGATTGCGAGAAGTTCGCTCGGAAATGCGAGAAGTGTCAGCGGCACGCTCCGACAATTCATCAGCCTGCAGAAATCCTCTCCTCTATCTCATCTCCGTACCCATTCATGCGATGGTCAATGGATATCGTCGGACCTCTACACAAATCAAAACAAAAACGTTTCCTACTGGTCCTCACAGACTTCTTTTCGAAATGGGTGGAAGCAGAGTCCTACGCAAGCATCAAGGACGTGCAAGTCGAGAATTTCGTCTGGAAAAACATCATAACCAGACACGGCGTCCCATACGAGATCGTGACGGACAACGGGTCTCAGTTTATTTCCACACGATTCGAGGCGTTCTGCGAAAAATGGAAAATACGACTTAACAAGTCAACTCCCAGATACCCGCAGTGCAACGGACAGGCTGAAACCATAAACAAAACCGTCCTGGATGGACTCAAGAAGCGCTTAGAAGCAAAGAAAGGACGATGGGCGGAAGAACTCGAAGGAGTCCTTTGGTCTCATCGAACCACTCCAAGACGAGCAACGGGGGAAACTCCCTTCGCTCTCGTTTACGGAGCAGAATGCATGATTCCGGCGGAAGTCGAATTCCCCGGCGTACGGGGGAGGTTTCTTCCCGAACGGGAAGACCTGAACAACGACATGCTGCTGGATAATCTTGATCTCGTCAACGAGCGTCGCGACCAAGCCCTCATCCGGATTCAAAATTATCAGCAAGCCGCCGCAAAATACTACAACGCGAACGTACGCCATCGCAGATTCAAAGAAGGTGGTCTGGTTTTACGTAAAGTCTTCCAAAACACTGCCGAACGAAACGCAGGAAAACTGGGAGCGAACTGGGAAGGACCATACAAAATCATAAAAGTCGTCCGACCAGGTTCGTATCAAATCGCAAACATGCAAGACGTAAAAATCCCGAGAACTTGGAATGCGATGCATCTTAAGAAATACTACCACTAGAACGTAAAACGTGGATAACAGAACTACGAGGTGGCTTGATCCTCGAAAGAGGTACGTAGGCAACCCGTCAACCGGCGGGTTCAGCTATCCCCCCGATTTAAAAGGGGGGGAGTGGGGTGCGTGCACTCGTACACTCCCACAATTTTCGGAAAAAACCTAACTTTCGAAAACTTTCCACAATCAAATCGCTTAACAGCCTCAACAACGGATCCAGTTTCCACTAAATACATCATAAATTACCACCCGGAAACGTTCCGCGATTCCTAAAAGCCCATAGTCCTTTATGGCATAAGAAAAACAAACTTCAAAGCACTGCGAGACGTCGCTTCGTGCCTGAACATTCGTTTTTCGAATAAAACCTTCATACGCCTTCTAAACGGCATCATATCGTTGTTGCTGATCACAACAAACGAACTCTAACGTCCTAAACAGACAAGCCACCTAAGGGTAGGCTCTTTTACATCCGACAAGGATCCCATAGCGCGCTATACAAAAACTCCAAATTTGGTTCAGCACTTCGTAAAGGAAGTAGCTCGATTCGTGCCCAGACAAATCATATAAGCCGATACCACTTCGCGGATTTTAAAACGGTACGAATCAGGTTAAAATCACAAACAGGCAAAACGAAAGCCGATTTGTCATCGCACAGCCTTAGTCTGAGAGTAAACCTAGGTCTTGCCCTAAACCCAGCCTTGCTGGTATCCTAACATCTCACAGGCAAAGCGTCAACGACGCGAGATCCCAAAACTTGTCTCTTCGCTCGAGTCTGTGCGTTTCCACGAATTTTCGCGTAAGTCGTAAACCGCAGGAAAATCTCGCTTTGTACAAGCAACAGATTCAATGATCATCAGGGAGGCAGGGATGAGACGACAACTCATATCCTGCCCCTCTAACTTCGACAAACAGAAGTTCTAAACACAAAATATTTCTTAAACGCAAACAGCAAGTTCATTACAATGCCCTAAAAGGGCAGGGATTCAAAGCCACCAACGGCCAGTCCCGAAATCATACATAATGGCCAACCAACGGCCGAAATACAATCAAAATAAAAATCCCTTCAAGGGATTGATCAACCTAGGCGTCCTCCGGAACGCCACCTTCGTCCTCCGACTCACCCGAAGCAAGAGCAGCCTCGCCATCGCACGCACCGACCTCCTCGCCGCCTTTGTCCGCCACGAGTCCGGCACCCTGGACATCTGGAATCTCCGAGTCCGGAACCAGGGCAGCCGAGGATGATGGGTCGGTAAGCTCCGTCGTAGTGCAGGCTCCCGTCTCCTCGAAGCGCTGAATCCTCCTCCTGAGACGTCGGACCTCCGAGGACTTGCTCTTCTTTTCCTCCTTCGCCTTGAGCAGCGAGCTCACAGTCTTTCCCAAGTCACGTTCGAGATCGCTGATCCTAGCTTCGAGTGTCGATATCTGGGCGGCATGAGTACTCTCGATCGATTGAAGCACAGCCTCGGTACGCTTCAAGGCCTCTCGCGACGAATCCAGTTCCTGGGACAAACGTGTGACCTCCAATCCGCAATCTCCAAGCATCCCGTCGATCAACGACACAAACTGATCGCACGAAAGAAATGTGAGAATCCAAAGAGTCAGTGAAAGAAAAGGGGGTCTCACGAAAAAACCTTAGAGCGGTGGTGTGATAGTTTTGCCGAAACTTCTCCTTCCTCGCTCTTGGCACACCTTTTCCTCTTCACTGATCCGGTAGCTCCAGCTCTCGAACGTCCCTTCGATGGTGGGACAGCACTGGATGCGGGAAGTCCTAGAACGATCTCCCTCTTCTTTTCTGGAGGGGGAGGCATGACTTCCACCGAATCCTCTGAAACCAGTATCGGCGCCAAAGAAGAGCCTTCTGGGCGAGCCTTGACGACGGGCGCTTGCTCCGGAACAACAGTTTCTCCGGCAAGTAGAGGGATATCGGGTTCAGGAGCCGGAATCGTAGAGATTGAAGCTGGAGCGACAGCATTCTCAGGAACCGAAACTGTGGAATCTGGAGCTAAAACAACGTCGGGTCCAGGAGTCGGAACGGAAGAAGCACTAGGACCGGCCACGCTGGACTCCATCAAGGCACGGCGTCGCTCCATCTTCTCCTGAAAAGAACTGAATCCCTCGACAAACGTCTGCGTAAGGGCAGGAACCTCTCGCGCCGGCGAGGCTTGGTTGGCCTCGCTCATTTCGACGTCGGAATCTTTCTTTTCGTTTAGAGAGGAAGCCATACTTTCTAAGAATTGAGAAGGGGAAGGTGGATGAGAAATGAGAGGGGGTGGAGTGCTACTTATAAGAAATCAAAGGATAGTGGGATTTTTCGGAATAAAATATTCATAGTCGAAAATTTCGATTTTCCAAACATAAGATCTTCCGCGCGCAAAATCGCTCTCGCGTCTTCCACGCTGGGGGGCTAACTGTTGGGGTCAAAAACGGTTATCTCGAAATCAACGGCTAAGACTATTTGTCGTACGAAAAATCCTCCGAAGAATGCACACGAACACCCGCAAACTGAAGCAAACAAGCAGACCGCAGCCTGCCCCTAGGCGCCGGGCGCCTAGCGCCCGTGCTGCCTCTAGGCGCCGGGCGCCTAGCGCCCGTGCTGCCTCTAGGCGCCGGGCGCCTAGCGCCCGAGCTGCCTCTAGGCGCCGGGCGCCTAGCGCCCGTGCTGCCTCTAGGCGCCGGGCGCCTAGCGCCCGTGCTGCCTCTAGGCGCCGGGCGCCTAGCGCCCGAAGCTGCCTCTAGGCGCCGGGCGCCTAGCGCCCGTGCTGCCTCTAGGCGCCGGGCGCCTAGCGCCCGTGCTGCCTCTAGGCGCCGGGCGCCTAGCGCCCGTGCTGCCTCTAGGCGCCGGGCGCCTAGCGCCCGAAGCTGCCTCTAGGCGCCGGGCGCCTAGCGCCCGTGCTGCCTCTAGGCGGCGGGCGCCTAGCGCCCGTGCTGCCTCTAGGCGCCGGGCGCCTAGCGCCCGTGCTGCCTCTAGGCGCCGGGCGCCTAGCGCCCGTGCTGCCTCTAGGCGCCGGGCGCCTAGCGCCCGTGCTGCCTCTAGGCGCCGGGCGCCTAGCGCCCGTGCTGCCTCTAGGTGCCGGGCGCCTAGCGCCCCTGCTGCCTCTAGGCGCCGGGCGCCTAGCGCCCGTGCTGCCTCGGGTCCTCGAGCGACAATCTTCTGTGCACGAGTTCTAGGCCCCGACCGTCAGTAATCTGCGCCTTGAGTCCTTCCCAAGTCCTCGCGGAATGGATCATTGGGATTCCGCATACAAAACTCCCGTTCTTACTCTGAATTAAAAACCGTCGGAAACACTTCGGAAACTCGTAAGATATCAACGGAAAGGAAGATCTTAAATCATTCATACGAAACGATGATGGTTATCTAAGACACCACGCATCTCAACTCTACGAAGGATTGAAGATCTTCCGAAGAAATCGTAGAAAACAGCGGAAGTCCTCGAAACGGCCCGAAAGGGACCAAACGCGATCGGACAACCCATTTACGATTATCTAGGATAGGTACGGCGATTTACGCAACAAGATAAATCTTAAGTTTCCGGAAGGATAAATGTCAAGTTTCCCGAAGATAAACATGAAGGTCGGCGAAAATGGAAAAAGCCCGCCTTGCGGCCCAGAAGGAGAATAGACCGTCATAGGAAGGAGTATATAAAGGAGCTTAGGGAGACAAAGGAAGGCAGAGCGAAAATCAGCGAGAGAGAGACCAGATCCGAAATCTAGGGTTAGAGAAATTCCTGCTAGCTTAGGGAACTTAGGAATTAGGAGGCTAGACTAGCGGAGCAAGACTTAGAACGTCTTGTCTCCTATTTTTCCATTGTTTCCTCTTCAGCGTATCTCTACTTCCTGTTTTTCGGAAGAATGTTGTATTCATCTTATCATCAGTTTAATAAACGCCTTAGCGCGACTTTTCCGCATTGTTATCTTTTTATCAATTTCGTTTGGTTGTCGCAGAGAATCCGAGCCTTCAGGGAAAACTAGGTTTACTTAGTTTTCCTCCGATAAGACTTAACTAAAATCGACAGTGCGAATTTCGGTTCCCACAGCCACTCGGAAATTGGTGCTCGGCCTTGACCAGTTGGCAAGTGGAACACTTCTCGACCCACTTGGCCACATCCCGCTTCAAACCAACCCAATGATAGTACCTTTTAATATCACGGTACACCTTTGTCTGCCCGGGATGGATTGAAAGCTTGGACGAGTGGGCTTGCTTCAATATCTCGTCCTTAAGTTACTTATCATCTGGAACACTAACACGGCCATTGACAAGGATCGTATCGTTACTTTATGTTTGGTACTCAGTCTTGTCATTTTGAGCAACTTTTTCCAAGTTCTCGTCCTTCTCTTGAGCCATCCGGATCCTTGTGAGGAGATCCGCTTGGTCCGCTGCACCTCTTCCCAATGGTTCCTGATCCGTAGACAATGCATTGAGATGCAAAGTCCGGATCATTCCCTCAAGCTCTTCAGACTCCTTCTCGACCGAGACATCAGCTCTTCTCCTGTTTAGAGCATCCGCGACCAAGTTGGCTTTACCCGGATGATAAGCAATATCCAAATCATAATCCGCTACAAATTCTATCCAACGCCTTTGCCTCAGATTCAGCTCAGGCTGGGTGAAAATGTACTGGAGACTCTTATGATCTGTGAAGATCTGCACCTTGGCTCCATATAAATATGATCGCCATATCTTCAACGCAAACACTACCGCACCCATTTCCAGGTCATGGGTCGGATAGTTTACTTCGTGCTTCCTCAGCTGTCTTGATGCATAGGCGATCACCTTGCCCTTTTGCATCAGAACACAGCCAAGCCCAGATATAGATGCGTCCGTGTAGACCACGTAGGGTTCACCAGCTTCAGGCAAGGCCAGAACCGGGGCACTTGTTAGCATTTCCTTTAGTGCGTGAAAGCACTTTTCACACTCCTCCGATCATGCAAATTTTGTTTCCTTGCCGGTTAACCGCGTCATGGGTTGAGCAAGACTTGCAAACCCTTTGACGAACTTTCGGTAATAACCAGCCAGTCCAAGAAAACTCCGCACTTCAGTAGCGTTCTTTGGTATTGGCCAGTCCTTGGTGGACTTAATCTTCTCTGGATCAACCGAGACTCCTTTATCCGACACAATGTGCCCAAGGAATCCGATACTCCTTTGCCAAAAGGAACACTTGCTGAGTTTGGCAAACAGCTTCTGTTCCCTTAGCCGGTTCAAGACAGCACGAAGGTGCCTTTGATGGGATTCCCAATCTTTGGAATAGACAAGTATATCATCAATAAAGATGATTACAAACTCATCCAAAAATTCCCGAAGGATCCCATTCATCATTTTCATGAACGCGGCTGGGGCGTTGGTTAGGCCGAAGGGCATAACCACAAACTCGTAATGGCCATATCTCTTTCTGAATGCTGTCTTTCGGACGTCTGTTGGCTCGATCGGGATCTGGTGATAACCCGAGGCCAAATCGATCTTGGAGAACCAAGTCACACCTCTAAGTTGATCCAGCAGTTCGTCTATCCGAGGCAATGGGTACTTGTTTTTCACAGTAACCCGATTCAATCCTTGATAGTCAATGCATAGCCGAAAACTCCCATCCTTCTTCTTAACAAAGAGGACCGATGCACCCCACGGCGAGCTACTTTGCCATATAAATCCCTTGTCCAGCAATTCCTCCAATTGCTTCTTCAGTTCGGACATTTCAGCTGGAGCCATTCTATATGGCGCTTTGGACAATGGATCTGTTCCTGGTTCAAGCTCAATTGTGAATGGATCAGACCAGTCAGGTGGTAAACTCGTTAAAGTCTGGAACACATCCTCAAACTCATTGACTACTGGAATTTCTCCAAAGTCCACATCTTTACCAACTTCGGTTGTGGAGATCGTGGCCAAATATGTCTCACAACCTTTCTCGAGCATTTGTTCTGCTTGGATAGCCGAGACCACTAAACTACCCGAAGTCGGCCTGATTCCTTGGAAAGCAATCGGTTCCGTTCCACTCTTAAACCGGACTTGCCCTCGATGGCAATCCAGAGTGGCCCGATTCTTTCCAAGCCAGTCCATACCCAAGATCACTTCGTGATGCTTAAGAGGAACTATAACCAAGTCCACATGCATACTCCTGCCTTGGATTACAACCGAAATGTTCTTAACCAGCCCTAGTGATTGCATAACCTGCCCCCGGCTGCATTCACTATGCCAAAACATCCCTCCCGTTCCTTTTGGAACATTCCCTTTCCGATCATACTCAAGCTAACAAAGCTATGTGTCGCCCCTGAATCGAAAAGTGCGTGTGTATCTACACCGCCAATACTGAAAGTCCCTACAATCATTCAGGCTGAGTTTCTACCCATTCTATATTCCATGCAACGCAATGCAATAATAGAATGAAGTCAAGGCGAAGTGACATACCAGTGATCGCTTGGAAGGTGCTAGACTCGCCGGTCTCCTTCGAAAGCTCATACACCCACGATGCTGTGGTTTGTCCCTTGCCATGGGTCGACCTTTCCGCATCCGTACGGCTCCTCTTCTGCTCTCTTGCAACTTTGGGCACTCTCTCTTGTAGTGCCCCGTCTTTCCGCAATGGAAGCAGGATCTGCCGTCATCACTTTTTCCTTGCCCTTAGTCCATTTTTGTACAACTCTGAATGGCGTGGTCCTTGCCACCGCACCGGGTACAAGCTCCCATCGCCTTCAAGCAATCCCCCTCGTGCCTCTTACCGCACTGGGTGCACTTGGGACGACTTCCTGAAGACTTGCCGCCTTCATCGTCCTGATCCCTCTTCCTCTTTCTATTGTTTGACTTGCTTCCCGAAGCCTGATGGGTGTGCGACTTCACCCGACTTTCCTCAGCAAGAGTTGTCTTCAGCAAGGCAACTTTTTCGACTAGTTCCGAGACAGTACGGAACGTGAGGACAGAACAGTGTGTACGCAGTTCCACCCTTAGACCGCGAAAGAACCGACGTACTTGCACCGTCTCGTCTTCCAATTCCTTCCCAACATACCGCCTGAGTCAGTTGAATTCTTCCTCGTACTCACGGACAGTTCTGCGACCTTGGGTAAGGTACAGAAATTTTGCTTCAAGCTGATCCCATGCTTCGGCTGGGAAGTACTTTTTGTTGAACTCGTACTCGAAGTCCTCAATCCTCTCAATTGTTCCAGCAGTACGCTTATCGACAGCCATCCACCAGTTATGGGCATCCCCTTCCAAGAAGTGGACCGCAATATCCTTCTTATAGTCGTTTGGGCAACGACTGGACTTGAAGTTCCGGATCAGACGGCTCCTCCACTCGTCTGCCTCGATCGGATCAGTACTACCTTTGAAATGTTTGGTTCCCATACGGGTAATGTGTTGTAAAACACTCAGGTAGTCCACTTTTTTCACAGTCTGGACCGGCTCTGGATCGAGTTCCACTACTTCAGCCGCCACTCTAACTGGTTCCGCTCCGACTAAAGGTATAGCCGTCGGGATCCGAGTCGGTTTCCCCGCAGACGAGTTTACAAGTGGGGTAAACGCATGTGTCAGTGTCGTCATCTGAGTCGCCATTGAGTTCAGTGCGGTAAGCACATCTCTCATGGACGGCTCCGCGGCACGACGACGTCTGCGTCTTGCCTGCTCATCCCTCGCTCCCCCAGCCGGGGCCGAGTGATGTCCTGCATTAGAGGACTCCACGACTTCCTCGTTGTGCTGCTCTAGGTTGCGGTTAAGAGGGTCATCCTCCCGCCGAGTCCCAGCATCGACAAGGTTGGTCTGAACCACCAACGTCTCACCAACATTATCCCCAATCAGGTCTGACTGGGGTAGTATTCAGCGGAATGCCACCATCCGCTGTTGCCACGATGGTTTCAGCCGTTTCCTTGTCTTTTTTCCTTGATTTGCTTTTTCCAGCCTGAGGAATATAACATGTTAGCGAACCACCGCAACATAAGAACATCCTAGACTAGCAAATCTTACCGTGAGCCCCGAGCCGGATGATTGGTTTCCCCATAACCCAACTAATCCTAGAATCAAGCATGCTCTGAAACCAACTTAAAGCTCCCTAACCCGGATCTTAAGCCCAGTGAGGTTCTAAGGATCGGTCTGGTCTTAATCAGGACGTCATGCCAGTTTTAAAACAATTTTCCTTTAACAATTCAGTTCGTTCAATTCTGAGATTCATTAGTTAGAGTCAGTATGCGAATTATTTAGAGTCAATATGCAATAGGATAAACTGATTTCTTTATTATGCGACAAAGGATTCGTTTACAATGAGAGTTTGCATATAAGCTATTACAAAGTGCAACGATCCTAAACCAGTTTATCAAACCACCCATCCATCCTTGGCTTCGAGTCTTCACAGCTAAGCCAAATCCTTCCCACGATCACGTTCAGTTCCTGAAACCAAAGTAATATAAGCGACCCAACAGATAACTTATTTAATCCGGTTTCAATGCATGCAACAATGTAATGCGGTTCTTTCTAAGTTCAATCCAACTTTCCCTTAGTATATTTCGACTTATCCAGTCTTACTATCCAATTGTTCAAGTTCAGTTTGCGGATCTCGATCAACCCGTCTTACTTCCTGAACCATCCGAACTGGAGTTAATACAATCAAGCCAAACGGCTATTATCCGCGATCTATCGGATCCAATACATAAGCATCGGATCGCATGATCGAACCTGCTCTAAGCCATGGTTCCGTTCCAGCCCTAAGACCGAAATTACTCGAACGTTCATGCAAAAGAAAGAAGAAACGTTCAAGTAAGAGTGAAGGATGTAACTGCCCAGTCCGATCATCCATAACACGTTCGGATTCACCCGACGATTATGATGATGGCTTAACCGGTTACTCCACTAACCTTTGGCGTGCGCTCCGGAGTTCCAGTCGCAGCGCGCCTCTCTTTATCCTTCGGATCTGCCATAGTCGGATCGATCTTCAAGCAATCCCACTCGCAACGCTTTCTAGACTTGCTTATCCGGCAAGTCTCCTTAAAATCCCCCTCGTTCTTCTTACTCGGATGCCTTAGGTTCTGATCGAGTTATTGATGTTTCCTTAGGGAAAATCTGTGTCGAAAATCGATCCCAAAGCCCCATTTTTATCAAAACTCAGTGTGGGAACCGAAATTCGCACCGTCGATTTTAGTTAAGTTTAAAACGTAGGAAAACTAAGTTGACCTAGTTTTCCCCGAGGATCCCGGCTATCTGCTGGGCCACGCACGACAAAGTTAAAAAAAGGCTAAGTTGGAAGTAAATGCGTAAAATAGGAGAGCAAAAAAGAAAGAATTTTATTTCCGAAATTCGCGGAGAGCGTTGGAACAATAGGTCGAGATCGCGGCCGTAAGAGCTGTCGATCGTCGCTAGTCTTGAAACCCTAGATCTAACCTAATTGAGTCGCAGCTCGCTAAAAAGGAAAGAAAGCCTAAGTTCTAAATTGCTCTGAGAGTAGTTTGCCTTGTGATTTTCGGATCCCCTTTCCACTGCTCCTAGACTTGCTTATATACTCCCATATGACGGTCTATTCCTGACGGGCCGGTGCGAGCTGGGCTTTTTCCATTTTCGTCGGCCTTCATGTTTATCGGGAAAGTTGACATTTATCTTTTCGGAAAATTGATGTTTATCTCTTTGGAAGTTTGACATTTATCCTGTTTTGAGAAGATAATCGCAAACTGTCGTATCTATCTTTTTAGAAAATCGTAAAATGGTTATCCGATCATGTTTGGTCTCCGTTGGGCCGTATCTCGGATTTCCGCTATTTTTACGATTTCCTCGAGAGAACGTTCCTACTTGGACATTGGGTCTTTCGGAAGATCTTCGATTCTTTTATGTGGCAAATGGTGTTTTTAGATAACCGTTGCTGCTTTCTACGAAGTTTTCCCATCCGTTGACGTCTTACGGGTTTTCCGAAGGCTAGGAGGAAGAAAAGGAGTTTGGTTTGCGGGATTTCAGAAAGTCGCAAAACTTCGATTTCTGGCGGTTTGAGGACTTGGAACTTACGCACGAAGGCTAGCCGTCCGATAACTCGAGCCAGCATGGCGCTAGGCGCCCGTCGCCTAGAGGCAGCACGGGCGCTAGGCGCCCGGCGCCTAGAGGCAGCACGGGCGCTAGGCGCCCGGCGCCTAGAGGCAGCACGGGCGCTAGGCGCCCGGCGCCTAGAGGCAACGCGGGCGCTAGGCGCCCGGCGCCTAGAGGCAGCACGGGCGCTAGGCGCCCGGCGCCCGGCGCCTAGAGGCAGCTTCGGGCGCTAGGCGCCCGGCGCCTAGAGGCAGCACGGGCGCTAGGCGCCCGGCGCCTAGAGGCAGCACGGGCGCTAGGCGCCCGGCGCCTAGAGGCAGCACGGGCGCTAGGCGCCCGGCGCCTAGAGGCAGCGCGGGCGCTAGGCGCCCGGCGCCTAGAGGCAGCGCGGGCGCTAGGCGCCCGGCGCCTAGAGGCAGCACGGGCGCTAGGCGCCCGGCGCCTAGAGGCAGCCCAGGGTCGTCGCTCGTTTCTTTCGGCTAATGCGAGTTTTTTGCGTTCTTTTTACTTCTCGGAGATTTTTATCGTGTAGAGAATGTTTCTAATCGTTGATTTCGGAATGTCTTAACATTTTCCCGAGTTTTCTAGAATGAAACTTATTCTCCTAATGCTTCTCTAACATCTTTCGTATTTCGTCCGAACTTTTCGGACATCGATTTCGTCTTGACCGATTTTGACCCCAACAGTTAGCCCCCCAGCTAGCTAGGAGCCGTAGCGGTCGTAGGTCCTAGCTTGCTGTATGGTTTGTGAGGAAAGTATGGAGACGAAATCGTGCCGAAGGTCGGGGTAAATAGTAAAATTTCATGCCTATAAAGGCTTGTGAATCCTTTACCATTCTTACTTCAACCAAGAATCCTAAGTCAATTTCTCCCTCAAAGATTCTCTCTCTATTTTTAAGAAAAGAATGACTTCAAGGTCAAAATCTTCGAGGAGACAGTCTCGCTCTGCTTCAGGCAGTTTCCACGCCGAGGAGGAAGCTCCGAAGCCCGAGGTTTCAGAGGTCGAGAGGAACGCGTACTGTGACGCCGTCTTCGGTCCCGATCCCCCTATTCCTGTGATTCCGATTCCCCGGCGTCCTGTGAAGGCGCGTGTGGAAGCTGATTCGCCGAGCGAGGTATCTCCCGAGTATCTTGAGATTCTTCGAAAGTTCTATAACGTTCCGGAGAAAGTCGTGTTTCGCATTCCCCTTGGGGATGAGAGTCCGGAGCGTCCTCCGGAGGGTTACTTTACTTGCTACGAGGCATTCCTGACGCAATGTCGATTATGGTTCCCGATCCCTGGAGTCATCGTCCAAGCTCTCGATCGTTTCGGAATCTCAATCAGCCAGTTGAACGTGCCGGCTCTAGAGAGCTGGCTTGGCGTTGTGATTCTGAGTTACGAGTTAGGAATGGATCTTAGCCCTTCGGACTTTGAAGGGCTGTGGCTTTCCAAGAGCGTGAAAACCAATGGAATATTTGCCATGAAATCGAGGACTGATCACTCGGTGATTTGTGGGCTTACCTCGCATGCTAAGGATTTCGTTAACCGTTTCTTTTTCGTGAGGATAGATGGAGAGTCTGTCGAAGAGGGCTTTCTTCATCTATTCCCGACGGAGTGGTTGTACCGACGTGGTAAGATTATCGTAAATTTAATATTTTTTTTTTTTTTTTTAGCAATCGAAAGTTGAACTCTGAATGCATATGCGCATTTTTTTTATTGTAGAGAATAGGTGTCTCACGCACATCCCTTCCGATCTTACCGTCAAGAGAGACATATTCAGGTCGAGGGCATGTTCCTGGGATTCTTTCGATCTCGACCAGATTCGGAAGGCGGTCGCGCTTCACCGATCGCGAGGCGGTACGCGACCTCTCATCGATGATGGATCCTTCGTGTTTGCTCCTTCGAGGCGGAGGGGGAAATCTTCGAAGGGCAAAGGGATCGCTTTCTAGGTCTCGTCGGAAAACAACGAGCCATCGAGGTACGATCCCGACTTTGTCGCAGAGAGTGGGGGTGCTTCCGGTCCGAACCCTCCTCCAAATGACTTCTTTGATGAGCTCCCCCCGGCTTTTACCCGTGACGAGTCTTTGGACAACGAGGAGAGGGACAAGGTGACAGCGGAAGGCACTCGTTTGGTTAACGAGGTTTGTTTCCGACACTTAAGCAAATTCTTCCTATCCTTTTGCTTGACCTTGACTTTTTTGCAGGCCGTGAGAGTATGGAATGCGTCAATCGACGGAAGTTTCCGCACTGCTCGATTGGCCCGCTTCAAAGCGGAGGAGACCGAAAGGGAGTTTGCCAAGTATCGGTTGGAGGTTGAGGAGCGAAACCGTCGGCAAGCCGAGGTTCAGGCTCGAGCCCTCGTCCGTGCAGAGAGGAGAGGGCGGAGAAGAGCCGCCGCCGAAATGAATCGACGGGCGGAAATCTTTTCTACCGAATTTGAGGCGTACAAAGAGGCTCAGGACTTCGTAGGTGACTTTCGCGAGTGTCGCGGTTCGGTGGGTACTCTTCACAAGGTGCAGCGTGAGGGTTTCTCACTTTCCAGCGAACTTGCCGCGATGGATGGTTCGATGAGAGTATGTGCTAATGCCGAATCCTCTGTTCCTCCGATCGAAGGAAGAATTCGGGAATTGTGGAATCCTATTCAAGTCTCTGAAGATACAGCGGATGCCGGTGCAGACGCGAATGCAGGTGACGGGGGCGAAGAGGTCGACCAGCCTGATTCCTCGTTTGGAATAACTTTTTCTGATTGTCTTGCATTTGATTATAATTTGTAGTAAGCCAAGTGGGGCTGTTTGTATGTGTTGCGACCCTTAGGGGGTTGCGTGACTTTATGTTTTTCGGGATCGGCCGTCGGTGGCCTTTGAATCCCTATTATGAATGCTTTCATGAATCATGCGTTTTGATTTATACTTTCGCCAAGTGTAGAGGACTTTGAATACGCGTAGTCACTTCGTATTCGAGCTCTTTTTTTTTGTCGGTTAACCTGCAGGTTACTTTGTAGCGAACGTTAGGTTTATAAGCGATAAGAGGCAAGTTTTGGGATCTCGTATGCTGGATACTTATGCCTATGAGATGTTTTAGATACCAGCAAGGCTGGGTTTAGGGCAAGAACTAGGTCTAGTTTCGGACTGAAGCTATGCGATGACTAATCGGCTTTTCGTTTTGCTTGTTTGCGATTTCGACCTGACTCGTACCGTCTTAGAATCCGCGAAGTGCTTATCGGCTTATATGATTCGTTTGGGTATGAGTCGAGCTACTTCCTTTACGAAGAGCTAACCAAAATTTGGATTTCTTGTATAGCGCGCTACGATATCCTTGTCGGATGCAAATGGACTTCGTTGGAAGCCAGACTACGAATTTGATTTGAGTGAAACGTTTCTATGTTTTTCCGTCGGGGCCAATCGACAGAATGGGATTTTTAGAGTCGCGGAAAGACTGTTTGACAGAGTTTTTGGAGGAGAGTAGAGAATCAAAACTGGTCAGGAACTTGCGACGTCTCGCGTTCCTTAAAGATACGATTTTTGTTTTCCGTAATATTGGTGCTTTTGATAAACAATTTCGAATTTAAAACTGTAAAAAGCTTCGAGAATATTGAATACATGTAGAGGATATTTTTGCGGGAGTAAAAGATTATTTGTTCCCATCTTCCCCCCCCCCCTTTTTGGTGAGGGGGATAGCTGAACTCGTCGGGTTTCGACGAGCTGCCTACGTACCTCTTGCGAGGATCAAGCCATCTCGTAGTTCTGCTTATGTCGCGGATGTTATTACTCCATGACTTCCGGCGCTTCGACTGTCTTAGCTAAGTCGGCGGCTGCGTCGGGAGTTGGGTCATCCGTTCTGTCGGCGATGGGCTCGAGGATTGGCTTATCATCCTGAGTCGTGGCCTTTTTGGACGAACCCGAGTCGTCCTTTGCCGAGTTTTCGGAGATACTCGGATGCTTCTTAGTTCGCTTCAGGTTAGCCGCTGGGGCGTTCCGATTGCTTCGCAATTTATGTTCAGCCAGGAAGCAGAGTCGCGACTGTTTTTGGCTTCCCCAGATTACCGCCGTTCCAGTTGGTGTTGGAAACTTGACGCTGAGATGGTAAGTGGATGGGACTGCCTTCATGGCGTTTATCCAAGGAGTCCCCATTATGGCGTTGTAGATAGCCGGGTTATCCACTACCGCGAATTCGACGATCTTTGTGACCTCTTTCGCCATGACTGGGAGCCTGATCTTTCCGAGGGTCATGGAGGTGACGCCCGAGAATCCCGTCAACGGTCTCGATTCTGGGATGACTTCTCCGAGGGGTATGTTCATCCTTTGGAGAGTATCGCGGAACATGATGTTGACCGTGCTTCCCGTGTCGATGAGGATGCAGCCGACTTCGAGATCTTGGATCACCAAGTCGATGACCAGAGGATTGTAGTGAGGTTTGTCGAGTCCGGCCGTATCCTGTTCCTCGAAGACGATCGCGTGATTGGGGACGTCGTCTTCTGGGCACCATCCGGGACTTGTTTCGGCTTTCCGTCCATAGGCTTTGATCGACGAAACTGAGTCCTGGTAGAAGTGCGATCCGCCGATGATCATGTTGATCCTCTGGCGATTGCTGTTGTTTCCTTCGCCATCTTGCCTTCGTCCGCGTTTTTCACCTGATTGAGTTCCAGGAGCGTTATTTTCGGGATTGGCTCCGTCGGTCTTTGGCGGACGGTCGGAATCTAAGAGCAGGTCTTTCACGCTTTTCACCGTTGCTAGTTCGCCGGCGAGCAGCTTTGTAATGAGTCTAGCGCCGAGAACTTTGCAATTGGCGGTAGAGTGACCTCTCGTCTGGTGGAACTCGCAGCTGGAGTTGTCCTTGTACGAGTTCCGCGTCCAAGTGTTTCCAGCGGTCCTTCCTTGCTCGGAGTTGACGGCGTAATTATGCTCGCCTTGGACGTCTTCCCCCTCGTGATGGACGTACTTGTCGTTACGTGAGGTTTTCTTCTTGCCGGACGCTTTCTGCGGCCCGTGCTTTTGCGCCAGGACTTTCATCTCTTCCTCCATGATGATGAAATCCGTCGCTTTGTGGAGAGTGTCCTGGATGGTGTGCGGTCTCTCCGGAGAAATCCACTTTCGGAATTTCGACTTGTACCAGAGGTTTTTCCTCAGGGCGTCGATGGCGACTCTATCGCTGAGGCATGTTACCCTGGACATTACGAGTTTGAACCTCTTTATGTAGTCGTGGAGCGGCTCGTCTTCCTTCTGAATGAGGCTCCAAAGATCTACATCGGAAGTTTCCCTGTCCATGAACATGGAAAACTGCTTCAGAAAGGCTGAAGCTAGCTGGCGAAAGCTTCCGATGGAGTTCCTTTTCAAGCGTGAGAACCACTCGAGCGCAGCACCTCTGAGGTTCTCGACGAACAGGAGACAGCAGCCGACGTCTTTTTCCCGCTCTGGAAGTTTAGACCTGGCCATCGCAATCTGAAAGGATTGCAGGTGTGCCTTCGGGTCTGTGGTTCCGTCGTAGGTGGGAAGCTTTATTTTCCCGGGATCTGAGACTCGTGCGTCTGTGATTCGAGACGTGAACGGAGTCTTTCTTGATTCTTCGAGGAGTAGGTCGATCTCGGGAGCGGTGCTGGTTGCGTGGTGAATCTGCGATTTTACCGCTTTCACCTCGGCTGCAGTCTTCGCGATGTATTCGCGTAAGTCGTGGATCTCATTGGCGCCGTTTGCGCTCCTCTGTCTACGCTGGCTGCGATAGGCCCGAGTCTGGTCTTCGGCTAGCCTCTCTTGCTCTGACCAGTAGAGGTCTTCCTCCTCTTCCGTCATTGGTTTCTCGAAGGCTGCCGCCAGTCGAGCCGACTGACTTCGGGTCCTTCTGTGGTGGACGTCGGCATCTTCGTCGGACGGATCCGATTGGTCGCTGATATCCAGATTGACTCTTTCGATGTCGACTCCTTCGTTTTCCCTCGCGGGAGGTGGAAGGTTATCCGTCGTTTTCTTCTGCCCCGCCGGAGTGGTGTCGTCAGGGATGAGTTCCGGGGATTCTCTCGGGGCGTCTTTTTCTTTGTCTCCGGAAGTTCCGAAATCAAGTCTCCTGACACGCCTCATCTTGGTGGATCCGCGCGGGAGTTTGCTTTTCGCTGTTAAGGTGCTGACCTGTTTAGCGAGCGAAGCCATTAGCTTCTCTTGTTCTTCCGACCGTTTCTGGGCGGTGGCGAACAGTTCCTTCACCTGGTCTAGCATCGCGGTGTTTGCCTCAGCGGTGACCGTCGATACGTTTCCAGCGGGAGTCTTCTCAGCGTTGGCATCGGCGGCTGGTCCGTCGTGCGTTTGCTTGTCTTTTTCCGCGTTAGCAGACATGCTTAACTGGGCGTGCGTAGTTGCGAGAAAGATAATTCCGTGATTCCCCTCCTTCTAGCGCCAAACTGTGGGAACCGAAATTCGCACCGTCGATTTTAGTTAAGTTTAAAACGTAGGAAAACTAAGTTGACCTAGTTTTCCCCGAGGATCCCGGCTATCTGTTGGGCCACGCACGACAAAGTTAAAAAAAGGCTAAGTTGGAATTAAATGCGTAAAATAGGAGAGCAAAAAAGAAAGAATTTTATTTCCGAAATTCGCGGAGAGCGTTGGAACAATAGGTCGAGATCGCGGCCGTAAGAGCTGTCGATCGTCGCTAGTCTTGAAACCCTAGATCTAACCTAATTGAGTCGCAGCTCGCTAAAAAGGAAATAAAGCCTAAGTTCTAAATTGCTCTGAGAGTAGTTTGCCTTGTGATTTTCGGATCCCCTTTCCACTGCTCCTAGACTTGCTTATATACTCCCATATGACGGTCTATTCCTGACGGGCCGGCGCGAGCTGGGCTTTTTCCATTTTCGTCGGCCTTCATGTTTATCGGGAAAGTTGACATTTATCTTTTCGGAAAATTGATGTTTATCTCTTTGGAAGTTTGACATTTATCTTGTTTTGAGAAGATAATCGCAAACTGTCGTATCTATCTTTTTAGAAAATCGTAAAATGGTTATCCGATCATGTTTGGTCTCCGTTGGGCCGTATCTCGGATTTCCGCTATTTTTACGATTTCCTCGAGAGAACGTTCCTACTTGGACATTGGGTCTTTCGGAAGATCTTCGATTCTTTTATGTGGCAAATGGTGTTTTTAGATAACCGTTGCTGCTTTCTACGAAGTTCTCCCATCCGTTGACGTCTTACGGGTTTTCCGAAGGCTAGGAGGAAGAAAAGGAGTTTGGTTTGCGGGATTTCAGAAAGTCGCAAAACTTCGATTTCTGGCGGTTTGGTCTGCACAAGTCTCGGCTCGTGCGAGTTTTTTGCGTTCTTTTTACTTCTCGGAGATTTTTATCGTGTAGAGAATGTTTCTAATCGTTGATTTCGGAATGTCTTAACATTTTCCCGAGTTTTCTAGAATGAAACTTATTCTCCTAATGCTTCTCTAACATCTTTCGTATTTCGTCCGAACTTTTCGGACATCGATTTCGTCTTGACCGATTTTGACCCCAACACTCAGGAAGAAACAGTTATGGGACGAAGGGGTAAGTTTTCCAACCGCTTGGACGGTTATCAGTACGCACCCCTTCTGCCAGAAACCGATTCCAACCGTTTCGCACGTTCCCACACGCGCAAGGCTCAGTCGGATCAGTCCAGCTCCGCAACTGATTCGACCATCGACTCGTAACCGCTTCGGACCCATCCAACCGGCCCAACCGTCGAACACTCCCTTCGGCTGAGCTGAGCTCCCGGACAGTTAGTCCAGCTGGTTGAACTCAGTACACTAGCTGCCTGAGCTGATTAACTTCAGTGAGCTCGTCCAGCACACAGCACATCCAGTGTTCCAGCTCGTCCAGCTCAGTACACTCTTCTTTAGCTCGGCCCAGCTCCTTTTCCTCCCTTTTCTAGGCTAAGTCCAATTACTATTGGACTTAACCCTTTTGTTCAGACCATGGAACGCTTGCCTTTGTGTCTTACGACCGGCTTGCATGTTCCCTCGTCCCATGGTCTGTTCCACGATCCTTACCTAGGATCGGGGATGCTACAATTTTGGTAAAATCTCAGATCCGTCTTTCTTGGAGGATGGGACACCGGTTGTTCAAGCGCCGGAGTCAGTACTTCTTCAGACGTCGGAGCTCTGGAAGGACCATGTCATTGCTCATTTCCACGGTCGCCGTCCGTCAGCAGCAAAAATCATCACAGATCTGAACCCCGTTTGGGGAAAGTTCGGTGGTATTACTGTCCGTATAGTGTCGGAGACTTGTGTGTTGATCTTTATCCCTTTAGTGCAGACCAGAGAATGGGTCTTGCAGGTTGGGTATTGGCAGGCTGATAGGTGTGCCTTCTCAGTGTACCCTTGGACGGCTGATGGTAACTTGGCTGCTCAGGAGCTGCTCTTCGCGCCAACGTGGGCGGTTCTGAAGAACATTCCTCCTCAGCTGTATTCTCTTGATGGTATCAGTGTTGTTGCGAGTGGGATTGGTGATCCTCTCCACACTGAGAAGTCACGCTTGGACCCTTACCACTTCGGAAACACCAAAGTCAAGGTGGAGATAGACTTGTCGAAGTCCCCCCCCCCCTGAGGTAGTAGAGGTTAGAGATTCTCAGGGTAACTCAGTTCGAATTGATGTCGAATACCCAAGCTTATCTCCGAAGTGCCTCAAATGTGGAAAGTTTGGGCATTTGTTGAATAGATGCCACAAAGCTCCAGTAAAGAAAACTCAAACTCAGTCTCAGCATCAGGAAAAAGAGAAAGTTGTTAGTGTGGTTACTCAGAAGGCGGAGACAGAAGTGTCACTAGCAGAGGTGACTCAGGAAGGAGAGAAGGGAGCTCAAGAGGAAGGTATTCAGAAGAACAAGAGTCGGGCTCGTTCGAGGTCTTGGAAAAGATCTAGATCCCGAGCTAGAACAAGAACTAGAGCCTTGAGTTCCACGCCGGAGATTTTAGCTGAGGGAGGTACAAAGTCATCAGAGCCATCAGAGATGGTTCTTGTTGGTTTATTGAAAGACTCACCTTCTCCCTTACTGTCAGAGAAGGAAGAAATTCAGAGTGCTTCTTCAGCTCCACCTGTAAAGGTTGATAAGGTTGGTCTCCAATTAGAAGAGGGAGAAATCCGTGAAGAAGAACTGGATGGGAAATGTGTCTCTCAGTCGGAGTCGGTATTGCAAGAGGGTTCCAACAGGCAGGTAGCTGAAGAGTCAGTCTGGTTCACTAAGCATTCCAGGAACTATCGTCGTGCAATCAGGCAGCATGAGTTATGGAAAGCTTAGGGCGAAGTGGGTCCTCCTCCAAAATATCTTGTGCTTCTGAATCTAGGTAATCCCTCGAGGAGGAAGCGTGAGATGTGATCGGTCACAAGTCTTAAATCATCCTGTATATATGAAGATATTTAGTTGGAACATTAGGGGAATAAATGGTGTTGGTCGTCAGCGTGTAGTTCGTAGTTGGTTGCAGAGTTTGGGTCCGTCGATTGGAGCTCTGTTGGAAACTCATGTTCAAGAAGAAAATTTTGTTAGTGTTTTGGGGGCTGTGGCTCCAGGTTGGAGATACGATAATAATTATGTTGCGGCGTCAGGAGGCAGAATTTGGTTAGTCTGGAATCATGCCTTATCGGTTGTGGTCTACCTGAAAACTGATCAGTTGATTTTGTGTGGGGTTCTTGATCCTGCTTCTGGTACATAGTGTACGGTTGCTTTTGTGTATGCGCGAAATACGGAGGTCGAGAGGCGTTCTCTGTGGAGAGATCTCATTACTATTGCTAATAATCCGTTGGTGGTTGCTTCCCCCTTGATTTTTTGGGAGATAATAATCAAATATTAACAGCGGCTGAGCATTTCTCCTTGATTCCCTACGACCTTCCAGTCAGAGGAATGGAGGAATTTCAGAGGTGTTTGGAGGAAAGCTCCTTATCAGATTTGGACATCAGAGGCTCTTTCTTCTCTTGGTCAAACAAGCGCCCTGAAGATCTGATTCTTAGGAAGCTAGACAGGGTGTTGTGTAGTGAGAAGTGGCGCGATAAATTCCCGATTGGAGTAAGTGTTTTTGAGGCTCCGGGGGACTCGGATCATTCTCCAGCAGTGGTTAATTTTGCAGACGATCTTCCAGCAAGGAAATGCAGTTTCAAGTACTTCTCCTTCATTGTTCTCATCCGAATTTTCTCTCTGAGATGCGAAGAGTTTGGGAAGAATCCATCCCAGTAGGCTCGAAACTCTTCTCTCTGAGCAAGAGATTGAAGTTAGCAAAGGCAGCTTGTAGAAGATTAAACCGAGAGGGATTTGGTAATATTCAACAGAGAGCAAAGGAGGCTCTTAGTACTTTGAAGGAGATCCAGTTGCAGCTTCTGACCTCCCCATCGGATTCTTTGTTTCGTCAAGAGTTTGTAGCCAGGAAAAACTGGAAAATCTTTGAAGAGGCCCATAGCAGGAAAGCGAGAATTCGTTGGCTGGACTGTGGTGATGCCAATACGACTTTCTTCTATAAGGCAGTGGTTGCTCATCAGTTGAGGAATTGTATCAGTTACTTGATGGATGCAGGGGGAAATAGAGTCTTTAACCAAGCTCAAATAAAGGATATGGATGTGGCTTATTTTCAGAATCTCTTGGGAGTGGAGGATTATCAAGTGCAAGGGATTTCAGTCGATGAGTTAAGAGGACTACTAGTATACCGGTGTCCTCCAAAGATATCAGAAAGTTTAGTGTCCATTCCTTCGGAGGAAGAGGTTAAAGCTACTCTTCTTGCAATGCCCAAGAATAAAGCCCCAGGTCCGGACGGTTATTCAGTGGAGTTTTTCTGGGAATCGTGGGATGTAGTTGGAAAAGATACAGTGGAGGCAGTGAGAGAATTCTTTACTGGTAACCGGCTGTTAAGGCAATTCAACAACACCACTATCTCTCTGATTCCAAAGGAGATAGGAGCAGATCAACTGAATCAGTTTCGGCCAATCTCGCTGTGTTCTACAGTATACAAGGTAATGGCTAGACTTCTCAAGAAGAAAATAAAGTTGTGTGTTGCTGAGATAGTGCAGAGGAATCAGGTCGGCTTTGTGCAGGAGAGTCTGCTATGTGAAAATGTTTTGTTAGCAACCGAGCTAGTAAAGGACTTTAATGCTCAAGGTCCAACTACTAGGGGTTGCTTAAAGATAGACATCTCAAAAGCGTACGATAATCTCAACTGGAACTTTCTTCTTAATGTCCTGAGAGCTCTTGATATGCCGAGCAGGTTCATTGATTGGATTAAGGAGTGTGTAACCACGCCATCTTACAGAATTGCCATTAATGGAGAATTGCATGGTTTCTTCTCAGGGAATAAAGGGCTTCACCAAGGAGACCCAATCTCTTCACTCCTTTTTGTGATAGCCATGGATGTTTTATCTAAGATGCTAGATAAAGGGGCTTTGGATGGAACGTTTGGGATTCACCCAGAGTGTGAGGCACCTTTGATCACACACTTGAGCTTCGCAGATGACGTTCTGATTTTCTTCGACGGGTCTGAGAGATCTCTTTGAGGCATCTTGGATATTTTTGAGGATTTTAGGATGGTGACGGGTTTGAAAATCAATAGACAGAAATCAGAGCTGCTACTTGATGGTGGGAACTTTGATAGATGTCGTGACCTGGCGGCGGAGTTGGGGATAGCTCACGGAGCGCTGCCTTTGCGTTACTTGGGAGTTCATTTGTCCCATAAGAAAATGACCCGCTCGGATTTCCAGCCTTTGATTGATAAAATTGCAGCTCGTTTCAGTTCTTGGACGGTGAAGTATTTATCCTTCGCTGGAAGATTCCAGTTGATCCAAGCAGTGATCTACTCGACTATTTCCTTTTGGGCCTCCATGTTCATCATTCCCGCAGAATGTGTGAGTATTTTAGAGAGAATGTGTGGAGTTTTTCTTTGGAATGGAGCTCCAAACTCGGCGAGAGGGGCCAAGATCTCCTGGGAAGTTGATGACAGGTACACTTGGTCCCCGGAGATAGGTCATGGTAATGGAAGCTTCTCTGCAAGTGAGACTTGGAGGGTCATGTATCCTTCACCTATGAGTGTGCCATGGAATAAGGCGGTTTGGTTTTTCGGGAGAATCCGAAGCACGCTTTCATTACATGGATAGCGGCTAGAAACAGAATGGTGACGAGAGACAAGCTGCGCAGTTGGGGTTTGAGAGTTCCACCTGACTGTGTTCTTTGTTCTGGGAATGAGGAGAGCAGACAACATTTGTTCTTTGACTGTGGTTTTAGTTACCAAGTCTGGTCTTTCTTTCTTTCTCGCCTTCAGCTGGTCTCTCCAAGGGATTTTGAGGAGGTGTTGAGTTGGTTGAAAACTCCTTCTAGAGACAGAAACATTACTCTGATTGTTAGGCTCATTCATCAAGCATCGATCTATTTGATATGGAAAGAGAGAAATAAACGGATTCATACTGCAGTGGAGAGACCACCAGGTAGTATCATAGCAGAGATTCAGCAGACTATAAGACTCAGATTGGATCCTCTGTCGAGACGTCAAGTAACTCCTCCTGGTCAGCCCTCTGTTCTTGCAGCCTGGCGAACCTATTTTGCTTCCTGATTTTATTTTTTGTTTCGTTTCTTTGCTTCTGAAGTTTTGGGTCTGTATCTGTTTGTAAATAAATAAAATCAGAATTTTTTTAAAAAAAAAAATATATATATATATATATATATATATATATATATATATCATTTGAACTTTGTGACCAATTACAAAATACTGAATTTTTTATTGGTTAGATTAGTTTTATTTATTGATATTTATAAAACCAAAATCATTTATATAAAATTTTGTATTTTCGTAATCTATGTGAAAAAGTCTTTAAAATCACTTAAAGTGATACAAAGGAAGTATTGCTTTAAGTTTTTTGAAGAATTCTTATAAGAATCAATAATAATTTTATTAAACTAACATAATGATTAAATAAAATTAGTTAAGTTAATAAATTATGGATTTACCTTTTCTAAAAATCATTAATATTATTTATTGGATCTTTAAATAGTGTTTTTCAAAGCCGATGCAGCACTGAGATAAAAATCAGGTAACACGACATATTTTTTATGTCCATTGAACATAACTTAGTGCCTGTTCAACAATAATTTTCCTATTCTTTACAAGTTCGAAGGAAGTAAATTCTTATACGATGTACATATATAAAAGAAACTTGAATTAAACGCATAATAATAATAATAATAATAATAATAATAATAATAATAATAATAATAATAATAATAATAATAATAATAATAATAATAATAATAATAATAATAATAATAATAATAATAATAATAATAATAATAATAATAATAATAATAATAATAATATTAAATGGCCAAATTTGTGAAGAAAGGTTGTGTACTTGTACTTATGAACGATTGGTGGAGTAAAAGCCGAAGCCAAAATCCTTCTTTATATGTTTAAAGATATATTTTGGACATACAAACATAGTAATATATAGAAAAAAATGATAAAGAATTAGAGATAACCCATCAAACAAAACATGAGATTTTCTTATATGTCAAAGAAAGAACAAGAAGATGATGATAGAGACTCTTTCTCAATCTTTCCTGGCCAAGCCCGAAAGATCATTTTTTCATAGTGAATGGTTGTCTAGTTTAAATGCTTTAGTATTCTAATTTTTTTTGAGAAGGCATACATATGCTATTTATAGATTTTCAAAATTTGTTTGAAGAGTTGCATCTTTTTAATTTAAAAGTTAAAATATATTATATAAGGAATCACAACTTTTCAATATAAACAGTTATTTTAACATAAAAAGACACAACTTTAAGTTGTTAAAAACACTTTGAAGAGTTGCATCTTTTTAATTTAATTTTTTTTTAAATAAACTTATTTTTTTGAATTTATTGTTAAATTAACTCAAAAAAACCTTGTTACATCTGTGTGTTTCTTTCCTATTTTGCTATGTACAATTTTTCTGAAAATTAAACTTCAAACACTACGAATATAAACTGCTTTACTCTTGTCTTGTCCCAAACCAATATCTCATTCCCCCCTCAAGCTTCTTGTCCTTCTTTCTCTGAACTAAGGAAAATTTATTCCTCGCTGTTTTATCTATCAATCTTGTTAGGAGAGTTACCGGAGTTTCTTTTTCCCCATGTCGTCTCTTGTATCTCTCCCTCCAAACGCTGTGAACTACCACTTGAAAGACGTATCTGACTGTAAAGAGTTGAAGCTTGTCTTGGTTATTTCCTGAAAGAAACCTCAGAATCTCCCTCCAACACTCTGTATACTTCTCCCTCAATACACCTTTAACCAAGCTCCCCCAAATCTGCTTCGAATAAGGGCAATCAAAGAATAGATGAGCAACTTTTTTAAATAAACTTATATAAAGAGTCACAACTTTTCAATATAAACAGTTATTTTAAAATAAAAAGACACAACTTTTTAATTGTTAAACACACTTTGAAGAGTTGCATCTTTTTAATGTAAAAGTTTTTTTAAATAAACTTATATAAAGAGTCAAAACTTTTCAATATAAACAGTTATTTTAAAATAAAAAGACCAACTTTTAATTGTTGAAAACACACAACCTTTCAATTTAAATGAAATTCACAACTTTTAGAATTAATTGGGATTCCTATTATTAATAGATTTGTTTTTTTATTTAATTTTGGACCTTACTAAGAAGTGAGCTAAGATCCGGCGATAATGTTGCTCTTAGTAGGCGAGAAAAACAAAAGCGTAGACTATTTTGTGTTAGCCTGCTTTATATGCTAGGTCGGAGTTTGGAGGTTACATACACAACTTAGATTAAAAAGTTTGCACAAAAATGAAAGTAAAGATCTTATTCACAAAATCCCACATTTTAGCACAACCAATATGAGGCTACAACTAGCATCATATAAAAGACTTTTGCATATTTTTTTTCTTTCTGAGAACAAACAAGCATACTTGTAGACTTTTGGGCGACAAGTATGCTTGTTTTGTTCTCAGAAATTTTTTTTTTCTTTTTGGGTAAACTGTTACGGTTATTATGACCATATTTTCATTTTTTTACAGAAGAAACACATACACAAAATAGCAGAGAACATGAATTGAAACTAAACAGGACATCTAAAGCAGAGAAAAACTTTAAACAAAAAAATGGGTCCAGGAAGGGACTGATGTTAACGTTGCAGTGACGGAACTTATGGCAGAGTATGAGTGGAACAAGTCTCCAGTTGCCGTGAGCTACCAGAGAGAAAGACTTCCTCAAACCTTGAAGCACCGACTCCTACAGTTTTTAAAAACCCACTTATCAGTACATTTCCAAAGAATCACATCTCGAATCCGCAAACACATCCAACATTGCCTCACCGGCAGCATGAGGAGGAGTCCACGACCAGCGATGCCATCGTTCGGGATTGGAGTTCGGGGAGACTGCTGCCTCCAACACCTCAAACCCGGGACCGTATACACCCTTTTAACCCACCACACATATAGAGCAGTGAGACAGGTCGGGCACATCTCCTCCGGAAAAACGACTGTCGAACTTAGCATGAAGATCAAGAGCCGAGCTAACACCTTTCCACTGACCACTGACTACAACAAGTATGCTTGTTGTGGTCTCTTTAATACATATTTAATGATAACTAAACTTCGATATATCTTATCCTAATGAAATAACAATTAGAACCAATGTGTTTGATTCTCTTATGACCAACCAATATTAACGTATTTTATATTTATTTTTTTTGTTTGAAGAAATTATATAACGTGTTTCCTATAACAAATTATATAGTGTGTTTTTTTTTTGTTTATGTGTAGTAGTTGTTGAATAAGGATAAGGTAAAAAATAATATCCAATAAAATAATTGTCCCAATACTCAACATTTTTACCTAAAATTAATAATCTTTTTTTGTATATGGTGACACGTGGCATCTCGTGAGCTTCTTATATATAAATAAAACTGATAGTAGTTGCAATAAAAGAATTTTCAAAATTTTTAAACACCATAAGCAAAACACTAAACTCTAAATCTAAACCCTAAACCCTTTGGTAAACCATAAACCATTGGATAAATTTTAAATTCTTGAAATTTGTTAAAAAATATATATATACTTTTAACACAATTAACAAAACACTAAACCCTAAATCCTAATCCTACACTGTAAACCCTTGGATAAACCCTAAACCCTTGGGTAAATCCGAAATCTGTGGATAAATCTTAAACCTTAAGATTTATGAATTATCCAAAAATTTAGGGTTTACCTGAAGGTTTAGGGTTTAATATTAGTTGGCAGTTTTGAAAAAAAAAATTGATTAATTTTTTTTTTCTTTTTGGTTATTAAAATAATTTTATTTTAAAAATATAATATAACTCGATAATATTTTGTTTCTTTTTTTTAAAGAACAAGATTTGGGTTCACCTCGTGTGGTGAACTCTTAAATTCATCTCAAGTATTAGCACCAATCAAATCGTCATGTAGGACTAGTAAAAAAGAAACAAAATAAAAGAAAAAAAAAGTAAAAAGGTGAAAGACGTCGACTAATTTTTTTTAATGACATCCATAGCTTCATCTTCATCACCCACACAAAATATTGAAAGTTTCTTCATCATCCACAAATAATATTGAAAATTATTTTGGTTAAATTGATGTTTACAATCCTCTACCCTTATATCCTAAATCTAAACTCAAAACACTAAACCATAAACCCTTAGGTAAACTCTAAACCCTTGGGTAAACCCCAAACCCTTGGGTAAAGAGATATTCCAAGGGTTTAAGGTTTAATGTTTAGTGTTTAGGATTTACCCTATGATTTAGGATTTAGTGTTTTGAGTTTAACAAGTTTATAACCAATATTTTCAATATTCTGTGTGGATGATGAAGAAGAAGCCATGAATGACTTTATGAAAATTTAGTCAAAATCTTTTTCACCTCTTTCCTTTTTTTTTAATTTTGTTTTCTTTTTCTACTAATTCTACATGGCACTTTGATTGGTGCTAACGCTTGAGGTGAATTTGAGGGTTCATCACAGGGGGTGAACCCAAATTTTGTTCTTTTTTAAAAGATACTTAATCTAAAATGACACAATCCTATTGGTTGGTGAACCTACAAGTTCACCTTAAAAGATAAATCCAAAAATAAGTCTTTCCTCAATATCTTACTTGGTCTTGGTCTTCAAGTTCACGATAGTTTTAAATAAAAAGTCACCATTCACAACATTCTCACCAAACCATAATACTACTCTACATGTATTGCACCAAGTCCGCGGAAAGATCTTCTCTCTTGATTGGTGATCAGGTAAAATTCCAATGCTTTGAAATTTTTGGTTGATATGATATGATTTATTTCGTTTTCTGATTATAAAAAAATAGTATATGAACTCTATTTTCGTGTGTAAAGGTTTCTCTTCTAACAGTGAGGGAAACTAGCTAGGTGATCTCTCAGCACCTCTTCCATGTGCTAACAAGAAAATATGGTGCACAAGCTAATCTTCCTCCTTCACTCGCTTCTTCTGATCTTCTTCCAGTTATTATCGTAAGCTTTCACCGGCAGAGCAGTTGGTCTGGACATCTGTGATCCCAAGCTCATGGAGAATGTTCAAGATCACATAGTACAAAAGAGTCTCGTGCTGAAGTTAAAAAACAACCTCAAATCATATATATATATATATATATATATATATATATATATATAAATCTCTAAATAGTTTTATATAAGACTAATAATTTGATTCGATATTTTGGTATCAACCTTTTGGTCTAAAAAGATAATTTTTTCGATAAAATCAATTTATTATATTAGCATTAATTAATTTTGACTTATAAATACAATATAAATTTATAATATTTTATGTATACAACTACATTATTAAAATATTAATTATTAATATAGTTAAATAATTTAATTTCTTAATTAATTTGTAAGTTATAAAAGTAAATTAATGTACATATACACACAAAATAGCATGGATTCAACAATATCCATGTCAATAATTTAATTGTCAAGTTGATGCTATAGTAACATGGGCTTGGTAGTCTTTTACGCCTATTGGGTTCACGGCCCAACTCCAAATTTTTTTGTGCCTGAGATCTATTCTAAACTCTAATTTAGTCTGAGACTCGGAGTACTTTACAGACAATATGCACATAATCTCACTGTCAATTTTTTTTTTTTTGCTAAAAATCTCACTGTCAAGTTTATATATGTTTTGACATTATTTGCTGGTCCAAGAGATTTCTTTCATTTTTTCCTTTTATGAAAGGTGCACAGTCCACAATATCTCGCGATCCATTTGCATAATTGCATGCCGGTTTTTCCGAGTTACAAATATAATACAAGTCTTAAATCGTACTCGAAACAATGTCTCGTGATCTCCTTTTGAAAAACAACAGTTTCAGTTACTCTGTTTGTACAACAACACATCAAACTACAAGAGCAACATGTCAACAACTTAGCAAACTTTTTCTTCAGCAACTTAGTAGATACTTATTGGGGATATAACACAGTATAGTCTTGTGAGTAGTGACAATGTCTCTTTGAACAGCAAATGAGGAGTTTCTGCGTTTCTGTTGATTAAAGAAACGGGGGAAAAGCCATTAATTAGAGGAACCAATATTAGAATGCTGATGAAAAAAAAATTTACACGTTGAAAGTTGGAAACCTTCTTCTCCGGGAAAGCCTATTAATAAAATAAACAGAACCGTACAATGATTTATTTTATAATAATGGGGGAAAAGGTCACCCGACAGTGTCTGCTTTTTCTTCTTTTAAGATCTCTCTGACTGCTCATCTTAATATGCATTTTTATATTATAAGTTTCACTTCACTATTATAAGTAACAAAAGATCTGCCCATACAGACATACACACCAACAACTGTATAAAACTATATTAAAGAAGAAAAAGATATTAGAAAATGATTGCTATGTTTTACTTTTACTCAACTGTTACATGATTGCAAGAATTGCAAAACCTACTAAGTAAGATTAAAAGAATGAAAGGTGAAGAAGCAGTGAAGAAAGAGACCCAAATGATTTGTTCCTTGGTTTGAATTGTTAGTTAACCCAAGTTTTTTTGCTAAACAAGTTAACCCAAGTTTGATAAAAAAATAAACAACATTATTCTATCTTGGTTTGAATTGTTAGTTAACCCAAGTTTGATAAGAAAAACAACATTATTTTATTTATTAACAAATACAACTTAGAAATTGTTTTCTTTTCCGGTTAAGAATGTGAATATCATTTGTGAAAATAAACTGTTGATACAAAGTGTTAACTTGGATCCCATTTTTCTTTGAAAGTTAGATGGTTTTCTAAATGGCTAAAAACTATAAAAAACACTTAGAGAACTGAAAAAACTTAGCAAATTTCTAAAATAGACAAATGCTAGAACTAAATAAGAAGATCACCTAACCAACTATTTGAAAAACTGGTAAGCCTACATCCGTACATAGAATCATAAATAAAGAGAATGATGAAGATTTACTCAGAGCACAACAAGATAGAGGCGGTTGACAACTCCGACCCAGGCCATCAACATCGATGAGTTAGCTCCAATCTTTACAAATCCATAGAACAGTCCCTGAAAAGTCTAAGGATTCAAACCCAAAGGACTACACCAAGAAATTATATGTATACAATTGTTACTGTTTGGAATGCAATGAACATATATACAATTTATTATGTTCGTACATATTTCAATTTATAAACTTGATCCAAGCGATCGTTGAAAATTAGTGGTATTTAATTTTCAAACACAGCTGAATCATTTTGATCGTTGAACGTTTGTTGTAGTGATTCCTTAAATCAACCCCAATAAAGAAGTTCCTTTGTAAAGTCTTGTCATTACCGTGATGTTCTATAGTATGTGTGATTGTATGCTATATGTGAGAATATAGAACAATAATTCGTTTTGTAAATCAAAACATTTTTTTTGACAAAGGACATTAGGACAACATAATATATGTGATTATATACTTTTTGTCATCTAATAAAGTCAAAACAACAAAAGTCTAATTGTTATAAATTCATTAATTTATTTAAAATGATTATTTCATAAATTAATCTTAACAAGTAATAACCAAAAAAAATGAGAAATTAAGGTCGGTTGTGGGTCATGATAATATGTTTTCATTCTGTACAGATCTGATTAGTAGTAGTAAAAATGTAAAATTCTTTCTTTTTTTCTAAAATGAACTAATTCTATAGTGGAGTGTGTAGTTATCAAATCTCAAGAACAAAAGTATAAATATCGATAAGAAACTCTTCTTATTAAACTCAAAGAGGAAAATACCTCAAAACCTCCTAGCTCATAAACTCGTAAAACTTCACACATTATGCAAACTCTTTCACATCCATATATATAGGAGTCTCTAGTCCTAATCGCATTAGGGCTTACATATTATTTAGATAACACCAAATCTATCTATTATTTAGATAACTTCCTAATCAAGTTAACTTCAAGTTTATCTCCAACAATCTCCTCTTTAAACTTGAAACTATCTTGATCAAAGTCTCGAACTCCTATTAGCTCCCTCATCTCCTTGTACTTGACTTTTCCAAGTGCTTTCGTCAAAATGTCAGCTCTCTGTTCATCGTCTGGCACATGTTGAATTTCTATCAAGTCACTCTCAACGCATTCTCTAATGAAATGATAGCGTCTGTGTATGTGTTTGCTGCGCCCGTGAAACACTGGGTTCTTTGTCAAAGCTAGAGCTGATTTGTTGTCCACCAATACTGCTACCCTCTCACGTGTCTGACCAGTAACCTCCTCGTACACGTCACGAAGCCAGATTGCCTGTTTGGCCGCTTCTGTTGCTGCCATGAACTCGGCCTCACAAGAGGACAATGCCATTGTATCCTGCTTCTGAGAACACCATGTTATAGGGCTATCATCAAGATAGAACACATGTCCTGCTGTACTACGACCATCATCTTCATCAACTGCATGAGAGCTGTCACTGAAACCTCTTAACTCACCCATGTTCCCTCTTTCAAAGAATAGCCCGTAAGTAGAGGATCCTTGCAGGTACCTCAGTATCTGTTTCAAGGCCGCTCCATGTGACTCCTTAGGTTGTTGCATATAACGACTCAAGACGCCAACAGAGTAGGAGAGATCAGGTCGTGAGTGAAGTAAATACCTGAGGCAACCAATACGTCTTCTGTACTCCTTCTCATCTATGTTATACTCATCAACTCCTTTTGACAAACGCAAGCCTGGATCCTTAGGCACATGTACTGCATTGTAGTCATCCATCTTTGTTTCACTTAGAATCTTCTTCGCATATCTGTCCTGATTCAAAGTAATTCCCAGTTCATGTTGGCGAACCTCAATTCCAAGATAATAAGTTAACTTTCCTAAGTCACTCATCTCGAATCTACTCGACATCCTCCTCTTGAACTCAATTATTGCATCCATATTAGCTCATGTGACCAGAAGATCGTCCACATATACAGCCACCAGCAGGAGCTGATTTGCTTCTCGGCTTCTATATAGTGCAGGCTCCTTAGAACACTTGATGAACCCAAGTTGCTCAAGCACCTTATTTAGCTTCTCATTCCAAGCCCTTGGTGCTTATTTCAAGCCATATAATGCCTTATTCAACTTGTAGACTCTTTCTTCCTTTCCTTTAATCTCATAGCCTTCAGGCTGAACAACATAGACAACTTCCTTAAGATCACCATGGAGGAAAGCGGTCTTTACATCTAAGTGATGTACTTCCCACCCACTCGATGCTGCTAGTGCTAGAATGAAACGGATGGTCTCAATGCGCGCGACTGGGGCAAAGACTTCCTCATAGTCATTCACATGCCTCTGTATATATCCCTTCGCCACTAGCCTAGCCTTGAACTTGTTAATACTCTCATCATGATTCCTTTTGATCTTAAACACCCATTTTAATTCGATTGCCTTAGCTCCCTTTGGAAGCTCCACAAGGTTCCAAGTTCCATTCTTCTCTATAGACTTAATCTCATCATCACAGGCATCTCTCCAAACCTTCTCTTATTTTGCTTCGCTGTAACTCCAAGGTTCATCATCTAGTAACAATAGCTCTTCACCATCAAGCTCTGTCATCAAGACGTAATCATCAAGGTAGCTCGGAGGATGTCTTTCACGACTAGATCTTCTTAACACAACCTCATTAGGATCGACGTGAGCCTCACTCCAACTTTCAGTAACAACTTCCTCGGCTTCCTCATTAGTATTACTGTCATCTCCGTCATTCTTGATTTCCTCTTCATCGCTTATGCCTATGTTTCCAGAGCCCCCAAAAGTGATTTTAAACATACCAGGATCATTACCCATTACTTTCTCTATTTTCTTCCAGTCCCATCCTTGACTCTCTTCGAACACGACATCTCTACTCACCACCACCGTTTTCTTCACTGGATCATATAATCTGTAAGCCTTGGATCCTGGATCAGTCCCAAGATGTACTATCTTTTGAGACCTGTCATCTAGTTTTCGGAGATGTCGACTGTCTATCTTTGCATACCCAAGACATCCAAATACTCGCATGTGTCCTACACTCGGCTTCTTCCCTTTGAAGACCTGATAAGGAGTCTGAGACAGGACTCTTGTGGCTGCACGGTTTATAATATTGTAGAATGCCTCACAGCCTATCCCCACAAATAGTTTGGCATGCTCATATGTTTTAAGAGAGTTTGTGTCATTCCTAACAGAGTTCTGTTTCTCCTTTCGACAACTCCATTCTGCTGAGGAGAATAAGGAGCTGTCAAGTGCCTTGTTATGCCATGTCTCTCACAAAACTCTTGAAAACGCAGACTACAGAATTCTCCACCACGATCTGTTCTGAGTGTTTTGATCTTTACTCAACTCCATTCTGCTGAGGAGAATAAGGAGCTGTCAAGTGCCTTGTTATGCCATGTCTCTCACAAAACTCTTGAAAACGCAGACTACAGAATTCTCCACCACGATCTGTTCTGAGTGTTTTGATCTTTACTCATGTTTCTTTCTCAACAATCTCCTTAAAATTCTTGATCTTATCAAACGCTTCTCCCTTGTCTTCGAGAAGTACTGACCACATGTAGCGAGAATGATCGTCAATCAACACAAATATGTATCTTTTCCTTGCAGGAGTAGATGGTGTAATAGGTCCACAGAGATCCCCATGGATGAGCTCTAGAACACAGGTTGCTCGATAGGACGTTGCTTTTGGGAATGTATGTCTCTCTTGCTTTCCAAGTAAGCATGAGGAACACGTCTCGTGACTGATGGCTACGTTTGGGATTCCTGTCACAAGCTCTCTACTGATCATTAGCTTCATTGAGTCCTTTCCAATGTGTCCCATCCTTGCGTGCCATTTGTCTCCTTCGTTTTGTACTATTGTCTGTAGACACTTTGCTTTAGCTCCTTCCATAACCACCTTGTACAGCTTGTTCTTTGATCTCTTCGACTTGCAAATCAATTTCCCATCCTTATCACGTAAGACAATATAATCACCTTGCATCCGAACATCACAGCCTGCCTCCGTGTCCTGACCAAGGCTTATAATATTGCTTCTCAAGTTGGGTATGTAGTACACATCAGCAAGAATTCTCTTCTCTCCATCTGCGCTATCGAACAGAACCGAACCTTTTCCTTCAATATTGATGAGTGAATCATCACCAAAACGCACATTTCCTTTAACTGTCTCGTCGAGACATCGAAAATAGCTCCGGTTCCCAGTCATGTGGTTGCTTGCGCCATTGTCTAAGTACCATATGTCTTCTCCAACCAAGTTTGTCTCAAAGATTGCAGGATTCATGTTTCTTTCGTTCAAGAGTATCACTTCATGCATCATCAAATCTTCAGCCTCTTGTGTATCTGAATCCTTAGTCTCTTGAGCCTCTTGCAATTTCAACAAACGATCGGGGCAGTCCATGGCAAAGTGGCCAGTCTTATCACACCTGAAACAGGTTATCTTGGAGAGATCACTGCCGTAGTTATAGTTACTACTACGTCCACGACCTCTTCCTCTGTCATAAAATTGTCCTCCTCTGCCTCGTCCTCTGTAGTTATTGTTCTCTCGGTTGTAGTTGCTACTGTCACGATTGTTGTTGTCACGGTTCTGTTGTTGAGACTCATTGCTTGAGAACATCAGCTTTGTTTGGTTGTCTTGAGTGTCTTCTTCTTCCTCAGCTGCACGTTCCTCAAAAGCTTTCATTCGACCCACAATATCTTCAAACGTTGTAATCTTCAGATCAAGTACTTGCTCCAAAGATGCCACAATGTGTATGTATTTCTTCCTAGGAAGACTCTTGAGGAACTTCTTGACAAACTTGGTTTCTTCAATAACCTCTCCCAATGCAGATGATCGTGATGAGAGTTCTGCTAGCTTTCCAACAAACTCGTCGATGCTATCAGTTTCCTTCATTCGTAGTTGATCGAATTCTGAACTTAGGGTTTGCAGACGTGCTTCTCTAACTCTATCTGCTCCCATGTGTCGTGATTTAATAGCATCCCACACTTCCTTTGCCGTTTTTAAATCTCCAACTTGCAGAACTTCAGATTCCGGTATTGCACTGAAAAGTAAACCCAATGCCAAGTTATTCTTCTTGATGTTGTCTGACTCTGCTTCGACAACCTCCCACACCGCATGAACCTTGAGTACAACTTTGATCCTCATGGTCCAAACTGTATAGTATGTTGAGGTCAGCATCGGACAACTCATCGAAAAAGTTCCTTCCTTCGGTTTCGTGAATGGCATGATGTCTCCCATTCTGATCGTGCGTTCAAGATCGTATCCGTAAGCTCTGATACCAAATGTAGTTATCAAATCTCAAGAACAAAAGTATAAATCTCGATAAGAAACTCTTCTTATTAAACTCAAAGAGAAAAATACCTCAAAACCTCCTAGCTCACAAACTCGTAAAACTTCACACATTATGCAAACTCTTGCACATCCATATATAAAGGAGTCTCTAGTCCTAATCGTATTAGGGCTTACATATTATTTAGATAACACCAAATCTATCTATTATTTAGATAACTTCCTAATCAAGCTAACTTCAAGTTTATCTCCAACAGAGTGTAGTTTTACTCTAATCATATTCTATTTTGAAATTAAAAATAGAATAATGAACAAACAGAAAACATTTTATTTATAGAAAAAAATTAATTCTTTATTCCATTATAAAATAAAAAATGAAGTGAAATTAAAATATTTCTTATTCCAAATTTCATATGGAAATAAGAAAATAAATTAGGGTTGGAGATGAAAAAAAAAGGAAGTATGAAAAAACATTTCACCGCAAAGAGCCATTCCAGAATTAACGCCGCACAGTCAGACAAACAGTAAACATTAAACAAAGTGCGAGAAAATTCGTCTCTTAATTTTTTGCTCCTAAATTTCTTTCTTTCTTTTTTCCATTTGCTTCTCTCTCTTTTCTTTTCCAAACAATCGAGTCTGACTGCTTAACCGGTTATTTGGATTATGTGGGTATTCGCATTTCGTTTTTAGTTGTGAATGATACAAACAGACATCCTTTAGCCTCTTCGTTGTTTATCTCAATTATTTCAAAAGAAATCATCTTTGATCCGAGTTGTAAACCAAAAGCAGAGAGATTTTCCAAAGGGGGTACGCTTGCATTTGTCTCTAGAAAAGTGGGTTAATCTTTGTTTCCCCTCTTTTGGCCTTGGCGAGATTTGGATCAAGCTGGTGAGGAATCGGAACCCAAAAAACTGGCGAGATTACAAGCGATCGTGAAATATCTGAAGCTAATAGCAGCAGCAAGCAGGAGAAGTAATATGGGTAACGGCCCATTGGTACCTATTCTGGGCTTCCTTACATGCGTCGCCTTTATCTATCTCTCCTTGGGAGATTTGTGGTCTCGTTTCAAAGGGGAGCGTGTGCTAGGGTTCGTGAGTCGGAACGGCACGCAGTTCGTGTTGGATGGCAAGCCTCTCTATGTGAATGGGTGGAACTCGTACTGGTTCATGGACCACGCCGTCAATGATCATAGCAGGCACCGTGTGGGTGCAATGCTTGAAGCTGGATCCAAAATGGGTCTCACTGTTTGTA
The DNA here is from genome assembly GCA_026261945.1 of Hirschfeldia incana. NCBI lineage: Eukaryota > Viridiplantae > Streptophyta > Magnoliopsida > Brassicales > Brassicaceae > Hirschfeldia > Hirschfeldia incana. The sequence goes on along the minus strand of JABCMI010000014.1, from coordinate 299,905 downwards.
GAACATGGGCTTTCAATGATGGTGGCTACAACGCTCTCCAGATCTCTCCTGGCAGATTCGATGAACGCGTCTTCAAGGTAGTACAGTTTTATCTTCTTTAAAAAAGGTCTTTTAAAGATTTTTTTAATCACATCACAATGCCAGCGAAGATGATTGTTATAATCTCCCATTTATATATCTCTTTGTCTCTTTGTTTTATTGTAATGTGGTTAGGCCTTGGATCATGTAATCGCAGAGGCAAAAACTCATGGTGTTAGGTTGCTTCTTAGCTTAGTCAATAACCTCCAAGCCTATGGAGGCAAGACTCAGTACGTCAACTGGGCATGGCAAGAAGGTGTTGGCCTCAGCTCTTCCAATGATTCCTTCTTCTTCGATCCATCTATCCGCAGATACTTCAAGAATTATCTCACCGTATGTTTTTTTGAATCATTGTCTCTCTTTCTAGCCTAGAGACTTATCCAGGGAGTTGTTAGTGGTGCTGAAAACTCTCATTTGCCAGGTGCTGCTGACCCGCAAAAACTCTATAACAGGGATAGAGTACAGAAACGATCCTACAATATTTGCATGGGAGTTGATTAACGAGCCTCGCTGCTTGACTGATATCACTGGGGATACTCTCCAAGTGAGTTATCTCTCTTGATGGTTTCTTCATCTCCAATACCAATTGTACTAATCATTTTTTTGGTGTGTGAAAGGACTGGATTAACGAAATGACAGCATTCATTAAATCGATTGACAAGAAGCATCTCCTAACCGTAGGCTTGGAAGGTTTCTACGGTCCCAAGAGCCCAAAACGGCTGACGGTTAACCCGGAGCGGTGGGCCTCTGAGCTTGGGTCAGATTTTGTTAGAAACTCTGAGTCCCCAGACATTGATTTTGCATCGGTTCATATCTACCCTGATCACTGGTAAGCAGTCTTTCTCTCTGCTTGTTTTTGATTGCTGCGTTCTTGAAAGTCTTCAAACAAACAAACAAAGTTCTGATGCATTGGGTGCAGGTTTCACGATCAGGGGTTTGAAGACAAGGTAAAGTTTGTGGTGAAATGGATGCTATCTCACATTGAAGACGGGGACAAGGAACTGAAGAAGCCTGTTCTATTCACGGAGTTCGGGCTCTCGAATCTCAACAAGGACTATGAGCCGTCGCAGCGTGATCGTTTCTACAGAACAATCTTTGATGTTGTGTACAAATCAGCCAAGCGCAAGAGGTCTGGCGCAGGAACACTGGTGTGGCAGTTTTTGATACAAGACATGGAGGGATTCAACGATGACTTTGGGATAGTTCCCTGGGATAAAGAGTCGATCCAGAGACTAATGACTGAGCAATCTTGCAGATTGGCTCGGGTCACAGGACGTCATCTTCAGGACAATAAGTGGAGAGAAATATGTTCGCACAGACCATGAGAATGAGAAATACAGTGTTTTGTTTTTGTCTTGGTTTTGTGGTCGGCTATATATACAAAGGGATTCAAATCATATATATAATGTAAGTAGTGAATTAGTGGACATTTCTATTGTTTGAACTTATGTTATATGATCTGTACAAATTTTCAGAATATGTAAAGCCAAAAGAGTATTCATGATTAAGTTTCAAATGCAGTTGTCAAAATAGAAAATCTCAATATATGACCAAATATCTAAGGGACATAAATCTAATCTAATCGAGTGTTTGAGTTCTCTCATGTTATACATCTTAGTTCAGGTACTTGCTTGGATCTTTAATAAGTATCACAAACTAAAGTTCAAATTTGTTATGGAGATTTTCTTATTTTATTTTATTTTTTTTGAATTTTTTTCATGTGTTGGCGGTAAATATTTGGGTTTTGTTCTTGGAAACTTAAAATCCAAAATACAGTGAAATAACATCTATGCAGATGTTTATATAGGTTTTAGTTTGATTAAATTCCGACTGATAAACATCAATTAGTTTTAAAATGGCGGAAAAAATAATTAAGCTGCAGAAAAATTAATTAAACTGTGCAAAATTTAAAATTTGCAAAATTGCAGAATACATATTAGATTGATTGAAATAATTTTATATGGTACTTTATTTATTATTAAAAACAAATAATTAAACTAATTATTATAAATGTGAAAGTAACTAAAATTTATTAAATACTAGATATGGACCCGTGCGTTGCACAGATTTTATTTGATATTTTAATTTCAAAAACATATAAAAGAATGAAAATATTTTTTTCACATTAGTTCTTGAATTTTCTATATATATTCGTGACATTTTAATAACAATGACGTGTTTATAAATTTTGATTTATATTTCTGTTTCAATATTCATGGTGTTTGTAATAGTATATTGATATAATTTTTAATAAATACTTCATTTTTAATTATTTTTCAAAATAATATGGTTTCTAGTTGATTGAAACATATAGAACTGTGAACTCTCTATATTGTTTATATTGTGTAAAACAAATAAAAAACAACACAATTCAAAATATAATGTTATACAACACCAATCAATATGGTTTATTGATAGTTAGTTAAATATCAAATATATTGTTAAAAAAAAAACATCAAATTTGTTTGTATTAGTATTCATGGTGTGACTTTATAACTTCTATATAATATTTTGTAAAACATTATTGTCGCTATGTTTTTAAAATCTGAAGCTATTTAGTTGTATTGACTCTAGATAGTTCGATGTATAATTGTAAGAATGGACTTGGCAAATAGAGTAACTTTTTTAAGCTTAACCTTAACTCTTGTTGATAGTCATTATATAGCTCTTATAGGAAATTGAAATCTTTTCAGTTCGAAAGGTCTTTTTGCAAACTTCGAGGATCTATAACAATACACATAAGTATAATAGTCACATTAACTTAGTCACAACAACATAACATCTATATAAAGCTGGATAAAATAACCATAAATTTTGACTCGATTTTTTATTTGTTTCGATTTAAACATAAATTTTGAATATCTGTAACTCTACGTAGCAAAGTAAATACCTATATAAATATCAGTCAAAATGAAGCGAATCATAAATACTAATACTTTTAAGAATGAATATCCGATTCAATACATTTTATGCATATATATAAGTTATATAAATGTTATATTTTATATAAATTTTATACTATTTTTATTTGCTAAATTTATTAAGTTGTTTATTAGAATTTTTAAAAGTAACAGATTTTTTATTTTTTAATAAAATATTATTATTATTTTATCTTATTTTTGAATTTTTATTTATTTTTAATTTATTTTTACGGATTGAATCGGATATTCGGTCAAAAAAACATTTTTTGGATATTCGGAACACCAAATATCTGGGTGGCTACATATCAAATTGGATCGAATACTTAAGTATTATGACAAAATGGATCTGATCAAAATATCTCAAAAAACCTGGATATCCGATTCATGTCCACACCTACATCTATATGTACAAACACCTAAGTATAATTGGATCGAATACTTAAGTATTATGACAAAATGGATCTGATCAAAATACCTCCAAAAACTTGGATATCCGATTCATGTCCACACCTACATCTATATGTACAAACACCTAAGTATAATTGTAACAATAACTAATGTACGACATCATGACAATTATATTATTTAAAAATTTCGACATCAATTTTATGTGAAGATCAGAATATCTAGTTATTTTTTCAATATGTAACACCCAAAAAGGATAACATGCGAAGATGTGAAAGAACATGCAGAAAAACTCACCTATATTTTTCTTGTATCTCTTGACAATATATAATAGATTTTAATCACATATATTAATCAATATATGAATAATTATAATTTATTTTGGTTTATGATTTTGAAAACCAAATTTATTGATTTTAATAGCATATATAGGTGTAAATATTTAGTGTTTCGTTTGGTTTATGATTTTTTAAATTGGAAATTAATTATTCATAAAACATATTAAACATTCTCTTAAATTTTTCTTTTCTTATGTTTAAGATTTTAGAAAAGGAAAATTCCTATCAAATAATTACTAACAAATTTTTACAAAATATTTCCTTTAAAAATTTAGTAAACTGAAATTATAATTAAATAAATTATTGACAAATTTTTGTTTAAAGTTTTTGAAAATGAGAAAGTAGAGAAAATGTCATTAAATAATTCTAAGTTACTTTCTAAAATATTTTTATTATCTTGTTATATATTTTATCAATTATGAGATATTTTAATGAATGTCAAAATTGTAAAAGGAAAATTAATATAAAAAAATGTCTTACAATTATCTTTTGTTGTGGATATTAGAAAAGGTATTAGTATTAAATAAGTTATTTTACAAATCTATTTTTTCTTTAGGATTTTAAAAAGGAAATTTTCTAGAAAATTACTATTAAATATTTTTTTAAAAATTAAATTTCCTATTAAATACATTTGAAATTTAAATTTTCAAAATTCGTTTGTTATTTTCTTAGTATATGTATTTTTAATCATGAGATATTCTAACACATGTTACAATATTAAAAACAATTACTATCAAATAATATTTTGCAATTATATTTTTAAAGATTTTAAAATGTAAAAATACTATTAAGTTATTTAAAAAAAAATTGTTATCTTAGTATGTTTGTTTATACAGATTCTGATATATTTTTTTAATAAGATTATATTTTCTTTATTATGAGAGTAGGAAAATTAGTATATAGGATTTGTATAAAACGAAAGTTACTATTTAAAAAAAAATTTATACAAAATTTTTGTAAGAAGATTATCTTTTATTTATATAATAAGATAGGAAAATAGGAAAATCAATGTAAAAAGATAATTACGAAAATAATTATTTTAATAAGATTGAATAGGAAAATAGGAAAATTATCTTTAGCTTTATATAATAAGATAGGAAAATAGGAAAATCAATCTCAGTATATAAATGTTAAATATATTGTACACATGTCGCAATCTAAAAAAAATAATCGCCATGTGTCGCGATCATGTTAATTAGTAACTTTGAAAACTAAGCTTTATATAATAAGATGCTTTAGTTTTTATTATAAATATTTAGGTTATTTTTCAATACATTTTTAATAATCGTTTGGCACCTTATAATCTTATAAAAAGATTATAGTATAATTTATAATATATAAAACAAATAATATCTTATTTAACATTTTAAGACAGTATTGTCATATAGTATAAAATGTTAAATTTTGTAAGTTATGTACTAAAATTCATTTTTTTCTATTTAATGGTAATTTTTTTTTCTACTCCCTCTGTTTCTAAATAGATTATTTTTTGAGAGTTTTTAATGTTTAAAAATAAACGATGTTTTTATATATTAATGTACATTTTAACTTTATAAAAAACTGTGTAACTAATGATATTTTGCAGTCTCTTTTATGATTGGTTGAATCATTTTTAATTTATATTTTATTAATATTTTAAAAATTAAAAACAATTTTCTTAATATTTGTGCACAATACTAAAACTTGATATATTGTGAATGGAGTATTTGTTAGCAAAAATATTTGTGGAATCCATTCCCACAAGGTTACCAATCAAGAGTCTAAATTATTAACTTGTGGGATCGGTTTCCCGGTTGGGTTCTTTTGTTTACGCCTAAGGTTGAGATTGTAATAAGGAACACCTGCAAACTAGAGACGCCGACTTAACCGCCGTGGTTGGGATTATAACTCACCGCCGTTAAACAACGATGATGATGATGGCCACTCACTCTCACACTCTGCTTCCCAAATTATTTCCTCCACAGTTGCCAAACTTCATTTCTCTCAGACCAAACTTCTTCAGATTGGACTCATCAAAAGCTGACATATGGAAGGCATCGGAGGAGGCAAAATCTGAGTATCCGATCCGTGTTCACAGGAATCGTGGAAGAAATGGGGCACGTCAAGAATTTGGGATTAGCTGACCTCGGTGGATTTGACCTTAAAATCGGAGCCAAAGTGGTGCTGGAGGACTTGAAGCTAGGCGACAGCATCGCCGCCAATGGAACTTGCCTTACAGTCACTGATTTCGACGCCAAGGAGTTCACCGTCGGCTTAGCGCCGAAGACGCTGCGGAAAACGTCCCTGGAGGAGCTGGAGAGAGGATCTCTGGTGAATCTGGAGCGTGCGCTGCAGCCGGTTAGCCGCATGGGGAACACGTTGTGCAGGGAAACGTGGACGGCACGGGAGTGATCGTCTCGATGGAGGCCGAGGGAGATTCGATGTGGGTGAAGGTGAAAGCTGATAAGGCTTTGCTTAAATACATCGTCCCCAAGGGGTTTGTGGCGGTGGACGGGACGAGCCTGACGGTGGTGGATGTGTCTGACGAGGAGAGCTGCTTTAATTTCATGCTCGTTGCTTATACGCAGCAGAATGTGGTGATTCCTACAAAGAAAGTTGGACACAAAGTGAACTTGGAGGTTGATATCATGGGCAAATACGTTGAGAGGCTTCTTCTCACCACTCCCGCTTTCTCCTTCCCACAGATAAGCTACTAAAAAAATACTCAAAGCTTTCATCTGTTTATTTTTTTCGTTTTGGTAGGAGAGTAGTGAATGCTCTTCGTATTTCTGAAACTTGTTTACAACATTTGGTTTACTGTCTGTAGTCTTCTTAGACTGCTTCGATCCAGACTTGTCTATCTTCTTTTAGTGATCTTTTCCATCTCTCTGTAGCCATTTGACTTTGACTACTTTACTCCAATGTGATTTTTTTTTTCTTGTTTGTTCGAGTATCTATTAGGTGTTAGCTGATGTTCTCTTGTATGGGTTACAGGAAAAGAAGGGATGAAGGGAGGAGAAGGTTATTTGGCAACTGTGGTTTATGTAAGATTGATCTTGACCTATGTTTCTTTGTAATAGCTGCTACACAAAAACTTAGGTGCTGTTAGATTAAAATAGACGAATCTCATCGAGTAATGTTGATTTATTCATTTGTGTCAATTGGAGAATAAGCTTATGATTGCATTACTTTTTTGTTTCTACTCTTGCTTCTTGAGTCCATGTGTCAAATGATAATAAAATGGAAGAACTAAATGAATATATCCATAGTTAAAAAAAAAGAGAGTACATAACACCAATATCAACATATGAGAAAGGTGAGTGCACATTTCTTCGATCAACTACTTTACAATATGAACATAGCTGGGCGTACAACACCGAATCAAAGATTGTAGCCAGAACAAACATTAGAGTCTTGCTTGAGACACCATTTCGATAAACTTTATAAGCTTTTTCTCAGTTGCTTGAAGCCTATTAGATTCATAGTGTTTAAATAAACTATATATATAACAAACATTGAGTTACAAATAGGGGATTCATATATGCTAGTCTGCTCCACCAACGTATCCTCCACCTCTCATTGCCTCCCGCATCTTCAAACCCAGTCTTTCTTTGTCCATTGCACGTGACACTTGCTCTTGTTTGTTAAGCAGTTTGAGAATCTCAGCTGCACTTTCCATGTCCCTTCGACCCTCAACATACTGCACGCAGGCGTAAGCAGACAGAGTCATACTGGTCTTTGGGTTCCAGCGTTCGTGCAGCCCCCCCTCCAAGGCCTCTGTCACTCTCTTCCTCCTCTCCCTTTCACCATCCTCGTCCTCACCCTCCGCCAAGTTCTGCTGTAACTTGTCAGTCAAACTCTCCCACTTGCTCTCCCACTTCATCCCAAGCATGTTGATAGCTTTATCAGCCTCCTCTTTCATGCATCTATTCCGGTGACCAAAATCTGAAAGACCAAGATCGCCAGCCCATGTGTCCCACTCTTCCATTATCTCGTGAGCCCCAAATCATTCTTCATAGCAAAGAACTTGATCATCTCAGAACTTACAGTGTTGTCGAAGTTAATCCCATGGCGTTTAGCCAAGTTGGAGAGACAGTAAACGTCTTCTCTATCACCGATTTGACAATAGACTCTCATGAGAGCTCCATACATGTTTTTTCTGCAGTCACCATCGAGTAATTCCTCAGTCTTACGAAACAAAGACAAACTCTTATCAATAGATCCATGTCCCATATAGAGACATGCAGGGAAGAAGCATGTGGCCCATGGCTCCATCCGGTCCCCCCACTTGTCTAGAAACTTCTCCATTCCCACAGAGTCTTTGACGCACGATGCGGTAGCGAAACAAGAGATGAGCTGGCCAAAGGGAACTCCTTGGGGTTCGAATCTTAGGTCGTCCATCTTGAGCAGGAGTTTGACAACCATGTTGTGATTTTCAGCAGTGTAGTAGTAGAGAGAGAGAGAGAGCATGGTGTTGTAGCGTTTAGGGTTGGTGGCAGCCAAACCAAAGTCTCTCATCTTTTGAAACGTGGTCTCGGCAATGCTGAAAGAGCCGTGGGTTTTGCAAGAGTTCAAGAGAGCGTTGTGCACGTAAAATTCCCTCTTCTTCAAGGGAATGGTGTCCAAGAAACTGTTGGCTTCTTGAAGACCACGAAGTTTAGCAATCAAGAGAAGACGAGTCTCGTAATCCACCGTAGACAGATTGTAAACTTGTTGGTCACTCATCCACTCCGAAACCTAAACACACAAATCCATTTAAGAATCAATCTGTAAAAGTACAAGTACAAGTACAAGGCATTGATTGGTGGAAAGAAACTAACTAACTAAACCTGGAGGGCGTGGGAGAAGCGGTCGAATTTGTGAAGGGAGGAGATGATGCTCCTGAGTTCAGAAAGAACAGGAGGTTTGTTTCCGAGTTGGCGCCATTCGTGGAGCAAAGGGGTGAGGGAGGGCATCGAATCTGGGGCGCGTTCGATACGACGCTTGAGAGAGTCGTGAACAAGATCGGGGGAAGGAACGGTTTTGGGGAAACGAAGGAAGGACCATCTCCAAGGAAGGTTACTCCTGAAGATTCCAAAATGTAGGCGGACAAGATGATTCATGCCTACTCAAAGCCGTCCAGACACAGATACACTCCTCTTCGTTCCTAGGTGCTTCTGATTGTCCGTGCGTCAACTACAACCCTTTTAACTATATATATATATATATATATATATATATAATGTATTATTTTATTTATTTATAAATTATGCTTGTCTTCTTAACCGGAAGACTGCCGCAATCAAATTTCTAATTAATTTCGAAATTACGAGAATCCAATCTGGTGAAGAGAACAAATGTGATTTCTTCTTTTTTAATATAGACTTGTAGTTTCATTGAATTATTACAGTCCTGATTAATCAATGTTGGTAACGATTAGCGTCTGCAGTTACTTTTTTCCTCGTCAATTACGTTCAGAGGATATTACATCTTTTTCGCAAGTTGAAACATCAATTAATTTCAACGCTGCACTATAATTATTGAGAGATTTAGGAGAATATACCCAATTGAAGCTCAAATTAGAGACTTACCTATGATGGAACATATCTGTGTTTTCTCATGCCATTGAGCACCAAATAAGACAAATTTACCCTTTTTTTTTGACAAAAAGAGACTGACACAACAACTGAAGCAAACACGTGTGTCAGAACTGCAGAGACATGTTCAGATTGTAGACTGTAGGCTAGATCATTTCTCCATCATTCTCCACCACACAATTCATCTAGATTAAATAATTCTTCTTCACTTCATTTTTTCTGCAATTTGTGTTTCTCGATGACATGTAAAAAGATCTTTTAATGTTTATATTAAATATAATATATTACAACATGAACCCAACCAAATGAGGTGATGAACATTAAACAAACTAATAATGATGATTGTAAGACCTTTGTCTTAAACTAATTTGTTAATTAAAACATTAATATCCAAAAAAAAATTGGAGCTGTTATTTTTAAGGATAAAAAATTATCAGCTAATGTTGAATATGATAAATATTATTTATAAGACTAAGTTAGCTTTAGTTTCTTAATAAAGATTCATGGTACCAGTCTACTGCTACGGTCACAAATAACTGATACTGATAATTGTAACTGCTACTAAGACAAATTTATGTTAATAACTACGTTTTAGTTTAACCTGAAATATTAAATATTATAGCATTTTTAGAAATGATAAGGTGAAAGAAATCTCATAGTGACTGCTAAAAACTACATTCATCCGTTACTATAAAAGTGTACCAGCTACCAATGCAAGTATCCAGCATATTAATATTTATATTAACAGCTACATCTTACATTAACAACTATGCTTATATGTTACCTGTATATATAAAGGTTGCATTACCTAATAGCGGTTAAATGCAACCTGTTAGCTTTTACATTAATTATTATCAGTTAACTGTGTCTTTTACGGCTAAAATAACTAATAGTGGTTAATGTAAGTGTCACTCAGAGCCTTATATTTCATACAATGAGAAAATTTATTTCTTAAGCATGTTTATTTGGGGGCACGAGCTCCTTTGTTCTCCACTAGATTGTTCGCCATCAGAAAACATGAGCTCGATGAAGTTTAACTTCTTCAATCTGAGAAATAAATGTTTTTTAACTGTTAAGTAAAAATAGCAAATAAAACAATAAAGGAGTACCTTCGATATACTTTGTATTGAGATGATAGAGATTCAAATATGTCTTTGATTTCTCCTTCAGCTTCACTCATTGTTTATCTACAATTTGTTTTTTCTCAGATAACGAAGAAATACAAGAGAACGAGAAACAGATTTAGGTGAGAAGAGTGTATATATTGTTTACTGTATGTGATGCTCACTCAATAATCAATGATTGTTATGAATTAAGGAAGTTTTTTTTGTATCAGCTAACAAAACATGTAACAGATATCAAATTATTTACCAGGTAACAAACTATTTATAATACAATGATGAACCAACCACAAAAGAGGTGATGAACTTGTACCATGTAACAAATAATTTATCAACCACCAAAAATTTATCAGACAATGTATTAACTAGCAAGTGATGTATCTTTCTATTTATCACCTAATAAACCATGTACAAAAACATTGTATATTAACATGTAATAAGATTGCTCTATTCTAATTAGTTAAAATATTTAGTTGTAAAAGCCTATATTAAAAATTTTTTATTGGTACATTGTTTTACCACATCTAACCAAACATGTAGCATTTTATCAAAACATTGATTAGTAAACACTAACTTATATCGTAGCAGCTAAAAAATTTGTATCATTTAACTATGATTATTTCATAGTTTCTAATCAGGAATGCAACATGTAACAACTACTCATATTTATTACGGTCAACTCAGATGTTGTGGTTGATGAAGTCCAAACATTGATTTCTAACTAATACACAAAAATGGAATTGCAGAGGATGTTGTAGCACTATACCGTGAAATCTACCAGCTTTTCTTTGGAATATATCCCAAATGAATCATTTCGTTTTCTTCTGAGGAAAATATAAACTCCTGAAAACAATCAGATCTCAATCTTTTGCTTCACTCTCATCATCCAAACATGCATAGAGGATCTGAGGCAGCTTCAACTTGTCCATCTCTAAAAATAATCTCGATTTGAAGTTTGGAAAGAAGAAAATTGTTATAACAAAACAAAAATAAATAACAAAGAGAAAGATAACAGTAAAAAATAGAAACATACTCAAAGTTCAAGTGAATAATCATCTAGTCTAAGATTGGTTTGAAATTGAGATTTAATCTCTGAAAACACACTTGTTTCATTTGTCTCTCAAGAGAATATATAAATTAAAAAAAATAAGAGACATAGCAAGAAGTAGATAGGTAGGCTGACAGACTAGAGATAGGTGGATAGGATGACAGAAACAATGACCTAGCTAGAGAGACATGCGGTGGAGGTTGTAGTAGGGTCAAAATGGGAATGAAAAATAGTTTATAAAGTTGGAGGGTATTGTCCTAATTACGGTGATGCGCAGAGGCATAGACGCCAATTTTCTCATAATTATTTGGGCCCAACTGCTCTACGACATACTAATCAAATTGACAGAGCAGCTTCTATTCAAAACACATGTAGAACCAACCATAATAAGTCCTACACCCTTTGTAATTTCGGAAGACCATTTTAAGCTAGACGAATAAGTCTGAATACTAGTGACCTGTCACAACCTCAACACTGCAAAATAGCAAAGTCGTTTTGTGTGGGACTCACTCTAATTAGTTTACCAAAACAAAAATAAATGATAAGAAAAAGATTTGTAAGAAAATAGTTTATCATTCAGTCACTTGCTCAAAGCCAAAATAGCTTTGATCAGGCAATGTAGGCAAAGATATTTTTACATCGTCACCAGCCACTTCTAACAATGACACCAAAATTTACAAATTTGAATACTTCGGCATTAAGAAAACAAGAGAAGGAAGCCTAGTAATAAATATTTGTCGGAAAAGCTATTATTGGTTAATCAGACAATGTAAACAAATTTTGAATTGACATAAGCCTGCCTGATGAGAGAAAAGATCTTTCCATTAGTTCAGTGTGACCATTAAAAAAAGACAGGAAGTCAAAGAATGAGCCTCAGAGTGAATAAAATATTCAAGTGTCCATTTCAGTGGTAAAATCAAACAATATAGGCAAACTATTTCTATCATCACTGGCCCAATCATCTAACAACCAAGCATATAAATACAATCAATATGTTTACCAAGAAACAAATCGCCACTTTACTCAATTCAAAACGCTCACGATCTTGTTTAATTTTTTTGTTTGTGTGTCTGTTTTTTCTTTTCTGCCCTCCAGCCAGCTAGCTAACCAACAGACTTTGTTCTTATACATCTCTTTAGAAAACCCTAGAATCCTTAATATGATCATTACAAGTTGCAACAGTGGTGACTAGTGCTGGCCCAAAATCGGGTAAAGGCCCAAATGTCGGCCTAATAAAGCTCCCCTTGTTTTGTACGTGGGGTAGATTGGTTCAAGGTTCAAACCCTTCTTCTTCTTCTTCAGTAAAAAAAAAAAAAAATCTTCTTTACAGTCTTTTTCCAATTTTTTTTTTTGTTTTTTTTTGTTTTCAATTTATATTTTACTACTAATAGGTACTGGTTTCATATTTAAATTTATGCAGGCTTGTTAATCCTTAAATTAAAGCTGAAAGTCTTAACGTACAAATTTGAGAAGAAGTTTTCAAATAGTCATTTCATAACTGGAAAAAGGATTAAGATGTGTAAATAATTGCATAGTATTAAGAGTAGATCTCACCATATCCATTGAACAAGGTGTTGTTAACATCCAACCATATCGAAGATACGTAATTAATTAGGAAGAAGAAGAAAAGAATGAAGACAAGACACCATTAAGAATAGACTTACATCAATATAAAATCACCCACAACATTAAAAAGGAAAAGAAGACAAAACTTAGGTTATCTTTTCTTAGAGGGGAAATAAAGAAAACACAGAGACAAAGATGGAGGAGAAGGAAGGAGGAATCATTAGCGCTTAAGGTTCTTGACTTTGGACCATCCCTTCTTGCAAGATTTGCCGACAACTTTGATACCTTTCTTCAGCAGATGCTTCAGCTCTATCGCCCTCAACTTCACCTTCTCCTCGAATGCTCCCATCTTTATTTCTTCTTCTCTATCTTTCTGTTCCTCGGGGGCACCGGAGATATTTGTGTATTAAAGTCTGCCTTGTGCCCACATCCCTATATTTATAACTGTAGACAAGGGATATGACAGCTGTGACGAGTTTATTCTGGGAGAGATATGCTTCCTTTTATTAATTGCTAAATCAGGGAGATTTACACCTAAGAGGCAAAGCTAATCGCTGCTGTATTTTTGCTCCTAGACTTCTTTCCCTAATTTTACGACTTTATTTTCTTAATTATTTCTAAAACATATACATACAGGTAGGTTTAGCAGCAACAAGACCAAAAAAAAAAAAAATAGAATATCTAAGTTAGCCAATTTACCCAGTAAATTTGTTTTTAAAGCTAGTTGAATCGATAGCCGTTGTGAAATGGACAATTTTCTGCGGTGAATATGATTGCCAGCTCAGCTGGGTGCATTCCTCATCACCGCATGTGACCCCCACTAATGGACCACCCACCCGTTTTGATTGTCTTTCTTCTCTCTCTCGTTTTTGTTCACACTCTGTTTTATTTTTTCCGAAAAATGCTTGTACACGTAATCTATTAGATTAGATACATATCATCTTCTGTGTGAACCAAACTATCAGATCCTTTTGGTAAAGCCTTTTTTTCTCCACAGTTAAGCTAAGCTCCTCTTAGCTTCTGTCTCTTGTACTACCACTAATCAATATATTTATTAAACTGAAAAGGAATCAAGATTCTCTCTTTAAACACACACGCACACGGTTTATACGCTGTCTTCTTAACAAAGAAAGAAGAGATTCTATGACGTAACTGACAAGGGAAAATGGCCCCACCTCTCTCATGTTGGGTGGTGTGGTCAAGAACGTAGCGCAAGGAGAAGTGTCAAGGCATTGTACAAGGAGTGGACGACCACCGAAGAGGCTAAGTTCCCTGACCAGCTGTAACATCCCCCAAGAACGCAGCCTATCCCAAACAGCTGCACAAAATCCTCCCCAGAGAAGTGAGATGCTGCAAATACTACAGAGCTGATCACAGGGGCCTTCCTCCATTCCATTCTAGACGCCAAGGAGGTCAGTAGAAATCGCCTGTACACAATCTCCTCAAGTACGGGAGCTACAAGGCAGTAGAGAGCAAAACACCCGATTCTCGACACCTCCCCGCTTTCAATTATCTTGTTCAAATCCGAGTTGTGCACATCCTGAGAGATACAAAACCACACATTGTCTTATGCTATGTTAAATGAATACCAAAGAGATTCTTAGGTATGAGGACAGACCTTAGAAGCAAAGAGTTGATGAGCTACGAGTGAAGTGAGGAAGATAAAACACACAAGGGTTCCCAAACCCAATGATGATCCAACCACCCAGTTTCTCCCTTGGGTTGAGTCATTGTTGTTGTTGTTGTTGTTACCCTTTAGAAAGTCGATTGATTTCCATTGAGGCTTAGCAGTGATCCTGAGAAGGAAGAGGGTGAGTGAAAGTTCGAGCAATTGGAGAAGCACAAGTGATAGCACCTGTACAAATGTAGCCACGCCATGAATTTTTGGTATAAATCTAGAAGAAGAGGCAGAGATAATTGATAAAATCATTGAAACTCGGCCAAAAGGTATACTCTTCTCCAAACTAAGAAACGTAATAGTAGGAGTAGCCTAGGTAGGCCTTCCAACTAAGAAAGAGAGTGAGTGAGTGACTGACTTGGGTCTGAGGATCGAGAAGAGGGTGGTGGAGGGTGCGAGCAAGGATGGATAAACCACCAAAACTGAGAGGTATATGAAGGCAGAACATGTAAAGAGCGAATGTGCTCCATACGTTATTGTCTTCCCATGGAATGTCTGATGCCAAAACCGAGAACCCTACATGTTCTTCTTTCTCCTCCAACTGTTCAGTGAGTAGTACCACCGGACAATTACATGAATTTTAGAAAACTCTTCCTCAGCAGCTAATGGAGAAAAAAAATGAAATAGTTACCTCGGTAGTGGGTTTGCTATTGAGACAAGAGCATCTGAAAGAAGGGATGGATCGCAACCGAGGACAAGTGGTAGAGGAGAGAGCGCGAAACTCTGAATATGGTTTTCCTCGTAGGAGGGAAGCACTAGCCACCACCACCACCGGCGTGAGGGAAAGCCATGGGGATAGAATCATGGATGGAGGACGCCGCCTTTGACCTTAGAGTCAACCCTTCGTCTCATTTCATTACAATTCTGTGGCCTCTAAATATTTGTGAATTTTTTTTCCTATATATGTATATATATATATATATATTTTTTTTTTTCTTTTTGTGAAAGAAAAAGAAAAAGAGGAAAACAGGTACTATCGTGCTTGATTGGATTTAGGGATTTAGAAAGGCGAGAGAGAGAGTTTCTTTTCGATTTCTCTTACGAAAAATTAATCCAGGGTTGAGAAATGGTGAGGATGGTGAGAAGCTGCTTACAGTCGATGCTGAAGCTGGTGAATTCCCTTCTTGGGATGCTTGGTGTCGCCATGATCCTCTACGCTGTTTGGCTCATCAGGCAATGGCAAGAACAAACTGGATCTCTCCCTTTCCCTGTCTCTGATCACCCCGTTCCTTGGTATCTTTTTATCTCAAAAATTCCCTCTTCTTTTCTTAATTCATAGTTTCTGTTAGCTTTTAGATGGTGTTTGGTGTATTATTGTCTGGGACCTCATAGCTGTTAGTTTATGTAAGAGATCATCTTGTTCGAGATAGAACTATCTTTGAATTTGTTAATTCCTGATGAAAACCAATCTCTCTCTCTGCAGGTTCATTTATGCGTTTCTTTGTCTCGGCGCTCTTCTCTGTCTTGTCACTTGCGCTGGCCACATCGCTGCTGAAACCATTAATGCTTGTTGTCTTTACTTTGTAACCTTTTCGCCATTCTTCCTGCTTCTTCTTTCTTTCTTCTTTCTTTTTTAAATGTGAATTAATGGAATTGTTTCTTGGTTGGGTTTTCAGTATATGGGATTCATCGTCTTGCTAATTATGATTGAAGCTGGTGTTGTTGCCGATACCTATCTGAACCCTGATTGGAAACAGGTTTATTATTCTCTTATTTTCTTTTGATTAAATCTTCACTAGTAGTGACTACGCCCATTTTATCTTAATCTTCTGCAATTTTTCTTTCTTTCAGGACTTTCCTGATGATCCAAGTGGTGCCTTCTATCGTTTCTCTAAGTTTGTCGAGTCAAACTTCAAGATTTGCAGATGGATTGGTCTCTCCATTGTCTCTGTCCAGGTCTCTTTCAAGCCTCTCTGCTTTTTACTCTGCCTTTCAAGTTTGCTTCCTTCAACATCGTTCCTCTTTGTTCTGTTTCGCAGGCTGCATCAGTTCTATTGGCCATGTTGCTCAAAGCTCTTGGACCTCACCAGCGTTATGACAGTGACGATGAATATGATGTGAGCACGGTTGCACTCCTGCGGGATGCTCGCCAGCCTCGTCCGTACGTTGTTGGAGAACCTATTTATGGAGCCAAACCGGATTCCTGGACTGTTAGGATTAATGAAAGGGCCAGCCGGTAAAAGACTGGAGACCAAGAGAAGCTATGAATGATAAGCAAAATAGCTAAGAATCAGCTCTTTCAATATATTACTTACTTTGCTTCTTTGTTGCATCTATCTATCTATCACACTCCGAACTCCAACAAACCAGTATCTTGTAAAAAAGTATTGCATACACATATATTGGGATGTACTTATGCATTTTAAAAACTACAATATGTGGCCAATTCATGTCATGCCCTTCCACAAGCATCAATGCCCACTCTTCGTGAACATCGTTAGGAAATTTATGATCTGACCTGCCGATAAAGGTTCGGTGACAACTGGTTTACAACAGTATTAATCGATTTTTTCTTGGTCCTGGCTTTAATCTTTTGTTAATCTTGTTCCAAGTCTTCATGAACATATGCAATGACCCTTGTACGAGCTACCATTGCGTCTCATGATCATCGCTGTTAAAAGATTCTTATGGAGCGAGTCTTTTTTAGGTGTTCACGTAATCTCTGAAAAAAACAATTAAATAATCCAACACCAATATTGGTATTCGATGAGTAATCTTATTGCCTTGTGGGATGGGAGGAAGTGAATAAAGTTTTCTAATAGTGTAAAAATGTGAAGATGGAATTAATTGAGAATGTGATTGTGAACTGTAAGATTCGTATATGAACTGTTTTTCTTGACACCCTTCTTCATCATCTCATGTGACTTTGTAGTCTCATAAAATACAAAATCATCTTTATCTTGTTGTCATTCTCAATAATACAATATGACTTTTCCACTTTGATTAAAGTGTATATCCCATGACGTATCTCCATTTTATATTTTTTGCATTATTGAAGTTATATCAATAATATCTTTCATCAGTCTTTTGCTTGTGCACACACGGCATACATACATCCGAGAATCATGATGTATATTAAGAAATATTATCACATAACAAAATATGTCTTTAATTAACCAAAAAATATGTTGCATTCAGTAGATTTATATATGTAAGAAAACATTTCTCTAGACAAGCTTTTCCTACATAATCACCGTTCAAAATAAGTGTATCTACTAATTTTTGGAACGTATGGCATCATATACTTTATAAGCTGGAGTGTAAATGGCGATAGAATATAGTTCCATCCGAAGTTGTATCTAAAACGAATCGTTTTCTTTGTAAATTCGAAAGAAAGAGAATAATAAGAGCCGTATACTCAAAAGTAAGGACTGGACTGTGGCGTAGGCACTAGTTATGTCATATTGTCATGTGCAGCCTAATAATACCAACGGTAAAAAAAATACTAGGAATTACGATGGCAATATCAGTTTTCCTTTCTCCTTTAAACAATAAATGTGGACGGAAATCAAAGTGAATAATGGCCTCATTGAGGAGGTATGATAAGTTGTTCGTTAATTACTTCGTTAAAAGAAAATGTGAAACTCGGAAACAGTTACTGAAAACAATACTATTTTTATACTGCAGAAATGGTTGATGCGCTGTGTCTGTGGGCAAGAAGAGATTGGCGAACAATATTTTGTTTCTACAGTCTTATCGTCTCTACAGAGAGATGGTATTGATCTATAGCTCCTTTCAGCGACCTTTGATATCTCTTAATAAAGATTTTTTTTTGTTTCTTCTTCAGAGATACATGGAAAATGTGATGTTGTTTGTTTGTTGTTGTAAGTAGTACACATAATGTAGTATTATAGTTTATATGCTGGCGAGTGAATTCAATGTTGTCCCAACAAGTGAAACATCATACATATCTATTGAGCGGCACATATCCTCACATCTTCAACCAATTCCACCAATTTTTTTTTTTAATTTTTACCTCTTCAAATAAAGAAGATAAGTAACAAGAAGAGAACAACGGTTTCTATGTCTTAAGAACAAGCACAAGCCAAAAGAAGACTTCAACGGCCGAATCGTTTTTATATATAACTGCATAAACATGCAGTACCCTACGGGATCGTTACCCTACGGGATCGTGTGGAATCGAGGCCTTAACTGTCAGTGGGTCCATCAATGACATATCTTTCGTAAATAAGGAGAATGACTCAGGGTCATAACTGGCACAAACATAATGCATTTTGATTTGGTGCAAAAAGGCTTCTCTTCTCTTTGCTTTACATCCCATTTTCTATTTAACCCCCAAACTACACACTCTCTATCTCTCTCACTCCATTTTGATTTTTCTTTTGCTCTTAAAAAGAAGTGTGGTATCGCCGGTGGAAATGCAGCTCCTACCGACACTCTGCTTCTTGTTCTTGCAGCTGCTGCGGAGAGGAGGCGCATCCGTCCCTCACTCCAATCGCCACAGATCAGCCCCTCACTGGCTTCCTGCCACCGCTACCTGGTACGGAAGTCCCGAGGGCGATGGCAGCAGCGGTAACAACCGACGACTCCCTCTTCTTTCTTTTACTAATTGGTTATTTTTGGCAATAATTGATCTTGATTTTTTTTTTCACTGCAACAAATTAAGAGTTTAGTCATTTATTGCCAAACTAAAAATAATGTAATAATGAAACTGCTAGGAGGAGCATGTGGATACGGGTCGCTGGTGGACGTGAAGCCGTTCAAGGCTCGTGTGGGAGCAGTGAGTCCGTTGCTGTTCAAGAACGGCGAAGGCTGCGGCGCTTGCTACAAGGTCAGGTGTCTGGACAAGACCATCTGCTCAAAGAGAGCAGTCACAATCATTGTTACAGACCAGTCACCGTCAGGACCATCTGCTCGAGCAAAGCACACTCACTTTGACCTTAGCGGCGCCGCATTTGGCCATTTGGCTATCCCCGGCCATTCCGGCTTCATCCGCAACCGCGGCCTCATCTCCCTCCTCTACCGCCGGTAGCCTCTTTTTCTTCCTTTTCTGTTGACGCTAAATATTAATGATCTAACGACTGCTAAATGTTAACCAACAAATGAGTCTGTGTGTATGTATTAATTTATTTTACCTTTTACATTGGGAGAAGTAAACAAATAAGTTTAACTTTAACGGCGTTCTGGTTTTGATGGTCCCATAGTTTGACCGTTGACTATATATGACTTCACACATAACACAACTCTGGATGCTCTGACACACACACACTACACTGGTTGTCTGTCTTTTTATTTAATTTTATAAAGAACGTAGTTGCATTGAGCTAAACTAGTTGGTAAACAATAAACAGGACGGCATGCAAATACAGAGAGAAGAACATAGCCTTCCATGTGAACGCAGGATCAACTGCTTATTGGTTATCTCTTCTCATTGAGTATGAAGACGGAGAAGGGGACATTGGCTCTATGCACATTCGTCAAGTATGTATATTCCTTTCATTAGCATTCTTTTTTCTTTTTTTTTTTAAATAATTCTTTCCTTATACTTCGTTTTTTTTGTATTTTTTTTGTAATGCAGTCGGGGTCGAAGGAGTGGATAGCAATGAAGCACATATGGGGAGCAAACTGGTGCATCGTCGGAGGACCACTAAAGGGACCACTCTCGGTAAAGCTCACCACTTTGTCAAACAATAAAACTCTCTCAGCAGCCGACGTCATCCCCAAAAAATGGGTTCCAAAAGCTACTTACACCTCCCGCCTCAACTTCTCCCCTGTCCTCTAACTAAACTGAAGCTCTCCCCATTTCTCTGTCCTCACTTTTTATTGTTCGGAGAGAGAATTGTTGAGGATACTGAGTGAGTGAGAGTGAGAGGATTCTCTCCTCCCTCTTCCCTCGTTTTTTTTTTTCTGTTTTGTTTGGGGTTGTGTTTTTTTTTTGTCAACCATTTGGGGTTGTGTTTATGTGTCTGAACTCTGAAGCCATCAGAGCTTGATTATGTGACTACTTACTACAGTACTTACTACTTACTAATGTTGGATCTACTCTCTATGTAATCATTTTTTTTTCTTATTTCCTTCTAAACCTTGTAAAAGGCAATAGGAGTAAAGTGTATAATCATATTTAGTGTCATTTGTGTGACATGACAGCCTACAAATGCATAAAAATAGGTACCACAATGTGCAAAATCTCATTGCTTTATCTTCCAACTCTTTTGCGAGCCCCACTCCTTTTTTCCAATGAGAACAACTTGGGGACTCTTTCGATGTAATATTTTTTTCTCAAATGTCTTCATTCTTTAAAATGCTCGTACATGCCTTCAGCGTGTCTGGAAACAGACGAAGCAACTAGACCTCACCACCACGTGCATCCAGTACGCCATTATTTTCCGGACCCTCAGGTCAGCTAGGAAAACAAATGTTAAGATGGTTCACATGGCACACAATCACGACACGCTCACCACCAAACTATTGACAGACAAGATATGATATCATTAATGCAACAACCTGTAAATGTAATAATACGTGGAATCAAAATGACTAACGTGAACATCATCCCAGACAATAACCAAATTATGCAGAACAAATAAGTACAATAGTAAGAAATAGAAAACCAAAACAAAGGACAAAGATTCTATCTCTTTTTTTTTTAATTGAAACTAAGATCGAAGATTCTATCTCTCTCCAGCAGAGTATCGTATGCCATAGAAATCCTCCTAAACGAAGCTTCTATGTGCACGTGTTTATTCCCCGCATGCAGATACTACTGTTGATTTCAATTACCAATTTATCCCCCATTAACAAACCGTATAACTTCACTCTGCCTTGGCTCCCTCAGCCTCAGCCTCAGCCAAAGGTTTCTCACCTTCTCCTGAGGCAACAGCAGCCTCAGGTTTCTCCCCCTGTCCCGAGGCAACAGCAGCAACCTTGTTGGTCTCGATGGTCTTCTCCCTTTTCTCGTAGAAGGCATTCTTGTATGCATCGGCTTCAGCTATGATCTGATCGCGCATCTCCTTCTCTTTCTTTTCCTTCTCCTCAAGGTGAATGGCGTTTAGGCTGGAACGAAAACGTCAGTATCAATCATTGAGAGATTATTTAATCCTAATCTGTATGTAGAACAAGAAAAGCGCCGCTTGGTCTAGAATTGACGCAAGAAAAGACATGTGGTACTTGGGTTCTTATTTCTTAAATCCTAATCAAATTGCAAATGAATGGAGTAAACTGCTATCTACTTGTATACACATTAATTAATTTTACTAAATCTATATCCCAGCATATGAGGAAATATTGACGATTTTTCAACCATAAATTCATTCTAATAGGTACATGGAATTGTGGAAGAGCGCCATGGAATGATAGAAAGTCCAAAGAACACTAATGCAGTAGAGAGATGTATCAGGCAGCCATAATTCAATAACAGGGGATAGAAGACTAACCGGCGCCACTCACGACGTTGAAAACTATGGAAGAACAGGATTGTCGGAGGCGAATATGGCAGCGTCGTCGTTACCACAAAGGTTCAACCTTTCTGTATATGTTTCTCTGTATGGAAAAAAGAAATTCCCAGAGCACTTATCTTTCTGGAATATGCAAGGGCTTGTACACCATCAAACGCATTTGCAAAATCTGCTCATTTTCATTATATTTAAAACAAGAAGAGAAGAGAAAACATTTTCTCTTCAGCCTCTTCTGGTTTAACATGTCCAGTTCTGCTCTCAGAAGTGAAAGTCTCTTGACCCTTGAGCAGAAGACGCTCAGAATCTCCTCACTTGACCGCTTTTCCTTTTCAGCCAACCCTGAAAACATAATCTCTATTTGCTCCAGTAAGTTCCCCGCTTGACCCCAGGACTAGGGGTACACAAAAGATAACCTTATTAACAATAGGCTTATTGTCTCACATGTCCCATGCCAGAAACACACAAATAAAATCTTGCACTCCCCTCAGGACATAGGAATTCATACAACGGGTTAACAGAGGCATCCTGGGATATATGCCGTGCTTGAAAATCGGGATGAGAGAGTACAAACCTTTATGAGAGATATTACAATCACCTTTTTATGCAAAATTTTGTTGATATGTTAGTACTTGTCTAGGTTTACTTCATCTTCCACATTTGTTTTTATTTTCTTTTGCTTAGAGACACTTGCACCAATCAATTTCTATATGTTGTGAATATTATAATTCAAATTCAGTTAAGCATCAGTTATTCTCTGTTTGTATACAATAGCATTTCCTTACGAGAAGACAAACAAAAGAAAGATCTTATTCTTTGCTTCAAAGAATAAGTTTAACTTAATAATAACAAACCCTATAATATTGGCGATCATAGTGGGAACCGAACCAACTTATGACTATGAGCCGCCATTTATTTGAAAGTCAAAAAAAGTTTCTCTGTAATTCTAATAAGATTTAAAAGCTTCTCTACTTCTTTCTCTCTCTCAGGAAGCTCTCAGAGTAACAATGAAGAGTTGCGAACATCAAAATGTTTCCCTGAAAACAAGCGGAGGAAAGTCCCGTGTGGTTAGGTCACGTTTCCTCTCTCCGTCTTCTCCTATCCGCAGAAACACCACTTCCAATTCATCTGCCAACAACGTCGTCCATCTCGGTCTGAGAAAGCATGATCGGATGCCAGATGGCACACGTGACTGTTTCCGGATCCCAAATCAAATAAACGGTCCTGAAGTTGACGCAAAAGAAAACTCTAGGTTGATCGATGATGATGAGGATATCAATATCGTACTTCCCGGCAGATTTTCTGTTGACGAATGTGCATTGCACAGATCATCATCATCAAGGAGAAACTCATCCTCCTATTATAATGATGAATCTGATTCAGAGTTGAGTGATGTGTCAACTCTCAGCACAAATCGTTCATCATCCCGGATCCATAAACCTGGTATCAAAGTCTCTTCTAAATATCTGCATGATCAAGCCCCCAGCAAAGGGTGCACCACCGACAATATGAGGTTACAACAAGGTTCTTCCCAGAGCTTTAGGTGCAATGAAAGCATAACCAAGAGGACTAATCCAGCTGCGAGGTATGGCAGTTCGATGTCTCAGTGGGCCATGTCACCAGGAAGATCATTTGAAGCAGCTCATCAGGCCTCGAGCATATATCCAAGTTCAAACCTCAAGCCTCCAAGAGGCAAAGGCGGCGTTGGTAAACTATTCAACCTTGGTTTCGATTTCTTCAGGAACAAGACCAAGAAATTTTCGCCCATCTCATCTTCACCATTAAAACCAAACACAGAGGCTTCTCATCAGCTGAAGCTTATGAACAATCGGTTGGTTCAGTGGAGGTTTGTCAATGCTAGAGCGTCGGCTGCAAACAATAATGTAGCCTCGCGAGCACAGGTACCTTTGTCTTTCTACTCTCTACAAACAAATACAGTCATCACCACTTCTTCTACTCATGAAACCTTTGCCAGAAACAACTACTCTGTGCATGGGATGCTCTTACCAAATTACAAAATTTGGTTCTACAAGAGAGAATTAATCTGCAAAAGAAAAACTTGGAAATGAAGCTGGCTTATGTCCTTCTTTCTCAAGTACGTATCAGCTCCAAACCCCATTTTCTGGTCTCAGTCTAAATCAGATTGATAAGATATATATATATATATATATATATATATATATATATATATATATATATATATATGAAATAGGTTAAGCATCTAGAGGCATGGGAGGACATGGAGAGACAACACTTTTCATCTATTTCCATGACCAGCCAAGCCCTGCATTCTCTTCTTTCCAGGGTTCCCCTAATGGAAGGTGCAAAGGTAAATTAAATAGATCATGTGCTCATCTTCTAATTGAGCTTCTTCTTTTTTTTGGCAATAACACACCTAAGGTTCTCAGGTGAACATAGAATCTGCTGTCACTATATTTCGGAAGGGAGAAGGAGTCTCTGATGCTATCATTTCAACTGTTAATAGTTTTCCTAAGGTAGGTACTAGGTTATTTCGATGCAAAGGAAAAAAAAAGTGACATGGTGATTTAGTAACTTGAGTTTTCATTGGCAGATAAAGGATATCGGTTCACTTGCCTCCCAACTTGCTGAAGTGGTGGCACAAGAGAAGCTAATGCTGGAGGAGTGCTATGATCTTCTAAGAATGATATCTGAGTTAGAGGTACAAATATTTCATGTGTGCATGAAAATCTCTCAGAACTGATATTACACGTTTCTTTTCTTCTCTTTCTCTGATCATAAGTTTTGGGGATGCAAGCAGATGCAGGAGAGGAGCTTAAAGTGCTGCCTTATGATTCAACACAAAAAGATTTTGTAGACAAAACTTGTTCAAGACTAGGGCTTTGGTTTCCACTGAGCCAAAGCTTTTTTTTTTAATCTAGGTTTCTTAGTGCTATTTTGTACTAGTAAAAGTTAGTATTTTGGGAGTAGCATAAAGATTAGTAGAACATGATTTTTGATAAATACGGGCAAGAGTTTTACTCTGGTTCCAGATTTAATTAGCTTGATGGCCAATCTATTCTACTAAAAGATAAATATTCTGAAAAAATCTACTTAAATAAGTTGTTGCACCTATTCATTTAATTTACTAGAAAGAAAAATATTTGGTCATATCTTCTAATATACGAAAGCGCTGGCTTTAACAAAAATATAGCATACGGTTGTTAAAATAATTCTTATGAAAGTGTAACTAAACCAGCATTCGACCCAGTTATGCACTTGGTTAATAATAAGAGTGGTCGGAGGTCAACTCAAAATTGACAAAAAGCCACAATTATTGATTATGGTAAATCCCAAGAACAAATCTATTAATATAAAGGAGATTCGTGATGGCTCCACAATCTTCCACGTCAGCAAGGAGCATAGGGCATTTTTGGACACGTCAGCATCACCATTTTAAACCATTCCGCTATTTTTATTTTCACCCCTCTTCCCATATTTTCTTTGTGCAGCAATATGAATATATGTATCAAATTGGGCTTTAGACTATTATCTGGGCTATAATATTAAATTTAATTATGAGGCAACAACTTAAGGGGATATTATTCCTCCCCAAAGCTGAGAACCCTGACCCCGACGATCTGAAACTGTTGTCGTTTCAGTCATCATTCTCCTTCACATTCAGCGTTACACTTAACAATAGTGTCAAGCAATCAAGTTCCTCCACTATTATCACTAACTCTCCATCAATGGAGCTTCAAATCTACCTTCTCGACTTCACTTATTCAGTATATATATATATATACATCGCTTGAAAACGTAAGCTTAATACTTTTCCCTTTCTGATTGCAGAACTTCTGTTAATTTCTAGACTCATGGCGACCTCTCTAATTCATTTCACAAAATTGAAGGCTGGTTGTTGTCGACAAGGCTCCTTCGATTTTGAGAAGCCAAATCGAAGCCCAGATTGTTAAGAAATGGAGTGAACTGATCTGTGTTCTTATGGTCCTTATTGATTCGAAGGTACGGCTTTTTACCTTCTTCATACAGCATATGAGAATCATAATTATTTTTTTCCTATGGTTCATCCTTTCATATCACGGGCTATGGAGCTAAGCGTTCTCGATATTGCATGAAGCAATCCAACCTTCACGTTTGCTGAAGCCCATGTGTCAATTAGATTCATAGGCCAAACTGTAAATATAAACCCCAAAACTTGTCGAAGGAGTTACGCTTGGTCTATTAGAGATATGTTGGGCCGGAAGATATGTATCTTACGGATCAAGTCTGTAAAAACCGTAAAGCCCATGAAGACCGTCAAGACTAAAAGAAAAGACTTGAAGAACAAGTTATCTCAAGATATTATTAGCATATTAACATTAAGTGTTTAAGAAAGTTAGCATTATCCATTGTTAACATTATGTTAATGTTAGCGATATATATATGAATCTTGTATTTTCATATTAATCACAACACAATAATATATCATATTTTATTGTACTTTACATGGTATCAGAGCGGTCGATTTATAGGGATCAAAAGTAAAGCTTTCGCAAGTTTTAATCTTTGATGATGTTTATCATCGTTGGTGTTGACGATGATGAAGACGGAGACGATCAAGATGATGACGATGTGGAGCTGTCATGAAGTCAAACAAATTCTTGTTTTTTTCTTTTTCAGTTTTTTTTGGGTTTGATTTTGACCTGAAGTTTCTGGTTTTGGGTTTTTATTACTTCAGATATTTGTTTCGTATGGGTTTGGTTGGTCGACGGGTTATTGAGAAGAAACAAAAAAAAAGTCTTTAAGGGTTCTCACAGTTGTTTTTCTGTTTTATGAAATTTATTCTATAGTTTAGAATATTTTCAGAGTGTTGTTTTCTCATAGTTTGAGATTTATTGGTTATAGGTTAACCATTACGGGGGAGTTTTAGTTGAACGCTTAAATTTCTTAGGTCAATTATTTTTTAGTCCAATGTATGGACTGTCCAGGTTATAGGACGATTGTTTTTTGGAGCTGCAGTTGCGCCCACATGATATATTCCCATTGTCAAGACTAAAAGAAAAGAGCTGAAGTTTTCATTCCCCTTGTCTACGTTGAAGTCTATTCCCGGAGGAACCTACTGACTTGTTTTCCTCGACATAGTGTCCACGACATACGTGGTCTGCTTTGTGATTGCAGATTTGTGTGTTGCATCCCACGTTTGTCGTGCGGGGGAGTATTAGAGATATGTTGGACCGGAAGATATGTATCTTACGGACCAAGTCTGTAAAACCCGTAAAGCCCATGAAGACCGTCAAGACTAAAAGAAAAGACTTGAAGAACAAGTTATCTCAAGATATTATTAACATATTAACATTAAGTGTTTAAGAAAGTTAGCATTATCTATTGTTAACATTATGTTAATGTTAGCGATATATATATGAATCTTGTATTTTCATATTAATCACAACACAATAATATATCATATTTTATTATATTTTACATGGTCCACTCTGTTATAGGAATACAGTTTTAGCTATCATCCAAACCTTTGTGTACATGTTTTCATATGAAAAGTCCACGCCAAGTTTCAGAAACCTCCTGATTCACACTTGCTAACTATATGTAGATGCTAGACAGTTTCAAAAGCTCTAAAAGTAATCACTTATGTTGGCTGTTTATTGATTGAATTTACTTACTGCAGGGAGGCTGTTTCTGGATGCTACATCGGGAACGATTTTATATATTGACATCAAGTGTGGAGCGAGCAGTAGCTTTCTCAAAAAGTAGGGTATTTTAAACTTCTATATAAAATCTTTTGCTTCATAATTTCTTCACGGTAATATTTTCAGGACATTCTTGACTAGGTCATTGCAATCAAGAGCACAATCAATGGCGGTACACATGGGACACACTGTGTAATTCTGACTCTACGTCTAGAATGGAAGCCTCAACAGTTTAAATCCATTGTTTGTAATTTCTAACTTTCTATGATATCGTATTCTCCAAGAATTTCATCTTCATTGATAGTTTACAGCGATGTGAATCAGTGAATGTGTGAGTGTTAGTCTGTTCGATGGCCTAGCTTTTTTGCATTTCATAAGAATTGCACGAAGCTTTACAGTGATATAGTAGGAAATGTTTTTATGTTCTCTTGAAATAGATGAAATTTCAGAAAGAAGATCGATGTTTGGAGTGCAAAGATTATTGGGGAAATAGTTTTTTTAGACCAAAAAAATGATCTTCATGTCCCATTAGACTAATCTTATCTTTGTGCCATTTTTTCCTATAATACCCTTTTGTAATTCACAAAATAAATGAAATAAATTGTTTTAGAAACAAAAAAAATTGAAAAATAGTAACTAGTGATGAAAAACTAATATCAACTTATTGGTATTTTTTTTTTGAATTCTAAAAATGTTTAAATAATAGTTTCATATTTTGTTCTAATAAAAGTAGAATTGACATTCTACGTAGTAGAAAATATGATCTACTTTTTTCATTGAATCTACTATGTTTAGAATACGTGTTCTACATCAGTAATAGTAATCTTAAAATATTTAGAAATCACATTCTACACTTAACCTATGTTTCTAAAATCCGTAAAAATCGAAATCTACACATAACTAGATTTCTAAAACCAGTAGAAATCAGATTCTACAGAATACTATAAATCTAAATCAATTAGAAATCGATTTCTAACATGTTTAAAGTATTCTACATATAGTAGAATACATATTTTACAGATAAGGACACATTCCAAAAATATAGAAATCGAATATTTGAAATATTTTATTTCCTTATTTAATATTTCGTTTTAAAAAAATAAAAAAAAAGGAAATCATGTTTTAACTAATTTTTAAGTTAAAATTAAAAAAAAAGAAAAAAAAAGAAATCGACGTGCTAAACTTCTTCTTTCTTCTCCAGACGCCACCTTCTATTGATTCACAAAATTTCTCAAATTTACCCCACTGATCCTGCTATGATTCATATCTATGCTTCATGTGGTGTTTGGGAATTGGTTGTAGATTCAGGTTGGAGTTTCTCTGCTGATAAAAAGATAGGAGGAATGTTGCTTGCTTTTGAGTTGAGCTATTCTATTGAAGAGTTTAATAAAATTGTTATAGAGGATTTTAGTTTCAAAGAAACAGATGCTGATTTGGAGTTGAGTTATCTACCTATTGGATTGGTCAGTTCATCAGAATGTCCACCGGTGATCATTGCAAACTCACGCCAAGTTCAAAATTTTCTAGGGTTTTGTAAGAAGCTTCCGTCAACTCGATTGTGTGTAACCTCAGTCTCAATCTTTCCCAACTTGCCGGTTACCACTGTCTCAAACTTGTCAAATGTATCCGAGAACTGCTTACTCATTTTCTGCTCAAAAGTCGTAAAACAAGCTTGTACCAGACCCTCCAAAAACTTTTTCATATCTGTATCAGAGTTCACTTTCGATGAAGCAGCTAGCTAACACAAAACCTTCTTCTTTCTTGATTCTGCTCCTTGATCTGCATGCTTTCTCTTGTTTCTTCCTGAAACATCACTACTCTCGCCAATCTCCGTATCGGCTGTTTGTTCATCTCTTCCTCTCCTTCCTCTCCTTCTTCTCCTTCTTCTCCTTCCTCTTTGTCAGGTTCCTCAAATGCAGAGCTTGTAGCTTTTTGTACTCCCCAAACATGATTTCTCCAATCATGTTTTCTTTGGATCATATCCAGAATACGATCCACTCTTTCATCTTTTTTCTCATCCTTCCTTGCAAAATCAGCTTCCAAAAGAACCATTCTATCTCGGCCCCTACAAAAAAATGAAATATTTAGTAAACTCAACAAGACTATGAAAACATATTTTTACAAAATATATACATACATTCTCTGAAAATAAAGTCTCAACACTGATAATATCTTCATAAGAACATTTTGCACATCCACTCCAGTTACCACATAGAGGACCTGTGAAATTGTGGCTAACATTTCTACCACAAATGTCTCCTAAAGCAGGAATAGCTTCCATAATCCAAATCTGAAAACCGAACAAGAATCCTTCCATCAAGTACCCTTCTTTCTGATCTAATTTTGCCTTTTTTTTAATCAATTTGCTTCAACAGAAAATCAAACGAGTACAGACCCTATGGGTAGTTCCAAAACTTCTCCAAATTCATCACCAATTTCATGTAGAGCTGTGGAAAATTCACCTTCTCATCCCTCCCCATCACCACACCCATAAGAACGCACAGATAAACCAGTCTCACCCTATCAACCCAAGTCCAGGAACTGCTCTCTTCCAAATAATTATTTTTTATCATCTGCAAGTTGATTTTTCCTTTTGTCTTTATCTGCGTGCTCCAAAAACCATCATCATCTTTCCATTTCACTAACCTACTGTTCTTCTCGTGCTTCACTTTGAGACCAGTGACAGCATGATACTCTTGCAATCCAAAACGTAGCGGCCTCCTAGCAAAGATGAACCACTTCTTATGTCTCTTGCTTGTCATCAGCTCTTTACACAAAAAAGAGTGTATCAGTCTCGCTGAAAACTTCAGATTATTTTTCTTGATATCCATAATATGCAAGAAAAGGGGATCTTTCATCACTTCATCATATTCCGGCCCCATGTTTTCCTTCAGTATCTCGAGAAGTCCTAATATGCAGCTGTTATTAATCTTCTTAACCTGAGGTTCTAAACCCTCACCATATAGACGACTAGACAACTCCAACTCCATACTTGGAAATTAAACCAATAATACAGTAGCTATTAACAACTAATATGAGTCACTAAAATATGTATTTCATACTCTATCAAAAACCAATGTCATAACAAATAAGTTTCCAGACTTTGTGTGTCTGGCACATTTTTAGTGTTGTATTTTATAACTCTCAAAGTGGAGATAAAATTTCATACCTCTGCGAATCAAACGAAATAGTGATAGATTCAAGATAAGCTCACAAAATCGTGTTGGTTAGACTCAAGAATCGCCCAAATCGGAGTGACACTGAGTGAATTAGGGTTTATGAACTTGGGAAGATGATTTTCTCCCCTTTGTTCTTTAAGGAGAAGAGAAAAATATGTTTGATTGATTAGCAATCGAGGTTAAAGAATGTAGCTCGTGTTTATTCAGTTCAAATCAAGTGGGAATCAAACCGGATTTAACCGATGAAAATCCGCTAACACATGTTGGATTTCATGGGATCGATCGATCCCGCTGGAGAACGGTCGATCTACTCGTATCGAGCAGCATAGATCGATCGTTTCCAATGGGATCGATCGATCCCGAGGAATCATCAAACCTTCATTCTCTTACGATTTATATTTCTGGAAATTTTAAAACATAAATTTTTTAAAAGATTTTAGTTAAAAATATTTTTAATATTTACAAATCGGTTTATTTCTTGTAAATTCGAAATTTTAATTAAAATTAAGGGCAATATGGCTATTTTGAAAAGATTTAGTCTATTAGGACATGAATCACATAAAATTAGTCTAATGGGACATGAAGATCATTTTGTTGGCCTAAAAAAACTATTTTCCCAAGATTATTTTATGCATTTTGCTTCGTAATGTATCTTTTTGGGCTTTTTAATATAAGGGTAGCATATTTTTGATTATTTTATTCCATTTAGTTATTTGATATATCTATTCTGTTTTCGGTGTTACTATGTAAAAACTAAGGAAGTATTTGATGAGAAATGAATTATAGGCGGTTACACAATATAATAACTATTGATGAAAGAAAAACGAATTTCAGTGAACATTTATATGCGGTTTTGTTCATTTTGATTTCCAGATTATGGTTCCATTATATATAAGTTTTTTTTTTCTGTGTAGTTACAGTTTGGCTCATATTAATTTTTTTGATTAAAAATTAATTGGTATTTATTTTTTTGATTAAATTATTTGGTATGAAGTGGTATGTAACTAAAGTAAAAACAAAACTTCCAACAAATAATTTGCTATTAAATAGAGCTCAAATAATTTAACAGTTTGGCTCATACTTCGAAATATCATGTTTTATAAGTTTATTAAATATTAAATTTTAAAAATATTTAAAAAATTTTGAAAAAAAAATTAAACAAATAATTTTGTTATTAAAAGAGTTCACAAAAAGCTATAACAATTTACAAAATGTAATCATTAAACCATTGAAACTAATTGAAGTTTCATTAAACATAATTATGCACTGAAACAAATATATATTCTAAAACATCATTTTCTGTTAGATTAGAAAATACCAACTATTATTTTTTGAACTATTTATATAGTATTTAAAAATTAGGTTTAATTATTTTATTAAAATCTATTATATTTTTATTAATTTAGTGTGAGGTGGATTATTTATTATCCTGAAATTAGTGTAAAATATTGAAAGTTGAAATTCTTTGAAATAATAATTTTTATTTAATCTAAACTTCAAATTTTCTTTGATTATACCAAATAAAAAAGAAAAACAAATAAATATATACCATTATTTGTTATTTATATTATTGTTTTCTACTATGATAGTTTTAATAAAGCTTCATAAAATTTAAAAATTTCAAATATAATAATTGTTAGTATAGAATCCCGCCCGTAGGGCGGGCCAACCACTAGTGAACTATAAATTACATTATTTTGGTTCACTAGAGGTGTTAAAACGTAGCATAGGAGATATTTAACATATATTAAACCAATATTCAGTCCAAAGCCGGTTATACCTTTGTTTTACTATAACACGATATTCTATTCAGCTGAACTTAGTGATAACAGTTGATATTTTTTTAAGATAGTCAAATGTTAAAATTAGTAAATATATTACTTGATTATCTTATGGTCATTTTACAGTTCATTTTATATGATTTCAGTTTTATGTGCTGTGAATATGCAAACAAAATTCCTCATTGGAAGTTTAGATAAATAATGTCTAATATATAAAAAGATGTCAAACTTTTATTAGTACGAGACTTTTTTAAAAGGAGTCTCAAAGTAAATCCATGCGAATTTCGCCTCTTGACTCAAAATGGACAATATCGTATTAATCGGATAATAGAGAGTTGGGTTTAGGTTTTGAAAAAACCCAACATTATGAAATCATTAATATATATATATATATACATACATATCTATATATATAAGTAACCATGCCCATCTTAAACAATATAATAGGCCTGACGAAATATGAATTATGGACTCTTTTATGGACTTTTTATCAATATTTTTTCATTCTACTTTAAAAGAAAAAATAAACCAAACGAATTTTTTTTTTTCTATTTTTGTTGAAAAAAACTTTTAGATTTTGTGAATGAGAAAATTAGTAATGGTGAATCATACATGATCTTTTTTGTTTTTATCTTTGTTTAAGGTTTAATTTATTACTAGATTTTGACCCACCTTTAAAAAGAGTGGGTATATTTTTTGTTGGAAAAATTAATTTACTTAATAAAAATTATTATTTTTGATAAATTATAAATTTTAAATTTTTATGAAATTTATCTTAAATTTAATTATGTGACTTATTTTTGTTATTTTAAATATGACTAAATTTGTGAAGACTCTAAATAATTCTAACCCATAATATGATTTTATTAATTTAAATGAAGTTAAACTTATTTTACATTTATTTTTTATTTAAATAATATTACTAAAGGTTAAGTAAAACTATTGAAGTTAAACTTATTTTACATTGATTTTTTATTTAAATAAAATATTACTAAAGATTAAGTAAAACTATTGAAATAACGTCTATTAAATATTATATATATTAAATTAACTCAGTTTAAAAATATACACCCGTAAACATTATATATATATATATATTGATTTTTTATTTAAATAAAATATTACTAAAGATTAAGTAAAACTATTGAAATAACGTCTATTAAATATTATATATATTAAATTAACTCAGTTTAAAAATATACACCCGTAAACATTATATATATATATATATATATATATATATATATATATAACACCTATTATAAACTTTGTACCACTATAAAAAATTATTCCAAAACCCGACCAGACTTAAGTTAATATAAGACGTTCATGTTTTATAAAAATACATAAATATTTTTTAGTTTAAATTACACTTTCCATGAAAAATAAAGTCTTTACCAAATTAGGACTTTGTCTAAACGAATAGAAAAGTAAATAATATTTACTCTTAACTTAATTTTAAATTTAAAATAAAATAAATTAGACAGATTTATTAGATTATCACTGATAAAATCACATAATAATAAAATTTAGTTTTATATTACCATTTTCTTCATTTTATTTGATGAAAGAGTAAAAAGTTTTATCAAAAATTAAAGAATCACAAATCATGTAGGTTATTTAAATGTATGTACTATAAAAACATATCAAAAGTTAGAAATATTTCTATAAACATATCATTAGATTCATATGGAGTTTTATCAAGTCAACCAATATGAGATTGCAGGTTAATGATGAGTTTTTAGATTTTTACCGGAGTTTATCAATTTTGACATATCATGATTTTAATTAAATAGATATAGGAGTATATTCAGGCCACGTGATTTATTGGTCGACGGCAGATCTGGACCAGGTTTAAAAACATTCATATAACTCTTAAAACCTTACAAATATATACTATTAAAATAGTCTAAAACCTGCCAAGTAAATCTTATGTATCACCAGTTCAACAAATGAAATTCTTATAAACATTTGAAGTAGTATTAGAGTGATTAGGCTAATATAAAAAGTTCATGTTTTATAAAAATAAATAAATATTTTATTAATTTAAATTACACTTTCCATGAAAAATAAATTGTTTAAATATTTTTTTTACCAAATTAAGACTTTGTCTAAAACAAATAGATAAGTAAATAATATTTAATCTAAAATTAATTTTAAATATAAAATTAAATGAATTAGACAAATTTATTATATTATCACTGATAACATGACATAATAATAAAATTTATTTTTTATATTACCATTTTTTCATTTTATTTGATGAAAGAGTAAATGTTCTATCAAAAATTAAAGAATCACAAATCAGGTAGGTTATTCAGATGTATGTACTATAAAACATATCAAAAGTTTGAACCATTTCTTTAAACATATCATTAGATTTATATGGAGTTTTATCAAGTAAACCAATATGAGATTGCAGGTTAATGATGAGTTTTTAGATTTTAACCGGGGTTTATCATTTTTGACATATCAGATTTTAATTAAATAGATATGGAATTATATTCGGATCACTTGATTTATTGGTCGACAGCAAATCTGGACCAGGTTTGAAAACATTCATATAACTATTAAAACCATACAAATATAATATTAAAATAGTCTAAAACCTGCCAAGTAAATTTTATGTATCACCAGTTCAACAAATGAAATTCTTATAAATTGCACATAAAATTTAAAGATGATGTTGTGACGTCAAAATAGAAATACAATACCTCAAATAAATTATATAATTTAAGGCAATAGATCCTTCATTCTTTAATATATTATATGACTTTGTAATTTTGTAGTATACATTAAAACATAAACAATCGAATAAAATCCGCACTTTTGAAGCGCGAGTCAAAATCTAGTAACAATTATAAGATACGTACATATCTAGCTTATTACGCATACATGGTTCCCAGTGGACCAATTCAAATCAAATGACTGACATTACATTTCCAAGTAACAAGTCAAAAGGAGGAGGATCAGGATCTTGTGTGTCAATTGTAAAAGCTTCTGGGGGAGAAGGAGGGTTCACCTGACAAAAACGACTGCGTTGTATTTATATATAAGATGCCCTCTGCCTTTTTCTCTGTTGTAGAATCGATCTCTCCTGAAACTGACTCGCGAAGCCAGCCTCTCGAACGAACCCTCCTAAATCAGAAATCGATGGCGTCCTTCGCTCGCCGAGCAATGAGCCTAGCTCAGATTCCATCTGCTCGTGTGCCCGCCACTGTTTGTCAGCGTCGCGGTCTCGCCGGCGCCGCTGGTACTTTCTTCTTTCTCTTCCGATAATTGCTTAGATCTCTAACGATTCTCTGTTTTTTTTGGGGGTTCGTAAATTGTTTGTCATATTCCACAATCAGAAATGTTTTCCAAGTCCATTTTGATTTGATTGTTTTGCAGATCACGGATCTACCAAAGTTGACTTCTGGAAACAGCCCACGAACCCAGGAAACTGGAAAGAGGAGCATGTACGTTTCACATACGCTCCTCCTCTTCTGTTTGCTTTTATTTTATAGATTCCTATCCTTCTCTGACGAAAACCAAATCTGCAGTTTGTGCTTATTTCGCTCTCTGGCTGGGGCTTGCTTTTCTACAGTGGTTACAAACTCTTCACCGGCGGTAAAGGAGAGGAGGTAAATATATTGCTTTCTCTTCCTCCTTAACGAAAGATTGACTCTATCTTCCTCTACTCCTTTACAAAATTTTGATCATCTTTTGCAGAAGAAGCCTGTCGATGCTGCACAATGAATTAATTTATCACTGGGAAAAGACAAGAGAGCTCTCCTTCTCGTGCATTTGCCTTCCCTTTTGACTGGTCTTGTATCAAAGCCAGCAATTATTTCTTCACAATATTTGTCTGGTTTCTTTTAAAATAATATATGCATCGAGATCCTATTCATGTCTCCAAATGCATGATTCTTGGCTTTTTTTTTTTTTTTTTTTTCTGCGTTTCACAATCTCCCTATGCCTTGAAACATATCAAGATTTTAGCATTGTGATATGCTTTGGATCATTCTAATTGTGTGGTCTGGATACCAAATTTTTGTTTCTTCCGCCAGCTTCCTTGGTCAAACTACATCTCTTCCACCTTGTTTGACTGATCCAAATGTTGCTAGTTTTTCTCGTGGCTCTGCTAGTGCGTAAATATATATTAGATTTTGAGAGGACTAAGCATACCCCAGCTTGCGCTTGTTAGTTTTGTGTTGTCCATCTCTGGACTTGTGTATATTTGGAGTTGAAATTAAATTTAAGAGGCATGTTCTCCTAGTGTTGCTAAACTTGCTTTCAAAGTTCATCTCTTTCTGTTTGTTTCCCAATTCTACACGGTTTCTCCAGTCACCAAAGGACAAAACAAAGCTGTATAATTAAAAGGCGAATCCAGCAGCCATAATACAAGAATTTCAAAGGTTTTGCAGAAGATTTTTAAGTAAAAAGATAACTACTAGAGAAATGAAGTCAAATGGGTTTGGTGTTGGTGGTGAAGTCGAAGCAAGTCTGGCAGTTACAATCAGAGTAACGGCAGAGTTTGCAGCCGAAGCAGACGCAAGAAGTGCAGCCTTTGCAAGACGCAGAACGAGTGCAACCTCTGTAAACTTTCCTGCTCACTCTTTCTTCCTCCTCGTCACATGTTATCCTGCATGCAAAACCACCATTCCATTATGGGATAATTCAATTAATCAATTCTCTATTGTATATCATATCAAATAACAATCTCACTTGTGGTATGGATAATCGCAACACTTCCAATTGGGCTCAACCAAAGCATCATGATGCTTCCGGCATTCCCCTCTGCTCCTCAACCTGAACCTCCTCTCTTTGCCACATCTGCTGCATCCAACAAACTCATCCCGATGAATCACTTTGGACCCATTGGAGTTGGTCTTTAATGTTTGGTTGTAGTATCTGAGCAGCACTGTCTTTGCAAGCGGAACTTTGTCTCCCTCAATAAACACCCACACGTTGTTCCTCCAATTTCTAGAGGTTTCTCTCTCAGAATGCTTCTCAAAGGCAGCAGGCGATAGCTTGTCTATGATGATCATAAAATCAAATATGTCAAGATGATCACTTTTGGGAAAAGAAAAGTTGAACATAAAAAAGAAAATATTATTGCAGATTATAATAATATGATTATTCCTGGCGCATATATGTCATCATCAAGAAGCAAAGCCAAAGGAAAATAAAAGAAGGCCAAACTAAAAGAGATATGAAGATTCATCCAACTAAAAGGAAAACAAAGTATCAGCGCATCAACTCATGGGAATATATATTTTTATAAACGGGCAAAATCCCACGCGGTTCACATGTAACACGCATCAAAAGAAGAAGAGACCTTCATGGCAAGCGGGAGTGCATTGGCAAGTGATTTGGAGGTCTCCATCTGAGAAAACCCTAAGCCTAGCAATGGCGTCTCCGTACGGTGGCTGGTGCATCCACACATCACCTCCACGTAATCATCTCCCACAATGACCCCACTAATCTCTTGCAGCTCCTCTTCGCTGAACAAGGTCTTCTTCGACCTGCATTCTCTCTCCATCCCCGATCTACGATCTCCTACTAAGAGTATCGTATTGTGAGACTTATAAACAATGAATATGGTAGTACACAGTACATATTTATATAGGATATATATATAATAACTCTCGAGGGACAAAAATGTAATTCGACGTATGCTTAGAAGAGAGAAAAAGACCTAAATGAGGTTAGCATAGATCTGAAATTTCATATCCGAATATCTCCAAAAGGTTACATGCAATACAGCTTTTGCCTTTTGGAGTAAAACAAAAAGAGAGAGAGAGAGAGAGAGAGAGAGAGAGAGAGAGAGAGAGAGAGAGAGAGAGAGAGAGAGAGAGAGAGAGAGAGAGAGAGAGAGAGAGAGAGAGAGAGAGAGAGAGAGAGAGAGAGAGAGAGAGAGAGAGAGAGAGAGAGAGAGAGAGAGAGAGAGAGAGAGAGAGAGAGAGAGAGAGAGAGAGAGAGAGAGAGAGAGAGAGAGAGAGAGAGAGAGAGAGAGAGAGAGAGAGAGAGAGAGAGAG
The DNA here is from genome assembly GCA_026261945.1 of Hirschfeldia incana. Lineage (NCBI taxonomy): Eukaryota > Viridiplantae > Streptophyta > Magnoliopsida > Brassicales > Brassicaceae > Hirschfeldia > Hirschfeldia incana. The sequence continues at coordinate 261,140 of JABCMI010000014.1, read as the reverse complement.
AGAGAGAGAGAGAGAGAGAGAGAGAGAGAGAGAGAGAGAGAGAGAGAGAGAGAGAGAGAGAGAGAGAGAGAGAGAGAGAGAGAGAGAGAGAGAGAGAGAGAGAGAGAGAGAGAGAGAGAGAGAGAGAGAGAGAGAGAGAGAGGAGAGAGAGAGAGAGAGAGAGAGAGAGAGAGAGAGAGAGAGAGAGAGAGAGAGAGAGAGAGAGAGAGAGAGAGAGAGAGAGAGAGAGAGAGAGAGAGAGAGAGAGAGAGAGAGAGAGAGAGAGAGAGAGAGAGAGAGAGAGAGAGAGAATCCTTTGTATTAGGTTTTAGAGAGATTTGAAAGAAAGAAACTCTCTAATACAGACAGACGCAGATGATGGGATTGTGTTGGCGGATGCGAATTAGGTGGCCAAAGTAAAATCAATAGTGCCGTGGGAATTGAAAATTGTGGATCTTTTTTTCATTACAAAGAGAGTCTTGGTGTTGTTAGAAGTCAAGATTGGAAGAAGGGTTGGTGTATCCTTGATCAGTTGATCTCGTCTTTGGTCTCGTCCTCGGGATCCAAGAGCGGAAACTTATCGAGAAAGGCTTGGAAGTCATGGAGATGCTTGTGGAGCTGAGGAGGAGACAAGTGAACAAGGAGAGCAGGTGAGTTCCAGAGGGAATATCAGCACTACAAGAAAACAGGCCATTTACTAGGACGGGTTCTCCTCGTTATTTCCTAGTAAAAGGGCATTTACTAGGAATTTACGAGGAAACCCGTTTCGTCGAAAGGCGTTCATCGTAAAGCCTATTTTCCTCGTAAAGTCCTAGCTTACTTACGAGGAAACATTTCCTCGTAAACGCGTGGATAAGTTTTCCTCGTAAAGTCCACGTAAGATTTCCTCGTAAGCTCATAGTAAAATCTTTCCTCGTAATTTCGTAGTAAGTCTATTACGAGGACCTTTCTAGGATTTTATTTCGAAAGATTTACGAGGAAATTGCTTGGAAATGTTTTTTTCTTTTAAAAAAATATTTATAAATTAAAAATTATATATATATTAAAAAAATTAGAAAAACCAAATTAAAAATAACAATTTAAATAATTAAATAATTATAAATTTAAAATTAAAAATTCATAATTTAAAATTAAAAATTCATAATTTAAAATTAAAAATTCATAATTTAAAATTTAAAATTCATAATATACAAATTTAAAACTAAAACTGATGCTGCTCATGAAATTGTTGGACGAAGTCGTCGTCTCCAGTGTTGGATGCCGGCTGCGACTGAGATGGTGGAAGGGCTCCGCTTTCCCGTCTCTGACGCAACATCTCCGCCACTTGCGGGTTCCCGACCGCCACAGCGTCGAGGATCTCGGTGAGCGAACTCACATGACCTTGCGTCGCCTGCAGCTCCGACCGCAGCTGATCGTTGGCCTCGACTTGTTGGTGAACATGAGATGATGTCGCTGCGGGGACATCGTTCACCGAGCCAATCCCGATAATACGGCCCTTTTTCCTAGGGACGACCTGCAAAAAAAAATATTAATAAAGTAAGGAAAATTTAAATAAATAATAAAAATTAATATATTAAAACAAATTATTTACCTCCTCGTAAATCTTATCCACTTCAAGAGGGGATAATACGACCGGAGCCCCAGTCTGCTGAGTCAGCTGGGTCTGGCGTTCCTCAACCCGGGCAGCAACCTCCTGGAAGATCCGCTCGGAAGCAGGATCTACAAACTGCCCACTCTTTTTCCGGTGGGTCCGCTCGTAAAGGTCTTTAAGAGATGGAAGAATTCCAGTCTCTTTAGCCTAATTTTTTTTTTAAAATTAAACATTAATTAATGTAGAATATTAGAATATTCAAATAAAGTAAAAAGTTACAAAAATACCATGTCGAGACGAACTCCCCCGTGAGGTTTTCGGCCCGTGGTGTGAAGAATCTTCGTGTTGCCATGCTCGTCTAAGGTCATGCGGTTCTCGGAGTTTTTGTTGGAGGTTCTGATCGACTCCGGCAATGCCCAATAGGCGATGAGGCCATCCCACACCGTGGTTGTGAGGCAATCGGGTTTCCCGCGCTCGTAACCGTCCACCTGATTTAAAAATAATTACAATTAAAGTAGTCAATAATATATATATTTTTAAAAGTATACATATATTATAATTTATAAATTTATACCTGATAGTCGCCCTTCCAGTTGTAGACCGTGTCGCACAATCGGGCTTTTGCCTTGGCCTCGAACTCTGACTTCACCAGCTGGTGAATCCCAATAGACCAACGATATTTTTGCTGCAACCAGAAAAAATAAAAGACGGATTACTTCAATATATTTCAAAATTTAAATGATTAAAAATATATAAATTAAGTGGATTTACTAAACTTACAGCGAACGATTTGAACCACGTCTTTTTGGTGTGGCTCGGCGTCATCTTCCAGTTTGGGGCTGGATCGGGAAAGTATCCCTTGATACAGTCCGTGACGCTAGCTGCGACACAATTGTCAAGACCAAACCTGGAAAGACAGAAAAATAAATCATTAATTAGAGCATACCATAATAAAAAAAGTTTTAAATTTAAAACGTACCATAAGATGTTTTGGCCGTTCCGTCGGATCGGATCTAACTCTGGCAGTCCTTCTCTGCCTGGAAGGGCCAAAATGTCCTCCACCGTGTACACCGCGAATGGTGCGGTCGACGGCACCTGCAAATCAGGATGAATCCCGACCGGTGGAGGAGGAGGTGGAGGAGGATGAGATGGCTGCTGAGTCTCGGCAACTCCTGCAGATGAACTCCCAGGAGCTGACGAAGACGAGCCGGACCCGAATAGATCCGCATAATGTATCCCACGCTCTTGATCATCAAGAGACCTCCTGGACTGAACAGCAGCAACTTTGTTCTTTCTAACCATCTACATTTAAAAAAAAACAGAAAACATTAATTCATTCTCGTATAATGTTTTAAAACAGTTAAACTAAGCTAATCTAAATTTCCTAAACAAACGACATAATTTAAATTCCCTAATCTAACCACCTAATCTAACCACCTAATCTAAATTCCCTAATCTAATCACCTAACTAGAGACTAGAGACTACCTTAAGAGAAAATAGAGAGGAAGTTACTATGAGTGACAATCCGGATCTGTCGCGTTTATATAAGGAAAAGGTTTCCTCGTAAGTTCGTAGAACAGTACTAGGAACTTACGAGGAAATTGCTATGCCCGTGTTTCTATTTACGAGGAAATTACGAGGAAAGTGTCCGTTTTTCCTCGTAAGGTCCTCGTAAAAGCTGTACTAGGAAATTGCTATGCCCGTGTTTTCGATTACTAGGGCTTTACGAGGAAATTGCTTTACGAGGAAATTGCTATGCCCGTGTTTTCGATTACTAGGGCTTTACGAGGAAAGTGTTTGTAAATCCCTAAACCCCAAACCCCAAACCCCAAACCACAACTTCCATAACTTATAGCCTCTTCTACAACTAAAATCCTAACCTCTTCTACACCTAAATCTCAAATTCATTTTTTGTGATTAAACAAACTTATAAAACATACATAATTGAAATTGGTTTTTGTGATTAAACAAACTTATAAAACATACATAATTCATTCGGATACATTCTCATAATCCGTAGAAACATCATCATTTTCGACAAACTCGTATTCACGATTATGCGGATCAATGAGTAGGATGTCATCAATTTCTGCTAGGACCTTACGAGGAAACTGCTAGTAATAATTTTCAAAACTAAATTTTCCCTAAACTAACCATCTATAATCTAAATTCCCTAAACTCTAACCTTAAACCTAAACCCTAAACCCTAAACCTAAACCAACAACCATAACTTATACCTATACATCTTCCTAAATCCCAAATCACAAATTTTTAAAAAAAAACTAATAGAAGTATACAGTCATCAGAACGGTTTTTATCAACCCCACATAGCTTTCCTCGAACTATCTACTTCAAGAAAAGTTGAGGAAAAGCTACGCTGAGTTGATAACAAACTATTCTGTTGACGGTGAACTCCTTTCAGTTACGAATTGAGTATTTTCTATTTGTTTGGTGTGTTTCAAATGAATTACATGTGGTGGTATTTATAGAGATTTGAGAATTTACTAGGAAATTGCTAGGAAAAATAGGTACAAAATTTAAATTGGATATTTACTATCAAGTTCCTCTTAATTTGGTAGTAAGAAAACAGTTCCTCCTAATTTCCTAGTAAGCTTGTACTAGGATTTTACGAGGAAATATTTTACTACGGCTTTACGAGGAAAGTGACTATTTCCTCGTAATGGCCACGTTAATGTACTACGACCTTACGAGGAAACGTATTTCTCGTAACTTTACGAGGAACCTACGAGGAAATCTGGTTTCCTCGTAAACTGGAAGTGAACTCGTAGTAATTTTACGAGGAATAATTTTCCTAGTAAAGTTTCCTAGTAAATGCTTAGTTTTCTTGTAGTGCAGCCTTTATAGAAACCGAGCAGCTCGCCTGTCTCGAACCCAAGTTTCAAACCCAGATGGGGAGGTCTTCCCGACCAGACACAAGAACCATTTCGTAACCCTCTTCGAAGCCTTGTTATATGTGTGTATCTTCTAGTCGCAATATACAATCGAAGAGGTCTTCCTTCACATTCCAATTCATCATCCTATATATGATGATCTCGGGTTGCTGCTTCGGCAAAAACACAACACGTAAATCAAAGGAGGAACAATAGTGACACTAACACAAAACTTACCAATTGATTATTCCTCTCTCTCCAGAGAGAAGGACATATACATCGCAGAAGCAAGGATCAGGGAGGAAAGAGGAAGTTTCAAATCTTTTTTTGTAACACATGAGGTATTAAATTTACAATAGTTTAGTTTAGGGTAAAAAATGGAGAAGGAATGATGGATCAGGAGGTTTCTTCCGTGTATGTAAATTAGAGGTCCAACATAACTGGGCCCTCTTCAGATGTGTATTCTCTTCCAAACATGAGAGAGAGAGAGAGAGAGAGAGAGAGAGAGAGAGAGAGAGAGAGAGAGAGAGAGAGAGAGAGAGAGAGAGAGAGAGAGAGAGCATGCAATGGGAAAAAGCTGTAAAGCAAGTGGACGGTGAGGTAAGTTTTGATATATTCATTGTTTCATTACCTCAACGTCATGTGACTTTCTTATTCTTCTATTAAATTTTCTTACCAAACTCGTCTGCTTAAGAGGTTCAGTTTTGGACAAGCGAAAAGAGTAAGGCATATGTCATCCATCTCAATTTGTTATGGTTTATTAGTAGCTGCATAACAGACAACAATAAGGGTCTCTAGAGTACTAGGCAATCAAGCTACATACAATGGCAAGTAGCTTGATTCGTCACAGTAAACAAATTTGAATTGAAAAAAAGAACAGAAAAAGATGAAGAAGACTTTTTTTAGCAAAAAAAGAAAAAAAATGAAGAATCCGTTAGTTTATTCATCAATCTTCAGTGGTATGATTTGAGCACGGCGCCGCAGAAATGACAGACGATGGCCTTCCAGGCTTTGCAGTAAAAGGGGACACCACAAAATCTAGTAGAGGTTTTCATGTCCGCCACCACTGCTCCTTTTCCGCATCTTGAGCATAAACCGGCGGCCGGCTTCCTCCCCCTGACTTGCTTCCTCTGGTCTAGAAGGAAACAAAAGATGGCCATCCTATTCTTCTTCTTCTTTTTTTTCCTCCCTCCACAGATATATAGATGAATAAATGTTTGTGTTAAGACTTCTTCAGGTTTTCAAGTTGAAGGGAGAGGGTAAGTGTCTTATTAATATAGAGCGTTTTTGCTGAGTTTACTCAACCATTGGACTCCATGATCTCCTTGTGTCACATACAAATACAGTTGGCTCGCTGACTTCCCTTACTCTCGTTGACTTCTTTTACAAAAATATTATTTCCCACATTTCAAAACTTGCATTAAATAATTTATGATCAACACTTGTGCAACAACATTATCTTCTTACCTCACTCTCAATTGTCTTACTATTTAACACGACACCAGAGCCAGAGAAATCCCATGCCCAACATTAACTATATAGCCATTGACTTTTTTCATTTCACCTTATTTTGCACCAAAATGATATGATAACCTATCCTTGTAGTAAGGTTACCCATACGTTACCAGTTAGTGGATATATCCAAACATTGCGTATTTATGACATCAGTATTTTGGGGCTCCTTTCAAAGATGATGGTTAAAAAGAAATCAAGAAGTTTTGGTTACATTTAGTCGGAGGAGTGAAAAAGGAGAGGATCTGTCTGTATGGTATCTTTCATGATTAAGACTCAAAGTGTGTGTGGTCAGAGAGCTGCCATCATTGCTCGTCTTGTTGCCTCCTGCTTCATCTCTGCTGCTTTACCGCTCCCCCTGAAGTACATGTATACTTGCTGTTCCCACAATACAAACGTACAAACTACTTCAGTGCCTCCTTTTGTTTTCTTGCATTTTACTTATCAAAAGAAAAGAAAAAAAACATAATTAATTGATTTAGAAGGGAACCTGAATAACCCAGATGCTCACGAGTGACTCCAGGCAGAAGAATCCAAACCCAATGAAGTAGAATATCTGCCACCACCAAGTTTTTAGCCAACTCAAAAGTAGTTCACCACATCAGTGTCAAAGAGATTGGCTATCTAATGCTATCAACTTACCCCAACTAAAATGTTCCCGCTCAACACGTCAATTGCCGGCAATATTCCCCTGCATAACACATCAATCATGATTCCACTTCAGCTTACTCTTCTGCTTACCTCTTTCTTTACTTTGTTTTAGAAACTAATTAGCTACTTACGTTAGCGACTTCCCCTTGAAGATGATTGGAGGAGCCACCGCCGCGAATACACAAAACCCTATGTGAAACTGCATTTTTATGTCATGCTTTTTTACTATCTTTTTATCTTCCTCCTTTGCATGTGTCAAAAATATATAACAAAATCGAATGAAAAACTCACCAGATATGTGAAGAAAAACCACCCAAACTTGAGAGCACTATCAGTCCTGCACAAAACCAAAATCAACCCACACTCACTCTCATCTACTAATATGCTATCTGGTAAGTTTTCTCTCTCTTTTCTCTTTATAAATTAAGGCACACACAGAGTAACAGAGATAGTACAATATTATGAGAGAATAATCTGAAGTGGCATGGATACCTCATGGCACGATAAAGAGGTCGATACCACATAACATATGCTCCAGGAACCCCCGATATGAAATAGATAATAGCTAGAAACCATATGGTTGGACCTACACCCAGAAAGGAAACGAGTCAGCCGATTAGCAGCATAGAGGCTCAATCTGCTTTGGCAAGTGTTCCAAGACTAACCTTCTCCCTTAATCCACGCGGTGGTGACTGCAACAATGTTCCATAACAGGCACACCACAAGACCTGTGGTAGAAAATATTGTTACTAAGAAATCCACCTCATTTGCAAATGGCAGATGGTGAGGAGAAGGCATATACCCAGGAACGATGTAAATGCAACATATTGGATTCTCTGGAGATGGATGGGTATCTCATTCGATATGTCATGATGGATTAGAGGAAGAAACGGTGGCCAGTTTTTCTCTTCAATCACGATCCCGGCTACCCCAAAAACAAAAAAAGACAGCATGAGCGTGCGTAACAAAATAAATGTCAGGATCCTTACAAAATTAGATGATAGATACCCTGTGCTATAGCATCCTCTTTCCGCTTGAGTTCCTGAACAATGGTAAAAAGAAAAGCCTTTACTGGAAAGGTTGTTGTGGTTGTAACAATGCTTTCATGCATGATGGTTGAGGGAGGCAAAGATGCAATCAGTGGTAGGTAGATTACCTGCTCCCGCCTCTTCAAGTCAGCTTCTTTTGCCTGTAGTTCCTTTTCCTTAGCTGTCAGATCCTACAAGTTGGCAAAAAAAAGTCTCAGGGACTATTTATGCGGGGAAAATGACTGGCTGGCAGTTAGAAAACACAAACCTTCCCAGAGTGTAGAGGAATATCAGTGGAGTGGTCATACGCAGCAGGAACAGTTGAAGGATTCTGAAAGAAAAGAAAGATAACTTTATAAATAGCACGAGCAAGTTCAAAGTGAATATGGTTACAACAATACAGAACTGAAAAATGAATCACGAGCAATTGAGTAAAGTAGATTCTACTTCACATTTCGAAGCCGATAACCATATGTGGATCCAAAAACCACCGCAATTATAATGATAAGAAAAGTAATTGCATAAATCTATCAATCGACTATGTTCTTCCTTCTGTGGAGCTAGTAGCAACATTGCGATAAAAGATGGTGTAATAATAATACAGCACACGCGAATCTAACAAATCAAAGATGATAAAAACGCAGATCTGACAATCAATTACCGCAAAAGGATTAACCTCGCCGCCGTCTTCAAAGGAAGGAGACTGGTAGCTAGACATTGCAATACCGTACTCGGAAGATCCAATCTACAGAAGAATGAAGTGATGGGTTTAATCTTTTTTTTTTTAGTTTCTTCTCTCCGGACTTGTTTGGCCGCGTCAGAGAGAGGGTAAGACTTACTCCCAAGCCGGTTTACTAATAAACCAGATCATATTAAACAAGAACTAATTGAGTGGGAGGACACACACACATACTGAATTGATTCATATTTTCATTTGAATACTAAATTTTCAACTTATGCGCGAGTTTATATTAACAGTTAGTTTTATTTTATAAATATATATTTTTTAATAATGTATAAATCGCATTAAAATCTTTTTTTTTTCTCTATAAAATTGTATTCAGAGTTACTTTAATACTTCTCATATTTAAATTCAGAGAAAAAATTATACCATTTATATAACAATCATTCAGACCTCTTTGTTTGTATATGTAAATGTATATCTATATTCCATAAATGTATTTATATTGTTTATTAATCATTTTTAAAAGTATAAAGATTGTAGATGCACATTAATTAATACTACATTAATAGATGATAACCCGTGCACATGTGCGTGGTGAATTTTTTTATACTAATGTTTGTTTATTAAATGATTTTAACATTTTGTAACACTATCATTTTTATCGATTGTAAAATAACAAATACAAATTTTGGTCTATTGTTATTGAAGAGTTAACGTAATATAGCTCAGTTTAATTGTTTTAAAGACTTCATATGCACAAAAAGAGTTAATTTTTGCGGCTAATGCAAATCACTGAAATCATATAGTCGATACCGGTTGTAAAATGACAAAAGTGGATTAGGTTTTCTGCTCTCGATTTTTTTACTCTTGACTCTCCATAAGTGATTTCATTATCTATCTCTATAAAATTGTGTTTTCATTCTCGTTTCGGTTTCACTGATATGAGTTTTTTTTTTGTTTTTAACTTATTCTATGATTTTTAGTAAATTAAATAAATGTTAATTTAAAAAAAAAGCATCTGTAAGAATTAGTTCCACTATAGATACATATTAAAAAATTCAAATCTTCACTTGTAGTCCTAGAGTCTGCGGTCGAATTCATCGATGATGAAAAATCCAACCAAAGAATTTCGAGACCGGTTGAAAGCCTGATGCGGCCATCAAACCAGTAGCTGAATTGGAAGTTCACCAGACTGTCCAAACAACCCACCTAAACCATACCAGCAACATAGGGCCAGTACACAGCGTATATCTCGACAACCAAAAGGATTTTTTGGCATGAAGCCAATTTTCACGGATTTTACACTCAAGAAGGAGTCCAGCCCATTTTGAATCGGGCCAAAATATTCATGGAGCAAGAAGTTCTGAATCTTACAATTCCGAGGTTTTTCAGCCCGTCCATCCGCGAGTACCCGACTTTAGAAAGAGATTCTAGCCCGACGAAGGAGCGGCCTGAACCAAATCCCATCATAGGATCCAAGAGGAGTCTCTTAGCTTTTCAGAAAGCCCAATACCAAGAGAAATGGACACAGAATGAAGAAGTTATGATCCATTCTCTAAAACCGGCCAAACCAGTTCTGCACTTACCTCAATTGGAAGCTAATCTGTTCAATCATCTTCAAACCAGACATTTGCGTCCAGGAGATCATTTCAACCAATCAGGAGGTATTCCAGAAGTCCTTACCTACACTAGAACCCAAGAGATCATTCGGTTCAATGAAGAGTCACTTAAATCAAACCGGAGCTATTTATGGAAAGATTGGACGATCTTTCGGTTTGATCATTTCCAAGCAATTCCAATCCGACCAGAAGACACCAAGACTAAACCAATACGTCCAGGACACATTATAGGCGTTCAAGAAGAGTACCACACGTTCATACCATACACCAGCCATCATAGGATCAGGAGGATCCCCATTAACCCTAAATTGCCTTATTTGGAGATTCTTTCATTCAAACTCCATAGAGCCATCAAAACCTTTGCTTCCAAGACTTTTATTTTGATTTATTTTCTTTTCTTTAGTCATTTTTAGACTGTTAGAAAGTCCTTTGTCGAGCCTATAAAGCTCTAGTCTTTGCTTCATTGTAAAACACACATCTTTGAAAGTAATATGAAATATTCAGTTTTTATTAAGATCTGTGTGAAATGTGGAGAGTGATTTGTGAGGAATATTGTGTTATTTATCATTAGCCAACACCACTATATATAGTGGTTTGATACAAGGGTTTACATGTGCTTTACAACGAATGAAATCTACACATTAATTACTATTGACTACATTGATGTCATACATGAAGACTTGGTTAAGGTGATGATAACAAGGTTGAATGAGTCTTCTAATCTCGAACCGGAATGTAGATGGACCAATGCAAACCGGATGTAAACCTCCTTGGACTTCCTCTTGTATATGTTGGACTTGTCTTGTACTTGGTTAAGTACTTGGTTATGGGCCATCCACACAATGGATTCTAATACTTCGCCTTGGATGCCATAACCATATGAGTTCGTAATATGCTTAATGTTGCCTCATTAAAACCTCTCCCGGAAAACCCAAAACCCAATGTGGTAAAAAGGGAAACCAAGGAAAGGAAAAGAGTACAACACATACTACTTCCCCCGATTTGAACATCACTTGCTGAATAGATGTTCAAGGATTCTTACTTGAACAATCTTGTATTGTTCGGATATATAATGAGGTGACCACTACGACCTGATGAGCCTGGAAGTAGGGACGCAATTTTCGAGCCGCAACGACCAGGGCGAGAGCTAGCTTCTCCAGATGGCTGTAGCGGGTCTCTGCGTCTAGCATAGACTTGCTCACGTAATAGATAGGGTGCTGTTTTCGTCCTTCCTCTCTTACGAGGACCGCACTCACCGTATGTTCCGATACAACTAGGTAGAGTAGTAGGACTTCTTCTTCCAAGGGCTTGGTAGTGAGATAGGCATTGAGGTCGGATAGTGCTGTCTTACACTTCTCTGTCCACTGGAAGTCCTTAGGGTTCTTCAGAATTTTGAAGAAGGCGTGAGAATTGTCGGAGAGCCTGGAGGTGAACCTGCTAAGGGCTGCCATTTTTCCCGTCAGTCTTTGAACCTCCTTGACGTTTCAAGGAGAAGGTATCGCTTGGATGGCCCTTATCTGTTCTGAATTTGCTTCGATGCCCCTGTGAGTGACTGTATATCCCATGAACTTCCCGGAGCTTACTCCGAACGAGCATTTTGAGGGGTTGAGCTTCATGTTGTACCTTCTAAGGGTGGTGAATGCCTGTTGGAGGTACGGGATATGATCTTTGAAGTCTAAGGACTTTACCACCATATCGTCGATATATAATTCCATGGTCTGACCTATCTGATCAGCAAACATCATGTTGACGAGCCTTTGATAGGTGGATCCAGCAATCTTTAACCCGAAGGGCATGACCTTATAACAGTAGATGCCCCGGGAGGTCATAAACGACGTCTTCTCCTGGTCATCTGGGTGCATCAAGATTTGGTTGTACCCGGAGAAAGCATCCATGAAGCTCATTAATTGGTGTCCAGCAGTCGCATCGACTAGCTTATCAATATGAGGCAGAGGAAAAGGGTCTTTGGGGTAGGACTTGTTAAAGTCCGTGAAGTCGATGCAGACTCTCCGCTTCCCATTCTTCTTTCTTATGACTACCATGTTAGCAAGCCAGTCGGGGTATTGTACCTCTCTTATGAATTTGGCGTCAAGTAGGTTCTTGACTTCCTCGTTGATGATTTCGTCCCTTTCGGGAGCAAATTTCTTCCCCTTCTGTTTTATTGGGGGATGCTTTGGATCCACTTGAAGTTGGTGCATGATGACATCGGGGTCGATCCCTGGCATGTCCTCGTGGGACCAGGCAAAACAATCGGAATTGGACCTCAAGAAGTTGATCAGTTTTCGTCTTAGGTCCCTTGGGAGCTTAGAGCCTATCTTTAGGTTCCGTTCCGGGTTTCCTTCCACCAGGGGGACCTCGTCCATCCCTTCAACCTCTGGTTCTTCGGTATGAGGAGCTGGAGGCTTCTTCTGTAATTGATATAAGACCTGGGTTTTTCCCTTTAGGGTAGTCTGATAGCAGGACCTAGAGTTTTCCTGGTCTCCCTTGATAGTCTTTATGCCCCAGTGAGTAGGGAACTTCACCAATTGATGGAGGGTTGAAGGTACGGCTCCCATGTCATGGATCCATGGCCTTCCTAGTATCACATTGTAGGATGAAGGGCAGTCGATGATCAGGAACTTTGTGGTTTGATTTATTCCTTCAGCATAGACTGGTGATCTCACTCAAATTACCCTAGGAGTGAATTACTCTCTCAAATAAGAGGTTCAGATGTAGTACTTAGGGATCGATTTCACGGGGAGCGAAGGAACACAAAAGATGTTTAATCCTTAGTGACTAAGCTAGGTTGAAATGGTTTAAATGTAAATTGCAAGTTGTGAGCAATGATTAATTGCTCAAGAGAGTGTTTGAGGGTTGTAATCAATAAGAGAAATAGTTAGATTCAAGGTTACTATTCAGCTAATTCAGGATTATAATGCTATGGATGTTTTAAAGAGTTGCTTGCATATACTAAAGAACTTCGACTCTTTAGATTTGGCTAATAACTATCGTTACTAGTCTCGTCTATTGATCTATCTGCCGACAATATCGATCGATGTTTGACAGCTTGTATCGATCGATATGTGTGTCGTCGATCGATTACTCTATTGGAGTATCGGTCGATATAGCTCTAGATCGAATCGAATATATGTTCACCAAGATCATAGACCGGCTCTCGCTTATCCCTAGAGGATCTTAGCTTATTCAAGATGATGTCAGGAGACTGATTTATGGATTAAATCAACTCCAAGATCATATTCTAGTTAGCTACGCTAGAATAAGCATTAGGGTCCATCAGGATAATGAGTATACAACTCAACAGTCCATAGTTGGGGCTAATCCCTCATAACTATTTGAACCCTAAATCTAACAATGGAATCTACTCAGACATGACTGAGTGATTCATAACATCTAGGTAATAATAGAGATTCATTTAGAAGACCGAACAATCAAGTTCCTCGTGATAACAAATCTCTTTGTATCTTTCTTCTAAACTTAGAATCCTATAACCTTAGATGAGAACATAATTAAGATGAAAAGAATACTTTATTGATAAGTAAGAAGTACTAGAACAATGATATGTTGTAAAAGCTTACTTTGCCAAAACACATAGGCAAAGGTATAAATATTGAGTACAATTAGGTTAAAAACTCGTCAGGGGCATTATAGTAATATTGAGACATCTTGGGCTTCAAGTCGATTGAGAATATTCTTCCTTCTGCTGCACGCTCGATATCGATCGATGGTACTATGTGTACATCGATCGATGGAGTATCTCGTCGTCATTTCTTCAAATGCGTCATCGATCGATTACACGAAGTGTGTATCGATCGATATGTAACTCTGGATATCGACCTCGATGTCTGATCTTCAAGTCATCTCGGGAAAACTCTCCTTTAAGCTCCAAATGGCACCTAAAACGTCACTTTACTCCAAAATGCCCTTGAACCTGAAAACATACCTAAAAGACTCCAAAACATAGATATATATAGTAAAATCATATAAATACCATGAGTAAAAGTGGGTCAAAATCATGGTATATCAACTCTCCCAGACTTAACCTTTTGCTTGTCCTCAAGCAAACACACAGGTAGTCTTAGAAAGAAGTTTGAAAATAGCAGAGACTCAATTTAAATCTTAACTTTAGGATCATCACCTCTACTTTGTTGCAAGCCACATCTTATGCCTATTAATCACATGAGTACACTATGCCATATCCTAGCTTAGCAACTAAATCTCCTAACCAAATATCTTAACAATCCTGTCTGTCTATCCCCTCTACTGATCTCATTTATGCATAAAAATAAAAGTGCAGGCTTTACCTTGGGGATATCGATCAAGAAACACATGGATTCAACTCAAGCAAGTTTCTGAACACACAGGAAAGTCTTTTCTGATCCCTTTCTTCCCCCTTTTTATCTCTCTTCTCTGGATCCTCATAGTTTCAAATTTTGATGAACACTGATTGCCACAAAGGCTATCTTTGTTATCTCATTGACTTAGTAACACATACTTTTGAATAAGCGAATAGTGGGGTCGCAGGAATCACTCCTACCCCTCGCTTTGATCAATCTCTTAAAGTAGAATAATGGGGTCGCAAGAATCACTCCTACCCCTCTACTTCTCAAGATATCATATCACATCTTTATACAAATAATTTCTCTCTTTTCTTAGGATGCTGAAGAGAGAGAGGGAAGGGAATCAGAAGCACACAGACTATTACCTTCCAGACTTGCAGGAGGATTCCGATCCCTTGTATACCAAGCCCCAAGACAAGCAATACATTGTCAGGTTAGGTTGGAGATCAGCTTTGGTTCTTCCAAACAATCATGAGAAGTATTGTCGTAGGTGACAGTTGATCCACTTTAGCATCTTTAGTACTTTCTGTAATCAACAAATCTAAGAATGGTGCTAAAGAGTGGTTAGATAAAAAGAAAATTTTTGAAAAATATCCTAGTCCCTTTCTTGACTCAATAAAACCAATTTTGAAAACATTTTGGTGAAATCAAAAAGGTAAGGTAGCATCAGTAATCTCCCCCCAGACTTAAATCATACACTGTCCTCAGTGTATAATAGTCAGATTAGGGCATAAATAAATCATAATGAATGTACTGATATCGAAAATTAGAACGATATACCTGACCGTGGATACGTATCGAGCGATAGTGAGTCATCTATGTCGATTGATAAGGATAGGAATATGTCGAGCGATGTCGACAGGATCGTATCGGTCGATGTGAATGGTAATCGTCTAGAATCTGATAAACTTAAAAACAAAAACGAAAAACGAAAAATAAAAACATAAATCAGATTTAACTAAGTAAGAAAATACCTAATAGTGGATTGCCTCCCACTCATCGCTTTATTATAGTCTTTTAGCTTGACTATGGTAGTAATGAGGCTAGTGAGGTGAATTCATGACACTTGCTGAGAAGCAAGCCTCATCCGTGTTCTCTCCATGTTTTTCTCCAAACCAAGTGGTGAAGAAGCTTCTTGTGGCTTTATCTCCTCTGGTTAGTTTCTCCTTTAATTCAATGACCTCGGTGCGCAGACGTTCTATATTTTCTGCATTGCTCTCAATGTGGAACTGGTGGTTTCTGAATGTTGGATAGGTGTGTTGGGATAGATCACCGAGTTCTTCTTGTATGTCATTGAGTCTCTCAAACGTTCTCCTTCGTACCATGAGCCTATCGATCGATCTCGGGTAGTCAATATCGATCGACACTGGTGTAGTTCTGTCGGTCGATGTCCTGATTGGTATATCGGTAGATGCTAATGGTGCTGGTCTATCCGCGAGTTGTCTTGAGATGGTCTTGATTTCCTTCTGGATGTTCTCTATAGTGTACTCCATGCTCTTGACATTGCTTTGCACTAGAAACCATAGTTGCTCAAAGCTTTGGTAGGTAGAATCTCCAACCTCTTGAACTATGGTGAAGAGATCTTGAATTGTCTTCTCCAAATCAGCTCTGGTGCAAAACTCGCTGGAGTTCATATCGGGCGATGGACTAGGTGTCATATCGGTCGATGCTGCGCGTCTGTAGTCCTCGCAGAGTGCTCTCAATGTATCTTCAACCTCGTGCAGTCGATCTTCCATTGGTGGGATCATCTCATCAGTTATTTTCTTCTTGCTGGTGTAGAAGGATTTCTTCGTTTGGTGTGTGTGGTGTAGAGCCTTGATGATGTGATCCATGGTATCTGCCATTGTTGATGTGCGTTCCTTGAATGAGGTGAAGTTGTTGCTGAGCTGCTGATATTTGTCTTCCAGATCTTGGTTGGTTGTTGCCTCTTCTCGTTTGATGTCCTGATAGATGTTGCAGATGAGATTAGTGATTTCTTCTTTGCTGTAGGTGTTCTGCAAACGTCTATCGGTCGATGTGCGTTGATTTGCATCGGTCGATGGTGTAGGATGAGGATCGGTCGATGGTATCTGTCCAGCATCAGTCGATGGTGGCACGTCGGTTTTCAGTTGTGAGCGGAGAGTGGATACTTCTTCTTCTAGGGCGTCTTTCTTTTGTTGTTGAAGATTATAAGCGCTCTGAATCCAGTTGATTTAAGATTGGAGTTCTGATCGTGCTCTCTCCATTTCATGTGGATAGGTAAAGGTTTGCCAGATGTAAGGACTCTTGGCCTCATAGATCATCCGTTGGACTTCAGCTTCTGTGTAGAGCTTCTCTTTAGGTTCCGCTCTATTGAAGTGATCTGCATGTATGGGCAAACAAAAACAAGACCAATCAAACATTGATGCTCTGTTAAGTAACTCCTCTATGGCTTCCTTTAAAACATGGATGATGTCTCCATTGACTCCTCTAGCAAACCCAGATTCATCTCTGAAAACTCCAAATTCGTCCTTCTTCTCCCATAAGAAGCGTCGAGTTCCATCTTTGAAAGCTCGTCTGCCCATCTCTCGGTGCATATCGAACGATATACGATTATGTTTATCGATCGATATGTGCTGAAATTCCGAATCCTCCGTGTTGAGATGATCAGCTGTAGCTGCGTCTTGATTGGATTCCGTGGTTGTACTGATGTGCTGATGCTGCTGATTGACAGAGGTGTGAGGTAGTTGTTTGAAGAGGTGTATGGATCCATTGGCGGTTTGAAGGATGTCTCCTATATTCTTCTTTGTTATTGGGATGATTCTCCCATCCATTGCTCGTGCATTGCCTTCTGGATCTCTGAAAATACCAAACTCATCCGGAGTTAGATAACCAAAATCAATATTATTTATTTGTACCTCGGATGGTGTAGTGGTCGTATCGGGCGATGCTGTATCAGGTGCATCGGTCGATGTGAGTTGACGGTTGTCGATCGATTGTTGTTGGAACATATCGGTCGATGGGACTTCCTCAGGTTGAATTGCATATTGCAGTGGAATTGCCTCTACTGCAAAACTCTCATTGTAGTCGCTTGCCCAACTTCCAATTGAGTAGTGTCTGTCTCTTATATCCTTAGATGGTGTGTATATGGATATAAAGTCGATAGGATCGCTTGATGGTTCATAGGGTCGTTTGAGCGATCGTCTTTGTTGCATATCGGTCGATGAAGGCTTCCTTACATCGGTCGATGCGTTGAATCTGAAGGTGTGGGAAGGGTGTCCATCTTCTTCTTCACGAATGAATTTGTACTCTGTAGCTCGTTCTTCCTCGTAATCTTCATCGTATTCCTCCTCTAGAGGTATGTAGTCGTCCGGTTCTGATGTAGCTGGCTCAAAATCGGGCGTTGATGCTAGGGTTTCAGCGTTGTTCCTCCAAAAGGGCTGTCTATCGATCGATGTGGTGGTAGCTACGTCGGTCGATGTGTTGGTGTTGGTATCGGGCGATGGGATGTTGCTCTCATCGGTCGATGTAACCGGATTGGTTTTGTATTCAACCATGGAATCGTACTCATGGGAACAGAAACAAGCTGCTACGACTTTTGTGGTCTCCTTAGCTGGTGGCTTGATGATCTGGACGGGATCATAGAAGGTGGTGGGATTAATTAGGGTTAGGCAGAGCTTGTTGAACTTTAGGTCACAAACGGCTCCGACGGTGGCTAGGAAAGCTCTTCCAAGTAGTAGTGATGTCTTGAAGTTAAGCTTGATATCCAGGACGTGGAAGTCTGTTGGGATGATGGCATCTCCAATCTGTACCTCAAGATTTCGAATTATGCCTCCAGCGTTCTGTTGAGAACAATCCACAAAGATGAATGTCTCATCAGTAGGCTCTATCTTCACACGTAGGTGGTCTGCCATGATCTTAGGTATGATGCTGACTCCTGATCCTGTATCACATAAGGCACGAGGGAATTCAATGCCCCTGATGGAACATGGTACTGTGAACTTCCCTGGATCGCTCCTTTTTGGTAGTGTGATCCTCTTCTTCATGCTGTCACGAACTTGGTGAAACATTCTCCTGATGTCTTCTTCTGTCTCCTTGGTCTCCCTGAAGAACATCCACAATCTATGAAAAAAGTAGGCTTCTTCAAAGGGTTTCTCTGCAGGGATTCTTAGAACACGTTTCCTGAAGTTTTCCATCTCTGCTTCATTAGCTCCCCTTTTAAGGTGCTTTGCGATCTTCTCTTTCCTTTTTCGTAAGACTCTTCCTAGGTTTTCCTTTTCTGGTTCCATGGGTTCAATGATGTCCGTGGGTTTCTTCAATATTGCTGTAGGAAGGGATTTGGAAAGTTTGGACTGCTCCCGGAGTGCATTAAGTCGTGCTACATCGATTTTGGGTAGTTGCACTCGGCGGTGTGGGATAGTATATCGATCGATGGCTACTGCTGTGTGTCGGTCGATATCGGTGTCTCCGGATCGGTCGATGGAAAGGTTTCTGTATCGATCGATGGGGTCTGAAGATCGGTCGACGTCCATACCGGTGGGTGTTCGTGGGTGTTTGGCTGCAAAGGCTTTGTGTGACATGATTTTGATTGAATCGCACTCGTTGGAGGGTTCCTCGAAGTCTATCGATCGATATTCATCAAAGTTTATCGATCGCTTTGCTTTTGGTGATATCGATCGATATCGGGCCGATGATGTCGATCGATATGGGTCAGATCCGGCTTCGGGCGAGGCTTCCTCTGTCGAGTTTTGCAGCTCTTTCTGGGGAACTTCCTCCCAGAAATCATCATCTATGATGGCATTGACGTGGTGGTGGGTAGTAGGCTCTTCTGATGCTCTTGCTAAGGCTTCTTGTTTCTTCAAAGCCTCTCATGTCTGAACTACTTGAGTTTCCACTTTCTTCACATAGGTATTCAAAGTATCAAGCTTTGAATTTAGAGTGGTGTAGACAGAGTCAATCTTCCCATTGAAATCCACCTGGAGCTTCTGTTGTGTCTGTAGAACTCTTTCCAGCATTTCTTCTAGCTTGCTTTCCTGGGTGGGTGGGGGTGGATTGGTGTAGAATGAGTTTCCGTAACTCCTGTTGTTGTTGGGGTTGCTGCTGTTGTAGGAAGGTTTCTGTGGGCTGTAGTTGTTCCTCTGTCCTGAGAAGTTTCTGTTTCCTCCCTGGTTTCCAGATCTCTGAAATCCAGCTCCACTGATCCAATTCACATCTTCGTCTACTTGATCCTCTGCGGTTTCTGCATCCTCAACTGAGCAAATCTGCTTGTTAAGCAGCTTCTGAACATTATCCAGCTGTGATTGAAATTCACTAATCTGTTCCTTCCCAAGGAATGAGACAAATTTTGCTTTGACGATGTTCTTCGTAGTGTTGCTTGAAGCCAAGTTATCAATTAACTTCACAGCGTCATGTGGATTCCTTGTGCTGAAATTTCCTTCACTAGCAGTGTCCAGAGCCATTTGATACTTTACAGCGATGCCTCTGTAGAAGGTGTGAGAGACAAGGTTTCACTTTTTAGATTTTAGGTTAGGTTGAAAGATAATGAATCGTGGGCTGAATCCCGTAAATAAGCTTGATGAATGAATACGTTTATATTGATGATCAAAGAGGGTTACAAGAGGTGTTTATGATGATTACAAGGAGAATGCGTAATGTATCTAATCTAATCTAATAGTTGTTATATTTTTCGGAGATGGATCCCTATTCTAGATCTTCTCTTGTCTTTATATACTCTAGGTCTTGTTGATAACTCTTTAACTGATCTCCGAAATACCCGGCTTCAGTTACGTACTTGCTCCAGGTTCCTCTTGACCGAGTCTCCGAAGTGTCAGCTTCCGTTATAACGTGACCTCCTTTACGACGTCTTCCAGGTTCAGTCTTCAATTCAGCTTCCAGCTCGTATTAATACTATGGGCTTTACTCGGCCCACTTGGCAGCTTACAATTTATCGTGACCTCATCTGAGGGTCATATTCGGGTCCAACAGTTGCCCCCAGCTTCCGAATAAAATCTTTTGTCTCGGAAGCTAGAATCCAGCTACCGGCCTTATCTTTTCGTTAAAGTCATGATTAGTTCTTATCTTGTTTAGATACGGTTTGCCTGATCCAACGGTTCGTATCGCATTAATCAAAATCAACGGTTCAGATGGAGGAAGTTTGAAATGACGTTTCCGGATCTCGAGAGTTGATGAGATATAAAGCTGCAAGCATTAACTGCTGCGCCTCCCACTTTCTCCACGCCTCCATTCGGTTTTCCCAAGGTAACTTCTCTCCTCTCTTATTTTTACTGCGATTTCTTTTTTTTTTTTTTTTACATCTTCTTCGTCACTTTTCTTGCGAATTCTCTCCCGAACCTCGCAATCGAAATTTTCTTTGACCCTCCCATACCATGAATCCTCCGAAAGAAGGTTCCGGTGAATCCGGTATGCCTCCCTCTGCCTCCGGAGCTAAACTATTGGAGGTTAAACAGGAAGTTGGAGCCAAGATGAAGGGGAAGAAGAAAGCCAGAGAGACGGTTGCGACCAGAGTCTCTAAGCGGAAGAAGAGGGACGACTCTAGCGGAAGTAATCCCCATTCACCCTCGTTATTGACAAGTCAGGAGGTGGTTAACCTCATGGTTCAAGCCCTTGGCCGGAAGGAGCTTGCTCGAACTTGTGGTCCCGATGATACCCCCGAAACCGCTCCGGCGGGTTGGTTTTGTTGTCATGAGAAGTACATCTCCAAGTGTCACTTGAGATTTCCTCTCCCGACGCTGTTACTCGATTTCCTCGATCATTACCAGTTGGCTCTTTCCCAACTCTGTCCTTCAGTCATCCGAGTGATAAACGGTTTCATCACTAGAGCTAGAGAGGAAGGAGTCAGTGTTGGTCTTACCGAGCTTATGAGCCTCTTCTCTTTGAAGGAGAGTGCTTCTAAGCAAGGCGGTACCGGGACCTTCTACCTTCCCAGTCGCCCCAATCATGTCATCTTTAGATTTTCTAGTAGTGATGACGACTGGAGGAAGAAGTACTTCTATGTTAAAGTCGATCCTTCGACGGTCCCTGTAGGTCGGGATCTCAGGATTACTTGGACTAACCCATCTGGTTAGGATTTCCAGGGATAAATTTTTATGGAATTTATCTATTCGTGGTCGATTAACCTTTTTGCTTGGACTTGTTTCGCAGAAATCGAAGATCCTCCGAAGCTTTCTACCAAGCTTACCAGGGCTCTATATCGTAAGTTGCATCAGACTCCCTGTACCTGGCCTGCTTACACCACATCTCGAATAGGTGCAGCCAGGTTCCCGGACGTCTTCAACGCTTCCTTTCAAGATCCCATTCCTGCTGAGAATCTTGAGGGTAAGTTCGAGTTCGTACCCTTTCTTAAACAGCTTTGCCGTTTTTTCGACATTTTCCATTCTTATAAGAATTCTTGTTATTCTAGTCTCCGCAGGGGACTCTGTTGTATCAATCTCAACCGGTGCCAGCGCTTCAGGTACCGAGAAAACTAAGTCAGGCGACATGACTCTCAGGCCATCCTTTCGCTCTAGGGGTAACCCTTCGAAGGCTGCCAGTGCTTCCCGTGGGGGAGATAGGAGCCAAGGGGGATCTTTTCTTAACTCAGTGAAGGACGTTTTGGATGATGGAGTTTCCAAACCTGTCGCTGAGGTTGCTCCTGCTGAGGTCACAGCTCAGGATGCCACTCTTCCTTCTGAGGTCCCTGTGCCGGAAGCTGATCATCCGACTCCCAGGGATACCTGCGAAGTTGAGCCGTCGAGGCACAAGAGGCCTAGGACTGATCAAGGTGGAGCTCCCACTCGATCCTCCTCCTCGTCTTCCAGGGGAGGAACCGTTGGGTGGAGCTTCACCCATTCAAAGCCTGGGTCGATTCTAGATGATTCGTGGGGCCTAGCCGCGATTCTGAGGCACCTGAAGAGGGTAGGATGTCCCCTTCCAGCGCTCAAAGACTTGTCTAACCGGGAAGAGTATCTCGACATTGCCCATTGTATGGGTCAGGTGCGTGATCTCTACCTGCTCTTTATTTGCGTTTGTTAGAAATGATACTCATCGTCATTTTTGTTATTGTCGTAGTTGGCTGGGGCTGTTAACAGGGCCCAGCTCGGATTTGAGAATGCTCTGCGTGATGCCCCCGATGCTGGTGAGCTCGCTGAGGTTACTGAGGTGGTCAAGGCAGCCAAGGCTGATCTCGATCAAGCCCGGATCCGGATCTCCGAACTTGAAGCTGAAGTTACGAGGCTGGGCTCGAAGGCTGATGCCCAACAAGGAAAGATTGAAAGCCAAGAGCTCGATATCCAGGTGAAGGGAAGGAGGATTAATGACCTGGAATCTGCTAGAAGGATTGCTGAGCGACAAGTTCGTGAGCTTGTTATCTCGTCCCAGGAGAGCCAGAAGAACAAGGAGGCCGAGGTCAAGCTGGCAGTCAGGGAAGGGAAGAAAGAGGTCGCTGAAGCTTATGGCAAGATCCTGACCTGTGTTCGGGATAAGTTTGCTAAGAAGAAGGAGGAGGTCAGCGCGCTGGTGTATGCTCAGGAGCTCCAAGCCAACGTTGACCTCTTGAAGGACATGTTGAATAACAAGATCCAGAGTGTTGAGGAGGAGTACAACCAGCTGGTGGCTTTGTTACCTGATGCGACGACCGCATATGAGAAGGCTCAAGTATCTGACTTTTCAGTCAGCAAGCTTCCTCTTCCCCAGATCTCGGACAGCTCAGGTACTTTCGAGATTAACATGTTTAATCCGTCCTTTTCTGGGGAGTATGGTTCTAATCTGGATTTAATGGTTCCTGATTTAGTTCCAATCGAGGTAGCCCAAGGAGGCAATGCTAATGTGGCTGAAGGTGGAGTTCCAGCGGGTGATGGTGGTCCAATCCAAGATGAGAAGGAAGACTAAGAGCTATAGCTCTTCTAAGTTTATGTTTCGTGTCTTTCAGACTTTGGCTTTAAGTTTCGTTTAAGTTCTACGACTTTAGCGCCTGAGGAGGCCTTTAAACCTTTATCGTTGTTTAAGATTTTAATAGCCTGGGGAGGCTTTTAAACCCTTATCATATTTAAGACTTTGTTATTTCCGTCTCGAGCTTTTGAGCTTGGTCGTGTCCTATTTTATCATAACAATTGCTAGATCAAATTAGGACTTTTAACTTCGATTTGTTATGAATGTTTCTGCTTGATTAATGTTTGGTCATGAAGACTTCAAAGAGAGGTCCTTGTCATTGTTTCGGAAAATCTGAGGACCTGAGTCCAATTTGAAGGTTCTGGGACCTGGCATCCAGGTCTGTCGGGACCTGAGTTAGACTCGTAGGGACCTGGGTTAATTCGGAGGACCTCGGGACCTTTGGAATGTAGTGAATGAAATCGAGGAATTTCGAGATTTTGTTGATTCTTTAGGATTTTAAGACCTTTTGATTTTTATGAGGATTTTAAGACCTTATTGATTTGTCAAGGATTTTAAGACCTTGGTTGTTGTTAAGGATTTTGAGACCTTATTGATTTGTTAAGGATTTTAAGACCTTGGTTGTCGTTAAGGATTTTAAGACCTTATTGATTTGTTAAGGTTTTTAAGACCTTGGTTATCGTTAAGGATTTTAAGACCTTTGTGGGTGTTAAGGATTTTACGACCTTATTGATTTGTTAAGGTTTTTAAGACCTTAACTTATGTCAAGGATTTTAAGACCTTTGTGGGTGTTAAGGATTTTAAGACCTTAGGTTATGTTAAGGATTTTAAGACCTTAGGTCCAGGTTTTCAGGGACCTGAACGTGTTCGAGATAATTGAGCTCAGGTCGCGGTTTTATGGGACCTGAATTCTCTTAGAGGGTTTTAAGATCTTTAATGCTTATGAAGCTGAATTAATCATCTTATTAATGTCAGATATCAAAGAGTACATGATTCAGATTGTTTACATAGTAGCTTATTTTTGGGCTAAGCGTCCTTGGTGACCGGTGCCACTTTAGCTTAGATGATGAGATTGGTGAGAAGAGGTTGGGGCTGCACTCATGACGGAGTTGCCTACGTACCCAGTCAAGGGATCAAGCCAAACGTAGTTCAGGGAATTTGGGTACCTAATGATAGTATCTCTTGAGGTTCGTGGCGTTCCATGATCGGATTTCAGGTACCCCGGTTCGCACCTTCTGGAGTTTGTAAACTCCGGGTCGTACTATGTGGATGATTCGATAGGGTCCTTCCCAGTTGGTTCCTAACTTTCCAGCTCCTGGTTCTTTAGTTCCTTCGAAGACCTTTCTGAGTACCAGGTCTCCTACAGCGAACTGCCGGGGCCTGACTTTGGAGTTATAGTGCCGAGCCATTGCTTGCTGGTAATTTTGAATGCGGAGCAAGGCTTGGTCTCGTCTTTCCTCGATTAAGTCGAGGCTATCCATTAGGAGCTGGTTGTTAGCTGCGGGGTTCGAGGTGCAGAGCTCCCGTCGGAGGCTGCCTGCGGTAGTTTCTGCTGGGACGACAGCTTCCATCCCGTAGGCTAAGGAGAAAGGAGTTTCCTCCGTAGCTTTTCGTGGGGTGGTTCTGCAAGCCCATAGTACTTCGGGTAGTTTCTCTGACCAGAGTTCTTTCTGAGCTCCTAGGCGTTTCTTGAGGTTGGCTAAGATCGACTTGTTAGCAGCCTCCGCCTG
Organism: Hirschfeldia incana; assembly: GCA_026261945.1. Taxonomy (NCBI): domain Eukaryota; kingdom Viridiplantae; phylum Streptophyta; class Magnoliopsida; order Brassicales; family Brassicaceae; genus Hirschfeldia; species Hirschfeldia incana. The sequence goes on along the minus strand of JABCMI010000014.1, from coordinate 236,272 downwards.
ACCGTTACCTTGAGGTCGCCGAGGTGATGAAAATGTGAGACGGATGTTCCACTTATCGCAGAACTTTTTGAAATCATGGGATATGAATTGTCCTCCGTTATCGGTTACGATTTCGTATGGGACACCGTGCCTACATACGATATTTTTCCATACAAATCCCTCGACGTTGAATCTGTTAATTTGTTGAAAAGCCTCAGCTTCGATCCATTTTGTGAAGTAATCAGTTAGGACCAGGAGGTTCAGTAATTTCTTTCCTTTGCCTGATGGTACCAATGGGCCTACGATATCCATGGACCACCTCATGAACGGGTAGGGAGCTGATATGTTAGATAGCTTCTCCGCTGGTTGGTGTATGATCGGTGCGTGCCTTTGGCATTTGTCGCATGATGAGGAGTAGACCTCACAATCCGCGATAATAGTAGGCCAGAAGTAGCCTTGCCTTTTAATTCGGATAGCTAGGGCTCTGCCCCCGGAATGGTTACCGCAGGAACCGTCGTGCATTTCTTTCATGAGTTTCATAGCTACTAGACCATGAACGCATTTTAGGTAAGGTCCGGAGACACTTCGTTTGTGGAGGGTTGACTCGATTATGCAATACCTTGCTGCTAAGGCTTTGAGTTTTCGAGCCTCCCACTTATTGGGTGGGATTTTTCCCTCGAGGATGTAATCCATGATTGGTATCCTCCAGTCTTCTCTTCCTACAATTTTGTTGTGAAGAGCGGAGGGAGGTTCCTGTTCGGGACCTGGTGTAGTGGTGCCCCCGGGGGTATTCGTTTGAACAGGCTCCGAGGGGTCTGAGTTCTGAAGAATATCTCCAATTCCTTCGTTGTCCCCGGTGGTTTGTGTTGTGTTTTTGCGAGCCGCGCGGCTTCTTGTTTGTACTTTGAGGACGAGTGGTTCCGAGGTTTCGGTGGTGCCCCCGGGGGCATTCGTTAGGTTAGGCTCGGGAGAGTCCGAACTTCGGTGAATGCCCTCACTTTGGTTGTGGTCCTCTAACTTTTTGGCGGTATTATTAAATGAATGTTTTCTGAAGCTGCGTGCTCTGGTTTTAGGGAACCAAAATGTCGTGTAGATTTGGGTAGCTTCCGTAGGAAGGCTGTTATCTTCGGCTTTTGCTTTTGTCATGTTATCTAATTCAGCTTTGGTAGCTATATCGATACTCGGTTTTTCGATTCCTTCCACGGGTATAATTCGTTTTACTAGGGGGTCGGACGTGGAGGCTAACGCAGCGAGCGCGTCTGCTGAAGAGTTCTCTCCTCGTGGGATTCTCGTTAGCTCGAATTTATCGAACTGTTTAGTCAGGTTTAAGACTACTTCGAGGTATGCCCCCATCCTTTCGTCTCTTGTTTCGTATTCTCCGTGAAATTGGCTAGCTACTAGCTGGGAGTCACAGTAGGCGTCCAGCTCTCGGATTCCGAGGCTAAGGGCTAACTTTAAGCCAGCGATTAAAGCTTCATATTCAGCCTCGTTGTTAGATGCGTTAAATCCGAGTCTATAGGATTGTTCGATGGTTTCCCCAGCTGAGGAGGTTAGTCTTAGACCGACGCCGGAGCCTTGTTTTGACGAGGCTCCGTCCACGTATAGGCTCCATTTTGGGACCTCCATCTCTTGGTCTAAATGTTCGGACGCGAGCTCGATAACAAAATCGGCAAGGACCTGAGCTTTTGCGGCTGCTCGAGGTCTATATTCGATATCGTATTCGCTGAGTTCGATAGCCCATTTAGCTAGTCGTCCGGACTGGCTAGGACTATGTAAAATCGTTCGTATTGGATGTGAGGTCATTACGATGATTGAGTGTGATTGGAAATATGGTCGTAGCTTCCTAGCAGCTGTTACGACTGCTAAGGCTAGTTTCTCCATGGTAGGGTATCTCGTTTCTGCGTCTATTAAGCTTCTACTAGTGTAATAGACAGGCCTTTGTTCGTTTTGCTCTTCCCGTACTAGCACCCCACTGACTGCGGCTGCCGATACGGCCAGGTACAGGTACAGTGGTTCTCCAGTTACAGGTTTTGACAGTATCGGAGGTTCCGAGAGGTATGCTTTCAGCTGTTTGAATGCTTCTTCACATTTTTCGTCCCATAAGAACTTCTTATTATTTTTTAGGAGTTTGTAGAATGGGAGGCATTTGTCAGTGGACCTGGAGATGAATCTATTTAGTGCTGCGATTCGTCCGGTCAATCTTTGTACCTCTCTGGTCGTTCTAGGTGACGGCATCTCTAGGAATGTCGCTATTTGTTTCGGGTTGGCTTCGATGCCTCTTTCGGTTACGAGGTAACCTAGGAATTCGCCGGAGGGTACTCCGAAGGTACACTTAGCTGGGTTTAGCTTCATGTCATATTTGTTGAGGATGTCGAAGCATTCCCTTAGATGGGAAATGTGGTCCTCTCCCATCGAAGATTTGACTAACATGTCGTCGATGTAGACTTCCATGGTTTTTCCAAGTTGTCCAGCAAACATTTTATTTACTAACCTTTGATAGGTAGCTCCCGCGTTTTTCAAGCCAAATGGCATAACCTTATAACAATAGGTTCCTCGTTCGGTTATGAACGCGGTTTTCTCTTGATCCTCCGGCTCCATCATAATCTGGTTATATCCAGAGAAGGCATCCATAAAGGACAGGAGCTGGTGGCCAGCCGTTGCTTCGACTAATCGGTCGATGTGAGGTAACGGGAAGCTGTCTTTGGGACAGGCCTTGTTTAGGTCGGTGAAGTCTACACAGATTCTCCATTTCCCATTTTTCTTTTTTACTACCACTGGGTTGGCTAACCAATCGGGGTATTGAACTTCTCGGATTGATCCGGCCTTTGTTAGTCGATTAACCTCGTCGTTAACGGCTTGGGCTTTTTCAAGGCCTAGCTTACGACGCTTCTGTTTGATCGGCTTGAAGGTGGGATCTACATTGAGCTTATGTGTGGTGACGTTGGGGTTTATGCCCTTCATGTCACTGGTGGCCCATGCGAAGGTTTTGACATTTTGTTTTAGGAATTCGTTGAGCTCCTTTTTAGTTTCGGGAGGTAGCTCAGATCCGATGCTTACTTGTTTTTCAGGGTTCGAGTCGTCGATGCTAACTTTTTCGATGAGGTTCTTGGGGGGACCTCGGATATTCTGTTGCATTTCACGACTCTCCTGGACCTGTAATTGCTATTGGGGGGAATCTTTTATGATCTCGAACCCTCCCAGGTAACAGATCCTTGAGATCTTTTGGCTACCATGTACGGTAACTATCCCATCGGTTGCTGGAAATTTCACGCATTGGTGATAAGTTGAAGCTACTGCTTTCATCTTATGGATCCAAGGTCTTCCGAGGATTGCGTGGAAGGGAGATGGTTTGTCGACAACTATGAAGTTGGTCATTTTCATGACTCCGCCAGCTATGACTGGGAGCTTGATGGTTCCCAGTGAGGTAGCTGTTTCTCCTGAGAAGCCCACAAGGTTGGATTTCTGGTCGACGATTTCGTAATCATCTATCTCCATCCCTTTTAATGCGTTATAGAAAATGAGATCGACGGAGCTTCCGGTGTCGATCATGAGCTTAGGTACCTCGTACCCTGCTATATTTAATGTTACGACGAGGGCATCGTCGTGCGGTCGGTCAAGGTTCGATGTCTCACTTTCCCAAAAAGAGATTTTAGTGTTAGACTCGGGTTTGGTCGGTTTAGACTGAGTATTGGACACAGCTTTCCGTACGTGACTTTTAATAGAGTTAACGGAGTCTTTACATGAATCGGACCCTCCAAGGATGTAATCGACCCTTGAGTCGGGGCTCGATTGGGGAGGTGTTTTATTAAAGAGAGCTTCAATTTGAAGGCTTTTTCCTTGGGGAAACTTCCCAAGGATCATTTCGACTCTCTTCTTGGGAGCGGGAGGTGGCGAATCTGTTTCCTTTTCAGGTGACCTCTCGCGTTTCGGGGAGTCATCTCGGGGACCTCTCTTTTGATAAGGCTGTGGTTTTTTGAGGTCCACATGTTTTATTTCTCCAGCTGCAAATTTAGCAGCCAGTTGTCGTTGGAGGTCCCAACATTCTTCGGTTGAATGTCCTTTCCGATCGTGATAAGAGCAATGTTTGCTCTCGTCGTAGCCTTTGGACCAGGGGGCTTTGCCTGTTGCGGCGACAGGTTTTTCTTCCTTGTCATCTTCGATTACATAGGAGTGCTCTCCCTGAGTCTGGTTATTTCGGGAGCTTCCTCTTTTATGAGGTCCCTTCCCGTCGGAGGTTTCGCCTTTCGGGTGATTCTGGGGTTTTCTGTGGAGTTTATCTAACGCCGCAGTTTCTTCTTCCAAGGTAATGTATCTAGAGGCCCTGTGGAGGGCGTCGTCGATAGTTGGAAGAGGATTTAGCGTCAGTTCCGAGAAGAGGCCTGATTTGTACCAGAGACCTCTCCTGAGGGCTTCGATAGCTACGTGATCGTTAGGATTCGAGAGTTTGGTTCTTACTGCCCTGAATTTTTCGATGTAGACTCGCAATGAGTCTCCCAGTCCTTGTCTGATCTTCCAGAGGTCAGCTTCGGAGGCTTGTTTCATGATGTGGGTTGAGTATTGTTTCATAAAGGCGTTAGCTAGCTGATCGAAGCTGTCTATAGAGTTTGGTTCTAGACTAGAGAACCATTCTAGAGCTGTTCCAGTCAGATTTTCAGCAAATGTTCTGCAATATCCTGCATCACATTCTTCCTTCGTGAAGTGAGCTTTTACGATCGCTAGCTGGAAGGCTCTTAAATAAGCCTTTGGGTCTGTGTTTCCATCGTATTCAGGAATCTTGATTTTTCGAGTATCTCTTATGTAAGAGTTAGCGATTCTATCGGTAAATGGAGTTCCACGAGTTTCTTCGATTAGGCTCTCGATTTCGGGAGCTGAGCTCGTTGCTTTGTGAACCTGAGCTCCCAGTTTCTGGAGAGCTGCGTGGGTTCGCTCCATGTATCTGCGAATCGCGTCAGGTCCCTCGAAGGGAAGGACATTTGGATCATTTTCAGGTGTTCGACGCACAGGTTCCTGGCGGAACCTGACTTGATCATTTTCCCAGTTAGCTGGCGAAACGGATCGTTCGTTCGTCCTCAGGTTCCGAGCGAGATTAGTGCGAAGAGCTGCAGGATCAGCATCCGTTCTTTGAAATCCGTCGGCGTTTGGGGTTGAAACCCTAGTTTGGAACACCGGAGCTGATGTTCTGCCCCCGGACGGAATGTTGGTTCCTGCTCCAGATCCCGAAGGAGGTAGTGGTGGAGGCAATCGAGTGCCCCCAGCGGTGTTTCGATCGGGCGCGGAGCTCGTCGTCGCTACGTTGCTCCCCATGGTGCTAGTGACTGGTGGGACAAACGCAGGAGCTGTCCTAGCGCGAGGCGTTTGGAAAGCAGGTTCCTGACCGTCTGCTCCCGAACTATCAAGGGAGAAATTCAGACGCTCTCGAGGGAAGGAGGGGTCAGCTATTCGTTCCTGGAACGTGATCCCTCTTCCCTGATGGACGGACGGTTGGGTTATTGCGGACTGAGATCTGGTTATCTCTTTGAATTGTTGCTGCCGTTCGGCTAGCTGTTGCACAGTTCGCTCGGTTTGTTGGGCTTTGTCTACCAACTGGAGCATCATCTGTCGGATCTCAGAAAGCTGAGCTTCCGTCTGGTTTGGAACGGATTGATGCGGTGTGCTGTTGAGGGCTGAGGACCCAGAGTTGGTCCCACCGGGGGCTCTCGAGTTATTTGCCCCCGAAGCAGTGCGATTCGGTGAGCTATTGCTCAGGTTCGATTGATCGGGGTTAGATGGATTAGTTCCATCGATTGGATTCATCTTTAAGCTTTGGAGAAAGGGATTCGATTAATTGTCCCCACAGACGGCGCCAATTGTGAGAGACAAGGTTTCACTTTTTAGATTTTAGGTTAGGTTGAAAGATAATGAATCGTGGGCTGAATCCCGTAAATAAGCTTGATGAATGAATACGTTTATATTGATGATCAAAGAGGGTTACAAGAGGTGTTTATGATGATTACAAGGAGAATGCGTAATGTATCTAATCTAATCTAATAGTTGTTATATTTTTCGGAGATGGATCCCTATTCTAGATCTTCTCTTGTCTTTATATACTCTAGGTCTTGTTGATAACTCTTTAACTGATCTCCGAAATACCCGGCTTCAGTTACGTACTTGCTCCAGGTTCCTCTTGACCGAGTCTCCGAAGTGTCAGCTTCCGTTATAACGTGACCTCCTTTACGACGTCTTCCAGGTTCAGTCTTCAATTCAGCTTCCAGCTCGTATTAATACTATGGGCTTTACTCGGCCCACTTGGCAGCTTACAATTTATCGTGACCTCATCTGAGGGTCATATTCGGGTCCAACAGAAGGTGCATAGTAGTTGCACGTTGTTGTATCCATGATGTGGGCAGTCGCGCTGGTAGGACTTGAATCTGTTCCAGGTATCCTTGAAAGATTCTCCAGGTTCCTGAGTAAATGTAGCAATTTTTCTCCTCCAGTCTTCAGCACGTGACTCATCAAAGAAGTTACGCAGGAATGCGTTTTTGATGTCCTTCCAGGTAGTGAGAGAACCTGGTGGTAGTTGTCGCAGCCACTGCAAAGCTTCTCCTGATAGAGAGTATTTGAAAAGCTTGCAGAAAAGATAGTCTTCAGGAACTCCGTTGGCTTTGATGGAAGATATAATATCTTCGTATCTTTCCAGATGATCTATAGGATGCTCATGAGATAACCCACAGAAGGGTATCTGTCCTACGAGACCGTAATACTGCGGCTTGAGCTCGAAATCTCCTCTCTGAATAGCAGGAGGGCGGATGGCGGATCTGTTGGTATAAAACTGATCTGGACGGTTGTAATCTGCCAGGGTTCTAGCTCCGTTGGCTTCATCTGCAGGTTGGATGAAGTCTGTAGTATCTTGCTCAGGAATGATTTCCTTTGAGCATTCAGCTTCTGACCTGCTGCGTTACGCAGGTGACCATCTTGATCACGCAGGTCTCCATTCTCATCGGTTCTGAGAATAATAGGCGCTACCATGGCTCGTCGGGTAGTATCGATCGATGTAAGGTGATTTTTATCGATCGATGTCGGATGAAGAGTATCGGTCGACGGTCGGTTGTCGAGCGATGAAGTGCGGCGAGTATCGGTCGACAGAGAAGGTGTCTCGGTCGACTGTGGTAGAGCAGTATCGGTCGACGGTCGGTAGTCGAGCGATGAAGTGCGGCGAGTATCGGTCGACAGAGAAGGTGTCTCGGTCGACTGTGGTAGAGCAATATCGGTCGACGAACGGGTATTTATGTCGATCGATGTCGGTGTATTTGTCGACAAGGTAGGAGTTATGTCGATCGATGTGGAACGTAAGTTCTTGCGGATGCTACGCTCCAAGCTGTGGGGGTCTTCTGAGTACACAAGTTGATGATTCTTGTTGCTTCTGGTATTGCTGGGCATGTACCTGAAAATCAAGAAAAATTTTTTGCGTCAGAAGGTGATTTAGCAGAAATTTAAATAACCTAGACCTAATCAGATTAAATCTTATGACGATCTTAGCTCCCCGGCAACGGCACCAAATTTGGTCTCACTCAAATTACCCTAGGAGTGAATTACTCTCTCAAATAAGAGGTTCAGATGTAGTACTTAGGGATCGATTTCACGGGGAGCGAAGTAACACAAAAGATGTTTAATCCTTAGTGACTAAGCTAGGTTGAAATGGTTTAAATGTAAATTGCAAGTTGTGAGCAATGATTAATTGCTCAAGAGAGTGTTTGAGGGTTGTAATCAATAAGAGAAATAGTTAGATTCAAGGTTACTATTCAGCTAGTTCAGGATTATAATGCTATGGATGTTTTAATGAGTTGCTTGCATATACTAAAGAACTTCGACTCTTTAGATCTGGCTAATAACTATCGTTACTAGTCTCGTCTATTGATCTGTCTGCCGACAATATCGATCGATGTTTGACAGCTTGTATCGATCGATATGTGTGTCGTCGATCGATTACTCTATTGGAGTATCGGTCAATATAGCTCTAGATCGAATCAAATATATGTTCACCAAGATCATAGACCGGCTCTCGCTTATCCCTAGAGGATCTTAGCTTATTCAAGATGATGTCAGGAGACTGATTTATGGATTAAATCAACTCCAAGATCATATTCTAGTTAGCTACACTAGAATAAGCATTAGGGTTCATCAGGATAATGAGTATACAACTCAACAGTCCATAGTTGGGGCTAATCCCTCATAACTATTTGAACCCTAAATCTAACAATGGAATCTACTCAGACATGACTGAGTGATTCATAACATCTAGGTAATAATAGAGATTCATTTAGAAGACCGAACAATCAAGTTCCTCGTGATAACAAATCTCTTTGTATCTTTCTTCTAAACTTATAATCCTATAACCTTAGATGAGAACAGAATTAAGATGAAAAGAATACTTTATTGATAAGTAAGAAGTACTAGAACAATGATATGTTGTAAAAGCTTACTTTGCCAAAACACATAGGCAAAGGTATAAATATTGAGTACAATTAGGTTAAAAACTCGTCAGGGGCATTATAGTAATATTGAGACATCTTGGGCTTCAAGTCGATTGAGAATATTCTTCCTTCTGCTGCACGCTCGATATCGATCGATGGTACTATGTGTACATCGATCGATGGAGTATCTCGTCGTCATTTCTTCAAATGCGTCATCGATCGATTACACGAAGTGTGTATCGATCGATATGTAACTCTGGATATCGACCTCGATGTCTGATCTTCAAGTCATCTCGGGAAAACTCTCCTTTAAGCTCCAAATGGCACCTAAAACGTCACTTTACTCCAAAATGCCCTTGAACCTGAAAACATACCTAAAAGACTCCAAAACATAGATATATATAGTAAAATCATATAAATACCATGAGTAAAAGTGGGTCAAAATCATGGTATATCAACTAGGAGAAAGACCTCTCCTTCGGTTTGTTTCACTTCCCCACTGAATCCCACGAGTGGGGTCGCTTTTATGGCCAGAGCTTTGGGATCTATATCTAGATCAGTGTAGGCCGAGTGAAAGATGATGTTGCTGGAGCTTCCTTTGTCCACTAGTATTCGCTTGACCAAGCAGTTGGCTATGACCAGCGAAATAACAAGGGCATCATGGTGAGGAGCTAGGACCCTTTCTTGCTCCTTTGCGGTGAAGCTAATCTCATCTGTTCCCAAGAGTGGGCGCTTAGGGGCCTCGATCTCTTGACTATTCCTGGCATTGCGAGTGCTCCTTTTATCTACGGCGCTGCTGACTCCACTTACTTCTGATCCTCCAGAGATAACATGGATCACTCGATCTTGCTGCGGGGGGTAATGCGGGAACAACTTTGTTAGGAAGACCGAGACCTTCCTTGTTCAAGAGGTTCCTTGATTTATCCGAGAGGAATTCTCTTAGATAACCCCTCTTAAGAAGTTCAGCAACTTCTATCCTCAAGGCTACACAATCTTCAGTGGTATGGGCATGATCGTTATGGAACTCGCACCACTTTTTGAGATTTCGATTAGCATCGGGGGATCTCATCTTGGGAGGCCATTTAACTTGTGGAGTCATCTGTCGCAGGACTCCGATAAGATTTGGCTTGGTTATTGCGAGATGAGCAATGCTAGGTCAAGTAGACACCATCATCCCCTCGAATCGGGGTAGAGGGCGGTTCTTATACCTGCCCCTGCTCAGATTGCTAGACTCCTTGGGAGGTCTAGAATGGATGGCCTCGTCACGATCGTCCCTTTGGGATCTGGAGGACTTCTGATCATATTTGGAGGAAGCCTTGGCCCTGCTCGCGACGTCTTCTTCCCATCTCACTTGACCCTAGGCGCGGGATAACACGTCTGCTGTTATGTTATTTTTGTGTAGGGTCGTTTTAGTACTACGGAACATAGGAAGACTTATGTATTTAGAAGAGAAATCGAGGCAAAGAGATGTATTATTGAGTATCTTAAGCGTTTACAATGTTGGATACGTGATCCCTTAGTTTTCTAGCCCAACTCTCTAATCTCTAAGCCTTTGAAAGTCGATCTCTTGTTCTAGGGTTTGGGCTCCCCTTTTATAGTAGATGTATGTCGGTTGAAGTAGGGCAAACTCTTCCATAATCGTAGAAATAGAAGTTTTCCCATGGCTGGAAAACTTCCATTTTATTGCGAGGGATCGGACCCTGGTTCCTTCTGGCAGGGGCTGGACCCTATAACCTTCTAGCAGGGGCTGGACCCTGGAACCTTCTTAGGAGAAAGGTCTAAAAATTAAGGGCCCCTTTCGGAGGCTGGAGAAAACTTAAGCCTTGGATATTTTTCCCAAACAGTTTGCCCCTTATTCCTTGATTGCTTCATAGGAGTTAAGGGATAACGTGTGATCTTGAACCTTGGTAGTCTTTCTTCGAGCAGGAGAAGGGCCAAAGTCTTGTTGTAGCCTGAGGTGAGGTCGGAAACTATCGTAGGTTTTTCCCTTGCCGGATCAAGGGAGAAAGTTCTTTCCGGAGGTATTGGACCCTCGGGCCTTTATGCGAAAAATGGTCAAGAGCGAAATGGGCCTCATAGAGAAAGCCCACCATCGCTTCAGCTTCTCCGTTTGGCGCCCTCTTGTGCGTGTGGCGAGATGACCGAGGCGCGTGGATGCCAGAATATGGTTTTCTCCTTTTTTCTTCGGTCGAGACCAAGCTTTTCTTCATTTCCTCTCCATTTCCTTTCCATAGCGCTCTCTTGGCGGCTTCCTTTTACGGAGATTCTTCCCGTTTTCCACAGGTAGCCGTCTTTCTCCCTTCTCTTCTCATTTTAAAAAATGTTGAATGTATCCCCTAGCAAAACCCTAGAACCCTCTCCCGATGATAGATCTAGGACTTCCTCCTCCCATTCTCCCGTAATAGAGATGGAAGGTTCTCGGGTTATCGAGGTTTAGGATGCCTCTGTCGGAGCCAGAGGGTCCTCATCATTGGGCCCTGTTTCCAAGATTAAGAGGGACAATTTCAAGGACTGGAAGAAGAAATACGGGCTTCCCCAAGATTTGGTCATTCGAATCCCCAATCGAGCAGAGAGGATCTCGGATTTTTGGGTTGACGAGATCTGTTGGGGTCGATAATGGTTATCTCGAAATCAACGGTTAAGATTATTTTTATCTACAGATTTCCCGCGGAAATCTGTCGACGATCAGAAATAAGCAAGCACACGCAGCATGGCGCCTGGCGCCCAACGACAGCCCGCACGTCACGGGGCCTGGCGCCCGGGCGACGGGCTACGCGTCGTGGTGCCTGGCGCCCGGCGACAGCCCGCATGTCACGGGGCCTGGCACCCGGGCGACGGGCTACGCGTCTTGGTGCCTGGCGCTCGGCGACAGCCCGCACGTCACGGGGCCTGGCGCCTGGGCGACAGGCTACACGTCGTGGCACCTGGCACCCGGTGACAGCCCGCACGTCACGGGGCCTGGCGCCCGGGCGACGGGCTACGCGTCTTGGCGCCTGGCGCCCGGCGACAGCCCGCACTTCACGGGGCCTGGCGCCCGGGCGACGGGCTATGCGTCATGGCGCCTGGCGCCCGGCGACAGCCTGCACGTCACGGGGCCTGGCGCCCGGGTGACGGGCTGCACGACATGACGCCTGGTGCCTGGCGACAGGCTGCACGCCGTGACGTCTGGCGCCCAGGCGACAACCCGCACGTTTTGGGGCCTGACGCCTGGGCGACAAGATTCATGTCTTGGGGCCCGACGCCCGGGAGGCATGTCCCGTGCTGCGATACCTAAAAACCGATACGCTTAATCAAGTCGCGTCCTCCATCCTACGCAAAGGATAGTCTTCTCAAGGAACCGCATGAACATCCAAAGACCCAAAGAGTGCCTACGGATCCTTCCACGGTTCTACGGATTCAAGCCCAACAAAGCTATGACGGTTTATCCTATTTCCGAAGATAGGATAGATGTCAAGTTTCCAAAAGATAGATGCGAATATTCGAGGATAATTGCGAAGATCGACGAAAAAGGAATATTCCCGAAAGAAGATATATTTGGGCCCAAAGGCGAACTGGTAAAAGGGCCGCCGAGTTAGACATGTATATAAGGAGAGGAGGAGCAGCAGAAGAAGGGATCCAAAAATTATTAGACTTAGAGAGTTCCTGAGAGCTTAGAGAATTTAGGGCGTGGGCAGTTAGACTAGAAAAGCCAGGCTTATGACGTTTTTGCTGCCTGCGGCTCTATTTTGTCTATCTTATCAAATCTCTTTCTCTTTTTCGGAGAAAACGTTGTGTTCTTGTTATTCAATCAATAAAACGCCATTGAGCAATTTTTCATTTATTTATCGTCATCTGTTTTCTATTTTAATCTTACGCAGTTACGCAGAGAATCCGGACCTTCAGGGAAAGTCAGGTTTACTTGGCTTTCCTCCGTTTTTATTCATTAAAATTGACGGTGTGAATCTTGGTTCCCACAGTTTGGCGCTAGAAGGAGGGGGGGGGATGGATTCTCTAACTCAAAAACTGCCAATCGATTATAATTCAGTATGACCGATCCGTCTGTCCGCAACATCGTATCTTTCGAGGACCAAGCGACAGCTTGCCCAGCTAAGCCCTGCAACGACCTCCTTGTAATCGAACTAACGATTCAGGACATCGACATAGCAAGAATATTGGTTGACACCGGATGCTCGGCCAATATCATTTATAAAAGCACCCTCGAGAGGATGGGGATCGACCTTAGCACTATCACGGACGATCCCAACCCAATGTTTGGACTCTCAGCACTATCACAGATGATCCCAAACCAATCAGGGCCGGGAGTATCACCAAAACAGCGGAATTCTAAGTGATCGACAGACCGACATCATACAACGCGATCGTCGGAACCCCATGGCTAAACTCCATGCCAGCGATCCCATCAACAATCCATCTATGCCTTAAATTCCCGACTTCCTTTGGAGTCGAAACAATACAAGGAGATCGTAAAACATCGCAAGTCTGCTTCGCCGCCGGACTAAAGCGAAAAGCTTCCGAGATCCAGACCCTTCACGAGCAGCAAACGGCCCCCAAATCCCTGGAAATACTGTCATGTCCCCGATCCTAGATAGGACCGTGGGACGGACCATGGTACATGGGAACGCACTAAGGTAGGTCATATGACCTGAAATAAGGCGTATCATTGTCCGGAAGGATGGTTAAGTGATTCAGGATAGGAATACTTGATCATCAGAGGAAGGAAGGAAGTAAAATGGAGCTGGACGAGTGAACCGGAAGCTGGAAGTGGTCTGGGTCAAGCTCATCCAGCTGGATCATGAGTGTGGTTAGCTCACCTGAGGTTGTCCAGCTCACTGGAGCTGACTGGCTAGCTAGGTTAGTTGGGGCAGCTAGGGGGAAGCTCATCTCACCTCGGCGGAGTGTTCGGGTCTGAGCCTGACTGGTCGAGCTAGACGGTTACCCGGCTTGGTCCGACGGTCCGTGTATATGTGATATATGTGACGATGGGACCAAAGTCTTGCCCATTAGTCAGGGACGTCCCACATGTGAAGGGAAGGTTCCCTCTGCGCCTAGGAACTGTCCCAAAGGGACAGTTAGTCGGATATACGCGAAACGGTGCCAATGGCAACCGTTCGGTCCATTCTCTCTCTCTTCGTACCGGTTCGCCTAAAGAGAAGTTGGCAATCGAGACCTCTATAAATAGAGAGTCTCTGACTTCGAAAAGGGTATCAGAATACTCAGGCGAAGCCCTGGCAAAATTGTAACACAAAGAAACAGAGAGAAAGAGAGAGACGGTCCGTGAGGAGAAGTATCCGACCAAAGGGTTACCGGAGCAAGACTATTCGGTGGTAAGGCATGGATACTCGTCAGAGGGATCACGAGAAGGATAAGGAGAAGGAGAAGACGCCGGCTCCTGAAGAACGAACTCCTAAGGTCAGTGATGCTATCCATGGTCCATTGTCCTTCACCGCGGTTAAGTCCGGACTAGTGTGTGGGGACGATTGTGTTGGAAGCATCCTTTCTGTCTTGTCTTTGTAATTATCTCTCTTCATCTTCATTCTGATCGAGCCTAAGGGTTCAGACCCGCAAGGGCAAACCTCGGCCTTGGCCGGTTTGGGGAAATCCTCCATGGCCGTGGGTTGAGAGGTATCATTGGATCTCATAGTTCCCGATGGACTTGAGGGGATCTGATGATTGATTCTTCTTAGTGGCTATTTATCATGAATTATCATGTATAGAATTGGGAATGAACATATTGATTTAGAGGGATTGGGTCGTGGCCGGTTTAGTGGATCAGGGTCGAGATCATGATGATCGAGACCGGTTCTGTGGGATCCGATTCGGCCAATCTCTTAGTTGAGAATTATCATGAGTTTACATGAATTTTGTTGTATTTTTCCATGTATATTTGTGATGACCATTTTCTTATTTGATACGGTTTGATAGCCTAGGATAGGATCCATCCATGCAATTGATTGGCATTGTTGTTGATAAATCTAATCAAGTGTTTGTGTGTGTTGTCTGATGGATCCAGATAGCAAAGGTGATCGTGGGAAAGTCAAGGTACCGTGAGGAACCTAGCCGCGGATGGGATGTGTGTGTGGAAGACAAGTCTTTTGTAGCGTTTGATTTATGTAGCCTATTGTGCAACCTTAGTGATTATGACTTAGCCTAGTGTGCAATGAATGATGAACGAATGAATGATTGTATGACTACATTGTTTTATATATATAAGAAAACGTTTGCCTTTATTCCGCTGTGTATTGACCATGTTGATTGAATGAACCTCAAAGCAATGTAAAACACTTAGAAAAATATGAGTTAGGATTGTCACTTAACCAAACGAACTGACTGATGATCTTAAGTAAGACTGCGGTTCGGTTGGATTAAGGAATCCAGGATCGGGTCTTACAAGTTGGTATCAGAGCATGCTTGATTCTAGGATTTGTTGGGTTATGGTGCACACACACATCCGGCTAAGGGTACTCGCGGTGGGGCTATGGGTTTAGCTAAGTGATTGCTTGTTATTGTTTTACTTTAGGCGTGTAGAGGTTTGGGTGTTAGAGTTGTAAACTAATCTCTTGTTTGTGTTGTCATGCCTAAGGGAACTAAGAAGAGGACTAGGAAGGCAAAGGAGGCTGCTGGTGGATCCGGAACGGTGGTGGCTGAAAAAGTCACTGAAACACCTGTGTTACCTACCGCGGATGGAATGGTGAACACTGAGACCAGATTGCCACAGGGACCAATCCTACCTGGTGAACCGCGTGTGGAGATTCCTGAGGATCAGGACATGTTGGAACAGGAGGAAGATGCTGAGTCTTCCCATGCTGGTGATCATGAGGATCAGGAGGTTGCTGCGGATGTGGGCAGGACCGGACCTGAAACTGTAGTGACGGGTCCAACCATGAAAGAGGTTCTGGACGCCATGAAGGCCATGTGAGATCAGTTGATTGCCCTGACACAAACATTCACCCCGTTGGTGAATTCGTCTGTGGGTCAGGCTAATCCTCCAGTTCGTGCTACCACACGGACTAGAGCCACGCGTACAAGACGTACCGCGGATGTGGTGGAGATCGATCCACCCGTGAGAAGAGTCCATAAGGTCGATTACCTTAAGGTGCTTGAACACATATCCAAGTTGGGTACTAAACACTTTGCTGGAAGTGTGGATCCCATTGAGGCTGACGAGTGGAGGAGCAGGCTGGTTCGTAACTTCAGCTCCACTCGTTGTCCGGAGGAGTACAAGAGGGACATAGCAGTCCACTTCTTGGAAGGCGATGCTCACAATTGGTGGTTGGCTCTGGACAAGAGGACCAATGGCACCATTGAGCGTTTTGCGGACTTTGAGGTTGAGTTCAACCACAAGCACTTTCCTGCTGAAGCGTGGGATCGTTTGGAGTCTAAGTTTTTGGATTTAACTCAAGGACGCAAGACGGTTCGTGAGTATGAAGAGGAGTTTAACCGGCTCAGGAAGTATGTGGGAAGGGAGTTGGAGGACGAAGCCGTACAGGTCAGAAGGTTCATCCGTGGTCTAAGGGCGGACCTGAAGACCTACTGCTCTGTCCGCACCTTCCATACTGTGTCTGAACTGGTGGAGAGGATGGTTATCCTCGAGGCTAACATTGCTGAAGAAGCTAAACTGAAGCCACGGAGCCACACGACTCCGGTTGGGTCTGGTGGTGACCGGAAAAGAAAGAGAGACTCGGCTGATGAGGGTAAAACCTCTGGTGATAGGTCGGAGTGCTCTAAGTGTGGAAGACGCCACGGTGGTGAGTGCTGGAAAGCCATGGGAGCTTGCACCCGCTGTGGTAAGATGGATCACTCGGCTCGGGACTGCCCAAACCCAGCTTCCAACAGTGGTTCAGCCACTTGTCACGGATGCGGTAAGGTGGGACACTACCGAAGGGATTGTCCCAAGAACCCACCCGGTACGGATAAGGGCCGTGGAGAGTCGAGTAAGCCGAATCAGAACCGGAACCAGTCATCCGCACCAAGGGTGTACGAGCTGTGCAAGGATACGAATGAGGCTGGACAATTCCAATCGATCACGGGTAATAGTTTCTGTAAACTTGATCTTTTAAATTTGTAGATTGCATGGTATGGAATCTAGAACGGTTTAGGATATTTTGAATGGACCTTTTGTAGGAACCTTAATTATTGGTGGTGTGGAAACACACGTATTGTTTGACACTGGAGCTACACATAGTTTTGTGAGTCCAGGATTGATTGGAAAAGGATTATTCCAATTGGAAAGTGGGAATGAACCCTGCAAGGTGAGAGGGGCTGGTGGCCATGTTATGAACTCACTTGGGCTGGTAAAGGGCATTCCGGTATTGATCACGGACAGGGAATTGCCTGTAGATCTGATTGTGGTCCCCCTTGAGAATCACGAAGTGATATTGGGTATGGACTGGCTTGGGAAGCATTGGGCCACTCTGAACTGTCACCGGGGAAGGGTGCAGTTTGAGACGGGGTGTGGACGTCCGGTCTGGTTCCAAGGATTGTGTTCGACTCCTGGGTTGAAAGTGGTCTCAGCACTCCGTGCGGAAAGGATGCTGTTGGATGGTTGTGAGGCCTATTTGGCTACCATCACCACTAAGGAGTGCGTGGGGGGTGGTGACCCGGACGGAATACCGCTGGTTAGTGAATTTGGGGATGTGTTTAGATCCTTACAAGGTGTTCCCCCTGATAGGGCTGATCCATTCAGAATTGAACTGGAACCAGGGATGGCTCCATTGTCCAAAAGTCCGTACCGCATGGCTCCAGCCGAGATGGCTGAGCTGAAGAAACAACTTGAAGAGTTGTTGGATAAGGGCTTTATACGTCCTAGTGTATCACATTGGGGAGCACCAGTCCTCTTTGTGAAAAAGAAGGATGGAAGCTTTAGGTTGTGCATTGATTATAGATGGTTGAACCAGGTCACTGTGAAGAACAAGTACCCGTTGCCCCGGATTGATGAGTTGTTGGATCAACTCAGGGGAGCCAAGTGGTTCTCCAAAGTGGACTTGGCATCTGGGTATCATCAGATTCCGATTAAGCCTAATGATATCCAGAAGACCGCATTCCGGACGCGGTATGGTCACTTTGAGTTTGTAGTGATGCCGTTCGGATTGACAAATGCTCCGGCTGCTTTCATGAACATGATGAATGGTGTGTTCAGAGAATACTTGGATGAGTTTGTGATCATCTTCATTGATGATATACTCGTGTATTCAAAGACCAAAGAGGATCATGAAAAGCATCTCCGGGCAGTGTTGGAACGCTTGAGGGAGCAGAAACTCTTTGCTAAGTTGAGCAAGTGTAGCAAGTGTAGTTTCTGGCAGAAAAGCATTGGGTTCCTTGGACACATAGTGTCAGACAAGGGCGTAGCAGTTGATCCAGAGAAGATCAAGTGCATACGTGAATGGCCTCAACCAAGGAATGCTACGGAAATTAGAAGCTTCCTGGGGTTGGCTGGATATTACCGGAAGTTTGTGAAAGGGTTTTCGAGTGTGGCTCAACCCATGACACAACTAACCGGGAAGGATGTGAAATTTGCATGGTCGGATCAGTGTGAGAAGAGTTTCAACGCACTAAAAGATATGCTGACTAGTGCTCTGGTATTGGTTCTACCTGAGGCAGATCAGCCTTATGTAGTATACACGGATGCATCTATAACTGGACTAGGGTGTGTCCTCACGCAGCAAGGGAAGGTAATAGCCTATCCATCTCGACAGTTGAGAAAGCATGATGGGAATTATCCGACCCATGACCTGGAAATGGCAGCTGTGGTTTTTGCCTTAAAGATATGGAGATCTTATCTTTATGGGGCAAAGGTGCAAATACTTACAGACCACAAGAGTCTCAAGTACATATTCACTCAGCCTGAGTTGAATCTTAGGCAGAGGAGATGGATGGAGTTTGTTGCAGATTATGATCTGGACATAACTTACTATCCAGGCAAGGCTAACCTAGTGGCTGATGCATTGAGCCGTAGGAGGGCTGATGTTTCAGCAGAAAGGGAAGCTGATGATCTGGAAGGGATGGTAAGATCACTGCGCCTTGATACCCGCACGGGTCAGGAAGAACCCTTGGGGTTAGAGGCAGTGAACCAGGCCGATCTCCTTACCCGGATCCGACAAGCACAAGGCTTGGATGAGAACCTTAAGAAGGTTGCTGCAAATGACAAGACTGAGTACCAAACGGCAAGTAATGGTACCATCTTGGTCAATGGCAGGATCAGTGTTCCTAATGATAAGGAACTGAAGGAAGAGATTATGAGACAAGCTCATAAGTCTAAGTTTTCAATCCACCCCAGATTGAATAAGATGTATAGGGATTTGAAGAGGTATTACCATTGGGTGAGAATGAAAACGGATGTAGCCGAATGGGTGGCAAAGTGTCCTACTTGTCAGCTCATTAAGGCTGAGCACCAAGTTCCCAGTGGGTTACTTCAGAATCTACCTATACCAGAGTGGAAGTGGGATCACATCACAATGGACTTTGTGACTGGATTTCCCACCACTCGGAATAAGAAGGATGCGGTGTGGGTCGTAGTGGACCGTCTGACTAAGTCAACACACTTCCTCCCCATACGGAAAGGGTATGGTGTAGATGAGATAGTAAGGATCTACTTGGATGAGATAGTACGGTTGCATGGTGTTCCAGCAAGTATTGTCTCAGATAGAGATCCAAGGTTCACATCTTACTTCTGGCAAGCTTTTCAAAAAGCTTTGGGGACCAGAGTAAACATGAGTACGACATATCATCCCCAAACGGATGGACAGTCTGAAAGGACGATCCACACTTTGGAGGATATGCTAAGGGCATGTGTCTTAGACTGGGGTGAGTCTTGGGAAAGACACTTACCTTTAGTGGAATTTGCGTACAATAACAGATTTCATACAAGCATTGGTATGTCACCATATGAGGCTTTGCATGGAAGACCTTGCAGGACACCTCTATGCTGGACCCAAGTGGGGGAGCGTAGCATGTTGGGTCTTGAGATTGTGGAAGAAACCACAGAGAAAATACGTATGGTTAAGGACCATATGAAGGCAGCACAAGATCGCCAAAAGAGCTATGCTGACAAGCGTAGAAAACACTTGGAGTTTGAGGTTGGGGATCTTGTGTACCTCAAGATGATTACTTTCAAGGGTCGGACCAGAATTTCAGGAAGAGAGAAATTAGGTCCGAGGTACTTTGGTCCGTTTAAGATCATGGAACGAGTGGGAGCAGTGGCGTACAAGTTGGATTTGCCATCCAAGATGGATGCTTTCCACAATGGGTTCCATGTGTCTCAACTCAGGAAATGCTTAACGGAGCAAGAAGTAGTATTGCCTGAGATTCCTGACGATCTTGGTACAAACCTAACCTTAGAAACAAGGCCGGTTCGGATCGTGGATCGATCAGAGAAGGCAATGAGAAAGAAAACCGTTTCCATGGTAAAAGTGGTATGGGAATACAATGGTAAGGACCTTATCACTTGGGAAACGGAGGCAAGGATGAAATCTGAGTATCCGGAGTGGTACAATCAGTTTTATCATGATGAGTTCCCTAACTTGGATTCGGGGACGAATCCTTTGTTAGTGGGGGAGACTTGTCATGTCCCCGATCCTAGATAGGACCGTGGGACGGACCATGGTACATGGGAACGCACTAAGGCAGGTCATATGACCTGAAATAAGGCGTATCATGGTCCGGAAGGATGGTTAAGTGATTCAGGATAGGAATACTTGATCATCAGAGGAAGGAAGGAAGTAAAATGGAGCTGGACGAGTGAACCGGAAGCTGGAAGTGGTTTGGGTCAAGCTCATCCAGCTGGATCATGAGTGTGGTTAGCTCACCTGAGGTTGTCCAGCTCACTGGAGCTGACTGGCTAGCTAGGTTAGCTGGGGCAGCTAGGGGGAAGCTCATCTCACCTCGTCGGAGTGTTCGGGTCCGAGCCTGACTGGTCGAGCTAGACGGTTACCCGGCTTGGTCCGACGGTCCGTGTATATGTGATATATGTGACGATGGTACCAAAGTCTTGCCCATTAGTCAGGGACGTTCCACATGTGAAGGGAAGGTTCCCTCTGCGCCTAGGAACTGTCCCAAAGGGACAGTTAGTCGGATATACCCGAAACGGTGCCAATGGCAACCGTTCGGTCCGTTCTCTCTCTCTTCGTACCGGTTCGCCTAAAAAGAAGTTGGCAATCGAGATCTCTATAAATAGAGAGTCTCTGACTTCGAAAAGGGTATCAGAATACTCAGGCGAAGCCCTGGCAAAATCGTAACACAAAGAAACAGAGAGAAAGAGAGAGACGGTCCGTGAGGAGAAGTATCCGACCAAAGGGTTACCGGAGCAAGACTATTCGGTGGTAAGGCATGGATACTCGTCAGAGGGATCACGAGAAGGATAAGGAGAAGGAGAAGACGCCGGCTCCTGAAGAACGAACTCCTAAGGTCAGTGATGCTATCCATGGTCCATTGTCCTTCACCGCGGTTAAGTCCGGACTGGTGTGTGGGGACGATTGTGTTGGAAGCATCCTTTCTGTCTTGTCTTTGTAATTATCTCTCTTCATCTTCATTCTGATCGAGCCTAAGGGTTCAGACCCGCAAGGGCAAACCTCGGCCTTGGCCGGTTTGGGGAAATCCTCCATGGCCGTGGGTTGAGAGGTATCATTGGATCTCATAGTTCCCGATGGATTTGAGGGGATCTGATGATTGATTCTTCTTAGTGGTTATTTATCATGAATTATCATGTATAGAATTGGGAATGAACGTATTGATTTAGAGGGATTGGGTCGTGGCCGGTTTAGTGAATCAGGGTCGAGATCATGATGATCGAGACCGGTTCTGTGGGATCCGATTCGGCCAATCTCTTAGTTGAGAATTATCATGAGTTTACATGAATTTTGTTGTATTTTTCCATGTATATTTGTGATGACCATTTTCTGGTCTGATACGGTTTGATAGCCTAGGATAGGATCCATCCATGCAATTGATTGGCATTGTTGTTGATAAATCTAATCAAGTGTTTGTGTGTGTTGTTTGATGGATCCAGATAGTAAAGGTGATCGTGGGAAAGTCAAGGAACCGTGAGGAACCTAGCCGCGGATGGGATGTGTGTGTGGAAGACAAGTCTTTTGTAGCGTTTGATTTATGTAGCCTATTGTGCAACCTTAGTGATTATGACTTAGCCTAGTGTGCAATGAATGATGAACGAATGAATGATTGTATGACTACATTGTTTTATAGATATAAGAAAACGTTTGCCCTTATTCCGCTGTGTATTGACCATGTTGATTGAATGAACCTCAAAGCAATGTAAAACACTTAGAAAAATATGAGTTAGGATTGTCACTTAACCAAACGAACTGACTGATGATCTTAAGTAATACTGCGGTTCGGTTGGATTAATGAATCCAGGATCGGGTCTTACAAATACTCTGGCAGGCCCAAAGGGCCAAAGCACTCGAAGGGAAACACAAACCAACCTGCGAGCCGGTGGTATCAGTCTGCCTCGACGACTCTTTCCCTGAAAGATGCGTCGAAATCGGGGCCAACCTCCGCGAACCACTGAGAGGACAACTCATAGCCTGCCTCAAAAAGAACCTCGATACATTCGCCTGGACCGCAGAAGATATGCCGGGAATCGACATCATCATAACATGTCACGAGCTCAACATCGATCATACTCACAAACCCGTCAAACAAAAAAGACGGAAGTTGGGTCCTGAACGTGCTACCGCGGTAAACGAGGAACTCAAAAGACTCCTCAAAGTAGGGTCGATAACGGAAGTCAGATATCCCGACTGGCTCGTCAACCCCGTCATGGTCAAAAAGAAAAATGGCAAATGGCAAGTGTGCGTCGACTTCACGGATCTTAATAAAGCATGCCCGAAGGACTGTTTCCCACTTCCGCATATTGATTAACTAGTCGAAGCAACTGCGGGAAAGAAGCATCTATCATTCATGGAGGCTTTCTCCGGGTACAATCAGATTATGATGAACCCCGACGGCCGCGAGAAAACCGTGTTCATCACCGATCGCGGGACATACTGCTATAAAGTGATGCCATTCGGTCTTAAGAACGCTGGTGCCACATATCAGCGACTCGTCAACAGGATGTTTTCCGAGCAACTCGGAAAACTATGGAAGTATATATCGACGATATGCTCGTTAAATCCCTAGACAAACGCGAACATGTGGCTCACCTTGAAGAGTGCTTTTTAAGACTGAACCACCACAACATGAAACTCAACCCCGCAAAATGCAGGTTTGCGGTAGCTTCTAGAGAATTCCTCGGGTACCTTGTGAAGTACCGTGGGATCGAAGCCATCCCTAAACAAATTAACGCGCTAATAGAAATGGCTTCTCCGAGAACTAAGCGAGAACTCCAAAGACTGACTATAAGAGTCGCCGCTTTGAACCGTTTCGTCTCACGCTCAACGGATAAGTGCCTCCCATTCTACGATACACTGAAAGGAAACAAGAAATTTGAATTGTCAGAGGAGTGTAAAAAAGCCTTCCAACAATTAAAAAATTACTTAGCCACCCCTCCCGTTCTCGCAAAACCTGTAGAAGGAGAACCTCTGTTTCTCAACATTGCAGTCTCCGCTACGGCAGTCAGTGGTGTCTTGATACGAGAGGAACGCGGCGAGAAAAAGCCCATCTTCTACGTAAGCAAAGAATTACTGGACGCGGAAACTCGGTACCCGTTGATGGAAAAACTAGCTTTAGCCGTCATAACCTCAGCAAATGAAGTTAAGACCATATTTTCAGTCTCATACCATAGTAGTCCTTACCACGTTCCCCTTACGGATGATTTTGCATAGCCCTAGCCAATCCGGCAGACTCGCAAAATGGGCAATCGAATTGAGCGAATATGACGTCGAGTACCGTCCAAGAACATGCACTAAATCTCAGGCGCTTGCGGATTTCCTGGTCGAGCTTCCCATGGTAAACATAACCAACGAAGATCCCAATTCTACTTGGATCCTTCACGTCGACGGGTCATCGTCCAAACAAGGATCTGGGATAGGAATCTGACTCGCCTCGCCCACCGGAGAAATCTTAGAACAGTCTTTTCGACTGGATTTTCACGCGTCAAACAATGAGGCGGAGTACGAGGCTCTCATCGCAGGCCTGCGGCTAGCCCAAGGATTAAAAATCCGCAACATACACTCTTATTGCGACTCCCAGTTGGTCGCAAATCAATACAGCGGGGAATACAATGCAAGAGATGAAAGGATGGACGCATACTTAAAACTTGTCCGAGACTTGGCTCACGACTTTGACCAGTTCGCCCTCACCTGGATCCCCCGCTCAGAGAATGTCCAAGCCGACGCTTTAGCGGGACTCGCCTCGAGTTCGGATCCAGGACTCAAAAGGATAATTCCAGTCGAGTTCATAGAACACCCAAGCATTAGAACACCAGTAATAATCAATCTAATTGATACGCATATCGAAGACACTGAAGAACCCGAAGTCCAACCAGAAAAGGACGAGGATCAAACCGAGTACGGCTGCGACAGTCCTTGGTTAGAACCTATTCGAGCTTATATCATCGACAGAACTTTACCTGCCGAAAAATGGGCAGCCCGAAAGGTGAAAACCTAGGCGGCATGTTACGTTGCAGTAGAGGGAGAAATTTACAAGTGGCATTTTTCTGGACAACTCATGACCTGTGCAAAAGGCGAAAAGGCAAGTAAAATCATAGACGAAATCCATTCCGGGTCGTGCGGGAATCATTCCGGCGGAAGATCTCTGGCAGTCAAAATAAAACGCCACGGATATTATTGGCCAACTATGATAAAAGACTGTGAGAGGTTCACACGGAAATGCGAGAAATGTCAACGGCACGCCCCGACTATTCGCCAGCCCGCGAAGGTCCTCTCATCAATCTCGTCTCCGTACCCCTTTATGCGATGGTCCATAGACATCGTCGGACCCCTGCATAACTCCAAGCAAAAGCAA
Organism: Hirschfeldia incana; assembly: GCA_026261945.1. Classification (NCBI taxonomy): domain Eukaryota; kingdom Viridiplantae; phylum Streptophyta; class Magnoliopsida; order Brassicales; family Brassicaceae; genus Hirschfeldia; species Hirschfeldia incana. Next base: position 211,928 of record JABCMI010000014.1, on the reverse strand, counting down.
TTTCTCTTAGTCCTCACGGATTTCTTTTCGAAATGGGTAGAGGCAGAATCCTACACAAGTATCAAGGACGTACAAGTCGAGAACTTCGTATGGAAAAATATCATAACTAGACACGGAGTCCCATACGAAATCGTAACGGATAACATATCTCAGTTTATTTCTACCCGATTTGAAGCGTTCTGCGAAAGATGGGAAATAAGACTTAACAAGTCAACCCCTAGGTATCCGCAGTGCAACAGACAGGCGAAAACAATAAACAAAACCGTATTAGACGGCCTGAAAAAGCGCCTGGAAGCCAAAAAGGGTCGATGGGCAGAAGAACTGAAAGGAGTCCTCTGGTCGCATCGAACCACCCCTAGACGAGCCACGGGAGAAACTCCTTTAGACCTCGTCTAAGGAACAGAGTGCATGATTCCGGCAGAAGTAGAATTTCTAGGAGTACGAGGAAGGTTCCTCCCCGAGCGAGAAGACATGAACAACGCCATGCTCCTAGATAATCTCGACCTTATCAACGAGCGTCATGACCAGGCGCTCATCCGAATACAAAATTACCAGCACGCCGCCGCAAGGTACTATAACACGAACGTACGGAATCATAGGTTCAAAGAAAGTGATCTGGTCTTACGCAAAGTTTTCCAAAACACTGCCGAACGAAACGCAGGAAAACTGGGAGCAAACTGGGAAGGACCATACAAAGTCATAAAAGTAGTCCGACCTGGCTCATATCAAATCGCGAACATGCAAGACGTTAAGATAAACGCGATGCATCTCAAAAAATATTACCACTAACTAAAAAAAAAGTGGGTCAAAGAACTGTTGGACCCAAATGTGACCCTTGGGCTAAGTATCGATAAGCGAGAGCTAACGAGTGGGCCGCGGCAAGCCCATCATTATTATGAGAGCTAGAAGTCGAGCCGAAGGCTGAACCTAGGAGTAATCACAGCGAAGGTCACGACAAAAAGGAAGCTAACATCTTGAAGGACTTGGTCAAGAGGAGGCTGGTACAAGTTCCTTAATTAGAGCCGGATATCACGGAGATCAGTTGAGCAACAATCAACGAAACCTAAGATATTTAAAGGCGGAGGAGACTGAAGAGAAGGGGATCAACTCGTTGATACCTAATTTCATATATGATCGAAAGCATAATTCATCTTCCTTTGTAATCATCTTACAACAGATTTCTTGTATTCTTTGTCTTCTAAATCATCAATAAAATCAAATTCATTCTTCAAGTGTATTAACGGGATTCAGCCCACGATTCTCATTCTACATCTCTCAACCTGACCTAAAATCGAGAAGTGAAATCTAGTCTCTCACAATTGGCGCCGTCTGTGGGGACAAATAATCGAATTCCTTACTCTAAAGCTTAAGGATGAATCCACTCGATGGAACAAACCCATCTAACCCCAATCAATCGAACCAGAGCAACAGCTCACCGAGCCGCACTGGTCCCGAGGCAACTAACCCCAGAGCTTCCAGTGGGACCAATTCTGGGCCTTCAGCCCTCAATAACCCATTGCATCAATCCGCTCCGAATCAAACGGAAGCTCACCTTTCCGAGATCCGTCAGATGATGATCCAGTTGGTGGATAAAGCTCAAGAAACCGAGCAAACGATGCAACAGCTAGCCGAACGGCAGCAACGATTCGAAGAGATAACCAGATCTCAATCTACAACAACCCAACCATCCGATCACCAGGGAACAGGGGTCACCTTCCGAGAACGGTTAACTGACCCCTCTTTTCCCCGAGAACGTCTGGATTTTTCCTCTGATAGCACTGGTGCAGAGGAACAGGAACATGCTTTCCAAACGCCCCGCGCTAGGACAGCTCCTGCGTTTATCCCACCTATCACCAGCACCATGGGAAGCAACATAGCAACAACCAGCTCCATGCCTGATATAACCGCCAGCGGTAGCACCCGTTTGCCTCCGCCGCCACCTCCTTCTAGGTCTGGAGCAGGAACCAACATACCGTCCGGGGGCAGAACATCAACTTCGGTGTTTCAAGCTAGGGTTTCAACCCCAGTTACGGATGAATATCAAAGGACAGATGCTGATCCTGCAGCTCTCCACACTAACCTCGCCCGGAACCTGAGGACCAATGAGCGACCTATCCAGCCAGCTAGCTGGGAAAACGACCGAGTTCGGTTTCACCAGGAACCTGCTCGTCGAGTATCTGATAATGACCCAAATGTCCTTCCCTTTGAGGGACCTGACGCCATTCGCAGATACATGGAGCGAACCTACGCAGCTCTCCAGAAATTGGGCGCTCAAGTTCACAAGGTAACGAGCTCAGCTCCCGAAATCGAGAGCTTAATCGAGGAGACTCGTGGAACTCCGTTCACTGATAGAATTGCCAACTCTTACATAAGAGATACCCGAAAAATCAAGATCCCTGAATACGACGGGAACGCAGACCCAAAGGCCTATTTAAGAGCCTTCCGATTAGCCATCGTTAAAGCTCACTTCACAAAGGAAGAATGCGATGCAGGATATTGCAGAACATTCGCTGAAAACCTGGTCGGAACAGCTCTTGAATGGTTCTCTGGTCTCGAGCCGAACTCTATAGACAGTTTCGATCAGCTAGCCAATGCCTTTATTAAGCAATATTCGACCCACATCCTAAAACAAGCGTCCGAGGCTGACCTCTGGAAGATCAGACAAGGATAGAGAGACTCGTTGCGAGTCTACATCGAGAAATTCAGGGCAGTGAGAACTAAACTCTCGAACCCCAACGATCAGGTAGCCATTGAGGCCCTTAGAAGAGGTCTTTGGTACAAATCAAAGTTTTTCTCGGAGTTAACGCTCAACCCTCCCCCAACTATCGATGACGCCCTTCATAAGGCCTCTAGGCACATCACCTTGGAAGAGGAAACATCGACATTGGATAAACTCCACAAGAAAACCTAGAGTCACTCAAAAAGCGAAGCCTCCGACGGAAAGGGACCTCATAAAAGGGGAGGTTCCCAAAACCACCAGACTCAGGGAGAGCACTCTTACGTAGTCGAGGAAGACAAGGAAGAAAAACCCGTCGCCGCGATAGCTAAAGCCCTTTGGTCGAAAGGCTACGACGAGAGCAAACATTTCTCTTACCACGATCGTAAAGGACACTCAACCGAAGAATGTTGGGACCTCCAACGACAACTGGCTGCTAAATTCGCAGCCGGAGAAATAAAAGACATGGACCTCAAAAAGCCACAGCCTTATCAAAAGAGAGGTCCCAGAGATAACTCTCTGAAACGCGAAAGGTCACCTGAAAAAGAAACAGACTCACCACCCCCAGCTCCCAAAAAGAGAGTCGATATGATCCTTTGAAAATTCCCTCAAGGGAAAAGCCTACAAATCGAGGCCCTCTTGAGTAAACCACCTCCCCAATCGAGCCCTAGCTCAAGGTTCGATTATATCCTCGGAGGGTCCGACGTGTGTCAAGACTCCGTTAACTATATCAAAAGTCACGTACGGAAAGCTGTGTCAAACACTCAGCCCAAACCGACCAAACCCGAGACTAACACTAAAATCTCTTTTTGGGAAAGTGAGACATCAGATCTCGACAGACGTCACGATGACGCCCTCGTCGTAACGTTAAATATAGCAGGGTACGAGGTACCTAAGCTCATGATCGACACCGGAAGCTCCGTCGATCTCATTTTCTACAATGCATTGAAAGGAATGGAAATAGACGACTACGAAATTATCGACCAGAAATCCAATCTCGTAGGTTTCTCTGGAGAAATAGCTACCTCATTGGGAACAATTAAACTCCCAATTATAGCTGGCGGAGTCATGAAGATGACCAATTTTATAGTCGTTGACAAACTTTCCCCGTTCCATGCAATCCTTGGAAGGCCTTGGATCCATAAGATGAAAGCAGTAGCTTCAACTTATCACCAATGCGTAAAATTCCCGACATCTAACGGAATAGCTATCGTGCATGGTAGCCAAAAGATCTCAAGGATCTGTTATCTAGGAGGATTCGAGATTATAAAAGAATCCCCCCAATAGTAATTACAGATCCAGGAAAGTCGTGAAATGCAACAAAATATCCGAGGTCCCCCCAAGAACCTCACCGAAAAAGTTAGCATTGACGACTCGAATCCTGAAAAACAGGTAAGTATCGGATCTGAGTTACCTCTTGAAACCAAGAAGGAGCTCATCGAATTCCTAAAATGCAACATCAAGACCTTCGCATGGGCCACCAGCGATATGAAAGGCATAGACGCAGATGTCACCACCCATAAGCTCAATGTAGACCCTACTTTCAAACCGATCAAACAAAAGCGTCGTAAGCTAGGTATAGAAAAGGCCCAAGCTGTCAATGACGAGGTCGATCGACTAACGAAAGCCGGGTCCATCCGAGAAGTACAATACCCCGATTGGCTAGCTAATCCGGTGGTAGTAAAAAAGAAAAATAGGAAATAGAGAATCTGCGTAGATTTCACTGACCTAAACAAGGTTGACCTAAGGACAGTTTCCCACTACCTCACATCGACCGTCTGGTCGAAGCGACAGCTGGCCATCAGCTCCTGTCTTTCATGGACGCCTTTTCAGATTATAACCAGATCATGATGGATCCTGAAGATCAAGAAAAGACCGCATTCATAACCGAGCGTGGAACCTATTACTACAAGGTCATGCCATTTGTTTTGAAAAATGCAGGAGCTACCTATCAAAGGTTAGTAAACAAAATGTTCACTGGACAACTTGGAAAAACCATGGAAGTCTACATTGATGACATGTTAGTCAAGTCTTTAGTTGGAGAGGACCATATCTCCCACCTAAGAGAATGCTTTGACATCCTCAACATGTACGACATGAAGCTCAATCCAGCTAAATGCACCTTCGGAGCACCCTCCAGCGAGTTCCTCGGTTACCTCGTGACCGAAAGAGGCATCGAAGCCAACCCGAAACAGATAGCGACATTCCTAGAAATGTCCCTAAAACGACCAGAGAGGTACAAAGACTTGACTGGACGGATCGCAGCATTGAATCGATTCATATCCAGGTCCACCGATAAGTGCCTCCCATTTTATAAACTTCTGAAAAATAATAAGAAATTCTTGTGGGACGAGAAGTGCGAAGAAGCCTTCAAACAACTAAAAGCTTATCTCTCGGAGCCTCCGATACTATCCAAACCTGTAGTCGGAGAACCGCTATATCTGTATCTTGCCGTATCGGCAGCTGAAGTTAGCGGGGTGCTACTACGAGAAGAACAAAACGAACAAAGACCCGTCTATTACACTAGTAAAAGCCTAATAGACACCGAGACGAGGTACCCTACTATGGAAAAACTAGCCCTAGCAGTCGTAACAGCTGCCAGGAAGCTGGGACCTTATTTCCAGTCGCACTCGATTGTCGTGATGACCTCACAACCATTGCAAACAATTTTGCATAGCCCTAGCCAATCCGGACGATTAGCTAAATGGACCATAGAGCTCAGCGAGTACGACATCGAGTACAGACTCCGAGCAGCAGGAAAAGCTCAGGTCCTCGCCGATTTCATCATTGAACTAGCAACTGAACACCTAGACCTAGAAACAGAGGCTCCGAAATGGAGCCTATATGTAAACGGAGCCTCATCAAGGCAAGGCTCCGGTGTCGGTCTAAGACTAACCTCTTCAGCTGGAGAAACCATCGAACAATCCTATAGGCTCGGATTTAGCACTTTCAACAACGAAGCCGAGTACGAAGAACTAATCGCCGGCTTAAAACTCGCCTTGAGCCTCGGAATTTGGGAGCTAAACGCTTATAGTGACTCGCAGCTAGTAGCTAGATAGTTTCACGGGGAATACGAAACAAGAGACCAAAGAATGTGGGCATACCTCGAAGTCGTCCTAGACCTCACAAAGCAGTTTGATAAATTCGAGCTAACCAGGATCCCTCGAGGAGAGAACTCCTCAGCAGACGCTCTGGCAGCTTTAGCCTCAACATCAGACTCTCTCGTGAAACGAATCATACCTATAGAGGGAATCGAAAAACCAAGTATCGACATAGCTACCAAAGCCGAGATTGATAGCAGACCAAAAGGGGGAACATAGGGTAACTATCTCGAAGCGGTAGCTACCCAAGTCCTCACAACGTTCTGGTTCCCGAAAACCAAAATTCACCGCTCCAAGACTAACACCTCCGGGAACACGATCCAGAACCCGGGAAACATCCATGAAAAAGAGGATATTCCTAAGAACTCAGACTCCCAGAAGCCTAGTCTTGCGAATATCTCCGGGGGCACCATCCAGACCTCGGATCAAACAATCTGCAGAGTCAAAACAAGAAGCCGCTCCGCTCTCGAAAATCTTCCCGGGGGCACTATTCAGACCCCAGGGAATAACCAAGAGATTGGAGATATGCCTCAGGATTTAGAAATCTTAGAGCCTAATCCCGCAAATATCTCCGGGGGCACCACGGCACCAGGTCCCGAGCCGGAACCTCCTTCCTCCCTTCACAACAAAATGGTTGGAAGAGAAGACTGGAGAATTCCGATCATGCAGTATATCCTAGAGGGAAAAACTCCACCCAATAAATGGGAGGCTCGAAAACTCAAAGCCTTAAGCGCAAGATATTGCATAATCGAATCAGCCCTCCACAAACGAAGCGTCTCCGGACCTTACCTAAAATGCGTTCATGGCCTTGTAGCTATGAAACTCATGAAGGAAATGCACGACGGTTCCTGTGGAAACCATTCCGGAGGCAGAGCCCTAGCCATCTGAATCAAAAGGCAGGGCTACTTCTGGCCTACCATTATTGCAGACTGTGAAGTCTACTCCTCTTCATGCGACAAATGCCAAAGGCATGCACCGATCATACACCAACTTGCGGAAAAGCTATCCAACATATCAGCTCCCTATCCGTTTATGAGGTGGTCCATGGATATCGTAGGGCCACTAGTAGCCTCAGGCAAGGGAAAAAAGAAATTACGTTTCCTCCTTGTGTGGAAAAACATTGTATGCATGCATGGCGTCCCACACGAAATCGTAACCGATAATGGAGGACAATTCATATCTCACGACTTCAAAAATTTCTGCGATAAATGGAACATCCGCCTCACCTTTTCATCACCACAACGACCTCAAGGAAACAGCCAAGAGGAGGCTGCTAATAAGTCAATATTAGCAAACTTCAAGAAACGCCTAGGAGCGCAGTAGGAACTCTGGTCAGAAAAGTTACCCAAAGTACTGTGGGCCTGCCGAACCACCCTCCGAAAAGCTATAGAGGAAACTCCCTTTTCCTTAGCTTACGGGATGGAAGCCGTCGTCCCAGCAGAAACCACCGCTGGTAGCCTCCACCGGGAACTCTGCACATCGAATCCCGCAGCTTATAACCAGCTAATAACGTAGGCAACTCCGTCACGAGTGCAGCCCCAACCTCTTCTCACCAGTCTTTCCATCTAAGCAAAGGGGGCACGTGTTACCAAAAACGCATAGCCTAAAAACACTGTTGTATAACTAACCCAACATCGTGTAATCTGAAAAGCTGCTATCAATAAAACAATTATTGATCACCATCTCAAGTTCTTTTTCCGATTAAAGGTCTTAAAATCCTTCCAAAAATCAGGTCCCTACAAATCGGGACCTAAGCTCGTTAACAATTTCAAACGCAGTCAGGTCCCCGAAAACCTGAACTCGAGGTCTTAAAATCCTGAAGAACCAACAAGGTCTTAAAACCCTTAACAATCAACAAGGTCTTAAAACCCTTAACAATCAACAAGGTCTTAAAACCCTTAACAATCGAGAATGTCTTAAAATCCTTAACAATCAACAAGGTCTTAAAATCCTTAACAATCAACAAGGTCTTAAAATCCTAAAGAGTCAACAAGGTCTCAAAATTTCTCAATTTCATCCATTAACCAATATAAACCCCGAAGGTCTCGAAATCCTTCGAACTAACTCAGGTTCCTATGAACCAAAACTCGGGTTCCTACGAACCTAGACTCAGGTCCCAGAACCCTTCGAATTGGACTCAGGTCCCTAAATTCCCCGAGCTAAGGTCAAAGACTCCTCTTCAGGGTCTTCATAACCGAATGAATATTAAAGATAAACGCTTATCACAAATAAAAACCGAAATCCCAATCCAAACTAACGATCCTGAGACAGTTTTCATCAAGATGAGTGATCGCTATGTCTAAGCAAAACAAAGTTAAGTTCAAAAGCTTAAACAGAAATAACCGAGACTAAATCATAAGTAAGGGTTTAAAAACCTCCCCAGGCTATTAAAATTTAACAAGTCTTAAACACGATAAAAGGTTTAAAGGCCTCCTCAGGCATTAAGTCATATAACTTAAACGAGATAAAAGCCCTTAGGCAGAAGTCTTGAAAAACATAAAACATAATTTCAAAAGAGCCTCAGCTCTTAATCCTCCTTATCTTTCTGGACCGGTTCACCATCACCAGCAGGAACTCCTTCCTCAACCACGTTGCCATCACCTCCTAGAGCTGCTTCGATCGGAGCTAAGTTAGGAGTCATCAAACCCAAATTAGAACCATATTCCCCAGAAAAGGATGGATTGAACATGTTAATCTCGAAAGTACCTGAGCTTTCTGAGATCTGGGGAAGAGGAAGATTGCTGACTGAAAAGTCAGAAACTTGAGCCTTCTCATAAGCAGTCGCCGCTTCCGGCAACAGAGCCACCAAGCGGTTGTACTCCTCTTCAACACTCTGGATCTCGTTGTTCAGCATATCCTTCAAGAGATCATTGTTGGCCTGAAGCTCCTGGGCATAAGCCAGAGAACTAACCTCCTCCTTCTTCTTAGCAAACTTCTCTTAGACATAGGCTAAGATCTTATTGTAAGCTTCGGCGACCTCTTTCTCCCCTTCCCTAACAGCCAGCTTGACCTCAGCCTCCTTGTTCATATGGCTATCCTGGGATGTGATAATAAGGTCACAGACTTGATGCTCAGCTACCCTCCGAGCAATCTCCAAATCGTTAATCCTTCTACTCTTCACATGGATATCGAGTTCTTGACTCTCAATCTTCCCCTGATGAGCGTCGGCCTTAGACCCCAGCCTCTTAACTTCGGCTTCGAGTTCCAAAATTAGAGCCCGGGCTTGATCAAGCTCGGCCTTGGCCGCCTTAACCATCTCTGTCACCTGAGCCAGCTCACCAGCAATGGGGGCATCATGCAAAGCATTCTGAAACCTCAGCTGAGCCCTGTTAACAGCCCCAGCCAGCTGCAGTAAACACAAAATAAAAGAAGAAAACAAGTCTTCGTCAAAAACAAAGAATACAAATAGAGAAAGGACAAGATCATGTACCTGACCCATACAGAGGGCTATTTCAAGATATTCATCCCTGTTAGTCAAATCTTTGAGCGCTGGGAGAGAACACCCCACCCTCTTCATATGCCTCATCATTGCGGTCAGGCCCCAAGGGTCATCTAAGACCGACCCAGGTTTAGAGTGGGTAAAACTCCATCCAGCAGTCCCTCCTCTGGATGACGAGGAGGAGGACCGAGAAGGAGCACCAACTTGATCAGTTCAAGGCCTCTTGTGCCTCGAGGGCTCAACCTCAGAGGTACCTCTTGGAGCCTGGAAATCAGCTTCTGGCATAGGGACCTCAGGGGGAGGGACAACATCTTGAGCGGCTAGCTAGTGGGGGCAGCCTCCGTGATAGGTCCGGAACCTCCATCATCTAGGACCTCTTTCACAGAATCAAGGAACGATCCACCTTGTTTCTTGTCACCTCCACGGGAGGTACTGGCAGCTCTGGAGGGATTACCTCTGGAACGGAATGACGGCTTGAGAGGCATCTCGCTGGGCTGAGTCTTTTCGGTTCCTGAAGCGCTAGCTCCGGATGAAATCGACACTACTGAGTCACCTTCAGAAACTGGAAAAGCAGAAATCTTTAAGAGACCTAAGATCTTTAGGAGCACAACTTAGATGTTAAAATTTTTTTGACTTACTTTCAAGATCCTTGGCAGGGATGGGATCCTGAAAGGAGGCGTTGTATTTCTCAGGGAATCTAGCAGAACCTATCCGAGAGGCAGTGCAAGCCACCCAATTACAAGGACTCTGATGCAACCTACGGAACAGAGCTCTGGTGAGTTTAGTGGAAAGCTTCGTAGGATCCTCAATCTCTGCAAACATAATTAAACAAAGCTAGTGAGCTATAGCTAGTGAAGAGCGAAAAGACATATCCCTAAAATTTCTAACCAGATGCATCGGACCATGCGACCCTAAGGTTCCGACCCTCAGGAACCGTCAAAGGATCGATCTTTACATAGAAGTACTTCCTCCTCCAGTCGTCATCGCTACCAGAGAACCGAAAGATACATAAACTGGGGCGACCGGGGAGGTAGTAGGTCCCGGTACCACCCTCCTTGGAGGCACTTTCCTTTAACGAAAAAAGGCTCATGAGTTCAGTGAGTCCAACGATAATGCCCTCCTCTCAAGACCTAGTGATAAACTCGTTTATCACTCGGATGACTGAAGGACAGAGCTTAGAGAGGGCTAGTTGGTAATGATCGAGAAAATCCAATAAGAGGCTTGGCAGAGGGAATCGAAGGTGACACTTGGAGATGTACTTCTCGTGAACACATAACCAACCCTTCGGAGCAGTCTCGGGGGTTTCATCGAGATTACAGGCTCGAGCAAGCTCTTTCCGGCCAAGAGCTTGAACCATGATGTTGACAACGTCTTGGCTTCGCAGCAACGAAGGCGAGTGAGGTCCAGAAGGAACGCTCCCGCTAGAATCATCCTTCTTCTTCCGTTTAGAGACTCTGGTCGCGACCGTCTCTCTAGCCTTCTTCTTCTCTTTCCTCAGCTTAGCTCCAACCTCTTGCTTAACCTTCAACAGTTTAGCCCCGGAGGGAGTAATTCCGGTTTCTCCGAAGCCTTCCTTTGGATGATCCATAAAAGGGGAGGATGAAGAAGGAAGTCGATCGAAAAGTTTGGGAGAGATTTACAGAGAACAACGACGAAGATGAAAAAAAAAGAAGCAAATCGCAGTAAAAATAAAAGGGGAGGAGATAAGTTACCTTGGGAAACTGAACGGAGGCGTGGAGAAAGTGGGAGGCGTAGCAGTTAATGCATACAACTTGATATCCCATCAACTCTTGAGATTCGGGAATACTATTTCGAATTCCCCTCATCTGAACCGTAGGTTTTATCAAGCGTAATAAGAACCGTAGGATCAAGTAGATCGAATCTAGACAAAATAATAATTAATCATTACCTCAACGAAAAGATAAGATCGACGGCTAAAATCTAGCTTCCGAGACAAAACGATTTTATTCGGAAGCTGGGGGCAACTGTTGGACCCAAATGTGACCCTTGGGCTAAGTATCGATAAGCGAGAGCTAACGAGTGGGCCGCGGCAAGCCCATCATAACTAAGAGATCTAGAAGTCGAGCCGAAGGCTGAACCTAGGAGTAATCACAGCTAAGGTCACGACAAAAAGGAAGCTAACATCTTGAAGGACTTGGTCAAGAGGAGGCTGGTACAAGTTCCATAATTAGAGCCGGATATCACAGAGATCAGTTGAGCAACAATCAACGAAACCTAAGCTATTTAAAGGCGGATGAGACTGAAGAGAAGGGGATCAACTCGTTGATACCTAATTTCATATAAGATCGAAAGCATAATTCATCTTCCTTTGTAATCATCTTACAACAGATTTCTGTGGGAACCGAAATTCGCACCGTCGATTTTAGTTAAGTTTAAAACGTAGGAAAACTAAGTTGACCTAGTTTTCCCCGAGGATCCCGGCTATCTGCTGGGCCACGCACGACGAAGTTAAAAAAGGCTAAGTTGAAAGTAAATGCGTAAAATAAGAGAGCAAAAAAGAAAGAATTTTATTCCCGAATTCGCGGAGAGCGTTGGAACAATAGGTCGAGATCGCGGCTGTAAGAGCTGTCGATCGTCACTAGTCTTGAAACCCTAGATCTAACCTAATTGAGTCGCAGCTCGCTAAAAAGGAAATAAAGCCTAAGTTCTAAATTGCTCTGAGAGTAGTTTGCCTTGTGATTTTCGGATCCCCTTTCCTCTGCTCCTAGACTTGCTTATATACTCCCACATGACGGTCTATTCCTGACGGGCCGGCGCGAGCTGGGCTTTTTCCATTTTCGTCGGCCTTCATGTTTATCGGGAAAGTTGACATTTATCTTTTCGGAAAATTGATGTTTATCTTTTTCGAAGTTTGACATTTATCCTGTTTTGAGAAGATAATCGCAAACCGTCGTATCTACCTTCTTAGAAAATCGTAAAATGGTTATCCGATCATGTTTGGTCTCCGTTGGGCCGTATCTCGGATTTCCGTTATTTTTACGTTTTCCTCGAAAGAACGTTCCTACTCGGACATTGGGTCTTTCGGAAGATCTTCGATTCTTCTATGTGGCAAATGGTGTTTTTAGATAACCGTTGCCGCTTTCTACGAAGTTCTCCCATCCGTTGACGTCTTACGGGTTTTCCGAAGGCTAGGAGGAAGAAAAGGAGTTTGGTTTGCGGGATTTAAGAAAGTCGCAAAACTTCGATTTCTGGCGGTTTGAGAATTTGGAGCTTACGCACGAAGGCTAGCCGTCCGATAACTCGAGCTAGCATGGCGCTAGGCGCCCGGCGCCTAGAGGCAGCACGGGTGCTAGGCGCCCGGCGCCTAGAGGCAGCACGGGCGCTAGGCGCCCGGCGCCTAGAGACAGCACGGGCGCTAGGCGCCCGGTGCCTAGAGGCAGCACGGGCGCTAGGCGCCCGGCGCCTAGAGGCAGCTTCGGGCGCTAGGCGCCCGGCGCCTAGAGGCAGCACGGGCGCTAGGCGCCCGGCGCCTAGAGGCAGCACGGGCGCTAGGCGCCCGGCGCCTAGAGGCAGCACGGGCGCTAGGCGCCCGGCGCCTAGAGGAAGCTTCGGGCGCTTGGCGCCCGGCGCCTAGAGGCAGCACGGGCACTAGGCGCCCGGCGCCTAGAGGCAGCTTCGGGCGCTAGGCACCCGGCGCCTAGAGGCAGCACGGGCGCTAGGCGCCCGGCGCCTAGAGGCAGCTTCGGGCGCTAGGCGCCCGGCGCCTAGAGGCAGCACGGGCGCCCGCCCGGCGCCTAGAGGCAGCACGGGCGCTAGGCGCCCGGCGCCTAGAGGCAGCACGGGCGCTAGGCGCCCGGCGCCTAGAGGCAGCACGGGCGCTAGGCGCCCGGCGCCTAGAGGCAGCACTTTTGCGTTCTTGCGGCTTGTGCGAGTTTTTGCGTTCTTTTTTACTTCTCGGAGATTTTTATCGTGTAGAGAATGTTTCTAATCGTTGGTTTCGGAATGTCTTAACATTTTCCCGAGTTTTTTAGAATGAAACTTATTCTCTTAATGCTTCTCTAACATCTTTCGTATTTTGTCCGAACTTTTCGGACATCGATTTCGTCTTGACCGATTTTGACCCCAACAGTTAGCCCCCCAGCTAGCTAGGAACCGTAGCGATCGTAGGTCCTAGCTTGCTGTATGGTTCGTGAGGAAAGTATGGAGACGAAATCGTGCCGAAGGTCGGGGTAAATAGTAAAATTTCATGCCTATAAAGGCTTGTGAATCCTTTACCATTTTTACTTCAACCAAGAATCCTAAGTCAATTTCTCCCTCAAAGATTCTCTCTCTATTTTTAAGAAAAGAATGACTTCAAGGTCAAAATCTTCGAGGGGACAGTCTCGCTCTACTTCGGGCAGTTTCCACGCCGAGGAGGAAGCGCCGAAGCCCGAGGTTTCAGAGGTCGAGAGGAATGCGTACTGTGACGCCGTCTTCGGTCCCGATCCCCCTCTTCCTGTGATTCCGATTCCCCGGCGTCCTGTGAAGGCGCGTGTGGAAGCTGATTCGCCGAGCGAGGTATCTCCCGAGTACCTTGAGATTCTTCGAAAGTTCTATAACGTTCCGGAGAAAGTCGTGTTTCGCATTCCCCTTGGGGATGAGAGTCCGGAGCGTCCTCCGGAGGGTTACTTTACTTGCTACGAGGCATTCCTGACGCAATGTCGATTATGGTTCCCGATCCCCGGAGTCATCGTCCAAGCTCTCGATCGTTTCGGAATCTCAATCAGCCAGTTGAACGTGCCGGCTCTAGAGAGCTGGCTTGGCGTTGTGATTCTGAGTTACGAGTTAGGAATGGATCTTAGCCCTTCGGACTTTGAAGGGCTGTGGCTTTCCAAGAGCGTGAAAACCAATGGAATATTTGCCATGAAATCGAGGACTGATCACTCGGTGATTTGTGGGCTTACCTCGCATGCTAAGGATTTCGTTAATCGTTTCTTTTTCGTGAGGATAGATGGAGAGTCTGTCGAAGAGGGCTTCCTTCATCTATTCCCGACGGAGTGGTTGTACCGACGTGGTAAGATTATCGTAAATTTGATTTTTTTTTTTTTTTTTTTTTTAGCAATCGAAAGTTGAACTCTGAATGCATATGCGCATTTTTTTTTGTAGAGAATAGGTGTCTCACGCACATCCCTTCCGATCTTACCGTCAAGAGAGACATATTCAGGTCGAGGGCTTGTTCCTGGGATTCTTTCGATCTCGACCGGATTCGGAAGGCGGTCGCGCTTCACCGATCGCGAGGCGGTATGCGACCTCTCATCAATGACGGATCCTTCGTGTTTGCTCCTTCGAGGCGGAGGGGGAAATCTTCGAAGGGAAAAGGGATCGCTTTCGAGGCCTCGTCGGAAAACAACGAGCCATCGAGGTACGATCCCGACTTTGTCGCAGAGAGCGGGGGTGCTTCCGGTCCGAACCCTCCTCCAAATGACTTCTTTGATGAGCTCCCCCCGGCTTTTACCCGTGACGAGTCTTTGGACAACGAGGAGAGGGACAAGGTGACAGCGGAAGGCACTCGTTTGGTTAACGAGGTTTGTTTTTGACACTTAAGCAAACTCTTCCTATCCTTTCGCTTGACCTTGATTTTTTTTATTTCTTGCAGGCCGTGAGAGTATGGAATGCGTCAATCGACGGAAGTTTCCGTACTGCTCGATTGGCCCGCTTCAAAGCGGAGGAGACCGAAAGGGAGTTTGCCAAGTATCGGTTGGAGGTTGAGGAGCGAAACCGTCGGCAAGCCGAGGTCCAGGCTCGAGCCCTCGTCCGTGCAGAGAGGAGAGGACGGAGAAGAGCCGCCGCCGAAATGAATCGACGGGCGGAAATATTTTCTACCGAATTCGAGGCGTACAAAGAGGCTCAGGACTTCGTAGGTGACTTTCGCGAGTGTCGCGGTTCGGTGGGTACTCTTCACAAGGTGCAGCGTGAGGGTTTCTCGCTTTCCAGCGAACTTGCCGCGATGGATGGTTCGATGAGAGTATGTGCTAACGCCGAATCCTCTGTTCCTCCGATCGAAGGAAGAATCCGGGAATTGTGGAATCCTATTCAAGTCTCGGAAGATACAGCGGATGTCGGTGCAGACGCGAATGCTGGTGACGGGGGCGAAGAGGTCGACCAGCCCGATTCTTCGTTCGGGATAACCTTTTCTGATTGTCTTGCGTTTGATTATAATTTGTAATAAGCCAAGTGGGGCTGCTTGTATGTGTTGCGACCTTTAGGAGGTCGTTTGACTTTATGTTTTTCGGGATCGGCCGTTGGTGGCCTTTGAATCCTTATTATGAATGCTTTATGAATTATGCGTCTTGATTTATACTTTCGCCAAGTGTAGAGGACTTTGAATACGCGTAGTCACTTCGTATTCCAGCCCTTTTTTTGTCGCTTGACCCGCGGGTTACTTTGTAGCAAACGTTAGGTTCATAAGCGATAAGAGGCAAGTTTTGGGATCTCGTATGCTGGATACTTATGCCTATGAGATGTTTCAGATACCAGCAAGGCTGGGTTTAGGGCAAGACCTAGGTCTAATTTCGGCTGAAGCTATGCGATGACTAATCGGCTTTTCGTTTTGCTTGTTTGCGATTTCGACCTGACTCGTACCGTTTTAGAATCCGCGAAGTGCTTATCGGCTTATACGATTCGTTTGGGTACGAGTCGAGCTACTTCCTTTACGAAGAGCTAACCAAAATTTGGATTTCTTGTATAGCGCGCTATGATATCCTTGTCGGATGTGAAAGGACTTCGTTGGAAGCCAGACTACGAATTTGATTTAAATGAAACGTTTCTATGTTTTTCCGTCGGGGCCAATCAACGGAAATCGGGTTTTTAAAGTCGCGGAAAGACTGTTTGATAGAATTTGTTGGAGGAGAGTAGAGAATCGAAACTTGGTCAGGAACTTGCGACGTCTCGCGTTCCTTAAAGATACGATTTTCGTTTTCCGCAATATTAGTGCTTTTGATAAGCGATTTCGAAAAAAGCTTCAAGAATGTCGAATACATGTAGAGAGTATTTTCGCGGGAGTAAAAGATTATTTGTTCCCATCTTCCCCCCCCCCCTTTTTGGTGGGGGGATAGCTGAACTCGTCGGGTTTCGACGAGCTGCCTACGTACCTCTTGCGAGGATCAAGCCATCTCGTAGTTCTGCTTATATCGCGGATGTTATTACTCCACGACTTCCGGCGTTTAGACTGTCTTAGCTAAGTCGGCGGCCGCGTCAGGAGTTGGATCATCCGTTCCGTCGGCGATGGACTCAAGGATTGGCTTATCATCCTGAATCGTGGCCTTTTTGGACGGATCCGAGTCGTCCTTTGCCGAGTTCTCAGAGATACTCGGATGCTTCTTAATTCGCTTCAGGTTAGCCGCTGGGGCGTTCCGATTGCTGCGCAATTTATGTTCAGCCAGGAAGCAGAGTCGCGATTGTTTTTGGCTTCCCCAAATTACCGCCGTTCCAGTTGGTGTTGGAAACTTGACGCTGAGATGGTAAGTGGATGGGACTGCCTTCATGGCGTTTATCCAAGGAGTCCCCATTATGGCGTTGTAGATAGCCGGGTTATCCACTACTGCGAATTCGACGATCTTTGTGACCTCTTTCGCCATGACTGGGAGTCTGATCTTTCCGAGGGTCATGGAAGTGACGCCCGAGAATCCAGTCAACGGTCTCGGTTCTGGGATGACTTCTCCGAGGGGTATGTTCATCCTTTTGGAGGGTATCGCGGAACATGATGTTGACCGTGCTTCCCGTGTCGATGAGGATGCGGCCGACTTCGAGATCTTGGATCACCAAGTCGATGACCAGAGGATCGTAGTGAGGTTTGTCGAGTCCGGCCGTATCTTGTTCCTCGAAGACGATCGCGTGATTGGGGACGTCGTCTTCTGGGCATCATCCGGGACTCGTTTCGGCTTTTCGTCCATAGGCTTTGATCGACGAAACTGAGTCCTGGTAGAAGTGCGATCCGCCGATGATCATGTTGATCCTCTGGCGATTGCTGTTGTTTCCTTCGCCATCTTGCCTTCGTCCGCGTTTTTCACCCGATTGAGTTCCAAGAGCGTTATTCTCGGGATTAGCTCCGTCGGTCTTCGGCGGACGGTCGGAATCTAAAAGCAGGTCTTTCACGCTTTTCACCGTTGCTAGTTCGCCGGCGAGCAGCTTTGTAATGAGTCTAGCGCCGAGAACTTTGCAATTGGCGGTCGAGTGACCTCTCGTCTGGTGGAACTCGCAGCTGGAGTTGTCCTTGTACGAGTTCCGCATCCAAGTGTTTCCGGCGGTCCTCCCTTGCTCGGAGTTGACGGCGTAATTATGCTCGCCTTGGACGTCTTCCCCCTCGTGATGGACGTACTTGTCGTTACGTGAGGTTTTCTTCTTACCGGACGCTTTCTGCGGCCCGTGCTTTTGCGCCAGGACTTTCATCTCTTCCTCCATGATGATGAAATCCGTCGCTTTGTGGAGAGTGTCCTGGATGGTGCGCGGTCTCTCCAGAGAAATCCACTTTCGGAATTTCGATTTGTACCAGAGGTTTTTCCTCAGGGCGTCGATGGCGACTCTATCGCTGAGGCCTGTTACCCTGGACATTACGAGTTTGAACCTCTTTATTTAGTCGCGGAGCGGCTCGTCTTCCTTCTGAATGAGGCTCCAAAGATCTACATCGGAAGTTTCCCTGTCCATGAACATGGAAAACTGCTTCAGAAAGGCTGAAGCTAGCTGGCGAAAGCTTCCGATGGAGTTTCTTTTCAAGCGTGAGAACCACTCGAGCGCAGCACCTCTAAGGTTCTCGACGAACAGGAGACAGCAGCCGACGTCTTTTTCCTGCTCTGGAAGTTTAGACCTGGCCATCGCAATCTGAAAGGATTGCAGGTGTGCCTTCGGGTCTGTGGTTCCGTCGTAGGTGGGAAGCTTTATTTTCCCGGGATCCGAGACTCGTGCGTCCGTGATTCGAGACGTGAACGGAGTCTTCCTCGATTCTTCGAGGAGCAGGTCGATCTCGGGAGCAGTACTGGTTGCGTGGTGAATCTGCGATTTTACCGCTTTCACCTCGGCTGCAGTCTTCGCGATGTATTCGCGTAGATCGTGGATCTCATTGGCGCCGTTTGCGCTTCTCTGTCTACGCTGGCTGCGATAGGCCCGGGTCTGGTCTTCGGCTAGCCTCTCTTGCTCTGACCAGTAGAGGTCTTCCTCCTCTTCCGTCATTGGTTTCTCGAAGGCTGCCGCCAGTCGAGCCGATTGACTTCGGGTCCTTCTGTGGTGGACGTCGGCGTCTTCGTCGGACGGATCCGACTGGTCGCTGATATCCAGATTGATTCTTTCGACGTCGACTCCTTCGTTTTCCCTCGCGGGAGGTGGAAGGTTATCCGTCGTTTTCTTCTGCCCCGCCGGAGTGGTATCGTCAGGGATGAGTTCCGGGGATTCTCTCGGGGCGTCTTTTTCTTTGTCTCCGGAAGTTCCGAAGTCCAGTCTCCTGACACGCCTCGCCTTGGTGGATCCGCGCGGGAGTTTGCTTTTCGCTGTTAAGGTGCTGACCTGTTTAGCGAGCGAAGCCATTAGCTTCTCTTGTTCTTCCGACCGTTTCTGGGCGGTGGCGAACAGTTCCTTCACCTGGTCTAGCATCGCGGTGTTTGCCTCAGCAGTGACCGTCGATACGTTTCCAGCGGGAGTCTTCTCAGCGTTGGCATCGGCGGCTGGTCCGTCGTGCGTTTGCTTGTCTTTTTCCGCGTTAGCAGACATGTTTAACTGGGCGTGCGTAGTTGCGAGAAAGATAATTCCGTGATCCCCCTCCTTCTAGCGCCAAACTGTGGGAACCGAAATTCGCACCGTCGATTTTAGTTAAGTTTAAAACGTAGGAAAACTAAGTTGACCTAGTTTTCCCCGAGGATCCCGGCTATCTGCTGGGCCACGCACGACGAAGTTAAAAAAGGCTAAGTTGAAAGTAAATGCGTAAAATAAGAGAGCAAAAAAGAAAGAATTTTATTCCCGAATTCGCGGAGAGCGTTGGAACAATAGGTCGAGATCGCGGCTGTAAGAGCTGTCGATCGTCGCTAGTCTTGAAACCCTAGATCTAACCTAATTGAGTCGCAGCTCGCTAAAAAGGAAATAAAGCCTAAGTTCTAAATTGCTCTGAGAGTAGTTTGCCTTGTGATTTTCGGATCCCCTTTCCTCTGCTCCTAGACTTGCTTATATACTCCCATATGACGGTCTATTCCTGACGGGCCGGCGCGAGCTGGGCTTTTTCCATTTTCGTCGGCCTTCATGTTTATCGGGAAAGTTGACATTTATCTTTTCGGAAAATTGATGTTTATCTTTTTCGAAGTTTGACATTTATCCTGTTTTGAGAAGATAATCGCAAACCGTCGTATCTACCTTCTTAGAAAATCGTAAAATGGTTATCCGATCATGTTTGGTCTCCGTTGGGCCGTATCTCGGATTTCCGTTATTTTTACGTTTTCCTCGAAAGAACGTTCCTACTCGGACATTGGGTCTTTCGGAAGATCTTCGATTCTTCTATGTGGCAAATGGTGTTTTTAGATAACCGTTGCCGCTTTCTACGAAGTTCTCCCATCCGTTGACGTCTTACGGGTTTTCCGAAGGCTAGGAGGAAGAAAAGGAGTTTGGTTTGTGGGATTTAAGAAAGTCGCAAAACTTCGATTTCTGGCGGTTTGAGAATTTGGAGCTTACGCACGAAGGCTAGCCGTCCGATAACTCGAGCTAGCATGGCGCTAGGCGCCCGGCGCCTAGAGGCAGCACGGGCGCTAGGCGTCCGGCGCCTAGAGGCAGCACGGGCGCTAGGCGTCCGGCGCCTAGAGGCAGCACGGGCGCTAGGCGCCCGGCGCCTAGAGGCAGCACGGGCGCTAGGCGCCCGGCGCCTAGAGGCAGCACGGGCGCTAGGCGCCCGGCGCCTAGAGGCAGCTTCGGGCGCTAGGCGCCCGGCGCCTAGAGGCAGCACGGGCGCTAGGCGCCCGGCGCCTAGAGGCAGCACGGGCGCTAGGCGCCCGGCGGCTAGAGGCAGCTTCGGGCGCTAGGCGCCCGGCGCCTAGAGGCAGCACGGGCGCTAGGCGCCCGGCGCCTAGAGGCAGCTTCGGGCGCTAGGCGCCCGGCGCCTAGAGGCAGCACGGGCGCTAGGCGCCCGGCGCCTAGAGGCAGCTTCGGGCGCTAGGCGCCCGGCGCCTATAGGCAGCACGGGCGCTAGGCGCCCGGCGCCTAGAGGCAGCACGGGCGCTAGGCGCCCGGCGCCTAGAGGCAGCACGGGCGCTAGGCGCCCGGCGCCTAGAGGCAGCACGGGCGCTAGGCGCCCGGCGCCTAGAGGCAGCCCAGGGTCGTCGCTCGTTTCTTTCGGCTTGTGCGAGTTTTTGCGTTCTTTTTTACTTCTCGGAGATTTTTATCATGTAGAGAATGTTTCTAATCGTTGGTTTCGGAATGTCTTAACATTTTCCCGAGTTTTTTAGAATGAAACTTATTCTCTTAATGCTTCTCTAACATCTTTCGTATTTTGTCCGAACTTTTCGGACATCGATTTCGTCTTGACCGATTTTGACCCCAACAATTTCTTGTATTCTTTGTCTTCTAAATCATCAATAAAATCAAATTCATGCTTCAAGTGTATTAACGGGATTCAGCCCATGATTCTCATTCTACATTTCTCAACCTGACCTAAAATCGAGAAGTGAAATCTAGTCTCTCACAAGAACTACGAGGCGACTTGATCCCTAAAAACAGGTACGTAGGCAGCTCGCTAAATCGGCGGGTTCAGCTATCCCCCCCAATTAAAAAAAGGGGGGGGGGGAAGGGGTGTGTATACTCGTATACTCCCAACACTTTCGAAGACCCTAGATTTTCGAAAATTAAAAAACAACCTTCGACCCAGGTCAATATTTCTTCCAAAAGACCATAACTATTCTATGGCATAAAAAAATATGAACTCATAGCACCGCGAGACGTCGCTTCGTGCTTGAATGAATATTTCTCGAACCAAAAATAATCTCTGTATTTCATCGTTGTTGCTGATCACAACAAACGATCTCTAACGTCCTAAACAGACTAATTAGCCACCTTTGAAAGGGTAGGCTCTCTTACATCTAACAAGGATAACATAGCGCGCTATACAAGAAAATTGAAATTTCGTTTAGCACTTCCTAACGGAAGTAGCTCGATTCGTATCCAGACAAATCGTATAAGTCGATACCACTTCGCGGATTTTAAAACGATACGAATCAGGTTAAAATCGCAAACAGGCAAAACACAAGCCGACTTGTCATCGCAAAGCCTTAGTCCGAGAGTAAACCTAGGTCTTGCCCTAAACCCAGCCATGCTGGATCTTGACATCTCACAGGCATAGTATCAACACTCGATACGAGATCCCAAAACTTGTCTCTTCACTTAAGTCTATTAGTTTCACAAACCTTCGCGTAAATCAGTAAACCGCAAAAAATCTCGTTTTGAACAAAACAATAGATACGGTGATCGTCCGAAGGTCGGGAATGAGATGACAACTCATATCCTCTCCTTCCAAGCTTCTTAAAAATGAAGTTTCTTAAATAAACCGAAAAATTCCATAGATTGCAACACAAGTCTAACAAACGCCCTAAAAGGGCAGTGATTCGAAGCCACCAACAGCCAGTCCCAAAAACAAACATCATGGCCTCATAACGGCTGAGTACATTCAAACCAAAGAGAAAACCCCGAAGGGATTAATAAACCTAGACGCTCCCAGGAGCGTCACCTTCACCTTCAACCTTGTCCCCAGCAGGAGCGGACTCGCCGTCACCCCCCGTGGTCACACCGTCGTTGCCCGCCTCGTTCGCCCCGGCCTCACCATCCTCGGCCGCATAACCTCGATCCTCCGAATCCTCCAAACCTGGAACAGAGGAGCACTCGGACTTCAGGGCAGCAAGGATCGAGTCAAAGTCCCCTTCGGAAATCGCCAGCTCTCCCTTACGAGACAGCAACCAAGTTTCCTTGGAATCAAGGGATGGAGCCTCAACGCTTCTAAACAGTCGAATCTCGGTCAGGCCTCCCTCGACCGCCGCTAAGGACAAGTCCCTCTCGCGAACATAAATCAGGGACTCGAACAAGATCGCCATCCTCGTCAGACGGACGAAGAAATCAGTGTTATGGTATTTTTGTGTAGGGTCGTTTAAGTACTACGGAACACAAGAAGACTTGAATATTTGTAAGTGTTTAGAAGAGAAATCGAGGCAAAGAGACGTATATTATTGAGTATATGTGGGATTACAACGTTTGAGGTGTATAAACCCTAGTTCTATCGCCTAACTCTCTAGTCTCTAAGCCTCTGAATGTCGATCCCTTGTTCTAGGGTTTGGGCTCCCCTTTTATAGTAGTTGTACGTCTCTAATCTAGGGCGGACTTCATAATATTCGCGAATATATTAGTTTCCCCATGATTTGGGAAACTTCCATATTGTTGCGGAGGGTCGGACCATGGTTTCTTCCGGCAGGGGCTAGGCCTTGGTACCTCTTCGTGGGGACTGGACTCTGGATCCTATTAATAGAGGTTGGATCCTGGTGCCTCCTAGCAGAGATTGGACCTTAGAGCAAAGGTAGGACCCTAGGTCCTTCTTAAGTGAGGGTCTGGAGATTAAGGCCCATTCGGAGGCTGGAGAAATCTTTAGCCTTGAATATTTTTCCCCAACAGTTTGCCCCTTATTCCTTGATTGCTTCGTAGGAATCAAGGGATAACATGTGGTCTTGAACCTTGACGTTATTTCTTCAAGCAAGAGAAGGTCCAAAACCTTTTTACATCCTGAGGTAAGCTATAGAGTCATCGTAGGTCCTTCCTTCGTAGGATCAAAGAAGACGGTTCTTTTCGTAGGCATTGGACCCTCGAGCCTTTGGGCAGAAATGATCAAGGATGAGATGGGCCTTTTAGAAAAAAAGCCCGCCATCGGTTCAGCTTTTTCGTTTGGCGCTCATTCATGCGCGTGGCGAGATAGCCGAGGCGCGCGCGTGGGTTTCAGACTAGGGTTTCTCCCTTTTTTTTTGGTCAAAGCCGAGTCTTTCTCCATTTCAACTTTGCATTCTTTCCAGAGCTCTTCTTCTTGGCGGCTTCCTTTTCTGGAGATTCTTCCCGTTTTCCACAGGTAGCCGACTTTCTTCCTTCTCTTCTCATTTTAAAAATGTTGAACGAATCCCCTAGCAAAACCCTAGAACCTTCTCCCATAGATAGGTCTAGGACTTCTTTTTCTCAGTCTCCGATAGTCGAGACGGAAGGATCTCGCGTTGTCGAGGTCAAAGGCACCTCCATTGGAGGCGGAATCGGTAGATCTTCGTCGTTGGGTCCGATTTCGTCAATCAAGGAGGAGGATGTAGAAGGCTGGAGAAGGAAGTATAATCTTCATCAGGATTTGATCATTCGAGTTCCTGGTCTGTCGGAGAGGATTTCAGATTTCGGGGTTGATGAAGTTCTGATCTACGAGGCGTATTTTGAATTGGGCTTTCATGATCGAATCCCTTCACTGATCGCAAAATTATCGGATTTCTTTGACATCTCTCCGGGTCAGCTGACTCCTCCAGCCTGGAGGACGCTAATAGCCATTCAAAATCTAGGCGAGCTGGAGTGTCTGATGTTAGGCTTGAACGAGGTTCTTTACTCGTATTTCGTCTCAACCTTGCCTGGGTCGGAGGGGAAATACTATCATCGTCCTCGTGGTAAGAAAGCCCTGGTTCAAGAGATTGAGAAGAAAGCGAGAAAAAGCCACCCGGTTTTTAGTGGTAAATGGGAGGAGAGATTCGCCTTCGCGTTTCTCCCAGGCTCTCCTTCGGTTTGGCGCGTAGCGGGTAGGTTAATTCGTCATCAATTTTGGATTTGATTTTGATGTTTACTCGTTTGCTTTGCTGTTGCAGATATATCAATTCCAGCGATACTGGAAGGGAAGAAGGTAGCTGAACGAGTATTCGATCTCCCAGTTGAACGTCGCCAGGTCACCTCCCTTTTGAGTCGAGAAGTTCTCAGTCGCTGTAGCATTTGGGGTGAGTCCGTCATATCTCCTTTTGTCTTTGTTGTTTGATTACTGATTTTGCGAGGGATTCTTTATAGGTAACATGTCTGGACCTTCAGGAGACGGCTCCATGGATGCTTTCAAGAAGGCTGTGGAAAACCTTTGAGCAAAGAAGCCTCCTATGGAGGTTGTCGTCTCAGGGGATGATGATGTTCAGATCACTGGGAGCCTTAAGCGTAAAGGATCCAGCACTCCGGTCCCCACTGTTTGCAAGAGGAGGACTCGTTTTTCGACTCCTACGATCTCCGGTGTTGATTTGAAACCGGTGTTGGCTGATCTTTCCACCAGGGTTTTCCCGAGGAGTGCGTGCTATCTTCCTGCTGATGACGTCCCCAAAGCCATCACGTATGTCCAGTTCGATCTCCTTCAGGTATGTCACCGCGTCTCCTCTATGATTTAACTTTATCGCGCCCTGTGGTGACTGTGGTGGTGTGTTTTTGCAGCTTATGTCTCAGGTTCATCACCTCAAGGACATGGTGAATGAAGATGCTTCTAAGGAAGTTGAGGCTTTGAAAGCTAGGCTTCGAGAGGAGAAGGACAAAGCTTTGGCGCAGGGGAATGAGCTCAAGTCTCTCCAGATTAGGCTGAAGAAATCGCAGGAGCTGGAGGAGAATGCTGCCACGGAGCACGTCGTGCTGACATCTAAGCTTGATGCGATGAGGGAAGAGCTAGATGAGTTAAAGGTTCAGAAGAGCTTTTTTGAGGACGAGAAGACGATGGCAGTGAGTGGGGTCAAGATGGTGGCTCGCTGGGAAGTGATGAGAGATTGGCTCAAGGGGCAGACCGACAAGTGGGATCCAGCGGCGGAGTTTGAGCGCTACAAGCTGGTGTTGGAGTCTGAGGCTAAGCTGCGTGGGCTGCCTCCTCCCTCGTTTGATGATGAACCGTTTATCTCCGTGAAAGAGACTGCTGAGGTGGATCCTCCTGCTCCCGTGGATGATCTAACTGCTGCCCCTGAGGCCTGAACCCTCTCTCTTGATCTTTTTGTTGAACTCCTGAGCCCGATGGGCTTTTGTTGCATTTTCGCCCTTCGGGGCTTTATTTCCAAACTTGAGCCTTCGTGCCCTTTTGTTTTTTATTAAGACTTATGGCCCTTCGAGGTCTTTTATCTATTTCTTTGCGCATCTGCTCTTTTTTTGTAGACGTCATTCGAAAGTCTGCTTGATCTTCGATTTGTAGTTGGGGTTATGGGCCGAAGGCCGACCATAACCCCTGTGGGAGTCGATTGGGTCAAAGATTCAGTGGCCTTCCTGATGCTGCTGTTTTGAGGTTCCTCAAGGGGATTTGGTCCTTATTTAAGGGAATTCCCAGGTGCCTTTGCAGCGGAGGGGCACCTTGATAGTTAGATGACTTATAGGAGGGGTCAACCCCTGTGGGGAGTCATTCTTTAGGACCTGAATCCTGTTAATGATTAGATCAGGACCCTGAAGTTCTTTGGCAAAGCATTAGATCTTGTAATCCAGTCTTAAAAACTTGAGTTTTAGTTTTAGGAATGTAAGATCATTGCTGGGGACTAGAGAGTTCCAGCTTGATTCGAACCCTTAGGTTCTCGGACCCTAGAACTCGGAAGTTCTTGGGGTCTAGAACCCCTAGGTTCCTTACCTAGGCCCTGAGGGCATCTTTTGAACCCGAAGGTCTTGTCCACTGAACCCTGAGGTTTTGATTAGCCTGTGGGTCCTAGGGCCATGGTTCAGGGGATATCCCGAACCTGGAGGTTAATACCTTTGGATCCTAAGATCTTTGGTAGTTCTCCGAGGCTGGTATCAGGACTTTTGAAGTCTTTGGCCCCGAGGATCTTTTAGACTCGAAAGTCTTTGATTCGTTTAGGTGATCTTTACGAATCCGGAGATTTCTTAAAGACCTATTGGTTTCGATGGGCCCGAGGGTTCCAAAGAGCCTAGAATCATTTTGAACCCAGAGGTTCCAGACCGTGATGGCAACATTGAATCATGAGAGATTCGAGACCCCGGGGTTACTTCGGTCCCTGAAATCGTAAGGAACCTTAAGGTTCTTTGGACCCTGAGGTCTTGGAACCTTGAGGTTCTTTGGACCCTGAGGTCTTAGAACCTTGAGGTTTTTTGGACCCTGAGGTCTATGGAACCCTGAGGTTCTTTGGACCCTGAGGTCTTTGGACCCTTAGGTCTATGGAACCCTGAGGTTCTTTGGACCCTTAGGTCATTGGTCCCTTAGGTCTTTGGACCCTTTGGTCTATGGAACCCTGAGGTTCTTTGGACCCTTAGGTCTTATGGAACCCTGAGGTTTTTTAGACCCTGAGGTCTTTGGACCCTTAGGTCTATCGAACCCTGAGGTTCTTTGGACCCGGAGGTCTTTGGACCCTTAGGGCTTGGACTTTTTATGCTTTTGGGGAGTCTTTTTGATCGCACTCTGCTGGCCGGAGGCATTTAGTATGTGGTCCCCGCATAACTTTTGGCTATAGGCCTTTACGCGGGACTCTGTTGTGCAGACATCGGTACAGGGCTGATCAGACCCCTTCCATATATGTCTGCACCTATGGTGAGTAGCCTCACCAGCTAGGGGGCTAACTAAGATCTGAGGTCCCTAAGGTCCCGATCCAGCTAATATGCCCCTTTAAGTATATTGGTATTCCCTTAACTTCTTTTAGTCGAAACCAAGTGTATTTTATAAGCCTAGTCCGAAGACGTTCTCGTTATACATAGAAGTAGGAAAACCAAAATACTTAAAAATATAGTATAATAGTATATATAAAGCTTGATCCGAAGATCTTGCTTTTAGAAATGGTAGAATTTGAGGTGCAAGGTATTCCAGCAGTTGGGTTGGACCTTGCCTTTACTGTCTTGCAGTTTATAGGCTCCTGCCCCTTGCACCCCTATTACCTGATAAGGCCCCTCCCATCCGGGGGCTAGTTTTCCGGCTGATTTGTCCCTTGTGTGGTGGCAGACTCACCTTAGGACCCAGTCCCCTTCTGGGAAGGTTCTGGATCTCACCTTCTTGTTGTAACTCTTGGCTACTTTGATTTGGTACGATGCGTTCCTAAGGCGGGCTGCTTCTCTTTTTTTTTGTCTAGTAGGTCTAGACTTAGGTACATCATCTCGTCATTCTCTTTTGGAGTTAGGATGTTGGAGATCGTGGTCTTAACGTGCACCTCGGTGGGTATCGCTGATTCGGTGCCGTAGACGAGTGAGAAAGGGATTTCTTGGGTAGCCGTCTTCGGGGTTGTCCGATAGACCCAGAGAACTCCGTGTAACTCCTCCGTCCATCGCCCATGGGTCTTCTCCAATCGCTTCTTGAGCATGTTTACCACCATTTTATTGGTTGATTTGGCCTGCCCATCCGATTGGGGATGTCGTGGTGCTGAATATGAGAGTTTGATATCCCACTCTTTGCAGAAGTCCTGAAAGTCGTTGCTGGTAAATTGGGGTCCATTGTCGGTAACAATCTCCTGAGGTGCTCCGAAGCGGGTGATTATGTTCGTCCAGATGAATTTTCTGATCTGGAGATCTGTGATTTTTGCCAAGGCTTTGGCTTCTACCCATTTCGTAAAGTAATCGGTCATTACTAGGAGGAAGACCTTTTGCCCCGGCGCCATAGGGAATTTTCCTACGATGTCCATGCCCCATTTACGAAATGGCCAAGGGGAGCTTAGGGATTTGAGGTTCTCCGGTGGTAAGTTCGAGATTGGAGCGTGTTTCTGGCATTGGCTGCACGTCTTAGCCTGTTTGAGGGAGTCCTTCGCCATTGTTGGCCAGTAATAGCCGGCCCTTCTTGCTCTGAGAACTAGACTCCGTCCACTGGAGTGGGAACCACATTCCCCTTTGTGGAGTTCTTCTAGTATTCGTGCGGCTTCTCTAGGGGTTAGACATTGTAGGTAGGGTCCTGAGAAGGATCTCCTATATAACTTTCCTTCTCATATGCAGTATCTAGCTGCTTGTCTCTTGATCTTGCGGCTCTCATCTCGATTTTTGGGTAGGACTCCATTCCTGAGGTAGTTGGTAATGAGAGTCATCCAGGTTTCCCCTTGGTCTACTACTGCTACTTTCTCTGGTTCTGCCTCTTTCTCGGTTGCTGGCCATTGGTTGACCAACAAGGGAATACTCATGTGCTCCTTAATTTCCAGGGCGGAACCTAGGTTTGCTAAAGCATCGGCTTGAGAGTTTTGTTCCCTATGTTATGGTATTTTTTTGTAGGGTCGTTTAAGTACTACGGAACACAAGAAGACTAATGTATTTGTAAGTGTTTGGAAGAGAAATCGAGGCTAAAAGACGTATATTATTGAGTATATGTGGGATTACATATTGTGTATAAACCGTTGTTCTATCGCCTAACTCTCTAGTCTCTAAGCCTCTGAATGTTGATCCCTTGTTCTACGGTTTGGGCTCCCCTTTTATAGTTGATGTATGTCGGCTAATCTAGGGTGGACTTTAATATATTCGTGAATATATTAGTTTCCCCATGATTTGGGAAACTTCCATATTGTTGCGGAGGGTCGGACCCTGGTTCCTTCCGGCAGGGGCTAGGCCCTGGTGCCTCGTAGTGGGGACTAGACCATGGGCCCTATTATTGGATGCTGAACTTTGGAGCCTCCTAGCCGAGACTGAACCTTTGAGCAAAAGTTGGACCCTGGGTCCTTCTTAGGTGAGGGTCTGGAAATCAAGGGCCCTTCGTAGGCTGGAGAAATCTTTAGCTTTGGATATTTTTCCCCAACAGTTTGCCCCTTATTCCTTGGTTGCTTCGTGGGAATCAAGGGATAACATGTGATCTTGGACCTTGGTAATATTTCTTCAAGCAGGAGAAGGGGCGAAGTCGTAATTTGAGCTGAAGTCCGGAGCGTAATGGTTCGGTCGGAATGTTGACTTGGAAACTTCTGATTCGAAGTTTAAAGGCTGATTTGAATGGGTCTCGTCGATCCGGATTTTCTTTCCTTTACGGGAGCTGTAATCACGAAAGATCCGGGGAGCAGGATGAATTAATTTTCAAAACTCTGCCTCGAAGGCTGCGAGATTTTGAATTTGACGACCTCCCAGAGGTGATTGTGAGAGACAAGGTTTCACCCTCAGATTTTAGGTTAGGTCAAAAGAAGGTACAAGGAACTTCGTGGGCTGAATCCCGTAAAGAGCTTAAAGAATGAATAGATACTTTTTATTGATGATTTGAATGTGAATGTTACAAGAAGATGTTGAACAAGTGATTACAAAAGAAATGATAAATATCTTAGAACTTGTGTGAGATAAGTCGGAATGACGTGCTCCCCTTTTGATCTTCCAGGTCTTCTTTAAATAGCTTCAGACTTTCTCTTGATTGTCTCTAACAGATCCCCGAGATCTTCTCCTTTAGTTGAGGAACTCATAACAGCTCCCTATTGACCGGGTCCTGCGCTCCTGCCGTTATGATGTGAGCCTCCTCTTTGACGTGACCTCTTTGAAGACTACCCTTAGCTTTCAGCTTCCAGCTCTGTACCGAAGCTTAGCTAAGGTTCCTGATACGTACTGGGCTTCATCTCGGCCCAATATTTTTTCAGGTCCCGTCGTTGGCTAATGGGCAATATTTGGGCCCAACAGTTGCCCCCAAGCTTTCGAGATAAGATCTCTTTTACTCGGAAGCTTAACCTAAAGCCGCCGAACCTTGATTTTACTGTTGAGATAATGATTACGGGATATCTACGCCGAAGATATTATTCGTTTGATCTGACGGTTGAGATTTCTCTTGGCAAAATCAACGGTTCGGATGAGAGAAGTTTTGAAATATTTGCTGCGATACCCGAGGCTGGATGTGATATAAAGTGGTGAGCATTAACTGCCACGCTCCATATTCTCCACGCCTCCACTCGGTTTCCAAGTTAACTCCTCCTCCACTCCTTTATTTTTACTACGTTCGTGTTTATTATTATTTTTTTTTACTTTCATCCTTCAACTTCACCATTGATCCTTTGCGATTTTCTTTGAATCCTCAACTCCTAAGAGATCGTAATTAGCTTACTCCCCCCCCCCCCTTTCCTTTACAATCCTTTCGAGTCCCTTACCCTTCTTTTTAATGGCTCCTCCGAAAGAAGGTTCCGGCAAAACCGGAATTTCTCCCTCCGGTAAACGCTTAATGAAGGTTAAGCAAGAAATCGGTGAGAAGGTGATAAGAGATAAGAAGAAAGACTCAATCGCGGCGAGGGTCTCCAAACGAATGAAGAAAAAGGACGGTTCCGGCGGGAGTGCCTCCTTGGGGTCTCACTCGCCTTCTCTGTTGAAGAGCCAAGAGGTCGTTAGCCTCATGGTTCAGGCTCATGGTAAAAAGGAGTTGGCTAGGGCTTTCTCTTCCGATGAAACCCCTGAAACTGCCCCGGAGGGCTGGTTTTGCATTCACGAGAAGTACATCTCTAAATGCCACCTTAGGTTTCCTCTTCCGGACCTCTTGCTCGACCTCCTTGATCATTACCAGCTGGCCCTCTCTCAGCTTTGTCCCTCAGTTATTAGGGTGATAAATGGTTTCATCACCAGGGCTAAAGAGGAAGGGGTTGCCGTTGGTTTGACTGAACTGATGAGCCTCTATACGATCAAGGAGAGCTCGAACAGAGATGGCGGTAGTGGAACCTACTACCTCCCTTGTCGTCCTAGGCTTGGTCTTTTCAAGTCCTCTGGTAGCGACGATGACTGGAGGAAAAAGTATTTTTACGTCAAGATCGATCCCACGACAGTTCCCGTGGGTCGTGCTCTCTCGGTTGTTTGGACCGATTTGACTGGTTAGGATTTTTAGGAACCTACCTTGTTTTTACTGGATTATTGCTGCTCACTGAACCCTTGTTTTCTTGTGAAGATATCGAAGATCCTCCCAAGCTCACTGATAAGCAATCCCGGGCTCTCTTTCGGAAGTTGCATCAAGATTCTAACGCGTGTTCATCTTTCACTACTTCGCGTATTGGATCAGCAAGGTTCTCGGAGCGATACAACGCCAGGTTCCTTGACCCGATTCCAGCTGAAGATTTAGAAGGTAGTTTCCGGAATTTTTCTATTTAGACTAGTTTCCGAAGGTAGCTTAAGAGTTTTCGTTTTTTTTAGTTTCTGAAGGTCCTAACGTGGTATCGATTTCGAGTGGAGCTAGCTGTTCTGAGACCGAAAAGACTCGAGCTCCCAAAATGAGGCCTTCTTTCCGTTCCAGGAACAAACCCGCTGCTACTGCCGGTGCTTCTCGAGGTAGCGAGAAGACCCAAGGAGGAGCCTTCCTTAACACGTTGAAGGATGTTCTTGATGACGGATCCTCTGTTCCCGTTAAGGACGTCAACCCAGTTGAAACCGGTGCTCAAGATGTTATTCCTGTTCCTGAGATCCCGCGTGTTGAAGTTAATCCTCAAGCTGCTAGAGATCCCCTCGAGGTTGAGCCTCCGAGAAACAAGAGGTCCCGGACTGATGTAGGAGATAGGCCTACCAGGTCCTCTTCCTCGTCTTCGCGAGGTGGGACAGTTGGCTGGAACTTCACCCACTCTAAGCCAGGGTCGATCTTAGATGACCCTTGGGGTTTGGCAACTATTATGAGGCACTTGAAGATGGTGGGATGCTCCATGCCTTCGGTCAAAAGTTTAACCAATAAGGAGGGATACGTCGAGATTGCTCACCACCTGGGTCAGGTATGCTTTCCTTTTTGAGTTTCTCCCGGTTCCTTCCTTTCGGGTTTATGCTTTTTGAGATTCTAATAACTCTTTTTTTATTCGTGCAGCTAGCCGGAGCCATCAACAGGTCTCAGCTGAAGTTTGAAGAGACCGTGTGTGGTGCTCCTACTGCTGCTGATTTGGCTCAGGCTACTGAGTTGTTTAGGTCCACCAAGATGGAGCTCGAACAGGCTCGTGCTCGAGTCTCTGAGCTCGAAACCGAAGTTGGAAGGCTCGGTCTGAAGGCTGATACTCAACAGGGGAAGATTGAAAGTCAAGCTATCGACATTCAAGTGAAGAACAGGAAGATCAACGACTTGGAGGCAGCTCGCAGGATAGCCGAGCATCAGGTTCAAGAGATGATCATCTCGTCTCAAGATAGCCAACGGAACAAGGAGGCCGAGGTGAGGCTTGCCGTTAGGAGAGGGAAAAAGGAGGTTGCTGATGCTTACAACAAGATCCTTACTTCCGTGAAGGATAAGTTCGTCAGGAAGAAAGATGAGACCGATGCTCTGATCTATGTTCAGGAGCTTCAAGCGAATGCTGAACTCTTGAAGGACTTTCTGTCAAAGGAGATAGAGAATGCTGAAGAGGAGTACGATCGTTTGAGGACTTTGATTCCAGGCGCAGCTGCTGCTTGCGAGAGGGCTCAAGTCTCCGATTTCTCAGTTAGCAAGCTTCCCATTCCTCAGTTCTGAGAGAGCTCAGGTACTTTCGAAATTAATATGTTTAATCCGACGTTTTCCGGAGAATATGGTTCTAACTTGGGTTCAACACTTCCTGGTTTAGCCCCAGTCGAAGTAAACCTGGAAGGTGTCGATAAAGAAGCTGAAGTGGAGGTTCCTGCCAAGGATGGCGGTCTTATCGGGGAGGATAAGGACGCCGAAGCTGGTCCTGGAACCGAAGAAGGTTAAGAGCTGATGCTCTTTTGTTTCAAAGACTTTTCGCCCAAGAGGCTTTTCATCTGTTTTTCTTAAGACTTATTAGCCTGAGGAGGCCTTTAAACCTTTACTTGCTCTTAGGATTTATAGCCCGAGGGGGCTTTTAAACCTTTATCTGTCAAGACTTATGGCCTGGGGAAGCTTTTAAACCTTTGTTCTAATTTCAAACTTGGTTGTTTCGGATTTTTATCTTTTGCTTTAGTCGTCGGATCTACTCGTAGTCGAGTTACCGTTTAGCTTAAGGTTTCAAGGAACCTGTTTTGTTTCGAAGGATCGTGAGATCTTTTCAGGATTCGAAGGAGATCGAGCTCCCTTGAAGGGTTTTTCTTTTAACCCCTTAGGATTTCGTTAAGGATTTTAAGACCTTTGAATGTTGCTAAGGATTTTAAGACCTTTGGATGTTGCTGAGGATTTTAAGACCTTTGGATGTTGCTAAGGATTTTAAGACCTTAGGTTCAGGATTTTAGGGACCTGAACATACTCGAAGTAGTTGACGAGCTCAGGTCTTGACTTAGGGTGACCTGAGTTTTCTTAGAGGATTTCAAGACCTTAGTTATTGTTAAGGGTTTTCAGACCTTAGGTTCAGGATTTTAGGGACCTGAATTGGTTTGAAGGTTTTAGGGACCTTAGAAATCGTAAAGGGTTTTGAGACCTTTGGTTCAGGTTTCTTGAGACCCGAATGTGTTCGTAGTTATTCGATGAGCCTAGATCCCAACTTTGGGAGACCTGGATTTTTTAGAAGTTTTTACGACTTTTGAAGTTGAGGCATAGAACTAATCGTTTCATTGATAACATATTATAAATGATACATAATTCGAATTGATCATCCAGCAACTGTTCTTGGACTATGTGTTTTTTGGTAACGCATGCCCCCTTTGCTTGGATGAGAAGATTGATGAGAAGAGGTTGGGGCTGCACTCGTGACGGAGTTGCCTACGTACCCAGTCAAGGGATCAAGCCAAACGTAGTTCAGGGGATTTAGGTACCTATTGATAGTATCTCTTGAGGTTCGTGGCATTCCACGATCGGATTTCAGGTACCCCGGTTCGTACCTTCTGGAGTTTATAGACTCCGGGTCGTACTATGTGGATAATTCGGTAGGGGCCTTCCCAGTTGGGTCCTAATTTTCCAGCTCCTGGTTCTTTAGTTCCTTCGAACACTTTTCTAAGTACCAGGTCTCCTACAGCGAACTGTCGGGGCCTTACTTTGGAATTGTAGTGTCGTGCCATTGCTTGCTAGTAATTTTGAATGCGAAGCATGGCTTGGTCTCGTCTTTCCTCAATCAAGTCGAGGCTATCCATTAAGAGCTGGTTGTTAGCTGCGGGGTTCGAGGTGCAGAGCTCCCGGCGGAGGCTACCCGCGGTGGTTTCTGCTGGGACAACAGCTTCCATCCCATAAGCTATGGAGAAGGGAGTTTCCTCTGTAGCTTTTCGTGGGGTGGTTCCGCAGGCCCATAGTACTTCGGGTAATTTTTCTGACCAGAGCTCCTTGTAAGCTCCTAGGCGTTTCTTGAGGTTTGCTAAAATTGATTTGTTAGCAGCCTCCGCTTGGCCGTTACCTTGAGGTTGTCGTGGCGACGAAAAGGTGAGGCGGATGTTCCATTTATCGCAGAAACTTTTGAAGTCGTGAGATATAAACTGTCCTCCATTATCAGTTACGATTTCGTATGGGACGCCGTGCCTGCATACGATGTTTTTCCATACAAAGCCTTCGACCTCGAATCTGGTTATTTGCTGGAAAGCTTCGGGTTCAATCCATTTCGTGAAGTAGTCGGTCAGGACCAAGAGGTTTAGTAATTTATTTCCTTTGCCTGATGGCACTACTGGCCCCTTCAATATCCATGGACCATCTCATGAACGGATAGGGAGCTGATATGTTGGACAGCTTTTCCGCAGGTTGGTGTATGATTGGTGCATGCCTTTGGCATTTATCGCATGAAGAGGAGTAGACTTCACAGTCTGCAATAATGGTAGGCCAGAAATAGCCCTGTCTTTTAATTCAGATGGCTAGAGCTCTGCCCCCGGAGTGGTTTCCACAGGAGCCATCGTGCATTTCCTTCATGAGTTTCATAGTTACAAGGCCATGGACGCACTTTAGGTAAGGTCCGGAGACGCTTCGTTTATGGAGGGTTGACTCGATTATGCAATATCTTGCGCTTAAGGCTTTGAGTTTTCTAGCCTCCCATTTATTGGGTGGAATTTTCCCTTCTAGGATATACTCCATAATCGATATTCTCCAGTCTTCTCTCACTACGACTCTGTTGTGGAGAGAGGAGGGAGGTTCCTGTGCGGGACCTGGTGTCGTGGTGCCCCCGGAGATATTCGTTGGAGTAGGCTCCAGGGGGTATAGGTTCTGAGGAATATCTCTAGTTTCCTCGTTGTCTCCTGGGGTTTGCGTGGCGTCCCCGGGTGAGTTTTTACGAGCGGATCGGCTTCTTGTTTGGACTTTGTAGACAAGTGATTCCGAGGTCTGAGTGGTGCCCCCGGAGGTATTTGTAGAGTTAGGCTCCAGGGAGTCTGAACCTCGGTGAATACCTTCACTTTTGTGACTGATTTTCGGGTTCTGGATTGCGTTCCTAGAGGTATATTTTCTAAAGTTGCGTGTTCTAGTTTTCGGGAACCAGAATGTTGTAAGAACTTGGGTAGCTATGGTCGGAGGGGTGTAGTCCTCTATTTTTTCCGATGGTTTGCTATCCAGCTCGGACTTGGTAGCTATATCGATGCTTGGTTTTTCGATTCCTTCCACGGGTATGATTCGTTTTACGAGAGGATCGGATGTGGAAGCTAATGCGGCGAGTGCGTCTGCTGAGGAGTTCTCTCCTCGCGGGATCCTCGTTAGCTCGAATTTGTCGAACTGCTTTGTGAGTTTTAGGACGACTTTGAGGTATGCCCCCATTCTTTCGTCCCTTGTCTCGTTCCCTGTGGAATTCGCTGGCTACCAGCTGTGAGTCGCTATAGGCGTTTAGTTCTCGAATCCCAAGGCTTAGGGAGAGTTTTAAGCCGGCGATTAGTGCTTCGTATTCGGCCTCGTTGTTGGAAGCGTTGAATCTGAGCCTATAGGATTGTTCGATTGTTTCTCCAGCTGAAGATGTTAGTCTTAGACCGACACCGGAGCCTTGCCTTGATGAGGCTCCGTCTACGTGCAAGCTCCATTTTGGAACCTCCGTTTCTAGGTCTAAGTGTTCGGATGCTAGCTCGATAATGAAATCGGCGAGGACCTGAGCTTTTGCTGCTGCTCGGGGTATATACTCGATATCGTATTCACTGAGTTCTATGGCCCATTTAGCTAATCTTCCGGATTGGCTAGGGCTGTGCAAAATTGTTCGCAACGGTTGTGATGTCATCACGATAATAGAGTGTGACTGGAAATAAGGTCGCAGTTTCCTGGAAGCTGTTACGACAGCTAGAGCTAGTTTTTCCATGGTCGGGTACCTCGTCTCGGCGTCTATTAGACTTTTACTAGTGTAATAGACGGGTCTTTGTTCGTTGTTGGGGTCAAAAACGGTTCTCTCGAAATCAACGGCTAAAACTATTTATCATGCGCAGACTTTCCATAATACAAGCGTCGAAAGTAAGACAAGTCGTATAGCTTAAAGAACGTATGTTAAAGTCGATCGTTCTTGATTTACACGATAAACTTTACGAGAAAACCAAATAAGATTTAGTCGTAAAACTTCGATGATACAATCAAGAAGAACCGAGAGACATTAGGTCCGTAGCTAAGATGACACGACCATACGAAAGTATACGGAAGAAACGGGAAGTAATCTAAGTTTGGACAGGCCGAACGACAAAGAATCTGCCTTGAAACTTCAAAGAGCCCATTCTCTCAAACCGTGAGGACCCAGAAAACGAGCAAGATATCAAATCGAAGCCCTCGCTGAGACGCACGTGCTGCCTCTAGGCGCCAGGCGCCTAGCGCCCGTGCTGCCTCTTGGCGCCGGGCGCCTAGCGCCCGCGCTGCCTCTAGGCGTCGGGCGCCTAGCGCCCGCGCTGCCTCTAGGCGCCGGGCGCCTAGCGCCCGCGCTGCCTCTAGGCGCCGGGCGCCTAGCGCCCGCGCTGCCTCTAGGCGCCGGGCGCCTAGCGCCCGTGCTGCCTCTAGGCGCCGGGCGCCTAGCGCCCGTGCTGGCTCGGGTCTTTGAGCGACAATCTTCCGTGCACAAGTCCCAGGCCCCGGCCGTCAGAAGTCTGTACTTTGAGTTTTTCCAGAGTCCTCGCGGAATGAATCATTTAGATTCCGCGTACAAAACTTCCGTTCTTACTCCAAACTAAGATCGTCGGAAACACTTCGGAAACTCGTAAGATATCAACGGGAAGGAAGATCTTAAATTCTTCGTACGGAATAGTGATGGTTATCTTGAGACACCACTCATCTCAACTCTACGAAGGAATGAAGATCTTCCGAAGAAATCGTAGAAAACAACGGAAGTCCTAGAGACGGCCCGAAAGGGACCAAACGCGATCGGACAGTCTGTTTACGATTATCTGAGATAGATACGACGATTTACGTTTATCTTTACATAACAAGATAAATGCTAAATTTCCAGAAGGATAAATGTCAAGTTTCCCGAAGATAAATGTCAAGTTTCCCAATAAACATGAAGGCCGATGAAAATGGACAAAGCCCGCTTTGCGGCCCAAAAGGAGAATAGACCGTCATAAGAAGGAGTATATAAAGGAGCTTTGGGAGAGAAGGAAAAGAGAGCGAAAATCATTAAGAGCACAAAAAATCGTGGAGAGAATTAGAGAGCAGATCCGAGATTTTAGACTGAGGGAACTTAGAACTTAGGTGGTCAGACTAGCAAGGCATGACCTAAGACGTCTGACCGCCTCCCGTTCTACCTTCATCTTGTCCGCAGACTTCTGTTCCTTCGCAAGCATCTAACAATCCATTTACTAAGAGTTCTGTCATGTCCCCGATCCTCGATAGGACCGCGGGACGGACCATGGTACATGGAGACGCACCAAGTCAGGTCGTTAAACCTGAAATCAGGTGTACCATGGTCCAAAGGGATGGTTAAGTGGGTCGTGGTACGAGTACTTGACCATCGGCAGAAGGAAGGCGGTAAAGGAAAGTTGGACTAGTGAACCGGAAGCTAAAAGTGGTCCGGGTCGAGCTCATCCAGCTGGATCATGAGTGTGGTTAGCTCACTCGAGGTTTGTCCAGCTCACCAGAGCTGAAGGGTTAGCTGGGTCAGCTGGGGCAGCTGGGGCAGCTCGGGGGAAGCTCATCTCACCTCGGCGGAGTGTTCGGGTCCGAACCAGACTGGTCGAGCTTGACGGTTACCCGGACTGGTCCGATGGTCCGCGCATATGTGAAATATGTGACGATGGGACCAATGTCTTGCCCATTAGTCTGGGATGTCCCACAAGAGAAGGGGAGGTTCCCTCCGCGCCTAGGAACTGTCCCAAAGGGACAGTTAGTCGGATACACGCGAAACAGTGCCAAAGGCAACCGTTCGGTCCGATCTCTCTTATCTCATACCGGATCGCCTAAATGGAAGTTGGCAATCGAGATCTCTATAAATAGAGAGTCTCTGACTTCGAGAAAGGCATCAGAACACTCAGGCGAAGCCTTGGCAAAATCGTAACAGAAATAAACAGAGAGAAAGAGAGAGACGGTCCGTGGGAAGGCTTATCCGACCAAGGGGTTACCGGAGCAAGACTATTCGGTGGCAAGACATGGAGACGCGTCAGAGGGATCACGAGAAGGATAAGGAGAAGGAAAAGACTCCGGCTCCTGAAGAACGAACGTCTAAGGTCAGTGATGCTCTCCATGGTTCATCCTCCTTCACCGCGGTTAAGTCCAGGCTGGTGTGAAGGGTCGATTGTTCTGGAAGCATCCTTTCTGTCTAATCTTTGTATTCATCTTACTTCATATTTATTCTGATCAAGTCTATGGGTTCAGACTTGTGAAGGCAAACCTCGGCCTTGGTCGGTTCGAAGGAATTCCTCCATGGCCGTGGTTTGAGAGGTATAGTCGGATCTCATAGTTCCTGATGGACTTGAGGGGATCCGATGATTGATTCTTCTTATTGAGTATTTATAAGGATTTATCATGTATAGAATTGGTTTTGATCGAATTGTTCTAAGGGGATTGGGTCGTGACCGGTTTGGTGAATCAAGGTCGAGATCATGGTGATCGATACCGGTTCTGTGGAATCCGATTCGGCCAATCTCTTAGTTGAGAATTATCATGAGTTTACATGAATTTTAATGTATTCTTCCATGTATATTCGTGATGACCATTTTCTGGTCTGACACGGTTTGATAGCTTAGGATAGGATCCATCCATGCAATTGATTGGCATTGTTGTTGATAAATCTAATCAAGCGATTGTGTGTGTTGTTTGATGGATCCAGATAGCAAAGGTGATCGTGGGAAAGCCAAGGAACCGTGAGGAACCTAGCCGTGGATGGGATGTGTGTGTGGAAGACAAGTCTTTTGTAGCATTGGATTTATGTAGCCTATTATGCAACCTTAGTTATTATGACTTAGCCTAGTGTGCATTTGAACGTATGAACGAATGAATGATTGTATGACTACATTGTTTTATATATATAAGATAACGTTTGCCTTTAATCCGCTGTGCAATGATCATGTTGATTGAATGAACCTCAAAGTAATGTAAAACACTTAGAAAAATATGACTTAGGATTGTCACTAAACCAAACGAACTGACTGATGATCTTAAGTAAGACTGCGGTTCGGTTGGATTAAGGAATCCAGGATCGGGTCTTACAAGTTCCGCACATAGAAACCTTAGGCGTTATTCTCGACACGCCCGTTTCTATGACAAACGCTCGTACTAGACGAACTCCGCCAGGCAGTTCGATCTCTTGTTCAAATCTTTCTAACTGAACTACGTCCGACTTGATCCTCGAAAGGGGTACGTAGGCAGCCTTCTTTAAGGTCCAGTCTCAAATCTTAATAAAACCTTTCCGCATTTATTTGATCACTTGTCGTTGGTTGTCGCAGAGAATCCGGACCTTCAGGGAAAGTTAGGTTTACTTAGCTTTCCTCCGATTTACTTAATCAAAATTGACAGTGCGAATTTCGGTTCCCACAGTTTGGCGCTAGAAGGAGGGGGGGGACGGATTACTCTTACTCTTACGGCCGCAAAACGCTTGATCAAAGCAATGTCTGGAAATATGAAAACTCGCAGCTCACATCGACGCTGGTAAAACAAATTCAGCAGTGACTGCTCCTACGACCAACGCTTATGCAAACAGTTATCTAAGATTATCATCTTACGGACAAACGTCCCGAGAACGGACCATCCCGACCAAGTTCGGGTCCTATCAACCATGCGCCCCCGTCCAAGTTCCTGCAACACGGTCCCCGGGTCCATGGACACAACCCCCCTCGCTCGGAAAAATTCAAAAAATGACTTGGTAGTCGAGACGGATTCCTGCCTGCCGTAGACAATGGCTATGGTTAGCTTGAACACCAGTTGCCTTAACTATACGGGGAATCAAAATCCTTTCGGAAAAACCAGCGTCACATCAACGGCTTTTTCTAAAGAAAAATCGTAAAACGTCTAAGTCCCAAGACGGCCCAAAAGGGGCCTGAATCACGGCTAAATGACTCACATACGATTTTAGAGTAGGATCAAGCCCAAAGCTGGTATGAAGGTCTGAATACCGAGTAGAGTTTCGACTGGAAATGTTTTTTAAAATTTCCCGGAAAAATAAAAACTCGTTCTCCTGGAAATCGCGGAGAAACCCCAGCTTACTCATGAAACAGAAAGCACGACTGATCGGGTTACCAATCAGCATTTCTAATGCTAAAATTCGATAACATTTTACGAAACACCTTTAGTAAAATAAATTCTCGAAAATATTTCACGAGACAGTTTTTGCATGATTAAACTCGACAACATTTTACAAAACAGTTTCCGTAAAATTAACTCGACAACATTTTATGAAATAACTCTCGTAAAATAAAAGGTCAACAACGTTCTAAGAAACAATTCCTTGCTGGGATCATGATGAAATCGATGTCCAAAAGTCTCGGAAAAACATTTAAAGAAACCTCGAGAGACTAAGTGTCGATCGAGAAACCTTTAAAAAAACCGAGAAAAACAGGCAGGTCCCGCGAGGAAGCACAGTCCCGGGCGGCTAGCACGTCCGTGCTGTCCCTAGGCGCCGGGTGGCTAGCACGCCCGTGCTGTCCCTAGGCGCCGGGCGGCTAGCACGCCCGTGCTGTCCCTAGGCGCCGGGCGGCTAGCACGCCCGTGCTGTCCCTAGGCGCCGGGCGGCTAGCACGCCCGTGCTGTCCCTATGCGCCGGGCGGCTAGCCCGCCTGTGCTGCCTCTGACGCCGGGCGGCTAACGCGCCCATGCTGCGCTGGTCGCCGGGCAACAAAACATTCGTCAAGCACGGCCAATCCTCGTAAAGATTGACCCAACGACTATCCAAACCAATTTTACAAAACAGTTTCCGTAAAATTAAGTCGACAACATTTTGTTGAATAACTCTCGTTAAATAAAAGCTCGACAATATTTTACGAAACATCATTCCTAAAGTATAACAAGATCGTAAGCTTCTTGACCTGACCAGTTCGCTCATAGCTTGACGAAACAAGAAGCCTCACTCAAGTGACGTCTTGCCAATCATTTTCACTTGTCTACCCACCTTAGCCTTCTTCGAGTTTCGCCTACTTCTCCTCCCTTTGCTTCGACGATTTTGCAACGATTCTGCACTGTTCCTTCGGGTTTCATCAAAAATCGATCCTCGATTCAGTGTCAGACTTTTCGAAGACCTTTGACAATGAAACGTTAAAAGACAAACAGGAACGGACATGACGCAATCTCGAGTAATCAATGAGACTAAGGTACGACCGACTTTGAAAGTTTTATCAAGGTTTTAATCTTTTAGTAGGATAGGAATGAAAACGTCTTGTAAACTGCCATAAAATTTAGGGAACTTAGGACCTAGGTGGATAGTCTAGCAAGCTAAGTCTTAGGCATTTTCTTTCAGTTTTGTTCTATTGTTCCTTGAATGTCTACGCAGAACATGCAGACCGATCTAATCTCTCGAAAAACCGAGAAACGATCGCCACGCATCCTTTTGGCATACTCATTCTACTTCATAAAGAAAAAATTATTTTCAAAAGGCAAATGATACTCTAAGATTCGTCTGAAACGCTAGCGGCATAACGGCGTGGTCAAACCGCTACAAACATAGTCTTGAAAACTCTACACCGTCTCTTGCTGCAATCTCGCAACAAGAAACTCGTACAACGTCAGACTAATAGCACGACGGCGAGCTACAAAATTAACAGAATAACCTTCGGTAAAACTCCATGAGTAATTCGAAGCAACTTTCGCCAAAAGACGAAATCAAAGCGGAAATATTTCCCGTGTAACCCATAACTCGGAAAACTCCGCTAAGATTTGCATGTCTATCTCAACGAACGCTATTCGGCCATCGGCCGACTACGCCTTTCCATAAAGCCCGAACCTGAATTCGGCATCACCATTAAGGACAATCGTGAACCAATATGACCTTAATGCGAAAGGATCGCAGTCTGATCGTTTACCAACTCCTTGGTTAAACGGCTGAACACAGCCTTCACGCCAAGACAAAACAACTGAACGATCGCCGCTCCAATCACTTAAGGGCCAAACGATAATCCACGATTTGTCATAAAACTCCAAGTGACCATTTACGTGAGCAACTCTGTCGCATAGCCCAAAAGCGGAAATCATGCGATGAATTTCTCGTAATGAAATCAATCATAACAGCCATACGGTTAACGGAAAAATTTGAACTTAACATCAACTGATTAAGTTCTATACGCCCCGTAAACAAAGCATGAAAAGAAACACTCGTGACAAAGCTCCAAGAGTTATACGAGTCGTCCTTAAAATCCCGGAAGGCCAACAATTCGCGAAACAAAGCGAAGGTAGACGCTTCTCCCTGGGTCAAATATACGTGACCCCTGGTCCTAATTCCTCGATCAAAAATTTTATAACTTGCACGTCCAAACTGAAACAACAGTTTCTGACTACGGACATTCGCAAAACATCTCCAAGCCCGCGAACATTTGAAATGCGGCACAAGGGAAAATTGACCCGTACGCATTTGAAATGCGTATACTCATATACTCCCACGATTTTGAAGAAACCGGATTTTCGAAACTCTTTACAAACATAGAAACCGAATTTTCGAAACTCTTCGCAAACAAATTCGCCAATCGCTAAACGGCCTCAACAATGGATCCAGTTGTTGGGGAAAAATATCCAAGGCTAGAGTTTTCTCCAGCCTCCGAAGGGGCCTCGACTTCCGGGCCCTCGTTTGGAAAGGATCCAGGGTTCCTCCTCGACTTAAAGAGCCCATCTCCACCAGGTGGCACCAGGGTCCGATCTCCATTTAATAAGTATCCAGGGTCCAGTCCCTGTATCGAGGAACCAAGGCCTAGCCCTTGCCGTAAGGACCAAGGAACCAATCCTCCGCATGAATATGGAAGTTTCCCAAATCAAGGGGAAAGTAATATATTCATGAATATTACGGAAGCCACCAAATATGGACCGACTGACATCAACTATAAAAGGGGAACCCAAACCCTAGAACAAGGGATCGACACTTTGGGGCTTAGAGATTAGAGAGTTAGGCGATAGAACTAGGGTTTATACACCTAAGACGTTGTAATCCCAAAATCACTCAATAATACATCTCTTTGCCTCAGTTTCTCTTCTCTAAACACATACAAATACACGAAATCTATCAGTCTTCCGGTGTTCTGTAGTACTAAAACGACCCTACACAAAAATATCATAACAGTTTGGCGCTAGAAGGAGGGGAGTAACTCAACTACGTGATGATGGCATCGGAAGACGAGTCCAATCAAGCTAATCTGACCCCGAAGGAGAAAGAGCTTCTGAGCCGATTCGAAACCCTTCAGAGTCAAATTACCGACCTTCACAAGGCTCAGGAAACCGCACCCGCAGGTCTGGAACTCGTCCAGGAAGTTCAATACCTAAAAGATGAACTTGGAGAACACTCCAAGCAACTCCAGCAAAGCGCAGAGAAGCTAGACGCCGTGGAAGCCGAGAACACCGCTCTCAGGCGAGAAAACCGATCCCTCGGGGCAGTAGGGAACAAACGAAAACGGTTCAGAACCAAAGTTCGACCTATGGCTTCGCTCAACACCCCGCACGACGGCGAGGAAATGCCTCAGCAGCCCGGCGACGAACCCGGCAATCAGGAAAACATTCGAGACGTAACCCGAGAAGAAGAAGAAGATGAATCCGACACAGAGGACGAAGAGTACTCACCTGATCATCCCGAGATCTCGGATCCAGCTCTAGCCGCTTACCTAGAGAAGGTGGTATCCGAAAAATTCGGCACCATCCAATCCATGGTGGAAAGGCTCCCTGGAGTAGCTCCCCCCATCCGTAGAAGTGATCCCAGGTCATACTCCGACACACCTTTCGTGAAGGAGATTGCTTCGATCGAGATGCCTCGAAATTTCTCTTTTCCGAGCAACGCATGGTAGCCGTGGCTATTCCGAAAGACGCAAGGGAAGCCACCATGTGCAAGGGCTTCGGGTCAACTCTAACCAGTCCTGCCCTCTAATGGTATATCAACCTCCCCACGGGATCCATAGCATCCTTCGCCGCCCTCAGCGACAAGTTCGTGGAACAGTTCGCTAGTAGCCGC
Organism: Hirschfeldia incana; assembly: GCA_026261945.1. NCBI lineage: Eukaryota > Viridiplantae > Streptophyta > Magnoliopsida > Brassicales > Brassicaceae > Hirschfeldia > Hirschfeldia incana. Next base: position 167,474 of record JABCMI010000014.1, on the reverse strand, counting down.
CACCTGGAGAAGAGATCAGATGACCTCTACGAGATCCAACAATACAGAAACGAATCCCTACGCTCCTACATAGCTCATTTCAACCAGGAGAAGGTCTCCATACCCGAGTGTAACGCCGATACAGCAATCTCAGCCTTCAAGAAGGGCCTACTTCCGGAGGGAGAGCTCTACAAGGAATTAACTAAGTACAGATGCGGAGGACATGGCGGATGTATTATCCCGTTCCTGGGCCCAAGTAAGGTGGGAAGAAGACGTCGTGAGCAGGGCCAAGGTTTCCTCCAAGTACGATCAGAAGTCCTCCAAACCCTCGAAAGACGAGCGTGAAGAAACCATCCAACCACGACCTTCCCGGGAATCCACCAACCAGAGCAGGGGCAGATACCAACATCGCCCCTTACCTCGGTCCGAAGGAATGATGGTTTCAACTTGGCCCAGCATCTCCCACCTAGCGATATCCAAACCGGAGCTCATTGGAGTCTTGAGGCAGATGGGCCCACAAGTCAAGTGGCCACCTAAAATGAGGTCCCCCAACCCTACCCGGAACCTTAAAAGATGGTGTGGGTTCCACAACGATCACGGCCATACCACGGAGGACTGTATAGCCTTAAGGTTGGAAGTAGCCGAGCTTCTCAAGAAGGGTTATCTAAGGGAATTCCTCTCGGATAAGGCCAAGGATCTCCTCAACAGAGAGGGCCCCGCTCTCCCCAATGAAGCGGTCCCTGCGCTACCTCCGCCACAAGAACGAGTGATCCACGTCATCTCCGGAGGATCAGAAGTAAGCGGGATCAGCAGCGCCGCAGCCAAAAGAAGTACTAGCAATGCTAGGAACGGTCAAGAGACCGAGATTCCCAAGCGCCCACTCTTGGGAACGGACGAAATCAGCTTTACTGCAAGGGAGCAGGAACGAGTCCTCGCTCCCCATCATGACGCCCTCGTTATCTCGCTTGTTATAGCCAACTGCTTGAATATTGGTGGACAATGGCAGCTCCAGCAACATTATCTTCCACTCGGCCTATATGGATTTAGGGCTAGATCCTAAAACATTAACCAGGAAAGCGATCCCGCTCGTGGGATTTAGCGGAGAGGTGAAGCAAACCGAGGGGGAAGTCCTTCTCCCAGTCTATGTCGAGGGGATAAACCAAACCGCCAAGTTCCTGGTCTTACAACGTAATACTAGGAAGGCCCTGGATCCACGACATGGGAGCCGTACCATCAACCCTTCACCAATTGGTAAAATTTCCTACCCCCTGGGGCGTGAAAGTCATTAGAAGGGACCAAGAAAATTCTAGGTCCTGCTATCAAACTACCCTGAAGGGAAGGACCCAAGCTTTATAGCAATTACAGAAGCAGCCTCTCGTTCCTCATGCCGAAGAACCCGAGGTTGAAGACATGGACGAAGTCCCCCTGATAGAAGGGAACCCGGAGCGGAACCTCAAGATAGGCTCCAAGCTGCCGAAGGATCTGAGACGGAGGCTGATCGATTTCCTAAGATCTAACTCCGATTGCTTTGCATGGTCCCACGAAGACATGCCCGGAATCGACCCCAGCGTCATCATGCACCAGCTCCAAGTGAATCCCGAGCATCCTCCTGTTAGACAAAAGAGAAGGAAGTTCGCTCCCGAAAGGGACAAAATCATTAACGAAGAGGTCAAGAACCTGCTCGACTGGCTTGCCAATGTGGTGGTTGTGAAAAAGAAAAATGGAAAATGGAGGGTCTGCATCGATTTCACGGACCTCAACAAGTCCTGCCCTAAGGATCCATTCCCCTTGCCTCATATAGACAAGCTGGTGGATGCCACCGCTGGGCACCAACTAATGAGCTTCATGGACGCCTTCTCGGGATACAACCAAATCCTGATGCATCCCGACGACCAAGAAAAGACGTCCTTTATGACTTCCAGGGGCATCTACTGCTACAAGGTCATGCCGTTTGGTCTGAAGAATGCTGGATCCACCTACCAGAGGCTGGTCAACACGAAGTTTGCCGATCAGATAGGCCAGACCATGGAAGTCTACATCGACGACATGCTGGTAAAATCTCTTGACTCAGAAGATCATATCTCACATCTCCAGCAAGCGTTCACCACCCTGAGGAAATACAATATGAAGCTCAACCCCTCTAAATGTTCCTTTGGAGTAAGCTCCGGGAAATTCCTGGGATACATAGTCACCCACAGGGGCATAGAAGCAAATCCGGAGCAAATAAGGGCCATCCAGGCGATTCCTCCCCCACGGATTGTCAAAGAGATTCAAAAACTTACGGGAAGAATGGCAGCCCTCAGCAGATTCATCTCCAGGGTTTCTGACAAGTCCCACGCCTTTTTCGAAACACTAAAGAACCCTAAGGACTTTCAGTGGACAGAGAAGTGCGAAGCCGCGCTCTCCGACCTCAAGGCCTACCTCACTACTCCACCACTCCTATCTAAACCTCTAGAAGGGGAAACCCTACTGCTTTACCTCGCCGTGTCCGAACACGCAGTTAGCGCAGTCCTCGTAAGGGAGGAGGAAAAAAGGCAGCATCCCATATACTACGTCAGCAAATCCATGCTAGACGCAGAAACTCGCTACAGCCAGCTAGAGAAACTAGCCCTCGCCCTGGTGGTCGCGGCCCGGAAGTTACGTCCCTACTTCCAGTCCCATCAAGTCGTGGTAGTCACCTCCTTCCCCATCAAAGCAGTCCTCCATAAACCCGAGGTATCAGGACGTTTGGCAAAATGGGCCGTAGAATTGGGAGAGTACGACGTGATCTTCAGCCTAGCCGCCGCTATCAAGTCCCAGGTCCTAGCTGATTTCGTGGCTGAGTTCTCTCCCTCTATGCTTCCAGACCCAGATCTAGAAACTACGCTCCAGGGAAAAGAAGCGGAAGAAGGTCAATGGACCCTGCACGTGGATGGCTCCAGCAATGTAAGAGGCGCAGGGGTAGGATTGGTTCTGACCTCCCCTACGGGAGAATCGGCCTCAAGAGCTGTACGTTGCAACTTCAAAGCAACAAACAACGAGGCAGAATACGAGGCTTTAATAGCAGGCCTAGAACTAGCCAAGGAAATGGGAGTAAAAGACATCCAGGTTTTCAGTGACTCGTAGCTCATCATCAGTCAAGCTCAAGGGGATTATCAAGCCAAGGACCCAAGCATGATCAGGTATTTATCTGTGGCCAAACATCTCCTAGACCAATTCACAAGCTATAAGCTTACCCAAATACCCAGGGAACAAAACTCCCAAGCCGATGCTCTAGCAAACCTGGGTTCCGCATTAGAAACCAAGGAACACATGAGTATTCCGCTGTTGGTCCTGCAATGGCCAGCAACCCAGAAAGAGGTTGAACCGGAAGAAGTGACGGTAGTAGACGAAGGAAAACCTGGATGACCCCTATCACCGACTATCTAAGAAACGACGTCCTACCTGAAAACCGAGAGGAGAGCAGGAAGATCAAGAGACAAGCGGCCAGATACTGCATTTCGGAGGGAAAACTATATAGGAAGTCCTTCTCAGGACCCTATCTACGATGTCTATCCCCTAGAGAAGCCGCACGAATATTAGAGGAAGTCCACGATGGGGAATGCGGTTCACACTCCAGCGGACGGAGCCTGGTTCTCAGGGCGAGAAGGGCTGGTTATTACTGGCCTACCATGGCGAAGGACTCCCTCAAACAGGCCAAAACCTGTAGCCAATGCCAGAAGCACGCCCCAATCTCCAACTTACCACCAGAGAACCTGAAGTCCCTAAGTTCCCCATGGCCCTTCCGTAAATGGGGCATGGACATCGTGGGAAATTCCCAATGGCGCCGGGGCAGAAGGTCTTCCTCCTAGTAATGACCGATTACTTCACGAAGTGGGTAGAAGCCAAAGCCTTGGCAAAAATCACGGACTCCAGATCAGGAAATTCATCTGGACGAACATAATAACCCGCTTCGGAGCACCTCAGGAAATTGTCACAGACAATGGACCCCAATTTACCAGCAACGACTTCCAGGACTTCTGCAAAGATTGGGATATCAAACTCTCATATTCAGCACCAAGGCACCCGCAATCAAACGGAAAAGCAGAGTCAACCAACAAAACGGTGGTGAACATGCTCAAGAAGCACTTGGAAAAGGCTCACGGGCGATGGGCAGAAGAGTTACATGGAGTCCTTTGGGCCTACCGGACGACTCCAAAGACAACTACCCAAGAAACCCTTTTCTCACTCGTCTACGGCACTGAGTCAGCAATACCAACCGAGGTACATGTCAAGACCACGATCTCCAACATCCTAACCCCCAAGGAAAATGACGAGCTGATGTACCTAAGCCTAGACCTCCTAGACGAAAAAAGGGAAGCAGCCCGCCTGAGGAACGCGTCGTACCAAATGAAGGTAGCCAAGAGTTACAATAAGAAGGTGAGATCCAGAACCTTCCAAGAAGGGGACTGGGTCCTAAGGCGAGTCTGTAACCACACAAAAGACAAATCAGCCGGAAAACTCGCCCCCGGATGGGAGGGGCCCTATCAGGTAATAGGGGTGCAAGGGGCAGGAGCCTATAAGCTGCAAGACAGCACAGGCAAGGTACAACCCAACTGCTGGAACGCCTTGCACCTCAAATTCTATCATTTCTAAAGGCAAGATCTTCGGGTCGAGCTGTATATATAATATTATATATTTAAGTATTTTGGTTTTCCTACTCCTATGTATAACGAGAACGTCCTCGGACTAGGCTTATAAAATACATTTGGTTTCGACTAAAGGGAGTTAAGCAAACACCAATATACTTAAAGGGGCATATTAGCTGGATCAGGGACCTTCGGGACCTCAGATCTTAGCTAGCCCCCTAGCTGGTGAGGCTACTCACCATAGGTGCAGACAGATATGGAAGGGGTCTGATCAGCCCTGAGCCGATGTCTGTGTGATAGGGCCCCGCGTAAAGGCCTATAGCCGAGAGTTATGTGGGGACCACGTACTAGTGCCATTCAAACCCTCGTGAAATACGCTGTAAGCTAAACGCACGCTGGGGGCATGACGTACACAGCCAAGTACTGTAATCAGATTCTGGCGGCTGATATGCAGGGAGCAAAGTGCAAATAACCGGTTAAGCACAAACAATTTAATACCTATCAAGACGTGGAAGGTAGTGTGTCTGGGTTGACAGAACCTTGCGGGGGGACCCACCCCAGACCACAATAAGTCTGAGAGTGACCTTTCTGCAGAAAGGTAGTCACAGTGCGATTTCTCAATTTAGATCGAGAGTGGCTCGCCTCCGGGCAGCAGAGAGCGATCAAAAAGACTCCCCAAAAGCATAAAAGTCCAGAGACCTTCGGGTCCATAGACCTTCGGGTCCAAAGACCTTCGGGTCCAAAGACCTTCGGGTCCAAAGACCTTCTGGTCCAAAGACCTTCGGGTCCATAAACCTTCGGGTCCAAAGACCTTCGGGTTCAAAGACCTTCGGGTCCAAAGACCTTCGGATCCAAAGACCTTCGGGTCCAAAGACCTTCGGGTCCAAAGACCTTCGGGTCCAAAGACCATCGGGTCCAAAGACCTTCGGGTCCAAAGACCTTCAGGTCCAAAGACCTTCGGGTCCAAAGACCTTCGGGTCCATAGACCTTCGGGTCCAGAGACCTTCGGGTCCATAGACCTTCGGGTCCAAAGACCTTCGAGTCCATAGACCTTCGGGTCCAAAGACCTTCGGGTCCAAAGACCTTCGGGTCCAACGACCTTCGGGTCCATAGACCTTTGGGTCCAAAGACCTTCGGGTCCAATAACCTTTGGGTCCAAAGATCTTCGGGTCCAAAGACCTTCGGGTCCATAGACCTTCGGGTTCAAAGACTTTCGGGTCCAAAGACCTTCGGGTCCAAAGACCTTCGGGTCCAAAGACCTTCGGGTCCAGAGACCTAAGGGTCCAGAGGCCACTAAGGGTCTAAAGAACTTCAAGGTTCCCAAGACCTAAGGGTCCGAAGAACCTCAAGGTTCCCAAGACCTAAGGGTCCGAAGAACCTCAAGGTTCCCAAGACCTAAGGGTCCAAAGAACCTCAAGGTTCCAAAGAGGCCACTAAGGGTCCAAAGAACCTCAAGGTTCCCAAGACCTAAGGGTCCGAAGAACCTCAAGGTTCCCAAGACCTTCGGGTCCATAGACCCAAGGGTTCGTAGACCTAAGGTTCTAAAGAACCTTAAGGTTCCCAAAACCTAAGGGTCCAAAGAACCTCAAGGTTCCCAAGACCTAAGGGTCCGAAGAACCTCAAGGTTCCTAAGACCTAAGGGTCCAGAGAGCCTAAAGGCTCCTACTCCTTCAAGATTTAAGGGGATTACAAGATCTAGTGCTTCGGCATTTTTGAGTCTTCAACCTAAATCGCTAACAGGACTCGGGTCCTAGACTGTGGCTCCTCATAAGGGTTATGGTCGGCCTTCGGCCCATAACCCCAAACCAACAATCAAGCAAAGCCTCGAGTAACATCTACAGATACACAAAGAAAATAGATAAAGACCGCGAAGGGCCATAAGTCTTAAATAAAAGACCTCGAAGGGCCATAAGTCTTAAAACAAAAAGGCACGAAGGCCCAAGTCTGGAAACAAAGCCCCGAAGGGCGGAAATACGACATCAGCCCATCGGGCTCAAGAGTTCAACAAAAAATAAGAGAAGAGATTTTAAGCCTCAGGGGCATCAGCTGCGTCACCCACGGGAGCAGGAGGATCCACCTCGGCAGTTTCCTTCACTGGGATAAGTGGCTCATCATCATACGAAGGAGGAGGCAACCCACGAAGCTTAGCCTCAGACTCCTTCACCATCTTGTAGCGCTCAAACTCCACCACGAAGTCCCACTCATTGGTCCGCCCCTTCAGATAGTCCCTCATCACTTCCCAACGAGCAGTCATCTTGGCTCCATTCACGGCCAGCGTCCTCTCATCCTCGAAGAGAGTCTTCTCATTCTTCAGTTCCTCCAGCTCTCCCCTCACCGCATCCAGCTTGGACGTCAGCACGACATGCTCAGTAGCATCATTCTCCTCCAGCTCCTGCGATTTCTTCAACCTAAGCTGAAGAGACTTAAGCTCTTTCCCCTGCGCCAAGCCTTTATCTTTCTCCTCACGAAGCTGAGCCTTCAGAGCCTCGATTTCCTTAGAAGTGTCTTCGTTCACCATGTCTTTAAGATGATGAACCTGAGACATAACCTGCAACAAGCACAATACCACCATTATTATAGTGCACTACGAAGCCAAAACAATAATAAAATATGTCGACATACCTGAAGGAGGTCAAACTGGATAGAGCTGATGGCTTTAGGAAGATCATCGGCAGGAAGATTGCACACGCTTTCCGGGAAGACCCTAGCAGAGAGATCATCCAACACCGGCTTCAGGTCAACACCGGAAATCGTAGGGGTCGAAGAACGAGTCCTCCTCTTGGAAACGGTGGGAGCTGGAGTACTGGACCCTTTGCGCTTCAGACTTCCTGTAATCTGAACGTCGTCATCCCCTGAAACGACAACTTCTAAAGGAGCCTTCTTAGCGGAAAGATTTTCCCAAGCCTTCTTAAAAGCATCCATGGAACCATCTCCTGAAGGTCCATACATATTTCCTGCAAAGAAAATTTGCAAAATCAACAACTGACAGCAAAGACAAAAGAAAATACTATGAGCCCACCCCAAATGCTGCAGCGACCAAGGATCTCTCGACTCAGAAGATAGGTGACTTGACGACGTTCAGCTGGCAGATCAAACACTCGTTCAGCTACCTTCTTTCCTTCCGGCACCGCTGGAACAGATACACCTGCAACGGCAAAACAAACAAGTGAATATCATGATTACGCCCAAAGCCTATAACTATTTAACCTACCCGCTACGTGCCAAACCGAGGGATAGCCTGGAAGAAGCGCAAAGGCGAACCTCTCCTCCCATTTACCACTAAAAACAGGATGGCTCTTCCTTGCTTTCTTCTCAATCTCCTGAACCAACGCTTTCTTGCCACGAGGACGGAGATAATATTTCCCCTCTGATCCAGGCAGGGTTGAGATGGAGTACGAATAGAGAACTTCGTTTAGACCCAACATCAGACCCTCCAGATCACCTAGATTCTGGATGGCTATCAAAGTTCTCCAGGCTGGAGGAGTCAGCTGACCCATGGAGATATCAAAAAACTCCGACAATTTCGCGATCAATGAAGGGACTCGATCACGAAAACCCGACTCGAAGTACGCCTCGTAGATCGGGACCTCATCAACTCCGAAGTCAGAAATCCTATCCGTTGGATTAGGGACGCGAATGATTAGGTCCCGAGGAAGATCATACTTCCTTCTCCACCCCGCTACGTCCTCCTCCTTAATCGACGAAAACGGACCCAACGATGAAGATCTACCAACTCGACCCCCGGTGACGGCATCCCCGACTTCAACAATATGGGATCCCGTCGTCTCGGCCACAGGAGATTGAGAAGAGGAAGTCCTAGACCTAGCTACGGGAGAGGTTTCTAGGGCTTTGCTAGGGGACTCAGTCGACATTTTTAATAAGAAAAGGAGGAAGAGAGACGGCTACCTGTGAAAAATAGGAAGAATCTCCGGAAGAGGAAGCCGCCGAGAAGAAAGCTCTAGAGAGGGCAAAGATGAAATGGAGAAGAAGCTTGGTTCTGATCAAAGAAAAAGGAAGAAACCCTAGTTGGAAGTCCACGTGCCTCGATCATCTCGCCACGCGCACGAATGAGCGCCAAACGGAGAAGCTGAAACGATAATGGGCCTCCCCTAGAAAGCCCATCTCGCTCTCAATCATTTCTGCGAAAAGGCCTGAAGGCTCGACGTCTTCAAAGCAAACCACCTTCTTCAAATCCACGAACGGTGGGCCCAAAATGATTCCACGTTCCATCCAGGCTCCAAATCCTTCTCCTGCTGGAAGAAATGGCACCAAGACTCAAGACTACATATTATCCCTCGGTCCCTACGAAGCAATCAAGAATAAGGGGCAAACTGTTGGGGAAAAATATCCAAGGCTAGAGTTTTCTCCAGCCCCCGAAGGGGCCTCGACTTCCGGGCCCTCGTTTGGAAAGGATCCAGGGTTCCTCCTCAACTTATGGAAGTTTCCCAAATCAAGGGGAAAGTAATATATTCATGAATATTACGGAAGCCGCCAAAGATGGACCGACTGACATCAACTATAAAAGGGGAACCCAAACCGTAGAACAAGGGATCGACACTTTGGGGCTTAGAGATTAGAGAGTTAGGCGATAGAACTAGGGTTTATACACCTAAGACGTTGTAATCCTAAAATCACTCAATAATACATCTCTTTGCCTCAGTTTCTCTTCTCTAAACACATACAAATACACGAAACCTATCAGTCTTCCAGTGTTCCGTAGTACTAAAACGACCCTACACAAAAATATCATAACAGCAGTATCCACCAAATAAATCATAAACTATCGCCCGGAAACATTCCGCGATTTCTAAAAGCACATAGTCCTTTATGGCATAAGAAAAACAAACTTCAAAGCACTGCGAGACGTCGCTTCGTGCCTGAACATTTGTTTTTCAATTAAAACCTTCATACGCCTTCTAAACGGCATCATATCGTTGTTGCTGATCACAACAAACGAACTCTAACGTCCTAAACAGACAAGCCACCTAAGGGTAGGCTCTTTTACATCCGACAAGGATCCTCATAACGCGCTATACAAAAAATCCAAATTTGGTTCAGCACTTCGTAAAGGAAGTAGCTCGATTCGTGCCCAGACAAATCATGTAAGCCGATACCACTTCGCGGATTTTAAAACGGTACGAATCAGGTTAAAATCACAAACAGGCAAAACGAAAGCCGATTTGTCATCGCACAGCCTCAGTCTGAGAGTAAACCTAGGTCTTGCCCTAAACCCAGCCTTGCTGGTATCTTAACATCTCATAGGCAAAGCGTCAACGACGCGAGATCCCAAAACTTGTCTCTTCACTCAAGTCTGTACGTTTCCACGAATTTTCGCGTAAATCGTAAACCGCAGGAAAATCTCGCTTTGTACAAACGACGGATACGGTGATCATCAGGGAGGCAGGAATGAGACGACAACTCACACCCTGTCCCTCTAACTTCGATAGACAGAAGTTCTGAAAACACAACATTAATTTTTTGTAAAGATTGAGCCGCAGAGTTCAACAGATGCCCTGAAAAAGGCCGGGATTCGAAACCACCAACGGCCAGTCCCACAAATGTACATCATGGCCTCTTAACGGCCGAAACACAATCAAATAAAAATCTCTGAAGGGATTGATAAACCTAGACGCTCCCCGGAGCATCACCTTCACCCTCAGAACTCACCCAAAGTAGGAACGGTCTCACCGTCGCCTCCATTGGTCACACCACCGATGCATGCTTCATATGCGCCGGCTTCACGATCCTTGACTGCGTAGTCCTGGTCCTCCGAACCCTCCGAATCCGGGACAAGGGTGCACACGGGTTTCAGACCAGCGAGAATCGAGTCGAAGTCCTCTCCGTCAAACTTGCGAGTCCCCGTCTCCTCAAGACTCTGAATCTTCTCTTGAAGACGACGGACTTTCGAGGACATATGTTCTTCTCTTTCTTCACATTGAGCAACGAACTCACGGTCTTTCCGACGTCACGTTCAAGATCGCCAATCAAAGGTGATGTGGATGTCCGCAATGAAATATTCTTAGCCACAAATTTCGATTTTCAACTCATAATCTTCCGCCCGCAAGATCGTCTCCGCGTCTTACAGGCTGGGGGGCTAACTGTTGGGGTCAAAAAAGGTTCTCTCGAAATCAACGGCTAAAACTATTTATCATGCGCGGACTTTCCATAAAACAAGCGTCGAAAGCAAGACAAGTCGTATAGCTTAAAGAACCTATGTTAAAGTTGATCGTTCTTGATTTACACGATAAACTTTACGAGAAAACCAAATAAGATTTAGTCGTAAAACTTCGATGATACAATCAAGAAGAACCGAGAGACATTAGTTCCATAGCTAAGATGACACGACCATACGAAAGTATACGGAAGAAACGGGAAGTAATTTAAGTTTGGACAGGCCGAACGACAAAGAATCCGCCTTGAAACTTCAAAGAGCCCGTTCTCTCAAACCGTTAGGACCCAGAAAACGAGCAAGATATCAAATCGAAGGGTCGGATTAGTCATTTAATAAGTATCCAGGGTCCAGTCCCTGTATCGAGGAACCAAGGCCTAGCCCCTGCCGTAAGGACCAAGGATCCGATCCTCCGCATGAATATGGAAGTTTCCCATAACGTGGGGAAAGTAATATATTCATGAATATTACGGAAGCCGCCCAAGATTGACCGACTTACATCAACTATAAAAGGGGAACCCAAACCCTAGAACAAGGGATCGACACTTTGGGGCTTAGAGATTAGAGAGTTAGGCGATAGAACTAGGGTTTATACACCCAATACGTTGTAATCCCAAAATCACTCAATAATACATCTCTTTGCCTCAGTTTCTCTTCTCTAAATACATACAAATACACGAAATCTATTAGTCTTCCAGTGTTCCGTAGTACTAAAACGACCCTGCACAAAAATATCACAACACCGGTAACCCCTTGGTCGGATACTTCTCTTCACGGACCGTCTCTCTCTTTCTCTTTGTTTCTTTGTGTTACGATTTTGCCAGGGCTTCGCCTGAGTATTCTGATGCCATTTTCGAAGTCAGAGACTCTCTATTTATAGAGATCTCGATTGCCAACTTCCTTTTAGGCGAACCGGTACGAAGAGAGAGAGAACGGACCGAACGGTTGCCATTGGCACCGTTTCGCGTATATCCGACTAACTGTCCCTTTGGGACAGTTCCTAGGCGCGGAGGGAACCTTCCCTTAACATGTGGGACGTCCCAGACTAATGGGCAAGACGTTGGTCCCATCGTCACATATATCACATATGTACGGACCGTCGGACCAGTCCGGGTAACCGTCTAGCTCGACCAGTCAGGCTCGGACCCGAACACTCCACCGAGGTGAGATGAGCTTCCCCCTAGCTGTCCCAGCTAACCTAGCTAGTCAGTCAGCTCCAGTGAGCTGGACAACCTCAGGTGAGCTAGTCACACTCATGATCCAGCTGAATGAGCTTGACCCGGACCACTTCCAGCTTCCGGTTCACTCGTCCAGCTCCCTTTTACTTCCTTCCTTCCTCTGATGATCAAGTATTCCTATCATGAATCACTTAACCATCCTTCCGGACCATGATACACCTTATTTCAGGTCATATGACCTGCCTTAGTGCGTTCCCATGTACCATGGTCCGTCCCTCGGTCCTATCTAGGATCGGGGACATGACAAGTCTCCCCCACTAACAAAGGATTCGTCCCCGAATCCAAGTTAGAGATCTCATCATGATAAAACTGATTGTACCACTCTGGATACTCCACTTTCATCCTTGCCTCCGTCTCCCAAGTGATAAGGTCTTTACCATGGTATTCCCATACCACTTTTACCATGGGAACAGTTTTCTTTCTCATTGCCTTTTCTGATCGATCCACGATCCGAACCGGCCTTGTCTCTAAGGTTAGGTTCGTACCAAGATCATCAGGAATCTCAGGCAATACCACTTCTTGCTATGTTAAGCATTTCCGGAGTTGGGACACATGGAACACATTGTGGAAAGCATCCATCTTGGATGGCAAATCCAACTTGTACGCCACTGCTCCCACTCGTTCAATGATTTTGAACGGACCCAAGTACCTCGGACCCAATTTCTTTCTTCCTGAAATTCTGGTCCGACCTTTGAAAGTAATCATCTTGAGGTACACAAGATCCCCAACCTCAAACTCCAAGTGCTTCCTACGCTTATCAGCGTAACTCTTTTGGCGATCTTGTGCCGCCTTCATATGGTCCTTGACCATACGTATTTTCTCTGTGGTTTCTTCCACAATCTCAGGACCCAACATGCTACGCTCCCCCACTTGGGTCCAGCATAGAGGTGTACGAAAAGGTCTTCCATACAAGGCCTCATAGGGTGACATACCTATGCTTGTATGGAAACTATTGTTGTACGCAAACTCCACTAAAAGTAAGTGTCTTTCCCAAGACTCACCCCAGTCTAAGACACATGCCCTTAGCATATCCTCCAACGTCTGGATCGTCCTTTCAGACTGTCCATCCGTTTGGGGATGATATGCCGTACTCATGTTTACTCTGGTCCCCAAAGCTTTTTGAAAAGCCTGCCAGAAGTAAGATGTGAATCTTGGATCTCTATCTGAGACAATACTTGCTGGAACACCATGCAACCGTACTATCTCATCCAAGTAGATCCTTACTATCTCATCCACACCATACACTTTCCGTATGGGGAGGAAGTGTGCTGACTTAGTCAGACGGTCCACTACGACCCACACCGCATCCTTCTTATTCCGAGTGGTGGGGAATCCAGTTACAAAGTCCATTGTGATGTGATCCCACTTCCACTCCGGTATAGGTAGATTCTGAAGTAACCCACTGGGAACTTGGTGTTCAGCCTTAATGAGCTGACAAGTAGGACACTTTACCACCCATTCGGCTACATCCGTTTTCATTCTCACCCAATGGTAATACCTCTTCAAATCCCTATACATCTTATTCAATCCGGGGTGGATTGAAAACTTAGACTTATGAGCTTGTCTCATAATCTCTTCCTTCAGTCCCTTGTCATTAGGAACACTAATCCTGCCATTGACCAAGATGGTACCATTACTTGCCGTTTGGTACTCGGTCTTGTCATTCGCAGCAACCTTCTTAAGGTTCTCATCCAAGCCTTGTGCTTGTCGGATCCTGGTAAGGAGATCGGCCTGGTTCACTGCCTCTAACCCCAGGGGTTCTTCCTGACCCGTGCGGGTATCAAGGCGCAGTGATCTTACCATCCCTTCCAGATCATCAGCTTCCCTTTCTGCTGAGACATCAGCCCTCCTACGGCTCAATGCATCAGCCACTAGGTTAGCCTTGCCCGGATAGTAAGTTATGTCCAGATCATAATCTGCAACAAACTCCATCCATCTCCTCTGCCTAAGATTCAACTCAGGCTGAGTGAATATATACTTGAGACTTTTGTGGTCTGTAAGTATTTGCACCTTTGCCCCATAAAGATAAGATCTCCATATCTTTAAAGCAAAAACCACAGCTGCCATTTCCTGGTCATGGGTCGGATAATTCCCCTCATGCTTTCTCAACTGTCGAGATGCATAGGCTATTACCTTCCCTTGCTGCGTGAGGACACATCCCAGTCCGGTTATAGATGCATCCGTGTATACTACATAAGGCTGATCTGCCTCAGGTAGAACCAATACCGAAGCACTAGTCAGCATATCCTTCAGTGCGTTGAAACTCTTCTCACACTGATCCGACCATGCAAATTTCACATCCTTCCCGGTTAGTTGTGTCATGGGTTGAGCCACACTCGAAAACCCTTTCACAAACTTCCAGTAATATCCAGCCAACCCCAGGAAGCTCCTAACTTCCGTAGCATTCCTTGGTTGAGGCCATTCACGTATGCACTTGATCTTCTCTGGATCAACTGCTACGCCCTTGTCTGACACTATGTGTCCAAGGAATCCAATGCTTTTCTGCCAAAAACTACACTTGCTCAACTTAGCAAAGAGTTTCTGCTCCCTCAAGCGTTCCAACACTGCCCGGAGATGCTTCTCATGATCCTCTTTGGTCTTTGAATACACGAGTATATCATCAATGAAGATGATCACAAACTCATCCAAGTATTCTCTGAACACACCATTCATCATGTTCATGAAAGCAGCCGGCGCATTTGTCAATCCGAACGGCATCACTACAAACTCAAAGTGACCATACCGCTTTCGGAATGCGTTCTTCTGGATATCATTAGACTCAATCGGAATCTGATGATATCCAGATGTCAAGTCCACTTTGGAGAACAACTTGGCTCCCCTGAGTTGATCCAACAACTCATCAATCCGGGGCAACGGGTACTTGTTCTTCACAGTGACCCGGTTCAACCCTCTATAATCAATGCACAACCTAAAGCTTCCATCCTTCTTTTTCACAAAGAGGACTGGTGCTCCCCAAGGTGATACACTAGGACGTATAAAGCCCTTATCCAACAACTCTTCAAGTTTTTTCTTCAGCTCAGCCATCTCGGCAGGAGCCATGAGGTACAGACTTTCGGACAATGGAGCCGTCCCTGGTTCCAGTTCAATTCTGAATGGATCAGCCCTATCAGGGGGAACACCCTGTAAGGATCTAAACACATCCCCAAATTCACTAACCAGCGGTATTCCGTCCGGGTCACCACCCCCCACGCACTCCTTAGTGGTGATGGTAGCCAAATAGGCCTCACAACCATCCAACCGCATCCTTTCCGCACGGAGTGCTGAGACCACTTTCAATCCAGGAGTCGAACACAATCCTTGGAACCAGACCGGACGTCCACACTGCGTCTCAAACTGCACCCTTCCCCGGTGACAGTTCAAAGTGGCCCGATGCTTCCCAAGCCAGTCCATACCCAATATCACTTCGTGATTCTCAAGGGGGACTACAATCAGATCTACAGGCAACTCCCTGTCCGTGATCAATACCAGAATGCCCTTTACCAGCCCAAGTGCGTTCATAACATGGCCACCAGCCCCTCTCACCTTGCAGGGTTCATTCCCATTTTCCAATTGGAATAATCCTTTCCAATCAATCTTGGACTCACAAAACTATGTGTAGCTCCGGTGTCAAACAATACGTGTGTTTCCACACCACCAATACTTAAGGTTCCTACACAAGGTCCATTCAAAGTATCCTAAACCGTTCTAGATTCCATACCATGCAATATACAAATTTAAAAGATCAAGTTTACAGAAACTATTACCCGTGATCGATTGGAATTGTCCAGCCTCATCCGTGTCCTTGCACAGCTCGTACACCCTTGGTGCAGATGACTGGTTCCGGTTCTGGTTCGGCTTACTCGACTCTCCATGACCCTTATCCGTACCGGGTGGGTTCTTGGGACAATCCCTTCGGTAGTGTCCCACCTTACCACATCCGTGACAAGTGGCTGAACCTCTGTTGGAAGCCGGGTTTGGACAGTCCCGAGCTGAGTGATCCATCTTACCACAGCGGGTGCAAGCTCCTATGGCTTTCCAGCACTCACCACCATGGCGTCTCCCACACTTTGAGCACTCCGACTTACCACCTGAGGTCTTACCCTCATCAGCCGAGTCTCTCTTTCTCTTCCGGTCACCACCAGACCCAACCGAAGTCGTGTGGCTCCGTGGCTTCAGTTTTGCTTCCTCAGCAATGTTAGCCTCGAGGATAGCCATCCTCTCCACCAGTTCAGACACAGTGTGGAAGGTGCGGACAGAGCAGTAGGTCTTCAGATCCGCCCTTAGACCACGGATGAACCTCCTGACCTGTACGGCTTCGTCCTCCAACTCCCTTCCCACATACTTCTTGAGCCGGTTAAACTCCTCTTCATACTCACGAACCGTCTTGCGTCCTTGAGTTAAATCCAAAAACTTAGATTCCAAACGATCCCACGCCTCAGCAGGGAAGTACTTGTGGTTGAACTCAACCTCAAAGTCCGCAAAACGTTCAATGGTGCCATTGGTCCTCTTGTCCAGAGCCAACCACCAATTGTGAGCATCACCTTCCAAGAAGTGGACTGCTATGTCCCTCTTGTACTCCTCCGGACAACGAGTGGAGCTGAAGTTACGAACCAGCCTACTCCTCCACTCGTCAGCCTCAATGGGATCCACACTTCCAGCAAAGTGTTTCGTACCCAACTTGGATATGTGTTCAAGCACCTTAAGGTAATCGACCTTATGGACTCTTCTCACGGGTGGATCGATCTCCACCACATCCGCGGTACGTCTTGTACGCATGGCTCTAGTCCGTGTGGTAGCACGAACTGGAGGATTAGCCTGACCCACAGATGAATTCACCAACGGGGTGAATGTTTGTGTCAAGGCAATCAACTGATCTCCCATGGCCTTCATGGCGTCCAGAACCTCCTTCATGGTTGGTCCCGCCACTACGGTTTCAGGTCCGGTCCTGCCCACATCCGCAGCAACCTCCTGATCCTCATGATCACCAGCATGGGAAGACTCAGCATCTTCCTCCTGTTCCAGCATATCCTGATCCTCAGGAATCTCCACACGCGGTTCACCAGGTAGGATTGGTCCCTATGGCAATCCGGTTTCAGTGTTCACCATTCCATCCACGGTAGGTAACACAGGTGTTTCAGTGACTCTTTCAGCCACCACCGTTCCGGATCCACCAGCAGCCTCCTTTGCCTTCCTAGTCCTCTTCTTTGTTCCCTTAGGCATGACAACACAAACAAGAGATTAGTTTACAACTGTAACACCCAAACCTCTACACGCCTAAAGTAAAACAATAACAAGCAATCACAATGCTAAACCCATAGCCTCACCGCGAGTACCCTTAGCCGGATGTGTGTGTGCACCATAACCCAACAAATCTTAGAATCAAGCATGCTCTGATACCAACTTGTAAGACCCGATCCTGGATTCCTTAATCCAACCGAACCGCAGTCTTACTTAAGATCATCAGTCAGTTCGTTTGGTTAAGTGATAATCCTAACTCATATTTTTCTAAGTGTTTTACATTGCTTTGAGGTTCATTCAATCAACATGATCAGTACACAGCGGAATAAAGGCAAACGATTTCTTATATATATATAAAACAATGTAGTCATACAATCATTCATTCGTTCATCATTCATTGCACTCTAGGCTAAATCATAATCACTAAGGTTGCACAATAGGCTACATAAATCAAATGCTACAAAAGACTTGTCTTCCACACACACATCCCATCCGCGGCTAGGTTCCTCACGGTTCCTTGGCTTTTCCACGATCACCTATGCTATCTGGATCCATCAAACAACACACACAAACACTTGATTAGATTTATCAACAACAATGCCAATCAATTGCATGGATGGATCCTATCCTAGGCTATCAAACTGTATCAGACCAGTAAATGGTCATCACAATTATACATGAAAAAATACAACAAAATTCATGTAAACTCATGATAATTCTCAACTAAGAGATTGGCCGAGTCGGATCCCACAGAACCGGTCTCGATTATCATGATCTCGACCCTGATTCACTAAACCGGCCACGACCCAATCCCTCTATATCAATGCATTCAATACCAATTCTATACATGATAATTCGTTATAAATACTCAATAAGAAGAATCAATCATCAGATCCCCTCAAGTCCATCAGGAACTATGAGATCCGATGATACCTCTCAAACCACGGCCATGGAGGATTTTCCCCAAACCGGCCAAGGCCGAGGTTTGCCTTTGCGAGTCTGAACCCTTAGGCTCGATCAGAATAGAGATGAAGAGATGTAAATACAAAGACAAGACAGAAAGGATGCTTCCAACACAATCGTCCCCACACACCAGTCCGGAGTTAACCGCGGTGAAGGACAATGAACCATGGATAGCATCACTGACCTTAGGAGTTTGTTCTTTAGGAGCCGGTGTCTTCTCCTTCTCCATATCCTTCTCGTGATCCCTCTGACGAGTTTCCATGCTTTGCCACCGAATAGTCTTGCTCCGGTAACCCCTTGGTCGGATACTTTTCTTCACGGACCGTCTCTCTCTTTCTCTCTGTTTCTTTGTGTTACGATTTTGCCAGGGCTTCGCCTGAGTATTCTGATGCCATTTTCGAAGTCAGAGACTCTCTATTTATAGAGATCTCGATTGCCAACTTCCTTTTAGGCGAACCGGTACGAAGAGAGAGAGAACGGACCGAACGGTTGCCATTGGCACTGTTTCGCGTATATTCGACTAACTGTCCCTTTGGGACAGTTCCTAGGCGCGGAGGGAACCTTCCCTTAACATGTGGGATGTCCCAGACTAATGGGCAAGACGTTGGTCCCATCGTCACATATATCACATATGTACGGACCTTCGGACCAGTCCGGGTAACCGTCGAGCTCGACTAGTCAGGCTCGGATCCGAACACTCCGCCGAGGTGAGATGAGCTTCCCCCTAGCTGTCCCAGCTAACCTAGCTAGTCAGTCAGCTCCAGTGAGCTGGACAACCTCAGGTGAGCTAGTCACACTCATGATCCAGCTGGATGAGCTTGACCCGGACCACTTCCAGCTTCCGGTTCACTCGTCCAGCTCCCTTTTACTTCCTTCCTTCCTCTGATGATCAAATATTCCTATCCTGAATCACTTAACCATCCTTCCGGACCATGATACGCCTTATTTCAGGTCATATGACCTGCCTTAGTGCGTTCACATGTACCATGGTCCGTCCCTCGGTCCTATCTAGGATCGGGGACATGACAGAACCAGCCTTCGATCGACTTCGTCGTTGACAGCTTGGGCTTTTTCTAGACCTAGCTTGCGACACTTTTGTTTGATCGGTTTGAAAGTGGGGTCTACATTGAGCTTATGAGTGGTGACATTTGTGTCTATGCCTTTCATATCACTGGTAGCCCATGCAAAGGTTTTGACATTGAGCTTCAAAAATTTGATGAGCTCCTTCTTGGTTTCAAGAGGTAACTCAGATCCAATACTTACCTGTTTTTCAGGATTCGAGTCGTCGATGCTAACTTTTTCAGTGAGGTTCTTAGGGTGACCTCAGATATTTTGTTGCATTTCACGACTTTCCTGGATCTGTAATTGCTATTGGGGGGATTCTTTTATAATCTCGAACCCTCCTAGATAGCAGATCCTTGAGATCTTTTGGCTGCCATGCACGGTAGCTATTCCATCAGATGTCGGGAATTTTACGCATTGGTGGTAAGTTGAGGCTACTGCCTTCATCTTGTGAATCCAAGGTCTTCCAAGGATTGCATGGAACGGGGAAGGTTTGTCGACGACTATGAAATTGGTCATTTTCATGACTCCACCAGCTATAATTGGAAGCTTAATTGTTTCCAATGAGGTAGCTGTTTCTCCAGAGAAACCTCTGAGGTTGGATTTCTGGTCGATAATTTTGTAGTCGTCTATTTCCATTCCTTTCAATGCGTTGTAGAAAATGAGATTGACGGAGCTTCCGGTGTCGATCATAAGCTTGGGTACCTCGTACCCTTCTATATTTAACGTTACGACGAGGGCGTCGTCGTGAGGTCTGTCGAGATCTGATGTCTCACTTTTCCAAAAAGAGATTTTAGTGTTAGACTCGGGTTTGGTCGGTTTGGGCTGAGTGTTTGACACAGCCTTCCGTACGTGACTTTTAATAGAGTTAACGGAGTCTTGACATACGTCAGACTCTCCGAGGATGTAATCGACCCTTGAGCTCGGGTTCGACTGGGGAGGTGGTTTACTTAGGAGGGCCTCGATTTGCAGACTTTTTCCTTGAGGGAATTTTCCAAGGATCATGTCGACTCTCTTTTTGGGAGCTGGGGGTGGTGAGTCTGTTTCTTTTTCGGGTGACCTTTCGCGTTTCGGGGAGTTATCTCTGGGACCTCTTTTTTGATAGGGCTGTGGCTTTTTGAGGTCAATGTCTTTTATTTCCCCAGCTGCAAATTTAGCAGCCAGTTGTCGTTGGAGGTCCCAACACTCCTCGGTTGAGTGTCCTTTCCGATCGTGGTAAGAGCAATGTTTGCTCTCGTCGTAGCCTTTTGACCAGGGAGCTTTAGCTGTCGTAGCGACGGGTTTTTCCTCCTTATCCTCCTCGACTACGTAGGAGTGTTCTCCCTGAGTCTGGTGATTTCGGGAGGAACCTCCTCTTTTATGATGTCCCTTAGTATCGGAGGCTTCGTTTTTTGAGTGGCTCTGGGGTTTCTTGTGGAGTTTATCTAATGCTGCTGTTTCCTCTTCCAAGGTGATGTATCTAGAGGCCTTATGAAGGGCGTCATCGATAGTTGGGGGAGGGTTGAGCGTTAATTCTGAGAAAAACCCTGATTTGTACCAGAGACCTCTTCTAAGGGCCTCAATGGCTACTAGATCGTTGGGGTTTGAGAGTTTAGTTCTCACTGCCCTGAATTTCTCGATGTAGACTCGCAATGAGTCACCCAATCCTTGTCTGATCTTCCAGAGGTCTGCCTCGGACGCTTGCTTTAGGATGTGGGTCGAGTACTGCTTCATAAAGGCATTGGCTAGCTGGTCGATACTGTCTATAGAGTTCGGTTCGAGGCCGGAGAACCATTCGAGAGCTGTTCCGACCAGGTTTTCAGCGAATGTTCTGCAATATCCTGCATCGCATTCTTCCTTTGTGAAGTGAGCTTTAACAATGGCTAACCGGAAGGCTCTTAGATAGGCCTTTGGGTCCGCATTCCCGTCGTACTCAGGGATCTTGATTTTTCAGGTTTCTCTTATGTAAGAGTTGACAATTCTATCGGTGAACGGAGTTCCGCGAGTTTCCTCGATTAAGCTCTCGATTTCGGGGGCTGAGCTCGTTGCTTTATTAACTTGAGCGCCCAGTTTTTGTAGAGCTGCGTGGGTTCGCTCCATGTATCTGCGGATGGCATCAGGTCCCTCAAAAGGAAGGACATTTGGGTCATTATCAGATACTCGGCGAGTAGGTTCCTGGCGAAACTGACCCCGGTCGTTTTCCCAGCTAGCTGGCGAAATAGGTCGCTCATTGGTCCTTAGGCTCTGAGCGAGGTTAGCGCGGAGAGCTGGAGGATCAGCATCCGTCCTTTGTTATTCTTCCGTATTTGGGGTTGAAACTCTAGCTTGAAACACCAAAGCTGATGTTCTTTCCCCGGACGGTATGTTGGTTCCTGCTCCAGACCCGGAAGGAGGTGGCGGTGGAGGCAAACGGGTGCTACCACCGGTAGTTCGATCAGGCATGGAGCTAGTTGTTGCTACATTGCTTCCCATGGTGCTGGTGATAGGTGGGGTAAACGCAGGAGCTGTCCTAGCGCGAGCCGTTTGGAAAGCAGGTTCCCGTCCTTCTGCACCAGGGCTATCGGGGGAGAAGTTCAGACGTTCTCGAGGGAAGGAGGGATCAGCAAACCGTTCTTGGAAGGTGACTCATGTTCCCTGGTGAACAGATGGTTGGGTTGCTGTGGACTGAGATCTGGTTATCTCTTCGAATCGTTGCTGCCGTTTGGCTAGCTGTTGCATCGTTCGCTCGGTTTCCTGAGCTTTGTCCACTAATTGGAGCATCATCTGACGGATCTCAGAAAGCTGAGCTTCCGTTTGATTCGGAGCGGATTGATGCAATGGGTTATTGAGGGCTGAGGACCCAAAGTTAGTCCCATCGGAAGCTCTCGGGTTATTTGCCCCCGGAGCAGTGCGGCTCAGTGAGCTATTGCTCTGGTTCGATTGATCGGGGTTAGATGGGTTCGTTCCATCGGTTGGATTCATCCTTAAGCGTTAGAGTAAGGGATTCGGTTATTTGTCCCTACAGACGGCGCCAATTGTGAGAGACAAGGTTTCACCCTCAGATTTTTGGTTAGGTCAAAAGAAGGTACAAGGAACTTCGTAGGCTGAATCTCGTAAAGCTTAAAGAATGAATAGATACTTTTTATTGATGATTTGAATGTGAATGTTACAAGAAGATGTTGAACAAGTGATTACAAAAGAAATGATAAATATCTTAGAACTTGTGTGAGATAAGTAGGAATGACGTGCTCCCCTTTTGATCTTCCAGGTCTTCTTTAAATAGCTTCAGACTTTCTCTTGATCGTCTCTAACAGATCCCCGAGATCTTCTCCTTTAGTTGAGGAACTCATAACAGCTCCCTATTGACCGGGTCCTGCGCTCTTGCCGTTATGATGTGAGCCTCCTCTTCGACGTGACCTCTTTGAAGACTACCCTTAGCTTTCAGCTTCCGGCTCCGTACCGAACCTTAGCTAAGGTTCCTGATACGTACTGGGCTTCATCTCGGCCCAATATTTGTTCAGGTCCCGTCGTTGGCTAATGGGCCATATTAGGGCCCAACAGTGATGTCTAACGGCCTTTTCTTCATGGAGACAATATAAATGTGCTCCAGACTCTATATTTTCTTATCGCCCTCATCATCTCCTCTTTTCTGAATATTTAGAATTAATCTCTCCACCCAAAAATTTTCTTCTCTTTTTATAATGGTAGAGGTAGAAGATTCGGGGAAGAGGATTGATCCTATATCGTCTAGATCTGGCAGTTTGCAGGGTCTCCGGGCGTCTATTCCTTTGTCGTTCGTTCCTCTTGGATCTCCGTCCGTGGGTCCCCCTTCGTTGATTGGAGAGGATGAGGTACATAACCTACGGAGAAAGTATGCCCTTCCCTCTTCTGTTGCTCTCTGTATTCCCGAACCGTCGGAACGTGCTTCTGGCGGTATGCCTGAAGAGATCGCTGTCTATGAGGCTTTCTTTGAATCTGGTTTTAGAGGCGATGTCCCCTTGTTGATCGCAAATCTATGCAACCATTTTCAAATCTCGCCTTCCCAGCTTAATCCTCCAGCTTGGCGTATTCTAGTTGCGATTCAGAATTTAGGTGATGAAGAGAACCTGACTTTGGGGGTTAACGAAGTGCTCTTCGCCTATCACCTGGCTCCAATTAATGGTAGTGAAGGGCGTTTTCATCTCTGTCCTCGTGCAGGCCTCCCCATAGTTGAGGAGCTTCCCAAAATCGATCGCAAAGGGTTGGCTTTTGAGAAGAAGTGGCCTGAGAAATATGTTTTTTTGACCCTTCCAGGATCCTTTTACCGATGGAGCTTCGTAAGTAAGGAATGTTTTTGTAATCTCTGATTGGACTCTGCTTATTTCATTTTTATTCCTTTGCAGAGGGAACTCATCCTGCTCCCGCCGATGGGAAGGACAACGTTCTTAGGGCAAGGCAGATCCCTATCGAGCGACGCCAAGTGACTCATCTTCTTAGCTCAGAGGTGTTACGCCGCAGCAAACTATGGGGTAAATTTTTCTTCGTAGAATGCACAGGGTCTTGTATTGCTTGGTTGATCGTATGAATTTTGCGGTCAGGGGGTATGATGGAGGAGGACTTAGAGGATCCGATAACATCTTTCAAGAGGGCCACCGATGCAATCTCGGCAAAGAAGGGTTTGCTTACTGAGGGGGTGGCTGGAAGAGGGAGTGTGACCATCGAAAGCAAGTGTAGGGTGACGGGAAGCGAAGATATTTCCTTTGGTCGGGACTATGGATCGAGGGAGGATTTGAGTCCGATGAGTCAACATCCACCATTAAGCAGGTGCTTGCTTGGGGGGCTATCGATGGTTCTAAATAATTTGAATGCAAGCGTGTTTGCCAAGATGCAGGCTTTTCCTCCGGATAAGAGTTTCAGAGGTGGTGCGACAGATTCAGAGCGGGCTCCTTCAGGTAGGTATCAATCTTTTGGCCTCTTGTTTTAAACCTTTGGTTCACATTTTTCTTCTTATGCATGTTCTTTCGGAACTACATCATCTGAAGGACTGGGTGATAAAGGAGGGTACTAATCAGGACAAGATGGTGGAATTGTCCCGACAGCTATCCTGCGAGAAGGATAAATGAGTTGCTACGGAATTGGAACTTCGGGACCTACAAGATACGGTCCGGACTATTGAAGGTTCGGTAGAGGCTGCTTCGGCTGAGTGCCTTCAACTGAGTCGAGAGAAGCTGGAGTTAGAAGGAACCGTCACCGAACTTCGATCTGAAGTAGAGACTTTAAAGAACGAGAAGATCATGGCCGTGAGTGGGGCAAGGATGGTTGCCCGTTGGGAGGTGATGAGGGAATGGCTTCGAGGACATATCTCCAGATGGGATCTGACCAAAGAATTTTCTCAGTATAAAACGGTAGTTTCAACCGAGGCGGAGCTCAAGGGTGTCGAGCCCCCTACGTTTTAAGATGAGCCTGCTGTCCCTTCGGCTAGGCGAAGTAGATCCTAGGGATTTCCTCTTGTAATGATTGCCTTTCGTGGCCTATCCTTATTTATTTGACCATTTTTTATTTGTTTTCTTCAAACCGGTCTTCTTATATTGAGGTTATACTGGGAGGGATCGATCTTTGTCTGAAAGTCACCGCCTAGGACAAGAGGCCTGTTAGAGATTAGGTCGGGACCAGTAACCATTCGATAAATCATTAGATCTTGTAATCCAGTCTATAAAACATGAGTTTTATTATTAGGGATGTAAGATCGTTGTTGGGAACTAGAGAGTTCCAGCATGGTTCGAACCCTGAAGTTCTCGGACCCTTGAACTCGGAAGCTCTTGGGGTTTAGAACCCTTGGGTTCCTTACCTAGGCCCTGAGGCCATCTTTTGAACCTGAAGGTCTTGCCTATTGAACCCTAAGGTTTTGATTAGCCTGTGGGTCCTGGATCCATGGTTTAGGGGATATTCCGAACCTAGAGGTTAATACCTTTGGATCCTAAGATCTTTGGTAGTTCTCCGAGGTTAGTATCAGGACTTTTTGAGTCTATGATCCCGAGGATCTTTTAGACTTGGAAGTCTTTGATTCTTTTAGGTGATCTTTACGAATCCGGAGACTCCTTAAAGGCCTATTGGTTTTGATGGACCCGAAGGTTCCAAGGAACCTAGAATCATTTTGAACCCGGAGGTTCTAGACCGTGGTGGGAATCTTGAATCCTGAGAGATTTGAGACCTTGGGGTCGTTGTGAACTCTGAGGTTCTTCGGAACCTTGAGGTTCTTCGGACCCTGAGGTCTTGGAACCTTGAGACCCGAAGGTCTTTGGACCCTAAGGTCTATGGAACCCTGAGGTTCTTTGGACCCGTAGGTCCTTGGATCCTTAGGTCTATGGAACCCTGAGGTTCTTTGGGCCTGAAGGTCTTTGGACCCTTAGGTCTATGGAACCCTTAGGTTCTTTGGACCTGGAGGTCTTTGGACCCATAGTTAGGTCTATGGAACCTTGAGGTTCGTTGGACCCAGAGGTCTTTGGACCCTTAGGTCTATGGAACCTTCAGGTTCTTTGGACCCGGAGGTCTTTGGACCCTTAGGTCTATGGAACCCTGAGGTTCTTTGGACCCGGAGGTCTTTGGACCCTTAGGTCTATGGAACCCTGAGGTTCTTTGGACCCGGAGGTCTTTGAACCCTTAGGTCTATGGAACCCTGAGGTTCTTTAGACCCGAAGGTCTTTGGACCCTTAGGTCAATGGAACCCTTAGGTTCGTTGGACTTGGAGGTCTTTGGACCCTTAGATTTATGGAACCCTGAGGTTCTTTGGACCCGGAGGTCTTTGGACCCTTAGGTCTATGGAACCCTGAGGTTCTTTGGACCCGGAGGTCTTTGGACCCTTAGGTCTATGGAACCCTGAGGTTCTTTGGACCCGGAGGTCTTTGGACCCTTAGGTCTATGGAACCCTGAGGTTCTTTGGACCTGGAGGTCTTTGTGCTTTTTATGCTTTTGGGGAGTCTTTCTGATCGCACTCTGCTGCCCCGAGGCGCGCCTCTCTCGATCTAAATTGAGAAGTCGCACTGTGCTACCCGTAGCCGTAGGCCATTCTCGAAAGTCTCAATGCTGCACTCTACCTTTCTGCAGAAAGGTCACTCTCAGACTTACTGTGGTCTAAGGTGGGCCCCCCCGCAAGGCGACTTCAACCCAGACAAACTACCTTCCACGTCTAGATATGTATTAATTTGTTTGTGCTTAACCGGTTTTTTGCACTTTGCTCCCTGCATATCAGCCGCCAGAATCTGATTACAGTACTTGACCGTGTACGTTATGCCCCCTGCGTGTGTTTAGCTCATAGCGTTTTTAACGAGGGTTTGGGTAGCATTTAGTATGTGGTCCCCGCATAGCTCTTGGCTATAGGCCTTTACGCGGGGACCTGTTGTGCAGACATCGGTACAAGGGTGATCAGACCCCTTCCATATCTATCTGCACCTACGGTGAGTATCCTCACCAGCTAGGGGGCTAGCTAAGATCTGAGGTCCCTAAGATCCCGATCCAGCTAATATACCCTTTTACGTATATTGGTATTCCCTTAACTCCTTTTAGTCGAAACTAAGTGTATTTTATAAGCCTAGTGCGAAGACGTTCTCCTTATACATAGGAGTAGGAAAACCAAAATACTTAAATATATAGTATAATAGTATATATAAAGCTTAATCCGAAGATCTTGCTTTTTAGAAATGGTAGAATTTGAGGTGCAAGGCGGTCCAGCAAATGGGTTGGACCTTGCCTTTACTGTCTTGCAGTTTGTAGGCTCCTGCCCCTTGCACCCTTATTACTTGATAGGGCCCCTCCCATCCGGAGGCGATTTTTCCGGCTGATTTTTCCCTTGTGTGGTTGCAGACTCGCCTTAGGATCAAGTCTCCTTCTTGGAAGGTTTTGGACCTCACCTTCTTGTTGTAACTCTTGGCTACTTTTAGTTGGTACGATGCGTTCCTAAGGAGGGCTGCTTCTCTTTTTTCGTCTAGTAGATCTAGACTCAGGTACATCAGCTCGTCATTCTCTTTTGGAGTTAGGATGTTGGAGATCGTGGTCTTAACGTGCACCTCGGTGGGTATTGATGATTCGGTGCCGTAGACGAGTGAGAAAGGGGTTTCTTGGGTAGCCGTCTTTGGAGTTGTCCTGTAGGCCCAGAGAACTCCATGTAACTCCTCTGCCCATCGCCCATGAGCCTTCTCCAAACGCTTCTTGAGCATGTTTACAACCGTTTTGTTGGTTGACTCGGCCTGCCCGTTCGATTGGGGATGTCGTGGTGCTGAATATGAGAGTTTGATGTCCCATTCTTTGCAGAAGTCCTGGAAGTCGTTTCTGGTAACTGGGGTCCATTGTCGGTAACGATCTCCTGAGGTGCCCCGAAGCGGGTGATTATGTTCGTCCAGATGAATTTTCTGATCTAGAGATCTTTGATTTTTGCCAAGGCTTTGGCTTCTACCCATTTCGTAAAGTAGTCGGTCATTACTAGGAGAAAGACCTTTTGCCCCGGCGCCATAGGGAATTTTCCCACGATGTCCATGCCCCATTTGCGAAAAGGCCAAGGGGAGCTTAGGGATTTGAGGTTCTCTAGTGGTAAGTTGGAGATTGGGGCGTGTTTCTGGCATTGGCTGCACGTCTTAGCCTGTTTGAGGGAGTCCTTCGCCATTGTTGGCCAGTAATAGCCGGCCCTTCTTGCTCTGAGAAATAGGCTCCTTCCACTGAAGTGGGAACCACATTCCCCTTCGTGGAGTTCTTCTAGTATTCGTGCGGCTTCTCTAGGGGTTAGACATCGTAGGTAGGGTCCTGAGAAGGATCTCCTATATAGCTTTCCTTCGAAGATGCAGTATCTGGCTGCTTGTCTCTTGATTTTGCGGCTTTCATCTTGATTTTTGGGTAGGACGTCAGTCCTTAAGTAGTTGGTAATGGGAGTCATCCAGGTTTCCCCTTCGTTTACTACTGCGACTTCCTCTGGTTCTGCCTCTTTCTCGGTTGCTGGCCATTGTAGGACCAACAAGGGAATACTCATGTGCTCCTTAGTTTCCAGGGCGGAAACTAGGTTTGCTAGAGCATCGGCTTGAGAATTTTGTTCCCTAGGGATCTGAGTAAGTTTGCAGTTTTCGAATTGGTCAAGCAGACGCTTGGCCACCGATAGGTACCTGATCATTCTTGGATCCTTGGCTTGATAATCTCCTTGGACTTGGCTGATGATTAGTTGTGAGTCGCTGAAGACCTGGATGTCCTCCACTCCCAATTCTTTAGCTAATGCCAGACCTGCTATCAGGGCTTCGTATTCGGCTTTGTTGTTGGTTGCTTTGAAATTGTAACGTACGGCTCTCGAAGCCGACTCTCCCGTGGGGGAAGTTAGGACCAATATCGCTCCTGCACCTCTCACATTGCTGGAACCATCAACATGTAAGGTCCATTGGCTTTTCTCTGCCTCCTTTCCACGGAGCATAGCTTCTAAATCCAAGTCTGGAAGCATGGAAGGGGATAATTCAGCCACGAAGTCGGCAAGGACTTGGGACTTGATGGCGGTAGCTGGGCGGAAGACCACCATGAAGGACCGCTTTGTTAGGGAATGAGGTGACTACCACGACTTGATGAGCCTGGAAGTAGGGGCGTAATTTCCGAGCTGCTACGACTAGGGCGAGGGCTAGCTTTTCTAGTTGGCTGTAGCGAGTCTCTGCGTCTAGCATAGACTTGCTAACTTAGTATATAGGGTGTTGTTTCCTCCCTTCTTCTCTTACGATGACTGCGCTAACTGCATGCTCGGATACGGCTAGGTAGAGCAATAAGACCTCTTCTTCCAGGGGTTTAGATAGGAGTGGTGAAGTAGTAAGATAGGCCTTGAGGTCGGATAATGCAATCTCGCACTTCTCTGTACATTTGAAGTCCTTGGGATTCTTTAGTGTTTCAACGAAAGCCTAGGACTTGTCGAAGAGCCTGGAGATGAATCTGCTGAGGGCTGCCATTCTTCCTGTTAGTTTTTGAACCTCCTTGACGTTGCGAGGGGAAGGTGTCGCCTGGATGGCCCTTATCTACTCCGGATTCGCTTCTATGCCCCTGTGAGCGACTATATACCCCAAGAATTTCTCGGAGCAGAACATGCGTTCGTTACCCTAAGAAGGTACAATATGGAGGGTCGATGGTACGGCTCCCATGTCGTGGATCCAGGGTCTTCCTAGTATCACATTGAAGGATGACAGACAATCGACGACCAGAAACTTAGTGGTTTGATTTATCCCTTCAGCGTAGACTGGTAGAAGAACTTCTCCTTCGGTCTGCTTCACCTCTCCACTGAATCCCACGAGTGGAGTCGCTTTCCTGGTTAGCGTCTTGGGGTCCAGCCCTAGGTCCATGTAAGCTGAATGAAAGATGATGTTGCTGGAGCTTCCATTGTCCACCAGTATCCGCTTGACCAAACAATTGGCTATGACCAATGAGATGACGAGGGCGTCATGGTGAGGAGCCATGACCCGTTCCTGCTCCTTCGCGGTGAAGCTGATCTCGTCCATTCCTAGGAGTGGGCGTTTGGGAACCTCGACCTATTGATCGTTTCTAGCATTACGGGTACTCATTTTTTCTGCGGCGCTGCTGATCCTGCTCACTTCTGATCCTCCTCAAAAGACATGAATCACTCGATCTTGCTGCAGGGGTAATGCGGGAACAGTGTCGTTGGGAAGAGCGGGACCTTCCTTGTTTAGGAGGTCCCTTGCTTTATCCGAGAGGAATTCCCTTAGATAGCCCTTCTTGAGGAGCTCGGCGACTTCTATCCTCAGGGCTATACAATCTTCAGTGGTGTGACCGTGGTCGTTGTGGAACCCACACCACCTTTTGGGGTTCCGATTGGCGTCAGGGGACCTCATTTTGGGAGGCCATTTAACCTGTGGGCCCATTTGTCTCAATACTCCGATGAGCTCCGGCTTGGATATCGCGAGATGAGAGATACTGGGCCAAGTAGAGACCATCATTCCCTCGGATCGGGGTAGAGGACTGTGTTGGTATCTGCCCCTGCTCGGGTTGGTAGATTCTCTGGAGGGTCGAGGTCGGATGGCCTCGTCACGTATTGGGGTCAAAAATGGTTATCTCGAAATCAGCGGCTAAAAAAATTTATCGTGCGCGGACTTTCCATAAAACAAGTCGTATAGCTTAAAAACCTATGTTAAAGTAGATTGTTCTTGTTTTACACGATAAACTTTACGAGAAAACTAACTAAGATTTAGTCGTAAAACTTCGATGATACAATCAAGAAGAACCGAGAGACATTAATTCCGTAGCTGAGATGACACGACCATACAAAATTATACGGAAGAAACGGGAAGTGATGTAAGTTAGGACAGGCCGAACGACAAGGAATCCGCCTTGTGACTTCAAAGAGCATGTTCTCTCAAACCGTGAGGACCCAGAAAACGAGCAAGATATCAAATCGAAGCCCTCGCCGAGACGCAGGTTCCGAGCGGCTAGTCCCAGTGCAGGCTCTGGCCGCCGGGCGGCTAGCCCCCGTGCTGGTCCTGGCCGCCGGGAAACTTCAAAGAGCACGTTCTCTCAAACCTTGAGGACCCAGAAAACAAGCAAGATATCAAATCGAAGCACTCGCCGAGATTCAGGTCGCCGGGCAGCTAGTGCCCGTGCTGGCGGTGGCCGC
Organism: Hirschfeldia incana; assembly: GCA_026261945.1. Classification (NCBI taxonomy): domain Eukaryota; kingdom Viridiplantae; phylum Streptophyta; class Magnoliopsida; order Brassicales; family Brassicaceae; genus Hirschfeldia; species Hirschfeldia incana. The sequence goes on along the minus strand of JABCMI010000014.1, from coordinate 136,646 downwards.
CGGGCGGCTAGCCCTGGTCCAGGTCGCCGGGCGGCTAGCGCCCGTGCTGGCCGTGGCCGCCGGGCGCTAGCCGCCCGGCGACCTGGATCTCGGCGAGCTGGTCGCTGGTCGCCGGGCGGCTAGCCCTGCGCTGGTTCGGTTCGGCGTTTGGCTAGTCTTCGTGCGTAAGTTCTAGGCTCCGAGCTGCTAGAAATCCATACTTTGCGTCTTTCCCAAATTCTCGCGGTACGAATCGTTAAGATTCTGCGTACATAACTCATGTTCTTACTCCAAACCAAGATTGTCGGAAAGACTTCGGAAACCCGTAGATATCAACTGATGGAAGGATCTTGAGATTCTTCGTATAAAACAGTAATGGTTATCTTAAAACACCATTCATTTCAACTATACGAAGGACCGAAGATCTTCCGAAAAACTCGATATTGAAACACGAGTATTGTTTCGAGGATATCGTAGAAACAGCGGCTAGCCCTGGTCCGAAAAACGGCTCGAAAGGGACCAAACACGATCGGACGATCCATTTACGATTTTCTAAGATAGATACGACTGTTTATGTTTATATTCACATAACAAGATAAATGTTAAAATTCCAAAAAGGATAAATGTCAACTTTCCCGAAGAAAATGTCAAGTTTCCCGATAAACACGAAGATCGACGAAAATGGAAAAGCCCGATTCGCGGCCCAAAAGGAGGATATACCGTCATAAGGAGGAGTATATAAAGGAGCTTGGGGAGACAAATAAGAACAGAGCAAAAAAAATCCTAGAGAGAAAGCAAATCCGAGATTGGACACCTAGAGAGCTCCTGTTAGCTTAAGAACTTAGAATTTAGGCGGTAGACTAGCAAGGCAGGACCTAGAACGTCCGGCCGCCTCTCGTTCTATTTTCATCTTGTCCGCAGACTCTTGTTTCTCTCGAAAAGATCTAACAATCCTTTTACTTAGAGTTCCGCACATAGAAACCCTAGGCATTATTCTCGATCTCTTGTTCAAACCCTTCCAACTGAACTACGTCTGACTTGATCCTCGAAAGGGGTACGTAGGCAGCCTTCCTTAAGGTCTAGTCTCAAATCTTAATAAAACCTTTCCGCATTTATTTGATCACTTGTCGTTGGTTGTCTCAGAGAATCCGGACCTTCAGGGAAAGTTAGGTTTACTTAGTTGTCCACCGATTTATTTAACAAAAATCGACAGTGCGAATTTCGGTTCCCACAGTTTGGCGCTAGAAGGAGGGGGGACGGATTACTCTTACTCTTACGGCCGCAAAACGCTTGATCAAAGCAATGTCTGGAAATATGAAAGACAAACTCGCAGCTCACATCAACGCTGGTAAAACAACTTCAGTAGTGACTGCTCCTAAGACCAACGCTTATGCAAACGGTTTTCTAAGATTATCATCTTACGGACAAACGTCCCGAGAACGGACCATCCCGACCAAGTTCAGGTTCTATCAACCATGCACCCCCGTCCATGTTCCTGCAACACGGTCCTCGGGTCTATGGACACAACCCCGCTCGCTTGGTATTATCAAAGAAAGACTTCGGGAAAATTTATAAAAGACTTGGTCATCGAGACAGATTCCTACCTGTCGTATAAAACGGCTAACACTAGTTGCCTTAACTATACGGGGAATTGAAATCCTTGCTGAAAAACCAGCGTCACATCAACGGCTGTTTCTAAGGAAAAATCGTAAAAACTTCTAAGTCCCAAGACGGCCCAAAAGGGGCCCGGATTGCGGCTAAACGACCCACATACGATTTTAAAGTAGGATCGAGCCCAAGACTGATATGACGGTCTAAATACCGAGTTTGAGAAATCTCAACGAGCAGGGTTTCGACTGAAAATGTTTTTTGAGAAACAACGTTTCTAATGTTACTCGTGAAACAGAAAACACGACTGATCGGGTTACCAATCAGCGTTTCTAATGTTAAAATCCGATAACATTTTACGGAACACCTTTCATAAAATAAATTCTAGAAAATATTTCACGAGACAGATTTTGCATGATTAAACTCGACAACATTTTACAAAACAGTTACCGTAAAATTAACTCGACAACATTTTGTGAAATAACTCTCGTAAAATAAAAGGTCAACAACGTTCTAAGAAACAACTCCTTGCTGGGATCATGATGAAATCGATGTCCAAAAGTCTCGGAAAAAAAATTAAAGAAACCTCGAGAGAGTAAGTGTCGATCGAGAAACCTTTAAAAAACCGAGAAAAACAGGCAGGTCCCGCGAGGAAGCACAGTCCCGGGCGGCTAGCACGCCCGTGCTGTCCCTAGGCGCCGGGCGGTTAGCACGCCCGTGCTGCCTCTAGGCGCCAGGCGGCTAACGCGCCCGTGCTGCGCTGGTCGCCGGGCAACAAAACATTCGCCAAGCTCTCGTTAAATAAAAGCTCGGCAACATTCAACAAAACATTAACTCGACAACATTTTGTTGAATAACTCTCGTTAAATAAAAGCTCGGCAATATTTTACGAAACATCATTCGTGAAGTATAACAAGATCGTAAGCTTCTTGACCTGACCAGTTCGCTCATAGCTTGACAAAATAAGAAGCCCCACTCAAGTGACATCTTGCCATTCGTTTTCACTTGTCTACCCACCTTAGCCTTCTTCGAGTTTCGCCTACTTCTCCTCCCTTTGCTTCAACGATTCTGCAATGATTCTGCACTGTTCCTTCGGGTTTCATCAAAAATCGATTCTCGATTCAGTGTCAGACTTTTCGAAGACCTTTGACAATGAAACGTTAGAAGACAAAGAGGAACGGACATGAGGCAATCTCGAGTAATCAATGAGACTAAGGTACGTCCGACTTAGTAAATTTTATCAAGGTTTTAATTTTTTCTTAGGAAAGGAATGGGAACGTCTTGTAAACTGCCGTAAAATTTAGGGAACTTAGAACCTAGGTGGATAGTCTAGCAAGCTAAGTCTTAGGCATTTTCTTCCAGTTTCGTTCTATTGTTCCTTGACTGTCTAGGCAGAACGCGCAAACCGATCTAATCTCTCCAAAAACCAAGAAACGATCGCCGCGCATCCTTGGCATACTCATTCCGCTTCCGTGAGACTAATGGCACGACGGTGAGCTACAAAATTAACGAAATAACCTTTGGTAAAACTCCATGAGTAACTCGAAGAAACTTTCGCCAAAAGACGAAGTCAAAGCGGAAACATTTCCCGTGTAACCCACGGAAACAAGGCTACTTTGACTATCTGCGATTTTCTATCTCCATGAAACCGGTCATCCATTACTTTCGTATAATAAGAACATGTTACACAAAAACAGCATAAGGAAAACCAAGATCGGTCTCATGCAAAAAGACATTGCAATACGGAAAAGTGAGTAAGGAAAACAAACCCCATGTTTGCAAATATCGCAAGTAATTTGTGAGAAACACTCTCCGGCTATTTTCACGCTAACCCCCTCTCACATTACTTTTACGAAAAATCCTATGTATGGTCGAGTCAATTCATACAAAGTAACTTTCGTAAAATTAATATAATGGGTTTAACGGGTAACTGTCATAGACAGTTTTTGTTCCACAAGGTTTCTGACTTCTGCTTTCACTCTCCGCAGTTACATCCAAGCGGGAAATAACCCAAAACTTACTCCGAACGTGTTCTTCGTCGATTCCTTAAACTTTATTTCCTCGGATAAAATGAAACAATTTTCATGCGACCAAAGGAAACTTTATACGAAGCATCTATCGTATAACTGAAACCTAAAGTGGAAAATCGTTTCAAAAAGCCATCACCCATAACTCGGAAAACTCCGCTATTATTGGCATGTCTATCTCGACGAACTCTATTCGGCCCTCGGCCAACTACGTCTTTCCGTAAAGCCCGGACCTGAAATCGGCATCACCATTAAGGACAATCGTGAACCAATATGACCTTAATGCAAAAGGGTCGCGGTCTGATCGTTTACCAACTCCTTGGTTAAACGGCTGAACACAGCCTTTACGCCAAGGCAAAACAGTTGAACGACCGCCGCTCCAATCACTTAATGGCCAAACGATAATCCACGATTTGTCATAAAATGCCAAGTGACCATTACGGGAGCAACTCTGCCGCATAGCCCAAAAGCGGTAATCATGCGATAAATTCTTCATAATAAAATCAGTCCTAACAACCGTACAGTTAACGGAAAAATTTGAAATTAACATCGACTGATTAAGTTCTATGCACCTCGTAAACAAAGCATGAAAAGAAATACTCGTGACAAAGCTCCAAGAGTTATACGAGTCATCCTTAAAATCCCGGAAGGCCAACACTTCGCGGCTCTCTGGAGGGTCGAGGGCGGATGGCCTCGTCGCGTTCGTCCCTTGGGGGTCTGGAAGACTTCTGATCGTATTTTGAGGAAACCTTGGCCCTACTTACAACGTCTTCCTCCCATCTCACTTGAGCCCAGGCTCGAGATAACACATCCGCCATGTCCCCATATCTATACTTTGTTAGCTCCTTATAGAGTTCTCCTTCCGGAAGCAGGCATTTCTTGAAAGCTGAGACGGCTGTATCAGCATTACACTCGGGAATGGAAACCTTCTCCTGGTTGAAGCGAGCTATATAGGAATGCAAGGACTCGTTCCTGTATTGTTGAACCTCGTAGAGGTCATCTGATCTCTTCTCCAGATGACGACTGCTGGCGAATTGTTCTACAAACTTATCACTGAGGGCGGCGAAGGATGAGATGGATCCCGTGGGAAGATTGATGTACCACTGGAGGGCAGGACCGGTCAAAGTTGATCTGAACCCTTCGCACATGGTAGCTTCCCTTGTTTCTTTGGGGATAGCTACGGCTATCATGCGCTGCTTGTACTGGGCGATATGGTTATCGGGGTCCCCAGTTCCTTCGTACATCTTGATGTTCGGGAAAGAGAACTTGCGAGGCATCTCGACTGAAGCAATCTCTTTCACGAAAGGTGTGTCGGAGTAAGACCTAGGGTCGCTCCTCCGGATAGGGAGCTACTCCGGGGAGTCTTTCCACCATAGATTGGATGGTGCCGAATCTCTCGGAGACCACCTTCTCCAAGTAGGCAGCTAGAGCTGGATCCGAGATTTCGGGATGGTCGGGCGAGTATTCCTCATCGTCCGTGTCGGAATCGTCGTTTTCTTCTTCCCGGGTTGTATCTCGAGCGGCTTCCTGGTTGTCGGATCCGTCGTTGGGCTGCTGAGGTGTCTCTTCGTCGTCGCGCGGGGTATTAAGCGAAGCCATTGGTCGAACTCTGGTTCTGAACCGCTTTCGCTTGTTTTCAATCGTTCTGAGGGATTGGTTTTCTCGTTGGAGAACCCGGTTCTCAGCTTCCATGGCGTCTAGCTTCTCGACGCTTTGTTGAAGCTGCTTGGAGTGTTCTCCAAGTTGGTCTTTTAGGTTTTGAACTTCTTGGACGAGTTCTAGACCTACGGGTGTTGCCTCCCGAGCCTTGTGTGGGTCGGTGATTTGGCTTTGGAGTACTTCAAGCCGGCTGTAGAGCTCTTGCTCCTTCCGGGTTGGTTCGGCTTGGTTGGAATCGTCTTCCTGCGTCATCGTCACGTAGTTGAGTTACTCCCCTCTTTCTAGCGCCAAACTGTTATGGTATTTTTGTGTAGGGTCATTTAAGTACTACGGAACACAAGAAGACTAATGTATTTGTAAGTGTTTGGAAGAGAAATCGAGGCAAAGAGACGTATATTATTGAGTATATGTGGGATTACAACATTTTAGGTGTATAAACCCTAGTTCTATCGCCTAACTCTCTAGTCTCTAAGCCTCTGAATGTCGATCCCTTGTTCTAGGGTTTGGGCTCCCCTTTTATAGTTGATGTATGTCGGCCAATCTAGGGCGTACTTTAATATATTCGTGAATATATTAGTTTCCGCATGATTTGGGAAACTTCCATATTGTTGCAGAGGGTCGGACCCTGGTTCCTTCCGGCAGGGGCTAGGCCCTGGTGCCTCGTAGTGGGGACTAGACCCTGGGCCCTATTACTGGATGCCAAATTCTGGAGCCTCCTAGCCGAGACTGAACCTTTGAGCAAAAGTTGGACCCTGGGTCCTTCTTAGGTGAGGGTCTGGAAATCAAGGGCCCTTCGTAGGCTGGAGAAATCTTTAGCCTTGGATATTTTCCCCAACACCCTAGGGATCTGAGTAAGTTTGCAGTTTTCGAATTGGTCGAGCAGGCGTTTGGCTACCGATAGGTATCTGATCATGCTCGGGTCCTTGGCTTGGTAGTCTCCTTGGACTTGGCTGATGATGAGCTGTGTGTCGCTGAAGACTTGGATGTCCTCCACTCCCATTTCTCTAGCTAACGCCAAGTTCACTATCATGGCTTCGTATTCGGCTTCGTTGTTGGTTGCTTTGAAGGTGCAACGTACGGCTCTCGAGGCTGACTCTCCTATGGCGGATGTTAGGACCAATCCCACTCCTGCACCTCTCACGTTGCTGGAACCATCAACATGTAAGGTCCATTGGCCTTTCTCCGCCTCTTTTCCTCGGAGCGTAGCTTCTAGATCCAGGTCTGGAAGCATGGAGGGAGAGAATTCAGCCACGAAGTCGGCAAGAACCTGGAACTTGATGGCGGTAGCTGGGCGGAAGACCACATCATATTCCCCCAATTCTATGGCCCATTTTGCCAATCGTCCTGACACCTCGGGTTTATGAAGGACCGCTTTGATAGGGAACGAAGTGACTACCACGACTTGATGAGCCTGGAAGTAGGGGCGTAATTTCCGAGCTGCTACGACTAGGGCGAGGGCTAGCTTCTCTAGTTGGCTGTAGCGAGTCTCTGCGTATAGCATATACTTGCTAACGTAGTATATAGGGTGCTGTTTCCTCCCTTCTTCTCTTACGAGGACCGCACTAACCGCATGCTCGGATACGGCGAGGTAGAGCAACAAGACCTATTCTTCCAGGGGTTTGGATAGGAGTGGTGGAGTAGTGAGATAGGCCTTGAGGTCAGATAATGCAGTCTCGCACTCTTCTGTCCATTTGAAATCCTTAGGATTCTTTAATGTTTCAAAGAAAGCGTGGGACTTGTTGGAGAGCCTGGAGATGAATCTGCTGAGGGCTGCCATTCTTCCTGTTAGTTTTTGAACCTCCTTGACGTTGCGAGGAGAAGGTATCGCCTGGATGGCCCTTATCTGCTCTGGATTCGCTTCTATGCCCCTGTGAGTGACTATATACCCCAAGAATTTCCCGGAGCTTACTCCGAACGAGCATTTGGAAGGGTTGAGCTTCATATTGTGCCTTCTTAGTTAGAGAACACTTGTTGAAGGTGTGAGATATGATCTTCGGCGTCCAAGGACTTCACTAGCATGTCATCGATGTAGACCTCCATGGTTTGGCCTATCTGATCGGCAAACATCATGTTGACCAGCCTTTGGTAGATGGATCCGGCGTTCTATAACCCAAAGGGTATAACCTTGTAGCAATAGATGCCCCTGGAGGTCATGAAAGATGTTTTCTCCTGGTCATCGGGATGCATTAGGATTTGGTTGTATCCGGAGAAGGCGTCCATGAAGCTCATCAGTTGATGTCCGGCAGTGGCATCAACCAGCTTGTCTATGTGGGGCAAAGGGAAGGGATCCTTTGGACAGGACTTGTTGAGGTCCGTGAAATCGATGCAAACTCTCCACTTTTTATTCTTTTTCCTTACAACTACCACATTAGCAAGCCAGTCGGGATACTGTACCTCTCTTATGAACCCTGTGTCGAGCAGGTTCTTTACTTCCTCGTTAATGATTTCGTCCCTTTCAGGGGCGAACTTCCTCCTTTTTTGTCTGACTGGGAGATGCTTCGGATCCACTTGAAGCTTATGCATGATGATGTGGGAACCAAAATTCACACTGTCGATTTTGATAAGTAAAAACGGAGGAAAGCCAAGTTAACCCGACTTTCCCTGAAGGCCCGGATTCTCTGCGACAGCCAACGACAAGTGACCGAACAAGTGCGGAAGATATGGAAAGATAACAAAAGACGAAAATCGTACAAAAAGGGTTTTGTTAAGAGTTGGGACTGGACCTTGAGAAAGGCTGCCTACGTACCCCTTTCGAGGATCAAGTCGGACGTAGTTCAGTTAGAATGATTTGAACAAGAGATCGAACTGCCTGGCGGAGTTCGTCTAGTACGAGCGTTTGTCATAGAAACGGGCGTGTCGAGAATAACGCCTAGGGTTTCTATGTGCGGAACTCTGAGTAAAAGGATTGCTAGTTTCTTCCGAAGGAACAGAAGTCTGCGGACAAGATGAAGGTAGAACGAGAGGCGGCCAGAAGTCCTAGGCCATGCCTTGCTAGTCTAACCACCTAAGTTCTAAGTTCCCTCAGTCTAAAATATCGGGTCTGCTCTCTAAGTCTCTCAATGATTTTCGCTCTGCCTTTCTTCCTCTCCCAAAGCTCCTTTATATACTCCTTCTTATGACGGTCTATTCTCCTTCTGGGCCGCAAGGCGGGCTTTTTTCCATTTTCGTCGGCTTTCATGTTTATCGGGAAACTTGACATTCATCTTCGGTAAACTTGACATTTATCCTTCCGGAAATTTAGCATTTATCTTGTTACGTAAAGATAAACGTAAATCGTCGTATCTATCTTAGATAATCGTAAATGGATTGTCCGATCGCATTTGGTCCCTTTCGGGCTGTTTTTAGGACTTCCGTTATTTTCTACGATTTCTTCGGAAGATCTTCAATCCTTCGTAAAATTGAGATGTATGGTGTCTTAGATAACCATCATCGTTTCATATGGATAATTTAAGATCTTCCTTTCCGTTGATATCTTACGAGTTTCCGAAGTGTTTCCGACGGTTTTTAGTTCGAAGTAAGAACGGGAGTTTTGTATGCGGAATCCCAATGATTCGTTCCGCAAGGATTCGGGAAAGACTCAAAGTACAGACTTCTGACGGCCGGGGCCTGGGACTTGTGCACGGAAGATTGTCGCTCGAAGACCCGAGCCAGCACGGGCTCTAGGCGCCAGGCTCCTACGGGCAGCACGGGCGCTAGGCGCCTACGGGCAGCACGGGCGCTAGGGGCCCGGCGCCTACGGGCAGCACCGGCGCTAGGCGCCCGGCGCCTACGGGCAGCACCGGCGCTAGGCGCCCGGCGCCTACGGGCAGCACCGGCGCTAGGCGCCCGGCGCTTACGGGCAGCACGGGCGCTAGGCGCCCGGCGCCTACGGGCAGCACGGGCGTTAGGCGCCCGGCGCCTACGGGCAGCACGGGCGCTAGGCGCCCGGCGCCTACGGGCAGCACGGGCGCTAGGCGCCCGGCGCCTACGGGCAGCACGGGCGCTAGGCGCCCGGCGCCTACGGGCAGCACGGGCGCTAGGCGCCCGGCGCCTACAGGCAGCACTGTCGCTAGGCGCCCGGCGCCTAGAGGCAGCACGGGCGCTAGGCGCCCGGCGCCTAGAGGCAGCACGGGCGCTAGCACGTGCGTCTCGGCGAGGGCTTCAATTTGATATCTTACTCGTTTTCTGGGTCCTCACGGTTTGAGAGAACGGGCTCTTTGATGTTTCAAGGCGGATTCTTTGTCGTTCGGCCTGTCCAAACTTAGATTACTTCCCGTTTCTTCCGTATACTTTTGTATGGTCGTGTCATCTTAGCTACGGACCTAATGTCTCTCGGTTCTTCTTGATTGTATCATCGAAGTTTTACGACTAAATCTTAGTTGGTTTTTCTCGTAAAGTTTATCGTGTAAAACAAGAACGATCGACTTTAACATAGGTTCTTTAACCTATACGACTTGTCTTGCTTTCGACGCTTGTTTTGTGGAAAGTCCGCGTATGATAAATAGTTTTAGCCGTTGATTTCGAGAGAACCGTTTTTGACCCCAACAGTTAGCCCCCCAGCCTATAAGACGCGGAGACGATCTTGCGGGCGGAAGATTATGATTTGAAAATCAAAATTTGTGGCTAAGAATATTTCATTGCGGACATCCACATCACCTTTGATTGGCGATCTTGAACGTGGCGTCGGAAAGATCGTGAGTTCATTGCTCAATGTGAAGAAAGAGAAGAACATATGTCCTCGCAAGTCCGTCGTCTTCAACAGAAGATTCAGAGTCTTGAGGAGACGGTGACTCGCAAGTTTGACGGAGAGGACTTTGACTCGATTCTCGCTGGTCTGAAACCCGTGTGCACCCTTGTCCCGGATTCGGAGGGTTCAGAGGACCAGGACTACGCAGTCAAGGATCGTGAAGCCGGCGCATATGAAACATGCAGCGGTGGTGCGACAAATGGAGGCAACGGTGAGACCGTTCCTACTTTGGGTGAGTTTTGAGGATGAAGGTGATGCTTCGGGGAGCGTCTAGGTTTATAAATCCTTTCAGAGATTTTTATTTTGATTGTGTTTCGGCCGTTAAGAGGCCATGATGTACATTTGTGGGACTGGCCGTTGGTGGCTTCGAATCCCGGCCTTTTTCAGGGCATCTGTTGAACTCTGCGGCTCAATCTTTATAAAATATTAATGTTGCGTTTTCAGAACTTCTGTCTATCGAAGTTAGAGGGACAGGGTGTGGGTTGTCGTCTCATTCCTGCCTCCCTGATGATCACCGTATCCGTCGTTTGTACAAAGCGAGATTTTCCTGCGGTTTACGATTTACGTGAAAATTCGTGGAAACGTACAGACATGAGTGAAGAGACAAGTTTTGGGATCTCGCGTCGTTGACGCTTTGCCTATGAGATGTTAAGATACCAGCAAGGCTGGGTTTAGGGCAAGACCTAGGTTTACTCTCAGACTGAGGCTGTGCGATGACAAATTGGCTTTCGTTTTGCCTGTTTGTGATTTTAACCTGATTTGTACCGTTTTAAAATCCGCGAAGTGGTATCGGCTTATATGATTTATCTGGGCACGAATCGAGCTACTTCCTTTACGAAGTGCTGAACCAAATTTGGATTTTTTGTATAGCGCGCTATGGCATTCTTGTCGGATGTAAAATAGCCTACCCTTAGGTGGCTTGTCTGTTTAGGACGTTAGAGTTCGTTTGTTGTGATCAGCAACAACGATATGATGCCGTTTAGAAGGCGTATGAAGGTTTTAATCGAAAAACGAATATTCAGGCACGAAGCGACGTCTCGCAGTGCTTCGAAGTTTGATTTTCTTATGCCATAAAGGACTATGGGCTTTTAGAAATTGCGGAATGTTTCCGGGCGATAGTTTATGATTTATTTGGTGGATACTTGATCCATTGTTGAGGCCGTTTAGCGATTGGCGAGTTTGTTTGCGAAGAGTTTCGAAAATTTGGTTTCTGTGTTTGTAAAGAGTTTCGAAAATCCGGTTTCTTCAAAAAACGTGGGATTATACAAGCATACACATTTCAAATGGGTACGAGTTGATTTTCCCTTGTGCCGCACTTCAAATGTTTGCGGGCTTGGAGATGTTTTGCGAATGTCCGTAGTCAGAAACTGTTGTTTCAGTTTGGACGTGCAAGTTATAAAATTTTGATCGAGGAATTAGGACCAGGGGTCGCGTATATTTGACCCAGGGAGAAGCGTCTACCTTTGCTTTGTTTCGCGAAGTGTTGGCCTTCCGGGATTTTAAGGACGACTCGTATAACTCTTGGAGCTTTGTCACGAGTGTTTCTTTTCATGCTTTGTTTACGGGGCGTATTGAACTTAATCAGTCGATGTTACGTTCAAAATTTTCCGTTAACCGTATGGCTGTTAGGACTGATTTTATTACGAGAAATTCATCGCATGATTTCCGCTTTTGGGCTATGCGACAGAGTTGCTCACGTAAATGGTCGCTTGGAGTTTTATGACAAATCGTGGATTATCGTCTGGCCCTTAAGTGATTGGAGCGGCGATCGTTCAGCTGTTTTGTCTTGGGGTGAAGGCTATGTTCAGCCGTTTTTGTCATATCCCCGATCCTCGATAGGACTGCGGGACGGACCATGGTACATGGAGATGCACCAAGACAGGTTGGTAAACCTGAAATCAGGTGTATCATGGTCCAGAAGGATGGTTAAGTGGGTCGTGGTACGAGTACTTGACCATCGGCAGAAGGAAGGCGATAAAGGTAAGCTGGACGAGTGAACCGGAAGCTTAAAGTGGTCCGGGTCGAGCTCATCCAGCTGGATCACGAGTGTGGTTAGCTCACCTGAGGTTTGTCCAGCTCACCGGAGCTGAAGTGATAGCTGGGTCAGCTGGGGCAGCTAGGGGGAAGCTCATCTCACCTCGGCGGAGTGTTCGGGTCCGGACCAGACTGGTCGAGCTGGACGGTTACTCGGACTGGTCCGACGGTCCGAACATATGTGAAATATGTGACGATGGGACCAATATCTTGCCCATTGATCTGGGACGTCCTATAAGGGAAGGGGAGGTTCCCTCCGCGCCTAGGAACTGTCCCAAAGGGACAGTTAGTCGGATACACGCGAAACGGTGCCAAAGGCAACCGTTCGGTCCGATCTCTCTCATCTCGTACCGGTTCGCCTAAATGGAAGTTGTCAATCGAGATCTCTATAAATAGAGAGTCTCTGACTTCGAGAAAGGCATCAGAACACTCAGGCGAAGCCCTGGCAAAATCGTAACAGAGATAAAAGAGAGAAAGAGAGAGAGACGGTCCGTAGGAAGGGTTATCCGACCAAGGGGTTACCGGAGCAAGATCATTCGGTGGCAAGACATGGAGACTCGTCAGAGGGATCATGAGAAGGATAAGGAGAAGGAGAAGACCCCGGCTCCTGAAGAACGAACGCCTAAGGTCAGTGATGCTTTCCATGGTTCATCCTCCTTCACCGCGGTTAAGTCCGGGCTGGTGTGAAGGGTCGATTGTTCTGAAAGCATCCTTTCTGTCTAATCTTTGTATTCCTCTTACTTCATCTTTATTCTGATCGAGTCTATGGGTTCAGACTCGTAAAGGCAAACCTCGGCCTTGGCCGGTTTGGAGAGAATCCTCCATGGCCGTGGTTTGAGAGGTGTGATCGGATCTTATAGTTCCTGATGAACTTGAGGGGATCCGATGATTGATTCTTCTTATTGAGTATTTATAAGGATTTATCATGTATAGAATTGGTATTGATCGAATTGTTCTAAGGGGATTGGGTCGTGACCGGTTCGGTGAACCAAGGTCGAGATCGTGGTGATCGAGACCGGTTCTGTGGGATCCGATTCGGCCAATCTCTTAGTTGAGAATTATCATGAGTTTACATGAATTTTATTGTATTTTTCCATGGATATTTGAGATGACCATTTTCTGGTCTGACACGGTTTGATAGCCTAGGATAGGATCCATCCATGCAATTGATTGGCTTTGTTGTTGATAAATCTAATCAAGTGTTTGTGTGTGTTGTCTGATGGATCCAGATAGCAAAGGTGATCGTGGGAAAGCCAAGGAACCGTGAGGAACCTAGCCGCGGATGGGATGTGTGTGTGGAAGACAAGTCTTTTGTAGCATTTGATTTATGTAGCCTATTGTGCAACCTTAGTGATTATGACTTAGCCTAGTGTGCAATGAATGATGAACGAATGAATGATTGTATGACTACAGTGTTTATATATAAGAAAGAAAACGTTTGCCGTATTCCGCTGTGTATTGATCATGTTGATTGAATGAACCTCAAAACAATGTAAAACACTTAGAAAAATATGAGTTAGGACTATCACTTAACCAAACGAACTGACTGATAATCTTAAGTAAGACTGCGGTTCGGTTGGATTAAGGAATCCAGGATCGGGTCTTACAAGTTGGTATCAGAGCATGCTTGATTCTAGGATTTGTTGGTTATGGTGCACACACACATCCGGCTAAGGGTACTCGCGGTGAGGCTATGGGTTAGCAATAATTGATTGCTTGTTTTGGTTATCTTTAGGCGTGTAGAGGTTGGAGTATTACAGTTGTAAACTAATCTCTTGTTTGTGTTGTTGTGCCTAAGGGAACTAAGAAGAGGACTAGGAAGGCAAAGGAGGCTGCTGGTGGATCCGGAACGGTGGTGACTGAAAGGGTCACTGAAACACCTGTGTTACCTACCGCGGAGGGAATGGTGAACACTGAAACCGGATTACCACAGGGACCAATCCTACCTGGTGAACCGCGTGTGGAAATTCCTGAGGATCAGGACATGCTGGAACAGGAGGAAGATGCTGAGTCTTCCCATGCTGGTGATCATGAGGATCAGGAGGTTGCTGCGGACGTGGGCAGGACCGGACCTGAGACTGTGGTGACGGGACCAACCATGAAGGAGGTTCTGGACGCCATGAAGGCCATGGGAGATCAGTTGATTGCCTTGACACAAACATTCACCCCGTTGGTGAACTCATCTGTGGGTCAGGCTAATCCTCCAGTTCGTGCTGCCACACGGACAAGAGCCACGCGTACAAGACGTACCGCGGATGTGGTGGAGATCGATCCACCCGTGAGAAGAGCCCATAAGGTCGATTACCTTAAGGTGCTTGAGCACATATCCAAGTTGGGTACTAAACACTTTGCTGGAAGTGTGGATCCCATTGAGGCTGACGAGTGGAGGAGCAGGCTGGTTCGTAACTTCAGCTCCACTCGTTGTCCGGAGGAGTACAAGAGGGACATAGCAGTCCACTTCTTGGAAGGTGATGCTCACAACTGGTGGTTGGCTCTGACAAGAGGACCAATGGCACCATTGAGCGTTTTGCGGACTTTGAGGTTGAATTCAACCACAAGTACTTTCCTGCTGAGGCGTGGGATCGTTTGGAGTCTAAGTTTTTGGATTTAACCCAAGGACGCAAAACGGTTCGTGAGTATGAGGAAGAGTTCAACCGGCTCAGAAAGTATGTGGGAAGGGAACTGGAGGACGAAGCTGTACAGGTCAGGAGGTTCATACGTGGGCTAAGGCCAGACCTGAAGACTTACTGCTCTGTCCGTACCTTTCATACTGTGTCTGAATTGGTGGAGAGGATGGCGATCCTCGAGGCTAATATTGCTGAGGAAGCAAAACTGAAACCACGGAGCCACACGACTCCGGTTGGGTCTGGTGGTGACCGTAAGAGGAAGAGAGACTCGACTGAAGAGGGTAAGACCTCAAGTGGTAAGTCAGAGTGCTCTAAGTGTGGAAGACGCCATGGTGGGGAGTGCTGGAAAGCCATGGGAGCTTGCACCCGCTGCGGCAAGATGGATCATTCGGCTCGGGATTGTCCTAACCCGGCTTCCAACAGTGGTTCAGCCACTTGTCATGGGTGTGGTAAGGTAGGACACTACCGTAGGGATTGTCCCAAGAACCCACCCGGGACGGATAAGGGTCGTGGAGAGTCGAGCAAGCCGAACCAGAACCAGAACCAGTCATCCGCACCAAGGGTGTACGAGTTGTGCAAGGACACGGATGAGACTGGACCATTCCAATCGATCACTGGTAATAGTTTCTGTAAACTTGATCTTTTAAATTTGTAGATTGCATGGTGTGGAATCTAGAACGGTTTAGGATACTTTGTATGGACCTTGTGTAGGAACCTTAAGTATTGGTGGTGTGGAAACACACGTATTGTTTGACACCGGAGCTACACATAGTTTTGTGAGTCCAGGAATGATTGGAAAGGGATTATTCCAATTGAGTGATGGGAATGAACCTTGCAAAGTGAGAGGGGCTGGTGGCCATGTTATGAACTCACTTGGGCTGGTAAAGGGAATCCCGGTATTGATCACGGACAGGGAGATGCCTGTAGATCTGATAGTAGTCCCCCTTGAGAATCACGAAGTGATATTGGGTATGGACTGGCTTGGGAAGCATCGGGCCACTCTGAACTGTCACCGGGGAAGGGTGCAGTTTGATACAGGGTGTGGACGTCCGGTCTGGTTCCAAGGAATGTGTTCGACTCCTGGGTTGAAAGTGGTCTCAGCACTCCGTGCGGAAAGGATGCTGTTGGATGGTTGTGAGGCCTATTTGGCTACCATCACCACTAAGGAGTGCGTGGGGGTGGTGACCCGGAGGGAATACCGCTGGTTAGGGAATTTGAGGATGTGTTCAGGTCACTACAGGGTGTTCCACCTGATAGGGCTGATCCATTCAAGATTGAACTGGAACCAGGGACGGCTCCTTTGTCCAAAAGTCCGTACCGCATGGCTCCAGCCGAGATGGCTGAGCTAAAGAAACAACTTGAGGAGTTGTTGGATAAGGGCTTTATACGCCCTAGTGTATCACCTTGGGGAGCACCAGTCCTCTTTGTGAAAAAGAAGGATGGTAGCTTTAGGTTGTGCATTGATTATAGAGGGTTGAACCGGTTCACTGTGAAGAACAAGTACCCGTTGCCTCGGATTGATGAGTTGTTGGATCAACTCAGGGGAGCCAAGTGGTTCTCCAAAGTGGACTTGGCATCTGGATATCATCAGATTCCGATTGAACCTACTGATATCCAGAAGACTGCATTCCGAACGCGGTATGGTCACTTTGAGTTTGTTGTGATGCCGTTTGGATTGACTAATGCACCGGCTGCTTTCATGAACATGATGAATGGGGTATTCCGAGAGTACTTGGACGAGTTTGTGATCATCTTCATTGATGATATACTCGTGTATTCAAAGACCAAGGAAGATCATGAAAAGCATCTCCGGGCAGTGTTGGAACGCTTGAGGGAGCAGAAACTCTTTGCTAAGTTAAGCAAGTGTAGTTTTTGGCAGAAGAGCATTGGGTTCCTTGGACACATAGTGTCGGATAAGGGCGTATCAGTTGATCCGGAAAAGATCAAATGTATACGTGAATGGCCTCAACCAAGGAATGCTACTGAGGTAAGAAGCTTCCTGGGGTTGGCTGGCTTTTACCGGAAGTTTGTGAAAGGGTTTTCAAGTGTGGCACAACCCATGACACAACTAACCGGGAAGGATGTGAAGTTTGCATGGTCGGATCAGTGTGAGAAGAGTTTCTCCGCACTGAAGGACATGCTGACAAGTGCTCCGGTACTGGTACTACCTGAGGCTGATCAGCCTTATGTAGTGTACACGGATGCATCAATCACAGGACTGGGATGTGTCCTTACACAGCAAGGGAAGGTAATAGCCTATGCATCTCGACGGTTGAGAAAGCATGAGGGGAATTATCCGACCCATGATCTGGAAATGGCAGCTGTGGTCTTTGCTTTAAAGATATGGAGATCTTATCTTTATGGGGCAAAGGTGCAAATACTTACAGACCATAAGAGTCTAAAGTATATTTTCACTCAGCCTGAGTTGAATCTTAGGCAGAGGAGGTGGATGGAGTTTGTTGCAGATTATGATCTGGATATAACTTACTATCCGGGAAAGGCTAACCTGGTGGCTGATGCATTGAGCCGGAGACGGGCTGATGTATCCGCAGAAAGGGAGGCTGATGACTTGGAAGGAATGGTAAGGTCACTGCGCCTGGATACTCTCACGGGTCAGGAAGAACCTTTGGGTTTGGAGGCAGTGAACCAGGCCGATCTCCTTACCAGGATCCGTCAAGCACAAGGCTTGGACGAGAACCTTAAAAAGGTTGCTGCCAATGACAAGACCGAGTACCAAACTGCAAGCAATGGTACCATCTTGGTCAATGGCAGGATCAGTGTTCCTAATGATAAGGGACTGAAGGAAGAGATTATGAGGCAAGCTCATAAGTCTAAATTTTCGATCCATCCCGGATTGAATAAGATGTATAGAGATTTGAAGAGGTATTACAATTGGGTGAGGATGAAAACTGATGTGGCCGAGTGGGTGGCAAAGTGTCCTACTTGCCAACTCATCAAGGCTGAACATCAAGTTCCCAGTGGGTTACTTCAGAATCTACCTATACCGGAGTGGAAGTGGGATAACATCACAATGGACTTTGTGACCGGGTTCCCCACCACTCGGAACAAAAAGGATGCAGTATGGGTCGTAGTGGACCGTCTGACTAAGTCAGCCCACTTCCTCCCCATACGGAAAGGGTATGGTGTAGATGAGATAGTAAGGATCTACTTGGATGAGATAGTACGGTTGCATGGTGTTCCAGCAAGTATTGTCTCAGATAGAGATCCAAGGTTCACATCTTACTTCTGGCAAGCTTTTCAAAAAGCTTTGGGGACCAGAGTAAACATGAGTACGGCATATCATCCTCAAACGGATGGACAGTCTGAAAGGACGATCCAGACCTTGGAGGATATGCTAAGGGCATGTGTCTTAGATTGGGGTGAATCTTGGGAAAACACTTACCTTTAGTTGAATTTGCGTACAATAACAGTTTCCATACAAGTATTGGTATGTCACCATATGAGGCTTTGTATGGAAGACCATGCAGGACACCTCTATGCTGGACCCAAGTGGGGGAGCGTAGCATGTTGGGTCCTGAGATTGTAGAGGAAACCACAGAGAAAATACGTATGGTTAAGGACCATATGAAGGCAGCACAAGATCGCCAAAAGAGCTATGCTGATAAGCGTAGGAAACACTTGGAGTTTGAGGTTGGGGATCTTGTGTACCTAAAGATGATTACATTCAAGGGACGGACCAGAATTTCTGGAAGGAAGAAATTAGGTCCAAGGTACTTGGGTCCGTTTAAGATCATTGAACGAGTGGGAGCAGTGGCATACAAGCTGGATTTGCCATCCAAGATGGATGCTTTCCACAACGTATTCCATGTGTCACAACTCAGGAAATGCTTAACGGAGCAGGAAGTGGTATTGCCTGGGATTCCTGATGATCTTGGTACGAACCTAACCTTAGAAACAAGACCGGTTCGGATCGTGGATCGATCAGAGAAGGCAATGAGAAGGAAAACCGTTCCCATGATAAAGGTGGTATGGGAATACAATGGTAAAGACCTTATCACTTGGGAAACGGAGGCAAGAATGAAAGCTGAGTATCCGGAGTGGTACAACCAGTTTTATCATGATGAGATCCCTAACTTGGATTCGGGGACGAATCCTTTGTTGGTGGGGGAGACTTGTCATGTCCCCGATCCTCGATAGGACCGCGGGACGGACCATGGTACATGGAGATGCACCAAGACAGATTGGTAAACCTGAAATCAGGTGTATCATGGTCCAGAAGGATGGTTAAGTGGGTCGTGGTACGAGTACTTGACCATCGGCAGAAGGAAGGCGATAAAGGAAAGCTGGACGAGTGAACCGGAAGCTTAAAGTGGTCCGGGTCGAGCTCATCCAGCTGGATCACGAGTGTGGTTAGCTCACCTGAGGTTTGTCCAGCTCACCGGAGCTGAAGTGATAGCTGGGTCAGCTGGGGCAGCTAGGGGGAAGCTCATCTCACCTCGGCGGAGTGTTCGGGTCCGGACCAGACTGGTCGAGCTGGACGGTTACTCGGACTGGTCCGACGGTCCGAACATGACGATGGGACCAATATCTTGCCCATTGATCTGGGACGTCCTATAAGGGAAGGGGAGGTTCCCTCTGCGCCTAGGAACTGTCCCAAAGGGACTGTTAGTCGGATACACGCGAAACGGTGCCAAAGGCAACCGTTCGGTCCGATCTCTCTCATCTCGTACTGGTTCGCCTAAATGGAAGTTGTCAATCGAGATCTCTATAAATAGAGAGTCTCTGACTTCGAGAAAGGCATCAGAACACTCAGGCGAAGCCCTGGCAAAATCGTAACAGAGATAAAAGAGAGAAAGAGAGAGAGACGGTCCGTAGGAAGGGTTATCCGACCAAGGGGTTACCGGAGCAAGATCATTCGGTGGCAAGACATGGAGACTCGTCAGAGGGATCATGAGAAGGATAAGGAGAAGGAGAAGACCCCGGCTCCTGAAGAACGAACGCCTAAGGTCAGTGATGCTTTCCATGGTTCATCCTCCTTCACCGCGGTTAAGTCCGGGCTGGTGTGAAGGGTCGATTGTTCTGGAAGCATCCTTTCTGTCTAATCTTTGTATTCCTCTTACTTCATCTTTATTCTGATCGAGTCTATGGGTTCAGACTCGTAAAGGCAAACCTCGGCCTTGGCCGGTTTGGAGAGAATCCTCCATGGCCGTGGTTTGAGAGGTGTGATCGGATCTTATAGTTCCTGATGAACTTGAGGGGATCCGATGATTGAGTCTTCTTATTGAGTATTTATAAGGATTTATCATGTATAGAATTGGTATTGATCGAATTGTTCTAAGGGGATTGGGTCGTGACCGGTTCGGTGAACCAAGGTCGAGATCGTGGTGATCGAGACCGGTTCTGTGGGATCCGATTCGGCCAATCTCTTAGTTGAGAATTATCATGAGTTTACATGAATTTTATTGTATTTTTCCATGGATATTTGAGATGACCATTTTCTGGTCTGACACGGTTTGATAGCCTAGGATAGGATCCATCCATGCAATTGATTGGCTTTGTTGTTGATAAATCTAATCAAGTGTTTGTGTGTGTTGTCTGATGGATCCAGATAGCAAAGGTGATCGTGGGAAAGCCAAGGAACCGTGAGGAACCTAGCCGCGGATGGGATGTGTGTGTGGAAGACAAGTCTTTTGTAGCATTTGATTTATGTAGCCTATTGTGCAACCTTAGTGATTATGACTTAGCCTAGTGTGCAATGAATGATGAACGAATGAATGATTGTATGACTACAGTGTTTATATATATGAAAGAAAACGTTTGCCTTATTCCGCTGTGTATTGATCATGTTGATTGAATGAACCTCAAAACAATGTAAAACACTTAGAAAAATATGAGTTAGGACTATCACTTAACCAAACGAACTGACTGATAATCTTAAGTAAGACTGCGGTTCGGTTGGATTAAGGAATCCAGGATCGGGTCTTACAGTTTTACCAAGGAGTTGGTAAACGATCAGACTGCGATCCTTTCGCATTAAGGTCATATTGGTTTACGATTGTCCTTAATGGTGATGCCGAATTCAGGTTCGGGCTTTATGGAAAGGCGTAGTCGGCCGATGGCCGAATAGCGTTCGTTGAGATAGACATGCAAATCTTAGCGGAGTTTTCCGAGTTATGGGTTACACGGGAAATGTTTCCGCTTTGATTTCGTCTTTTGGAGAAAGTTGCTTCGAATTACTCATGGAGTTTTAACGAAGGTTATTCCGTTAATTTTGTAGCTCACCGTCGTGCTATTAGTCTGACGTTGTACGAGTTTCTTGTCGCGAGATTGCAACAAGAGACGGTGTAGAGTTTTCAAGACTATGTTTGTAGCGGTTTGACCATGCCGTTATGCCGCTAGCGTTTCGGACGAATCTTATAGTGCCGTTTGCCTTTTGAAAGGAATTTTTTCTTTATGAAGTAGAATGAGTATGCCAAGGATGTGTGGCGATCGTTTCTCGATTTTCTGAGAGATTAGATCGGTTTGCGCGTTCTGCCTAGACAGTCAAGGAACAATAGAACGAAACTGGAAGAAAATTCCTAAGACTTAGCTTGCTAGACTATCCACCTAGGTTCTAAGTTCCCTAAATTTTACGGCAGTTTACAAGACGTTCTCATTCCTTTCCTACGAAAAAATTAAAACCTTGATAAAATTTTCTAAGTCGGACGTACCTTAGTCTCGTTGATTACTCGAGATTGCCTCATGTCCGTTCCTCTTTGTCTTCTAACGTTTCATTGTCAAAGGTCTTCGAAAAGTCTGACACTGAATCGAGAATCGATTTTTGATGAAACCCGAAGGAACAGTGCAAAATCATTGCAGAATCGTTGAAGCAAAGGGAGGAGAAGTAGGCAAAACTCGACAAAGGCTAAGGTGGGTAGACAAGTGAATACGAACGGCAAGATGTCACTTGAGTGGGGCTTCTTGTTTCGTCAAGCTATGAGCGAACTGGTCAGGTCAAGAAGCTTGCGATCTTGTTATACTTCACGAATGATGTTTCGTAAAATATTGCCGAGCTTTTATTTAACGAGAGTTATTCAACAAAATGTTGTCGAGTTAATTTTACGGAAACTGTTTCGTAAAATGTTGTCGAGTTTAATCGTGCAGAAGCTGTCTCGTGAAGTATTGTCTAGGATTATTTTACGAAAGGTGCAAAGTATTTGGTTGGACTATCGTCGGGGATGGTTTCGCGAGGGTTTGCCGCGTTCGCCGAATGTTTTGTTGTCCGGCGACCAGCGCAGCGCGGGCGCGTTAGCCGCCCGGCGCCTAGGGACAGCACGGGCCTCCTAGCCGCCCGGCGCCTAGGGACAGCACGGGCGTGCTAGCCGCCCGGGACTGTGCTTCCTTGCGGGAACTGCCTGTTTTTCCCGGTTTTTTTTAAGGGTTTCTCGATCGACACTTAGTCTCTCGAGGTTTCTCTAATTGTTTTTCCGAGACTTTTGGACATCGATTCTATCATGATCCCAGCAAGGAATTGTTTCTTAGAACGTTGTTGACCTTTTATTTTACGAGAGTTATTTCACAAAATGTTGTCGAGTTAATTTTACGGAAACTGTTTTGTAAAAAGTTGTCGAGTTTAATCATGCAAAAGCTGTCTCGTGAAATATTTTCGAGAATTTATTTTACGAAAGGTGTTCCGTAAAATGTTATCGAATTTTAGCATTAGAAACGCTGATTCGTAACCCGATCAGTCGTGCTTTCTGTTTCATGAGTATCCGGGGTTTCTCCACGATTTCTAGGAGAACATGTCTTTATTGTTTCGGGAAATTCTAAAAAACATTTCCAGTCGAAACTCTACTCGATCCTACTCTAAAATCGTATGTGGGTCGTTTAGCCGTGATTCGGGCCCCTTTTGGGCCGTCTTGGGACTTCGACGTTTTTACAATTTTTATTTAGGAAAGGCCGTTGATGTGACGCTGGTTTTTCCGACAAGATTTCAATTCCCGGTATAGTTAAAGCAATTGGTGTTCTAGCTAACCATAGCCGTTTTATACGTCAAGCAGGAATCCGTATCCACTACCAAGTCTTTTTCTGAATTTTCCCGATCGAGGGGGGTTGTGTCCATGGACCCGAGGACCTTGTTGCAGGAACTTGGACAGGGGTGCATGGTTGATAGGACCCGAACTTGGTCGGGATGGTCCGTTCTCGGGACGTTTGTCCGTAAGATGATAATCTTAGATAACCGTTTGCATAAGCGTTGGTCGTAGGAGCAGTCACTGCTGAAGTTGTTTTACCAGCGTCGATGTGAGCTGCGAGTTTGTCTTTCACATTTCCAGACATTGCTTTGATCAAGCGTTTTGCGGCCGTAAGAGTAAGAGTAATCCGTCCTCCCCTCCTTCTAGCGCCAAACTGTGGGAACCGAAATTCGCACTGTCGATTTTGATAAGTAAAAACGGAGGAAAGCCAAGTTAACCTGACTTTCTCTGAAGGCCCGGATTCTCTGCGACAGCCAACGACAAGTGACCGAACAAGTGCGGAAGATATGGAAAGATAACAAAAGACGAAAATCGTACAAAAAGGGTTTTGTTAAGAGTTGGGACTGGACCTTGAGAAAGGCTGCCTACGTATCCCTTTCGAGGATCAAGTCGGACGTAGTTCAGTTAGAATGATTTGAACAAGAGATCGAACTGCCTAGCGGAGTTCGTCTAGTACGAGCGTTTGTCATAGAAACGAGCGTGTCGAGAATAACGCCTAGAGTTTCTATGTGCGGAACTCTGAGTAAAAGGATTGCTAGTTTCTTCTGAAGGAACAGAAGTCTGCAGACAAGATGAAGGTAGAACGAGAGGCGGCCAGACTTGTGCACGGAAGATTGTCGCTCGAAGACCCGAGCCAGCACGGGCGCTAGGCGCCTACGGGCAGCACAGGCGCTAGGCGCCCGGCGCCTACGGGCAGCACAGGCGCTAGGCGCCCGGCGCCTACGGGCAGCACGGGCGCTAGGCGCCCGGCGCCTAAGGGCAGCACGGGCGCGAGGCGCCCGGCGCCTACGGGCAGCACGGGCGCTAGGCGCCCGGCGCCTACGGGCAGCACGGGCGCTAGGCGCCCGGCGCCTACGGGCAGCACGGGCGCTAGGCGCCCGGCGCCTACGGGCAGCACGGGCACTAGGCGCCCGGCGCCTAGAGGCAGCACGGCGCTAGGTGCCCGGCGCCTAGAGGGAGCACGGGCGCTAGACGCCCGACGCCTAGAGGCAGCACGGGCGCTAGGCGCCCGGCGCCAAGAGGCAGCACGGGCGCGAGGCGCCCTGCGCCTAGAGGCAGCACGGGCGCTAGCACGTGCGTCTCGGCGAGGGCTTCGATTTGATATCTTACTCGTTTTCTGGGTCCTCACGGTTTGAGAGAACGGGCTCTTTGAAGTTTCAAGGCGGATTCTTTGTCGTTCGGCCTGTCCAAACTTAGATTACTTCCCGTTTCTTCCGTATACTTTCGTATGGTCGTGTCATCTTAGCTACGGAGCTAATGTCTCTCGGTTCTTCTTGATTGTATCATCGAAGTTTTACGACTAAATCTTAGTTGGTTTTTCTCGTAAAGTTTATCGTGTAAAACAAGAACGATCGACTTTAACATAGGTTCTTTAAGCTATACGACTTGTCTTGCTTTCGACGCTTGTTTTGTGGAAAGTCCGCGTATGATAAATAGTTTTAGCCGTTGATTTCGAGAGAACCATTTTTGACCCCAACAGATGATATCGGGGTCGATCCCGGGCAAGTCCTCATGGGACCACGCAAAGCAATCAGAGTTAGACCTTAGGAAGTCAATAAGTCTCCGTCTCAGGTCCTTTGAAAGTTTGGAGCCTATTTGGAGGTTTCGCTCTGAGTTCCCTTCTACTAGGGGGACCTCATCCATGCCTTCAACCTCTGGTTCTTCGGTTTGAGGAACTGGAGGTTGCTTCTGTAATTGCTATAAGACATGGGTCTTTCCTTTCAGGGTAGTTTGGTAGCAAGACCTAGAGTTTTCCTGGTCTCCTTTGATGACCTTTATAGCTCAGGGAGTAGGAAATTTTACCAATTGATGGACGGTCGATGGTACGGCTCCCATGTCGTGGATCCAGGGTCTTCCTAGTATCTTTTTTTTTTGAATTGAATGTTAAATTGAATTCAAAAGAAAATATCCTTTGTACAACAAGTGTTACTTTTCAGAAAATATATGACTTTTAAAACTCTTTCCTATACTTCATCAAAAAGAAATCAAAACTTCAAGGTCTTGTACTAAACCAATATTTCATCCCTTCTTCGTACTTGCATCTCCCTTCCGTCTAATCACAGTAAACTGATTCCTCACTCCTTTATCAATCATCCTTGTCAGTAGTCTCGCTGGTGAATGTTCTTCACCATGCCTCCTACGATTCCTCTCCCTCCAAATTGTGTATACCGCAAGCTGAAAAGTGTATCTCATGACAAAAACCTTCACCTTCCTCATACGAGAAGTCCTCATTATCCTCAATATATCTTCCCACTTATCAGTATAGTCATCCTCTAAGACTCCTGCCATCAGATCCCTCCAAATTTGAGAAGTGTACTCACACTCAAAGAACAAATGCTCTCTAGTCTCCAACGGTTCATTGCATAAGACACAAGAACTATCCACAGACCCATTCCAATGTCTCATACGATCCCCTGTTGTAAGCCTGCCCTTCAATGCAATCCATAAGATAAAAGACAATTTCGGAGTGGCATGTTTAAACCAAACTTCCTTGAACCAGTGGCAAGCTTGATGCTTCTCCCTGATTACCTGCGAAGTTTCACCCGTGGAGAACTTTGATTTATACTGCCCTCTCCCATTCTTCCATAAAGAAACATCATCTTCATCAGCAACATTTGCTTTGTATTTCTCCATTTCTGCCTCAACTTTGTTAAGAATAGTAATCCGATGGTTTCTTCTTCTATGCCTTATACTTGCATCTACTGTTGCATTAAGTGGAATTCCCAGATCAATAGAGTTCCCTTCCCTCAAAATATCACTGAGACACCCCAATGATGACCAAGACTCATGCCAAAAAGAAGCTTTCTGACCATTTTTAACTTCCACACGATATAGATCTTTAGCAACCTCTCTATACTTTAGTAATTTCCTCCACATCCATGAACCAGTTTGGGTATTATCTTTTACCATCCATATAGACCCCTTTCGGATAAGATAAGTCTTTATCCAATTAACCCAAATGGAATTTGAAGATAGTATTCTCCAGATTAGTTTCAGACAACTTACAAGATTGACTTCCTTCAAAGAACGAATTCCCAGCCCACCTTCTTGCTTCGGCTTACATATATCCACCCAAGAAACCTTTGCTTTCCTACTGTTCAAGTCAGGGCCTGACCACAGAAAGGCTGAACAAAGCCGCTCAATCTCTTTCACACAACCACTAGGTAGCCTGAAAGCTGCCATCCAAAAATTCGTCAAGCTTGTGATTACAGATTTAATCAGTTGCAGTCTACCAGCATAAGACAAGAACCTCCCTGTCCAAGAACCAATCTTCTTTCTGATCTTCCCTATGAGAGGCAAGTAATCTAGAACTGTCATGTTCTTGGTTAAAAGCGGAAGTCCTAGATAACGTACCGGAAGCTTTCCTGTAGCAAAGGGGAAGTGATGAATAATCTCTTCTTGCTTCTGAGATGTTACACCCGCAAGAAACAGGGTCGACTTCTCCAAACTAATTTTCAATCCAGACATCTTATCAAACTCATCAAAAACTCTCAGAATCTCCTCAATTGATCTTGTGGTACCATCACCAAAAACCATTAGATCATCCGCAAAACATAGATGAGTGAGATCTATGTTTTTGCATTTTGGATGATATCCAATCTTCCCTTTTACAGCTGCTTCATCAATCATCTTGGACAACACATTCATACAAATGACAAACAGATATGGAGATAAAGAGCATCCTTGCCTCAAACCTCTTTTACTCTGGAAGTAACCAGCTAATTCACCATTCACCTGAACTGAAAAAGAAGCTGTTGTGATACAGAGATTGATCCAATGTATAAATCTGTCAGGAAGTCCAAGGGCTTTCAACGTGTTCAGCAGAAAGGACCATTGCACAGAGTCAAACGCCTTTGATATATCAATCATCATTGCACAACGTGGTGAGATGTCATCCTTATGGTAATCTTTTATAATCTCCGTTGCCAAGAGTACATTCTCCATTAATAGCCTCTCC
This sequence comes from Hirschfeldia incana, assembly GCA_026261945.1. Taxonomy (NCBI): domain Eukaryota; kingdom Viridiplantae; phylum Streptophyta; class Magnoliopsida; order Brassicales; family Brassicaceae; genus Hirschfeldia; species Hirschfeldia incana. The sequence goes on along the minus strand of JABCMI010000014.1, from coordinate 109,836 downwards.
TTTATGAATGCTGACTGATTAACAGAGATACACTTTGGCAAGATGCTCTTCAATCTGTTTGCAAGTAACTTCGAAATCACCTTATACAGAACATTACATCACGAAATAGGTCTGTAATCCTTCATCTCTTTAGCTTCTTTCTTCTTCGGAATTAGGGACAAAATAGTGGAATTGAGCCCCTTTGGTAGGAACCCCAAACTGAAGAAAGATTGTATTGCAGCAGTGATATCATTTCCTATTATTGCCCAAGCTTCTTTAAAGAACTCTGCAGTATATCCATCAGGGCCTGGTGCTTTACTCCCTGGCATCTTGAATAGAATTTCCTTGATCTCATCATTTGAAACTTCTTTTATAAGCTTCTCACAGTCATAGCTACTACATTGAAATCCCATCAATTCTTTTAGTCTTTCTACTGTAACCCCTTCAAACTCCTGTGGCTGAGCTGACATGAAATCCGAGAAAAAACGTTCTGCTTCTTTTTTAATCCCCTCAGCTGTCTTGACAATCTCCCCATCAGCACACTGGATCTCATGAATTTCATTTCGAATCTCCCTTATCTTTGCTGCATTGTGAAAAACTCTATTATTTCCATCACCAACCTCCAACCAGTGCAGCTTAGAATTTTGTTTAAGAACTTCTTCTTCTATATCTGCAAGTCTTTTCCAAGCTGTGTAAGCTTTACCCTTAGCTTTGATAGCTTTTGCAGTTGGATTTTTCATTGTCTCCTCTTGTCTTAAACATAAACTTTGATATGCTTCTCTGGTCCTTCTTGACAAATCCCCCAGTTTTAACTTACTCAGCGACCGTAGAGGCTGTTTTAGAGCTTTAAGACGCTTTGTAAGTCGATACATTGCCGAAGTAGATTGATATATAGCTTCCTGATTCCTCAAAAAATCTTCTATTAGTGGAATAAACTCCGGCATTTTTGCTAAAACATTTGTAAACTTGAAAGGCTTCCTCTTCCTTTCCTCCTTTTCTTCAAACTGAATTCTGCAACGAAAGTGATCAGAACATCCCCCCGCTTCAAAAACACTATAAGCTCTGGAACTTTGCAGCCATTCTTCATTAACAAGAACTCTATCCAATTTTTTGCAAATCAAACCCTCCTCTCTCTTGTTACACCATGTGTAGAACGGCCCCTGATAACCCATATCCACCAATCTGCATTTCCTCGTTAACTCCTGAAATTCTCTCATACCCCCCATGTGTCTTGGTGAATTTCCAAACTCAGAATGTTCCTCCACATCAAGTATCTCATTATAATCACCCATAACAATCCATCTTTTATTCTGTAACAACGGCGCTTCATGATGATTCTGAAGCTCCTCCCATAAACTTCTTCTTTCCTCTACTGTGTTAAGAGCATAAACAAACGAGCAAAAGAACTCCTCCGTCTGCCCTTGTAATAGTACTGAGCACGTTATGAGCTGAGCACTTTTATAGATTGGTGTCATCCGAACTGTAGAATTCCAAACCACCCAAAGTCTCCCTAATCGATTATACTCATAGTTTGATATAAAATCCCAACCATGAAATACACTCGAAACAATCCCTGCTGCCTTCTTCTCCTTAACTCTTGTCTCAATGATACATCCAAAATTAAAAGAATGACTTCTCACCCAACTCCTCATCACATCATGCTTAGTAGATTTGTTGAACCCTCTAATATTCCAGAAAAAACTAGCCATATTAGTTTTTCCTTAAACCCCTTTCTTGCACCACCTTATGCCTTGTCTTAGACAATCGAGGGAGAGTTTGTCGAGCTCTTCCTTTCCTTCCATCAGATTGTTTCTCTTCCATTTTCTCCTCCATTTTACTTTGATACTCATCTTCATCTTCCTCATTTCTCATATCCTCAGACTCAGACATTTCTTTTTCCAATTCTTCCTCATTCTCATTTTCTTCAGTATTACTCAGAGCTGCAAATCTTGACGGTGTTGCAATCTGAACCTGCCCATACTGTAGATTCTGAGCCTTCGGACTTCTTCCTGCTTTTTCCCCGGAGACTCTTTTCCATTCATTTAGTTCATCCCCTTTACTGCTTCCTTCTCTCTCCTTATCATCTGCTACTATCTCATTTTGTTTCCCACAGCAAGTCTTCTCCACTTCTTCAATTGTCTCTATGATCTCTCCCTCCTCCTTTTCAGATTCCCCATTTCCCTCACATTTGTCCTCCAATGTTTTCTCTGAGGTTTTTCCTGGCGACTTCTGCTGAGCTACAACCTCCTTTTTTGTTTTACAGAAAGTTTCAAGATGACCCCATTTGCCACAAGATGTGCACTTCGGAGGAAGACTAGGATAGGTAAACACCACTATTGTCTCAACTCCTTCAATCAAATAGTTTATCCTTGTTGGTAGCTCCTTTGATTGATCAGCCAACACAAACACCTTTGCCTCCTCAAAGTTTGTACACGCCACTGTCTCTGGATGGAGTCTATCTGGTTTCCCTACAGCACTTGTGATGAAACTGATCCCCTCCCATGAGTACATACTCATTGGCACTCCAGTCAAATGAACCCATAGCGGAATCACTTTAGCCTCTGAGTCGTCTTTCTTCGGTGACCATTGTGAAACAATCATCGGGACTCCTGCAATATTCCAAACCCCTCTCCTGATCACCTTGTTTCGTATCAACGCCTTTGGATTACGAATTCTCATAGTTCTCGAATCCATCTCATACACCTCCAGTTTCTGATTTTTTTCCCCATACGCCCAGATTTTATCAACAATCATATGAACCTTTGCTATGTGAGGTGCTGTTTCTAGAAACCTCGCAACGACGAAATCCTCCCACAGAGGGTTAGCTTTTTCGATGATTTCCTTTGGAACCTCCACCCTTTTCTTTCCATCTGCCATCGCTAGATCAAAATCGTATTGCTTCATCAACTGCTTCCCCTGTGTCACCAATGCCCATGAAACCTTCTCCTGTTGCTCAGAAACCTCCGAATCCGCCGATTGAATCATCCCTGCCGTCTCCGAAGACAGCGGAGATCGTAAAATTCGAGTCGCTTCCGTCGTCGCCAAATCGCCTTTTTTCGCCCAGAACAAAACGGTGCGTTTTTTCAAACCCTTCCTTTAAATTTTATATCACGTTGTAAGATGACGGACAATCGACGACCAGAAACTTAGTGGTTTGATTTATCCCTTCAGCGTAGACTGGGAGAAGAACCTCTCCTTCGGTCTGCTTCACCTCTCCGCCGAATCTCACGAGTGGAGTTGCTTTCCTGGTTAGTGTCTTGGGGTCCAACCCTAGATCCATGTAAGCTGAGTGAAAGATGATGTTGCTGGAGCTTCCATTGTCCACCAGTATCCGCTTGACCAAGCAATTGGCTATGACCAGTGAGATGACGAGGGCGTCGTGGTGAGGAGCTGGGACCTGTTCCTGCTCCTTCGCGGTGAAGATAATCTCGTCCGTTCCCAGAAATGGGCGTTTGGGAACCTCGGCCTCTCGACCGTTTCTGGCATTGCGGGTACTCCTTTTGGCTGCATCGCTGCTGATCCCGCTCACTTCTGACCCTCCTGAGATGACATAAATCACTCGGTCCTCTTGCGGAGGTAATGCGGGAACAGCGCCATTGGGAAGAGCGGGCCCTTACTTGTTCAGGAGGTCCCTTGCTTTATCTGAGAGGAATTCCCTTAGATAGCCCTTCTTGAGGAGCTCGGCGACTTCTATCCTCAGGGCTATACAGTCTTCAGTGGTATGACCGTGATCGTTGTGGAACCCACACCACCTTTTGGGGTTCCGATTGGCATCGGGGGACCTCATTTGGGGAGGCCATTTAACCTGTGGGCCCATTTGTCTCAAGACTCCGATGAGCTCCGGCTTGGATATCACGAGATGAGAGATACTGGGCCAAGTAGAGATCATCATTCCCTCGGATCGGGGTAGAGGACCGTTTTGATACTTGCCCCTGCTCGGATGGGTGGACTCTCTGGAGGGTCGAGGGTGGATGGTCTCGTCCCGTTCGTCCCTTGGGGTCTGGAAGACTTCTGATCGTATTTGGAGGAAACCTTGGCCCTGCTTATGACGTCTTCTTCCCATCTCACTTGAGCCCAGGTGCGGGATAACACGTCTGCCATGTCCATGTTATGGTATTTTTGTGTAGGGTCATTTAAGTACTATGGAACACAAGAAGACTAATGTATTTGTAAGTGTTTAGAGAAGAGAAATGGAGGTAAAGAGATGTATTATTGAGTATCTTTAGCGTTACAACGTTTTGGGTGTATAAACCCTAGTTTTGTAGTCTAACTCTCTAATCTCTCAGCCTCTGAATGTCGATCCCTTGTTCTAGGGTTTGGGCTCTCCTTTTATAGTTGATGTATGTCGGCTTAAGGTAGGGCGAACTCTTTCATATCCGAAAAATAGAAGTTTTCCCGTAGCTGGAAAACTTCCATAATGTCGCGAGGGGTCGGACCCTGGTTCTTCTCGACAGGGGCTAGGCCCTGGTACCTCCTCATGGGGACTGGATCCTGGATCTTTATTAATAGAGGTCGGATCTTGGTGCCTTCTAGCGGAGATTGGACCTTTAAGCAGAGGAAGGACCTTGGGTCCTTCTCAAGTCAGGGTCCGGAAGTCAAGGCCCCTTCGGAGGCTGGAGAAATCTTTAGCCTTGGATATTTTTCTCCAAAAGTTTGCCCCTTATTTCTTGATTGCTTCGTAGGAATCAAGGGATAACGTGTGTTCTTGGACCTTGGTGTCATTTCTTCAAGCATGAGAAGGGGCAAAGTCTAGGCGAAACGTGGAATCATCTTGGGCCGATCATTCGCAGGATTAAAGAGGGTGGTTCGTTCCGAAGATACCGAACCCTCGAACCTTTGAGCAGAAGTGATCAAGGACGAGATGGTATTTTTAGGGGAAGCCCACTATCGGTTCAGCTTCTCCGTTTGGCGCTCATTCGTGCGTGTGGCAAGATGATCGAGGCGTGTGCGTTTCAGACTAGGGTTTCTCCCTTTTTCTTTGATCGAAGTCGAGTCTTTCTCCATTTCAACTTTGCCTTCTCTCGAGAGCTCTACTTCTTGGCGGCTTCCTTTTCCGGAGATTCTTCCCATTTTCCACAGGTAGCCGTCTTTCTTTCTTCTCTTCTCATTTTAAGAATGTTGAACGAATCCCCTAGCAAAACCCTAGAGCCTTCTCCCGTAGATAGGTCTAGGACTTCCTCTTCTCAGTCTCCGATAGTTGAGACGGAAGGATCTCGTGTTGTCGAGGTCGAAGGCGCCTCCGTTGGAGGCGGAGTCGGTATATCCTCATCGTTGGGTCCGATTTCGTCGATCAAGGAGGAGGACGTAGAAGGCTGGAGAAGGAAGTATGATCTTCCTCAGGATTTGATAATTCGAGTCCCTGGTCCGTCGGAGAGGATTTCAGATTTCGGAGTCGATGAGGTTCCGATTTACGAGGCGTACTTCGAATCAGGCTTTCGTGATCGGGTCCCTTCGCTGATCGCAAAATTGTGAGAGTTCTTCGACATTTCCCCGGGTCAATTGACTCCTCCAGCCTGGAGAACGTTAATAGCCATTCAGAATCTAGGCGAACTGGAGGGTCTGATGTTGGGTTTAAACGAGGTTATGTACTCGTGTTTAATCTCAACCCTGCCTGGATTGGAGGGGAAATTCTATCTTCGTCCTCGTGGTAAGAAAGCTCTGGTTCAAGAGATCAAGAAGAAAGCGAGAAAAAACCATATGGTTTTTAGCGGCAAATGGGAGGACAGATTCTCCTTCGCGTTTCTTCCAGGCTCTCCTTCGGTTTGGCACGCAGCGGGTAGGTTGATTCGTTATCGACTTTAGATTTGGTTTTGATGTTCACTTGTTTGCTTTGTTGTTGCAGACGTATCAATTTCAGCGGTACCGGAAGGGAAAAAGGTAGATGAACGAGTGTTTGATCTTTCAGTTGAACGCCGCCAAGTCACTTTCTTTTTGAGTCGAGAAGTTCTCAGTCGCTGCAGTATTTGGGGTGAGTCCTTCATGTCTCCTTTTATCTTTGTTGTTTGGTTACTGATTGCGCGAGTTTTTCTTTATAGGTAATATGTCGGGACCTTCAGTAGACGGCTCTATGGATGCTTTCAAGAAGGCTGTGGAAAACCTTTCAGCGAAGAAGCCTCCCATGGAGGTTGTCGTTTCAGGGGATGATGACGTTCAGATCATAGGGAGCCTCAAGCGCAAAGGATCTAGCACTCCGGTTCCCCCCGTTTCCAAGAGGAGGACTCGTTCTTCAACCCATACGATCTCTGGCGTTGACCTGAAGCCGGTGTTGGATGACCTTTCTACTAAGGTTTTCCCGGGGAGTGCATGCTACCTTCCTGCTGACGACCTTCCCAAAGCCATCAATTCTATCCAACTCGACCTTCTTCAGGTATATCGACGCATCTCTACTATTATTTTGGCTCTGTAGCGTGCTGTAGTGATTGTGGTATTGTGTTTTCTGCAGCTTATGTCTCAAGCTCATCACCTCAAGGACATGGTGAATGAAGACACCTCTAAGGAAATTGACGCTCTGAAAGCTCAGCTCTGCAAGGAAAAAGACAAAGGTCGGGCGCAGGGGAAGGAGCTCAAATCCCTCCAGCTCAGGTTGAAGAAGTCGAGGGAGTTGGAGGAGAATGCTGCCACTGAACATGTCGTGCTGACGTCTAAGCTGGATGCGGTGAGGGGAGAGCTGGAGGAGCTGAAGAATGAGAAGACTCTCTTCGAGGATGAGAGGACAATGGCGGTGAGTGGAGCCAAGATAGCGGCTCACTGGGAAGTGATGAGGGATTGGCTGAAGGGGCAGACCGATAAGTGGGATCTAGTGGTGGAGTTTGAACGCTACAAGCTGGTGAAGGAGTCTGAGGCTAAGCTTTGTGAGTTGCCTCCTCCTTTGTATGATGATGAACCGCTTATCCCCGTGAAGGAAACTGCTGAGATGGATCCTCCTGCTCCCGTGGATGATTCAGCTGCTGCCCCTGAGGCCTGAACTTTCTCCTCTCGATTCCTTTGTTGAACTTCTGAGCCCGATGGGCTTTTGTTGCATTTTCGCCCTTCGGGGCTTTATTTTCAGACTTGGGCCTTCGTGCCTTTTTGTTTTTTGTTAAGACTTATGGCCCTTCGAGGTCTTTTATCTATTCTCCTTATGCATATGTTTTGTTTCTCATAGACACCATTCAGAGGTCTGCTTGATCTTGATTTTTGTTTTGCGTTATGGGCCGAAGGCCGACCATAACCCTTGTGGAAGTTGATTGGGTCTAGGATCTGAGTCCTGTCAATGATTAGATCGAGGACCTGGTTCGAACCCTTAGGTTCTCGGACCATCGAACTTGGAAGTTCTTGGGATCTAGAACTCTTTGGTTCCTTACCTGGGCCCTGATGCCTTCTTTTGAACCTGGGGGTTTTGTCCATTGAACCCTAAGGCTTTCATTAGCTTGTGGGTCTTGGATCCATAGTTTAGGGGATATTCCGAACCTGGAGTTTAATACCTTTGGATCCTAAGATCTTTGGTAATTTTCCGAAGTTTGTATCAGGATTTTTTAAGTCTTTGATCCCGAGGGTCTTTCAGACTCGAAGGTTTCTGATTCTTTTAGGAGATCTTTACAAATCCGGAGATTCCTTAAAGGCCTATTTGTTTCGATGGACCCGAAGGTTCCAAGGAATCTAGAATCATTTCGGACCCGGAGGCTTTGGACCGTGATGGCAACATTGGATCTTGAGAGATCTGAGATCCTGAGGTCGTTATGAGCCTTGAGGTTCTTGACCCGGACGTTGCGGAACCTTGAGGTTTTTTGGACCCTGAGGCCTTGGAACCTTGAGGTTCTTTGGACCCTGAGGTCTAAGGAATCCTGAGGTTTTTGGGACCCTGAGGTTTAAGGAACACTGAGGTTCTTTGGACCCTTAGGTCTATGGAACCCTGAGGTTCTCTGGACCCTGAGGTCTAAGGAACCCTGAGGTTCTTTGGACCCTGAGGTTTAAGGAACCTTGAGGTTCTTTATACCCTTAGGTCTATGGAACCCTGAGGTCTCTGGACCCTGAGGTCTAAGGAACCCTGAGGTCTAAGGAACCCTGGGGTTCTTTGGACCCTTAGGTCTTTGGACTCGAAAGTCTTTGGAACCCTGAGGTTCTTTGGACCCGAAGGTCTTTGGAACCTTGAGGTTCTTTGGACCCGAAGGTCTTTGGACCCGAAGGTCTTTGGACCCAAAGATCTTTGGACCCAAAGGTCTTTGGACCCAAAGGTCTTTGGACCCGGAGGTCTTTGGACTCGAAAGTATTTGGAACCCTAAGGTTCTTTGGACCCGAAGGTCTTTGGAACCTTGAGGTTCTTTGGACCCGAAGGTCTTTGGAACCTTGAGGTTCTTTGGACCCGAAGGTGTTTGGACCCGAAGGTCTTTGGATTCGAAGGTCTTTGGACCCGAAGGTCTTTGGACCTGAAGGTCTTTGGACTCGAAAGTCTTTAGAACCTCGAGGTTCTTTGGACCCGAAGGTCTTTGGACCCGAAGGTCTTGGACTTTTTATTCTGTTGGGGAGTCTTTTTTATCGCACTCTTCTGCCCGGAGGTGCGCCACTCTCGATCTAAATTGAGAAATTGCACTGTGCTACCCGTGGGCATAGGCCATTCTCGAAAATCTCAATGCTGCACTCTACCTTCCTGCAGAAAGGTCACTCTCAGACTTACTGTGGTCTGGGGTGGGCCCCCCCTAAGGCGACTTCAACCCAGACACACTAACTTCCATGTCTGGATAGGTATTAAATTGTTTGTGCTTAACCGGTTATTTGCAGTTTGCTCCCTGCATATCAGCCGCCAGAATCTGATTACAGTACTTGGCCGTGTACGTTATGCCCCCTGCGTGTGTTTAGCTCATAGCGTTTTTAACGAGGGTTTGGGTAGCATTTAGTATGTGGTCTCCGCATAACTCTTGGCTATAGGCCTTTACGCGGGGTCCTGTTGTGCAGACATCGGTACAGGGCTGATCAGACCCCTTCCATATATGTCTGCACCTATGGTGAGTAGCCTCACAAGCTAGGGGGCTAGCTAAGATCTGAGGTCCCTAAGGTCCCGATCCAGCTAATATGCCCCTTTAAGTAGATTGGTATTCCCTTAACTCCTTTTTGTCGAAACCAAATGTATTTTATAAGCCTAGTCCGAAGACGTTCTCGTTATACATGGGAGTAGGAAAACCAAAATACTTAAATATATAGTATAATAGTATATATAAAGCTTAATCTGAAGATCTTGCTTTTAGAAATGGTAGAATTTGAGGTGCAAGGCATTCCAGCAGTTGGGTTGGACCTTGCCTTTACTGTTTTGCAGCTTATAGGCTCTTGCCCCTTGCACCCCTATTACCTGATAAGGCCCCTCCCATCCGGGGGCGAGTTTTCCGGCTGATTTGTCTCTTGTATGGTTGCAGACTCGCCTTAGGACTCAGTCTCCTTCTTGGAAGGTTCTGGATCTCACCCTCTTGTTGTAGCTTTTGGCTACTTTTATTTGGTATGATGCGTTCCTTAGGCGGGCTGCTTCTCTTTTCTCATCTAGTAGGTCTAGACTTAGGTACATCAGCTCGTCGTTATCTTTTGGAGTTAGGATGTTGGAGATCGTGGTCTTAACGTGCACCTCGGTGGGTATTGCTTATTCGGTGCCATAGACGAGTGAGAAAGTGGTTTCTTGGGTAGCCATCTTCGGAGTTGTCCGATAGGCCCAGAGAACTCCATGTAACTCTTCTGCCCATCGTCCATGAGCCTTCTCCAAGCGTTTCTTGAGCACGTTTACCACCGTTTTGTTGGTTGACTCTGCTTGTCCGTTTGACTAGGGGTGTCGTGGTGCCGAGTATGAGAGCTTGATGTCCCATTCTTTGCAGAAGTCCTAGAATTCGGTTCTGGTAAATTGGGGTCCATTGTCGGTGACAATCTCCTGAGGTGCTCCGAAGCTGGTGATTATGTTCGTCCAGATGAACTTCCTGATCTGGAGGTCCGTGATTTTTGCCAAGGCTTTGGCTTCTACCCATTTCGTAAAGTAATCTGTCATTACTAGGAGAAAGACCTTTTGCCCCGGCGCCACAAGGAATTTTCCCACGATGTCGATGCCCCATTTGCGAAAAGGCCGGGGTGAGCTTAGGGATTTGAGGTTCTCTGGTGGTAAGTTGGACATTGGGGCGTGTTTCTGGCATTGGCTGCAGGTTTTAGCCTGTTTGAGGTAGTCCTTCGCCAAGGTTGGCCAATAATAACCGGCCCTCCTTGCTCTGAGAACCAGGCGCCGTCCACTGGAGTGGAAACCACATTCCCCTTCGTGGAGCTCTTCTAATATCCGCGCGGCTTCTCTATGGGTTAGACATCATAGATAGGGTCCTGAGAAGGATCTTTTATATAATTTTCCTTCTGAGATGTAGTATCTGGCTGCTTGCCTCTTGATCTTGCGGCTCTCATCTCGGTTTTCGAGTAGGACGTCGTTTCTTAGATAATTAGTGATGTGAGTCATCCAAGTTTCCCCTTCGTCCACTACTGCTACTTCCTCTGGTTCTGCCTTTTTCTCGGTTGCTGGCCATTGTAGGACCAACAAGGGAATACTCATGTGTTCCATAGTTTCCAAGGCGGAACCTAGGTTTGCTAGAGCGTCGGCTTAGGAATTTTGTTCCCTAGGGATCTGAGTAAGTTTGTAGTTTTCGAATTGGTCTAGGAGACATTTAGCCACCGATAGGTATCTGATCATGCTTGGGTCCTTGGCTTGGTAATCTCTTTGGACTTGGCTGATGATGAGCTGCGAGTCGTTGAAGACCTGGATGTCCTCCACTCCCGGCTTCGTTGTTAGTTGCTTTAAAGTTGCAACGTACGGCTCTCGAAGCAGTCTCTCATGGGGGAAGTTAGGACCAATCCTACTCCTGCACCTCTCACGTTACTGGAACTGTCAACGTGTAGGGTCCATTGGCCTTTCTCCGCCTCCTTTTCCCGGAGCATAGCTTCTAGATCCGGGTCTGGAAGCATGGAGGGAGAGAATTCAGCCACCAAATCGGCTAGAACCTGAGATTTAATGGTGGTAGCTGGGCGAAAGACCACGTCATATTCCCCCAATTCTACGGCCAATTTTGCCAATCGTCACCTCGGGTTTATGGAGGACCGCATTGATGGGGAACGAAGTGACTACCACGACTTGATGGGCCTGGAAGTAAGGGCATAGTTTCCGTGCTGCTACGACTAGGGCGAGGGCTAGCTTTTCTAGCTGGCTCTAGCGAGTCTCCGCATCTAGCATGGACTTGCTAACGTAGTATATAGGGTGCTGTTTCCTCCCTTCTTCTCTTACGAGGACCGCGCTAACTGCATGCTCGGATACTGCTAGGTAGAGCAATAAGACCTCTTCTTCCAGGGGTTTAGATAGGAGTGGTGGAGTAGTAAGGTAGGATAATGCAGTCTCGCACTTCTCTGTCCATTTGAAGTCCTTGGGACTCTTTAGTGTTTCAAAGAAAGCATGGGACTTGTCGGAAAGCCTGGAGATGAACCTGCTGAGGGCTGCCATTCTTCCTGTCAATTTTCGAACCTCCTTAACATTTCGAGGGGAAGGAATCGCCTGGATGGCCCTTATCTGCTCAGGATTTGCTTCAATGCCCCTGTGAGTGACTATGTATCCCAAGAATTTCCCGAAGCTTACTCCGAATGAGCATTTAGAAGGGTTGAGCTTCATGTTGTACCTTCTTAGGGTGGCGAACGCTTGTTGAAGGTGCGAGATATGATCCTTGGAGTCCAGGGACTTTACCGGCATGTCGTCGATGTAGACTTCCATGGTCTGACCTATCTGATCGGCGAACATCATGTTGACCAGCCTCAGATAGGTGGATCCAGCGTTTTTCAGTCCGAACGGCATGACCTTGTAGCAATAGATGCCCCTGGAGGTCATGAAGGACGTCTTCTCCTGATCGTCAGAAGGCATCCATGAAGCTCATTAGTTGATGTCCGGCAGTAGCATCAACCAGCTTGTCTATGTGAGGCAAAGGGAATGGATCCTTCGGACAGGACTTGTTGAGGTCCGTGAAGTCAATGCAAACTCTCCACTTTCTATTCTTCTTCTTTACAACCACCACATTAGCGAGAGAGTCGGGATACCGTACCTCCCTTATGAATCCCGCGTCGAGCATGTTCTTTACTTCCTCGTTGATGATTTCGTCCCTTTCGGGGGCGAACTTCCTCCTTTTCGGTCTGACCGGAGGATGCTCGGGATCTACTTGAAGTTGGTGCATGATGATATCGGGGTCGATCCCGGGCATGTCTTCATGGGACCATGCGAAGCAATCGGGTTTGATCCTTAGGAAGTCGATCAACCTTCGCCTCAGGTCCTTCGGAAGTTTAGAGCCTATTTTGAGGTTCCGTCCTGAGTTCCCTTCTACCAGGGGGACCTCATCCATGTCTTCAACCTCGGGTTCCTCCGTATGAGGAACTAGATGTTGTTTCTGTAATTGCTATAAGGCCTGGGTCTTTCCTTTCAAGGTAGTTTGATAGCAGGACCTGGAATTCTCCTGGTCCCCTTTGATGACCTTTATGTCCCAGGGAGTGGGAAATTTCACCAATTGATGGAGAGTCGATGGCACGGCTCCCATGTCGTGGATCCAGGGTCTACCTAGTGTCACATTGTAGGATGACGGACAGTCGACGACCAGAAACTTGGTGGTTTGATTTATCCCTTCAGCGTAAACTGGGAGAAGAACCTCTCCTTCGGTCTGCTTCACCTCTCCGCTGAATCCCACGAGTGGGGTCGCTTTCCTGGTTAATGTCTTAGGGTCCAGCCCGAGGTCCGTGTAAGCCGAATGAAAAATGATGTCGCTGGAGCTTCCATTATCCACCAGTATCCGCTTGACCAAGCAATTGGCTATGACCAGTGAGATGACTAGGGCGTCATGATGAGGAGCCAGGACCCGTTCCTGCTCCTTTGCGGTGAAGCTAATCTCATCCGTTCTCAGGAGTGGGTGTTTGGGAACCTCGGCCTCCTGACCGTTCCTAGCATTATGGGTACTCCTTTTGTCTGCGGCGCTGCTGATTCTGCTTACTTCTGATCCTCCTGAGATGACATGAATCACTCGATCTTGCTGCGGGGGTAATGCGGGAACAGCATCGTTGGGAAGAGCGGGACCTTCTTTGTTTAGGAGGTCCCTTGCTTTATCCGAGAGGAATTCCCTCAGATAGCCCTTCTTAAGAAGTTCGGCGACCTCTAGCCTCAAGGCTATACAGTCTTCAGTGGTGTGACCGTGATCGTTGTGGAACCCACAGCACCTTTTGGGGTTCCGATTGGCGTCAGGGGACCTCATCTTAGGGGGCCATTTAACCTGTGGGCCCATTTGTCTCAAGACTCCGATGAGCTCTGGTTTGGATATCGCGAGATGAGAGATACTGGGCCAAGTAGAGACCATCATTCCCTCGGATCGGGGTAGAGGACTGTGTTGGTATCTGCCCCTGCTCGGGTTGGTAGATTCTCTGGAGGGTCGAGGTCGGATGGCCTCGTCACGTATTGGGGTCAAAAATGGTTATCTCGAAATCAGCGGCTAAAAAAATTTATCGTGCGCGGACTTTCCATAAAACAAGTCGTATAGCTTAAAAACCTATGTTAAAGTAGATTGTTCTTGTTTTACACGATAAACTTTACGAGAAAACTAACTAAGATTTAGTCGTAAAACTTCGATGATACAATCAAGAAGAACCGAGAGACATTAAGTCCGTAGCTGAGATGACACGACCATACAAAATTATACGGAAGAAACGGGAAGTGATGTAAGTTAGGACAGGCCGAACGACAAGGAATCCGCCTTGAGACTTCAAAGAGCATGTTCTCTCAAACCGTGAGGACCCAGAAAACGAGCAAGATATCAAATCGAAGCCCTCGCCGAGACGCAGGTTCCGAGCGGCTAGCCCCACTGCAGGCTCTGGCCGCCGGGCGGCTAGCCCCCGTGCTGGTCCTGGCCGCCGGGAAACTTCAAAGAGCACGTTCTCTCAAACCTTGAGGACCCAGAAAACAAGCAAGATATCAAATCGAAGCACTCGCCGAGATTCAGGTCGCCGGGCGGCTAGCGCCCGTGCTGGCGGTGGCCGCCGGGCGGCTAGCCCTGGTCCAGGTCGCCGGGCGGCTAGCGCCCGTGCTGGCCGTGGCCGCCGGGCGCTAGCCGCCCGGCGACCTGGATCTCGGCGAGCTGGTCGCTGGTCGCCGGGCGGCTAGCCCTGCGCTGGTTCGGTTCGGCGTTTGGCTAGTCTTCGTGCGTAAGTTCTAGGCTCCGAGCTGCTAGAAATCCATACTTTGCGTCTTTCCCAAATTCTCGCGGTACGAATCGTTAAGATTCTGCGTACATAACTCATGTTCTTACTCCAAACCAAGATTGTCGGAAAGACTTCGGAAACCCGTAGATATCAACTGATGGAAGGATCTTGAGATTCTTCGTATAAAACAGTAATGGTTATCTTAAAACACCATTCATTTCAACTATACGAAGGACCGAAGATCTTCCGAAAAACTCGATATTGAAACACGAGTATTGTTTCGAGGATATCGTAGATACAGCGGCTAGCCCTGGTCCGAAAAACGGCTCGAAAGGGACCAAACACGATCGGACGATCCATTTACGATTTTCTAAGATAGATACGACTGTTTATGTTTATATTCACATAACAAGATAAATGTTAAAATTCCAAAAAGGATAAATGTCAACTTTCCCGAAGAAAATGTCAAGTTTCCCGATAAACACGAAGATCGACGAAAATGGAAAAGCCCGATTCGCGGCCCAAAAGGAGGATATACCGTCATAAGGAGGAGTATATAAAGGAGCTTGGGGAGACAAATAAGAACAGAGCAAAAAAAAATCCTAGAGAGAAAGCAAATCCGAGATTGGACACCTAGAGAGCTCATGTTAGCTTAAGAACTTAGAATTTAGGCGGTAGACTAGCAAGGCAGGACCTAGAACGTCCGGCCGCCTCTCGTTCTATTTTCATCTTGTCCGCAGACTCTTGTTTCTCTCGAAAAGATCTAACAATCCTTTTTCTTAGAGTTCCGCACATAGAAACCCTAGGCATTATTCTCGATCTCTTGTTCAAACCCTTCCAACTGAACTACGTGTGACTTGATCCTCGAAAGGGGTACGTAGGCAGCCTTCCTTAAGGTCTAGTCTCAAATCTTAATACCTTTCCGCATTTATTTGATCACTTGTCGTTGGTTGTCTCAGAGAATCCGGACCTTCAGGGAAAGTTAGGTTTACTTAGTTGTCCACCGATTTATTTAACAAAAATCGACAGTGCGAATTTCGGTTCCCACAGTTTGGCGCTAGAAGGAGGGGGGACGGATTACTCTTACTCTTACGGCCGCAAAACGCTTGATCAAAGCAATGTCTGGAAATATGAAAGACAAACTCGCAGCTCACATCAACGCTGGTAAAACAACTTCAGTAGTGACTGCTCCTAAGACCAACGCTTATGCAAACGGTTTTCTAAGATTATCATCTTACGGACAAACATCCCGAGAACGGACCATCCCGACCAAGTTCAGGTTCTATCAACCATGCACCCCCGTCCATGTTCCTGCAACACGGTCCTCGGGTCTATGGACACAACCCCGCTCGCTTGGTATTATCAAAGAAAGACTTCGGGAAAATTTATAAAAGACTTGGTCATCGAGACAGAATCCTACCTGTCGTATAAAACGGCTAACACTAGTTGCCTTAACTATACGGGGAATTGAAATCCTTGCTGAAAAACCAGCGTCACATCAACGGCTGTTTCTAAGGAAAAATCGTAAAAACTTCTAAGTCCCAAGACGGCCCAAAAGGGGCCCGGATCGCGGCTAAACGACCCACATACGATTTTAAAGTAGGATCGAGCCCAAGACTGATATGACGGTCTAAATACCGAGTTTGAGAAATCTCAACGAGCAGGGTTTCAACTGAAAATGTTTTTTGAGAAACAACGTTTCTAATGTTACTCGTGAAACAGAAAACACGACTGATCGGGTTACCAATCAGCGTTTCTAATGTTAAAATCCGATAACATTTTACGGAACACCTTTCATAAAATAAATTCTCGAAAATATTTCACGAGACAGATTTTGCATGATTAAACTCGACAACATTTTACAAAACAGTTACCGTAAAATTAACTCGACAACATTTTGTGAAATAACTCTCGTAAAATAAAAGGTCAACAACGTTCTAAGAAACAACTCCTTGCTGGGATCATGATGAAATCGATGTCCAAAAGTCTCGGAAAAAAAATTAAAGAAACCTCGAGAGAGTAAGTGTCGATCGAGAAACCTTTAAAAAACCGAGAAAAACAGGCAGGTCCCGCGAGGAAGCACAGTCCCGGGCGGCTAGCACGCCCGTGCTGTCCCTAGGCGCCGGGCGGTTAGCACGCCCGTGCTGCCTCTAGGCGCCAGGCGGCTAACGCGCCCGTGCTGCGCTGGTCGCCGGGCAACAAAACATTCGCCAAGCACGGCCAATCCTCGTAAAGATTGACCCAACGACTATCCAAACTAATTTTACGAAACAATTTCCGTAAAATTAACTCGACAACATTTTGTTGAATAACTCTCGTTAAATAAAAGCTCGGCAATATTTTACGAAACATCATTCGTGAAGTATAACAAGATCGTAAGCTTCTTGACCTGACCAGTTCGCTCATAGCTTGACAAAATAAGAAGCCCCACTCAAGTGACATCTTGCCATTCGTTTTCACTTGTCTACCCACCTTAGCCTTCTTCGAGTTTCGCCTACTTCTCCTCCCTTTGCTTCAACGATTCTGCAATGATTCTGCACTGTTCCTTCGGGTTTCATCAAAAATCGATTCTCGATTCAGTGTCAGACTTTTCGAAGACCTTTGACAATGAAACGTTAGAAGACAAAGAGGAACGGACATGAGGCAATCTCGAGTAATCAATGAGACTAAGGTACGTCCGACTTAGAAAATTTTATCAAGGTTTTAATTTTTTCTTAGGAAAGGAATGGGAACGTCTTGTAAACTGCCGTAAAATTTAGGGAACTTAGAACCTAGGTGGATAGTCTAGCAAGCTAAGTCTTAGGCATTTTCTTCCAGTTTCGTTCTATTGTTCCTTGACTGTCTAGGCAGAACGCGCAAACCGATCTAATCTCTCCAAAAACCAAGAAACGATCGCCGCGCATCCTTGGCATACTCATTCCGCTTCCGTGAGACTAATGGCACGACGGTGAGCTACAAAATTAACGAAATAACCTTTGGTAAAACTCCATGAGTAACTCGAAGAAACTTTCGCCAAAAGACGAAGTCAAAGCGGAAACATTTCCCGTGTAACCCACGGAAACAAGGCTACTTTGACTATCTGCGATTTTCTATCTCCATGAAACCGGTCATCCATTACTTTCGTATAATAAGAACATGTTACACAAAAACAGCATAAGGAAAACCAAGATCGGTCTCATGCAAAAAGACATTGCAATACGGAAAAGTGAGTAAGGAAAACAAACCCCATGTTTGCAAATATCGCAAGTAATTTGTGAGAAACACTCTCCGGCTATTTTCAGGCTAACCCCCTCTCACATTACTTTTACGAAAAATCCTATGTATGGTCGAGTCAATTCATACAAAGTAACTTTCGTAAAATTAATATAATGGGTTTAACGGGTAACTGTCATAGACAGTTTTTGTTCCACAAGGTTTCTGACTTCTGCTTTCACTCTCCGCAGTTACATCCAAGCGGGAAATAACCCAAAACTTACTCCGAACGTGTTCTTCGTCGATTCCTTAAACTTTATTTCCTCGGATAAAATGAAACAATTTTCATGCGACCAAAGGAAACTTTATACGAAGCATCTATCGTATAACTGAAACCTAAAGTGGAAAATCGTTTCAAAAAGCCATCACCCATAACTCGGAAAACTCCGCTATTATTGGCATGTCTATCTCGACGAACTCTATTTGGCCCTCGGCCAACTACGTCTTTCCGTAAAGCCCGGACCTGAAATCGGCATCACCATTAAGGACAATCGTGAACCAATATGACCTTAATGCGAAAGGGTCGCGGTCTGATCGTTTACCAACTCCTTGGTTAAACGGCTGAACACAGACTTTACGCCAAGGCAAAACAGTTGAACGACCGCCGCTCCAATCACTTAATGGCCAAACGATAATCCACGATTTGTCATAAAATGCCAAGTGACCATTACGGGAGCAACTCTGCCGCATAGCCCAAAAGCGGTAATCATGCGATAAATTCTTCATAATAAAATCAGTCCTAACAACCGTACAGTTAACGGAAAAATTTGAACTTAACATCGACTGATTAAGTTCTATGCACCTCGTAAACAAAGCATGAAAAGAAATACTTGTGACAAAGCTCCAAGAGTTATACGAGTCATCCTTAAAATCCCGGAAGGCCAACACTTCGCGAAGCACAGCGAAGGTAGACGCTTCTCCCTAGGTCAAATATACGCGACCCCTGGTCCTAATTTCTTGATCAAAATTTTATAACTTGCACGTCCAAACTGAAACGACAGTTTCTGACTACGGACATTTGCAAAACATCTCCAAGCCCGCGAACATTTGAAATGCGGCACAAGGGAAAATTAACTCGTACACATTTGAAATGCACATACTCGTATACTCCCACGATTTTAAAGAAACCGGATTTTCGAAACTCTTTACAAACACAGAAATCGAATTTTTGAAACTCTTCGCAAACAAATTCGCCAATCGATAAACGGCCTCTACAATGGATCAAGTATCCACCAAATAAATCATAAATTATCGCCCGGAAACATTCCGCGGTCTCAAAAAGCCCATAATCCGCTATGGCATAAGAAAAATCCGTTCACTGCACTGCGAGATGTCGCTTCGTGCTCGAACAATCATTTTTCGATAAAAACTTCGTACGTTTTCTAAACGGCATAATTTCTTTGTTGCTGATCACAACAAACAAACTCTAACGTCCTAAACAGACAAGCCACCTAAGGGTAGGCTCTCTTACATCCGACAAGGATCCCATAGCGCGCTATACAAGAAATCCAAATTTTGGTTTAGCACTTCGTAAAGGAAGTAGCTCGATTCATACCCAGACATATTATATATAAGCCGATACCACTTCGCATATTTTAAAATGGTACAAATCAGGTTAAAATCACAAACAGGCAAAACGGAAGCCGATTTGTCATCGCACAGCCTCAGTCTGAGAGTAAACCTAGGTCTTGCCCTAAACCCTGCCTTGCTGGTATCTTAACATCTCATAGGCATAGCGTCATCGACGCTAGATCCCAAAACTTGTCTCTTCACTTAAGTCTGTACGTTTCCACGAATTTTCGCGTAAATCGTAAACCGCAGGAAAATCTCGCTTTGTACAAACGACGGATACGGTGATCATCAGGGAGGCAGGAATGAGACGACAACTCACACCCTGTCCCTCTAACTTCGATAGACAGAAGTTCTAAAAACCCAACATTAATATTTTATAAAGATTGAGCCGCAGAGTTCAACAGATGCCCTGAGAAAGGCCGGGATTCGAAGCCACCAACGGCCAGTCCCACAAATGTACATCATGGCCTCTTAACGGCCGAACACAATCAAAATAAAAATCTCTGAAGGGATTGATAAACCTAGACGCTCCCCAGAGCATCACCTTCATGCTCAAAACTAACCCAAAGTAGGAACGGTCTTACCGTCGACTCCATTGGTCGCACCACCGCTGCATGTCTCATATCCGCCGGCTTCGCTATTCTTGACTGCGTGGTCCTGGTCCTCCGAACCCTCCGAATCCAGGACAAGGGTGCACACGGATTTCAGACCAGCGAGAATCGAGTCGAAGTTGCGAGTCCCCGTCTCCTCCAGACTCTGAATCTTCTGTTGAAGACGACGGACTTTCGAGGGCATATGTTCTTCTCTTTCTTCACATTGAGCAACGAACTCACGGTCTTCCCGACGTCACGTTCGAGATCGCCAATCAAAGGTGATGTGGATTTCCGCAATGAAATACTCTTAGCCAAAAATTTTGATTTTCAACTCATAATCTTCCGCCCGCAAGATCGCCTCCGTGTCTTACACGCTGGGGGGCTAACTGTTGGGGTCAAAAACAGTTATCTCGAAATCAGCGGCTAAAAATATTTATCGTGCGCAGACTTTCCATAAAACAAGTCGTATAAAAACCTATGTTAAAGTCGATCGTTCTTGTTTTACACGATAAACTTTACGAGAAAACTAACTAAGATTTAGTCGTAAAACTTCGATGATACAATCAAGAAGAACCGAGAGACATTAGGTCCGTAGCTGAGATGACACGACCATACGAAAGTATACGGAAGAAACGGGAAGTGATCTAAGTTAGGACTGGCCGAACGACAAGGAATCCGCCTTGAGACTTCAAAGAGCCCGTTCTCTCAAACCGTGAGGACCCAGAAAATGAGCAAGATATCAAGTCAAAGCCCTCGCCAAGACGCAGGTCCCGGGCGGCTAGTCCCGGGCGGCTAGCCCCAGTGCTGGCTCTGGCCGCCGGGCGGCTAGCCCCCGTGCTGGTCCTGGCAGCCGGGAAACTTCAAAGAGCACGTTCTCTCAAACTGCGAGGACCCAGAAAATGAGCAAGATATCAAATCGAAGCCCTCGCCGAGATCCAGGTCGCCGGGCGGCTATTGCCCGTGCTGTCCGTGGCTGCTGGGCGGCTAGCCCCGGTCCAGGTCGCCGGGCGGCTAGCGCCCGTGCTGGTCGTGGCCGCCGGGGGGCTAGCCCCGGTCCAGGTCCCCGGGCGGCTAGCACCCGTGCTGGCCGTGGCCGCCGGGCGGCTAGCGCCGGCCCAGGTCGCCGGGCAGATAGCGCCCGTGCTGGCAGTGGCCGCCGGGCGGCTAGCGCCCGTGCTGGTCGTGGTCGCCGGGTGGCTAGCGCCGGCCCAGGCCGCCGGGCGGCTAGCGCCCGTGCTGGCCATGGCCGCCGGGCGGCTAGCGCCCGCGCTGGTCCTGGTCGCCGGGTGGCTAGCCCCGCGCTGGTTTGGGTAGGCGGGTGGCTAGTCTTTGTGCGTAAGTTCTAGGCTCCAAGCTGCTAGAAATCCATACTTTGCGTCTTTCCCAAATTCTCGCGGTACGAATCGTTAAGATTCTGCGTACATAACTCATGTTCTTACTCCAAACCAAGATCGTCGGAAAGACTTCGGAAACCCGTAGATATCAACGGATGGGAGGATCTTGAGATTCTTCGTATAAAACAATAATGGTTATCTTAAAACACCATTCATTTCAACTATACGAAGGACTGGAGATCTTCCGAAAAACTCGATATTGAAACACGAGTATTCTTTCGAGGAAATCGTAGAAACAGCGGAAGTCCGAAAAACGGCTCGAAAGGGACCAAACACGATCGGACGATCCATTTACGATTTTCTAAGATAGATACGACGGTTTATGTTTATCTTCACATAACAAGATAAATGTTAAAATTCCAAAAAGGATAAATGTCAAGTTTTCCGAAGATAATGTCAAGTTTCCCGATAAACACGAAGATCGACGAAAATGGGAAAGCCCGATTCGCGGCCCAAAAGGAGAATAGACCATCATAAGGAGGAGTATATAAAGGAGCTTGGGGAGACAAATAAGAACAGAGCAAAAAAAAATCCTAGAGAGAAAGCAAATCCGAGATTGGACACCTAGAGAGCTCCTGTTAGCTTAAGAACTTAGAATTTAGGCGGTAGACTAGCAAGGCAGGACCTAGAACGTCCGCCCGCCTCTCGTTCTATTTTCATCTTGTCCGCAGACTCTTGTTTCTCTCGAAAGGATCTAACAGTCCTTTTACTTAGAGTTCCGCACATAGAAACCCTAGGCATTATTCTCGACATGCCCGTTTCTATGACTAACGCTCGTACTAGACAAACTCCGCCAGGCAGTTCGA
This sequence comes from Hirschfeldia incana, assembly GCA_026261945.1. Taxonomy (NCBI): domain Eukaryota; kingdom Viridiplantae; phylum Streptophyta; class Magnoliopsida; order Brassicales; family Brassicaceae; genus Hirschfeldia; species Hirschfeldia incana. Next base: position 88,038 of record JABCMI010000014.1, on the reverse strand, counting down.
TCTCTTGTTCAAACCCTTCCAACTGAACTACGTCCGACTTGATCCTCGAAAGGGGTACGTAGGCAGCCTTCCTTAAGGTCTAGTCTCAAATCTTAATAAAACCTTTCCGCATTTATTTGATCACTTGTCGTTGGTTGTCGCAGAGAATCCGGACCTTCAGGAAAAGTTAGGTTTACTTAGCTTTCCTCCGATTTATTTAACATAAATCGACAGTGCGAATTTCGGTTCCCACATCACGCTCGTCCTTTGAGGATCTGGAAGACTTCTGATCGTATTTGGAGGAAATCTTGGCCCTGCTCACGACGTCTTCTTCCCATCTTACTTAGGCCCAGGCGCAAACATCTGCCATGTCTCCGCACCTATACTTTGTTAGCTCCTTATAGAGCTCTCCCTCCGGAAGCAGGCCCTTCTTGAAGGCTGAGACGGCTGTATCGGCATTGCACTCGAGAATAGAGACCTTCTCCTGGTTGAAACGAGCTATGTAGGAATGCAAGGACTCGTTCCTATATTGCTGAACCTCGTAGAGGTCATCTGATCTCTTCTCCAGATGGCGACTGCTGGCGAATTGCTCCACGAACTTGTCGCTGAGGGCAGCGAAAGATGCGATGGATCCTGTGGGGAGATTGATGTACCACTGGAGGGCAGGGCCGGTCAGGGTTGATCTGAATCCCTTGCACATGGTAGCTTCCCTTGCTTCTTTTGGGATAGCCACGGCTATCATGCGTTGCTTGTACTTGGCGATATGGTTGTCGGGAGCCCCAGTTCCTTTATACATCTTGATGCTCGGGAAGGAGAACTTGCGAGGCATCTCGACGGAAGCAATCTCTTTCACGAAAGGTGTGTCGGAGTATGACCTAGGTTCGCTTCTCCGGTTAGGGGGAGCTACTCCGGGGAGCCTTGCCACCATAGATTGGATGGTGCCAAATCTTTCGGATACCACCTTCTCTAGGTAAGCAACCAGAGCTGGATCGAGATCTCAGGATGATCGGGTGAGTATTCCTCGTCCTCCGTATCGGAGTCGTCATCCTCCTCTTCTCGGGTGGCGTCTCGAGTAGCTTCTTGGTCGTTAGATCCGTCGTTTGGTTGCTGAGGCGTCTCCTCGTCGTCACATGGGGTGTTAAGCGAAGCCATAGGTCGGACTCTGGTTCTGAACCATTTCCGCTTGTTCCCAACTGCCCCGAGGGATTGGTTCTCTCGTCGGAGGGCGAGGTTCTCGGCTTCCATAGCGTCTAGCTTCTCGACGCTCTGTTGCAGTTGCTTGGAGTGTTCTCCAAGTTGATTTTTTAGGTTTTGAACTTCTTGGACAAGTTCAAGACCTGCAGGTGCGGTTTCCTGAGCCTTGTGAAGGTCGGTGATTTGGCTCTGAAGAGTTTCAAACCGGCTGAGAAGCTCCTTTTCCTTCGGGGTTAGTTCGGCTTGGTTGGAACCGTCTTCCTGTGCCATCGTCACGTAGTTGAGTTACTACCCTCCTTCTAGCGCCAAACTGTTATGGTATTTTTGTGTAGGGTCGTTTAAGTACTACGAAACACAAGAAGACTAATGTATTTGTAAGTGTTTAGAAAAGAGAAATCGAGGCAAAGAGATGTATTATTGAGTATCTTTAGCGTTACAACGTTTTGGGTGTATAAACCCTAGTTTTCTAGCCTAACTCTCTAATCTCTCAGCCTCTGAATGTCGATCCCTTGTTCTAGGGTTTGGGCTACCCTTTTATAGTTGATGTATGTCGGCTTAAGGTAGGGCGAACTCTTCCATATCCGAAAAATAGAAGTTTTCCCGTAGCTGGAAAACTTCCATAATGTCGCGAGGGGTCCGGCCCTGGTTCTTCTCGACAGGGGCTAGGCCCTGGTACCTCCTCATGGGGACTGGATCCTGGATCTTTATTAATAGAGGTCGGATCTTGGTGCCTTCTAGTGGAGATTGGACCTTTAAGCAGAGGAAGGACCCTGGGTCCTTCTCAAGTGAGGGTCCGGAAGTCAAGGCCCCTTCGGAGGCTGGAGAAATCTTTAGCCTTGGATATTTTTCCCCAACAGTCCCCACATCTATACTTTGTTAGCTCCTTATAGAGTTCTCCTTCCGGAAGCAGGCCCTTCTTGAAAGCTGAGACGGCTGTGTCAGCATTACACTCGGGAATGGAGACCTTCTCCTGGTTGAAGCGAGCTATATAGGATCGCAAGGACTCATTCCTATATTGTTGGACCTCGTAGAGATCATCTGATATATTCTCCAGATCACGACTGCTGGCGAATTTCTCCACGAACTTGTCACTGAGGGCGGCAAAGGATGAGATGGATCCCGTGGGGAGATTGATGTACCATTGGAGGGCAGGACCCGTCAAAGTTGATCCAAATCCTTTGCACATGGTAGCTTCCCTTGCTTCCTTGGGGATAGCCACGGCTATCATGCGCTGCTTGTACTGGACGATATGGTTATCGGGGTCCCCAGTTCCTTCGTACATCTTGATGCTCAGGAAAGAGAACTTGCGAGGCATCTCGACTGAAGCAATCACTTTTACGAAAGGTGTGTCGGAGTAAGACCTAGGGTCGCTTTTTCGGATAGGAGGAGCTACTCCGGAGAGTCTTTCCACCATAGATTGGATGGTGCCGAATCTCTCGGAGACCACCTTCTCCAAGTAGGCAGCTAGAGTTGGATCCGAGATCTCGGGATGGGTGGGTGAGTATTCCTCATCGTCCGTGTCAGAATCATCGTTCTCTTCTTCCCGGGTTGTATCTCGAGCAGCTTCTTGGTTGTCGGATCCGTCGTTGGGCTGCTGAGGCGTCTCCTCATCGTCGTGTGGGGTACTAAGCGAAGCCATGGGTCGAACTCTGGTTTTAAACCGCTTCCGCTTATTTCCAATCGTCCCGAGGGATTGGTTTTCTCGTCGGGGAACCCGGTTCTCGGCTTCCATGGCGTCTAGCTTCTCGATGCTCTGTTGAAGTTGCTTGGAGTGTTCTCCAAGTTGGTCTTTTAGGTTTTGAACTTCTTGGACGAGTTATAGACCTGCGGGTGTTGCCTCCTGAGCCTTGTGAAGGTCGGTGATTTGGCTCTGAAGTATTTCAAGCCGGCTGAAAAGCTCCTGCTCCTTCTAGGTTGGTTCGGCTCGATTGGAGTCGGCTTCCTGCGTCATCGTCACGTAGTTGAGTTACTCCCCTCCTTCTAGCGCCAAACTGTTATGGTATTTTTGTGTAGGGTCGTTTAAGTACTACGGAACACAAGAAGACTTGAATATTTGTAAGTGTTTAGAAGAGAAATCAAGGCAAAGAGACGTATATTATTGAGTATATGTGGGATTACAACGTTTGAGGTGTATAAACCCTAGTTCTATCGCCTAACTCTCTAGTCTCCAAGCCTTTGAATGTCGATCCCTTGTTCTAGGGTTTGGGCTCCCCTTTTATAGTAGTTGTACGTCGGCTAATCTAGGGCGGACTTCATAATATTCGCGAATATATTAGTTTCCCCATGATTTGGGAAACTTCCATATTGTTGCGGAGGATCAGACCCTGGTTCCTTCCGGCAGGGGCTAGGCCTTGGTACCTCTTCGTGGGGACTGGACTCTGGATCCTATTAATAGAGGTTGGATCCTGGTGCCTCCTAGCAGAGATTGGACCTTTGAGAAAAGGTAGGACCCTAGGTCCTTCTTAAGTGAGGATCTGGAGATCAAGGCCCCTTCGGAGGCTGGAGAAATCTTTAGCCTTGGATATTTTTCCCCAACAATCAGCGTGAGGATCTACAGTCTCTGCCGACTCACAAAACCTCATCTCCTCACGACTACGAATCTTTTGCTGAAGACGCCGGACCTCGGAAGACTTGTGCTTCGTATCCTTTTTCACCTTAAACAATGAACTCGCGGTCTTTCTAAGATCACGCTCCAGGTCACTGATTCGAGTCTCGAGTTGGGAAACCTGGGCAGAGTGAGTGCTCTCGACGGTCTGTAGCGCAGTCTTCGAACATCTCAGAACCTCGTGCGACGACTTCAGTTCCTTTGACAGTCGAACGACCTTGGATCCACAGTCGCTGAGCATCCCGTCGATCACCGACACGAACTGATCGACGTGAAAGAAGAGAAGGGAGGTGTAAGTCATTTTGAAGAGAAAAAAGCGTCATAAGAAGGGTGCAAACAAACCTTGGAACCATGCTGAAGCAACAACCCCAGGGACTCGCCATCTTCGTTCTTGACACCTCTCTTCCTCTTGACCGACCCGCCGACAGTACCCGTCTTCGCACGGCCCCTCGACGGTGGTGCAGCGCTAGGTGCAGGAAGTCCAAAAACAATCTCCTTCCTCGCTGGGGGAGGAAGAATAGATTCCACTGCCTCCTCTTCACCGGAGATCACGATCGGAGCGTTGGAGGAACCGGAGGGACGAACCTGAACGGCGAGTGCCTGCTCGGAGTCGACAGCTTTTTCCAATGACAAGGAAGGGCTTCGCGGGACTTGGGGAATAGGAACAGAGGACGGAGACATGGGCAAAGGAGGAACGCTGGACGATCCGGCTCCATCCTGTTTCGATCCTCCCTCAGCCTTACGTCTTGACCACTTATCCTTGAATTAACTGAATCCGGCAATAAGAGATGGCGTGACATCGTGAGGGGCCGGGACCGGCGAGGCTTGGCCGGCTTCAGTCATCTCGACGTCGGAATTCTTCTTTTCAACTTGGGCAGAAGTCATTCTTGTTTGAGAGAATGGATAGAGAGGGGTTTGAGAAAAGTGTATGAAAAATGAGGGATGGTGAGTTACTACTTATAGAAGATTGAAGGTGGATTTTTCGCAATAAAATATTCTTAACCAAAAATTTCGATTTCTAATTCATTTCATTCGCCAGCAAGATCGTCGCCAAGTATTACGGGCTGGGGGGCTAACTATTGGGGTCGAAAACGGTTATCTCGAAATCAACGGTTAAGATTATTTTTATCTACAGATTTCCCGCGGATATCTGTCAAAGATCGGAAATAAGCAAGCACAAGCAGTGTGGGAACCGAAATTCGCACTGTCGATTTTAGTTAAGTTTTATCGGAGGAAAACTAAGTAAACCTAGTTTTCCCTGAAGGCTCGGATTCTCTGCGACAACCAAACGAAATTGATAGAACAAGACAATGTAGCGGAAAAATTGCACTATGGCGTTTTATTAAATAGACGGTAAATTGAATACAATATTCTTCCGAAAACGGGAAGTAGAGATACGCTGAAGAGGAAACAACGGAAATATAGGAAACAAAACGTTCTAAGTCTTGCTCCGCTAGTCTAACCTCCTACGTCCTAAGTTCCCTAAGCTAGCAGGAATTCTAAAACCCTATATTTCAGATTTGGTCTCTCTCTCGATGATTTTCGCTCTGCCTTTCTTCCTCTCCCAAAGCTCCTTTATATGCTCCTTTATATACTCCTTCTTATGACGGTCTATTCTCCTTCTGGGCCGCAAGGCGGGCTTTTTCCATTTTCGTCGGCTTTCATGTTTATCGGGAAACTTGACATTTATCTTCGCGATACTTGACATTTATCCTTCCGGAAATTTAGCATTTATCTTGTTATGTAAAGATAAACGTAAATCGTCGAATCTATCTCAGATAATCGTAAACAGACTGTCCGATCGCGTTTGATCCCTTTCGGGCCGTCTCTAGGACTTCCGTTGTTCTCTACGATTTCTTCGGAAGATCTTCATTCCTTCGTAGAGTTAAGATGAGTGGTGTCTCAAGATAACCATCACTGTTTCGTACAAAGAATTTAAGATCTTCCTTCCCGTTGATATCTTACGAGTTTCCGAAGAGTTTCCGACGATCTTAGTTTGGAGTAAGAACGGGAGTTTTGTACGCGGAATCTCAATGATTCCTTCCGCGAGGACTCGGGAAAGACTCAAAGTACAGACTTCTGACGGTCGGGGCCTGGGACTTGTGCACGGAAGATTGTCGCTCGAAGACCCGAGCCAGCACGGGCGCTAGGCGCCCGGCGCTAGGCGCCCGGCGCTAGGCGCCCGGCGCCTAGAGGCAGCACGGACGCTAGGCGCCCGGCGCCTAGAGGCAGCGCTAGGCGCCCGGCGCCTAGAGGCAGCGCTAGGCGCCCGGCGCCTAGAGGCAGCACGGGCGCTAGGCGCCCGGCGCCTAGAGGCAGCACGGGCGCTAGTCGAGGGGTTCAGTTCTTTTCAGGACAAGATGGAGCGACGCCGTGCCGAGATGGAATCTAGCGTGGCCGGTCCTAGTGCTTCTTCCGGTCCGACTCCCGCGGTTCCGATTCTTGGACCCGATGTTGTTTTAGCCCCTGACTCCATGGTTCCGGTTCTTGAGAACGCCGTCGCTCCGTTCTCGATCTCTACGATTCCGGCCCCTGGAACCGATGTCCCTTTGCCTGCTGGAGAAACTGTTGTTCCGGAGCAAGCACCCGACGTCCAGGCTCGCCCCGAAGGCTCCCCTTTTGCGCCGATATTGGTTTCGGAGGATGCGGTGGAAGTCATGCCTCCCCCTCCAGAAAAGAAGAGGGAGATCGTTCTGGGACTTCCCGCGTCTAGCGCTGTTCCGCCATCGAAGGTACGTTCAAGAGCTGGGACTGCCGGATAAGCGAAGAGGAAAAGGTGTACCAAGAGCGAGGAAGGCGAGGTTTCGGCAAAACTATCGCAACACCGCTCCAAGGTATTTTCGTGAGACCCCCCTTTCTTTCGCTGACTCTTTTGATTCTCACCTTTCTTTCGTGTGATCAGTTTGTGTCGTTAATCGACGGGATGCTTGGAGATTGCGGACTGGAGGTCACACGTTTGTCCCAGGAGCTGGATTCATCGCGGGAGGCCTTGAAGCGCACCGAGGCTGTGTTTCAATCGATTGAGAGCACTCATGCCGCCCAGACGTCAACGCTCGAAGCTAGGATCAGCGATCTCGAACGTGACTTGGGAAAGACTGTGAGCTCGCTGCTCAAGGCGAAGGAGGAGAAGAAGAGCAAGTCCTCGGAAGTCCGACGTCTCAAGAGGCGGATTCAGCGCTTCGAGGAGATGGGAGCTTGCACCGCGACGGAGCTTTCCGGCCCATCATCCTCGGGTGCCCTGGTCCCGAGCTCGGAGATTCCAGAGGTCCAGGATGCTGGAATCGTTGCAGACAAGGGCGGTGAGGAAGTCGGCTCGGGCGATGGTGAGGCTGCTCTTGCTTCGGGTGAGTCGGAGGACGAAGGTGGCGTTCCGGAGGACGCCTAGGTTGATCAATCCCTGAAGGGATTTTTATTTTGATTGTATTTCGGCCGTTGGTTGGCCACTATGTATGATTTCGGGACTGGCCGTTGGTGGCTTTGAATCCCTGCCCTATTTAGGGCGTTGTACTGGTCTTGCGGTATGCGTTTATGAAATATTTTGCGTTTAGAACTTATGTTTATCGAAGTTAGAGGGGTAGAATGTAAGTTGTCGTCTCACTCCTGCCTCCCTGATGATCACCGTATCCGTCATTTGTAAAAAGCGAGATTTTCCTGCGGTTTACGATTTACGCGAAAATTCGTGGAAACGTACAGACTTGAGTGAAGAGACAAGTTTTGGGATCTCGCGTCGTTGACGCTTTGCCTATGAGATGTTAAGATACCAGCAAGGCTGGGTTTAGGGCAAGACCCAGGTTTACTCTCAGACTGAGGCTGTGCGATGACAAATCGGCTTTCATTTTGCCTGTTTGTGATTTTAACCAGATTCGTACCGTTTTAAAATCCGCGAAGTGGTATCGGCTTATATGATTTGTCTGGGCACGAATCGAGCTACTTCCTTTACGAAGTGCTGAACCAAATTTGGATTTTTTGTATAGCGCGCTATGGGATCCTTGTCGGATGTAAAAGAGCCTACCCTTAGGTGGCTTGTATGTTTAGGACGTTGGAGTTCGTTTGTTGTGATCAGCAACAACGATATGATGCCGTTTAGAAGGCGTATGAAGGCTTTAATCGAAAAACGAATATTCAGGCATGAAGCGACGTCTCGCAGTGCTTTGAAGTTTGTTTTTCTTACGCCATAAAGGATTATGGGCTTTTAGAAATCGCGGAATGTTTCCGGGTGGTAACTTATGATTTATTTGGTGGATACTGGATCCGTTGTTGAGGCCGTTAGGCGAATTGATTGTGGAAAGTTTTCGAAAGTTCGGTTTTTTTCGAAAATTGTGGGAGTGTACGAGCGCACGCACCCCACTCCCCCCCCCTTTTAAATCGGGGGGGGGGGGGTAGCTGAACCCACCGGTTGGCGAGTTGCCTACGTAACTTATTCGAGGATCAAGCCATCTTGTAGTTCTGTTGTCCACGTTTTACATTCTAGTGGTAGTATTTTTTGAGATGCATCGCATTCCAAGTTCTCGGGATTTTTACGTCTTGCATGTTTGCGATTTGATACGAACCTGGTCGGACGACTTTTACGATTTTGTATGGTCCTTCCCAGTTCGCTCCCAGTTTTCCTGCGTTTCGTTCGTCAGTGTTTTGGAAGACTTTCCGTAAAACCAGATCACCCTCCTTGAATCTACGATGGCGTACGTTCGCGTTGTAGTACTTTGCGGCGGCCTGCTGATAATTTTAAATCCGGATGAGGGCTTGGTCGCGACGCTCGTTGATGAGGTCAAGATTATCCAGCAGCATGGCATTGTTCAGTCTTCCCGTTCGGGAAGAAATCTCCCCCGTACGCCGGGGAATTCTACTTCCGCCGGAATCATGCATTCTGCTCCGTAAACGAGAGCGAACGGAGTTTCCCCCGTCGCTCGTCTTGGACTGGTTCGATGAGACCAAAGGACCCCTTCGAGTTCTTCCGCCCATCGTCCCTTTTTGGCTTCTAAGCGCTTTTTCAATCCGTCTAGGACGGTTTTGTTTATGGTTTCAGCCTGTCCGTTGCACTGCGGGTATCTAGGAGTAGACTTGTTAAGTCGTATTTTCCATTTTTTGCAGAACGCCTCGAATCGTGTGGAAATAAACTGAGACCCGTTGTCCGTTACGATTTCGTATGGGACGCCGTGTCTGGTTATGATGTTTTTCCAGACGAAATTCTCGACTTGCACGTCTTTGATACTTGCGTAGGATTTTGCTTCCACCCATTTCGAAAAGAAATCTGTGAGGACCAGCAGGAAACGTTTTTGTTTTGATTTGTGTAGAGGTCCAACGATGTCCATTGACCATCGCATGAAAGGGTACGAAGATGAGATAGAGGAGAGGATTTCGGCGGGCTGATGAATTGTCGGAGCGTGCCGCTGACATTTCTCGCATTTCCGAGCAAACTTCTCGCAATCCTTTACCATAGTTGGCCAGTAGAAACCGTGGCGTTTTATCTTTGTTGCGAGAGACCGTCCACCGGAGTGGTTTCCGCACGATCCGGAATGAACCTCTTCCATGATTTTTCTCGCCTTTTCTCCTTCCGCGCAAGTCATGAGAGGTCCGGAGAATCGCCATTTGTAGATTTCGCCTTCCACGGTTACGTATCGTGCTGCCTGAATTTTTATTTTCCGGGCTGCCCATTTTTCCGCGGGTAGGGTACCATCTACGATGTAGGCTCTGATAGGTTCTAGCCAGGGAGTGTCGCAGCCATAGTCCGTTTGGTCTGCGTCGTCTTCCGGCCGCTCTTCGTTTTCTTCAGCGCCTTCGATCTGTGTTCTGATCAGGTTGGCGATTACCGGTGGTCCGATGCTCGGGTGCTCGATGAATTCGACGGGGATTATTCTCTTAAGCCCTGGATCAGAACTTGAGGCGAGAGCGGCTAAAGCGTCAGCTTGGACGTTTTCCGAGCGGGGAATCCTGGTTAGCGCAAATTGTTGAAAGTCGTCGGCCAAGTCTTGGACGACCTTCAAATATGCGTTCATCCTTTCATCCCTTGCTTCGTATTCTCCGCTGAATTGGTTTGCGACTAACTGAGAGTCGCAGTAAGCGTGAATATTTTGAATCTTCAGTCCTTGGGCCAGCCGTAGGCCAGCAATTAGTGCCTCGTATTCTGCTTCGTTGTTTGACGCACGGAAATCCAAGCAGAATGATTGCTCGAGGATTTCCCCTGTTGGTGAAGCGAGTCGGATCCCGATTCCGGATCCTTGCTTGGATGAGGATCCGTCGACATAGAGATCCCACGTTGAACCAGGCTCCTGGTTAGTTAAATCCGTCGCGGGTAATTCTACCAGGAAATCTGCGAGTACCTGCGATTTCGTGCAGGTTTTTGGACGATATTCGATATCGTACTCGCTTAGTTCGATTGCCCACTTCGCGAGTCTGCCAGACTGGCTTGGACTGTGTAGAATCGTCCGTAACGGAAAAGTGGTGAGTACTACGATGGTATGAGATTGGAAATACGGTCTGAGTTTCCTTGCCGAGGTTATAACGGCAAGTGCCAACTTTTCCATTAGCGGATACCGAGTTTCGGCATCCAGCAATGTTTTACTAATGTAGAAGACCGGTTTCTGTTCTCCGAATTCTTCTCGAATCAGAACGCCACTAACTGCTGATGCGGATACTGCGATGTAGAGGAACAAGGGTTCTCCGACTACGGGTTTTGCGAGGATATGAGGGGTGGCCAGATATTGCTTCGGCTGTTGGAAAGCCTTCTCGCAATCCTCTGACCACTCGAACTTTTTGTTCCCCTTCAAGGTTTCGTAGAATGGGAGACACTTATCCGTGGATCGCGAGACGAATCGGTTTAAGGCCGCGACTCGTCTGGTCAGCCTTTGAACTTCCCGCTTGGTTCTCGGGGAGGCCATTTCTATCAGTGCGTTGATTTTTTTCGGATTAGCCTCTATTCTGCGGAATATTACGAGGTACCCGAGGAATTTGCCCGACGCCACGCAGAACCTGCATTTGGCTGGATTGAGTTTCATGTTGTGTTGGTTCAATCTCTCAAAGCATTCCTCTAGATGGACTATGTGGTCGCTGTGAGAGACAAGGTTTCACCCTCAGATTCTAGGTTAGGTCAAAAAGAAGGTACAAGGAAATGCGTGGGCTGAATCCCGTAGAGAGCTTTAAAGATGAATAAGTGCTTTTTATTGACGACTTTGATAAGAAAACGTTACAGGAGATATTTTTGATGATTACAAGGGGAAAAATATGAGAAGCTTGTGTTTATGACGAATGAATGAATAATCTACTCGATGTCTAAAATGGAAAAGGATCCCCCTCTTGTGATCTTCGAGGTCCTCTTTTATAGCTTTCAACCTTCCTCCGATCACGTGTAACTAATCTCCGAGATCTTCTCCTTCTGTTGAGGAACTCGCAACAGCTTCCTGTTTGACCGGGTCCTTCGCTCTTTCTACTTATGGTGTTAGCCTCCGCTTCGAGGTAGCCTCTGGAATCTATGATCAGCTTCCTATCCTCGGCTAGCTCCAGTTAAAGTCGCTGATTCGCAACGGGCTTTAGCCCAAAACTCGTTCAGGCTCCGTCGTTAGCTAATGGGCTATATTTGGGCCCAACAGTTGCCCCCAAGCTTTTGAGATAAGATCTCTCTTACTCGGAAGCTTATCCTAAGTCGCCGACCTAGATTTTACTGTTGAGATCATGATTACGGGATATCTGATTAAAGATATTATTCGTTTAATTCGACGGTCTAGATCTTTCTTGTTTGAAATCGACGGTTCGGATGAAAGAAGCTTTTGATTGATTTACTCCGAGACTCGAGACGGGACGTGATATAAAGTGATGGGCATTAACTGCCTCGTTCCATATTCTCCACGCCTCCACTCGTTTCCCAAGGTAACTTCTCCTCCACTCCTTTATTTTTACTGCGTTAGTTTTTTTTTTTTTTATTTTCATCTCTCTGCTTCGCCATTGTTCTTCTTCGAATCTCTTAGAATTCCTTGAAGCTTTTAGAACTATTTCGATCCTCCCCTTTTCTCCTTTCAATCCTCTCAACCTTACCCCTCTGTTTAATGGACCCTCCGAAAGAAGGCTCCGGTGAAACCGGGATTCCCCCTGCCAGCAAACGCTTAATGAAGGTCAAGCAGGAGATAGGCGAGAAAGCCAAAAGAGAGACGAAAAAGACGAAGGATTTGGTCGCGACAAGAGCTTCCAAACGCATGAAGAAGAAGGATGGTTCCGGCGGGAGTTCCTCTTTGGGGTCTCACTCGCCTTCCCTGTTGACAACTCAAGAGGTCATCAACTTAATGGTTCAGGCTCATGGCCGAAAGGAGTTAGCCAAGGCCTGTTCCTCCGACGATACTCCGGAATCTGCCCCCGAGGGCTGGTTTTGCATCCACGAGAAGTATATCTCGAAATGCCACCTCAGATTCCCGCTCCCGGACCTCTTGCTGGATCTTCTAGATCATTACCAGTTAGCTCTCTCTCAGCTCTGTCCCTCGGTCATTCGGGTAATAAACGGGTTTATTACTAGGGCCAGGGAGGAAGGAATCGTTGTCGGTTTAACCGAGTTAATGAGTCTCTACACGATCAAAGAGAGCTCTACTAAGGAGGGTGGTAGCAGTACTTACTATCTCCCTTGTCGCCCTGGATTTAGTCTTTTTAAATCCTCGGGTAGTGATGATGATTGGAGGAAAAAGTACTTCTTTGTTAAGATCGATCCCTCAACCGTCCCGATCGGTCGTGCTCTCTCAGTCGTTTGGTCTGATATATCTGGTTAGGATTTTTAGGATCCTGTTTTGCTCATTTCTGAGTACCGCTACCTGCTGATATCTTGGTTTTATATGTAGGTATCGACGATCCTCCCAAGCTCTCTGACAAGCAGTCCAGGGCTCTCTTTAGGAGGTTACATCAAAGTTCCATTGCTTGGTCACTTTTCACATCTTCTCGTATTGGATCGGCCAGGTTCCCAGAACGATACAACGCCCAGCTTCCTGACCCGATCCCTGTCGAAGACTTAGAAGGTAATCTCGTGTCTTTGCTATGTTCATCTCTACTTAAAGAGATAACTAATAGGATCCTTGTTGTTTGTTCAGTTTCCGAAGGTCCCAACGTAGTCGAGATTTCAACCGGAGCCAGCACTTCCGAGACCGAGAAGACTCCAGCTCTTAAGATGAGGCCTTCCTTCCGTAACCGAAACAGATCTACCGCTGCTGCCGGCGCTTCACGGGGCAGCGACAGATCTCAAGGAGGTGTTTTTATTAACACGCTGAAGGACGTCCTTGATGATGGAACCTCGGCTCCTGTCGTGGATGTTGGTCCCGTTGAGACTGGAGCTCGAGATGTGGTTCCTCCCCCTGAGGTCTCGCCAGCCCTAGATAATCCTCGTGCTGCCGGAGGTTCCCTTGAACTTGAGCCTCCGAGACCTAAGAGGTCCCGGACTGAGGCGGGAGATAGGCCCGCCAGGTCTACTTCCTCATCCTCGCGAGGTGGAACCGTTGGTTGGAGCTTCACCCACTCTAGGCCAGGGTCAATCTTGGACGACTCTTGGGGTCTAGCGACCATCCTGAGGCATCTGAAGATGGTGGGGTGTTCTATGCCCTCTCTCAACAGTTTGACTAACAAGGACGAATACGTGGATATAGCTCATCACTTGGGTCAGGTATATAACTAAGATTTTCTTGATTTTCTTTTTTCAGGTTTAGGTTTTTCGTGACCTAAAAGATTTTTTTTTTTTTACACATTTTTGTAGCTAGCCGGGGCCATCAACAGAGCTCAACTAAAGTTCGAGGAGACCGTGCGTGGTGCTCCTACTGCTGCGGAGTTGACCCAGGCTACTGATATGTTCAAGGCTACTAAGACGGAGCTCGACCAAGCTCGTGCTCAGGTTTCCGAGCTTCAAGCTGAGGTCAAGAGGCTCGGACTGAAGGCTGATACTCAACAGGGGAAGATCGAGAGCCAAGCCATTGACATCCAGGTGAAGGGCAGGAAGATCAACGACCTAGAGGCCGCTCGCAAGATAGCCGAGCATCAGGTTCAAGAGATGATTGCTTCGTCTCAAAACAGTCAAAGGAATAAGGAAGCCGAGATCAAATTTGCCGTTAGGAGAGGCAAGAGGGAGGTAGCTGATGCTTACAACAAGATCCTGACTTCGGTGAAAGAGAAATTTGTCAAGAAGAAAGACGAAACCGATGCCCTGATCTATGCCCAGGAGCTTCAGGCGAACACTGAGCTTTTGAAGGCTTTGCTGACTAAGGAGGTGGAGGATGCAGAGGAAGAGTACAACCGTCTTATGGCCATGATCCCGGACGCAGCTGCTGCTTGCGATAGGGCTCAAGTTTCCGACTTCTCGGTCAGCAAGCTTCCTATCCCTCAACTCTCTGAGAGCTCAGGTACTCTTGAGATTAATATGTTTAACCCGACATTTTCCGGCGAGTACGGTTCTAACTTGGATTCGGTGTTTCCTGAACTAGCTCCAGTCGAAGCAAATCCTGGAGGTGTTAATCAAGAAGTCGATGCGGAGGTTCCTACCGAGGGTGGAGGTCCCGTCGAGGAGGCTGATGTTGGTCCCGGAGTCGACGCTGGTCCCGGAACCGAAGAAGTTTAAGAGCTGATGCTCTTTTGTTTTCAAGACTGTTTTGCCCAAGGGGCTTTTGCTTGTTTTTCCCAAACTTGTTAGCCTGAGGAGGCTTTTAAACCTTTACTTGTTTCTAGGATTTATTGCCCGAGGGGGCTTCTAAACCTTTATGTGTTCTTAAGATTTATAGCCTGGGGAGGCTTTTAAACCTTTGTCTTTAACTTTAATCTTGGCTGTTTCGGATTTTATCCTTTGGTTACGATATCGACTTATAGTCGAGCTTGATTTAGCTTCAGGTTCCGCGGAACCTGAGCCTGTTTCGTATTGGGGGATCGAGTTCCTTTGAAGGGATTCAAGATCTCGTGGTTTTTTTTAAAACCTTAGGGTTTCGTTAAGGGTTTCCAGACCTTAGCAGCTTGATACAGATTTTAAGACCTTTATGATTTTGTTGAGGATTTTAAGACCTTACGAGTTTGACAAGGGTTTCAAGACCTTTGAAATGAGTTAAGGGTTTTAGGACCTTATGATTTGACAAGGATTTCAAGACCTTTGGAATTAGTTAAGGGTTTTAGGACCTTAGTTCAGGATTTTCAGGGACCTGAACGCGTTCGAAATCGTTTATGAGATTAGGTTCCGATTTTAGGGAGCCTGTGTTTCTCCGGAGGGTTTTAGGACCTCGATGATTGTTAGGGATTTTAAGACCTTAGGTCCAGGATTTTAGGTTCCTGGATATGTTCATAGTTAGGTCTCGACTCGATGAGACCTAAGTTTTCTTAGAAAGTTCTGTAATCTTTTGGAGTATAGGCACGGAATAAATCGTTTCATTGATAATCATATAGCGACTGATACATGATTTGAATTATTCCATCACCAACTGCTTTTGGACTATGTGTTTTTGGTAACACGTGTCCTCTTTGCTTGGATGAGAAGTTCGATTGAGGAGAAAGGTTGGGGCTGCACTCGTAACGGAGTTGCCTACGTACCCAGTCAAGGGATCAAGCCAAACATAGTTCAAGGATTTGGGTACCTAATGATAGTATCTCTTGAGATTAGTGGCGTTCCACGATCGAATCTCAGGTACCCCGGTTCGTACCTTCTGGAGTTTGTAGACTCCGGGTCGCACTATATGGATAATTCGGTAGGGTCCTTCCCAGTTGGTCCCTAGCTTTCCAGCTCCTGGTTCCTTTGTTCCTTCGAACACTTTCCTAAGCACTAGGTCCCCTACGGTGAATTGTCGGGGTCTTACTTTGGAATTATAGTGTCGTGCCATTGCTTGCTGATAATTCTGAATGCGAAGCAAGGCTTGGTCTCGTCTTTCTTCGATCAAGTCGAGGCTATCCATTAGGAGCTGGTTGTTAGCTGCAGGGTTCGAGGTGCAGAGGTCCCGACGTAGGCTACCTGCGGTAGTTTCCGCTGGAACGACTGCTTCCATCCCGTAAGCTAAAGAGAAAGGAGTTTCGTCTGTAGCTTTACGTGGGGTAGTTCGGCAGGCCCATAGTACTTCGGGTAACTTTTCTGACCAGAGCTCCTTTTGGGCTCCTAGGCGTTTCTTGAGGTTTGCTAAAATCGACTTATTAGCAGCCTCCGCCTGGCCATTACCTTGAGGTCGCCGAGGTGTTGAAAAGGTGAGGCGGATGTTCCATTTATCACAGAAACTTTTGAAGTCGTGGGATATGAACTGTCCTCCATTGTCGGTTACTATTTCGTATGGGACGCCATGTCTGCATACGATATTTTTCCATACAAATCCCTCAACGTTAAATCTGTTAATTTGTTGAAAGGCTTCGGCTTCGATCCATTTCGTGAAGTAATCGGTTAGGACCAGGAGGTTTAGTAATTTTTTCCCTTTGCCTGATGGTACTAGTGGACCTACGATATCCATGGACCACCTCATGAATGGATAGGGGGCTGATATGTTAGACAGCTTTTCCGCAGGCTGATGTATGATCGGTGCGTGCCTTTGGCATTTGTCGCAGGATGAGGAGTAGACCTCGCAATCTGCGATGATGGTAGGCCAGAAGTAGCCTTGTCTTTTAATTCGGATGGCTAGAGCTCTGCCCCCGGAATGGTTTCCACAAGAACCGTCATGCATTTCTTTCATAAGTTTCATAGCTACTATGCCGTGAACGCACTTTAGGTAAGGTCCGGAGACACTTCGTTTGTGGAGGGCTGACTCGATTATACAGTATCTTGCTGCTAGAGCTTTGAGTTTTCGAGCCTCCCACTTATTGGGTGGAATTTTTCCTTCCAGGATGTAATCCATGATTGGTATTCTCCAGTCTTCTCTCCCTACGACTTTACTGTGAAGCGAGGAGGGAGGTTCCTGTGCGGGACCTGGTGTCGTGGTGCCCCCGGGGATATTCGTTGGAATAGGCCCCAAGGGGTCTGGGTTCTGAAGAATATCTCCAATTCCCTCGTTGTCCCCTGTGGTTCGTGTAGCGTTTCTTTCTGCGTTTTTACGAGCTGTACGGCTTCTTGTCTGTATTTTAAGGACAAGTGGTTCCGAGGTTTGGATGGTGCCCCCGGAGGTATTTGCTAAGTTAGGCTCCGATGAGTCTGGGCTTTGGCTAATACCTTCACTTTGGTCGTTATTTTCTGGGTTCTGCGTTGCCTTCCCAAAGGTGTTTTTCCTATAGCTGGGTGTTTTGGTTCTAGGGAACCAGAATGTCGTGAAGACTTGGGTAGCTATCGGCGGAAGGATGTTGTCCTCGACTTCCTTTGGTTTGCTACCCAACTCGGCTTTGGTAGCTATATCGATGCTTGGTTTCTCGATTCCTTCCACGGGTATGATTCGTTTCACGAGGGGGTCTGACGTGGAAGCTAACGCGTCGAGGGCGTCTGCCGATGAGTTTTCCCCTCGCGGGATCCTCGTTAACTCGAACTTATCGAATTGCTTTGTGAGGTTTGAGACGACTTCGAGGTATGCCCCCATTCTCTCGTCTCTTGTTTCGTATTCCCCGTGAAATTGGCTGGCTACCAGTTGAGAATCGGTATAGGCATTCAATTCTCGGATTCCGAGGCTCAGGGCGAGCTTTAGGCCGGCGATTAGTGCTTCGTACTCAGCCTCATTATTAGAAGCGTTGAACCCGAGTCTATAGGATTGTTCGATGGTTTCTCCAGCAGAGGAAGTTAGTCTTAAACCGACGCCGGAGCCTTGCCTTGACGAGGCTCCGTCCACGTACAGGCTCCATTTCGGGACTTCTATTTCTTGGTCTAGACGTTCGGATGCCAGTTCGATGATGAAATCGGCGAGGACTTGAGCTTTCGCTGCTGCTCGAGGTCTGTACTCGATATCGTACTCGCTGAGTTCTATAGCCCATTTAGCTAATCGTCCGGATTGGCTGGGGCTGTGCAGGATTGTTCGTAATGGTTGTGATGTCATTACGACAATTGAGTGTGATTGGAAATAAGGTCGTAGTTTCCTAGCAGCTGTGACAACCGCCAAGGCTAGTTTTTCCATGGTCGGGTACCTTGTCTCAGCGTCTAGTAGGCTTTTACTAGTGTAGTAGACAGGTCTTTGTTCGTTTTGCTCTTCTCGTACCAGCACTCCGCTGACTGCGGCTGTCGATACGGCGAGGTACAGGTATAACGATTCTCCGACTACGGGTTTTGATAGTATCGGAGGTTCCGAGAGATAGGTTTTTAGCTGTTTGAAGGCTTCTTCACACCTCTCGTCCCATAGGAACTTCTTATTATTCTTCAGAAGTTTGTAGAATGGGAGGCACTTGTCGGTGGACCTGGATATGAATCGATTTAACGCTGCGATTCGTCCGGTCAATCTTTGTACCTCTCTAGTTGTTTTAGGCGATGGCATTTCTAGGAATGTCGCTATTTGTTTCGGGTTGGCTTCGATGCCTCTTTCGGTTACCAGATAACCTAGGAATTCGCCGGAGGGTACTCCGAAGGTGCATTTAGCAGGATTTAGCTTCATGTCGTATTTGTTGAGGATGTCGAAGCATTCCCTAAGGTGGGAGATGTGGTCTTCTGCGATCGAAGACTTGACCAACATGTCGTCGATATAGACTTCCATAGTTTTTCCGAGTTGTCCAGCGAACATCTTGTTCACTAACCTTTGATAGGTAGCTCCTGCGTTTTTCAGACCAAATGGCATAACCTTGTAACAGTAGGTTCCGCGCTCGGTTATGAATGCGGTTTTTTCTTGATCTTCAGGATCCATCATAATCTGGTTGTATCCTGAGAAGGCGTCCATAAATGACAGGAGCTGGTGTCCAGCCGTTGCTTCGACCAAGCGGTCGATGTGAGGTAATGGGAAGCTGTCCTTAGGACAGGCCTTGTTTAAATCAGTGAAATCTACACAGATCCTCCATTTCCCATTCTTCTTTTTTACTACGACTGGGTTTGCTAACCAATCAGGGTATTGGACCTCTCGGATTGACCCAGCTTTCGTTAGTCGGTCGACCTCGTCGTTGACGGCTTGGGCTTTCTCGAGACCTAGCTTACGACGCTTTTGTTTGATCGGTTTGAACGTGGTGTCTACATTGAGCTTGTGGGCGGTGACGTTTGGATCTATGCCCTTCATGTCGCTAGTAGACCACGCGAAGGTTTTGACATTCTGTTTTAAGAATTCGATGAGCTCTTTTTTGGTTTCGGGAGGTAGCTCTGACCCGATACTCACCTGTTTTTCAGGGTTTGAGTCGTCGATGCTAACTTTTTCGGTGAGGTTCTTAGGGGGACCTCGGATATTTTGTTGCATTTCGCGACTCTCCTGGATCTGTAATTGCTATTGGGGGGATTCTTTTATGATTTCAAATCCTCCCAAGTAACAGATCCTTGAAATTTTTTGGCTACCATGAATGGTTGCTATTCCGTCGGTTGTTGGAAATTTCACGCATTGGTGATATGTTGAAGCTACTGCTTTCATCTTATGTATCCAGGGTCTTCCGAGGATTGCATGGAAAGGGGATGGTTTGTCGACAACTATGAAGTTGGTCATTTTCATGACTCCGCCAGCTATGATTGGAAGTTTAATTGTTCCCAATGAGGTAGCTGTTTCTCCGGAGAAACCTACGAGGTTGGATTTCTGGTCGACGATTTCGTAGTCGTCAATTTCCATTCCTTTTAATGCGTTATAGAAAATGAGATCGACGGAGCTTCCGGTATCGATCATGAGCTTGGGTACCTCGTACCCTGCTATGTTTAATGTTACGACGAGGGCATCGTCGTGAGGTCTGTCAAGACTTGACGTCTTGCTTTCCCAAAAGGAGATTTTGGTGTTGGACTCGGGTTTGGTCGGTTTGGGCTGTGTGTTTGACACAGCCTTCCGTACGTGACTTTTAATGGAGTTTACGGAGTCTCGACACACATCGGACCTCCGAGGATGTAATCGACCCTTGAGCCAGGGCTCGATTGGGGAGGTGTTTTGCTCAAGAGGGCTTCGATTTGAAGGCTTTTCCCTTGGGGGAACTTGCCAAGGATCATCTCGACTCTCTTTTTGGGAGCTGGAGGTGGTGAATCTGTTTCTTTTTCAGGCGACCTCTCGCGTTTCGGAGAGTTGTCGCGGGGATTTTTCTTTTGATACGGTGGTGGTTTTTTAAGGTCCACGTCTTTGATTTCTCCGGCTGCGAATTTGGCAGCCAGTTGTCGTTGGAGATCCCAACATTCTTCGGTCGAGTGTCCCTTTCGATCGTGGTAAGAGCAATGTTTGCTTTCATCGTAGCCTTTGGACCAGGGGGCTTTGGCTGTTGCGGCGACAGGTTTTTCATCCTTATCGTCTTCGATTACGTAGGAGTGCTCCCCCTGAGTCTGATTATTTCGGGAGCTCCCTCTTTTGTGAGGTCCCTTCCCCTCGGAGGCTTCGCCTTTTGGATGATTCTGGGATTTTCTGTGGAGCTTATCTAGCGCCGCTCTTTCTTCTTCCAGAGTAATGTATCTAGAAGCCTTGTGGAGGGCGTCGTCGATAGTTGGAGGAGGATTTAAGGTCAACTCCTCGAAGAAGCCCGATTGATACCAGAGACCTCTCCTAAGGGCTTCAATAGCTACTTGACCGTTAGGGTTCGAGAGCTTAGTTCTTACTGCCCTAAATTTCTCGATGTAGACTCGCAGTGAGTCTCCCAATCCTTGTTTGATCTTCCAGAGATCGGCCTCAGAGGCTTGCTTCAGGATGTGGGTTGAATATTGCTTCATAAAGGCGTTAGCTAGCTGATCAAAGCTATCTATAGAGTTTGGTTCGAGGCCGGAAAACCATTCCAGAGCTGTTCCGGTCAAATTTTCAGCAAATGTTCTGCAATATCCGGCATCGCATTCTTCCATCGTGAAGTGAGCTTTAACGATAGCTAGCTGGAAGGCTCTTAAATAAGCCTTTGGGTCTGCGTTCCCATCGTACTCGGGAATCTTAATTTTTCGAGTGTCTCTTATGTAAGAGTTAGCAATTATGTCAGTGAATGGAGTTCCACGAGTTTCCTTGATCAGGCTTTCGATTTCGGGAGCTGAACTCGTTGCTTTGTGAACTTGAGCTCCCAATTTTTGGAGAGCTGCGTGGGTTCGCTCCATGTATCTGCGAATTGCGTCAGGTCCTTCGAAGGGAAGGACATTCGGATCATTCTCGGGTACTCGGCGCATAGGTTCCTGGCGGAATCTAGCTCGATCGTTTTCCCAGCTAGTTGGTGAAACGGATCGTTCATTTGCCCTTAGGTTTCGAGCAAGGTTAGTGCGGATAGTTGCAGGATCAGCATCCGTTCTTTGAAGTCCGTCGGTATTTGGGGTTGAAACCCTAGTTTGAAATACCGGAGCTGATGTTCTGCCCCCGGACGGAATGTTGGTTCCTGCTCCAGATCCCGAAGGAGGTGGCGGTGGAGGCAATCGTGTGCCCCCAGCGGTGTTTCGATCGGGCGCGGAGCTCGTTGTCGCTACGTTGCTCCCAATGGTGCTGATGACTGGTGGGACAAACGCAGGAGCTGTCCTGGCGCGAGGCGTTTGGAATGCAGGTTCCTGACCGTCTGGTTCAGAATTATCAAGGGAGAAATTCAGACGCTCTCGGGGGAAAGAGGGGTCAGCTATTCGTTCATGGAACGTGATCCCTCTTCCCTGGTGGACAGACGGTTGGGTTGTTGCGGATTGAGATCTGGTTATCTCTTCGAATTGTTGCTGCCGTTCGGCCAGCTGTTGCACTGTTCGCTCGGTTTGTTGAGCTTTGTCCACTAACTGGAGCATCATCTGCCGGATCTCAGAAAGCTGAGCTTCCGTTTGGTTCAGAGCGGATTGATGCGATGTGTTATTGAGGGCTGAGGACCCAGAGTTGGTCCCTCCGAGGGTTCTCGGGTTATTTGCCCCCGAAGTAGTGCGATTCGGTGAGCTATTGCTCAGGTTCGACTGATCGAGGTTAGATGGATTGGTTCCATCGAGTGGATTCATCTTTAAGCTTTGGAGAAAGGGATTCGATTAATTGACCCCACGGTGGGCGCCAATTGTGAGAGACAAGGTTTCACCCTCAGATTCTAGGTTAGGTCAAAAAGAAGGTACAAGGAAATGCGTGGGCTGAATCCCGTAGAGAGCTTTAAAGATGAATAAGTGCTTTTTATTGACGACTTTGATAAGAAAACGTTACAGGAGATATTTTTGATGATTACAAGGGGAAAAATATGAGAAGCTTGTGTTTATGACGAATGAATGAATAATCTACTCGATGTCTAAAATGGAAAAGGATCCCCCTCTTGTGATCTTCGAGGTCCTCTTTTATAGCTTTCAACCTTCCTCCGATCACGTGTAACTAATCTCCGAGATCTTCTCCTTCTGTTGAGGAACTCGCAACAGCTTCCTGTTTGACCGGGTCCTTCGCTCTTTCTACTTATGGTGTTAGCCTCCGCTTCGAGGTAGCCTCTGGAATCTATGATCAGCTTCCTATCCTCGGCTAGCTCCAGTTAAAGTCGCTGATTCGCAACGGGCTTTAGCCCAAAACTCGTTCAGGCTCCGTCGTTAGCTAATGGGCTATATTTGGGCCCAACAGTCGCGTTCGTCGAGAGATTTTACCAACATATCGTCGATATACACCTCCATGGTTTTCCCGAGTTGCACAGCAAACATTCGATTGACGAGCCGTTGATATGTGGCGCCGGCGTTCTTAAGACCGAAAGGCATTACTTTGTAGCAATAAGTTCCTCGGTCGGTTATGAATGCTGTCTTCTCGCGATCTTCGGGATTCATCATGATCTGATTGTACCCGGAGAACGCATCCATGAACGATAGAAGTTTGTTTCCCGCGGTCGCCTCGACTAGACGGCCGATGTGCGGGAGCGGAAAACAATCCTTTGGGCATGCTTTGTTGAGGTCAGTAAAGTCGACGCATACTCGCCATTTCCCATTCTTCTTCTTGACGACGACGGTATTGGCGAGCCAGTCGGGATATCTTACTTCCGTTATCGATCCAACTTTGAGGAGTCTTTTGACTTCCTCATTAACCGCGGTCGCCCGTTCAGGGCCTAGCTTTTGCCTCTTTTGTTTTACGGGTTTATGAGTTGGATCGATGTTGAGTTCATGACATGTTATGTTGATGTCGATTCCTGGCATATCTTCCGCAGCCCAAGCGAACGTATTTAAGTTCTTCTTGAGACATGCGATGAGTTCTGCTTTTAAAGGATCGCGAAGATTGGCTCCAATCTCCACGCATCGTTATGGGTTAGTCTCGTCGAGGCAGACCGAAATTACTGGTTCGCAAGTGGGCTCACGTTTCCCTTCCAGGGCTTCAGCTCTTCGCGACTGCCAGAAGATGTCTGGAGGGTCCTGCGACGCTGGTTCGTGGGTTGCTTGCTTTTTTGAGTTAGTTTCGGGCTCGGAGTTTTTTCGTTTTAACCCAGCGGCCAAGCAGACTTGCGGCGCTTTACGATCTCCTTGTATTGTTTCGACTCCGAGGAGGGATGGAAATTTGAGGCACAGGTGGAAAGTCGAGGGGATTGCTCGCATGGAGTTTAACCACGGAGTCCCGACGATCACGTTATACGCTGCTGGCCCGTCGACTACCAAAAATTCCACCATCTTCGTGACGCTCCCGGCTCTGACCGAGAGATCGACTGAGCCGAGGGTCATTGTGATGTTTCCTGAGAGTCCGATTATTGGATTGGGATCGTCCGTGATAGCGCTCAGGTCGAGTCCCATCCTTTCGAGAGTGTTTTTATATATAATATTTGTCGAGCAACCGGAGTCGACCAATATTCTCGCTACATCCATGTCCTGGATCGTTAGTCTGATAACGAGGAGTTCGTCGTGAGGTTTGGCTTGACCAGCCGTTGCTCTGTCCCCGAATGACACGATGTTGCGGACGGGTGATGTGGCCATGCTGTCGTTATCAATCGTAGGTTTTTGAGTAAGAGAATCCGACCCCCCCCCCCTCCTTCTAGCGCCAAACTGTGGGAACCGAAATTCGCGCTGTCGATTTTAGTTAAGTTTTATCGGAGGAAAACTAAGTAAACCTAGTTTTCCCTGAAGGCTCGGATTCTCTGCAACAACCAAACGAAATTGATAGAACAAGACAATGTAGCGGAAAAATTGCACTAAGGCGTTTTATTAAATAGACGGTAAATTAAATACAATATTCTTCCGAAAACGGGAAGTAGAGATACGCTGAAGAGGAAACAACGAAAATATAGGAGACAAAATGTTCTAAGTCTTGCTCCGCTAGTCTAACCTCCTACGTCCTAAGTTCCCTAAGCTAGAAGGAATTCTAAAACCCTAGATTTCGGATTTGGTCTCTCTCTCGATGATTTTCGCTCTGCCTTTCTTCCTCTCCCAAAGCTCCTTTATATACTCCTACTTATGACGGTCTATTCTCCTTTTGGGCCGCAAGGCGGGCTTTTTCCATTTTCGTCGGCCTTCATGTTTATCGGGAAACTTGACATTTATCTTCGGGATACTTGCATTTATCCTTCCGGAAATTTAGCATTTATCTTGTTATATAAAGATAAACGTAAATCGTCGTATCTATCTCAGATAATCGTAAACAGACTGTCCGATCGCGTTTGGTCCCTTTCGGGCCGTCTCTAGGACTTCCGTTGTTCTCTACGATTTCTTCGGAAGATCTTCATTCCTTCGTAGAGTTGAGATGAGTGGTGTCTCAAGATAACCATCACAGTTTCGTACGAAGAATTTAAGATCTTCCTTCCCGTTGATATCTTACGAGTTTCCGAAGTGTTTCCGACGATCTTAGTTTGGAGTAAGAACAGGAGTTTTGTACGCGGAATCTCAATGATTCATTCCACGAGGACTCGGGAAAGACTCAAAGTACAGACTTCTGACGGTCGGGGCCTGGGACTTGTGCACGGAAGATTTTCGCTCGAAGACCCGAGCCAGCACGGGCGCTAGGCGCCCGGCGCCTAGAGGCAGCACGGGCGCTAGGTGCCCGGCGCCTAGAGGCAGAACGGGCGCTAGGCGCCCGGCGCCTAGAGGCAGCACGGGCGCTAGGCGCCCGGCGCCTAGAGGCAGCACGAGCGCTAGGCGCCCGGCGCCTAGAGGCAGCGCTAGGCGCCCGGCGCCTAGAGGCAGCGCTAGGCGCCCGGCGCCTAGAGGCAGCGCTAGGCGCCCGGCGCCTAGGGGCCATGGTCGCGGTCGTCTGCTCGGTTCCTTCGGTTCGTGGATGTCCGTGTGCATCCTTCGGAGGATTTTTCGTATGTCAAATAGACTTAGCCGTTGATTTCGGGATAACCGTTTTTGACCCCAACATGCAGCATGGCGCCTGGTGCACGACGACAGCCCGCACATCATGGGGCCTTGCACCCGGGCGACGGGCTACGCGGAGTGGCGCCTGGCGCCCGGCGACATTGTAAGACCCGATCCTGGATTCCTTAATCCAACCAAACTGCAGTCTTACCTAAGATAATAAGTCTGTTCGTTTGGTTAAGTACCAATCCTAACTCGTATTTTCCTAAGTGTTTTACATTGATTTGAGGTTCATTCAATCTACATGATCAATACACAGCGGAATAAAGGCAAACGATTTCTTATATATATAAAACAATTTGGTTCATACAATCATTCATTCGTTCATCATTCAATGCACACTAGGCTAGATCATAATAACTAAGGTTGCACAATAGGCTACATAAATCCAATGCTACAAAAGACTTGTCTTCCACACACACATCCCATCCACGGCTAGGTTCCTCACGGTTCCTTGGCTTTCCCACGATCACCTTTGCTATCTGGATCCATCACAAAACACACACAGACACTTGATTAGATTTATCAACCACAATACCAATCAATTGCATGGATGGATCCTATCCTATACTATCAAACCGTGTCAGACCAGAAATTAGTCATCACGAATATACATGGGAAAATACAATAAAATTCATGTAAACTCATGATAATTCTCAACCAAGAGATTCAACAGAACCGGTCTCGATCATCATGATCTCGACCTTGATTCACCAAACCGGCCACGACCCAATCCCATTATATCAATTCGATCAATATCAATTCTAATCATGATAATTCCTTATAAATACTCAATAAGAAGAATCAGTCATCGGATCCCCTCAAGTCCATCAGGAACTATGAGATCCGATCATATCTCTCAAACCACGGCCATGGAGGATTTCCTCCAAACCAGCCAAGGCCGAGGTTTGCCCTTGTGAGTCTGAACTCACAGACTCGATCAGAATAGAGATGAAGTAATATAAATACAAAGACAAGACAGAAAGGATGCTTCCAACACAATCGTCCCCACACACCAGTCCGGACTTAGCCGCGGTGAAGGACAATGAACCATGGATAGCATCACTGACCTTTGGAGTTCGTTCTTCAGGAGCCGGTGTCTTCTCCTTCTCCTTATCCTTCTCGTGATCCTTCTGACGAGTTTCCATGCTTTGCCACCGAATAGTCTTGCTCCGGTAACCCCTTGGTCGGATACGCTTCTTCACGGACCGTCTCTCTCTTTCTCTCTGTTTCTCTCTGTTACGATTTTTGCCAGGACTTCGCCTGAGTATTCTGATGCCATTTTCGAAGTCAGAGTCTCTCTATTTATAGAGAAACTCGTTGCCAACTTCCCATAGGCGAACCGGTACGAGTGAGAGAGAGAACGGACCGAACGGTTGCCATTGGCACCGTTTCGCTATTATCCGACTAACTGCTCCTTTGGGACAGTTCCTAGGCGCGGAGTGAACCTTCCCTTTACCTGTGGGACGTTCCAGACTAATGGGCAAGACTTTGGTCCCATCGTCACATATATCACATATGATCGGACCGACGGACCAGTCCAAGTAACCGTCCAGCTCGACCAGTCCGGCTCGGACCCGAACACTCCGCCGAGGTGAGATGAGCTTCCCCCTGGTATCCCAGCTGACCCAGCTAGTCAGTCAGCTCCAGTGAGCTGGACAACCACAGGTGAGCTAGTCACACTCATGATCCAGCTGGATGAGCTTGACCCGGACCACTTCCAGCTTCCGGTTCACTCGTCCAGCTCTCTTTTACTTCCTTCCTTCCTCTGATGATCAAGTATTCACATTCTGAATCACTTAATCATCCTTCCGGACCATGATACGCCTTATTTCAGGTCATACGACCTGCCTTAGTGCGTCTCCATGTACCATGGTCCGTCCCACGGTCCTATCTAGGATCGGGGACATGACAAGTCTCCCCCACTAACAAAAGGATTCGTCCCCGAGTCCAAGTTAGAGATCTCGTCATGATAAAACTGATTGTACCACTCAGGATAATCAGCTTTCATCCTTGCTTTTGTTTCCCAAGTGATAAGGTCCTTACCATTGTATTCCCATACCACTTTAACCATGGGAACGGTTTTCTTCCTCATTGCCTTCTCTGATCGATCCACGATCCGAACCGGCCTGGTTTCTAAGGTTAGGTTCGTACCTAAATCATAAGGTATCTCAGGCAACACTACCTCTTGACCCGTCAAACATTTCCGTAGTTGAGACACATGGAACACGTTGTGAAATGCATCCATCTTTGATGGAAAATCCAACTTGTACGCCACTGCTCCCACTCGTTCAATGATCTTAAACGGACCCAAGTATCTCGGACCTAGTTTCTTTCGACCAGAAATCCTAGTCCGACCCTTAAAGGTAATCATCTTGAGATACACAAGATCTCCAACCTCAAATTCCAAGTGCTTCCTACGCTTATCAGCACAGCTCTTTTGGCGATCTTGTGCTGCCTTCATATGGTCCTTAACCATACGTATCTTCTCTGTGGTTTCTTCCACAATCTCAGGACCCAACATGCTGCGCTCCCCCACTTGGGTCCAGCATAGAGGTGTCCTGCAAGGTCTTCCATACAAAGCCTCATATGGTGACATACCAATACTTGTATGGAAACTATTATTGTACGCAAACTCCACTAAGGGTAAGTGTCTCTCCCAAGACTCACCCAGTTCAAGACACATGCCCTTAGCATATCCTCCAAGGTTTGGATTGTCCTTTTAGACTGTCCATCCGTTTGGGGATGATATGCCGTACTCATGTTTACTCTGGTTCCCAAAGCTTTTTGAAAAGCTTGCCAGAAGTAAGATGTAAACCTCGGATCTCTATCTGAGACAATACTTGCTGGAACACCATGCAACCGTACTATCTCATCCAAGTAGATCCTTACTATCTCATCTACACCATACCCTTTCCGTATGGGCAGGAAGTGTGCTGACTTAGTCAGACGGTCCACCACGACCCACACTGCATCCTTCTTGTTCCGAGTGGTAGGGAACCCAGTCCATTGTGATGTGGTCCCATTTCCACTCCGGTATAGGCAGATTCTGAAGTAGCACACTGGGAACTTGATGTTCGGCCGTGATGAGTTGACATGTGGGACTCTTAGCCACCCATTCAGCCACATCGGTTTTCATTCTCACCCAATGGTAGTACCTCTTCAAATCCCTATACATCTTATTCAATCCCGGGTGGATTGAAAAATTAGACTTATGAGCCTGCCTCATAATCTCTTCCTTCAGTTCCTTATTATTAGGAACGCTTATCCTTCCATCGACCAAGATGGTACCATTACTTGCCGTTTGGTACTCAGTCTTATAATTGGCAGCAACCTTCTTAAGGTCCTCATCAAAGCCTTGCGCTTGTCGGATCCTGGTAAGAAGATCGGCATGGTTCACTGCCTCTAACCCCAGGGGTTCTTCCTGACCCGTGAGAGTATCCAGGCGCAGTGACCTTACCATCCCTTCCAGATCATCAGCTTCCCTTTCTGCTGAGACATCAGCCCGTCTACGACTCAATGCATCAGCGACTAGGTTAGCCTTACCCGGATAGTAAGTTATGTCCAGATCATAATCTGCAACAAACTCCATCCATCTCATCTGCCTAAGGTTCAACTCAGGCTGAGTGAAAATATACTTCAAAATTTTATGATCTGTCAGTATTTGCACATTTGCTCCATAAAGATAAGATCTCCATATCTTTAAAGATAAAACAACAGCTGCCATCTCCAGGTCATGGGTCGGATAATTACCCTCATGCTTTCTCAACTGTCGAGATGCATAGGCTATTACCTTCCCTTGCTGTGTGAAGAGACAACCTAGTCCTGTGATTGACGCATCCGTGTATACTACATAAGGCCGATCTGCCTCAGGTAGAACCAATACCGGAGCACTTGTCAGCATGTCCTTCAGTGCGTTGAAACTCTTCTCACACTGACCCGACCATGCAAATTTCACATCCTTCCTGGTTAGTTGTGTCATGGGTTGAGCCACAATCGAAAACCCTTTCACAAACTTCCGGTAATACCCAGCCAACCCCAGGAAGCTCCTCACTTCCGTAGCATTCCTTGGTTGAGGCCATTCACGTATGCATTTGATCTTCTCTGGATCAACTGATACTCCCTTGTCTGACACTATGTGTCCAAGGAACCCAACGCTTTTCTGCCAAAAACTACACTTTCTCAACTTAGCAAAGAGTTTCTGCTCCCTCAAGCGTTCCAACACTGCCCGGAGATGCCTTTCATGATCCTCTTTGGTCTTGGAATACACGAGTATATCATCAATGAAGATGATCACAAACTCGTCCAAGTATTCTCTGAACACACCATTCATCATGTTCATGAAAGCAGCCGGAGCATTTGTCAATCCGAACGGCATCACTACAAACTCAAAGTGACCATACGCGTCCGGAATGCAGTCTTCTGGATATCATTAGGCTCAATCGGAATCTGATGATATCCAGATGCCAAGTCCACTTTGGAAAACCACTTGGCTCCCCTGAGTTGATCCAACAACTCATCAATCCGGGGCAACGGGTACTTGTTCTTCACAGTGACCCAATTCAACCCTCGATAATCAATGCACAACCTAAAGCTTCCATCCTTCTTTTTCATAAAGAGGACTGGTGCTCCCAAAGGTGATACACTAGGACGTATAAAGCCCTTATCCAACAACTCTTCCAGTTGTTTCTTTAGCTCGGCCATTTCGGCAGGAGCCATGCAGTACGGACTTTTGGACAATGGAGCCGTCCCTGGTTCCAGTTCAGTTCTGAATGGATCAGCCCTATCAGGGGGAACACCCTCTAGTGGTCTAAACACATCCTCAAATTCACTAACCAACAATATTCCATCCGGGTCACCACCCCCCACGGACTCCCTAGTGGTGATGGTAGCCAAATAGGCCTCACAACCATCCAACAGCATCCTTTCCGCACGGAGTGCTGAGACCACTTTCAACCCAGGAGTCGAACACAATCCTCGGAACCAGACCGGACGTCCACACTCTGTTTCAAACTGCACCCTTCCCTGGTGACAATTCAAAGTGGCCCGATGCTTCCCAAGCCAGTCCATACCCAATATCACCTCGTGATTCTCAAGGGGGACTACAATCAGATCTACAGGCAACTCCCTCTCCGTGATAAATACCGGAATACCCTTTACCAACCCAAGTGAGCTCATAACATGGCCACCAGCCCCTCTCACTTTGCAAGGTTCATCCCTATTTTCCAATTGGAATAATCCCTTTCCAATCATTCCTGGACTCACAAAACTATGTGTACCTCCAGTGTCAAACAATACGTGTGTTTCCACACCACCAATACTTAAGGTTCCTACACAAGGTCCATTCAAAGTATCCTAAACCGTTCTAGATTCCATACCAAGCAATCTACAAATTTAAAAGATCAAGTTTACAGAAACTATTACCCGTGATCGATTAGAACTACCCAGCCTCATCCGTGTCCCTGCACAGCTCGTACACCCTTGGTGCGGATGACTGGTTCCGGTTCTGGTTCGGCTTGCTCGACTCTCCACGACCCTTCTCCGAACCGGATGGGTTCTTAGGACAATCCCTACGGTAATGTCCCACCTTTCCACAACCGTGACAAGTGGCTGAACCACTGTTGGAAGCCGGGTTTGGACAGTCCCGAGCCGAATGATCCATCTTACCACAGCGGGTGCAAGCTCCCATGGCTTTCCAGCACTCCCCACCATGGCGCCTTCCATACTTGGAGCACTCCGGCTTACCACCTGAGGTTTTACCCTCATCAGCCGAGTCTCTGTTCCTCTTCCGGTCACCACTGGACCCAGCCGTGGTCGTGTGGCTCTGTGGCTTCAGTTTTGCTTCTTCAGCAATGTTAGCCTCGAGGATAGCCATCCTCTCCACCACTTCAGACATAGTATGAAAGGTGCGGATGGAGCAGTAGGTCTTTAAGTCTGCCCTTAGGCCACAGATGAACCTCCTGACCTGTACGGCTTCATCCTCCAGCTCCCTTCCCACATACTTCCTGAGCCGGTTGAACTCCTCCTCATACTCACGAACCGTCTTGCGTCCTTGAGTTAAATCCAAAAAATTAGATTCCAAACGATCCCACGCCTCAGCGGGAAAGTACTTGTGGTTGAACTCAACCTCAAAATCAGCAAAACGATCAATGGTGCCATTGGTCCTCTTATCCAGAGCCAACCACCAGTTGTGAGCATCACCTTCCAAGAAGTGGACTGCTATGTCTCTCTTGTACTCCTCAGGGCAACGAGTAGAGCTGAAGTTACGAACCAATCTACTCCTCCACTCGTCGGCCTCAATGGGATCCACACTTCCAGCAAAGTGTTTTTTACCCAACTTGGATATGTGCTCAAGCACCTTAAGGTAATCAACCTTATGGGCTCTTCTCACAGGTGGATCGATCTCCACCACATCCGCGGTAAGTCTAGTCCGCGTGGCTCTTGTCCGTGTGGCAGCACGAACCGGAGGGTTAGCCTGACCCACAGACGAGTTCACCAACGGGGTGAATGTTTGTGTCAAGGCAATCAGCTGATCTCCCATGGCCTTCATGGCGTCCAGGACCTCCTTCATGGTCGGTCCCGCCACTACAGTCTCAGGTCCGGTCCTGCCTCCATCCGCAGCACCCTCCTGATCCTCATGATCACCAGCATGGGAAGACTCAGCATCTTCCTCCTGTTCCAGCATGTCCTGATCCTCAGGAATCTCCACACGCGGTTCATCAGCTAGGATTGGTCCTTGTGGCAATCCGGTCTCATTGTTAACCGTCCCTTGCACGGTGGTTAACAAAGGTGTCTCAGTGACTTTCTCAACCACCACCGTTCCGGATCCACCAGCAGTCTCCTTTCCTCTCCTAGACTTCTTCTTTGTTCCCTTTGGCACAACAACACAAACAAGAGGTTAGTTCATAACTGTAATTCCAAACCTCTACGCACCAAAGATAAGCAAACATAACAATATACAAGGTTAACACCCATAGCCTCACCGCGAGTACCCATAGCCGGATGTGTGTGTGCACCATAACCCAAACAAGTCCTAGAATCAAGCATGCTCTGATACCAACTTGTAAGACCCGATCATGGATTCCTTAATCCAACCAAACCGCAGTCTTACCTAAGATCAAAAGTCTGTTCGTTTGGTTAAGTACCAATCCTAA
The DNA here is from genome assembly GCA_026261945.1 of Hirschfeldia incana. Lineage (NCBI taxonomy): Eukaryota > Viridiplantae > Streptophyta > Magnoliopsida > Brassicales > Brassicaceae > Hirschfeldia > Hirschfeldia incana. The sequence goes on along the minus strand of JABCMI010000014.1, from coordinate 55,901 downwards.
CTCGTATTTTCCTAAGTGTTTTACATTGATTTGAGGTTCATTCAATCTACATGATCAATACACAGCGGAATAAAGGCAAACGATTTCTTATATATATATAAAACAATGTGGTTCATACAATCATTCATTCGTTCATCATTCAATGCACACTAGGCTAGATCATAATAACTAAGGTTGCACAATAGTCTACATAAATCCAATGCTACAAAAGACTTGTCTTCCACACACACATCCCATCCACGGCTAGGTTCCTCACGGTTCCTTGGCTTTCCCATGATCACCTTTGCTATCTGGATCCATCAAAAAACACACACAAACACTTGATTAGATTTATCAACCACAATACCAATCAATTGCATGGATGGATCCTATCCTATACTATCAAACCGTGTCAGACCAGAAATTAGTCATCACGAATATACATGGAAAAATACAATAAAATTCATGTAAACTCATGATAATTCTCAACTAAGAGATTGGCTGAGTCAGATTCCACAGAACCGGTCTCGATCATCATGATCTCGACCTTGATTCACCAAACCGGCCACGACCCAATCCCCTTATAAATATTCGATCAATACCAATTCTAATCATGATAATTCCTTATAAATACTCAATAAGAAGAATCAATCATCGGATCCCCTCAAGTCCATCAGGAACTATGAGATCCGATCATACCTCTCACACCACGGCCATGGAGGATTTCCTCCAAACCGGCCAAGGCCGAGGTTTTCCCTTGTGAGTTTGAACTCACAGACTCGATCAAAATAGAGATGAAGTAATGTAAATACAAAGACAAGACAGAAAGGATGCTTCCAACACAATCGTCCCCACACACCAGTCCGGACTTAGCCGCGGTGAAGGACAATGAACCATGGATAGCATCACTAACCTTTGGAGTTCGTTCTTCAGGAGCTGGTGTCTTCTCCTTCTCCTTATCCTTCTCATGATCCTTCTGACGAGTTTCCATGCTTTTTTCACCGAATAGTCTTGCTCCGGTAACCCCTTGGTCGGATACTCTTCTTCACGGACCGTCTCTCTCTTTCTCTCTGTTTCTCTCTGTTACGATTTTTGCCAGGGCTTCGCCTGAGTATTCTGATGCCATTTTCGAAGTCAGAGTCTCTCTATTTATAGAGAAACTCATTGCCAACTTCCCATAGGCGAACCGGTACGAGTGAGAGAGAGAACGGACCGAACGGTTGCCATTGGCACTGTTTCGCTATTATCCGACTAACTGCTCCTTTAGGACAGTTCCTAGGCGCGGAGGGAACCTTCCCTTTACCTGTGGGACGTTCCAGACTAATGGGCAAGACTCTGGTCCCATCGTCACATATATCACATAGGTTCGGACCGTCGGACCAGTCCGAGTAACCGTCCAGCTCGACCAGTCTGGCTCGGACCTGAACACTCCGCCGAGGTGAGATGAGCTTCCCCCTAGCTATCCCAGCTGACCCAGCTAGTCAGTCAGCTCTAGTGAGCTGGACAGCCTCAGGTGAGCTAGTCACACTCATGATCCAGCTGGATGAGCTTGACCCGGACCACTTCCAGCTTCCGGTTCACTCGTCCAGCTCTCTTTTACTTCCTTCCTTCCTTTGATGATCAAGTATTCACATTCTGAATCACTTAATCATCCTTCCGGACCATGATACGCCTTATTTCAGTTCATACGACCTGCCTTAGTGCGTCTCCATGTACCATGGTCCGTCCCATGGTCCTATCTAGGATCGGGGACATGACAGACATCCCGCATGTCACGGGGCCTGGCGCCCGGGCGACAGGCTACGCGTCATGGTGCCTGGCGCCCGGCGACAGCCCGCACGTCACGGGGCCTGGCGCCCAAGCGACGGGCTACGCGTCATGGTGCCTGGCGCCCGGCGACAGCCCGCACGTCACAGGGCCTGGCTCCTGGGCGACAGGATACGCATCGTGGCGCCTGGCGCCCGGGCGACGGGATATGCATTGTGGCGCCTGGCGCCCGGTGACTGCCCGCACGTCACGGGGCCTGGTGCCCGGGCGACGGGCTATGCGTCATGTTGCCTGGCGCCCGGCGACAGCCCGCACGTCACGGGGCCTGGCACCCGGGCGATGGGCTACGCGTTGTGGCGCCTGGCGCCCAAAGGCGAACTGGTAAAAGGGCCACCGACTTCGACATGTATATAAGGAGAGGAGGAGCAGCAGAAGAAGGGATCCGAAAATTATTAGAGTTAGAGAGTTCCTGAGAGCTTAGAGAATTTAGGGCGTGTGTGGTTAGACTAGAAAAGCCATGCTTAGGACGTTTTTGCTGCCTGCGGCTCTATTTTGTCTATCTTATCAAATCTCTTTCTCTTTTTCGGAGAAAACCTTGTGTTCTTGTTATTCAATCAATAAAACGCCATTGAGCAATTTTTCATTTATTTATCGTCATCTGTTTTCTATTTTAATCTTACGCAGAGAATCCGGACCTTCAGGTAAAGTCGGGTTTACTTGGCCTTCCTCCGTTTCTATTCACTAAAATTGACGGTGTGAATCTTGGTTCCCACAAGATCCCAATCTACGAGGCTTATTTTGAATCCGTCTCTCGTGATCGTGTTCCCTCATTAATTGCGAAGCTGTCGGAGTTCTTCGACATTTCTCAAGGCCAGCTGACTCCTCTGGCTTGGAGAACGTTGATCGCCATCCAGAATCTCGGCGAGCTGGAAGGTGTGAAGTTGGGTTTGAAGGAGGTTCTTTATTCATACTGCGTCATAGTTTTTTCTGGATCGAAAGGGAAGTATTATCTCAGCCCTCGTGGTAAGAATGCTTTGGTTCTAGAGATAGAGAAGAAAGCGTGGAAACGCCACCCGGTTTTTAGTGGTAAATGGGAGGAGCGATTCGCCTTTGTAGCCCTTCCTGGCTTTGCTCCGGTTTGGCATGTAGCTGGTAGGTTAACATGATATTAGTCTGAGCCTGATTTTGACGTTCATCCGTTTATTTTATCGTTACAGACGTATCTCATCCAGCGATACCAGAGGGGAAGAAGGTTGTTGATCAGGTCCTTGAGCTTCCAGCGGAGTGTCATCGGATCGATTTTCTCATTAGCAAGGAAGTCCTCAGTCGCTGTAGCGTTTGGGGTAATATTACGACGTCTCTCTTTGTTTTGCTGCTCTCTTTACTGACTTTGCAACTTTCTTCCTCAGGTAATATGTCTGGACCTTCAGGAGACTGTTCTATGGATGCTTTCAAGAAAGCCGTGGAGAAGCTCTCAGCCAAAAAGTCTCCTCTGGAGGTTGTTGTCTCGAGAGATGATTACATTCAGATCACCGGGAGCAACAAGCGCAAAGGATCCACAGCCTCAATCCCTACCGTCTCTAAGAGAAGGACTCGTTCTTTAACCCCTACAGTTTCTGGTGTTGACTTGAAGCCGGTGTTGGCTGATCTTTCCACTATAGTTTTTTCGGGGAGTGCGTGATATCTTCCTGTCGACGAAGTTCCCAAGGCCATCACATCCGTCCAGCTCGATCTCCTCCAGGTATTTCTCCACATCTTTTTTGTTTTCTTTGATCTTTATTCTGCAAGGTGATGATCATGGTGGTATATTTGCAGCTTATGTCTCAATTTCACCATCTCAAGGACATGGTGAACGAAGACACATCCAAGGAGGTGAAGACTCTTAAGGCTCAGCTCCGCGAGGAAAAGGACAAAGCTTTAGCACAGGGGAAGGAGCTTAAATCTCTTCAGTTTAGGTTGAAGAAATCAAAGGAGTTGGAGGAGAATGCTGCTACTGAGCATGTCATTCTGACGTCTCGGTTGGATGCACTGCGGGAGGAGCTTAGTGGGTTGAAGGCTGAGAAAGCTCTCTTTGAGGATGAGAAGACAATGGCGGTGAGTGGAGCCAACTTGGTGGCTCGCTGGGAAGTAATGAGAGAATGGCTCAAAGGGCAAACTGATAAGTGGGATCCAGCGGTGGAGTTTAGCCGTTATAAACTCGTGAAGGAGTCTGAGGCTGAGCTACGTGGGCTGCCTCCTCCCTCGTTTGATAATGAGCCGCTTATCCCCGTGAAGGAAGTTGCTGAGGCGGATCCTCCGGCCCCATTGGATGATTCGGCTACTATCCCTGATGCTTGAATTCTCTTCTCTCGATCCTTTTGTTGAACTCCGGAGCCCGATGGGCTGTTGTCGTATTTTCACCCTTCATGGTTTTATTTTCAGACTTGGGCCTTCATGCCTTTTGTTTTTTTTAAAAAAAAACTTATGGCCCTTCGAGGTCTTCTATCTATTTCCCTTATGCATCTGCTCCGTTTTTGTAGATATTTTCAAAAGTCTGCTTGACCTTGATTTTCAAGGTAGGGAGACTATGTAGTTTGGGTTATGGGCCGAAGGCCGGCCATAACCCTCATGAGAGCCGATTGGGTTAGAGGGCCCGTGGCCTTTCTAATGCTGCTGTTTTGGAGCCTTAAAGGGGCATGGACCTTATTTAAGGGAATTTCAAGATATCATGGAAGAATGCCTTGGTGGTTGAGTGACTTATAGGAGGGATCAGACCCTGTAGGAAGTCGTCGTCTAGGATCTGAGTCCTGTTAATGATTAGATCAAGACCTGAAATCATTTGACAAAGCATTAGATCTTGTAATCCAGTCTTAAAAACTTGAGTTTTAGTTTTTGGAATGTAAGATCTTTGTTGGGAACCCGGAAGTTCCAGCTTGATTTGAACCCTGAAGTTCTTGGACCCTTGAACTCGGAAGTTCTTAGGATCTTGAACCCTTAGGTTCCTTACCTAGGCCCTGAGGCCGTTTTCTGAACTGAAAGGTTTGTTTACTGAACCATGAGGTGTTGGTTAACCTATGGGTCATGGGACTATGGTTTAACTCAGGGGATACTTCGAACCTGGAGGTCAATACCTTTAGATCCTAAGATCTTTGGTAATTCCCTGAGGTTAGTATTAGGACTTTGAAATCCTTGATTCCCAAGGGTCTTTTAGACTCTAAAGTCTTCGATTCTTTTTAGGTGATCTTTATGAATCCGAAGATTCTTTAAAGGCCTATAGGTTTCAGTGGACCCAAGGGTTCCAAGGAACCTAGAATCATTTCGAACCCAAAGGTTCTAGACCATGATGGCAACATTGAATCCTGAGAGATTCGAGACCATGAGGTCGTATTGAACCCTGAGGTTCTTGACCCGGGGGCCTTGATTGAATCCAAAGATTCTAGACCTTGAGGTCGTATGGAACCATGAGGTTCTTGACCCAGGGGCCTTGACTGAATCCAAAGATTCTAGACCTTGAGGTCGTATGGAACCCTGAGGTTCTTGACCCAGGGGACTTGATTGAATCCGAAGATTCTAGACCTTGAGGTCGTATGGAACCCTGAGGTTCTTGACCCGGGGGCCTTGACTGAATCCGAAGATTATAGACCTTGAGGTCGTATTGAACTCTGAGGTTCTTGACCCGGAGGCTTTGATTGAATCCGGAGATTCTAGACCCTGAGGTCGTATTGAACTCTGAGGTTCTTGACCCGGAGGCCTTGATTGAATCCAAAGATTCTAGACCCTGAGGTCGTATTGAACTCTGAGGTTCTTGACCCAGATGCCTTGATTGAATCCGGAGATTCTGGACCCTGAGGTCTTATGGAACCCTGAGGTTTTTAACCCGGAGGCCTTGATTGAATCCTGAGATTCTTGACCCTGAGGTCTTATGGAACCCTGAGGTTCTTTGGGCTTTATGCGTTTGGGGAGTCTTTTGATCGCTCTCTGCTGCCCGGAGGCGCGCCACGCTCGATCTAAATTGAGAAATCGCACTCTGCCCCCCGGAGGTGTAGGCCACTCTCTAAAGTCTCAATACTGCACTCTACCTTTCTGTAGAAAGGTCACTCTCAGAATTAGTGTGGTATGGGGTGGGCCCCCCCCCCCCCACAAGGCGACTTCACCCCAGACACACTACGTTCCACGTCTGGATAGGTATTGACTTTTGTTGTGCTTAACAGATATTTCCGCACTTTGCTCCCTGCATATCAGCTGGTAGAATCTGATTACAGTACTTGGCCGTGTACGTCATGCCCCCTGCGTGTGTTTAGCTCGTGGCGTTTTTAACGCAGGGTTTGGGTAACATTTAGGACGTGGTCCCCACGTAACTCTTGGCTATAAGCCTTTACACGGGGCCCATTATGCAGACATCGGTGCAGGGCTGATCAGACCCCTTCCATATCTGTCTGCACCTTAGGTGAGTAGCCTCACCAGCTAGGGGGTTAGCTAAGATCTGAGGTCCCTAAGGTCCTGATCCAGCTGGTATGCCCCTTTAAGTATATTGGTATTCCTTTAACTCATTTTAGTCGAAACCAAATGTATTTTATAAGCCTAGTCCGAAGACGTTCTCGTTATACATAGGAGTAGGAAAAGCAAAATACTTAAATATATAGTATAGTAGTATATATAAAGCTCAATCCGAAGATCTTTACTTTTAAAAATGGTAGAATTTGAGGTGCAAGGTGTTCCAGCAGTTAGGTTGGACCTTGCCTTTACTGTCTTGCAGTTTGTAGGCTCCTGCCCTTTGCACCCCTATTACCTGGTAAGGACCCTCCCATCCGGGGGCGAGTTTCCCGGCTGATTTGTCCCTTGTGTGGTTGCAGACTCGCCTTAGGACGCAATCTCCTTCTTGGAAGGTTCTGGATCTTACCTTCTTGTTGTAGCTCTTGGCTACTTTCATTTAGTATGATGTGTTCCTAAGGCGGGCCGCTTCTCTTTTTTCGTCTAGTAGGTCTAGACTTAGGTACATCAGCTCGTCATTTTCTTTTGGGGTTAGGATGTTGGAGATTGTAGTCTTCATGTGCACCTCTGTGGGTATTACTGATTAAGTGCCATAGACGAGTGAGAAAGGAGTCTCTTGGGTAGCCGTCTTCGGAGTTGTCCGATAGGCCCAGAGAACTTCATGTAATTCCTCTGCCATCGCCCATGAGCTTTATCCAAGCGCTTTTTGAGCATGTTTACCACCGTTTTTTTGGTTGACTATGCTTGTCCGTTCGATTGGGGATGTCGAGGTGCTGAATATGAGAGTTTGATGTTCCATTCCTTGCAGAAATCCTTGAAGTCGTTGCTGGTAAATTGAGGTCTATTGTCGGTGACAATCTCCTGAGGTGCTCCGAAGCGGGTAATCACGTTTGTCCAGATGAACTTTCTGATCTGGAGATCTGTGATCTTTGCCAAGGCTTTGGCTTCCACCCACTTTGTGAAATAGTCGGTCATGACCAGGAGGAAGACCTTTTGCCCCGGCGCCATTGGGAATTACCCCACGATATCCATGCCCCATTTCCGGAAAGGCCAAGGAGAGCTCAAGGATTTGAGGTTCTCCGGTTGCAAGTTGGAGATTGGTGCGTGTTTATGGCATTGGCTACAGGTCTTAGCTTGCTTAAGGGAGTCCTTCGCCATGGTTGGCCAGTAGTAGCCAGCCTTTCTTGCTCTGAGCACCAGACTTCGTCCACTGGAATGGGAACCGCATTCCCCTTCATGGAGCTCTTCTAGTATTCTTGCAGCTTCTCTAGGAGTTAGACACCGTAGGTAGGGCCCTGAAAAGGATCTCTTGTATAATTTTCCTTCCGAGATGCAATATCTAGCTGCTTGCCTCTTGATCTTGCGGCTCTCATATCGATATTCGTGTAGGACGTCGTTCCTTAGGTAGTTGGTGATGGGAGTCATCCAGGTTTCCCCTTCGTCTATTACGGCTACCTCCTCTGGTTCTGCCTCTTTCCCTGTTGCTGGCCATTGTAATACCAACAAGGGAATGCTCATATGATCCTTGGTTTCCAAGGCAGAACCTAGGTTTACTAGAGCATCAGCTTGGGAGTTTTGCTCCCTAGGGATCTGAGTGAGTTTGCAGTTTTTGAATTGGTCAAGCAGACGTTTGGCCACGGATAGGTATCTGATCATGTTGGGGAAAAATATCCAAGGCTAAAGATTTCTCCAGCCTCCGAAGGGGCCTTTGATTTCCAGATCCTTCTCCTAAGAAGGACCCAGGGTCCAACCCCTACTCGAAGGTTCCAAGGTCCAGCCCCTGTCGAAAGGAACCAGGGTCCGACCCTCCGCAACAATATGTAAGTTTCCCAAATCATGGGGAAACTTATATATTCGCGAATATTAGGGAGTTCGCCCTACTTCAGCCGACATACATCAACTATAAAAGAGGAGCCCAAACCCTAGAACAAGGGATCGACATTCTGAGGCTTAGAGACTAGAGAGTTAGGCGATAGAACTAGGGTTTATACACCTCAAACGTTGTAATCCCACATATACTCAATAATACACGTCTCTTTGCCTCAATTTCTCTTCTAAACACATATAAACTCATATCAAATCTCTAGTCTTCCACTGTTCTGTAGTACTTAAACGACCCTACACAAAAATACCATAAAAGTTTGGCGCTAGAAGGAGGGGAGTAACTCAACTACGTGACGATGACATTGGAAGACGATTCCAATCAAGCCGAACCAACCCGAAGGAGCAGGAGCTCTTCAGCCGGCTTGAAATTCTTCAAAGCCAATTCACCGACCTCCACAAGGCTCAGGAAGCGGCAACTGCAGGTCTGGAACTCGTCCAAGAAGTTCAAAACCTAAAAGATCAACTTGGAGAACACTCCAAGCAACTTCAACAGAGCGTCGAGAAGCTAGACGTTATGGAAGCCGAGAACCTTTATCTTCGACGAGAGAATCAATCCCTCGGAGCAATCGGGAACAAGCGAAAGCGGTTCAGAACTAGAGTTCAACCTATGGCTTCGCTCAGGACCGCTCACGAGGACGAGGAAACACCACTGCAGCCTAACGTCTTAAACAATGGATCCGATAACCGAGAGGCTGTTCGAGATACAACCCGGGAAGAAGAGAATGATGATTCCGACACGGACGATGAGGAATACTCACCCGATAATCCCGAGATCTCAGTTCCATCTCTAGCTGCTTACCTAGAGAAGGTGGTTTCCGAAAGATTCGGTACCATCCAATCTATGGTGGAAAGGCTCCCCGGAGTAGCTCCCCCTATCTGAAGAAGCGATCCTATGTCTTACTCCGACACACCTTTCGTGAAAGAGATTGCTTCAGTCGAGATGCCTAGCAAGTTCTCTTTCCAGAGCATCAAGATGTACGAAGGGACTGGAGATCCCAACAACCACGTCGCCCAGTATAAGCAGCGCATGATAGTTGTGGCTATCCCTAAAGAAGCAAGGGAAGCTATCATGTGCAAAGGATTTGGATCAACTTTGACCGGTCCTGTCCTCCAATGGTACATCAATCTCCCCACGGGATCCAGCTCATCCTTTGCCGCCCTTAGTGACAAGTTCGTGGAACAATTCGCCAGCAGTCGCCACCTGGAGAAGAGGTCAGATGACCTCTACGAGGTTCAAAAATACAGGAACGAGTCCTTACGTTCCTACATTGCCTGCTTTGACCAGGAGAAGGTCTCCATTCCCGAGTGCAACGCCGACAGGGCTGTCTCAGCTTTCAAGAAAGGTCTACTCCCTGAAGGAGACCTTTACAAGGAGCTAACGAAGTATAGGTGTGGAGGGCATGGCCGATGTGTTGTCCCGCGCCTGGGCTCAAGTGAGATGGGAAGAAGACGTCGCAAACAGGGCCAAGGCTTCCTCCAAACATGATCAGAAGTCCCCCAGACCTCCAAGGGACGATCGCGACGAAGCCATCCGCCCTCGACCTGCCAGAGAATCCACTAACTCGAGCAGGGGCAGATACCAGAACCGTCCTTTGCCCCGATCTGAGGGGATGATGGTGTCTACTTGGCCCAGTATCTCTCATATTGCGATATCCAAACCGGAGCTCATTGGAGTTTTGAGACAAATGGGTCCGCAGGTTAAATGGCCTCCCAAAATGAGGTCCCCCGATGCCAATCGGAGCCTCAAAAGGTGGTGCGAGTTCCATAACGATCACGGCCACACCACTGAAGATTGTATAGCCCTGAGGATAGAGGTCGCCGAGCTTCTCAAGAAGGGTTATCTGAGGGAATTCCTCTTGGATAAATCAAGGAACCTCTTGAACAAAGAAGGTCCCGCTCTTCCCAACGATGTTGTTCCTGCATTACCCCCGCAGCAAGGTCGAGTGATCCATGTCATCTCAGGAGGGTCAAAAGTAAGTGGGATCAGCAGCGCCGTAGCCAAAAGAAGTACCCGCAATGCCAGAAACGGTCAAGAGGCCGAGGTTCCCAAACGTCCATTCCTGGGAAGAGACGAGATCAGCTTCACCGCTAAGGAGCAGGAACGGGTCCTAGCTCCTCACCACGACGCCCTCGTCGTCTCGCTGGTCATAGCCAATTGCTTGGTCAAGCGGATACTGGTGGATAACAGAAGCTCCAGCAACATCATCTTTCACTCAGCTTACATGGTTCTAGGGTTGGACCCCAAGGCGCTAACCAGGAAAGCGACCCCACTCGTAGGATTCAGCGGAGAGGTGAAACAGACCGAAGGAGAGGTTCTTCTCCCAGTCTACGCCGAGGGGATAAATCAAACCACTAAGTTCCTAATCGTCGATTGTCCATCATCCTACAACGTAATACTATGAAGACCATGGATTCACGACATGGGGGCCGTACCATCGACCCTCCATCAATTGATAAAATTTCCCACTCTCTGGGGCATAAAGGTCATCAAGGGAGATCAGGAAAACTTTAGGTCATGCTACTAGACCCCCCTGAAGGGAAAGACCCAGGCCTTATATCAATTACTGAAGCAACCTCTAGTTCCTGACACCGAAGAACCGGAGGTTGAAGGGATGGATGAGGTCCCCCTGGTGGAAGGGAACTCGGAACGGAATCTCAAAATAGGCTTCAAACTTCCGAAGGACCTGAGACAAAGATTGATCGACTTCCTAAGGTCTAACTCTGATTGCTTCGCGTGGTCCCATGAGGACATGCCCGGGATCGACCCCGATATCATCATGCACCAACTTCAAGTGGATCCAAAGCATCTCCCGGTCAGACATAAAAGGAGGAAGTTCGCTCCTGAAAGGGATGAAATCATTAACGAGGAAGTAAAGAACCTGCTCGACGCAGGATTCATAAGAGAGGTACAATATCCCGACTGGCTTGCTAATGTGGTAGTTGTAAGGAAGAAGAATGGAAAGTGGAGAGTTTGCATCGATTTTACGGACCTCGACAAGTCCTGTCCGAAGGATCCCTTCCCTTTGCCTCACATAGACAAGCTGGTTGATGCCACTGCCGGACATCAACTAATGAGCTTCATGGATGCCTTCTCCGGATACAATCAAATCCTGATGCATCCTGATGACCAGGAGAAGACATCTTTCATGACCTCCAGGGGCATCTATTGCTACAAATTTATCCCTTTCGGGTTGAAGAACGCCGGATCCACCTATCAGAGGCTGGTCAACATGATGTTTGCCTATGAGATAGGCCAAACAATGGAAGTCTACATCGACGACATGCTGGTGAAGTCCTTGGACTCCGAAGATAATATCTCGCACCTTCAACAAGCGTTCGCCACCCTAAGAAGGTACAATATGAAGCTCAACCCTTCCAAATGCTCGTTCGGAGTAAGCTCCGAGAAATTCTTGGGGTACATAGTCACTCACAAGGGCATAGAAGCAAATCCAGAGCAAATAAGGGCCATCCAGGCGATACCTTCCCCTCGAAATGTCAAGGAGGTTCAAAAACTAACAGGAAGAATGGTGGCCCTCAGCAGATTCATATCCAGGCTCTCCGACAAGTCCCATGCCTTCTTTGAAACACTAAAGAACCCCAAGGATTTCAAATGGACAGAGAAGTGTGAAATTGCATTATCTGACCTCAAGGCCCATCTCACTACTCCACCACTCCTATCCATACCCCTGGAAGAAGAGGTCTTATTGCTCTATCTAGTCGTATCCGAGCATGCGGTTAGCGCGGTTCTCGTAAGAGAGGAAGGAAGGAAACAACATCCTATATACTACGTTAGCAAGTCAATGCTAGACGCAGAGACTCGCTACAGCCATCTAGAGAAGTTGGCCCTCGCCCTAGTCGTAGCAGCTTGGAAGTTACGCACCTACTTCCAGGCTCATCAAATCGTGGTAGTCACTTCATTCCCTATCAAAGCGGTCCTTCATAAGGCCGAGGTGTCGGGACGATTGGCAAAATGGGCCATAGAATTGGGGGAGTATGACGTGGTCTTTCGCCCAGCTACCGCCATCAAGTCTCGGGTTCTTGCCGACTTCGTGGCTGAATTCTCTCTCTCCATGCTTCCATACCTGGATCAGGAAGCTACGCTCAATGGAAAAGAGGTGGAGAAAGGCCAATGGACGTTACATGTTGACGGTTCCAGCAACGTGAGAGGTGCAGGAGTAGGATTAGTCCTAACTTCCCCCACAAGAGAGTCAGCCTCGAGGGTCGTGCGTTGCAACTTCAAAGCAACCAACAACGAAGCCGAATACGAAGCTCTGATAGCAAGTCTGGTGTTAGCTAGACAAATGGGAGTGGAGGACATCCAGGTCTTCAGCGACTCACAGCTCATCATCAGCCAAGTCCAAGGAGATTATCAAGCCAAGGACCCGAGTATGATCAGGTACCTATCAGTGGCCAAACGTCTGCTTGACCAATTCGAAAATTGCAAACTTACTCAGATCCCTAGGGAACAAAACTCTCAAGACGACTCTCTAGCAAACCTAGGTTCCGCCTTGGAAACTAAAGATCACATTAGTATCCCCTTGTTGGTCCTACAATGGCCAGCAACCGAGAAAGAGGCAGAACCAGAGGAAATAGCAGTAGTAGATGAAGGGGAAACCTAGATGACTCCCATCACCAACTACCTAAGGAACGACGTCCTACCCAAAAATCGAGATCAGAGCCGCAAGATCAAGAGACAAGCATCCAGATACTGCATCTCAGAAGAAAAATTATATAGGAGATCCTTCTCAGGGCCCTACCTACAATGTCTAAGCCCCAGAGAAGCCGCATGAATACTAGAAGAGCTCCATGAAGCGGAATGTGGCTCCCATTCCAGTGGACGAAGTCTGGTACTCAGAGCAAAGAGGGCCGGCTACTATTGGCCGACTATGGCAAAGGACTCCCTTGAGCATGCTAAAACTTGCAGCCAATGCCAGAAACACGCTCTAATCTCCAACTTACCACCAGAGAACCTCAAATCCCTAAGCTCCCCTTGGCCTTTTCGCAAATGGGGCATGGACATCGTGGGGAAATTCCCTATGGCGCCTGGGCAAAAGGTCTTTCTCCTAGTGATGACCGACTATTTTACGAAATGGGTAGAAGCCAAAGCCCTGGCAAAGATCACAGATCGCCAGATCAGAAAATTCATCTGGACGAACATAATTACCCGCTTCGGAGCACCTCAGGAGATTGTCACCGACAATGGACCCCAATTTACCAGCAACGACTTCCAGGACTTCTGCAAAGAATGGGACATCAAACTCTCAAACTCAGCACCGTGACTTCCCCAATCGAACGGACAAGCAGATTCCACCAACAAAACGGTGGTTAACATGCTCAAGAAGTGTCTGGAAAAGGCTCACGGGCGATGGGCAGAGGAATTACACGGAGTTCTCTGGGCCTATTGGACTACTCCGAAGACGGCTACCCAAGAAACCCCTTCCTCACTCGTCTACGGCAACGAATCAGCGATACCCACCGAGGTGCACTTTAAGACCACGATCTCCAACATCCTAACTCTAAAAGAGAATGACGAGCTGATGTACCTAAGTCTAGACCTACTAGACGAAAAAAAGAGAAGCAGTCCGCCTTAGGAACGCATCGTACCAAATAAAAGTAGCCAAGAGTTACAACAAGAAGGTGAGATCCAGAACCTTCCAAGAAGGAGATTGGGTCATAAAGTCCAAAGACCTCAGGGTCCACAGACCTAAGTGTCCAAAGACTTCAGGGTCCATAGACCTAAGGGTCCAAAGACCTCAGGGTCCAAAGATGTCAGGGTCCATAGACCTAAGGGTCCGAAGACCTCAAGGTCCAAAGAGCCTCAGGGTTCCACAGACCTACAAGTCCAAAGACCTCAGGGTCCAAAGAACCTCAGGGCTCCATACGACCTCAAGGTCCAAGACCTCAGGGTTCCACAAGAACTCAGGGTCCGAAGAACACCAAGGTTCTGTAAAACTTTAAGGTCCACAGCCTCCGGGTCAAGAACCTCAGGGTTCAAAACAACCCTAGGGTCTCGAATCTCTCATGATTCAATGTTGCCATCACGGTCTAGAACCTTCGGGTTCAAAATGATTCTAGGCTCTTTGGAACCTCGGGTCCATCGAAACCAATAGGCCTTTAAGGAATCTCCGGATTCGTAAAGATAACCTAAAAGAATCAAAGGCTTTCAAGTCTAAAAGACCCTCGGGATCAAGGATTTCAAAAGTCTTGATACCAACCTCGGGGAACTGCCAAAGATCTTAGGATCCAAAGGCATTAACCCCCAGATTCTGAATATCCCTTAAGTTAAAACCAGGGTCCCATGATCCATAGGTTAACCAAAACCTCAGGATTCAATAGACAAACCTCCGGGTTCAAAAACAGCCTCAAGGCCTAGGTAAGGAACCTAAGGGTTCTAGACCCCAAGAACTTCCGAGTTCAAGGGTCCGAGAACTTCAGGGTTCGAATCAAGCTGGAACTCTCTAGTTCCCAGCAACGATCTTACATTCCTAAAACTAAAACTCAAGTTTTTAAGACTGGATCAAGATCTAATGCTTTGTCAAATGATTTCAGGTCCTGATCTAATCATTAACAGGATTCAGGACCCAGACTCAAAACAAGGACGGATCCCTCCTTTGAATCGCTCAATCTTCTTGGCCCTGAACCACGACTCGAAAGCCGCATAGCCGCAAACATTCGTATCAAAAGGCGATCTTGGTGCAAGATACAAGCTTGATAAACAAAAGGTGGAATAGAGGCGAAAAAAGCAATAAGTATTATTAGCTATTAAGGTTTCTTATTCGAAAGGAGGAAAGCCATTAAAATTCAGAAGAAAGAAAACGACATAAAGCAAGAAAAACATAAGTATTGCAAGTAAATTAAAGGTGCGGCTCCCGACGTTTGTTGATCAGGTCCTTGAGCTTCCAGCGGAGTGTCATCGGATCGATTTTCTCATTAGCAAGGAAGTCCTCAGTCGCTGTAGCGTTTGGGGTAATATTACGACGTCTCTCTTTGTTTTGCTGCTCTCTTTACTGACTTTGCAACTTTCTTCCTCAGGTAATATGTCTGGACCTTCAGGAGACTGTTCTATGGATGCTTTCAAGAAAGCCGTGGAGAAGCTCTCAGCCAAAAAGTCTCCTCTGGAGGTTGTTGTCTCGAGAGATGATTACATTCAGATCACCGGGAGCAACAAGCGCAAAGGATCCACAGCCTCAATCCCTACCGTCTCTAAGAGAAGGACTCGTTCTTTAACCCCTACAGTTTCTGGTGTTGACTTGAAGCCGGTGTTGGCTGATCTTTCCACTATAGTTTTTTCGGGGAGTGCGTGATATCTTCCTGTCGACGAAGTTCCCAAGGCCATCACATCCGTCCAGCTCGATCTCCTCCAGGTATTTCTCCACATCTTTTTTGTTTTCTTTGATCTTTATTCTGCAAGGTGATGATCATGGTGGTATATTTGCAGCTTATGTCTCAATTTCACCATCTCAAGGACATGGTGAACGAAGACACATCCAAGGAGGTGAAGACTCTTAAGGCTCAGCTCCGCGAGGAAAAGGACAAAGCTTTAGCACAGGGGAAGGAGCTTAAATCTCTTCAGTTTAGGTTGAAGAAATCAAAGGAGTTGGAGGAGAATGCTGCTACTGAGCATGTCATTCTGACGTCTCGGTTGGATGCACTGCGGGAGGAGCTTAGTGGGTTGAAGGCTGAGAAAGCTCTCTTTGAGGATGAGAAGACAATGGCGGTGAGTGGAGCCAACTTGGTGGCTCGCTGGGAAGTAATGAGAGAATGGCTCAAAGGGCAAACTGATAAGTGGGATCCAGCGGTGGAGTTTAGCCGTTATAAACTCGTGAAGGAGTCTGAGGCTGAGCTACGTGGGCTGCCTCCTCCCTCGTTTGATAATGAGCCGCTTATCCCCGTGAAGGAAGTTGCTGAGGCGGATCCTCCGGCCCCATTGGATGATTCGGCTACTATCCCTGATGCTTGAATTCTCTTCTCTCGATCCTTTTGTTGAACTCCGGAGCCCGATGGGCTGTTGTCGTATTTTCACCCTTCATGGTTTTATTTTCAGACTTGGGCCTTCATGCCTTTTGTTTTTTTTAAAAAAAAACTTATGGCCCTTCGAGGTCTTCTATCTATTTCCCTTATGCATCTGCTCCGTTTTTGTAGATATTTTCAAAAGTCTGCTTGACCTTGATTTTCAAGGTAGGGAGACTATGTAGTTTGGGTTATGGGCCGAAGGCCGGCCATAACCCTCATGAGAGCCGATTGGGTTAGAGGGCCCGTGGCCTTTCTAATGCTGCTGTTTTGGAGCCTTAAAGGGGCATGGACCTTATTTAAGGGAATTTCAAGATATCATGGAAGAATGCCTTGGTGGTTGAGTGACTTATAGGAGGGATCAGACCCTGTAGGAAGTCGTCGTCTAGGATCTGAGTCCTGTTAATGATTAGATCAAGACCTGAAATCATTTGACAAAGCATTAGATCTTGTAATCCAGTCTTAAAAACTTGAGTTTTAGTTTTTGGAATGTAAGATCTTTGTTGGGAACCCGGAAGTTCCAGCTTGATTTGAACCCTGAAGTTCTTGGACCCTTGAACTCGGAAGTTCTTAGGATCTTGAACCCTTAGGTTCCTTACCTAGGCCCTGAGGCCGTTTTCTGAACTGAAAGGTTTGTTTACTGAACCATGAGGTGTTGGTTAACCTATGGGTCATGGGACTATGGTTTAACTCAGGGGATACTTCGAACCTGGAGGTCAATACCTTTAGATCCTAAGATCTTTGGTAATTCCCTGAGGTTAGTATTAGGACTTTGAAATCCTTGATTCCCAAGGGTCTTTTAGACTCTAAAGTCTTCGATTCTTTTTAGGTGATCTTTATGAATCCGAAGATTCTTTAAAGGCCTATAGGTTTCAGTGGACCCAAGGGTTCCAAGGAACCTAGAATCATTTCGAACCCAAAGGTTCTAGACCATGATGGCAACATTGAATCCTGAGAGATTCGAGACCATGAGGTCGTATTGAACCCTGAGGTTCTTGACCCGGGGGCCTTGATTGAATCCAAAGATTCTAGACCTTGAGGTCGTATGGAACCATGAGGTTCTTGACCCAGGGGCCTTGACTGAATCCAAAGATTCTAGACCTTGAGGTCGTATGGAACCCTGAGGTTCTTGACCCAGGGGACTTGATTGAATCCGAAGATTCTAGACCTTGAGGTCGTATGGAACCCTGAGGTTCTTGACCCGGGGGCCTTGACTGAATCCGAAGATTATAGACCTTGAGGTCGTATTGAACTCTGAGGTTCTTGACCCGGAGGCTTTGATTGAATCCGGAGATTCTAGACCCTGAGGTCGTATTGAACTCTGAGGTTCTTGACCCGGAGGCCTTGATTGAATCCAAAGATTCTAGACCCTGAGGTCGTATTGAACTCTGAGGTTCTTGACCCAGATGCCTTGATTGAATCCGGAGATTCTGGACCCTGAGGTCTTATGGAACCCTGAGGTTTTTAACCCGGAGGCCTTGATTGAATCCTGAGATTCTTGACCCTGAGGTCTTATGGAACCCTGAGGTTCTTTGGGCTTTATGCGTTTGGGGAGTCTTTTGATCGCTCTCTGCTGCCCGGAGGCGCGCCACGCTCGATCTAAATTGAGAAATCGCACTCTGCCCCCCGGAGGTGTAGGCCACTCTCTAAAGTCTCAATACTGCACTCTACCTTTCTGTAGAAAGGTCACTCTCAGAATTAGTGTGGTATGGGGTGGGCCCCCCCCCCCCACAAGGCGACTTCACCCCAGACACACTACGTTCCACGTCTGGATAGGTATTGACTTTTGTTGTGCTTAACAGATATTTCCGCACTTTGCTCCCTGCATATCAGCTGGTAGAATCTGATTACAGTACTTGGCCGTGTACGTCATGCCCCCTGCGTGTGTTTAGCTCGTGGCGTTTTTAACGCAGGGTTTGGGTAACATTTAGGACGTGGTCCCCACGTAACTCTTGGCTATAAGCCTTTACACGGGGCCCATTATGCAGACATCGGTGCAGGGCTGATCAGACCCCTTCCATATCTGTCTGCACCTTAGGTGAGTAGCCTCACCAGCTAGGGGGTTAGCTAAGATCTGAGGTCCCTAAGGTCCTGATCCAGCTGGTATGCCCCTTTAAGTATATTGGTATTCCTTTAACTCATTTTAGTCGAAACCAAATGTATTTTATAAGCCTAGTCCGAAGACGTTCTCGTTATACATAGGAGTAGGAAAAGCAAAATACTTAAATATATAGTATAGTAGTATATATAAAGCTCAATCCGAAGATCTTTACTTTTAAAAATGGTAGAATTTGAGGTGCAAGGTGTTCCAGCAGTTAGGTTGGACCTTGCCTTTACTGTCTTGCAGTTTGTAGGCTCCTGCCCTTTGCACCCCTATTACCTGGTAAGGACCCTCCCATCCGGGGGCGAGTTTCCCGGCTGATTTGTCCCTTGTGTGGTTGCAGACTCGCCTTAGGACGCAATCTCCTTCTTGGAAGGTTCTGGATCTTACCTTCTTGTTGTAGCTCTTGGCTACTTTCATTTAGTATGATGTGTTCCTAAGGCGGGCCGCTTCTCTTTTTTCGTCTAGTAGGTCTAGACTTAGGTACATCAGCTCGTCATTTTCTTTTGGGGTTAGGATGTTGGAGATTGTAGTCTTCATGTGCACCTCTGTGGGTATTACTGATTAAGTGCCATAGACGAGTGAGAAAGGAGTCTCTTGGGTAGCCGTCTTCGGAGTTGTCCGATAGGCCCAGAGAACTTCATGTAATTCCTCTGCCATCGCCCATGAGCTTTATCCAAGCGCTTTTTGAGCATGTTTACCACCGTTTTTTTGGTTGACTATGCTTGTCCGTTCGATTGGGGATGTCGAGGTGCTGAATATGAGAGTTTGATGTTCCATTCCTTGCAGAAATCCTTGAAGTCGTTGCTGGTAAATTGAGGTCTATTGTCGGTGACAATCTCCTGAGGTGCTCCGAAGCGGGTAATCACGTTTGTCCAGATGAACTTTCTGATCTGGAGATCTGTGATCTTTGCCAAGGCTTTGGCTTCCACCCACTTTGTGAAATAGTCGGTCATGACCAGGAGGAAGACCTTTTGCCCCGGCGCCATTGGGAATTACCCCACGATATCCATGCCCCATTTCCGGAAAGGCCAAGGAGAGCTCAAGGATTTGAGGTTCTCCGGTTGCAAGTTGGAGATTGGTGCGTGTTTATGGCATTGGCTACAGGTCTTAGCTTGCTTAAGGGAGTCCTTCGCCATGGTTGGCCAGTAGTAGCCAGCCTTTCTTGCTCTGAGCACCAGACTTCGTCCACTGGAATGGGAACCGCATTCCCCTTCATGGAGCTCTTCTAGTATTCTTGCAGCTTCTCTAGGAGTTAGACACCGTAGGTAGGGCCCTGAAAAGGATCTCTTGTATAATTTTCCTTCCGAGATGCAATATCTAGCTGCTTGCCTCTTGATCTTGCGGCTCTCATATCGATATTCGTGTAGGACGTCGTTCCTTAGGTAGTTGGTGATGGGAGTCATCCAGGTTTCCCCTTCGTCTATTACGGCTACCTCCTCTGGTTCTGCCTCTTTCCCTGTTGCTGGCCATTGTAATACCAACAAGGGAATGCTCATATGATCCTTGGTTTCCAAGGCAGAACCTAGGTTTACTAGAGCATCAGCTTGGGAGTTTTGCTCCCTAGGGATCTGAGTGAGTTTGCAGTTTTTGAATTGGTCAAGCAGACGTTTGGCCACGGATAGGTATCTGATCATGTTGGGGAAAAATATCCAAGGCTAAAGATTTCTCCAGCCTCCGAAGGGGCCTTTGATTTCCAGATCCTTCTCCTAAGAAGGACCCAGGGTCCAACCCCTACTCGAAGGTTCCAAGGTCCAGCCCCTGTCGAAAGGAACCAGGGTCCGACCCTCCGCAACAATATGTAAGTTTCCCAAATCATGGGGAAACTTATATATTCGCGAATATTAGGGAGTTCGCCCTACTTCAGCCGACATACATCAACTATAAAAGAGGAGCCCAAACCCTAGAACAAGGGATCGACATTCTGAGGCTTAGAGACTAGAGAGTTAGGCGATAGAACTAGGGTTTATACACCTCAAACGTTGTAATCCCACATATACTCAATAATACACGTCTCTTTGCCTCAATTTCTCTTCTAAACACATATAAACTCATATCAAATCTCTAGTCTTCCACTGTTCTGTAGTACTTAAACGACCCTACACAAAAATACCATAAAAGTTTGGCGCTAGAAGGAGGGGAGTAACTCAACTACGTGACGATGACATTGGAAGACGATTCCAATCAAGCCGAACCAACCCGAAGGAGCAGGAGCTCTTCAGCCGGCTTGAAATTCTTCAAAGCCAATTCACCGACCTCCACAAGGCTCAGGAAGCGGCAACTGCAGGTCTGGAACTCGTCCAAGAAGTTCAAAACCTAAAAGATCAACTTGGAGAACACTCCAAGCAACTTCAACAGAGCGTCGAGAAGCTAGACGTTATGGAAGCCGAGAACCTTTATCTTCGACGAGAGAATCAATCCCTCGGAGCAATCGGGAACAAGCGAAAGCGGTTCAGAACTAGAGTTCAACCTATGGCTTCGCTCAGGACCGCTCACGAGGACGAGGAAACACCACTGCAGCCTAACGTCTTAAACAATGGATCCGATAACCGAGAGGCTGTTCGAGATACAACCCGGGAAGAAGAGAATGATGATTCCGACACGGACGATGAGGAATACTCACCCGATAATCCCGAGATCTCAGTTCCATCTCTAGCTGCTTACCTAGAGAAGGTGGTTTCCGAAAGATTCGGTACCATCCAATCTATGGTGGAAAGGCTCCCCGGAGTAGCTCCCCCTATCTGAAGAAGCGATCCTATGTCTTACTCCGACACACCTTTCGTGAAAGAGATTGCTTCAGTCGAGATGCCTAGCAAGTTCTCTTTCCAGAGCATCAAGATGTACGAAGGGACTGGAGATCCCAACAACCACGTCGCCCAGTATAAGCAGCGCATGATAGTTGTGGCTATCCCTAAAGAAGCAAGGGAAGCTATCATGTGCAAAGGATTTGGATCAACTTTGACCGGTCCTGTCCTCCAATGGTACATCAATCTCCCCACGGGATCCAGCTCATCCTTTGCCGCCCTTAGTGACAAGTTCGTGGAACAATTCGCCAGCAGTCGCCACCTGGAGAAGAGGTCAGATGACCTCTACGAGGTTCAAAAATACAGGAACGAGTCCTTACGTTCCTACATTGCCTGCTTTGACCAGGAGAAGGTCTCCATTCCCGAGTGCAACGCCGACAGGGCTGTCTCAGCTTTCAAGAAAGGTCTACTCCCTGAAGGAGACCTTTACAAGGAGCTAACGAAGTATAGGTGTGGAGGGCATGGCCGATGTGTTGTCCCGCGCCTGGGCTCAAGTGAGATGGGAAGAAGACGTCGCAAACAGGGCCAAGGCTTCCTCCAAACATGATCAGAAGTCCCCCAGACCTCCAAGGGACGATCGCGACGAAGCCATCCGCCCTCGACCTGCCAGAGAATCCACTAACTCGAGCAGGGGCAGATACCAGAACCGTCCTTTGCCCCGATCTGAGGGGATGATGGTGTCTACTTGGCCCAGTATCTCTCATATTGCGATATCCAAACCGGAGCTCATTGGAGTTTTGAGACAAATGGGTCCGCAGGTTAAATGGCCTCCCAAAATGAGGTCCCCCGATGCCAATCGGAGCCTCAAAAGGTGGTGCGAGTTCCATAACGATCACGGCCACACCACTGAAGATTGTATAGCCCTGAGGATAGAGGTCGCCGAGCTTCTCAAGAAGGGTTATCTGAGGGAATTCCTCTTGGATAAATCAAGGAACCTCTTGAACAAAGAAGGTCCCGCTCTTCCCAACGATGTTGTTCCTGCATTACCCCCGCAGCAAGGTCGAGTGATCCATGTCATCTCAGGAGGGTCAAAAGTAAGTGGGATCAGCAGCGCCGTAGCCAAAAGAAGTACCCGCAATGCCAGAAACGGTCAAGAGGCCGAGGTTCCCAAACGTCCATTCCTGGGAAGAGACGAGATCAGCTTCACCGCTAAGGAGCAGGAACGGGTCCTAGCTCCTCACCACGACGCCCTCGTCGTCTCGCTGGTCATAGCCAATTGCTTGGTCAAGCGGATACTGGTGGATAACAGAAGCTCCAGCAACATCATCTTTCACTCAGCTTACATGGTTCTAGGGTTGGACCCCAAGGCGCTAACCAGGAAAGCGACCCCACTCGTAGGATTCAGCGGAGAGGTGAAACAGACCGAAGGAGAGGTTCTTCTCCCAGTCTACGCCGAGGGGATAAATCAAACCACTAAGTTCCTAATCGTCGATTGTCCATCATCCTACAACGTAATACTATGAAGACCATGGATTCACGACATGGGGGCCGTACCATCGACCCTCCATCAATTGATAAAATTTCCCACTCTCTGGGGCATAAAGGTCATCAAGGGAGATCAGGAAAACTTTAGGTCATGCTACTAGACCCCCCTGAAGGGAAAGACCCAGGCCTTATATCAATTACTGAAGCAACCTCTAGTTCCTGACACCGAAGAACCGGAGGTTGAAGGGATGGATGAGGTCCCCCTGGTGGAAGGGAACTCGGAACGGAATCTCAAAATAGGCTTCAAACTTCCGAAGGACCTGAGACAAAGATTGATCGACTTCCTAAGGTCTAACTCTGATTGCTTCGCGTGGTCCCATGAGGACATGCCCGGGATCGACCCCGATATCATCATGCACCAACTTCAAGTGGATCCAAAGCATCTCCCGGTCAGACATAAAAGGAGGAAGTTCGCTCCTGAAAGGGATGAAATCATTAACGAGGAAGTAAAGAACCTGCTCGACGCAGGATTCATAAGAGAGGTACAATATCCCGACTGGCTTGCTAATGTGGTAGTTGTAAGGAAGAAGAATGGAAAGTGGAGAGTTTGCATCGATTTTACGGACCTCGACAAGTCCTGTCCGAAGGATCCCTTCCCTTTGCCTCACATAGACAAGCTGGTTGATGCCACTGCCGGACATCAACTAATGAGCTTCATGGATGCCTTCTCCGGATACAATCAAATCCTGATGCATCCTGATGACCAGGAGAAGACATCTTTCATGACCTCCAGGGGCATCTATTGCTACAAATTTATCCCTTTCGGGTTGAAGAACGCCGGATCCACCTATCAGAGGCTGGTCAACATGATGTTTGCCTATGAGATAGGCCAAACAATGGAAGTCTACATCGACGACATGCTGGTGAAGTCCTTGGACTCCGAAGATAATATCTCGCACCTTCAACAAGCGTTCGCCACCCTAAGAAGGTACAATATGAAGCTCAACCCTTCCAAATGCTCGTTCGGAGTAAGCTCCGAGAAATTCTTGGGGTACATAGTCACTCACAAGGGCATAGAAGCAAATCCAGAGCAAATAAGGGCCATCCAGGCGATACCTTCCCCTCGAAATGTCAAGGAGGTTCAAAAACTAACAGGAAGAATGGTGGCCCTCAGCAGATTCATATCCAGGCTCTCCGACAAGTCCCATGCCTTCTTTGAAACACTAAAGAACCCCAAGGATTTCAAATGGACAGAGAAGTGTGAAATTGCATTATCTGACCTCAAGGCCCATCTCACTACTCCACCACTCCTATCCATACCCCTGGAAGAAGAGGTCTTATTGCTCTATCTAGTCGTATCCGAGCATGCGGTTAGCGCGGTTCTCGTAAGAGAGGAAGGAAGGAAACAACATCCTATATACTACGTTAGCAAGTCAATGCTAGACGCAGAGACTCGCTACAGCCATCTAGAGAAGTTGGCCCTCGCCCTAGTCGTAGCAGCTTGGAAGTTACGCACCTACTTCCAGGCTCATCAAATCGTGGTAGTCACTTCATTCCCTATCAAAGCGGTCCTTCATAAGGCCGAGGTGTCGGGACGATTGGCAAAATGGGCCATAGAATTGGGGGAGTATGACGTGGTCTTTCGCCCAGCTACCGCCATCAAGTCTCGGGTTCTTGCCGACTTCGTGGCTGAATTCTCTCTCTCCATGCTTCCATACCTGGATCAGGAAGCTACGCTCAATGGAAAAGAGGTGGAGAAAGGCCAATGGACGTTACATGTTGACGGTTCCAGCAACGTGAGAGGTGCAGGAGTAGGATTAGTCCTAACTTCCCCCACAAGAGAGTCAGCCTCGAGGGTCGTGCGTTGCAACTTCAAAGCAACCAACAACGAAGCCGAATACGAAGCTCTGATAGCAAGTCTGGTGTTAGCTAGACAAATGGGAGTGGAGGACATCCAGGTCTTCAGCGACTCACAGCTCATCATCAGCCAAGTCCAAGGAGATTATCAAGCCAAGGACCCGAGTATGATCAGGTACCTATCAGTGGCCAAACGTCTGCTTGACCAATTCGAAAATTGCAAACTTACTCAGATCCCTAGGGAACAAAACTCTCAAGACGACTCTCTAGCAAACCTAGGTTCCGCCTTGGAAACTAAAGATCACATTAGTATCCCCTTGTTGGTCCTACAATGGCCAGCAACCGAGAAAGAGGCAGAACCAGAGGAAATAGCAGTAGTAGATGAAGGGGAAACCTAGATGACTCCCATCACCAACTACCTAAGGAACGACGTCCTACCCAAAAATCGAGATCAGAGCCGCAAGATCAAGAGACAAGCATCCAGATACTGCATCTCAGAAGAAAAATTATATAGGAGATCCTTCTCAGGGCCCTACCTACAATGTCTAAGCCCCAGAGAAGCCGCATGAATACTAGAAGAGCTCCATGAAGCGGAATGTGGCTCCCATTCCAGTGGACGAAGTCTGGTACTCAGAGCAAAGAGGGCCGGCTACTATTGGCCGACTATGGCAAAGGACTCCCTTGAGCATGCTAAAACTTGCAGCCAATGCCAGAAACACGCTCTAATCTCCAACTTACCACCAGAGAACCTCAAATCCCTAAGCTCCCCTTGGCCTTTTCGCAAATGGGGCATGGACATCGTGGGGAAATTCCCTATGGCGCCTGGGCAAAAGGTCTTTCTCCTAGTGATGACCGACTATTTTACGAAATGGGTAGAAGCCAAAGCCCTGGCAAAGATCACAGATCGCCAGATCAGAAAATTCATCTGGACGAACATAATTACCCGCTTCGGAGCACCTCAGGAGATTGTCACCGACAATGGACCCCAATTTACCAGCAACGACTTCCAGGACTTCTGCAAAGAATGGGACATCAAACTCTCAAACTCAGCACCGTGACTTCCCCAATCGAACGGACAAGCAGATTCCACCAACAAAACGGTGGTTAACATGCTCAAGAAGTGTCTGGAAAAGGCTCACGGGCGATGGGCAGAGGAATTACACGGAGTTCTCTGGGCCTATTGGACTACTCCGAAGACGGCTACCCAAGAAACCCCTTCCTCACTCGTCTACGGCAACGAATCAGCGATACCCACCGAGGTGCACTTTAAGACCACGATCTCCAACATCCTAACTCTAAAAGAGAATGACGAGCTGATGTACCTAAGTCTAGACCTACTAGACGAAAAAAAGAGAAGCAGTCCGCCTTAGGAACGCATCGTACCAAATAAAAGTAGCCAAGAGTTACAACAAGAAGGTGAGATCCAGAACCTTCCAAGAAGGAGATTGGGTCATAAAGTCCAAAGACCTCAGGGTCCACAGACCTAAGTGTCCAAAGACTTCAGGGTCCATAGACCTAAGGGTCCAAAGACCTCAGGGTCCAAAGATGTCAGGGTCCATAGACCTAAGGGTCCGAAGACCTCAAGGTCCAAAGAGCCTCAGGGTTCCACAGACCTACAAGTCCAAAGACCTCAGGGTCCAAAGAACCTCAGGGCTCCATACGACCTCAAGGTCCAAGACCTCAGGGTTCCACAAGAACTCAGGGTCCGAAGAACACCAAGGTTCTGTAAAACTTTAAGGTCCACAGCCTCCGGGTCAAGAACCTCAGGGTTCAAAACAACCCTAGGGTCTCGAATCTCTCATGATTCAATGTTGCCATCACGGTCTAGAACCTTCGGGTTCAAAATGATTCTAGGCTCTTTGGAACCTCGGGTCCATCGAAACCAATAGGCCTTTAAGGAATCTCCGGATTCGTAAAGATAACCTAAAAGAATCAAAGGCTTTCAAGTCTAAAAGACCCTCGGGATCAAGGATTTCAAAAGTCTTGATACCAACCTCGGGGAACTGCCAAAGATCTTAGGATCCAAAGGCATTAACCCCCAGATTCTGAATATCCCTTAAGTTAAAACCAGGGTCCCATGATCCATAGGTTAACCAAAACCTCAGGATTCAATAGACAAACCTCCGGGTTCAAAAACAGCCTCAAGGCCTAGGTAAGGAACCTAAGGGTTCTAGACCCCAAGAACTTCCGAGTTCAAGGGTCCGAGAACTTCAGGGTTCGAATCAAGCTGGAACTCTCTAGTTCCCAGCAACGATCTTACATTCCTAAAACTAAAACTCAAGTTTTTAAGACTGGATCAAGATCTAATGCTTTGTCAAATGATTTCAGGTCCTGATCTAATCATTAACAGGATTCAGGACCCAGACTCAAAACAAGGACGGATCCCTCCTTTGAATCGCTCAATCTTCTTGGCCCTGAACCACGACTCGAAAGCCGCATAGCCGCAAACATTCGTATCAAAAGGCGATCTTGGTGCAAGATACAAGCTTGATAAACAAAAGGTGGAATAGAGGCGAAAAAAGCAATAAGTATTATTAGCTATTAAGGTTTCTTATTCGAAAGGAGGAAAGCCATTAAAATTCAGAAGAAAGAAAACGACATAAAGCAAGAAAAACATAAGTATTGCAAGTAAATTAAAGGTGCGGCTCCCGACGGAACGGAGGAAAAGCGCCAAGCCCACCTTCATCGCTTGTCAAATTCCGGATAGGCCCTCCAATAGGTCCCCATCGGCCGGGTCCTCCGAAAGACCTACGCTGGTCGACATCCCTTTCCGACCATTCTCTCACAAGATCCCAGCAAGCTTGCTCCCGAGACCTTTGCACGGTGAGAGCCTGGTTGGAGATCACTTCCCGGAGCTGCCTCCGGAGAAAAAGAATCTCCTCATGTGGGGGAGCACGCCGGCCTAAACTGGGAAACCTGTTTCCCCTAATGTTCTTTAGAGCCAAGGAAGCCGCGGCCGAGGGGATAGAGGAAGAAGAAGCACAAGGTTTCCTCTTCTGAGGCCTAACTCTTCAATATTCTTCATACACCGACAATATTGTAGCCGTAGGGATCCCGCCTGGAAAACCAAGATATCACTAAGTTACGACTACGCCATAAAAGGAAAGAAAAATAGAGAGAGAACTCCATTACCCCAAATACGGCTATGACGCAGAGATATCAGATGCATCAGGAACAGAATCCAACGAAAGCGCCTAGGAATACCTTGCGCCAACTTCGCCAAAGTCTCACCAGCCTGAAAAACCGGTCGAGCCACCTCTGCGGAAGCCTAAGATAAATCAATAAACATGATACCTGTGTCTGGGGAGATAGAAATAACTTACCCACTGGACGCCAGAAGCAAGGATAGTAAGGATCACCTTCAACCTTCATGAACACATACCTCCTATCCCAAGAATCGTTTGTAGGAAAACTACCACGAATACCCCGAGGAGGCTCATCTACCAAAGGCTCACCATCACGGGACCATATCTGATAGAAGCCCTTTTTGCTCGATAAGGGGACAAAGGAGTAAGAGTACAGAACCTCAGGCAATCCAAAGGGAATGCTGTGAAGCTCCCCTAACACCTAAATAGCCATCAAAGTACGCCATGTAGCAGGCGTAAGCTGCGAAGGAGAACACCCGAAGTATGATGCCACCTCCGCAATCAAAGAAGGGATGCCACCCCTAAAACTGACCTCTAAATAAGCCTCAAAAATTGTTATCTCGCCCCTTCCACCGTCAGGAGCTCGTTCAAAATATCCCGCACACCTTATTCCCACCGTATCAGGAAGGGAATATCTGCAACGGATCTCGATCAGATCCTCTTTCCTAATGTCCGACTTTGGACCATCCTCTTCTTCATCCAAGGCATCGAAGGAACGAAAGCGACGTGGGCGAATAGGAGCCATGGGAATCCTTCTGTCGTCCACCTTCGAGACCCCGCTCGGGGTCAAAACTGGCTAGTCAAAGGGATCACCAAATTAGCGTCGGGGTCTGACATGTCCCCCAACACCGGAAACTAAGGATGATCCCATGAAAGCAGGGTCGTTCGACATTGGCTCAGAGTAAAGAAGAATGGGAAAGCCCTAGGTTTGTGCCATTCAAGGGCATTGGGTTATCCGAATGTATACCCAGAACAATTTCCCATTTTTCTGTCCCGCAAATGGAAAGAAGAAAAGGAGATGGAAAAAAATAGAAAACTAGGAAATTAGCAGTAAATTCTCATTCGGAATATTTCCAAAAACCATCGTCGGGATATTTAGCTGACCTAGCACCTTCACGACCGGGCTTTGATCCTAATTTCTCTCCGTAAGGACCATTCCGTCCAAACCATCGTGTTTTGAACTTCAACTCAAATTACGACTTCGGCCCTTCTCCTACTTGAAGAAATAACGCCAAGGTCCAAGATCACATGTTATCCCTTGATTCCCACAAAGCAATCAAGGAATAAGGGGCAAACTGTTGGGGAAAAATATCCAAGGTTAAAGATTTCTCCAGCCTCCGAAGGGGCCCTTGATTTCCAGATCCTTCTCCTAAGAAGGACCCAAGGTCCAACCCCTACTCGAAGGTTCCAGGGTCCAGCCCCTGCCGAAAGGAACCAGGGTCCGACCCTCCGCAACAATATGGAAGTTTCCCAAATCATGGGGAAACTTATATATTCGCGAATATTAGGGAGTTCGCCCTACTTCAGCCAACATACAGCAACTATAAAAGGGGAGCCCAAATCCTAGAACAAGGGATCGACATTCTGAGGCTTAGAGACTAGAGAGTTAGGCGATATAACTAGGGTTTATACACCTCAAACGTTGTAATCCCACATATACTCAATAATACACGTCTCTTTGCCTCGATTTCTCTTCTAAACACATATAAACTCATATCAAATCTCTAGTCTTCCAGTGTTCTGTAGTACTTAAACTACCCTACACAAAAATACCATAACAGATCATACTCGGATCCTTGGCCAGGTAATCTCCTTGGACCTGGCTGATGATGAGCTGCGAGTCGCTGAAGACTTGGATGTCTTTTACTCCCATCTGTCTGGCTAATGTTAGCCCTGCTATTAGAGCTTCGTACTCACCTTCATTGTTGGTTGCTTTGAAGTTGCAACGCACGGCCCTTGATGCTGACTCTCCTGTGGGGGAAGTTAGGACTACTCATACCCCTACTCCTCTTACGTTGCTGGAACCATCAACGTGTAGTGCCCATTGGCCTTTCTCCACCTCTTTTTCATGGAGCGTAACTTCTTAATCCAAGCCTGGAAGCATGGAGGGAGAAAATTCAGCAACGAAATCGGCTAGGACTTGTGACTTGATGGCGGTAGCTGGGCGGAAGACCACATCATATTCCCCCAATTTTATGGCCCATTTTGCCAATCGTCCAGACATTTCGGGCTTATGAAGGACAGCTTTGATAAGAAACAAGGTGACTACCATGACTTGATGAGCCTGGAAATAGGGACGTAATTTCCGAGCTGCCACGACCAGGGCGAGAGCTAGCTTCTCTAGATGGCTATAGCGGGTCTTTGCGTCTAGCATAGACTTGCTCACATAATAGATAGGGTGCTGTTTTCTTCCTTCCTCTCTTACGAGGACCGCACTAACCGCATGCTCGGATACGGCTAGGTAGAGTAATAGGACCTCTTCTTCCAAAGGCTTGGATAAGAGTGGTGGAGTAGTGAGATAGGCCTTTAGGTCGGATAGTGCAATCTCGCACTTCTCTGTCCACTTGAAGTCCTTGGGGTTCTTAAGTGTTTTGAAGAAGGTGTGAGACTTGTCGGTGAGTCTGGAGATGAATCTTCTGAGGGCTGCCATTGTTCCTGTCAATCTTTGAACCTCCTTGACGTTTCAAGGGGAGGGTATCGCTTGGATGGCCCTTATCTGCTCTGGGTTTGCTTCGATGCTCCTGTGAGTGACTATAAATCCCAAGAATTTCCCGGAGCTTACTCCGAACGAGCATTTGGAAGGGTTGAGCTTCATATTGTACCTTCTAAGGGTGTCGAACGCCTGTCGAAGGTGCGAGATATGATCTTCGGAGTCTAAAGACTTTACCAACATGTTGTCGATATATACTTCCATGGTCTGACCTATCTGATCAGCAAACATCATGTTGACGAGCCTTTGATAGGTGGATCCGGCATTCTTTAATCTGAAAGGCATAACCTTGTAGCAGTAAATGTCCCTGGAAGTCATAAAAGATGTCTTCTCCTGGTCCTCTGGATGCATCAAGATTTGGTTGTATCCGCAGAAGGCATCCATGAAGCTCATTAGCTGATGTCTAGTAGTGGCATCAACTTGCTTATCTATGTGAGGCAAAGCGAAGGGGTCCTTGGGACATGACTTGTTGAGGTCCGTAAAGTCGATGCAAACTCTCCACTTCCCGTTCTTCTTCCTCACGATTACTACATTAGCAAGCCAGTCAGGGTACTGTACCTCTCTTATGAATCCGGCGTCGAGCAGATTCTTGACTTCCTTATTAATGATCTCGTCCCTTTCGGGAGCAAATTTCCTTCTTTTTTGTCTGACTGGGGGATGCTTCGGATCTACTTGAAGTTGATGCATGATGACGTCGGGGTCAATCCATGGCATGTCCTCGTGGGACCAAGCAAAGCAATCGGGGTTGGACCTCAGGAAGTCAATCAGTCTTCGTCTTAGGTCCTTCGGGAGCTTAGAGCCTATCTTGAGATTCCGTTCCGAATTTCCTTCCACCAGGGGGACCTCGTCCATCCCTTCAACCTCTGGTTCTTCGGTATGAGGAGCTGGAGGTTCCTTCTGTAATTGCTATAAGACATGGGTCTTTCCCTTCAGGGTGGTCTGATAGCAAGACCTAGAATTTTCCTTGTCTCCCTTGATAGCCTTTACGACCCAAGGAGTAGGAAAATTTACCAATTGATGGAGGGTCGAATGTACGGCTCCCATATCGTGGATCGAAGGCCTTCCTAGTTTCACGTTGTAGGATGAAGGGCAGTCGATAGTTAGGAACTTAGTGGTTTGATTTATCCCTTCAGCATAGACTGGGAGAAGGACCTCTCCTTCGGTTTGTCTCACTTCTCCACTGAATCCCACGAGTGGGGTCGCTTTTCTGGTCAGCGTCTTGGGATCTATCCCTAGATCAGTGTAGGCCGAGTGAAAGATGATGTTGCTGGAGCTTCCGTTATCCACCAGTATCCGCTTGACCAAACAGTTGGCTATGACCAGCGAGATGACGAGGGTATCGTGGTGAGGAGCTAGGACCCTTTCTTGCTCATTTGCAGTGAAGCTAATCTCGTCTGTTCCCAAGAGTGGGCGCTCGATCTCTTGACCGTTCCTGGCATTGCGGGTACTCCTTTTGGCTGCGGCGCTGCTGATCCCACTTACTTCGGAGATGATCACTCGATCTTGCTGCAGGGGTAATGCTGTTGGGGAAAAATATCCAAGGCTAAAGATTTCTCCAGGCACCGAAGGGGCCCTTGATTTCCAGACCTTTCTCCTAAGGAAGACCCGTGGTCCAACCCCTGCTAGAAGATTCGAGGGTCCAATCCCCGCCGGAAAGAACCAGGGTCCGACCCTCGCAATAAAATGGAAGTTTTCCAGCTATGGGAAAACTTCTATTTCCATGATTATGGAAGAGTTCGCCCTAATTCAGCCATCCATACATCTACTATAAAAGGAGAGCCCAAACCCTAGAACAAGGGATCGACATTCAGAGGCGGAGAGATTAGAGTTTAGGCAAAGTAACTAAGGGTTTATACACCCAACGTTGTAAACGCTCATATAACTCAATAAACCTCTCTCTTTGCCTCGATTTCTCTTCTAAACACATACAAACTCTGAACCTAGTGGTCAATACCTTTGGATCCTAAGATCCTTGGTAATTCTCTGAGGTTGGTATCAAGACTTTGGAAGTCTTTGATCCCGAGGGTCTTTTAGACTCGAAAGCCTTTGATTCTTTTAGGTGATCTTTACGAATCCGGAGATTCTTTAAAGGCCTATTGGTTTCGATGGACCCAAGGGTTCCAAAGAACCTAGAATCATTTCGAACCCGAAGGTTTTAGACCGTAATGGCAACATTGAATCATGAGAGATTCGAGACCCTGAGGTCATATTGAACCATGAGGTTCTTGACCCGGGGGCCTTGATTGAATCCGAAGATTCTTGACCCAGAGGTCGTATTGAACCCTGAGGTTCTCGACCCGGAGGCCTTGATTGAATCCGAAGATTCTGGACCCAGAGGTCGTATTAAACCTTGAGGTTCTCGACCCGGAGGCCTTGATGGAATCCGAAGATTCTGGACCCTGAGGTCTTATTGAACCCTGAGGTTCTCGACCCGGAGGCCTTGATTGAATCCGAAGATTCTGGACCCAGAGTTCGTATTGAACCCTGAGGTTTTCGACCCGGAGGCTTTGATGGGATCCAAAGATTCTGGACCCTGAGGTCTTATTGAACCATGAGGTTCTCGACCCGGAGGCCTTGATGAAATCGAAAGGTTCTGGACCCTGAGGTCTTATTGAACCCTGAGGTTCTTGACCCGGAGGCATTAATTGATCCGAAGATTTTGATCCTAGAGGTCGTATTGAACCCTGAGGTTCTCGACCCGGAGGCCTTGATGGAATCCGAAGATTCTGGACCCTGAGGTCTTATTGAACCCTGATGTTCTCGACCCGGAGGCCTTGATGGAATCCGAAGATTCTGGACCCTGAGATCTTATTGAACCCTGAGGTTCTTTGGACCCTGAGGTCTTATGGAACCATGAGGTTCTTTGGACCCTGAGGTCTTGTGGAACCCTGAGGTTCTTTGGACCCTGAGGTCTTGTGGAACCCTGAGGTGCTTTGGACCCTGAGGTCATGTGGAACCCTGAGGTTCTTTGGACCCTGAGGTCTTTGGACCCTAAGGTCTTGTGGAACCCTGAGGTTCTTTGGACCCTGAGGTCGTTGGACTTTATGCGTTTGGGAAGTCTTTTTGATCGCACTCTGCGGCCCGGAGGCGCGCCACTCTCGATCTAAAATAAGAAATCGCACTGTGCTACCCGGAGGCGTAGGCCATTCTCGAAAATCTCAATGCTGCACTCTACCTTTCTGCAGAAAGGTCACTCTCAGACTTAATGTGGTCTGGGGTGGGCTCCCCCGCAAGGCGGCTTCAACCCAGACACACTACCTTCCACGTCTGGATAGGTAATTACTTTTTGTGCTTAACCGGTATTTTCACACTTTGCTCCCTGCATATCAGCCGCTAGAATCTGATTACAGTACTTGGCTGTGTACGTCATGCCCCCTTCGTGTGTTTAGCTCATGGCATTTTTAACGAGGGTTTGGGTAGCATTTAGTACGTGGTCCCCACATAACTCTTGGCTATAGACTTTTACGTGGGGCCATGTTGTGCAGACATCGGAGCAGGGCTGATCAGACCCCTTCCATATATGTCTGCACCTTAGGTGAGTAGCCTCACCAGCTAGGGGGCCAGCTAAGATCTGAGGTCCCTAAGGTCACAATCCAGCTGGTATGCCCCTTTAAGTATATTGGTATTCCCTTAACTCATTTTAGTCGAAACCAAGTGTATTTTATAAGCCTAGTCCGAGGATATTCTCGTTATACATAGGAGTAGGAAAACCAAAATAGTTAAATATATAGTATAGTAGTATATATAAAGCTTGATCCGAAGATCTCATTTTTAGAAATGGTAGAATTTGAGGTGCAAGGCGTTCCAGCAGTTGGGTTAGACCTTGCCTTTACTGTCTTGCAGTTTATAGGCTCCTGCCCCTTGCACCCCTATTACCTGGTAAGAGCCCTCCCAACCGGGGGCGAGTTTTCCGGCCGATTTGTCCCTCGTGTGGTTGCAGACTCGCCTTAGGACCCAGTCTCCTTCTTGGAAGGTTCAGGATCTCACCTTCTTGTTGAAGCTTTTGGCTACTTTCATTTGGTATGATGGGTTCCTAAGGCGGGCCGCTTCTCTTTTTTCATCTAGTTGGTCTAGACTTAGGTACATCAGCTCGTCATTCTCCTTTGGAGTTAAGATGTTGGAGATGGTAGTCTTGACGTCGACCTCGGTGGGTATCACTGATTCGTTCCTCTGCCCATCGCCCATGCGCTTTCTCCAAGCGCTTATTAAGCATGTTTACCACTTTTTGTTGGTTGACTCTGCTTGTCCGTTTGATTGGGGGTGTCGCGGCGCTGAATATGAGAGTTTGATGTTCCATTCTTTGCAGAAGTCTTGGAAGTCGTTGCTGGTAAACTGAGGTCCGTTGTCGGTGACAATCTTCTGAGGTGCTCCGAAGCGGGTAATTATGTTCGTCCAGATGAACTTTCTGATTTGGAGATTTGTGATCTTCACTTGGGCTTTGGCTTCTACCCACTTCGTAAAATAGTCGGTCATTACTAGGAGGAAGACCTTTTGCCCCGGCGCCACAGGGAATTTTCCCACAATGTCCATGCCCCATTTGTGGAAAGGCCAAGGAGAACTTAGGGATTTAAGGTTCTCTGGTTGTAAATTGGAGATTGGGGTTTGTTTTTGGCATTGACTGCAGGTTTTAGCCTGCTTAAGGGAGTCCTTCGCCATGGTCGGCCAATAATAGCCAGCCCTCCTCCCCCTAAGTACTAGACTCCGGCCACTGGAGTGGGAACAACATTCCCCTTCATGGAGCTCTTCTATTATTTGTGCAGCTTCTCTGGGGGTGAGACACCGTAGGTAGGGCCCTGAAAAGGATCTCCTGTATAGTTTTCCTTCCGAGATGCAGTATCTGGCTGCTTGCCTCTTGATCTTGCGGCTCTCATCTCGATCTTCGGGTATGACGTCACTCCTTAGGTAATTAGTAATGGGAGTCATCCAAGTTTCCCTCCGTCTACCACTGTTACCTCTTCTGGTTCTGCTTCTTTCTCGGTTGCTGACCATTGTAGGACCAACAAGGGAATACTCATGTGATCCTCGGTTTCCAAGGCGGAACCTAGGTTTGCTAGAGCATCTGCTTGGGAATTTTGCTCCCTAGGGATTTGAGTAAGTTTGCAGTTTTCAAATTGGTCAAGCAGACGTTTGGCCACTGATAGGTATCTGATCATGCTCGTATCCTTGGCTTGGTAGTCTCCTTGGACTTGGTTGATGATGAGCTGTGAGTCACTGAAGACCTGGACATCTTCCACTCCCATTTGTCTGGCCAACGCCAGCCCTGCTATTAGGGCTTCGTACTCGGCTTCGTTGTTGGTTGCTTTAAACTTGCAACGCACAGCCCTTGAAGCTGACTCTCCTATGGGGGACGTTAGGACTAATCCTACTCATGTGCCTCTCACGTTGATAGAACCATCAACGTGCAACGTCCATTGGCCTTTCTTCACTTCTTTTTCATGAAGTGTAATCTCTTGATCCAAACCGGGAAGCATAGAAGGAGAGAACTCAGCCACGAAGTCGGCCAAGACCTGTGACTTGATGGCGGTAGCAGGGCGAAAGACCACATCATATTCCCCCAGCTCTATAGCCCACTTTGCCAGTTGTCTGGATACCTCTGGCTTATGGAGGACCGCTTTGATATGGAACGAGGTGACTACCACAACTTGATGAGCCTGGAAGTAAGGGCGTAATTTCCGAGCTGCCACAACCAGGGCGAGGGCTAGCTTCTCTAGATGGCTGTAACGGGTCTCTGCATCTAGCATGGACTTGCTCACGTAATAGATAGGGTGCTGTCTCCTTCCTTCCTCTCTTACAAGGACTGCACTAACTGCATGCTCGGATACTGCCAAGTAGAGCAATAGGACTTCCTCTTCCAGAGGTTTGGATAAGAGAGGTGGGGTAGTGAGATATGCCTTAAGATCAGATAGTGCAGTCTCGCACTTCTCTGTCCATTTAAAGTCCTTGGGGTTCTTCAACGTTTCAAAGAAGGCGTGGGACTTGTTGGAGAGCCTGAGATGAACCTGCTCAAGGCTGCCATTCTTCCTGTCAATTTTTGAACCTCCTTGACGTTTCGGGGAGAAGGTATCGCCTGGATGGCCCTTATCTGCTCTGGGTTTGCTTCTATGCCCCTGTGAGTAACTATGTACCCCAAGAATTTCCCGGAGCTTACTCCAAACGAGCATTTGGAAGGGTTGAGTTTCATATTGTACCTTCTGAGGGTGGCGAATCCTTGTTGAAGGTGCGAGATATGATCTTCGGAGTCTAGAGACTTTACTAGCATGTCGTCGATGTAGACTTCCATGGTCTGGCCTATCTGATCAGCAAACATCATGTTGACGAGTCTCTGATAGGTGGATCCGGGAATTTTTTAACCCGAAGGGCATGACCTTTTAGCAATAGATCCCCTTAGATGTCATAAAAGATGTCTTCTCCTGATCCTCTGGGTGCATCAAGATCTGGTTGTATCCAGAGAAGGCATCCATGAAGCTCATTAGCTGGTGTCCGGCAGAGGCGTCGACCAGCTTGTCTATATGTGGTAAAGGAAAGGGATCCTTTGGACATGACTTGTTGAGGTCTGTGATATCGATGCAGACTCTCCACTTTCCGTTCTTCTTCCTTACAACTACCACATTGGTGAGCCAGTCGGGATATTGTACCTCTCTTATGAATCCTGCGTCGAGCAGATTCTTGACTTCCTCGTTAATGATCTCATCCCTCTCAGGAGCAAACTTCCTCCTTTTCTGTATGACCGGGGGATGCTTAGGATCCACCTGCAGCTGGTGCATGATTATGTCAGGGTCGATTCTGGGCATGTCTTCGTTAGATCTCAGGAAGTCAATCAGTCTTCGCCTTAGATCCTTTAGACGCTTAGAGCCTATCTTGAGGTTCCGCCCTGAATTCCCTTCCACCAAAGGGATCTCGTCCATTCCTTCAACCTCTGGTTCTTCGGTATGAGGAACCGGAGGTTCCTTCTGTAATTGCTATAAGGCCTGGGTCTTTCCCTTCAGGGTGGTCTGATAGCAAGACCAGGAATTTTCCTGGTCTCCTCTGATAGCCTTTACGCCCCAGGGAGTAGGGAATTTGATCAATTGATGAAGGGTCAAAGGTACGGATCCCATATCGTGGATCCAAGGTCTTCCTAGTATCACGTTGTAGGATGACGGACAATCGACGATTAGGAACTTAGTGGTATGGTTAATCCCCTCAGCGTAGACGGGGAGAAGGACCTCTCCTTTGGTTTGTTTTCCTTCTCCGCTGAATCCCACGAGTGGGGTCGCTTTTCTGGTTAGCGTCTTGGGGTCCAACCCTAGATCCATGTAGGCCGAATGGAAGATGATGTTGCTGGAGCTTCCGTTGTCCACCAGTATCCGCTTGACCAAGCAGTTGGCTATAACCAGCGAGATGACGAGGGCGTCGTGGTGAGGAGCTAGGACCCTTTCATGTTCCTTCGCGGTGAAGCTGATCTTATCCGTTCCCTGGAGTGGCGTTTAGGGACCTCTATTTCCTGACCGTTCATGGCGTTGCGAGTGCTTCTTTTGGCTGTGGCGCTGCTGATCCCACTTACTTCTGATCCTCCGGAGATGACGTGGATCACTCGATCCTGCGGCGGAGGTAATGCGGGAATGGCTTGGTTAGGAAGGCCTGGGCCTTCTTTGTTCAAGAGGTTCATGGCTTTGTCTGAGAGGAACTCTCTTAAATAGCCTTTCTTGAGGAGTTCAGCAACTTCTATCCTCAGGGCTATGCAATCTTCAGTGGTGTGGCCGTGATCATTGTGGAATTCGCACCACCTTTTGAAGCTCCAATTGGTATCGGAGGACCTCATCTTAGGGGGCCATTTAACTTGCGGACCCATCTGTCTCAGAACTCCGATGAGCTCTGGTTTAGATATCGCCAAATGAAAAATGCTGGGCCAAGTTGACACCATCATTCCCTCTGATCGGGGTAGAGGACGATTCTAATACCTGCCCCTGCTTTAGTTGCTGGGTTCTCTAGAAGATCGAGAACGGATGGCCTCGTCGCGATCGTCTCTTGAATGTCTGGAGGATTTCTGATCTTATTTGGAGGAAGCCTTGGCTCTGCTTACGACGTCTTCTTCCCATCTCACTTGAGCCCAGGCGCGGAATAACACATCCGCCATATCCCCACACCTGTACTTCGTTAGCTCCTTATAGAGTTCTCCTTCCGAAAGCAGACCCTTCTTGAAAGCTGAGACGGCTGTATCTAAAGCGCCCTAACCCGGATCTTAAGTCCAGTGAGGTTCTAAGGATCGACCTGGTCTTAATCAGGACGTCCTGCCAGTTTTAAAACCTTTTTCCTTTAACAATTCAGTTCGTTCAATTCTGAGATTCATTAGTTAGAGTCAGTATGCGAATTATTTAGAGTCAATATGCCATAGGATAAACTGATTTCTTTATTTATGAGACAAAGGATTCGTTTACAATGAGAGTTTGCATATAAGCTATTACAAAGTACAACGATCCTAAACCAGTTTATCAAACCACCCATCCATCCTTGGCTTCGAGTCTTCACGGCTAAGCCAAATCCTTCCCACGATCACGTTCAGTTCCTGAAACCAAAGTAATATAAGCCACCCAACAGATAACTTATTTAATCCGGTTTCAATGCATGCAACAATGTAATGCGGTTCTTTATAAGTTCAACCCAACTTTCCCTTAGTAATTCGACTTATCCAGTCTTACTATCCAATCGTACCAGTTCAGTTCGCGGATCTCGATCAACCCGTCTTACTTCCTGAACCAGCCGAACAGGAGTTAATACAATCAAGCCAAACAGCTATGATCCGTGATCTATCGGATCCAATACATAAGCATCGGATCGCATGATCGAACCGGCTCTAAGCCATGGTTCCGTTCCAGTCCTAAGACCAGAATTACTCGAACGTTCATGCAGAAGAAAGAAGAAACGTTCAAGCAAGAGAGAAGGATGTAACCGCCCAGTCCGATCTTCCCTAACACGTTCGGATTCACCCGACGGTTAGGTTGATGGCTTAACCGGTTACTCCACTGACCTTTGGCGTGCGCTCAGGAGTTCCAGTCGCAGCGCGCTTCTCTTTTTCCTTCGGATCCGCCATAGTCGGATCGTTCTTCAAGCAATCCCAGACGGACCGCCTTCTGGACTTGATTATCCGGCGAGTCTCTTCCGAATCGCCCTCTTTTCTTCTCTTTGGATGCTTTTGGTTCTGATCGAGTTTTTGATGTTTCCTTAGGGAAGAAACGGTTATGGGACGAAGGGGTAAGTTTTCCAACCGCTTGGACGGTTATCAGTACGCGCCCCTTCGACCAGAAACCGATTCCAACCGTTTCGCACGTTCCTACATGCGCAAGGCTCAGTCGGATCAGTCCAGCTCTGCAGCTGATCCGACCATGGACTCGTAACCGCTCTGGATCCATCCAACCGGCCCAACCGTCGAACACTCCCTTCAGCTGAGCTGAGCTCTCGGACAGTTAGTCCAGCTGGTTGAACTCAGTACACTAGCTGTCTGAGCTGGTTAACTTCAGTGAGCTCGACCAGCACACAGTACAGCCAGTGTTCCAGCTCGTCTAGCTCGGTACACTCTTCTTTAGCTCGGTCCAGCTCCTTTTCCTCCCTTTCCTAGGCTAAGTCCAATTAATATTCGGACTTAACCCTTTTGTTCAGACCATGGAACGCTTGCCTTTGTGTCTTACGACCGGCTTGCACGTTCCCTCGTCCCATGGTCTGCTCCACGATCCTTAGCTAGGATCGGGGATGCTGCAAGTCACCCCCACTTGATAAGGATTCGTCCCCGAATCCAAACCAAGTTATGCTTCCTCTTGTAACTGCTTAAACCACTCGGGAAAATCCTTCTTCATCTTTGCTTCCGTTTCCCAAGTTGCTTCTTCTTTTCCATTGCAATCCCAAACGATCTTAACCATCGGGATCACTTTCTTCCTTGTGGCTTTTTCCATCCTATCAACAATACGAGCCGGCTTTGTCTCTAAAGTAAGGTTCTTGCCTAACTCCGAAGGCAGTTCAGGCACTATCACGTCCTGTTCTGTAAGACACTTCCGGAGTTGGGATACATGAAAAACGTTGTGAAACGCATCCATGGCAGTTGGTAAGTTCAACTTGTACGCAACCGGACCAACTCGTTCTGTTATCTTAAACGGACCCAAGTACCTCGGATCAAGCTTCCCCCTTCCCGAAGTTCTTGCTCGGCCTTTGAAGGTTATCATCTTCAAATAGACCAGATCATCAACTGCGAACTCAAGATCCTTCCTATGCTTGACTGCATAGCTTTTCTGTCTATCTTGAGCTTCTTTCAGCTTATCCTTTATGAACTTGATCTTCTCGGTCGTTTCTTCCACTATCCCTGGTCAGATTATGCTGCGTTCCCCCCAATTGGGTCCAGCATAAAGGGGTCCGACATGGCCGCCCATACAAAGCTTCATAAGGAGACATCCCGATGCTCCTATGAAACTTGTTATTGTAAGAGAACTCCACCAAAGGCAAATGCATTTCCCATGAATCGCTCCAGTCCAATGCACAGGCCCGCAACATATCTTCCAACATTCTGATGGTCCGTTCAGATTGACCATCAGTTTGCGGGTGATAGGCGGTACTCATGTTCACTCGAGTTCCCAAAGCCTTTTGGAATGCCTTCCAGAAATGCGATGTGAAACGCGGGTCTATGTACGCCATGTAACCGGACTATCTCATCTATGTACTTCTGGACTATCTCTCCAACACCATCGGATTTTTTTAGAGGTATGAAGTGGGCTGAGTTAGTCAATCGATCCACGACCACCCATACTGCATCCTTCTTGTTCCTGGTTGTTGGAAAACCCGTTACGAAGTCCATTGCGATGTGATCCCACTTATACTCTGGAATGGGCAAGTTTTGCAACAAGCCACTCGGAAATTGGTGCTCGGCCTTGACCAGTTGGCAAGTGGAACACTTCTCGACCCACTTGGCCACATCCCGCTTCAAACCAACCCAATGATAGTACCTTTTAATATCACGGTACACCTTTGTCTGCCTGGGATGGATTGAAAGCTTGGACGAGTGGGCTTGCTTCAATATCTCGTCCTTAAGTTCCTTATCATCTGGATCACTAACACGGCCATTGACAAGGATCGTACCGTTACTTTATGTTTGGTACTCAGTCTTGTCATTTTGAGCAACTTTTTTCAAGTTCTCGTCCTTCTCTTGAGCCATCCAGATCCTTGTGAGGAGATCCGCTTGGTCCGTTGCACCTCTTCCCAATGGTTCCTGATCCGTAGACAATGCATTGAGATGCAAAGTCCGGATCATTCCCTCAAGCTCTTCAGACTCCTTCTCGACCGAGACATCAGCTCTTCTCCTGTTTAGAGCATCCGCGACCAAGTTGGCTTTACCCGGATGATAAGCAATATCCAAATCATAATCCGCTACAAATTCTATCCAACGCCTTTGCCTCAGATTCAGCTCAGGCTGGGTGAAAATGTACTGGAGACTCTTATGATCTGTGAAGATCTGCACCTTGGCTCCATATAAATATGATCGCCATATCTTCAACGCAAACACTACCGCACCCATTTCCAGGTCATGGGTCGGATAGTTTACTTCGTGCTTCCTCAGCTGTCTTGATGCATAGGCGATCACCTTGCCCTTTTGCATCAGAACACAGCCAAGCCCATATATAGATGCGTCCGTGTAGACCACGTAGGGTTCACCAGCTTCAGGCAAGGCCATAACTGGGGCACTTGTTAGCATTTCCTTCAGTGCATGAAAGCACTTTTCACACTCCTCCGACCATGCAAATTTTGTTTCCTTGCCGGTTAACCGCGTCATGGGTTGAGCAAGACTTGCAAACCCTTTGACGAACTTTTGGTAATAACCAGCCAGTCCAAGAAAACTCCGCACTTCGGTAGCGTTCTTTGGTCTTGGCCAGTCCTTGGTGGACTTAATCTTCTCTGGATCAACCGAGACTCCTTTATCCGACACAATGTGCCCAAGGAATCCGATACTCCTTTGCCAAAAGGAACACTTGCTGAGTTTGGCAAACAACTTATGTTCCCTTAGCCGGTTCAAGACAGCACGAAGGTGCCTTTGATGGGATTCCCAATCTTTGGAATAGACAAGTATATCATCAATAAAGATGATTACAAACTCATCCAAAAATTCCCGAAAGATCCCATTCATCATTTTCATGAACGCGGCTTGGGCGTTGGTTAGGCCAAAGGGCATAACCACAAACTCGTAATGACCATATCTCGTTCTGAATGCTGTCTTCCGAACGTCTGTTGGTTCGATCGGGATCTGGTGATAACCTGAGGCCAAATCGATCTTGGAGAACCAAGTCGCACCTCTAAGTTGATCTAGCAGTTCATATATCCGAGGCAATGGGTACTTTTTTTTTACAGTAACCCGATTCAATCCTCGATAGTCAATGCATAGACGAAAACTCCCATCCTTCTTCTTAACAAAGAGGACCAGCGCACCCCACGGCGAGCTACTTGGCCGTATAAATCCCTTGTCCAGCAATTCCTCCAATTGCTTCTTCAGTTCAGACATTTCAGCTGGAGCCATCCTATATGGCGCTTTGGACAATGAAGCTGTTCCAGGTTCAAGCTCGATTGTGAATGGATCAGACCGGTCAGGTGGTAAACCCGTTAAGGTCTGGAACACATCCTCAAACCCATTGACTACTGGAATTTTTCCAAAGTCTACATCCTTACCAACTTTGGTTGTGGAGATCGTGGCCAAATATGCCTCACAACCTTTCTCGAGCATCCGTTCTGCATGGATTGCCGAGACCACTAAACTACCCGAAGTCGGCCTGATTCCTTGGAAAGCAATCGGTTCTGTTCCACTCTTAAACCGGACTCGCCCTCGATGGCAATCCAGAGTGGCCCGATACTTTCCAAGCCAGTCCATACCCAAGATCACTTCGTGATGCTTAAGAGGAACTATAACCAAGTCCACAGGCATACTCTTGCCTTGGATTACCACCGGAATGTTCTTAACCAGCCCTAATGATTGCATAACCTGCCCACCGGCTGCATTCACTATGCCAAAACATCCCTCTCGTTCCTTTTGGAACATTCCCTTTCTGATCATACTCGGGCTAACAAAGCTATGTGTCGCCCCTGAATCGAAAAGTGCGGGTGTATCTACACCGCCAATACTCAAAGTCCCTACAATCATTCAGGCTAAGTTTCTACCCATTCTATGCAATGCAATAATAGAATGAAGTCAGGGCGAAGTGACATATCAGTGATCGCTTGGAAGGTGCTAGACTCGCCGGTCTCCTTCGAAAGCTCATACACCCGCGGTGTAGTGGTCTGTTTCTTGCCATGGGTCGACCTTTCTGCATCCGCACGGCTCCTCTTCTGCTCTCCTTGCAACTTTGGGCACTCTCTCTTGTAGTGCCCCGTCTTTCCGGAATGGAAGCAGGATCTGCCGTCATCACTTTTTCCTTGCCCCTGGTCCATTTTTGGACAATTCTGAATGGCGTGGTCCTTGCTACCGCACCGGGTACAAGCTCCTATCGCCTTCCAGCATTCCCCCTCGTGCCTCCTACCGCACCCGGTGCACTTGGGACGACTTCCTGAAGACTTGGCGCCTTCATCGTCCTGATCCCTCTTTCTCTTCCTGTTGTTTGACTTGCTTCCCGAAGCTTGATGGGTGTGCGACTTCACCCGGCTTTCCTCAGCAAGAGTTGTCTCCAGCAAGGCAACTTTTTCGACTAGTTCCGAGACAGTACGGAACGTGAGGACAGAACAGTGTGTACGCAGTTCCACCCATAGACCGCAGAAGAACCGACGTACTTGTACCGTCTCGTCTTCCAATTCCTTCCCAACATACCGCCTGAGTCGGTGGTTGAATTCTTCTTCGTAC
The DNA here is from genome assembly GCA_026261945.1 of Hirschfeldia incana. Taxonomy (NCBI): domain Eukaryota; kingdom Viridiplantae; phylum Streptophyta; class Magnoliopsida; order Brassicales; family Brassicaceae; genus Hirschfeldia; species Hirschfeldia incana. Next base: position 11,908 of record JABCMI010000014.1, on the reverse strand, counting down.
TCACGGACAGTTCTGCGACCTTGGGTAAGGTACAGAAATTTTGCTTCAAGCCGATCCCATGCTTCGGCTGGGAAGTACTTTTTGTTGAACTCGTACTCGAAGTCCTCAATCCTCTCGATTGTTCCAGCAGTACGCTTATCAACAGCCATCCACCAGTTATGCGCATCCCCTTCCAAGAAGTGGACCGCAATATCCTTTTTATAGTCGTCTGGGCACGAACTGGACTTGAAGTTCCGGATCAGACGGCTCCTCCACTCGTCTGCCTCGATCGGATCAGTACTACCTTTGAAATGTTTGGTTCCCATACGGGTAATGTGTTGTAAAACACTCAGGTAGTCCACTTTCTTCACAGCCTGGACCGGCTCTGGATCGAGTTCCACTGCTTCAGCCGCCACTCTAACTGGTTCCGTTCCGACTAAAGGTATAGCCGTCGGGATCCGAGTCGATTGCCCCACAGACGAGTTTACAAGTGGTGTAAACGCTTGTGTAAGTGCCGTCATCTGAGTCGCCATCGAGTTTAGTGCAGTAAGCACTTCTCTCATGGACGGCTCCGCGGCACGACGACGTCTGCGTCTTGCCTGCTCATCCCTCTCTCCCCCAGAGTGATGTCCTGCATTAGAGGACTCGACGACTTCCTCATTGTGCTGCTCTAGGTTGCGGTCAAGGGGGTCATCCTCCCGCTGAGTCCCAACATCGACAAGGTTGGTCTGAACCGCCAACGTCTCACCAGCATTCTCCCCAATCTCAGGTCTGACTGGGGTAGTTTTCAGCGGAGTACCACCATCCACTGTTGCCACGATGGTTTCAGCCGTTCCCTTGTCCTTTTTCCTTGATTTGCTTCTTCCAGCCTGAGGGATATAACATGTTAGCGAACCACCGCAACATAAGAACATCCTAGACTAGCAAATCTTACCTTGAGACCCGAGCCGGATGAGTGGTTTCCCCATAACCCAACTAATCCTAGAATCAAGCATGCTTTGATACCAACTTAAAGCGCCCTAACCCGGATCTTAAGTCCGGTGAGGTTCTAAGGATCGGTCTGGTCTTAATCAGGACGTCCTGCCAGTTTTAAAACCTTTTTCCTTTAACAATTCAGTTCGTTCAATTCTGAGATTCATTAGTTAGAGTCAGTATGCGAATTATTTACAGTCAATATGCAATAGGATAAACTGATTTCTTTATTTATGAGACAAAGGATTCGTTTACAATGAGAGTTTGCATATAAGCTATTACAAAGTACAACGATCCTAAACCAGTTTATCAAACCACCCATCCATCCTTGGCTTCGAGTCTTCACGGCTAAGCCAAATCCTTCCCACGATCACGTTCAGTTCCTGAAACCAAAGTAATATAAGCCACCCAACAGATAACTTATTTAATCCGGTTTCAATGCATGCAACAATGTAATGCGGTTCTTTCTAAGTTCAACCCAACTTTCCCTTAGTAATTCGACTTATCCAGTCTTACTATCCAATCGTACCAGTTCAGTTCGCGGATCTCGATCAACCCGTCTTATTTCCTGAACCAGCCGAACATGAGTTAATACAATCAAGCCAACCGGCTATGATCCGTGATCTATCGGATCCAATACATAAGCATCAGATCGCATGATTGAACCGGCTCTAAGCCATGGTTCCGTTCCAGTCCTAAGACCAGAATTACTCGAACATTCATGCAGAAGAAAGAAGAAACGTTCAAGCAAGAGAGAAGGATGTAACTGCCCAGTCTGATCTTCCCTAACACGTTCGGATTCACCCGACGGTTAGGTTGATGGCTTAACCGGTTACTCCACTGACCTTTGGCGTGCGCTCAGGAGTTCCAGTCGCAGCGCGCTTCTCTTTTTCCTTCGGATCCGCCATAGTCGGATCGTTCTTCAAGCAATCCCAGACAGACCGCCTTCTGGACTTGATTATCCGGCGAGTCTCTTCCGAATCGCCCTCTTTTTTCTCTTTGGATGCTTTTGGTTCTGATCGAGTTTTTGATGTTTCCTTAGGGAAAATCTGTGTCCAAAATATATCCCAAAGCCCCATTTTTATAGAAACTCGGGAAGAAACGGTTATGGGACGAAGGGGTAAGTTTTCCAACCGCTTGGACGGTTATCAGTACGCGCCCCTTCAACCAGAAACCGATTCCAACCGTTTCGCACGTTCCCACATGCGCAAGGCTCAGTCGGATCAGTCCAGCTCTGCAGCTGATCCGACCATCGACTCGTAACCGCTCTGGATCCATCCAACCGGCCCAACCATCGAACACTCCCTTCAGCTGAGCTGAGCTCGCGGACAGTTAGTCCAGCTGGTTGACCTCAGTACACTAGCTGTCTGAGCTGGTTAACTTCAGTGAGCTCGACCAGCACACAGTACAGCCAGTGTTCCAACTCGTCCAGCTCGGTACACTCTTATTTAGCTCGGTCCAGCTCCTTTTCCTCCCTTTCCTAGGCTAAGTCCAATTAATATTCGGACTTAACCCTTTTGTTCAGACCATGGAACGCTTGCCTTTGTGTCTTACGACCGGCTTGCACGTTCCCTCGTCCCATGGTCTGTTCCACGATCCTTATAGGAACGTAGAGACTCATTCCTGTGTTGTTGAACCTCGTAGAGGTCATCTGATCTGTTCTCCATATGGCGACTGCTGGCGAATTGTTCCACGAACTTGTCGCTGAAGGCGGCAAAAGATGTGATGGATCCCGTGGGGAGATTGATGTACCACTGGAGGGCAGGACCGGTCAAGGTTGATCCGAATCATTTGCACATGGTAGCTTCCCTTGCATCTATGGGGATAGCCACGGCTATCATGCGCTGCTTGTACTGGGCGATATGGTTATCGGGATCCCCAGTTCCTTCGTACATATTGATGCTCGGGAAAGAGAACTTGCGAGGCATCTCTACCGAAGCAATCTCTTTTATGAAAGGTGTGTCGGAGTAAGACCTAGGGTCGCTTCTCCGGATAGGGGGGAGCTACTCCGGGGAGCCTATCCACCATAGATTGGATGGTGTCGAATCTCTCGGAGACCACCTTCTCTAGGTAGGCAGCTAGAGCTGGATCTGAGATTCAGGGATTATCGGGTGAGTATTCCTCGTCCTCCGTGTCGGAATCATCGTTCTCTTCCTCCCGAGTTGCGTCCCGAGTAGCCTCTTGGTTATCGGATCTGTCGTTAGGCTGCTGAGGCGTTTCCTCGTTGTCGCGCGGAGTGCTAAGCGAAGCCATAGGTCGGACTCTGGTTCTGAACCGTTTTCGCTTGTTCCCAACTGCCCGAGGGATTGGTTCTCTCGTCGGAGAGCAAGGTTCACGGCCTCCATAGCGTCTAGCTTCTCCACGCTCTGTTGAAGTTGTTTGGAGTGCTCCAAGTTGGTCTTTTAGGTTTTGAACTTCTTGAACAAGTTCCAGGCCTGCAGGTGCGGTTTCCTGAGCCTTGTGAAGGTCGGTGATTTGGCTTTGAAGAGTTTCAAGCCGGCTGAGAAGCTCTTGCTCCTTCGGGGTTGGTTCGGCTCGGTTGGAATCGTCTTCCGGTGTCATCGTCACGTAGTTGAGCTACTCCCCTCCTTCTAGCGCCAAACTGAAAACTAAAGAGTTTGTATGTGTTTAGAAGAGAAATCGAGGCAAAGAGACGTATATTATTGAGTATATGTGGGATTACAACGTTTGAGGTGTATGAACCCTAGTTCTATCGCCTAACTCTCTAGTCTCTAAGCCTCTGAATGTCGATCCCTTGAGGTGTATGAACCCTAGTTCTATCGCCTAACCCTAGATGTATGTCGGCTGAAGTAGGGCGAACTCTTCCATAATCGTGAAAATAGAAGTTTTCCCTTAGCTGGAAAACTTTCATATTGTTGTGAAGGGTCGGACCCTGGTTCCTTCCGGCAGGGGCTAGGCCCTGGGACTTCTTAGCAGGGACTGGGCCCCGGAACCGGACCTTCTAACAAAGACTGGACCTCGAGTCTTCCTTAGGAGGAGGGTCTGGAAATCAAGGGCCCCTTCGGAGGCTGGAGAAATCTCTAGCCTTGGATATTTTTCTCCAACATACTCGGCAATTAAATTTTCGCCGACTGCTTTAGTCGCAGGGTCGACATCTTTGTCGGGATTTTTCTCTTCTCGTTGAGTCTTGACGTTGTCTTCGGAATTGGGCTGGGTTCTGATTTCTGAATCGTCTTCCGCCGGAGAATCCTCCGTAGGGGGATGGGTGCGCTTTCGCTTTACCATGGAAGTCGTTGCTATCTGTCTCAACTTGTGTTCCGCTAGGAAACAAAGTCGGGACTGTTTCTGACATCCCCAGATGGCCGCAAAATTCTCGTTGGGAACTTAACACCCAAGTGATATGTTGAGGGAACGGCCTTTATGGCGTTTAGCCATGGAGTCCCCATGATTACGTTGTAGACAGCTGGGCTATCCACTACTGTGAAGTCAACTATTTTTGTGACGTCTTTTGATACCACGGGTAGCTGGATGGATCCCAAAGTCATGGGACTGGGGTGACTTCTGTCCGGAGAAACCCGTCAGTGGTTTTGGTACTGGGGTGACTTCTCCGAGTTTGATGTTCATCCTTCTGAGGGTATCGCGGAAGATTACGTTGACTGTGCTCCTAGTATCGACGAGTATTCTTGCGATCTCGAGATCTCTTATCACAAGGCTGATCTATCCCGCAAGCCTCCTCTTTTTTCGTGAATGTTATCGAGGTGTCCTGACCGTTGCGGGGTGGAGACCATGTGGGATACTTTTCACACGAGACGATGACACCGGAAGACGAGTCTCACCGAGCCGAACCAAGAGCTGGAGCTCCTTACCCGGCTTGAAACTCTTCAAAGCCAAATCACCAACCTTCAGAAGGCACAGAGGATGAGGAATACTCACATGACAATCATGATATCTCAGATCCAGCTCTAGCTGCTTACCTAGAGAAGGTGGTTTCCGAGAGACACGGCATCATCCAATCTATAGTGGAAAGGCTTCCCGGAGTAGCTCCCCCTATCCAAAGAAGCGACCCTAGGTCCTATTCCGACACGCCTTTCGTGGAGGAGATTTCTTCGGTCGAGACGCCTCGCAAGTTCTCCTTCCCCAGCATCAAGATTTACGAAGGTAGTGGAGACACTGACAATCACGTCGCCCAGTACAAGCAGCGCATGATAGCCGTTGCTATTCCCAAAGAATCAAGGGAAGCTAGCAGGTGCATTGGTCGCGGATACGCCCGCTGCTGGAGTGTTGAAAGCGTCCTTGTTTGCTCCGTTGAGGGGAGTCTGCAAATCTGTAGTATCATCGATAGTCATATCTGATCGAGCGTTGGCTGGTTAGGAGTAAGATTGATCCGTACCCCCCCCCCCCTTCCCTCAAGCGTCTAACTGTTGGAATCGAAATTGGCACCGTCAAATTATCGTATAAATTAGGAAACTAGGAAAACCATATGCCAAGCAATCAGAATACGAAATAAGAGACGATAAAAATAAGAAATCGTAAAAAGAGAGCGAAAAGAATTTATTATGAGTGTTACAACAAGGTTATTCGCTTCGGCTACGAGACATGTGCCATAACATAATTTTTGATGATCTAATTATAATGCGAAATAAAATAATTAAAAAAAAAATTATTTATTAAAATTTAATAAAAATAATTTCAAGTTAATTCATAAATAAAAATCAGTATACAAATAATTAAAGAACACACTAAACCAACAACTAATTACTAATTAACCTACTGGTTTACACATAAACCCGGTTTAAAAAAAAACTAAACCAGCTTAACCTATAAATAAGGCCTAACTCTGCACCTTGCCGCCGTCAACCAACTGCATCAATCAATCTCTGCTATTCCCCCCACGATCAGACTTCTTCCCCCACGATCAGACTTCTTATTGTCTCTCTTCGTCTGTCTTCTCCGACACATCTCTATCAAGTGAACAAAGAAGAGATTATTGGAAAGACGTAACATTCCAATGCCTTCGTGTGCTTCAGAACAGAGTAAATCAGAGAAATTATTTAATCAGAGAAATTATGTAATTAAACGTACAATCGCCGTCGCCTAAATTATTTACTCATAGCATCAGTAAATATTTTACTCAGTTAATCAGTGAATAATAATATTACTTGTGCTCAGAATTATGAATATTTATTCTCATGGATTCTTAATCAAAAGAATCTCTGAAGTCTGACATGTGAATTTTTTTTCAAAAGATCATCATAACACAAGTTTTATAAAACAATATGGTATAATTTGAATGTAGACAAGTTTTATAAGAGGTGAGTGATACCACGCTTCTCTAGAAGGCTCACTGAGTTTGAAGATAACGATATTTTTCATCATTCAGGTGACAACCTGCAACAAAGAGGGCCAGAGCACAACCTGCAACAAAGAGCAAACACAATCAAGGTCACACTACAAACATGGATGAAAAATAATTCTTGCATGAACCGAAGCTTTCTACCTGTACACTATGAGCATAAAACACAGGCCTCGCAGGATCTTCTGCCCTCTGAACTCTGAAATCGATAGTCACCTGGAACAAAGGCACAACTACATCTCAGATCATTTAAACAAATTGAACATATACAAACCTTAGAACAGAAATTGAATACTCTAAGAGGAACTTACTGCAAGACTGTGATTTATGTGCTTGGTCAGTGATTCTGATAACAAATCCCAAACAAATAAACAAATAAGAGACATTTGAAGTACCTAAGTACCTGCAATGTGTCGTCGCAACATTCTGTAGTATTGAAAAAAACCAACCCGTACAAAAGATCATAAGCTCCTGATAAGTATATACCATAGCAGCCTCCTCATGATCAATTGATAATGCATAATCAGAGAATGGAGATAGCAATTACCATTGATCAAATACTCGTTCTGTCCACCAACAACAATCTTCAAAGCTAAAAGACAGGAATTAAAAGGTAATCAAGTAGGTAATGAAGCCGGTAAAC